>JAUPFR010000001.1:73452725-75908386 GCA_036925125.1 Oreortyx pictus | reverse complement strand
AATGGTTTAGATAATTATGTTACAGTATTCCAAGATCAGATCAAATGTGATGTTTCAGCTTATAAATGATGTACCCCTGACAGTTGGAGGGCACCCTTTTAATTCATGTGGAGCATTTGCTTTCTTGTATTTTTAATTTCTAAAGACTTGGAGAATGGCAGCTGCAAGAGGAAAGCTATCAGACTAATTAAACCAAAGTAATGATCACATACTGAATGCTTCTGTTTCTCCATCCATATTTAAAATAAGGAATGAAAAATTGTCATAAATGGATGCATATGGGTTTTATGATTTTCCTACAATTGTGTAAATCCATGCTTCTGAAGGAAGCTAGCTAGGAGCAAGCTTTCCTGCACTTATTTTCAACACAGACCATCTCTTAAAACCTTCTGTGATTTCTTTCTTACAAAATATCTACTCTTGAACCCCCCAGGATTTCTCACTTGTATTCTAATAACAACAGGAAAGCCAAGAGGGAGCCTGAGCTGCCATTGTATGCTAGTTTAGCAAGATCAAATGGGTGGGCTGCCTGTACCACAGAGTGTAAAATTATTGATCTCAGGCTTCACTCTGTTTCTGTTTGGAGGCACTATTTTAGGCTGCTCTCTTCTTGCTCACTACTGATATTTTGTAATAGGTAGAAGCTGAATCATCTTTGTAGGCTTGTTCTCTAATCCAGTTAAAATTGGACAGTGCACTCAAATTATATGAGGCAAAGACGACATATTGCATACTTTTTTAATTAATCTCAGGAAGATGTTTGCATAGACAACTATTGTTTAAGTGTTAATCTTTGAATAAATTTTTAGTGGTAAATCTCTGTGTAGAGAAGCTGGATTTGGTGCATTACTGTATATAAATGAATATAATATTTCTAAAATAAATATGTCATGGAGCAAAAGCTTTTTGGTTTCCTGTCAGGGCAGAAAGGGTAAACTAGTAAAATAAAAAAAATGTCTTTTAAACCACTTTTATCTAAAGGGACATGCAAGAACATGGACACTCTTCTTATTCTGGTAAAGTAATAATCATCATTATAGTCATTATCAACCTGAGTAATGGAAAAGAGTGAGGAGGTGTATGTGAAGTGAACATGTTTAACCAGAGTGGTTTGTAAACTGATAACTAAGGACCCGTTCATACTGGGATAAGTTATAGAGCACACTCATATCCCAACATTCATTCTTCTAAATGATTCTTCATTCCTTGCCAAAGGATCTTAAAAATTCTTTAGTGTTGACTGAAATGGGCAGGAATGGAAAATAGGTACTTTCATTTATACACACACACACACACACACACACACACACACGCACACACATATATATATATATATATTTTTTTTTTTTCTACTTCGGTTCACATACTGTTTCATAAAGCTTGGAAAGTTTGAAATGACTTCATTCCTTTTGAGTTAGCATCTAGATTTCAACAAGGATTAGAAGGGTCAAGCTTTTAAAATTACACTATATTATATTAATTCTGAGTAATAACTAGAATGTAGTGGCACCACCTGTCTGTAGATGCAAAAGAGCATTGAGTATCAAATCTAGCAAATGTTTAAGTCTGTGCAAAGTATAATACTTTACCTAATGAAGTTCAAATTAAATTCAGCCACTTTAGTACCTGATACAAAGGCTCTGCTATCTCTCAGTGCTTTCAGTATTTAAAGTTTCTTACAGAGTATATAATGTACACAATTTTAAAATATACTTCTAATTAGCTATGATAACAGTAAAGCATTAGTGCTTATATGGTATTTTTAATCCACGCGCTGTGAAAGTGTTGCTGGGTCTTTAGCAGATATTGTAAGAGATGATTAAATTCCCAAGGAGTTAGTAAATAAATAATAATGCTACATGTATATTCTGGAGAAAAGATGCACAGTGAAACAGAATCAACTATTGATAATACTGGATATACCTTGTGTGAGTTTAATGGTTTTATTTGATTTGAAGTGTTTAAGTACCATTTTATTTAATGCTTGTGATGCCACCAATTGTTTTCTTGCAGCCTCAGTGTCTTAGTCTTAAGTTTTCTTAGCAATAGTGATTAGAAGCTCGGGTTTTCTCATTCTACTGTAGCACTTTTCGGAGTCTTTGGGTGAACACATCCCTCTCTCACTTTCATAGGCTTTCCAAGGTATTCACTTTGATGTTTGAGTTCTGAAAAAGATGAATTTGTTTTAGCACTTTGTCAGTGTTGTATACTGACCTTGTAACCATATACGTTTCAGTTGTAACACTTGATCTTCTAGCTGTTAGGATTGAGCTTTAGCACTGCTCTCAAATAAGATGTGTTTATATTTTTCATGTCACCTGAAAATATTTTGGGAGAGAACATTATGTTCTTATACACCTGAAATTGATATTCTGAATAACAAATAGTAATGTGTTATCCTATAATGACATAATTAAATAAATGAGCAATATTCTGTCTTTTGAATATTATTTGAAGATGGCTCTTTACACTGTTTTGATTGGTTGCATTAAAATCTATATATCCACTAAATTTCTTAAAAAAAAAGCCCATTTGTTTTCCTTAGAGTGTCTTCTGAAGGAGTTGTGAGGAGAGGATATATTATAATTAAGGGTTAAGTCTCTCAGCATAAAAATCAAGGAGACTTTTATGTTTCTCAATGATACCTTTTAAAATCACCACCAAGAGCCATTTGACATTTGTAACTCTTTGTCTGGGATAGCGGGATGAAGCCATGCATATATGCTGCTCCTCTGTATTTCATCTTTTACATCTATTGACTCCCACGCGTAACCAATATGCAAAAATATGAAGCCAGTGATTATCCTGTTGTCACATGGATACTGTTAGAACCACACATGGTTTATAAGGCTTGTGTATTGTGGAACCTGTAGGGAAAGATGTACTTCATGTGGGAAGCTCTCTGAAAGCAGTGAGAGCATCTTATATTCCCTGTTGTGTTGCAGAAAACCACGCTTTGGGCACATTCCTAGTTACATGAGAATAATTCTGGTTGGATTCTGTTAGTGCTTTGATTTGGTCAACAGAGGACTTCAGTGTTTTCACTTCTTGCCTCAGTGAGTTATCACATTGTCTTGGCATCACTGAAGACTTTAAGCTCATTGATATATATATATATATATATATATATATTTTTTTTTTTTTCCTTCATCTACTCTTAAAATGTGCTATTAACCCACTCAGTGGAAAGGATTACATATTCCAAGATCTGTGGCATGTGGCAGTCAGTGAAAGTTTGGCTTATATTTGATCATTTGCTAAGCAGAAAGTATGCTTATGATGTTTGCTTGGGTATGTCCAACCTAGTTAATTATAGTCCATGGTGAAATGTCCTACTTGTGAAACAGCTAAAATAAACTTAACACAAGATGTTCTAGCCACTATAAATATTCTATATGTAGTTTCAGGGTGGACAATAAGTATAATCAGTATTAGCTGTATTTTGATGTTAGGAAATGGATAGACACAAGGTCTTCTGTTCAAAATCTTTTTGGGGCTATTTCAGAATTTTGCTAAGTGCTGTTGCAGGTATGCATTAAGGGAGTCCAAAATAACAACATTAAAAATATATATTTAAAAATCCTCTGCTGATGTCATGAGTGGATTAATGTGTTTTCAATCAGTGTGTCCATTCACTGATTGGGAGAAGAGGTGCCCAGCTGATGCATACTTTAACATTCAGCAGAGAGCATTGCTATGTTTGCTCTATCCTGGGACAAAAGCCTATAAATATATATATAAAAAGCTGCTTGTGTTGCACATCAGAAAGACTTGGTTGATGGTGTCTGCTGAAAAGAATGTAGAAAAGGTTGTAGCAACAAATTATATATTGTGTAAAAAATTGATTGCCAAAACAGATCAATGAAGTCAGCAATCCAGTCTTCAGTTTCAGATGCTCTTTTTTGTATGGGTGGTTGCCAATAGCAAGTCCTCTCAGGCAGAACTTGCTGGAAGACTAATGTTGATATGATGGCAGTCAGAAATTCTCTTGTGGACAAGAGCAAATCTGTCAACTGAGCCACAGAATGCTTGCCAATGGGATAGTTCAACCAGTGTGATACAGATCGCTGCAGCCTATCTCAGCAACATCTGTAAACAGATCAGCCTTCTCGTCAGTGCTGTACATGGGCACATACAGGGCAGTGATTTCACGTTATGTACAATTATATTCTTGTTTTCTGAGTACAAGGCATGTAATGGCTTGGGCTCAGGATACAAAAAAGATCATGCTGTAAAATGAGGGATGGAGATGACAGTTATGACAGCTGAAACACATCCAAACTTCATGGTGAGATTGAAGTTCATCTGAAGAGTTATAGAATGTGCGCTTATGTAAGCACATAGTTTATAGAATGGTAGACGATTGTGTATACTCATAGCTAAGTATGCATGCACATCTAGATGTACACACATGAATACTTTCAAAGTAGAAAAGTTGAAAAGAAAGGAATGAACACAGCTAACTTAGAACACTTATGAAAGGTATCCATGTACTTTAGTTATAACTTAAGAATCTATCAGAAGACTTAGAAACCCAAAAGTTAACTACATAAACAAATATGAATACCCTCAGGTATTTGTAATGTGCTTATTTAAAATAATAATGCTTTAACCAGTGAATATTCAATAGCTGATGAAACAAATCATTTCATTGTGCAGTGAACTTAATAAAAATGTTCTTTGAAAAGCTAATTGCCGACTGGTAAATTTCTGTTTAAGTAAAGCTTGCTGTTTCAAAGGAATTAATAACTGTGTTGTACACCAGATCCAGAGTTTTAAGATTCTCAATGTACTGTATGTGATAAGATATTATGCAGGTAGAATTCTTTTCCATAGTGGATGGCAATGTGTATGACTGTATTGTCCTTTGAGACTAGTTCTCATGCAGTTGCTGGTATCACACTGTTCAGCAGCCTGCTGCAGATAAGAATGACTGATGATGCCCTAGATTCTAATGGAAATTTTAGAGCACATGCAGCAGTAGGGTGCAGTCTTCAGCAGAGAAAAACGAGCTAACTTGCAGTCATGAGGGGTCATCAGGAAAGATAAAGAAATAGGACAGAGACTCCAGGCTAAGCAAGGCTTTTTAAAGGATAATATGGAAATGAGCAAGAACCAATATAATTTTTGTAATGGCATTCCGTTTAGCTTTAAAATACAGGGTCAAGTTACTGTGTTTTTCATAATGATTAAACATTTGGGATGTTCTTTTTTGTTGGAACTATTGAATGTTTATATAACAAAGACTGAATGTGACAAAGAATTCATAGAATCATAGAACTGAAAATGGAAACATCAGAATTTTGTTGCATCTCCTCCCCAAAACATATTGAAGACAAGGTTGATAATTGCTTTCATTTTCATCCTGGCATTCAAACTTATTTCCCTAAGAAGCTTCTCCTTAAAGTTATCAAGATCCCCACGCAGTAATATGTCTTATTTTTATGTAAAGTCTGTAAAACCTACATTCATTGTGTAGCCAGTCTGAAATCAGTTCCTGTTACAATAAAATCTCAGCACAGTCCCCTTCCTACTGTAGTCAGAGCTACCTATCAGATGTGAAACTCTGCAGTGCACTAGCTTTTCAGTGCTGTCAAGAGTTTCTGAAATTATGATGAATAGGTAGAATTTTACTCCACAATCCTCATGCAAATGCTTTATTTTTAATGAGAAAAGATGATGCTGTACCTCTCCTGCGTAATCATGTAAAAATAAAAACTACACTGAGAATTTTCCAGATGGGCTCATCTCAGAGGGAGAACAACAAAGATCTGGGAAAACATTCTGACATTTTGTACTCTTTTTCTCTGACAACAGAACTTATTCTGAAGGAATCTTAATTTTTAGGTAACCTATAAGGTATGAACGTTAAGCAGTACTCCTGAATAAATGCATGTGTTCCCTGCTGAGTGTTTTCTGAACTACCTATTCACAGGGAGTAATGCAATAGAGGGTAGTTTGGGCAGCTCGACGCTTTGCACTGGAGCCAGTTCTTTTGCAGTTGGGTTGGCTCCCTCTGCATTCTGTGACAAAATTGTTGCGGTTGCCTGGTAGATTCATCTCGAGGTTTTAACCACATTTGTACTTAATATGGATTGCTGTTACTTTGTGCGACAGAGTTCTCCTGACTGAAGAATGAATGAGTGTTACCTTCTTATTTCCTCCACCTGTCTGAGAGATGATTGTCATCAAGTGAAAATGTAATGGGTGCCTTTAAATAAAGAGGTGAAAAGTATCTCTGTGTTAAAACAGTGTTTAAAAAGTATATATCTTGTTTATTCCTTTAGAACTGTGGCTAGCTGAATAAACATGAGAACGGTTATGCCACAGGACACGGGACAGAAGCTTGAGCAATTTAATAGGTTAAAACTGAAATAAAGATAACCAGAAGCTGCCAGCAAAGTTAAAAGGCAGCCCATTTCTTTGTGATGGTCTCACTTCAACATGATGAGGTTTAGGTGTTCTGATTTCTGAGTAATGTGTATTTATGGTCTCTAGGAAAAAGATATTAATATTGGCATTGTGAAATCCTTATGTTTCCACATTTGGATGAAGCAGTTTGTTATAAATGCTTTGTTACATCAGTAGAAAAGAGCAATATGATTGTTTTCAAGCATGCACTGAGTGTGTGAGTGAGACTTGTAATTGCTGAACTTGAGTAAGTCTACTGCTCTGGCATTTCTTTTAGCAGTAGAGAAATCTGAAAATACAATCAGTGTTGATGAAGAGCTTTTGAAAATAGATCAGAGAAAATAAGAATGAAAGAAAAATGTCCTGAATTTGCTCTTACCTTTTCTTAAATCTACATAAATAAGAACTTACTAAGTGTTCTAGGGCTTCAGTGAAGGAATAAGAATAGCAAGCCAAAGTATCTTTTTCCCTTTGTTTTAAGAGGGAATGCATGTGCGTCATACTATATTGTTTCTAAATCAGCAATGGTAAATTTCTGTAAACATAGTTTAAACAGCAGAGCTATATGCTATCCTATAAAATGCATTAACATATTTGGTGGAAACTGGTAATGCAACTGAGAGAGCAGTACAAATATACTTTATCTACCTTCCCCAGAGAAGGAAATAGGCCTGCTTATATGTTAACACCATGAGTCACGAGTGGGAAAAAGATTTGCTATTCATCTGCGCCCTAGTTTTTTGTTCTTTGCTATATCTGGAATTTTCTCTGAGATCAATGGAAAGAATAGTTCATCTTCAAAGCATGATTTATTTACATGCTATTTTTAGCTCAGTACTCCAGCTGAAGCATCTTTTCAGAAAGAGAGGTCTCAAATCTAGGCAAGGGTGAAGTCCAAGATAGTGAAAGGGTATGACTGTGCCACAGAGCATTTGTCTTGTTTGGTTATGTTCTTAGTTTCCTGGGGAAGATCTTTCCTTCCTGCTGAACATATAAAATGAAGGGATAGCAATGCAGATGAGATACAGAAGAGATGATGGTCCTTAAAAGCTAGAGAGAGAAGTATGATTTTATAATTCAGTGTATTCTTTTTATTTTCAACTGAAGTAAAGGTAACTTCTTGTCTGATGCTACCAAGTAAACTCTCACTGAGTCAGAATTATTCAAATGATTCAAAACCCAAAATGTTTTCAAAGAGGAAAACCAATTGCTGACCTCTCTTTGTTATAATGAAAACTGAATTGCATTGGATTTACAGTGATTCCAAGAAGCTAGTTGTGCCAGTAATTTCGTTTTTCTCTCCCTCTCTGGGGCCTGTAAGTGAAGGACCTGCTCACAGAAATACCTGTTCTTTTGCAGAAGTTCCCTTTGTCTCTTAGAAATTGTGTGAATGACTTAAAATCATCAATTTCAAACAATAGAATGGCAACAACGCTCTGCTTGGTCTAGGATGGTTTTCTGAAATATTGCTTTCTATTTATAGATTTGTTACTTACCATTTTTACTCTTCAGGGTTTGAAGCATTCCCCTTGAAGCACTTTATTTTTGTCTGACTTAACTTTCTAATGGAGATCATGCACACTGCAAGAAAAAACAGTATTTTAAGCATGATCTCTGTATAAAGGAATTGTGTTGCCTGGTGTCTCTAGAGTATCTTGAAGAGAGTACATTACTTACAAAAGCTGTGTTCTCATTTAAAGTCCCATCGCGTTACACATGTTATCAATGACATCCCTCTGGGAAGCATCCTGCTGCCATCATTCCTGTGTGGTTATTTACCCAGACAAATAGATATCTTGTGGATTCACCAGTAGAAGAATGAAGTTTGTAACTTCAGTCTTTGCAGATTTTTTTTGGACCAACACGTTACTTTTTACCAATATCAGGAATTGGGGAAGTTGAAAAACTTGCTTTTTGTCATTGTTTGTACTTGATGTAATTCTTTCTAGTTCTGAAAACAGAGTCTAGAGTAAGGGAAAGTGGGTCTCTCATTCACCTGAAGGCTCTAAATAAATCAAATCTTACTTCCTATTCTGTCTTGCAAACACTTAGATTCACATAAAGGAAATTGTGAAGGACTTTAGTGAATTCAGACTCCTCTTATCTCCGTTTTCAGTTGATTGTTTCTCTTCTCACCAGAAGTTGCAACAACTTTCTTCCTATTTGAGGACCAATGTTATGTTCGTAAGACTTTTTCATGTTAAGGAGATTGTAGTTTGACAAGCAGTAGTGTACTTAATAAGGAAAAGGGAAGTAATCAAGGTTTAGAGCATATCTGTCATGCAGTGTGGGACTCGGCACATGCATCAAGACTAGTTCTCATAGAAACAAGTATGAGGTGCTTAGGATGTTCCCAGTGTAATGGCAAAAAAGATTGGAATATCTGGATAGGGTTTTGGCAACAACAGTAGACTTTGTTTTCCTTATATCCTTTGTTTCATTTTTCTACCTAGTTACTGATGTAATGCATTTTAGTTGATTTCTTTATTCTTATGGCAAAAATGGCTGATATTTACTTTTGCTTCCTACCTGACTTTATGCAAAGAGATATGACTTCCATCTCTTCTATGTTCTTTGTTGTTTTCTGATACAGTAATTAATAACAAGAAAACACTTAAATTCAAGGGTATGTTTTTGTGAACCACAGATTTGATAATTATGACTACTGAGGCATTTTCAGGTGACGGATTGATGACAGGATTGATTTTGATGTTAAAACTTCTGGCAGAGTCAAAGTAGGAAATTTCTGTACAAAAGTTTTCCTCAACTCTCCCACAAACCGGAGACAGAAAAGCCATGATGAGGTTGCGTGAGAACTTCAGGTGAGCTGTTTTACCTACTTGCTTCCCAGAGTGTTAGCCTCAGGTGTAGGTGAGTGCCTTCTGCCCACCTGAACTTGCAGAAAAAAAACGAAGCTCTGCTCTGAGTGGTCCACTCAGGTTTTGTTTTTTTCCCATGTTCCTGATATGGGACAGAGTTTTCAGCCTGTTTTCCTCTGTAAGTAGAGCTCATGAGATTTCATTCAGACTGTATTCAGTCTATCTATTTCTCATAGCATGGTCTGTAATGATTTTTGAATTCGTGATTCAGTTTTGATTAAATTGGAAATGGAGGTAGAGATTTCAAAATAATAAGTTCCTACAAGTCTTAGAATTTCCCTAGCTGGGTAGGAAATGATTCAGTTCTGACACTGAGAGGCAGACAGGCAGAGGTCAAATGTTAAATGTGTTTCTTCAGAGCAATTCACAAGCTAACGAGAGAATGAATCTTGGCCAGCATGTGCTAAACCAGCCTAGCCTGGTGAGAGATGGAATGGCTGGAGCTTCTGTGGTGGGAGGGATGAAGTACAAAGGTCAAGGAGGGTAAAAAGTTGGCAATACACAGGCTTCATTAGTTCCATTCTTACAGAATGATTCAGACATTTTTTTTTTTTGTCTTCTTCGTGGCAGCTTATAGTAGGTAAGATAGTCTGCAAGGTGTGAAGGCAGTTGAGTAGAATGCAAATAGCTACAAGGTGCCCTGTGCAGATGTTTGTTTTGTGTAGGGCAGTTGCTGGTATGTCACAGGGGAGGTCTTTCTCTGCTGAAGGCTCAGGCATATAGGGTTCCTTAATTTTGGCAAGGCAATAAAATCTGATCTTTGTAATTCCAACCTTGAATGAGAGTTGAGCAACATTTCAAATATGACTGAAAGGAGAAAAGCTTAGCCTTTGGCATATGTACATCAGGTTTTTAAATAAGGAAAGATTATGCATTATTGCAAGGTAAACTTCTGCTAGCTCTTTTTATGAACTACTGAGTGAACCACATATTCTTTTATTTTCCATGCCCAGAAGAAGTGTTTACCATGATGGATTCTCTAAGATATGCCTGCTCAATCCTTTCGATGCTAGTGATTTTGCAGAAAAACAGAAACAGAGAAGTGGATTTAATATCAAAGCATGTTTTGCTACTTAATGTTAAGATTAGAATTTCATAGCCAATCTTTTGTGGAACTGATACAATATAATACAATATATTAGATATGTAGTATCATAGGGGATTGAACAAAAAGACTTTTTAAAAATGTTAGAAAAAAACATGCAGCATAATTACGTGCAATAACAAGAGTAGTTTGATCAGAATTGTTGAGGAAACTATAAACACTTTAATTTCCCCCAAGCTTTTTGAAACTGTTAAGTACAGTTTGACCCATCCTCATTTTTTTAAGGGCCTGGATCTCTTTTGAAGGCTAAAAAGTACTATTTAATGAAGATGTTTTTTCTTTTTTCTTTGTACTTTATTAAAGTTTGTTTTATTGAACTTATAAGTGGGATTCTAGTGATTTATTGACTGACAATTCTAAATTTTTTCAGCTACAAATCAGTACATTAATTTTGAGTGAGAACTACAGATAGCTGTTTTCTTCTGCTGTGAGAGAAGTTGAGATACAGAACATAACTTTTTGTTTATTCTGACAAAATTTTTAGTAGATCTCTGGTGTTATTTCTGGTTACATTTTTTTGTGTCCTGTTGTTTTGATATGGGTACAAAATAAGTAGAGAAAAGTGTACACATGTGGACTCATTTTTAAACTAGTTTTGTGACAAACTGTTATATACTAGAAGTCAGAATTCTTCATAGTAAAACTTACTACTTAATTAGACAGTAAAATGTTCAACACTATTTCTATTATTATTACGCTGAAAAAAAATACATTTTAACTGGAGTATTGTGTTAATATAGTATTGGCATACTGTTCTTGTGTTTAGATGATGCCACAGTTACGCTGTGATTGCTGTGAACTTTGAATGGCACTGTTTTATTTCTGTGTAGACTTTTCTAGACATGGAAAGCTGTACTAATGACTATTTAAATATTAAAATTTTAAAATTCTGATGTTCAGCAGTCATTATGCATTATCCTTAGAAAGTAATAAATAGTCAGACTGATTTTTATGTAATTTGATATGTGTCTTTCCTGTGCCACTTTATGTAAGCAAAGTACATTTTTACACCAGTAAACTGTCTTTTAGAATCTTTGTTCAGAGAGTAACTAAATGTCTTCATCATTCATGAGCTAGGGAAACTGAATATGTAAAAAAAAAAAATTAAAATTTCACACTCTTGTTTCATAGTTTCATATGGGTCAGATCTCTAGTAAACTGTATAACCCTATTAAATGTTTCAGTAGAGGGGGAAAAAATATAAGCAAGTCCTTTTTTGTTTGTATTCATAGCAAGTTTATGAAATAACACATCCTTAGATGTTATTAGAGAGATAATGTTTCTCATTTATTGCGCAGGCAAAGTCTTCTGCTTCCTGATTACATTTTCTTAGTCTGGTAGTCCCCTGTTTTCTCAGATTTGGTGGACCTGTTTTGATATAAACCCCTATCTGAAGAGATGAGGAAGAAGAGCCAATCTGAGTGTTGGAACGGGATGATCTTTGAGTTCCCTTCCAACCCAAGCTATTCTGTGATTCTATGGTTAATCACTATTAGGCAGAGCAAGGAGTAGCCATTAAGTTATCAAAAATTATTTGACTTTAGTGGATTAAAACCCACTGTTTATTATTATTTTTAAATTTTATTTTCATGGAAGAAAATGTTTTCTTGTTGATAAAATGAATGATGTTTTACTTGGTTGCAAAAACAACAACCAAAAAATTATTCTACATCTTGATGTGTAAAACTCGCACTGCTTCTTTTCACCTAAATGACAAGGATGTCAAAATACGTGTTTTCCATTGAAAGTGAGTTTCCCAATAAACATATTGATTTGTATTTTGCAAATGTCATGTTGTACTGAGTAAAATATGTTAACATTAAGTATGCAATGAACATCAGTTCCTGAAAGTCTTATTATGTTTATAATATCAACTGCTTTGAAGCAAGTTGATGAATTTAGCAATCAGAAATGAAATTATGGGAATATGTAAATCAGATATCCCTTGAGTAACAACGCTGGTGTGCTTAGGAAAGCATTTGAATTAATACTTGGAATTAATAAAAGATCAGACCCCAAATGTTATAATTATATTCTGAAGAAAGAAGATGGATACACAGGCTAAGTTTGTTAGATATGGAAAAATACAAAGTGTGGTAAGGGTAAAGAATCATCCCTGGTGGTTGTTGCAGTCAGTAAAGCTAGTTTCTGTAAATTAGTACAATCCAAATGGGAAGGAAAGGCTCTCCTTTTCAGTACTCCTAAGAAAGAACTAATAGAGCTAAAAAAAATGCTCTGAAGAAGCCAGAATCAGTGGAGGTATGAAAGGCAAAGGAGAAAGAGCAGCAAAATCAAAATTGAAAAAGAGGGAACGTGACCTGATAGCTTATGAACTTTTGTATACCTCGCCACTGAATTTCTCCCACCAGTTAGTGTTGCTATGAGGCTTGGTACAAGTGCCAGCTTGATGGTGGCAAGAGGAGGAGAAGCTCAAGGTGGACAATTAATTCTGGTTACCAAAATCTTCAGCTAAATGACAGGGTCTGTTTTAAGATTAAGATTGACCTTACACTCTTTTTGAAGAGTAAGTATTACTGCAATTATACTGTGTTTTTGTTTTTAACCAAATTGGTATTTCAGGCAGCATTCAAGTTTTGTCCACAAAATAACCTTGAACCAGAACCCATGGTTTGCTCAGATATTATTTAACGCAAAACCATAACGCAAACATGTACTAAAGTTATTAAGGGTGGCTGTACATTGCACCTGTCTCTATCTAAACTGTTGCAAGCCTAAACCAACTCATTGCCTTGTCTCCCACATTAACTGCTTTTAAGGAAGAAGTGACTTTTACTGGCTGGATGTTGCCCAGGATACATTTATTCCGTTATTGCTTGCTGCAGTTGAAGTCAACTCAGGGTACAATGATCACTAGTGTCCACATTTTTTGGACTTTAACTTCTCTTATAAGCAGACATCATGTGATTTTATTAGCTTAGTTCTGAGTTTTCCTATCTTATCTGGTACAGGTAGGATTTTGCACAGTTCCCATAGAATGAAAAAGTATCCGGAAACATTTCTCATGCCTGTCAAAAAGTATTTTTTTTTTTAATATTAGTGATGCAGAAAAGCTATGCACAGATTTTTCTCATGAAAAAAATTGTATATACTATTTTAACTTATTTAAAACAAAGTGTAAAAGATGTAGGTGAATACTTGGAAAGTGAGAGTTACAGAAATATTTTTCCAAATACTTGAAGGGGACAGTATCTGCAGTAGCTTGTTTTAAAGGGAGGCTGTAAATGACCAGCTTAAATATCATGTTTGAGGGGGGAAACAAGGTCCTAAGCCACATCTATTTATTTCATTGCTGCTGCATGGAAGACTAAGGGTGGTATTTACAGTATATAGGTTCTTTAGGAAAGCAAATAGTGGTTTTTAAACCAGAAGAAGTATATAGGAAAGAACTTAGACAAAAGTATAGGAATTTCTGTAAGAGTCAGAAAAAGCTGTGAATAAATTTGTATCAAAAATCTGATTTTAGTTTTAGAAAAACTGATTAAGATATGATGTGAAAACAACTGTGTTCTTGTTGAGATGGATTATAAAACTTATTTAACAACAAAAAAAAGCCAGATATTAATTCCATAAGGTACTGATGTCCTTGAAAACACAAGAATAGGCTATTTTTGAAGGATCTAGGCTGTGTTATTATTTTCAGTATTCTAGTGCCTACTGCTGTACGAGTAGTGTGATTTATGATAAATGAAAGTAGGCTGAAGAATGAAGACCAGATTTTTCTTATTGCTGACATTGCTTACTCAGTGATAGCTTTGTAGAGCAAGTAGAAAATGAAAATGTTTTGTTTGTCAGAAATTGCAAATTAAACATGATACCAAATCAGGTAGCCCTAACGTGGTCTTATTACGTATGGAGTTAAATGGAAATGTTGATTGATAGAAATTTATTTTTTCATTTGGTGCTGCATCAGTGTGGAAGTTTATTTGAGCAGCATAGATGTGCTACAAAAGCATGAGTAGGGTTTGGACTTAAAGTTCAATTTTCTGTATTTAACCTGAAGTGTTACAGTTAGTTTGCATAGCAATGGAGTTTAGTTTATTATTTTTTTTTTTTTAATGCAGAAAACTGTCTTCATTTACCCTGCAGTATTTCCAAATCAGTTCTGAAATTAAATTGGATTAATGTACCAATAAGAAGCAACTGTGTAATTTGGGATGGAAAGACAAAATAGACTTCTGTTCACACACTTTACAGTTTAGTGCTGAAATTACCTTCATAACAATTTTGTGTCACATTAGAAACAAATATGAAATGCAAATTTAATGGAATACGGCCAATTTTTAAAATTATGTCCTACTGGAAAATAATGGAAAGGAAATGATGCTTTTTTATATTAATCCCCTTTTAAATATCTTCATTAAATCACAAGCAGTTAGTTTGAATGTAAGACATCAACATCTGAAGACAATACCATTCATCTAAATAATTGTTAATTGACTCACTAAATCACCGAAGTCAACTTTAATCTGAAATATCAATATATCCTTTTTCAATGTTTCTAAAATCCAAAGAGTACTTTGCGCCTTTTTGTTCAATCGAGGGTAAAAGGAAGCACTGATAAAATTGTAGTGTACAGATACCGGAATTTTTTGAGCAGTGGTAGAAGGCAGCTTTTAGAGCCACACTTACAAGATGATGTAACTTTTTGAGAGTCAGTATGACATTCTAAACAGTATATGGGAGGGAAAATTACAGTTTGCAAGCCTTCTTTCCTTTCTTAACCCTGCAGATTTAAAGCGATAAGAAAATTTTGATACAGGGAGAAATTCAGGTTAACGTAGTTTTTACTACAGTGAACCTGAAATCAAACAAGGCTTTTGAGTGATCTCATAAACCAGATTGCCATACTAGCAAAATTCATAGTAATCAGTCCTACAGGATGGTATCTGTTTCTCAAGAACTAATTATGAGGGGAAAAATCATTATTAGTACAAATTGGAGATGCCTTTAGTGTTATTATTGACAGCTGCACCAGCAGCAGTGACAGAATCCTGGAATTACTGTAGAAGGCTGAATGCAAAGACATATATGAGACAATTTAGTTAGACTGCAGCTTTTTTGAAGAACAGCAAGCTAGACTGAGGGTCTTATGTATGTGAAGTGCGGGATTTTCAGCACTTATGCCTTGTTTTGTGAAGAACAGATTGCTTCTCAAAGGAAAAGAAACAGTCAAGGGATAAAGTCTAGATAACATTAAAACAAATCTGTGACTTCTGATTGGCAACCTTTATCCAACTATCAGAACTGAGTATTTCCATTTATTTTGATAAAATGTATAATTGTAGAGATGCATTATAATGACATTTTTTTCCTATACTTAGCAGTCATTGGTGGTCAGCAATGCTTCAGGGCCAACTCTAGACTTTGTGTTTGTCTAATTAAATTGTATCAGTATATAAAAGAATAAAGTATATGCTAAGTAGAAAAGATCAGTAGTTTCAGAACTCTCCAAGCAGTTTGCATTCCAACTCAAGCATATTTTTTTTTTTTAGTAATAATAAATACAATAATGATTTTAGTTCATTTTATAAACTTTTTCTTACACTGCAAATTTTTCTATTAAAAATTTTAGTCCATGAAGTGGCAGGGAATGTTCTCGGCTGCTGTATGATATTTATCATTTAATCAGAAAATTGATCTGCAGCAGTTTACTTTTTCTTCAGTTTTTCACATACAGTTGATATACTAAGAGTACAACTGACAAAAAGGAACACATTTTGCTTTGTGGGTTGAACATGACCAGGGCCCACTGTCAGTTCTTGCAATGCTGCTCTTTTCTCAGAGGTGATAATGTTCAAACCATTTTAACATTCAGATCCTTGTAATTTACAGTAAGAAAATACTTTCCACTATATCATCTTCAGCTCTTTGGAAATGTTGCTTGTGATTTTAATTTCCCCCCCCCCCCCTCCCCCTTTGATCTCCACCAGCTGAATTAAAATTTGGAATGCTAGCACAATAACAAATGAGTAAAATGAAGGCTTCATAGTTGCTTATAGCAGAATAGCTAGAAAACAGCATATACTTTTAATTGAATGTTTTAATACAACAATGTGCCAGTAATGTGTCTCCAGATTAAATCAGTTTGATTTAACCACTTGAAAAATTTTCTTCCTTATTTCTGACACAATCTTGAACAGAGGTGCATATACTTAATGGATAAATTTATTGTGGTAACTGAATGCTTGTAACTACTGTAGCGGATAATTTTCCTCCAAATGCTTTCACAGTTCTCTGATTTATATTGCTACATCTGGGTAGACTCTTTTATGTCAGTCTTATGTTTTTATATATTTTAATGCATAAGAAAGATTTACGTAAATGACCGAAGAATAGCACATTAATGTCAAATTGAAGGCTACAGATTTTTGAAATTGGCGCATAGTACCTTGACATGCTTTTAGGATCTGAAGTTTACTCTAAATCAAGGAATGGCAATACAACATATGTTTTTCTTAAAATGTTTTGTGCCAGCAAGTGCCTCTGACAGAAACTGGAAGCTTGTTTGTGTATTTCTTTGTGTTGCTACAGGGCTTTTCCATAACAATAAATTACTGTTGAGCACATTTGTCTGCTATAGTGAAAGGAGGAAAGTGCTGGTTAGATTGCTAGTAGAATGGTTTCTGATTAAACTAAACAGTAAAATGCTGTTTCATTTAATGTCAAGAGGAAATGAGACCGTGGAAAGAATTGCATGATATATGTACATGTTAACTAAGAAATAACAACTGCAGTCAGATAAATTATTCCATTCTGATACCCTTAGGTAAGCGTGTATGGACTCTGATGAATGTTTAATTTACATAATATGTGAAACAAGTCTAAGCCATCAAATTGATTTAATCCAAATCATCATTACTCAGAACTTTATCCTTTTTAGTATTTTAATCAGTACAAGGAAGTAATTTATCTTTTTGTCATATTGTCTGGTCAGTTGTCACAAGCTTAGTGAAAGGCATGAGGCAGAAAAGCTGGTAAGTAGATACATAACGTATTTGTTCAAAAGTGGGTGGGAACATGTTTATTTGATTATTTAATTTATTCCTCTTTACCTACAAAATACTTCAGTGCAATTTCTCAGTAAAAAGTAACTTGAAGGATAACTAATTCGTTGTGATGTTTATGTTGGTGGATGTGCAGTGTTAGTATCACGGTATGGATACTGAACTGTCATAACTTGTCAAAAAAAGTTGACAAAAATGAGCAAAGAAAACCCTCCTTATTAAAAGAAAAAGAAAAAAGAAAAGAAAATTACCTTTTATCCAGCATATAAGATTGTTTGATGTAGGTCTGGCTCGAACAAAATAGCTTACTGTCAGTTTTATTGTTTATTCCTTAAAAAAAAAAAAAAAAAGTTGCTGTCAGCTGTCTAAGTCAAGAGCAAGGCACAGTCAGGAGTTTTGCAAAAAAAAAAAAAACAAACAAAAAACAAATTTCAGCACAGAATCATTGTAATGAATGTATTGTTCAAGTTCACTTTGTTAGCTGAGGTAAAATACTGTGATTAAATAACAGCCATACATACATTGCTGTATTTCAGCTGTGCCTGTTATAGGAGGATTCACAAAGAATCAACCTGCTCCACAGAAAATACAGACATCTTTACTATCCAAAATTATTACCTGTTGGCTCTTGAGATGTAAAAGTATCTCCTAAGTGCACATACTCAGCTGTGTAGAATTTTCACAGTCTGACTCTCAGATGTCATTAAACTGAGCATCATCATGCATCTTGTTAACAGTTTAACCTTGAGGCATACATTGATCATCTTTCTTCAGGAAATACTCCTTTTGGCTCCTTGAGTGATGCATATAATTAAATGTATTGTGGAAGACAGATTGAGAGGAAAAGATAGTGGAGTAACAGTGAAAGCAAATCTAAATGTACCAAAGTACCAATGATGGCAGCCCCCAGAAGTTAATACATCTTTTTAGCTATGTGTGGCAAGTTTGCAAGTAGGATCTGCTCCAGGAGCTCCATTGCAGTAGGTGGCTTTTCTGAACTTTGGTTGGAGTTTGGAGAACTCACAGAACTGGGTGAGAGAGTATGAGTGGGAGAGTAGAAAGAAAAAGAGGAAGAAGAAATATAATGACAATGAACAGTAACACCACAAAATGAAAATATATGAAGAAGACTAGCATCAGAAAGGAAAAAAAGAAGGGGGAAAATTATGGAAATGTACTTTAGGGAGACGGAACAAGAATGTGTAATGCCTTTTCTTGTGTTTTTTCTGAAATAGTGTGTACAATTTCTCATTCTATGTAAATCTATTAATCCCTAAAAAACAGAAAAAAAATGTAGAATCATAGAATGGTTTGGGTTGGAAGGAATATTTAAGATCACACCTCTCAGTTTGCTCAAAGCCCCATCCATCCTGGCCTCAAATGCTTCTAGGAAGGGGACATCCGCAGCATCTCAGAGCAACCTGTTCCAGTGCCTCATCACCCTCACTGTAAAGAATTTGTTCCTAATATCTAGTCTAAATCTACCCTCTTCCAGTTTAAAGTATTTACCCCTTGCCCTGTCACTACATGTCCTTATAAAAAGTCCCTCCCCAGCTTTCTTGTAGGCCCCTTCAGATACTGGAATGCCACTAAAAGGTCCCCCCAGAGCCTTCTCTTCTCCAGACTGAAGGACCCCAGCTCTTTCAGGCTGTCCTTGTAGGGGTTATCAAGATTTCTTATCTTTGTGGCCCTCTTCTGAACCCGCTCCAACGGCTCTGTGTCCTTGTATTGGTGGCCCCAGAATTTGATTCAGTATTCCAGGTGAGGTCTCACAAGAGCAGAGTAGAAGGGCAGAATCACCTTCCACCTTCCTGCTGGTTACACTTCTCTTAGTGCAACCCAGAATATGGTTGGCTTTCTGAGCTGCAGGTGCACATTGCCAGCCCATGCTGAGTCTAACCCTAATCAGCCGCCACCTCCAAACTGTTCTCCTAAGGGCTGCTCTCAAACCAGTCACCTCCCAACCTGTATCTGTGCTTGGGTGTTGTTCTTGTACTTGTTGAACTTCATGAGGTTGGCATGGGCCCATCTCTCAAGCCTGTCCAGGTCCCTCTGAAAATTGAATAAAGGGAAGATCATGTGAATGTCTCAGCAGTTTTAAATTGTATTCAACTAGTGGAGTGTATTATCAAGGTATAAAATAATTGGTATGAGAGATTAAAGTTGCTTAATATACAGCTTTTGCAACCTCACTTCAATTATATGTTGTTCTTCACTTAGTTATTTTTGGGTATCACAAAAATAGAAGAAAAATACAAAATGTTGGGTATGTATATTATTAGGTGTTTCTTAGTATCTAAAAAATTAAGCATTTTGAAAATAGAATACATCCAAGTATCTGCAGTCCACTCAAAATTGTGATTATCTCTGTGTATTAATATGATGATGTTGAATCACTTCTGAGTTGTTCTATTTCTAATACTGTATAAACATCTCATTTTTTAATTAGGTTAGTTTGCTCACTGAGTTCATAAAGTGATTAGAAACTGTATAATTGCAAGTATAAGTATTTCAGGTAGTCTTCTCACTAAGCTCTGAATCCAAAGGGCAGTGTGCCCTTTCATGTTGTCATTTCTATGTGAAAGGGTGAAATGCCAAATGAAATTACATTAAGCGGGTTCAGTGTCAATATTCCTTCTGTAGCACCATATACTATAAGGCCATAAGAAGTAAGCCCTTACAGCTCCCAGCAGCTTGTCCTTGATCAGGTATGCCGCAAAGATAAAGAGGGAGCAGGGTGCTGTACCTGTTAGCAAGTTTTAGCTTCTGAATGTAAATTCTGAAAAGCCTATCCTGTGGGTCATAGGTTTGGGATGACTGTGGGAAAACATAACTTTAAGCAAAACAGTTAAAAACACTTTTATCTGGTTTATTTAAATGCGTTAATTGTAACGCTATTGTGAGGCACCCAGAGTCATAGAAACACTAGGCTGGAAAGAAGATACAAGATCATCTAGCCCAACCATCCTCCTATCACCAACCGTACCCACTAAGCTTATATCCCTTAGCACCTCATCCAGATGCTTTTTGAACAGCTCTAGGGATGGTGACTCCACCACTTCCCTTCACAGGCGATTCCAGCATCTGACCACTCTTTCAGAGAAAAAGTTTTTCCTCATATCCAGTCTAATCTAATGGCTTAAAAACCATCCCTGCCACTGAGCTAGTCTTTTCTTTCTTCTTTTTTTTTCTTTTTGTAAGACCTATTGCATATTATGCCATAGAGTAAATCAGAAAATTCCATTGGGTAATCTTGTGTTAGTTGAAGTAAATACAGAATTACTGAAATAGTTATATATATATATGCTGGAGTAGGGAAAGAAACTAATGTAAAATACTGTGAATTTGTACAAAAAACATGTCATTACCAGCATTTAAAGAAACTTTTAATAAACATTTCTCTTCATAATAGTATACTGACTGAAGTATTTTTTTTCTTTTTTTTTTTTTTTCTCTACGATATAGAAAGTGTTGGCAAATACAACATCTAATTTCTACAATATTGATTTAAAATACTTTGCAATTCAGGAAGTAGGATCTTCTGTCCCTATTCTCCTTGCTCTGATTACAGTTCCAAATGAACAGTCCTGATGCATGTGTGTAGAAGTTGTCTTGAGTCATTTTTTCTGTAAATGGTAGGGATCTTTTATTCATACAGGTGCATACAAGAGCACAATTTCTTCAGGTGCTTCGCTGGAAATAACCTACTTATTGTGATATATTTCTCCTAATTCCATGCATGTTATTGCTGTGATTTACCTACAAAAGCTCTAATGCTGAACTAAATGTGAAATACTGTGCATGTATACAGAAAACTATATATTCATTTCAAGCTGAGCACTACTAAAACCTAGAAAGCTGGAAATACAACTTTTCAGTCTCACAGTGATTGAGAATATTTGCATTTGGGTAAACTTCCTGACCATTAGCACTATTTATTTCTAATAATGAATCATGTGTCTGAAACAAACAAACAAACAAAAAACAAACAGACAAAAAACAAAACTAAACAAAAAACAAAACAGCCCAAGATTTGACCAGGTATTATTTTAACATGCATCAGGTAAGATAAAAAAGTTTTCATACCTCAAAGTAAGAGACTTCTACAGGTCCCTTCTGGGTCATAGAATCACTCAATGACAGAGAGAAGTAGGGTTGAAAGAGACCTCTGGAGATCATTGAGTCAAACGTTTCTTCTGAGTGGGGATCTTATCAATTCTTGCTGCAGCGTTGTCTTCAATCTTTATAAGCCCCAAGGTATGCTGAGAGACTAGGGGCCAGGAGAGTACCAGGTGACTGGAATATTGCAGCTTGCTGGGATCCAGGAGAAATGGTTTTCTTACTTTGGAAGTGCTTTCTCATCCTATTACAACATAATAAATCAGTTTGCAGGGTACTGTAGTATTTTGCTCTTTACTTTGCTCCTCTTTTATTCTGTAACTGTCAGCCATGAAGAGTTTAGAGAAAAGCAAGAATAATGGCTTTTCTGAAGGGTACCAAAGAAAGCAATAATTTTTTATAGCGTTCTTGTTTGTAGCAGCCTGAAGAAAAAAAAAAAAGAAAGAAAAAACTGCAAGAAAACCAAAGGGAATTTGTAATAAGAATAAGCTTAGTCTAGGCAATGTAGATGTCAGTCTAAAATGTGACTCCTGCCTAGAGCTCTGAGTATGTGCTGCAGTGGCTTATTAACATTGACCACTTTATCCCAAGTTGTTCTGGTGTTGATGTTTAAGCTGTCTATTTAAAATCTGTGCAAAAGTTGGGATATGGCATGCAATTGACTTTCTGCAATTTATTGAATTAGTAATTGTCAGCTGGGATGTGATCATGTTAAACAGAGTTCAGTTCAAGTATGATTGAGTTTTTGAACTTTTTCTGGTAGTGTCATTAACTGAAGATCTAACGGACAAGAGAAATGCAGAAATAAAAATGCATGAGCAGCAGTTCATCTTTCATGTTCCAGCAAATCTGTGTTCTGACAAGTTTAACCATTTCGTATATAATGTTTATGTGCTGTTTTATTTTCTCTTTAATTTGTATTATACTTTTAGAAAGACAAAACAAGCATAAAATGGAATGTAGTTCCAGAGGATTATATGCTAAAATGCATGGTTCTTCTGGAATAATAATAATAAAAAGGTAGATTCAGCATCTAACTTGAAAGCTCTTTTAAATAGGCATTACTCAAATACACTTTTGAGATTGTTTGGCCTGTAAACCTATAAATATGAGTCCCAGCATGTTTCAGCTTATTTTAGCAGTAAACTATTGAAAATGATTTTACACTTCTCTGCTTGGACATTTTGAGGAATTACATGGTAAAAAATTACTCACGCTCTACTGATGACTAAGAGTAGGAAATGATTGATTTCCTTATTTATGTATACATGCTTTTTTGAACAGGAATACAATGTTCAATGCTTAAGCAATAGATTCAGAACTGTGTTTTGTTGTTGTTGTTGTTTGTTCTTAAAATGAAATGTGTGGTAGACTTTAATGATAGAAGAAGCAATTAGTAAAACTTTGAAGATAAGTCTGTCCTGGTTGTCTTTTGGTAGTTTTGAATTTTGTTCTGTAAATAGAAATACGTAAGTAATAGCCTTCCTTTTGAATGTAGTTCTCCCACTCAAAAAGTAGGTAAAGGTTTATCAAATTTCTTGCAATTAGAAAAAGAAAGAAAAAAAGAAAAAAAAAAACAACCATAATCAACAAAATATTGTGTATACCTTCAGGGGTGTAGCAGTAAATTTGTTCACAAGTCTTTCTTACAAAATGATCTGCAGAATATTACTGCACTGATATCTATCAGGCAACAATACAGACAAAAAAAAAACCCAAAACCTAACAACAGAAAAAAAGCCAACCTGAAAGATGTTTGTTTAAAAAAAAAAAAAGTTATCTATTTGGCTTTGGATTTTTTTATTTGGAATTCAGGGCAAAGCAAATACTTTCACCTCTTTCCATCTGGCCAGTATGTGATGAAGCATTTTCTTTCATGCTTGACATTTTTATGAATACGTGTATGTGTTGGTTACTTTGCAGGAGCTTCAGGATGGCATTGGGCGACAGCAAACTGTTGTCAAAACACTGAATGTAACTGGCGAAGAAATTATTGAGCAGTCATCAGCAGCAGATGCTAACGTACTGAAGGAGCAACTGGGAAATCTGAATACCCGGTGGCAGGAGATCTGCAGACAGCTGGTAGAGAAAAAAAAGAGGTAGGTTAAAATAAAGCAAAAAAATTGTAAAACTCTTTTGGCTATATTAGATCTGTTTCTGACTCTTAGTGTTTGGAGTTTCTATATTCATAACAAGTGATCAGTAATTACATTTCATATCCATGATCTTTTAATTCTTCTTTTCTACCCATCCCTGTCAGTGGCTAACACTCCCTTCCACGCTCCACATTCTTGTACTTTTACTCCTAATGCTTAAAAACAATAAACAGTCATATATTATTTCTTGTTTAAAAGTAGAACGGAGTAGAGCCCATTTCCAAAATTTACTGTTGATTTAACATCCTTATATTTGATAGGATATAATTAAAATGTATATCTATAATACTAATAATACCTTAGCTAACTGATACTGTTAGTCCTACTGTAATTCACTTCTCATGATTGGTGCCATTAACATCTGCATTTCATTCAAGTTGGATAAAAAGAATAGATTACTTAATTTAATGTTATTTATAATCACTTCCAGATTAATTTCATTTCCTCTTGCAGTCAGAGGAACATTTGAGTTTACAGATAATGAAAATGTGGATTGATTTGTTTAAAAAGAATGTTTCCAAAAGGAAAAAAGAAATGTTGCTCTTCATGTTAGATTTTATAGTGTTTTCTCAATGTAGATGCTGTGCCTAAATAGGCTTAACGTTCTCCTTTAAAATACAGTCATTGGCAAGGGTTTCTTCAATCAGTGTTTTTTAAAAACAGCTTACCCCTTATTGAAGTACACCAAGGAGTGCTGGAGATTTGCTAGGAGAACTAGCTAGTAGCATGCAACAGTTTAGTTCCTTCTGATGTGTCATGTCCCCTTTTTTTCTGTGTGTGTGTGTGTGTGATTTAGAGCAAAACCTGTGAAAATTCTCACTGGAGTGGTCAGGCAATGTCCTGATTGTTGAGTTTAACTAAGATTAAACTTTTACTTTGAGCTTATTACAAGGAGGAAATGCAGCAAATAAGCTACAGCTGTCAGAAGCTGTCCTGGTGCTTTAAATGTTTCTTTCTGCTTTATCTCCAGGTGTGATGGTAATGCTGCTTGTTACACATGGGGGTCCTTGGCCTTTATTTATTGCTCTAAAAACTGCTCTTTTGTACAGTTGAAAACCCATCTGCGTTTCCAAGCCTTAACTTGCTAAATAAGTGCTAACACTTAAAAACAATAACATATCATTTTAAGCTACTGCAGTTAACATCAAAGAGAAAGACTGGTGGTTGAGCTTTGTCTGAGAATATAAAATCTGTCCCACTGCAGGTATTCTGCTCGCCCTCATTTGTCAACAGAAATATGTATCTCTGTTCTGTTTTGGCTCAAGGCTGTGTTAAAAGTCTATGCAGTTTTTTGATACATCTTACATTTTAGTAAAGCCTAGGAGCTGTTACATGGGAATGATACAGTTACGTTTCCCTAATGAGGAATCTTAAATAACCACTGATATACACACATCCTTTCTCTTTTTTTTTTTTTCTTTTTTTTTTCCCTGTTAGGTTTGTTGATTGGTTTGTGATTGCTTTTAATTTTTCTCTGGAAAGGCAATTTGTGTGATATATTGAGTGTTCTGGTTATAGAGACTTAAGTTAGTATACATATTGCCAGGTAATGAATACGGGCAGCGTTGTCCTGAACTAAGTGCTTTTGATCCTCACGATGGAGGATTTTGCACTTCTATTCAGTGCCTCATTTCCTTGTCTGTGACAGAGCCAGGGACATACTTTCTGCTCTCAGATTGTGGAAGATTCTACCCTCAATCTAGCTGCTCCCTCCAACAAGGCCTGAGATTTTTCTCCTTTCCTTCTTCTTTTCAGTTCTATAGATTGGATTTTCAAAGGAAAGACACTTAAATGACAGAACACATGATGAGCCCTTTCTAGGTCTTATCATTATCTTCTGTCCTATAATTATCTGCCCTTGTAAAAAGTTGGTTCCTCTCATGTTTATAAGCAGTTTTTAAGGATAGAAGGCCACAGTGAGGTCAGAGATGCTCTTGTCCTCTGATTATCTTAATTACATTCCTCTGGACCCACTCCAACAGTTCTGCATCTTTCTTATCCTGGGGACCCGAGGCCTGAGTACAGTATTCCAGATGCAGCCTTACATAAGTGGAGTAGATGGAGGCAATCACCACCTTCTCCCTGCCGCCATCCCTTTTTGGATGTAGCTCAGAATACTGTTGGAGTTCTGGTCTGCAAGAGCACACTGCATCATGTTTAGCGTTTTATCCTTCTTGGCAGGGCTGTTCTCAATGAGTTCCTCTCCCACTGTGTGCACATATTTGGGGTTCCCCCAATCAAGATACTATACTGAATGAATCTCACTGGGTTCATGTGAGCTCACTTCTCAAGTTTGTTAAGATCCCTTAGGATACTTAGCTTAGTATCAAACCAAATCAAAACAATTTGAAGAACATGTACTTCATTAAAAATGAGCTGGTGCTTTTTTTTTTTTTTTTTTTAGTTTTCTTGTTTTGTTTTGTTTTTTTTCCTTTACGTTTTAACAGGTCAAATGTTGATCCCTGGCTAAACACAGACTTAAGGCTGACTTTGAATCTCCTTGCTTTGGTACTGAAGATCAAGAGGTTATGTTTGAATTAGGTTTGTGTAGGATGCTATCCTCCAGTTGCATTTATCAAAGAGTTTCAAAGCTGTAGAAGTTTGAAGTCAGTGATTAATGGTTCTGTATCTTGCAGTCTAATCCACCCAGCTACGAGTTAGAGGCGAATGTAATTTTATCACATCTCGTCATTTTATCTTACTGAGAACTTCAGAATAGACCAGACAGTTGGAAAAAGTGAAACGTGATTGAAAGCCTGATACACTGATAGTTAGCAAATTGGGAATTTAATTGAGTTTCTGTTAGCGTTTTGCTGCAAGCAGCAGCTTTTGGAGAAGTCTGAGTTCATGCTCTGGGATCATGTTGAAGAAAAGCAAAGATTCTTGAAGATAAGGAAGTTACAGTAGCCTGTTGAATGGAAGACAGTTTTTTCATTATTTTATCTGCAGTAGATTTGCAATTTTAATGATTTTGAACCTGCGTACTGTACGGATCTTTGTTCAAGTGAAAAAATGGCTGTACAAAGGCTATTCACCAAAATATCTTCAGACACTTCTCTGAATATAAAGCCACAAGGTTACTGTTCTAAATAAAAAATAGCTGTTATAAAGTAAATAAGCATCTAAATATTTTTCATACCTTACATTTATTAAAGTGATCTTATTTTTTTGCTTCTGCAGAGTAGATGCCGTAGGTTGGTTTCCTTCACCGTAATACTCAATATATGGAATGCCGTGATTAGTTTCTTATTGCAGTTTAAAAGCTAGTTTAGGGATGAAGAGATTTCATGACAGTTAAATCAATAAATATATATTTTCTTTCCATGCTAAAATTGGTTACATATTGAATTTTCTGATTTTTCCTTTTTTGACTGCTTA
This sequence comes from Oreortyx pictus, assembly GCA_036925125.1. Classification (NCBI taxonomy): domain Eukaryota; kingdom Metazoa; phylum Chordata; class Aves; order Galliformes; family Odontophoridae; genus Oreortyx; species Oreortyx pictus. Next base: position 75,881,313 of record JAUPFR010000001.1, on the reverse strand, counting down.
GTTTTCATACAGTAATTCAATAGAAAAACGTCACTATGGTATGAATTCCCATTCTGTTTACATGTAGTTTTGTAGCTCAACTTGCTGCTGGTTACTATTTGCATTTGGCTTTCCTGAAGTTTCAGTGATATTTTTCATTTCATTTCAATTACTTTATTTAAAGGTCCTTACCCAGGTGAAGCACATTTGCATATTCCCTGGAGTAAGAAATAAAATTAATTCTTTCTTTGTAAATATTTTTGCTGAACTGTCAGCTTACTATTTTAGTGACTTCTTAAATTCTCAGTGAAAACTGCTAAGTGAATTAATCCCTTGTCTTAGAAATAACTGCAAATACAAATTCAAGAGCTGAATGTTTAGAAAAGAACATTGAAACATTATTCATAGGATCATTACAGTTGTAAAAGACCACCAAAATCATGTAGTCCAACCATAAAGTGTGAGTCACAAGCAAGTGTAAATCTACATTACTCCTTATTCTCTAATTGCATATTTTCTGTTTCTAGCCAATTGTGTTCAACATCACATGGGTAGAGCTACAAACTATAACTATTTGATGTGTTTCTCGAACTATTTGGGTTGCTATGGTATTTGTATCACATCATTGACTATGGAAAAAATACATGAGCTGTAGTATGCATTTTATATGGTCTCTAGAAACTGTAATTGAAAAATTCAAGCTTTCTTGAAATAGGAAATTAATGATTATTTAATAGTTAACCATTATAATTAGGGATTACTCTTAGTCAGAATGTTACCCAGGATAATTTGTTGACTGCTATAAGAATTTGTTATTGATACTGTTTAATACTGTTAGGAAAACTATTTTTTTTCTTAATTTCATTTAATTTAGTACTTAGGATTCAAATATATTGAACATACTGAACACATTACCTTCCATTAGTATAATGTATCCATTTAAACATCTGAGGAGTGAAAATAGTTGACTAAGGGGCTCCTATGAATTTGGAAATGAAAAAAAAAGCTGTGAGATTTTAAAACTGAAAACATGAAGTTGTATGCTTGAGAATATTCTCCTGGAAGACCTGAAGTTATGTGTAAAACTGTACTTACCTACTCTAAGTTGAGAATTTTGCATCAGCCAAGTTGAGGTACATTTCAGGGTTAATGAAATCAGCCCTTTGCTAATTGTGAGGCAGTTTGAAAGGTATTCAGGAACTTAGTTTGGTTTTAAAGGAGTGGTTGTGGTATATAACAGCAGGTAAATCTGTGCTGAAGATGTATCTGCCTTGTTCCATAGGGCCAACTGCTGGAAATCCATCTTACTCCTTACTCATTTGCATATCCAGCAATGTGTGCTCCCAGCTGCTATGTATATCCTGATGGACAGCTGGCAGTTTACACTCCTTATTCCTGTTTGTTTAGGCTCAGATTTGGAAGTTCATACTTCCTTAATAATAACCTACTGCTCACTTGTCATTCTCACCATGAATTTTAAGAGCTTTGAAATTACATGTATCAGACGCTCCAAATGTTATTATGGTGATAGAAATCAACTTGTTCAAAAGGTACAAGCACTCATCATGTTTAAACTTTTTATGTTATTGACTTGTTCAGCTAATAGAAAGTGTGTTTTATTTTTGTGGCTTGCATAATATGATACTTGTGATGCAGGATGTGAGTTTTAATAGAAGTAATGTTCTAACAGGCCAAGAGTAAATTGTGAAGTAAATTATGAAGTGCACCTGCAGCTTCCATTAATCGCAATAGATCTTTTAATTGCTATCCTACACGCTGTTCATGACTAGGGTAAAAAAAAATAGACCTTTATGGAACACTTTTTGTTTTGGTCTGATTTCTGAAAATCTCCTGTGCTCAAATGTGAGTACATGAAGTAAGGATTTGTAAAATAAGACATTCACCTGCAAAAATTGTAAGAAACTGTTCTCATATTATGAACGAGATGTATCTTGAGCGGCATACCGAATTATCCTCATCTGCCCTCATCCCTCACAAAGTCAGGTGGGGGAATGGGCATGTTTACTGCAAGGGCTGTGGAGCACTCAGCTGAAGGCCTCACAGAGGTCAGAGGTGACCAAGGAAGGGTATAGTGCTGCTCAGGCAATGAATGTATGTCAAATTGACAGTGTGCAATGCTCAGCACATACACCTTTTTCAGACAAGCAGTCTGATGCTTCTGTTTGGAGCTGCAAGGGACAGGAAGGGAGGAAGGCCAGACTCACCCTGGGCCTTTCCTTATTCCCCTCTCCAGTTCTGTCCCACTCGTGGAGGTGCATGACCATAGTGCCTCTGCCTGCTCCAGATAGGCTTTGATCTCATCCATTGGCACATGCAATATAATGGTGAAGGGTAGATCGGATAACTTCTTACATTATAAACATAAAACCACATGTATAATGAGTTATGAAATAACAATGAAAGGATGTGACAAAACTGTATGAACAGAGGCATAAAATGTAGTCAAACAGACTTGGTTTGTTATGGTGATACTCTAGTGCTGATAGAAACTGGAACGACAAACTGAAAATGTCTCGTCTACATTGCATCTTATTGCATCAGCTTTACTTATGGCTTTACGCTGTCAGCAATTCCTGTAGGAAGCCCCATCTAGAAAGCTTTCCTCTTCTTTCCTCAGAATTATGAGATAAAGTTTGGTGATTTTGTCATTTGTAAAGTATAGTGTACATGAATGAGTATCCCTTCCTCAGTCAGCCAAGTTGTGGAAAAAAAATTCTTCCATTTAAACTTGTCTTGGTTTTTATTAATCTCCTATATACAAACTGTATATTTATTATGAATGTATGCATGATTTATTATTGGACTTCATAATACTTAGTAATACATTTTACACTTGGTTTTCTGTATAAATGATTTTCTTTCATCCATAATCATTGCAATTCCATTTCCTGAAGACATTATTAAGAATATTTATAACTTGAAAACAATATTTCAAGTAGAACTTAGTGCTTTTTTCTTATCTAAATGCATTAAATTGACTCAGGAAATAAAATATCTAGCACTTAATTGTAAATAGAGAGTTTTTAATATCCCATTCATTATTGTCGGTACTACATGCTTAAATAAATCCGACAAAAATGCATTAAACTTGAAAGTAAACAAAGAAGTAATGCTGCATTTTTTAAAAGTTAACAAAAAACATCTTTAAACTGTACTGTGAAGAAATACCTTGAAAGTGTGAGATACTTGTTCATAATTATTTGGAAACATCAATGTACGATCTTGTCCTGTAGCAAGATTTTTCTTACCTCAGATATTTACTGTACATATTGTTGCTGTTACCACATTCTTAATCATTTTGACCACAAAAGAAAAAAATGGATTTAAGGCAGAAGTTGGAGATATTTTCTGAAAGTGTCCAGTTGTCATAAATTGAATATAAGCACTTTTTGTAAATATCTTAGTGGTGTTTTTTTGCCTGGCTTTTGCTGTCCAGGAAAGACACCTACAGACTATGTAACGCTTGTGGGTGACTATTGTATTTTCCGTATCTCCTTAAGATGTGGTATGCTTAGTGCAACCAGGCTGGTGGATACAGGAGCTTGATAGTGAATTCTGGTGAACATTGTCCATTTATACTGGTTTTCAACATACTCCTTCAGGAAGAGGCTCATAGAGCCTCTAGAGTGCTTATTGATCCAGCAGAGCGCTTCTGATCTTACACAGTTGTCTTGTTAAGGAGATCCAATAAACATCAATATGATAGAAAGCGGGTAAATTCCACTAATGTTTGCTAATTTAGGTACTGTGTAAAAATAATAGTTTAACTGTGTGCTCCTGTTTTTATTTTAGAACGGTCAAAATTCCAACAGTGTGATTTTTTTCCTCCTTAAGAATCTTTGTCTGTGAGAATTTCTTGTTTATACTGTGAAATTGGATGATATTTTTGCTAGGAAATGAAATTAAATTCAGCTGATGAGTTTATGCCCCTATCACTCTTAAAGTTTTTCCCACTCACAGTGTTAGATTTCTTCTGTTTACTTTGTAACAAAGAAAAGCAAACAAAGAAACACAAACCTTGTAACCCTGGTGGCCAGGGCTGAGAAGTGTCAAGTATGGGAGTCCAGACATAATTACAATCTTTTCCGTTCTGTGTTAATAATATTAACACAGAATATTTATTTAATACCATTCAGAGATAATGTTAGTAAAACTGATCTTGACTCTCCACTGTGATGTAGTTATATTCTCAAAATACTAATACAGCATCTTGTTACGTGTAATAAATGGCCTCATCTCTCAAACTCAGTTGGATCTTGGAAATAATAACAGCAATCTGTTTTTGTGCCTTTTGCTTTGATCTTAAGTAATCAAAAGAAAAAAAAGAAAATCAGAAATAAGAAAAAAAAATAGTTTTTCCATACAGATATATCCTTCCTTAAGTGAATTAGCTTAAAGGATAAATTACACATTGTTTTATTTTAACCTTATTTTTCTCATTTGGAATATATCCATGGATAATGTTAGTCCAAAGGGGCTCGGATTCTGTGCTCTTCCTGCTGCCTTTGAAATGGTCTCTAAGTGTATCTTGATAGCTTTGGAAAACTTGGACACAAAAGCATAGATCACCATATATTCAAACAGTTGTGGTGAGGATAGTGTATCTGACTTCAGACACCTGCTGTGCTTGTTTAGCTATCTGTATTCCCTTGAATTAATAAATAATACAATTAGATCTGTTTCTTCTTTTTGTAATCATTTATTACAACATCTATTGCAACGTTTACATGACAGCTGACAACTCTCTTTCAATGAAAAGAACTTAGAGAATCAACAGCTGAGTTGTAGACAGACCAAAAAGACAACTAATATTAAGTGTGCTAAATATGGTCCTGTTTCTTCACAGAGACTACAGGCCTAAAATAATTTTTATGGTTCTGTACTGAAATGCTGTACACAAATTACATGGCGTGGTCACCAAAATGTGTTTCCACAATCTGTTCCAATATATTCAAGTGACACTTTCTATAGATCTGTTTCGGTAATGTTTGGTGCCCAAGTTCTTAGTTTCTGACACTGGGTTTCCATGCTTTTAGTTCTTTTGTAGTGCATAGAATAATTAATTTTATGTTTTTGTTATAGGATAGAGGAAGAAAAGAATATTTTGTCAGGATTTCAAGAAGACTTGAACAAACTGATTTTGTGGTTAGAGGAAACAGAGAGCATCATTGCTATTCCCCTTGAGTCTGGGAATGAAGACCAGCTAAGAGACTGCCTTGGCAAAGTAAAGGTATTTTGAGCTTTATTCTTTATTTTATTTTTTAATTGAACATTTTTGTACTGAAGAAAATTAAATGCTATTTCAATTTGAAAGCCCAGGTATGATAAGTATACTTATCATACAAAAATCAGAGAAGAAATGGAAAATTAAGTGAAAGGGAAATTTCCATCCTGTCACTAAATATTGAATCACCATCTTTTACATTCTTATTTCCTACTTTAAGTTTCTGTTATTTGAACATGACAATTTCATCTATAAAACATTTTTCTATAGGTGACGTGTTAACGTGTTACAAATACCCAGAAATGAAATTATATTCAGTATTTCACAAGAAATGTATCTAGAAATTCATGCATGATTTTAAGTATCAACTACTTAAAGTAGTGCTTCAGTGTTTTCTAGAATAAACTTGACAGTGACTTTTAAAATACATTTTATTTTAAAAAATATAAAATCATCATATTAAATTTTAGCCTTTAATAATTTAATGAAGATGTTAGAGGTTTTAGTCTATGCTACTAGTCATGAGTATATGAAATAGGAATTGCTCTGTTTAGTTTTGAAATGCTTCTAATAGGATGTGTCTAAGAACTTGCTCTATAGTAAATTAACCCTTAGCTGGAAGATGCATAATACAAATGGGAGATTGATCTAAAAGGTTTCCAGTCTCTCTTGGAGATAAGGACTATTTATCCTTTGTGTCAATCAAAGTTGAACAAACTTAAAGAACAAACATTTAAGAATCTGAAAATAAATGATTAGAGTTCCTATTATAATAACTTATTTTAAAAGAATATGAAAAAAATATTTTGTGAAAATCAAGTTCATTTCTAAATAAATAAAAAACAGAGCAAATAGTGTGTAGTCCTTAAGGAAAGTAAGGCTTAATCATACAATAAGTTTATGCCTCTGACTCTAAATTATAAAGTATTTGTGAACTGGGCAGATTTTTGTGAGGTATGCCTCCATCATCAAGAATATCAGACTGAAGACAAAGAAAATTCTTAATAGGGTGTTAAATACATCTTATCATTTGCAAAAAAAGATTAAAATTTTAAAGTTTGAGTTGATATTCCAGATGAATTAATTTGCCACTCTTTGTATGTACACAAATATTTCACAACTGTATCATTTCCAAATGATAAATAGTCCAAAATTAATGGTACTAGCATTTTTGATTTATAGGTCATTTTTACATTATTTTTGGGAGTTATACAGGAAAATACATCGTAATGCATAATAAAATATTAAATCAGCTTGCACTGGGGATCATTTAATACCAGTTGAATAAATGCATCTTCTAGTTATATTATCCTTATTTAATATATAAAGTTACTTTGACACATTAACCTTGCAGTAACTGCACGCTTGATGGAGAAGTGATGATAACATTGTTTAAATGATACCTTGCTTCCTTTGGCTGTACTTTGTGTGTCTTTATGAGCATATATGAACTGGTGATTGGACCAGAGGACTTTTCATCACTTACTATCTGAGTGATTACCTTAACAGCACAGTATATGGAGAAGCCCCTTTTCAAAGTGGTGTGGTTATTTTTGTGTTTGTTTTTTTCTTTTTAACCATGTTAAAAGATTATTAAAATCTGGATACATGAGCTATTGAGTGTCAGGAAGTGGGAATTTGTTATGTAATAGTGATTAATATTCTGAGAATCCCCTTACTTGCTCTTTTAAGGCTCTCTTCAGACCTAATTCACTAATACAGTCTCTTTTGGGGGGAGGTTTAGCCTTCTATATTCAGAAATCTTTGGCTATTTTGTCTTGAATTGAGTTTATTCCTTCAGCTGATAGATAAATCAATAAGGTTGAAGATAAGAGAGCTGAAAATTCTACCACAGTTCATCTTAACTGCTGTATTTGTCTGTTCCAGTTAAGAGTTGAAGAGCTACTGCCACACAAGGGAATACTGAAACGATTAAATGAAACTGGAGGAACAGCACTTGGAAGTGCATCACTGAACCCAGAAAGAAAACATAAGCTTGAGAGTACACTGAAGGAGGCTAGCCGTCGCTTGTTAAAGGTTAGACATATTAGTGATATAACTACGGTATAAAATTTTAATCTGCAGCAAATATTTGCATTATGTATTTTCTAGTAAGCATTATTTTTCTTCGGATGAACCTGCAGAGACATTTATGCACATAATGAGCCTGCTGAAAGAAAATGTATTCAATACGCTGCTGTGAGAAACAATAATAACATGAGACAATGAGTGTCTGAAGTGTTGATGTTGCATCCAAATTAACTCCCTAAATTACAGGTCTGCTGCTTAAGAGGAGAGTGCAGAGCACCGTTCTTTGTAGCTTGGTTGCTTTAAGGGTAGAGCATTATTTCACCTTTTGTGACTCAGTTGTGTGAGAGTCAGTAGTGAATGGCTGATTGGCTTTCTAGAAACACTTCCCAGCTCTCTCCCAAACCCTGAGGTGCAAGCTGCAACTATGTATTTATGTTCTATGTTGTTTCCAACTGTGAGCTCTGAGTTCCTGTGTATCAAAATCCCATTCGTTTTGCTTTTTGGGTTCCCCATACCTGTGAAGAAAAGTAATCCAGGATTTTGTTGTACTTTAAGTAGCGTGTAGCAGAGATGGTAGAAAGTACTATTGAAAGGACCACCATCCAAGGTATGGATCAGTCTGGTAAGAACAGGTTGAGTTTAGAGGATGCAACTGAAGGATCTGTGGGACTGATGGGACAGTCACTGGGGGTGCTAAGCGGGGGCGGGGGTGTTGGGGGAGGGGTGGAAGAGTGTTTAAGCTATGTTTAGCTCTGGGAAGGAAAGATGAGAAAACAGATCTTTTTCTGAGCGCCATATACTGAAAAGATAAGCTGGAGTTTGTGGTCAGGAATAGTACCTTCAACTGTATTCACTGAATTGATATTTCAAGTGCAGTCTGGATGAATAAACAGGAATTTTTGTTTGATTTGGAACTCTCATTAGTTTCTTCTTCTTAACAGAAATAGTCTGGCAAGTGTTAGAATGTTAGCTAATGACTCAAGCAAAAATGGATAATAAATATTGATCACATTCACAAAATTAGAGCTGGGCACATACATCATTATTCAGGTGTTTGGGCAGAAGTGTCTCTTTCTCTACAGAATAGCTTTCCAAAATCAATATGTATATAAAATAATTCAGAAAACTGAGATCAAATTAATGCTATGTTCTAGCTGATGTAAGGACATATGTAGCTGAATTTAGGCATCATGAACATCTCTGCTGTAGTATTGAGAAATCATTAACTTTCAGTCAAAAAATGTTTGTGTGTGGTGTTTGTTGTCGTTCAGTAAGATGGCAGAAACCTACAAAAATTATAATTTGTCTCTGAGTGAAAACTTTTACTGATTAGTCTTTTATCTGAGTACTCTGTTTTCACTTGCTGCTTGCTAATACTGAAATGTTCTGAGTTACTTATATACAGAGCAACCTAAATAACTATAAATACAATTGAGTTTTGGATGAAATATAGAGAATTGAGCTACTTTTTAGTTAAGCTTTCTCTTTTAAAATTACGAAAGACCTCAGTAATGCTTCTGGCAAGACTTTAGACTTGGAGTTGACCACCTGAATATTTCAGTTTATTGCTAAAGGAGGCTAAATCCAGGGAATTAAACTTTCTTTGTGATTGTTACTGAAGTGCACTATTTCAATTTCACCTATCTACATATGGATATGTATAAAATTGAAAACTTCTCACTCTCCTGTAGTTGCTGAATTTAAGGAATTTGGAAAAGGCTTTTCATTTTTTAATGAACAGAAATTGAGTTTGAAAATTACGAGACTCAAATCCTTACATTTAAATTGAGATTTCCAAATGTTTCTCTGAAATCATTCAATTTTTTCAGACAATCTTGGAAGGTCAAGATTTAAAATAAAATATATGTATATATATTGTTCTTTTCACTTTTCTGCCATTAGACTTCTCCCAGAATGCATGAAAATTACACACATTTTATCTTTTCTTCACCTTCTCTGTGTTCCTTTGGAAACTGAAAAGAAAAAGCAGTATTTTTTGTCTCTTGCATAGCTCTCACAGCTTGTGCAGGAAAACTCAATTTTCTGGATATTAGAAATGGAAAATCAATAAGATTAGTTTTTATATAGCTGAAGGAATTAATTTTGTTACTTTCAGCTATGAAACTCTAGGGGTCTGTAGGAAAATCAGGTATCATGGGAAGTCTGCAGGCCTGACACGGAGCCATACATTGTGTTCCTCACCACACTTTTATATCAAGTGATCTTCAGTAGGTCACTGGAGAATGGTTCTGCAGTAGGTTGATTTGATAAGGGTGTATTTTTTTTATGTTCCTCAAAGCACAGTGGACAAACCTCATCAGCGCAGAGATTTCTCTGGGGCTTTTCTGTCCCTCCATCCCCATCTTGGAGTGTATCTTATGATTTAATCCTTTTGTTTCCAGCTGTTTGTTTTGCTTTCTGGCATCTATGCTAGAAAGGAACACGTAACAGTGTTTTGATTCTGATTATTTGGTCTTGCTGGATGATACTTTGTTCAAAACATAAAATGTACATGATAAAGTAGCTATTTATCTGGTGTATGCTACAGTAATTCTGTTTACTTCAGTGAAGCTGTGATAATTGAAAATTACCAGTTGAAAACATAGCTGAATATCTCCTAAGAGTATGACAAATTTTTGTTCTGCCTTGATCTGCTAAACAGTGGAAAGGTTGACAGCACTGTGAGTCTTAACCTTCAAGGTGGCATATTTGAAATAAATCATGTTCAAACCTTTTTTTACAGTCACAGGAACTGTTGCCCTACAGCAGTGGAAATAAGCTGAAAAAAGAAATTGAGGATGAAAGGAATTGCAGTCACATAAAATAAGTTGTTGTATTTTTTTTTTCTTTTGATTTGGTATTGTCTTTGCTTTTAGATGTTTATATAATGTGCCGATGACCTTGAGAATAGATACATGTAGAATTTTTCTTCTGTTATATAGTAATAAATTTTAAATGGCACTTCCTTCGACACCTTTATTGAATAGTGATTCTAATAGGCTGCTACCTCAAACATAGCTTAAGCAGAGAATGAGGATTAAAGTCCACATTTAAAAGTATGACTTCTAAATTCTAGCCTGGTTTTACTTATTATGCCCTTTCCAAAGCCAGTATTTCTTGTGAAGGGGAAAATAACACTATCTCTGTGAATTCTTAGTAATATGAAAAATGAAGTGTTTTATAACCATTTTTATGTTTTTACATCAAGAATTTTCATTTATTTTCAAAGCTCAAAGTATCTTCTGCTGTGATAGCCAAGTAAGCTAACCACCTAGGGCTTCAAAGCATACAAAGAGGTACTAGGCACTGGAGTTTGTGATGAATTCAGTTCTTGTCATATGCCACCTGCCAGGGTATATAACAGATCTGTAATGGGTTTCTTACATTTTAGTGTGCAGTAAATGGATTGATAGATTAGGTCTGAGATCAGTGAACCATGGAATCAGAGGTTTGCTGGAAGGAGTTTATTACTCTTTAATAATATTCTTGGTCTTGTGTCAGCCAAGAAAGATGAGCTAGATTATCTGAAAGTAAGCTGGATGCCAAAATCAGCATTGTCCTCATTTATCCATCTTAGCCTTCACAACATCTACTGTATGTATTATGAAGGTTATTATAAGTGCCTGATGGAGACATTTTGTTTTGCTGCCTTTTAATTTGTCTGCTAGCATTAGAACTAATTACTAGACACCGAAGAGACCAATTCACTGTTTACTGCCACAGCAAATCAATTTGTAGTGCTACATAGACAAAAAAAAAAAAAAAAAAAAAGTGGAGTGGAGTGACATGACTATAATTCGTGAGCATTTTCTTTACCACCAGGAAAAGTATAGGTCTTCTTAGCTTGGTTGATCAAGTGTGGAGAAAAACAGATGGGCCTGGAAAGTGCAGAAAGACAAAGTCATAACAAGGTTAGGGTTCATGTAATGTAGCTTGCCTTGAGTAGTAATTATTCACGGATTACCTGTGATGGCATCAAATTTCAGCATGTTAATGCAACTTAGTTTAAGTTCACGGTTTAAACTATTACAATTGCCATTGTTATTATTAGTGGGATGGATGGGAAAGCGTCTTGGAAATGAATGCCACAGTTTGAGTTCTGTGTTTTTTATTTGAAATGTTAGTGTAGCCGACAGTTTTGGGATCAAAAAGTTGATCTTTTCCTGAATTTGTTTACTGGTTATAAATGATACAAATTTCTTACATTTAACAAGGTACTATGTTTTAGTACTCACCTCACTGAGGTGAGCACTGAGTCAGGCACGGGAGCACAGGTGAAGGCAATGCACTGTGTGACCAGAAGGGGTGCGGTCTGGCTGCACCCCTCTCAGACCCCATTTAAGGGCTGACCACCACTGTGGAAGGATCTCGTGTTGGAGATCCCTCCCCTGTGGAGTTCCAGGTGAGCCTTGATTGTCAGTGACAGGTGAGCCTTTCCTAATTTCCCAGTTCTCTTTATGCCTTCTGGATAAGCCATATGAAAATGTACTGTCCACCTTTATTATTTTGTGTGGATACTATTCTTTCGGGGTATTCACTGTACAAATTCTAAATTACCTATCATAATTTGTCATAGGCTGCTAGATATTTATAGTCCGTGTTCACGTTAACAACAGCACTCATGAATGATCTTACTTGTAAGAAAATGAAGTTATGCTTCTTTCTGTTTGTTTGAATGAATATGACAGTGTCACAAGCAAATAAGTATATACAGGTTTTGTTCAGTTATTGTGTGTGTTGCTAACAGTTACTAGTAATTAAGATTCTGAAAAGCAGAATTACTACCAGTATGAAGATAAGTTGTTGTTACCCAGTATGTGCAAAGCCCAACACAGAAATAAAACCATGATGACTTTCAAAATTTATTTTGGGCCATATTGTAGTAAATAATATGTGTTTTGCATTGCTGTTGGGTAACATTTGAAACAGGTTACTTTCATGGATATTTTGTTATTCTGAGCCTTAATTTGAACTTTGAAGGTGATCAGTGTTTTCTGTCTAGAAAATGAATACATGGAGATTATAAACAAGGATGTACTGTTATGTTCCTACTGGTAATAGGAAAATATATGATATATGTATAATACATTTATCTTCCAATGCTTTCTGTTTGGCAGCATTGTTTAACTAAGATTTACTAAATAAGAAAATTATGAAATTATAGTGATTTAATTTTGCTCCAAATTATATTCCATATGGTTGTGTTTTCTGAAGGGAGAAAAGAGTGCCCCTCACTGCAAAGACATTTAAAGAGTCCTGCTGCCCAGATATGCTTAGAATCACAGAATATCTCTACTTGGAAAAGTCGAACAAGGATCATGGAACCCAACTCCTGTCTCCACACAGGACTACCCAAAATCCAAACCCTATATCTGAGAATGTTGTCCAGAACACTCCTTGATCTCTGTCAGCTTGGGACCATGCCCACTGTCCTGGGGACTTTCTCCCATGCCCACTGACCTCAGGAGAAGTACTTTTTCCTAACCCCCACTCTGACGCTCTTCTCCTGATGTGGCTTCATGCCATTCCCTCTGGTTCTGTCACTGTCACCAGAGAGCAGAGCTTAGTGCTGCCCCTTGTACTGGGGGCTATCCTTTCCTGTTTCAGTTTCCTGGGGAACACAGGCTTGTTCTTGCCAAGTGCCTGCCATAGTACATTTTCTCTCTGAAAGAACATAAATTTTATTTCCTAGTGAATCTTTGAATTCCTGAGAGAAAGATGAAAAGATCTTTGGATTCCAAAGTCAATAATGTTGTTAACATTGTGGCAGAACTTTTGCATGTACATCATGATGTAGGATCATGCTCTTGCAGGGTGATGTCAGGTTCTAAAGGCCTACCTCTTCTGTGTGTAGGAATCTGTATCATTATGTGTATCCTTTTTTCCAGCTTGTTATTCAAATAGGAAAGGCGCTTATATTCTTACACCAGTAAGTAAATTGAATAATCACACAGATCAAATAGAGGATCAAATTAAGGAAGCCATACTGGTGAGAACTAAATATTATTCTTTTGCTTGTTAACCTTTCCTTTTTCTGAAGTTGAAGAGATAAGAAATATTTTTATATTCAAAAACTCAGTTGGTTTATATGTGGTATGGAATTTACTACTACTTATTTCTCTTTATGTTGGAGCAAAGTTGTTTAGCTATGAAAGTAAAGTTATCTTACAGACTGTGAAAATAAAGTAAACAAGAGAGTATGCACTAAAGCATTTTTTTTGCCTAATAAGAATGTCAATATTTCCAATTCATTTTTTTCCCAATTCATTTTGAAAGCATATACTGCAGTTTTCTGTCTGTATTGATTTAAAACTATTGAAATTCTTAGTTATTTTGAAGACAGTAGATTGTACGTGCTAGAAGACAAACCACGTTAAGAAATGGGTTCTACAGCCTACTTACGAAAGCAATTTTCAGTCCTTGTATTAGCTTCATACATTAGGTTTTGTTCCACTTTACATGCTACACTGTAACTCATCCTAATGACTGTTCTTAAAAAGAACTGGAGGCTATCATAAGACATAACAAAACAGAAAAGACATCTACTTCTTCTTTCCCTGATGTTTAGTTAGTAGAAGTAGTTCAATAGGTGTATTATAATAGCTTTGAGATCCTCAACAATCAGTAAGTTCATTCACTGTCGGTTAGAGAAAACAAAATGGTTTAATATAAACTGAAATATTTTATTATTTACTACCTGTAAAATAAGATTTGCTAGCACATCAGGATTAGGCTAATGGATCTCCTCTAGTCTGATTTGATTTTATGATTTTCATCAGTGGTTTTTAGATTTGGAAAATTAGTGTTAAACTAGGTTTGAAAATAATCTGAATATCTCCACAAACTTGTGCTGAATTTAGTTTTGACTCCAAATAAAATAGTAAAAAAAAAAAAAAAGAACAACAAAAAATGTTATTTGATTTAATTGCTTCTTTTTTAAGTTTAGATTCTAAGTTTTTTTTTTTTTTTTTTTTCTGTTTCTTTGTTTGTTTTTAAATCTTTTGACATATCTATTATTTGGAATTTATAAGACCAAAATTAAAATTAGATGAGTGCAATTCTTGAGAGAAGAAGAAACTGAGAAAACCCTCCCCACACACATTAAAGTGATCTGAATAAATAGATGCAGTAGCACAGCATCAGGAAGTTTGTAGAGCAGTAAATCCCTGATTGATGTTATATTTGGTATGGTACTTTACAGCGACCGTTTTTATCATGGCACTTCCCACGGTTTAGAAACACCAGGGAAGTTGTTTAATTTTCCAGCTGCTCCATTTTCTTATGTACAACCTGCTATCTCATAGGAATATTGTAAATATAATTTATTTGACGATACTGCTATGTTCTGAAGGTTTAAAACATTTTAAAAGCAGTCAGTAACACAGTTTCATGCTCTTTCTGGAGTCCTGCAGAGAAATACATGATTGATCTCTTTATTAAGAATGCCATCAATATTCTTTCCCTTGTAAAATATTAATAAATATTCTCCTACTACATTATGTTGTTTATTATCATTTGAAATTATTTCTCAATCTGAAAAAGTCATTTGTCTATTTCATAGAAGGCTCTCCTGAATCTTAGTACTCTGGATACAAAATTTAAATATCTATTTCTAAATTTGTTTTTAAAATTAGAGATATCAGTACATTTTTACTCATTTCATGAAAAGACAAAAAGCTCAGTTAGCTTCTTCAAAACAATAACTTCTATCATGTTGCTAAGAGCTACAGTGGAAAAAATGATAGTTCTTGATGAACTCATGAGAGTTCTTTATATGTGAATAGTATTACTTTTAAAAACTACTAGAAGTTGAAGGACTTAAGTTTCTACCCTGAAGATGATATTCATTATATAGACATAGGAAGTGTCAGATTGTAAAGTGAGAAAAGACATCTAAGTTCATCATGAAGTAGGTTAAATTGATGACTTCAGAGATCATTTGATAATAATGCAGAGCATATGTAGGAAGAAAACGTTTATATTTGTTACATCTATCATGAAGACTTTAGATGTGTCTGCATAGGGCTGCAGTGCTGCTCTGTTTGCTTCACATTAATCTATGAACAAAGACTTTACAAATATTTAAAGAATATAATCCTGCAAGAGGTAAAAATATTCTACCATAAAGTGAGACCAAACATTCATAATTGAATGCATGTATGTATGCACACACACATACAATACTATCTTACTGACTTATTTTAATAACTTATTCTAGTAAATTCCCATCCTATTTTTGTTTGGATGAATCTGGGATGTGTTTGTTACCTATTTCAGAAGTTATGCTAACTACTTTGAATATAAAAATATGGATTGTAGAGGCATTTGTGCTCTCAGTTTATACCAAGGTACTGCTTATATTATTGAAATGCTTGATTTCAAATCAAGCAGTTTAAGCAAATCCTCTCACATTTTTCTGCACTGCAGCAACTTCATTTGTGAAGGAGTTCACATGCACTGACCAGTGGTTTGCATGCTATCACGTACCACTGAATGACTGACAGAGGTTTGGGCTTTTCTAAACCTCATTTCCCACCACACTCTCTTTTTGTGTCAGGTCTTTCGTTCTATCAAGGAAGACCATAGGGACCTAAAATCAATGTTTTACTACATGCTGTTTGTAAGAGAAAGTTTATACTTCAATTATATAAGTCTGTCTGTATTACAACATGCTTATATAATTAAAGCTTCACAAATGATTATCTGTGATAACCTTCGAGGGAAGCCTCCCCTTTCCTTTTTCTCTTTTTGGTCACTTGTTTCAGAGTTCAGAAAAATGCTTTTTAAAAAACTGAGCATCAGCATTACCCAGAGAATTGCCTGTTTTTGTGATATGGAGCTCTACATTGAGCACTGTTATCTAAGGTAAATTTCATACTCTCAACTTTTCTGTTAACTGCATGTTTCTCACAAATGAAGAGTTGTCACTTTCCTCAGAGTTCTGAAGGGGGTATTTCTTGAAAAACAACCAATAACAACTAAATTTCTTGTTACCTATATTCTATCAGTCATGTCAGCTCATTACTTGGTAGGCAGGATCACCCACTAGGTTTGGAATACCAACATATTTTTTTACAATTTTTAGTAGGATACATTCTTTCTTTCTAAGAAATGCAGTAAATAAATACCTGTAGACAAAATTCAGTCCCCTTGAAATTTATCTACACTGTCCAAAGATAACATGAAATATCCTTGTTTAATTTTTAAGGTAATAATATAGTTTATCTATGCATTATTTGACACATTTCTCTTATACAAGAAATTGCTGTTTCGCAGTGATTTTATTGCTGTATTGTAAACCTTAGATCTAATTATATCAATTTCCTCTATCAAGCAAAATGTGTTTCATTTTTGTTTGTTTGTTTCATTTTGTTTCTATAGACATTTGTTTCACTGCAATGTTTTTTGGCTTTGTTTTGCTTATCAGACATTCTGGCATTTGATAATTTTTAGAAAGTCCATTACAGTTTTGTGCTTCTGGGAAGCTTTTCTCTGATGTAGGCAGTAGCGCTGAAGAATATATCCTATGTTTAATTAGCTATTGACCGATTGCCACTGTGAGCTGATTACACATGGAAGTCAAGCTTTCAGTATTGGGCATGGTCTTGAAAGTAGAGTAATCAGATAATATAAATTCTTATAAGAAAAAGGAAAAGAAGGGTTGATGAGACACAGCAGCAGGCAGGAAGTACTCCAATAACTGGAATGACTTAAGTAGTGACAGGACTGATGTATTCAGTTTGCCAAGTCACAAGAAGAGATTGATGTGGTGTGGTAAACTGACTCAAAGTAACACATAGTGGGTTGCCCATAGATGTGGTGGATGAGACATTCAAGGTCAGGCTGGAAGGGGCTCTGAGCACCCTGATGTAGCTGTAGGGGTTCCTCCCTGTTCATTGCAGCGTATTTGGACTAGATGACCTTTAAGTGTCCCTTCCAACTCGAGTATTTTAATGAATGTGTTGCTCTGGGACACTACAGTAGCACATCCAGCTCTGTGCAGTGTGTAACACTGTGGCCTGCTGTTTTCTCTTCTTCCTCTTCGCTTCCTGACAGCCTCTAGTTTCTTCTCTAGGAAGAAAGCAATGACTAAAAGGTTCAAGGTAACTCTTTAGGCAGGTTATAAATACTGTGGGGGAAGTGGAGGAGTTTGCTCATTTCTGGGCTATGAATAACTTGAAGGATAGATATGGTATATTCTACTGTAAACCAGGGAAAAAACAATTAGCAATTTTAATGAGGATTAATTTTCTTTTCTTGTGTCAGAAGATCCCTCATTAAGAGCCACTGCAAGAATCACATTCTGAACTTTTTACAGTTGCTTTTGGATTTCTGGAATTGAATGAGGGGCAAAGATAAAGTACAGGACTAGATAAACAGTAGAGATTTAAGGTGGAAAGTCTTGTGCTCAGAAAATGTCCTTGTCAAAAGAAGTTCACTGAGATAGTACACAAAAGAATAAATGTCAATTAGTTATAAATATTAAATATAAAAGAGTATTGTTATTCAGATGATTGTGATATATATCATTATATTACCATGTTAGAAAAACAGAATGAATCATTGGATTGGGGAATACATTTTTTTGTTTTTTAAGAAGTTTAAGACAGTCCAGTGAAGCACAAAATTGTCCTTGTCTTGCGTTTGTGAATTGCTTTACTCTTCTCCATGAATGGGAAAAATGATCTTTTAAATAAAAATTAATCTTGTGAATATTACAAATACACATCTAAGAATTCAAAAATAAAAAGTAAGAAGAAACCTTCCAAAACATAGAGAGAGATCAGGTCCTGGGAATCTTGTAGGGAAACAGGAAAAATTGGCTACACTGAAAATAATAGTTTCATAAATATACTTTTAATAGCCTATTTTGCCTTCCTCTAGTAAAATAGTGTTTCTGACAAAGTCAGAATATACACTACAGTTCATAAATATTCATCATTTAGAAGAAATTACATAGATTTTGTTTTAAAGTCAATATTGAGTTTCCTAATGAAAATGGCTCAGTTAATTAACTAAATGGCATCCTAAACTGAACTTACATGCAACTCTTTCTTACACTGATTGTTTTTCATGAAGAAATGATGCATAAAAATTAAGTTCTCCCCTTCCATTTTAAATCATTCTTTGATACTCAGTCTAGGAAAGGTGATTTTAAACAGATAAAACTTTCTGAACAGTGTCTGTAAGAATTGGTGCTTTGTAATAATCTTCATAATGTTATGGAAGCACCATTTGTAAAATACCAATTAGTCAGTATTAAAGCTTGTATTTAATGATTTTTTGACTTATTTCATTCATGTGCAAGTCTTGGTGTGAACAGTAGATAAATTTGTTTTTGGTCTAGTTATGCTGCGGACTGTTTTGGAGTCACCTACCTTTTTTCCTCTTATTTTACCAAAAATTGAACAGAAAGCAGAAACTGCAGCTTGTCTTACATGAGGAAATGTGCTTTAACAGGGAGTTGGACTACGCATTCCAAATACTTCTGCATGCAAACAATGGAGTATTTTTTAAAACCAGATGCTGACAGTTATCCTACAGTAGAAGCCCACTTTAAGAAAATGCTTTGTATGTCAGAAGGACCTTTCCAAGCCAGTAGTACAAGAAAAACACAGTTAGCAGTCTGCACAATCTTCTCTTTGGTCCTTTCGGGTAAAGGGAAAATGACCTTGACACTGACTTGTGAGGAAGAAGGGAAATATTTAAAATAAGGCATTTGTCACTCAAGTGAGTAATTTCAGTGGCTTTCTTTTCTTTTGTCGTGTGGTAACTGCTTTTAGTAAGTGGTGCCTTAGTAAATACATTGTTTGTCGAGTTCGTTCACTTGTGATAACATTTCTGATCTCTACAAAATTATTCCTAACTGTTCTTTCTTTCATACTATTTCCACCTAATTAGTTTCAGTTTTTTCATTTTGAGATTTTTTGTTACAGGATTAACTAAACAGCTATGGTATTGATAATGCTTTCTCAGTACTCATAAGGAGTTAGAACAGGGGCCACTAAATACAGTTTTGCATTGGCAGACATACCTTATACATTTTCTTTTATATTTATGATATGAATCAGTATTCCTTTCCATCTGCTCCACTCTTAAGTCATGTTGTAGTGCATGCACAAAACTATATCTATCTATCAGAAAAACAGTTATCTGTCTGAAGCTAAAGAAGGAAGCAGCAGTGGAAAACTGCTGCATGTGAAATGTATGAGGTCAATATGTCTAAGTTGAGCAACTGTATGGTTTTGCATCAAAGTGGTTGTGTTGGGTAGGAATGGAAAGAACCTAAAAGCAGATTATTTAGGCTTCTAGTGAAGGAAGATATACAAGGTATGATGTTCAAATGGAACAGAAATAAGCAGTATTAGATAAAGATCTAGATTTTGAAGTCATGCAGCTATTTAATTTTGACAGAGTATTCTCATGTTTCCAAAGATCTCATCATTTTTATGTTGGTAATTTATTTGCATTTTTTTAATATTTTAAAGAAAAGATTAAAAGATGAAACGCATAAAACTAATTAAGCAAAAAATGGCCTTGATATTTGAAGGTAAGAATAATGCTATGTATTGTGAGGACCAGTGTCAATTTGTAAAAGTAGGATCTTCTACCGTTCTACAATTTAGGACATAAATCTTTTCTATTATTCTGCTACTAAGCTGCCAGTTAATCTAACTTAATTAACATTTGAACTGAAGTACAAAATTTTAGATGCGTCACATGCTTTGAGATTAATGTTTTGACACAACGTTGAAATTATTTAGTCCTTTGATGTCAAAATCAGAATTTTGTCTTTGAAGGAAATGTCCATTCTTTTTTTTTTTTTTTTTTATTTGCATTTTCATATCTATTTTTTCCTTTGGTTTGCAAACCACGGTATGTTTTCATTGTTGATCTGCTGCTAAATAAGGTGAAGTTGATGTTACTAATTTTTTAAGCAGAAAGTGAAGTCAGAGTTTTAGAAAGCTGTCCCAATTAAAGTTGTTCTTTCTTCAATTCTTTGTCCTTTGCACACTTTATTCTTTGCCACCTTAAAAAACTCTTCTCTTTCTTCAGGCTTGTGTTCTGATTAGGCAGAATTTGTAGAAAATGTCTTACGTGCTTACCCTGTTTCACTCTTGCGCAGATGCTGCCTTAGTACCACTGCTTTTGGTCTTGTAGCTTATGAAAGGATGTCAGTCAATTTCTAGTAAAACTAAACAGTCTTTCTTACACAGAAGAGAAAGAAATAAGATATTCTAGAAGATAAAACTAAGTAGACACCAGATAGAAGTGGGAGGAAGAAGAGACCAAAAAGGAATAAGTATAGAAAAGAGTTTTGGAGTGGGACAGATTGCTTACTCTGCCCTGGAAGCATCCTGGAGCTAAGAACTAGTTGAGAGAACCTGGAGGATGGAGTTGGGTTGCTGTAGGTCCCAGTGGCATCGGAATCTCATCTCAGGGGTAGGAATTCTGGAGCTAGCTGTGTCATGTTGGCCAGGAATTGAAGAAGTTCATCAAGGAAGTTCCATAATAGATTGGAATTTCCTCTTCAGTTAAAGATTGCAAGCTAAAAGGTAGATGGAAAAATCGTAATTTAAGAAGTAGAGAGAAAATTCTGGAGACCCGGTCAACATACCCTTGTCTGTTACTCCACGGAGTGTTTCCCAAGTTATGCTTTCTTTCTTTTATTTTTCTTTTCCCCTAAAATTCTACTTTTTTTTTTTGTCTGCCTTCTAGTTGACCCAGTATATTTCATTAATGCTGATTAGAGGCAAATTAATTTAAATTTCAGATTTTCAGGTATCACCTTGGATTCTTTTTCAGCCAGTGGTTACCTATTTGTTTTTAATAGGTTTTCTGAGGAATTTGTTTACATTAATATTAGAGCTACTAAACACTGAAGATTATCATTCAAAACTTGTAAGAAAGATGAAACTAATCT
Source organism: Oreortyx pictus (assembly GCA_036925125.1). NCBI lineage: Eukaryota > Metazoa > Chordata > Aves > Galliformes > Odontophoridae > Oreortyx > Oreortyx pictus. The sequence continues at coordinate 75,860,134 of JAUPFR010000001.1, read as the reverse complement.
TCTGTGAAATTAGGCCAAGATCTGCATAGATACTGAGAGAACACATAAGGGAAATGGATGCATTTTTAATTGCTTTCTTGTGTATCTTGGCCATACTGGAAAAGCAGTTTTTGTTATATTTAACAAGATTAGGAGGATAGAAAACGCGATTTGACTCATGGGTCAGTTTTTATTAAATAGGATATTATGGGGAAGATGTAATGAACAGCAGAGATAATTTAACAAACTGCAAATCAAGTTAATGAATTAGAATAATCTTTTAGGTATGGCATAGTAAACAGTATGTGGAATATATGTAGAAGAGTTCTTGTGATATTAACAGATTGGTATTTTCAAACTGAATTTGTAAAGAAATTTACGTGCTATGAGACAAATGTTTTCTTCCCACTCCTGTTTTTTTTTGTTTGTTTGTTTGTTTGTTTTGTATCCTTCACTTCTTTCATGTCACTGGATTTTGATCAATTATCTCCTGTAAAATGCCATCAATAGGAATTAGTACGCACAAGTGATACTGTTGTCGCTGGGTAGTATGATAGGTAAACTTCCATTAATACTGTTAAGCTTCAGAGGGAATTTATATTTTACTGTGTGCATCAGAAACATCACATGTTCTGCTACTTTTACAAGGTCTGCATTAGAGAAAACCTTTTCTTTGAAATGAACAATAGGAAATACTCCATTTCCGTGATAGGAACAACTAACCATAATTCTTGGCTGTTTTTAATAGTTAGTTGCCGTATTTTCTTATCCCTTCCCAGGACTTTTATTTGCCGTTTCTAATTATTTTTCAAGTCCAGATGGTTTCTCCTCTGGTATATGTTTGCAATGCTTCCCATATTGAATAGTGACACCTCACCTCTCCAGCTATAGAAAACAAGCTGGGGATGACAGCATGGAATGTTGGCTCCAACCTGTTTTATTTATTTTCAACCTGTTCCAGTATTTACTCCAAATGCTTCAGTGCTGTTAGATTTGAACTGTGTCATTCACTGATTAATAATTTCTAATTACTGGCAAAGAATGTACTTGGTTAAAATCTGACTATTTTGAATGCAAATTAGAGACCAAGTTCAGTATTGATGACATATTTCTTAATTATTTTTCTTCACTACATGCATCTCCTCATGCATATTTGGACACAACTGACAACTCTAAATACCTTGTCAGAAAACAGATGCTTATAAATTTCCAGATGAAAGAGGCCAAGAAAGCTTAGATGTCATTCAAGTGGTCACTTTTGTGTTTTTATATTCACTGTTGCTCTCTCAGATTAAAAATTGACCATAAAAGCAGTTTCATATACAGAGAAAGCAAACTTTTTATGTACTACAAATGCAATAGTAGAATAACAAAAATGAGAAGTCTGATATTTATGTATTTATTGGAAAAAAAATGTTGTAACTGACTGGCAAGATAAATACTGTAATAATTTAACTACTGTTTGTAGTCTTTCCTTCATTTCCTTCTAGAAGTGTATACAGTTAACATTTGTTATGTGTGTAGTGTATGTGTGCATAGTTTTAAATTGATTTGTTGCTTTTTTTCCTCACTACAAAACCAGCTTCTGATACTTTTTTCAGGTGTCCAGAGATCTACCCGAGAAGCAAAAACAAATAGAGGTTCTGCTAAAGGATTTCAACGAACTTGATCAGCAACTAAATCAACTGACACTGTGGGTAACACCTGTCAAAAACCAGCTAGAGCTTTATAACCAAGTGGGTCAGCCAGGAGCATTTGATATTAAGGTAAGTTTTCATTTGCTTTAAAAAGGAATCTGGATATTTTGTGGTCAAAATGTCTGTTGGAGTATTAGCTGCATAGCTTGTACTAACAATATAGCTTTGAGATGCGAGTCCACAATAGTTCCCTAAGATTCTGATGTATAAAAATTCTATTTTTTTTTTCCATTAGATTGTTTCATGAAATAGAGCTGTTTAGAACCAAGGGGTGCAAGATGAAATGCAAAAATAATAAATATTTTTTTGCAAAACCTTATCAAGAAGGAATAGCCGAAAAGTTAGTACATCAAATTTAGAGCATCAGTGATGGACTGTTTGAGCAGTTTTCATCAAGTTAATATGGCTAATTGAAAATCAGAATATTTAGGGTCATGTAGTGATTCCCATGTTGAAAGAAAGACATCTAACTGCTAACCATCTAAGATATCTAGTAATCAGTAAAACTGATGGTTCAGGAATTGTGAACAAAATATTTATAATCTAACTTTTGACATGTATTTAGGTATTAAAAGGTGCCTACACATAGATTGTGTGGGGCCAGAGAAACTGAAGTTGAAATACACTAGAATAGTAATAATAGAAATTTTAGAATAAAGGGCCGTGCTGTGCGTCTGCTTAAACTATTTGGCTTTTCTTTATTTGTCTATGCATACATGACCTCATGAAGACTGGGAAAATATTTTAGCATGCAACAACTTGCTGAAATCCATGAAATTGTTTTGATTTTCAGTATCTGAGCATTTTGTTCACTCACATAAAGATTAAAAAACAATGCTGTTTGGTGTTGGTTCTCATATTGCAATTTTCTGTGAAGAAGAAAAAGTAAAAATTTTAAACAGTTCTTTGCATGATTTTTTTTCAGATAATATTTATTAAATTCCCTTTAACCTCATTGCTTTTGGGCAACTGTTTTAATGCTGAAACGTTTTTCTGTCATACAATCACATTATGGAAAATAGTGAATCTCAAGTTCTGTTGTAGTCCTATAATTGACAGAATGAGTTCAGTGGTGACATTCATTTCCTTTTAAAGAGATAAAATTAGGATAGCTCTGAAAATGTGTGTATACATATGGAATGAGAGATGGAAATTACTTTAAAAAAAATATCTATGTTTACTTCCTATATTTTAACAAAAAAACAACAAAACAGAATGCTTCGATTTCTTTCTTTCAGTCTTTTTTTGTTGTGTTTCTTTTACTTGTAGACTGATTTCGCTGTTAAATTTTGTATAAAATAAGAGTAGGACTAAATTGCTGCAAAATATAAGAATATTGTTTTTTCTGTTGCTTGTGAAAGAGATGTTTTGCTTATCTCTTTCAGTCCTTTTATGGTGATGTTACAGAAATATTTTTGAAAAGCTGCTATGAATAGGGAAATGGAAAGTCTATAGTCCTGATGTGATGTAATGATATCTTGTATGATCAGAGAGGAAGGGGAATACTGAAGATCATCAAAGGAAGGCAAGTAAAGCATGAGCCAGCAGAGAGAAGGTTTAACCCATCTTTCACTTGTCATCACCACACTTGGAACTTAATAGACAGAGCATGTGGTAGAAACTTTCTTCAGTATGTTTCATTGTTTCCTAGAATTGTATCCAGAATCTAGATGGAGTAGGTAGTGGAACAGGCTCTTTTCTTCTTCACTGTGATGCAATTAGGAAGCAGGAAATTAGATACATCAAGCATAGAGAGATGGGACATGTCCAGCATATACCTTGATCATCACAGACATTCATCTTAGGGTGCCTTCTTTCTCTTTGTCTGGGCTACTTTATGTCAAGCAAGTCTTTAGGCAACATCTCTGCTTCTAAACTAAATGCATATTTCAGTTGAAAAGGCATCAGAAATTGTAAGAAAAATGTAAAAACTATAAGTTTGTTGAAACAAAACTTCTTTAAACTCATTCACTCCCAAGAAGCATACTGTAATTTGTAACAGCTTTTATTATAGAATACATTCCTTATAGAATCTAACATTTTGTTTTCTTTTATCCCCTTCTGCTCTCACAGTTCAATGCATCGTTTGAAGAGTGACAGCATGTCTTGTGGTACCCTAATATATTTTATGCCAATGAAATTTTTCTTCATTCATAAAGTCATTTCCTGACTCTAAATTAGAGAACAGAGTGCCTTCAGACCCCAGGCTCCAGGCCTTCACTTAAGCGTCATAATTTTTAATGATTTCCAAAATCCCAAGTAGAATTTAATAACTCACTCATTTCATGTTAAATAACAATAGAGTTACTACCGGAACCCTGTTAGTTAAGTTAGTAACTAGTAACTCACTAAAAACAGTAATCCCAAATTTTATTCCCAAGATTTAGAAAACATCTCTAACAGTATATGTTGCATTCATGTTGTTAATTCATAATGACAATTTTTTTTTATAAAAGATACATAGTTTTAAATATAACAAAACAGACAAAAGAAATCTGCATTTAGAATGCACGTTTGCAGCTAACATTTTAATAATACTAGAACAGATCTTAAAAATAAATAAGCGTTGCATAATTTTTCTAACACATTGGGATAATGTCCCATTCTAATACTGGCATAATGCAAACTACACTTTTGAAATGTTTATATATATACACGGGGAAGTACAAAATCTTCATCTATTATAATTCTCAACAGTACTACTAGTTGTGAATGCTGGAACACTTCAGTATTTGCAATGAGTCTTCAGTGTAGCTTCTTACCTAGCAGAATATATTTCTTGTTGTGTCTTTTACAACTCTTCGTATTTTCTAGCTTGCCACATGTAGAGGAACTGTTAAGTCATGGCTTGAACTGGTAATTGGGCACCTGGTGAAGGGAGGGGGGGGGGAAGAGGTGGCGGCAGCGGCGGCGGCTGGCCCAGGGACCACAGGTGAATTGTTGACACTTGTGCTCCCCACATGACCAGAAGAGGGTGACTTAAATTGGAGCCACCCTGGGCTTGTATAAGGGCCAGCCACTGAAAGGGGAGTATCTCTAGGATGTAGGCTGTTTCCTGGGAAGAAGTGCTAACTAGCTAGAGACCTCTGGACATCCATTGGGTGAGTTCAGCTCTTCTTTCTGTATATGAGCATTTGGTTTACCTGTGAATACTTTGCCTGGTATTGCTAAGAGCCTGTTAGAAGCAATTTTGCTCTTTTGTGAGCACATGTCTGTGTATTCTCTCTTTGGCACAGTGTTACTCTTACAGCAATTCTGCATGATTCTGTATTCATGCTTTGACAAATTTAGTCAGATGCAGTAATCACAGATTTCCAATTTTACAGAATGGTATGAAAGAAGAACAATGAAAATTGTCCACGTTACAATATGGTGGGATTAAAATATTTAACAGCTTTTTATACAGTACAACTTTGTGTACAGGACTGGTGTTATGGCCATAGCCATTGGTTATAGCTAGGTCAGTAAACCAGTTCAGAGTAGATGTGTTCAGCTCTTATTGTATGGATATTTTTGAATATACTGGTATATGGTCACCAGAACTTCTGCCAGTAATGGTGAAGTGAAGCCCAGTTCCTTGCCATATTTTCAGTTCATATTGAACAGCTTCATCTTTTTTAGCAGTTCATGCCTGTCAGAGTTTAAGAAGCATTTGAGTAATGTCTTCAGTTGACTTTAATGGCCTCAGTGTTTCAACTTTTGATTATCCATGAGGTTGTCAGGTGATTGGACTTGATGATCTTTGTAGGTTCCCTCCTACTGAAATGTTCTGTTCCATTTAGTCTTTTCAGAGCTGTCTGGACCCTGATCCTCTAAGCACTCTATCTACTTCTGTCTTGCTTGTTGGACTGTATGAGGGTAGCATTGCATCCTTTAAGTCTAGCACATAAGACTTTTAAGATGTATTTTCTATTTTACTTTGGCAGTCCTTTGGGATAGAAATATACAGGAAGGGGGATTCAGACTAGCAGCTGTAAGTACCACGTGAACAGCAAAGCAAGCTGTGTAGCAGTTAATGGCAAAGTTATTAGCAAAAGTTGCTAATATTACAGTATTAGGTATTGCTGACCAACATTCTGCAAGGTATTTTTTTAGTCTTAAATATTAGTAGAAACAAGGATTCCTAAAACAAGTCCTTATATGTTGCTGGAATGTTCATATTTTAAGAGAAAGACCTATCAAATGATATGACGATCCTGCATCTGAATTTGAACAGGCATTTATCAAAGAATCGTAGAATGGTTTAGTCTGGAGAGGACCTCAAAGCCCATCCAACCCCTGCTGTGGGCAGGGCACCCCCCACCAGCTCAGGCTGCTCAGGGCCCCATCCAACTTGGCCTTGAGTGCTTCCAGGTGTGGGACACCTCATGATCTCTGAGCAGCTGTGCCAGGGCCTCACCGTCCTCTGACTGAAGAATTTCTTGCCAGTGCCTTACCTAAACCTCTCCTCTTTTACATTAAATCCATTTCCCCCTTGTCCTATCACTGTTACACTGTGTAAAAGATCAGTCTTCCTCCTGCTTCTGAGCTCCCTTTAAGTAGGCCACAGTGAGGTATCCCTGGAGCCTTATCTTCTTCAGGATAAATAAGTCTAACTACCTCAGTCAGCCTTTGTAGGAGAAGTGCTCCAGCCCTCAAATCATCCCTGTGGCCCTCCTTTTCACCTGCTCCAACAGCTACATGTCTTTTCTGTGCTGGGGTCTTCAGACCTGGACACAGTACTCCACATGGGACCTCACTCTGCTTCCCACCCCTCTTAAAATGCAGCACAGGACACAGTTGGCCTTCCAGGCTGCAGGTGTATGCTTCTGTCTCGTGTCCAACATCTCATCTATCAGGTCCTAAAGTTCTTCTCTGTTCATCTATCAGACACGTGAACAAAATTAGTGTAGCTGGTTCAATATAGGGTTGAAAGATCATCCCATCTGACCTGCAGCGTAAAACGATCAGTTTGGTTTTCTAAATTATTTTCTACCTGAACTGCTGCATGCCTTCATCAGAAATAACCAAACTGAAACAAGACTGCTTTTTTAACTTGCAGGTAAGGACACTTGTCCACTTTTTGTGGTGAATTGCTTCAATAATTTAATTTAAAGACCTGCACATTTAACCGAGGATGAGTTTATTTAGCTTCATTTTTCTATCAAATTAAAGGGGGCTTCAGTACTGCATTTACAGATAATACTCAAGTTTTATCTTAAACTCTGCTAACCATCAGTACTGTTTTCCTAGTTCTGAGAAGTCAAATATGGAGTGTAGAAATGAATCTTATTTCACAAAGTAATTATTTTTTGTTCAAAGCAATTATTTTTGTGGACCTGATAATAATGTGATTATCTTTAATCACAAGCTTATTTTGACTAAGTCTAATCGGTCTAAGAGGTGGCAAATGTTACTGTAACAAAAAATGTATCCACTTCAACATTCTCCTCAGTGGAATATATAAAGCTGTGCATGAGCACTTTGAAACTTATCAAATCTGCATGACTAAATCAGAATAAACTTTTTATGAATATATTATTTTGAACATAGGATCTAGACATGTACAATACACTTAGAAACAGCTTGTCCATGTTTTACAGGCTGGTTTGGTCCAGTTCTGTGACTAATGGAGCGGGGGGTTCCCATGGATCCATGCCCTCAGAAAGTGGGGCAAGAGGAAAGAATAGGGAGATGGGTCTGAAAAGAAAACAGTAGCAATAATCTGTAGAAGAAAGTATAGTGGAATACAAGACAACACAGAATAATACAATATAATTGGAATTGAAGCTAATAAATCAAGTAAAATGGGAGTGTCCAAAATCTAAAAGTTTCATTCTAATGCTGAAAGCAAGATGACTAGGGAGCACTCACTGCCGAGACGAGCAGCAAGGACAAAAGGGGGCATCTCTTGACCTGGAAACTGTTTCATCTTTCTCTATGAATGGAAAACAGATACAGAACAGTGAGAAGTCCTCTGGGGTATGCATTTCTTCTCTTCTGAGAATCAGGTACCCAGAAATTCAGCAGTCCATAGAAGTGGAGCATTAAATCTTTAACTTCCAGTGCGCTACATAATGTTATGATGTGGAATACTGGTAACAAAAATCGTAGAACTATGGCATGGCTTTCAACAGCTTGTGCATCTCCAGAACTATGGCTAAAGGAACTTGTGCAAATTCTGACCTCTGGTTTTTCCTACTGACTACTCTGACATTCCGTGGTGGGTTTTTTTTGTGTTTTTTTTTTTGTTTGTTTGTTTGTTTGTTTTTTACTTTATCTGGAAGATAAATAGTAAGGGAGTCCTCAAAGAGAGTGTGTAACTAGTGGTTATGCTACTGGCTTGGCTCCTATCCTTTCAGAAGTTCTAAACAACTTTTTTCTTGATTGCTGCATTTTTTTTCTCTCAATATGTACTTTTTCACTGTGCATTTTAATTTCAACTCCACCTGTTTGTTACTTTTTAATTTTTTTTCTTAGATCTGTTTATGTTAGAACTAAAATGATATGGGTTTCTTAAATATGTAGAAATATCCAGTCATTTTTTCTTTTTTTTAGCAACTGTGAATTTGTGTAAAACTTAGATTCAACATTCTGTTACAGTCAGATTGCACTTTTTAAATATAGTGCATGTAGTATTTCTGGATTATGAAGTCTTTAGAAAAATAGTTTAGGCAGAAGCTGAAGGAGTGTTTACAGAGCTACGAAAAATATGAGCGCTTATATCTTATGAGTCCATACACAAATTTTAATAAGCTAATTTTAATACGCTATGACTGAGTCAATGAGAAATATTTAACCAAAATATTCCTTAAAAATCCAAATATGTATGGAAACAAGACCTTGTCTAGTAAGGTAAATACAATAAAAGCTTACAAATAGGCTAGTACTCTTGTTACTTTTTTAGTGCTAATTTTCATTTCTTAAGCTATTTCATAAAATAGCTTCATAAGCTATTTGTTGTGAGTTTTCTGTTGCTGGTAGTCCTTGAAATTGAAAAATTGTGTTGAGTAACAGAATCCAGCCATTATTGGCAGGAGCACTTTGCATCTATTGTCAAGAGGAATGGATTGTTATGTTGTGACTGCTGTGCTCTGCTTGTTCAGTTACTGCTAGAATATTAGTAGCTATGGAATTGGAGTGTGGCACTGCAGTATTAGACTAAGGGGTGAAAGCACTAGCAGTGTTGTTGTGGTGTGACAAATCATTGCCACCAGGAAATACAGCTTTGAGCTATAGGTCAGAAACTCATATGGATGAGCAAGCAGATTGCATGAAGGAAAAACTGATTAGAAAGGCTGTGAATGGAAGATAAAAATGAAAACTGAGTTCAATTTTTAAATGTATGCTAAAATCATAATGTGCTCTGTTTTGGAAGAAATTAAGTAGCCTTCTCCAACATATTAACATTTATTCAAATGATTTCTCTACTGAGCAGGTATAATTACTTTGAAAGAATCTGTATCTTTACTTAAGTTATATTAATATAGACGTACAGCTAGCATTTATAAAATTGGCACAGCGTTGAGATCTGTATATTTCCAATTGTTACCTTTTATAATTTACCTGATTTATTTACCCATTTAGTCCACTTTAATAGTATGTGAGACTTACTATCTTTTCTCCGTAAGCCAGTGGAAATAAGTCTTCTGACCAGAGATGAGGACATAATGGTAGTAAAATGCTTCTGAAGCAATGTCTTTGACTTGCTCTGTATATCTAGAGTGTCGCAGATGCACCAGAGCTCTCTGGATATATGATGAAGACATTGTTAGCAATGTGCTGGTCTAAGAGTGAGTGTCTAAAAGAAATTCTGTTTAATGCTACTTCTTTGCCTGAATATCTCCGAATTTTATCCCATGAACTTTTCTACCGCTAGACGTGTTTTGGACTGTTAGCAATGCTGTTTGCTATGCATGCAATTCCTGTGATAGTAATTCTTCAGACTGACTCCTCAAATTTTGCATGGGTGTATGTCAAACAGCATATTCCTGTATTGTTTTTTTCTTCTCTTTCTATTTAATACTTTCCTTATACAAATGCTTAGCCTCCATAATAATTTACTCTTTGGAATTAAATGGCCTGGGGTGTTGAGTTTGATTCTATTTCCTTTCCTGTTAGAGAAACTGGAAATACTCTTTTCCAACCCAAATAGACAATGCTGGCCTACAGGTTGCACAAATGTCTGCTTGATGGTACTGCTAACCTCTTTTGGTGATCTCGGAATGTTCATGGGGATGGGAGGTAGTGGTGCTTGCTCTTCCACCAATCATCTGAAAACCTTGAGCCAGCATACCTCCATCAGCCATAGGAGGATGATAAAGATCTGGATTCTTTCAGGTCTTTGCTTCAGATCTTCTACTTTCCCTACTACATTTGGGATAAAGACAGTTTGTTGGGGAATTATCATACGTGAAGGTGACGACGTGTGGAGAAGTTCAAGAAAAATGGGAGTGCGTGCATTTTTAAGACCTAGCAGAGACTCTCAGGATAGGAAGTAAAACAAGTGCAGAAAATCCTGTTCCCAGTTTTAACTAACTGACACTCTGCTGACTCCTTTAAACATTTCCTCCAGAGAATATTAAACAGCACTTGATACTTACCAGTCACCTTGCCTCCAAATTGTCTTACAATGTCAGTGGTCCTTCACACTGGCCCACTCGATTTCCCTATCACTTTCCTCTACTCCCTCTTTCATTCCTGGTTGTCATTCATGCCTCTCTTTACTCCTCTGTACTTGAGTCCTCTTCCAAGGTTTTCACAGCTTTGTTTTTACCCTTTTTGTACTGACTCAGTATAGGATTTATACTTCTTTATTGACTGAGATGGTCACTTGCCATGTATACAAACAGCATACTTGGCAGATAAAGCTGACCATCTTTGAAAAAGAAAGAGTAACTATTCTTAAAAGTAACTTGTATTTGGGTTTTGTCCTTGATAAGCTTTGAATGACAATAGGAGAGCTGTCAACTCTTGTCAATCACTTCATGATATTCTTGACAGTCTGGAGTTAGAGAGGAAGGGAAGGACTAGGAAACCTAATTGCAGACAAATGGAAGATTGAATGTTCATCCACATGAGAGAAAGTGTTGACAGTATGTTCTGTGTTGTTTTTTTCTTCTATTAGCCTTGATTTGTCAGTACCTGCTTGACAAGCTAGGCAAGAGAAATTGTATTATTGATTCTTTTACATCTTCGTTTTCCTATTGTTCTCATAAATGAGTAATTTTTTATATTCTCCATGGCATAGGTAGTTTACATCATTCGCATGCACATCTAAGGAATACGTGTCCTAGATGGCATCTGTGTCTCACTTGGCTAAAGGTTGAAACATGAAAACTTACAATGATGAAATATTGTTTGATTACAGAGTACTTTTATTTTGAATGCATTGTTTAGCTCTACGGTAAATGTCAATTTAATCAAATCGTGTAACCAGAGCATGATATTCTGAATATCTATCCTTTACCGTTCTTTTCAAGAATCTGTTTATGGTACTTTGAAGACCAACCTGCTCAGTGTTTTGTTTTTTTTTTTGGTTTTTTTTTCTTTTTTCTTTTTTCTTTTTTTTTTTTGTGAACTTTATTCTTTAAAAGCTTTCATTAGTCTGTGCCCAAACTTATTCAAAAAAAATCTGTTCTTAATAGAGTATTAACTGATATTCTCAGTGACTGGCTCGTGAAAAGGTAGCAAAACATTCCCATTGAGTAATTGTTGTATATTTAATCTGTAATAGAATTTTTAGCCTTCAGGGTGGACTGTAACACCTGTATCCCGGCATTTTTGGAAAGGAAATATTTATCACCTATTAAAAAAATATATATATTATCTTCCACACTAAATATCTTTTCAAGAAATAATCAATGACATTGTTCTCGAAAGCTTTTTGAATTTTGGGAGAGTTACTTGGAAGTTAGTGACATAGTGCGTCAGCTTTGTCTTTTGGCTTCTTCCTTGTGCTGGTAAGAACCATTCGAGAAATGTTCAAAGTCGCAGAAGAGTGTGGCTGATATAAACGAGCAAATAAATGTAAGGGGAGACTTAAAGATAGTGCGGTTTATCACAGCTGTATTGAAGTACATCAGTATGGGTTTTCACAGAATATTTCCTTTTGTCTTCACAGTGTACAGTTTTTTAACATTTTTCCCATTTATTTAATGGTTTATTTTGTGTATTTTCCCTTTTCCTAAACAGAAAACCTTATTTCTTTTCAAAATACAGTTACTGAAAGCTCTTAAACTCATTGATAATAGGATATCACTTAAGCTGTAACTTCTGTGAGGTATATATTATTATTACATGTATATGTATACTGATTACCTGTAACTTACGTTACTGGTATCTGAAGAGGAGCTCAAATAACTCCTTTTCTGCACACGTTTTTTTTAGGTTTGACTTAATTTATTTTGACTTGATTGCCTCCAATATTTATTAATTAGTAGGTTTTTTTATACATTGCTATCTCCATGATTCTTTGGGATTTGATTGTTTTAGTGAGTTTGATTTGTTTTGCAGTAATTTGATTGGTATTCAAGTAAAAATTGATTCATTATTTTCAACAAAAACAAAAAATCCTAAAAAATCTGTTACTTCTCATGCTGAAGTTAGTGATAATACTGAAAGTGCTTTATCATGCTGCAGATTTTGTGCTGAATTTTGAAGTAGATGTGGCCTTGAGATAACAGGTATAGTGCTTCAAATCTCAACCCTTGCAAGATATGATAGGTGATATAAAGATACACAACCCATTAAACATGACAAATCCTGCAGCGCGTAGTGACTCTTTTCCACCCCACTGTTGTTTAGCTCTGGTCAGCAGCTCAGTCCTGCACATTCAACCGTTCTCCCTGCTCAGTGAGATGTAAGAAATGGGAAGCTAAAGCTGTAAGACTTGTAGACTGAGGTAAAGTCAAACCTAATCTACATGCACAACCACAGCAAAATCAGAAATTTCTCTGCTGTTTCCCATTGTCAGGAAAATGTTCAGCCTTTTCCAGGACAGCAGAGCTCTTCATGAGTAGCTGTCAGTTGGGGAAGATGAATGCCATTGCTCTAGTTTTTACTGTTGAGTGTGATGTCCCGTGGTATGAGCTGTCTGGATCAGCTGTCCTGGCTATGTTCCCTTCTAGCTTCTTGTGTGTTTCTAGCTTCTTCTCTGGCAGGGCAGCTCTGTGCAAGTTCTGCTCAGCAGCAACTAAAACAGTGATCTGTTACCAACATTGTTTTGATCCTAAATCCAAAACATGACGCCATACCTGCTACTCTGAAGAAAATTAATTGTATCCCAGCTGGGTCAAGTAAAAACAGGAAAATCTGTGCTATGGCTGTTTAACACTGGCTACTGTTGAGTAGTGTTTTCTTACTGAGAGAGCTGCTCCAAAAGTAGTGCCTCTCATTTTATGATGTTGGCCTGCAACATCAGAGGTGGTTGTTAGTGGTATGACAATTGAGGTTGAGTTTTGCCACCAATGTTCTGTTCCATTTTGTTGCTGTACAACAGATGTCAGACTTCCCCTCTGCTGCCAAAATGGCATCTGATGTAAAAGTAAGGATGAAGCAAAGATATCCATGTAGAATTTATCCATGTAGAAAAAATGGAGACCACTGATGTTCATTGACACTTGGTAAATTTGTACAGAGACAAACCAGTACACGTGAGCACAGTGGTGTATGTCAACAATGGTGACAGCAACATGAAAGACAAGCCACATCCCAAGTGGTTGTGCACAACTGTTGCACTACCAAATGGCATATCAATTAGTGTTACTGTGCTCTTTGTATCTTTTGTAGTTTTTATGGACATAAATAGGAGTCGTTGCTTTCAGGCTAACCTACATAGTTGTTTTCATTTATTATTTTGCCGTTAGATTGTTTATTGAGAGAGTGAGATGAATGGATGGGATTTCAAAAAAGATTTCTGATAGCATACTTGATCATGGATATTAAAAGTACTGCCAATCAGTGTGTGGATATAACTTACCTATTTGTGGTTACAAGGTGAGGCAGAGAGAAATGAGCAAGCTATATACTTATGAAATAAGAAAGTAAATTCCATTTCCTGAAATCTGTTGCTTCTGCTACTGAATCATCACACTGAAGTTCTACCTTTTATTCTAGCTGCTTTTTATACATTGACGTGGTACACAGGACTTCTTATCCAACTTGTTCTCTACTTTCTGTGATTAAAGAAGTCTCCACAGCTGTCTCTCTTAGGAGAAATAACATGGAGATCTATTCTAGGAATATTCTAGGAAGGGATGATCCTTATCCTTACTTTCAAAAAAGATAAATTACTTTCACAGGAGTAGATTCAGGGACATCATTTCTTAAGTTAATTTCATATAGATGCCATGTGAATGTTTATGTACAAGGATGTACTTTCTTTTCTGTAATCTTATAGCTCTGATGCATGGATACTTCATTTTCTGTAGGAAAGTCACGCAATATTCAATCTCCCATCTTTCATACTCTTCATTTTTTTTATACATCTTAGTATACTTTTTTTTTTTAATCAAATACAAGCATTTTGAAGGCAGAGAAAACTTTTGGGACTACAGAAACACTTATGTAAGGGATTCCAGGTTCTGCTATGTGTATTTCGTACTTCACTTTATTTATTCTTCAGTGTGGAAACATCAATGCTTACCAATTGGCCCCGATCAGTAAAAGATGAAGGATTATGAGGACAATTAATGCTATTTTACTGTATTTTATTATAACTTCCTGCATTTTTTACTATTTCTTCTGGAAATACATACCATTTTTGGAATAGTACAACTGTTGGAAGACAGAGTACAGAAATGCATGCTCATGGATATCCCTTTCAAATGATGTGTTACAGACTAATTCCATAAAAGGCCTATCTGAAAACACGTTATAATCAACAATGCCTTCTCAGAACAGAAACATATTTTGATTTTTTTTTTATTATCTTCTGTAGCCAGAAACTCATTTGAAAAACAATCTTTGTTTAATTAACTTGGAAGAAGAAGGAAAATGCAGTGTCTGAGCGTTTTACAGATTGTCCATAGCTGCAACTCATGGGTTCAGAAGGTAGTTACAAACTCTGAAATTGAAGCATTTCAGTTTTAGCAGGGGGATGGCCTTTATATAGTGTTCTTTCCTATGAAATGATTCCCTCCTCCAAAGGATCTTCGTAATTGTTCTGTTGTCCATGAGCTGTAGTTAGATGAGCATTCTAGTTTCACAAAAACAGGTAACTAGTTTTCATCTAGGCTGCTAAAGGAGTGTTTTTAAATTGAATTACCTCTATTTTTCTCTTTCTTCATACCCTAAGAAAGGAGGATGAAGTTAAATTTTGTAACGTTGATGTTTCCTGAGCGTTTGCTTTCTATGTGGAGAAAAGTGAATATTCAGGAAGTTATCAAACCTTTTCATCTCTTACATAGAAAAGAACAGAGGTACAAGCTGGTTTCTCCTTGAATTTTGAGGATTCATTATCTCTGGTCTTTATTTTGGAATTCCAAGTACTGGCATCAGTGATTTAGGTTCCATTTCATTACGGCCACAGAACTGTTAACAGCATGCCCTAAATGTATTCTAATAATATTGTATGAATATCTATATTGAATACCAAGAATGCTATATTGACTGCTATTGGGCCTACCATAGAGATTCAATGCTCACTGTGGTGTAGCTGAACTCTGTTGTATTTTAATTGTCTCCTCTGACCATGCTTCTTTGTGGTGGTTCAGCTCGTTAGACTGTTCCACGTACAGGAACATGCAGAGCTGAGTCCAAAGAAAAATGAGTCCTCTTTTTAAGACCCAGAATTCTTGAAGATAGGAATATATTCACTTTTTTCATCCACTTTCCTCTCTTTGTCAGGACTTCAGCTCTTCACTGAATCAATAACACTTGTGGGATAAAAACTCATAGCCTCTTTTTTTTTTTTTTTTAATCACATTTTCCTGCAAAATATCTGGGAATAGTAACCTTAAATATGGGTGTGATTATTTCAGTGAACCTTCTTACGCGTGTGAAAAAGAGAGGCTAGCTCAAAGAATTCTTATTACATCTCTCTTTCATCTAAAAGACAAGGAAAAAAATGATAACAGAAAATTACATTTAATTATGAATCTTCATTTTTTACTTGTGTATCTGATTATTTAAGAGAGTCTTTTTGAAGTTTGAAGCCTCCAAATTATTTTAGGTTTCATATTTGCTTGTTCAGTGTCACTATTTTTTGGACTTAGTAAGCATTTTCCTTTCACTTTATTGCTTCTGTTTTTCCTTGAAAAAAAAAAAAAGTCTTTAATCTTATTTAATGCCATCTCGATGAAAATAGATTGAAATAATTATTTTAAATGTTATGAAGTAACCTTTTTTTTTTTATTTATTTGAAGGATGTAACCAATTTCCATTTTTTGCATTGCGTGTCGCTAAGAAGATGTAGGTTTAATCACCCTGAGCTGTTCCTTTCAGAAAGCGTCCTGTAGATGTTATGACACTGGGAAACCTGATCTTCACGTTTTGACCACTGTTACCAACAGTATTGAGTCAGATTCTTGATTCACACCAATATATAGCCTGAAATGCTGCAGATACTTCATAGCCAGTTGTCTGGACCTCCTAGTACATGTGCAGCATAAGTCAAACAGCCTGTATCTGCTAGTATAGCTACCATATCTTGCAATAACATGCTTTGCCAACAGAGTTTTTCTTCCTTTGGTGTATACGCCAGGGGTTTAGCCAATATGCTGATTTGAGCTACGGAATATGAATTTCTGAGTGTTGAGCTGTATCAACAGATTTTCGTAGTGCAGATGGGACTGTAGACAAGTCCTTGCAACTTTTTCAGCCAGTGAATTTAACTAGTAGGCTGAGCTGACATATTCAGTGCAGCAGCCAATATGCTTTGTTCTGCACAGGATTTTCACTTGTTTAGATACAGTATTTTAACACCAATGAACCTTCTTAAATGTTATCTTGTGAAGCAAAGATGGCCTTTGTTTGATTGTTTATACGTGTTTTGAGGAACAGCAGTTTCCAGTGATGATGTATTTTAATTTACTATGTGTGAAAAGTGCTATTAGCATATTCATCACCCAGCTCAGAAGTAGCTTTACGTTCCCTACTCATAAATTGTGAAATTCCTGTAGAATCAGCTCTGTCTCACAGAGGGAGTACTGCATCTCTCCTACAGGCATTCTCGTGTAGAAAACAGTCAATGTGGTAACAGAGTTTCTCTGGAATCAAGACATTTCAAAAGTAATGTCTTTGCTTTTCCCCAAAAAACTGATGTCTTCCCCCAGACACAAGTATGGACAAATTAAGTTATTTGTGTTAAGCTTCAACAGTAGCTTAACCTGTGTGATTGAGAGCAGATTTCAGGACCTGCTCTCCAAGTTCACTGTTTGTTCACTGGACTTGGGCAGTTTCTTTCTTATAAGCAACTGTTGGAGGCCAAGTTACAGTTGGTACCTTTTTTGTTCCCCTTGGGAACTGAGTGATGAAGAAGTCTTTTCCACAAACGCTCTTATCTGTTGAGCTGTACTAATATAGTGTCACCTAGCAAAGGGATTTGAAATTGCTGGGAGCTTGCTCCATAGACAGAATTTGTTATAGCATCAGGCAGAGGACTGTGCAGACAGCTCATTCGAAGCTACTGCAGGGCTTTAATTTGCCAGGTGTGTACTTACTAAAAATCATTTTGTGATGTTCTTAGATGACTACTAAACTGTGTTGTGTCAGACAGTGGCAAGACTGGCATACCACCTTGTCTGCTCTCACATTTACATTAACTGAGATTTTGGACAGAAAATAAAGTTGGATAGTCATAAGGCATGAAGTAATCAAGTTATAAGATAAACGGGAGGAGAACAAAAAAACACTGAATTTACATATCTCAGATAACTGTGGGATCTTTGTTTACCTCTTTTGCTTATATGAAGCTATAGTGTTTAAACTTAAAACAATATGAATCTTTGAACTTAAGACATAGTTTGCTTCTTGTTATGCTTTTCAGGAATTTGTTTCTATCTATTTTTGGAGCTTCACACATTATTTATTTAGTCAGGACTCAACGAAAAGGAAGGTATTCTTAGAGTTCTTATGTTTTAGCAACTGGATGACACATTTCCAATTAAAAAAAAAAATTGCTGGGGAGTATGCTGTTCAGTGAGGTGTAGTTAGTAATAAGTGCCTCTCTCTACTTGTATGAGCTGTCGCTGTTACTGCACTTTTTTTGAGTTTGCTTCATGTCTGTCTTCTTCAGGATGAATTTGGCACCTTTGCAATAACTTTATTGAAATATTTAGGATAAAGGGATTTATTGCTGTTAATGTTGTTAACTACGGGCTTTTCCATCCCTCATTTTTTTTTTTTAACCCTCTCTGGTGACCTTTTTTTTTGTCCTCAGCTGCTACTATCCATAAGTTTTCCAGAAACCAGTCCTGAGCAGAAACTAATTTACTGGTGGTTTACAGTCTCCCTTTGAGGATTTTTCAGTCTCATTGCTTATGCTACAGTTAATCTACACTGCTCTTGTTTTTATTTTTCAGGAAACTGAAGCAGCGGTGCAGGCTAAACAGCCGAATGTGGAAGAGGTTTTGTCTAAAGGGTGTCATTTATATAAGGAAAAACCAGCCACTCATCCAGTAAAGGTAATGAAGCAACCTTTAGCAATACCCATTACTGTGTAATGGGTTATGCTTCCCCTGTTGTACACTTGTCCTTGATGTGCTCTGTTTAAAATCAATGACAGAACTTGGCAAAGAGCATTTGTTCTGTTGTCACTGCATAGCCAGGAATAATGTAGTGTACCGGGCTAGAAAATTTTTCGCATGTTGCGATGGGATTATTTTATCTGACATTAAGGTTATTTTACTTATTTGAGAGTAATTCACATTTAAACCTAATGTAAATTTGTTGGGCTTAGTTAATGGCATCAGGTAAAGTCTTTTTAAACTACCTTATTTCAAATTATACTTTCCTCGAAGTGTGTAAATTAAAACAAACAAACGAACAAACAGAAAAAACACTTTTGTAGTCAAGGTAAGAGTCAAGTGGTAAAGAAGGACCTTTGCTTTTACTTTTTTCCCAATTTAAGGGAGAGATGGTAATATAAAACTTTACCACTGAGTATATCTGCCAGAATAACTGTAGTGTGGCTTCTCTGGTTCTCTCTTGGAACTGAGGATTGCACCCTCCAGCCCTTCTTCAGAAAAATATATTATAAAATCATTTTCCCTGGTACAGAAATCAGTTGGATAGTTTACACTTAGTTTCATAAGAATATGTAGATATTCATTGAGCCATAGAGTATCATTTACTTTGCTTGGAACCATGAAGCAGGAAATAATGAGCAAGCAGCCTTTCATGAGTGGTCCAGCTGTTGTTGGAGATCTAACTGCTAGTAAGATCACTGCTATATCAGCCAGTGCTTGGTTTCTTGTCTTGTTAACAGCTGATACAGGCACTGATGATTAAGAGCTCACTAAAACCGATAGTGGCTTATTGATTACAGTATTTATTGCAATTACTTCTGACTGGGCAGAGATAGTAAACTTTGCATTTAGAGCTTTTCCTAGCTTACAGTTGTCAGTAACCTCGTTTTATAGAAAAAGATTTCCTCACAAAGCTAGGATGTCTGTAGGTGACCTGAACAGTAAATTTTTGTTTCTTTTCCATGTGTAGCCACTCTACCTGGAGTACAGTGGAGTATTTTCCTGCTTTTACAAAACCTCTTCTAAGTCTTGCAAATCCCACCAGCTGAATGGAGATTCATAGAAGCATATGATTGCACTAATCTCCACTTTAGAAACTGATACATTTAAGTGTGTTTAAATTTTTCTACTTTGTCTTCAGCAGGTTTTTTTCCCCTTTTTGGTATCTATGCTTTTTCTTCTTTAATATTAGTTCTCCTAAACAGTGGAAAAATACCATGGAGGTGAATTGAAGGTGACTTAAAACTAGTGTGTTAACGAGACTGAGCAGAAACAAGGCTTATGACTCAGTGTTGGGTGAAAATAGCACTATTATTGTTGGGAATAGAAACACATCATCTGCACACTGAATGGATGATGGAACAAAAGTCCCGCTACAGTAGTTGCATTTTCTCACTGGGTAGCAGCCATCTTAGAGTCTCTTACTCTGCATTTTCAGCAAAGAATGTAAAACAACAACAGAAAGTGAGATTTTTGGTTTTCTAGGTATTTGTAACTGCATTTAAAAAGTAGCATACTAAGAGCTGACACTATGCAGACCAAGGCATAAATACTGTGAAATGATTCTGTTTAGGCCAAACTTCTGATATAGGAGTGTATTCTGCGTCTGTTTCTTTTAAGTGTTCACATGGAAGACTGCACACTGCCTGTTTTTACCAGACCCATTCGAACATAATCAACTGGAGCAAGATAACTCTTTAAAAAAAAACTTCGAAGTTCCTTCACTTGAAGTTTTGACAATGATATTGTAAAATGTGTCTGTAAGGAGATTAATAACTATTTGTTGAATGGTGGATATTTCATTTCTTGTCCCTCTTTAATTAGGTATTACTTTTTCCATTACTGTGGAGTTCAATTAATTGAACAACCTGTAAAGTTAATTTCTGGTTCACTGTCTTGTACAGTAAGTAATAAAGTAGTATATATATACTGTCAGGGCTGCTGAACAGCTTTCTTGGTGATGTAAATTTCCTTTCTGTCCTCCCTGTTTGAGTTTGTCTTTTGCTTTGATTCTTAAGTGAGTAATCTCCAGAAGTATTTGTTATTTGTATGTTCCAATACAGGCTTTTCAGCCCAAGTAGAAATAACTTTCTACATAAAAGGTATTTTCTGGTAGCAGAAATTATTTATATTCAAATGATGGTGTTTTTGAAAAGGAATTAATGAGGTTGCAAAGTTAAGCACTCAAATCTTAGAAAATTGTGAATCAAAGTTGATGCGGTGGCCTGTTTTAGGTTCCCTAATGCAGCACAGGGTATGGAGAGCACTCACGCTGTGAACAGCGATTCAGTGCTTAAACTCATGCTTGTTGTTTAGTTTCTTGCTGCAAGCTGCACTTTTTCTGTGAAGTATTCAGTTTCTGCTGTGAAGAAAAATGGATAATTTCCTTATAGGCTGTTTTGAGGCAGTCATCACAGTGGTGTCTAAGTGCTTCATAAACATTGCTTTATTTTAGTTTTGTATGATTGCTTTGTATTTTCCAGAGAAATGAAAGGAAGAAATAAAAAAAAACAACAATGTTGAGTCAAAGAAAACATCACTAAATGCCAATCTGAAAAAAAAAAAAAGAAAAAAAAATTGCAGTTTTCTTAACTTGTGATATTAAGCATACACGTACCTTAAATGCAAAACAATTTCCCAGGCAATTACAACAGAAATGTAAAAATGTGAGGGTTTACTTGAGACTAGTATGTCTTTCAAGCAAATAAAATATTTTATCAAGAACGTTTTGCCATAGCAAATCAACTCCCATGGAACAGTGTAATAATTTTCTATGTTTACAAACGGCAACTATGGCACAGAGTGAATTAAAATGTAGCAGATACCTTTTATATATCAAATCTGAAACACCAATAACCAGGTTCTTCAACATCACGTTGTGTAAGAGAAGTGTACAAACTTTGCTATTTCATTTGCATCCTGAATTACTGAAGAGTTCTGAAAATAAAATAGTAAGATATCACGGAGTACCAAAAAGTGTGTGGCAGGAAGCATCTTTAAAAGCGGTAATTACTTGCATGCCATTGTTTGACAACTTTGGTAACCTGATTCATCCTTTTCTTAGATTCCTTTTTTTTCTATCCTAGTTCACCACAAATATTTCCATTCTTTTCAATAAATGACATAAGTCCTCCGGACTTGATTCATACAGCAGGCCTGTCCTGTCTTGGAATGTGTTGAGAAGTTCAAGGTATTAGTGCAGTTACGTGCATTGGGTCTGAATTTATGTATGTGATTGACTGTATTCTGACATTCCATAATGCTTTGCTGTTTATCTTTGCAACCTGTATAATACACGCAAAACACTACAATGAGAGCATAAATTGAAACCTGTGGCTTTCTACTGAAATGTAATTGAAGTGAGGATTGAAACTGAGATCCACTCTACTCAAACCCCAGCAGTTATATTTTATTACATTAATCACAGCTGTGGATTTTAGATTTTCATAGCTGTTTTCTGTTTCTTATATTAAACTTATCTCGCTTTTCCAACAGTAATTATTATGAGTGTCATCTTTACTTTGTTTAAGAATACTGCTCAAGTCTTCAAAGTAAGCAATAGGCAGAAAAGTAAGTAATAAGCTGATTAAATATTCATGTGTTGAGCATGTGCTTCATTTGGAACTTTTCCAGATGATTTTTTTTTTTTTATAGATTAGATTATGAATTCTACTTGCATTAGGATTTTTTCTATGCCCTTCAGTGGAAAGTCCCAAGATCGGAACCAGAATTTGTTACCTAGGATTAAATTTAGCTTGTCTTTAAATGGGTTGATTTTGAATTTTTAACTTGTACTAGTTAAATGAATACTTCATTAGCTGTCATGTTGGATGTCCAAAATGTTTAGACACAGAATTTGGGCTAAGACATTAGTAATATTCTTGATTATCAGTGAAGAATCCATCTTTATGTTATGGTTGACTCTGAAATATGCATACTTTCACACATTCACAAAGCATGCTAGCAGTGTTTGTACTGAAACATTGCAGTATAGAACTGTAAAAATATTGTTGGTACATGAAATCCTAGTATATGCTGATTCAAGAATCAAAAAATGGAATAGGACATGGGGTCCTTTAAACCCGAGTACTTCAATAGTCAGACACATTCATGTTTGTGAAATTAATTTCATGCTTTTGAAATGCATTTATGTCAAGTAATCTTTACATGGATGGAGAGGGAGAGGTTACTGCTGGTGACAGGATCAATAGAAAGAACATAACCCCAGTCTCCTGAATAACAGCACTCTGAATGGTTTACTTGGGAAGGGATATTTGTGGCAAAGGGAAAGCTACAGTTTTCTCCCATGGCACTCCATTTCTCCTTTCCCATCTTTCTGATAATATACTTTTGGAATGAAAGGACATAAGGAGTACGTTTTACAACTCAGTTTCATTCACTTCAGTCTTCCATTCAAAATACTACATCACTTTTCAGACTAAATACTCCATGCTGTTGTAGTGCTGTCAACAAGATTCATTCATGTATGAATATTACCCTCACTTAAACAGCACTGGGACTGGCATTTAAAGGAAATCAATAAATCAATAAAAGTGTTCCTCAATGCAACATATTTTAATGTTAATACTCGTCACTAAAACTCTAGAGCTTCAATTACAGCAAAGTTATTGTGCTTGATGAGTTTAATGTTTTAATGTGTGCATGCTAATTTATGGCAGATACAAGATTGGATCAAACTGTAATTTTGATAGTAGCTAGTACCAAACTCTTCTCTCTTATTAGTGGTGTAGTTGTTGCCTCTATTTTGCCATTTCTGGAAACATATATCTGGCTCACATCCATGTGAGTGAAGCAACTACTCACAGTGGGGACCAATATTATATTTATAACATTCATATCTCTTTCCTGAGTTAGTGTGAATATGGTAAAATGGAGCCAGGCTTTGACAGTGTAATCTTTCCAGCTCTTAAGGGCTCTCAGTGCTTGCTGCTACTGCTGAGTAGATACTGGTGCAGTCATCTAATTTTTTGACCTGGAATGAGGTTAGGTGTGAAAAGTAGGAAGAAGTCGTAATGTGGGAAATATGTTCACGTCTGTGTGTGTGCCAATAATCAACAAAAAATTAAGTATATGTGACTTGTGAAATGTCACAATTTTGTGCATACCTAATTGCTTTTTTGTGTGATCATCATATTCTGTTAAGGGGGATAACTTCTGATATTCCTGACTCTTTATTTTAAATTTTATGCAGTTTTTAACCTACTTTTAGGAATAAAATGATTTCGTGGTACAGAATTCTATTCTCTCTCCTCTGTCCTACCAAGAAGAATTTGCAAAAAACAATCTCCAAAATTATACCAACTAATATTTTAGCCTCCATTGATGACAGATATAAAAGAACTTTGCCCATTTAAGAGTACTTTTGGCAAAGCTGAAGTCAAATTCTGTAAATAAAACTTTACGTTTTGATGCCTTGGGCATTAAGTGTATGCATATATGTATGTACATGCTACAATTTAATGTTTCTTCTTCCTTACCCCTCTTCTACTGATCCCATCCCATTAGATTCAAGGTACTTAAACATCTTCCTTAATAGACATCCTTTTTCCATTATGGCTGGATATTAATTTAGACTATGTCTGCTCATGACTAGACCATAAAAATGCTTAAAGCACTGCTGTGTGGCATTGGTATACTGGACTGCTTTCACAGAATTGCAGGGGTTGGAAGGGGCCTCAAGAGTTCATTGAGTCCAACCCCCCTGCTAACACAGGAACCCTACAGGAAGTCACACAGATTGGTGTACACATGAGAAAGAGACTCTTCAACCTCCCTGAGCAACCTATTCCAGCACTCCTTCACCCTTACAGCAAAGAAGTTCTTCCATGTGTTAGCATGTAACTTCCGATGTGCAAGTTTTAGGCCGTTACTCTTTGTCCTATTGCTACAAACCACCTTGTAGAGCCTGGCCTCATCCATTCGTCCCTCGTCTCCCTTTACATATTTATATACCTTACACAGATTCTCTGTTTTCTTTTCCTCAGGCTGAACAGACCTGGGTTACTCAGCCTTATATGAGTTTTGCATGCCCTTTTATTACCTTTGTAACCTTCCACTGGACTCTGTCTAGGAGGTCCCTGTCTGTTTTGAA
The DNA here is from genome assembly GCA_036925125.1 of Oreortyx pictus. Lineage (NCBI taxonomy): Eukaryota > Metazoa > Chordata > Aves > Galliformes > Odontophoridae > Oreortyx > Oreortyx pictus. The sequence continues at coordinate 75,835,679 of JAUPFR010000001.1, read as the reverse complement.
ATAGGAAGTCCACAATGAGACATAGCAGTCTAAACGTGGCCTCACCAGGACAGAGTAGAGGAGAAAGATCACCTCCTCCAACCTGCTGGCTGTGCTATTTTTTTTTCTTTCCCCCCTACAACTGGTCAGTGAGAGGCTTGAAAAATAAAAGCAGACCTTGTTTTAAGAGTTTAGAGATGCCAGCATGTAATTAGCATGCTTCATCCTACTTTAGAGTCCCTAAAGTTAGGAATAAAGAGGGGGTAGAAGCTGTTTTCTAATCTAAATGCTTCTCATGATCATCTGTGGACTGATATAATTCACACTCCAGACTTTCACATAGGTTTTGTTTAAAAGTAGCAGCTTAGCCATTACTGCTCTGGACTGTTTATGATTCCTTGAGAGAGTTTCAGAGATTTTATTAACATGATTTTTAATACAAAGTTCTCCTCCCAATTTTAATTTAAAAAAATGGGCATCTCAGATTTATGGTGATTAAAAACAGACTAATCAGAAAATTTCTCTTAGGAAATCATCTCATGTCCACAAAAGTCTGTCCATCAGGGAGCAAAAGGAGGAGGCCTGATGAGGAACCAGACAGGGTCCTGAGTGGATGCGCTCGTGTGGGGCTGCAGTGGAGCTGAGGTTGGTTAGGGAGCTCTGTTTGTGGTCAGGGTCAAGCTGTAGGGTGTCCCTGAGCTCCAGTAGGCAAATTTCTGGGAGACAAGATTCTCTCAAAGCTGTGATACTGTGAAGTTTTTTTTTTTTCATTTTTTCTCATCCTATTTGGGTCATACTGTATTCTTCCCTCTCTTTCCCCTTTGTAAAAATTAATTGCTGTTTCTATGTAGGTTTTTTTTTTTGTAAATTCAGATGGTTAATCAGATGGAAAAAAAAGTTGTATTAATTAATGTATGAGAAAATTAATGCATTTTTAACTTCTACTCTAGAAAAAATTAGAGGACTTGAATGCAGATTGGAAGACAATAAACCGCTTAATTCTACAACTGAAGGAAAAGCCAACGTTCAGAGAGCCTGCCCTTTTCTCTCCAGGTGTCTGTAAGTGCTTCATTGTATACACCTTCTAAAATTAGTTAAAATCACATAGTTAAAGTGAAAATAGCTTGAGTCAGTCTAAATTCATCGCGCATCTGTTCAAATCTCAGCTTTACCTTGTAAATGGGAAGTGTGCTGGTATGGCATTCAACTTGTTTTTCGTTCCTTTTTGCATAATGTGTCTGAAAAGACAATTTTGTTTATGTATTTGGTGAAATGATTGTGATGTGATTTTGAAATTATTATATTTCAAATGCTTGTTTCTTTATTATGTGTACAGAAAAGACTATGATTCCTATATTAATTCATGAAGGAAATATGACAGGAAAAATAATTGTTCAGATTAAGAAGTAATAGTGGTACAGGTCAAATAGATAAAAGTTTGTCACAGAATAAAATTCTGAAAATACTTTTTATATGTGCTGGTTAAATTAATTGGGACCGTTTCATGACAAAGCATGTGTATTCATAGAAAAGACTGTATGAAGTTAAGTGTTAACTGTGATATACACCTATGTGTATCCTTAATTCATGAATATACAATGAGAGACTTGGTCTGTTTATTTGTAACATTTTTTTTAAACATATTCCTTTATATCTCTTTGTACCTGCTGTCTTCTTAGGAGGGCTACAAACTCATTTTTATCTCCTTGATACATAGATTTCTTTTTCCTACTGCTTTGCTTTGAAATGTATTGATTAAGCTTGGGTGGAAACGATACGTAACTGAGGTACTGGGCTAAAGGCTGAGTTTCTAAAGTCAAGGTTCTTTACCTGATAGTAAGCTGTCATCTAAGTTGCTTGGAATGGAGAGTGTTTTTCCCCCATACAAGTTGTAAAGCTGCTTGATGATCTGTTCATATCTGGGAGAAGTGTCTTTTACTCTTAAGTTGACGATAACATAAGCTGTAATACTGGGACAGAATCACCTGGGATTTGATTATTTATAGAATGTTTATTTCTCTTGCTATTAGCATGTTTTAATGGAAAAACTGATGCTGGAGAATTCTTTATCTTCTGCTAGTGACTTTCTATGACAGCAAAAAAGAAAAATGTTTTCCTGGGAAGTAAATAATTGCACCACTTAAGCAGGATCCAGAATATTGAGTACCAGAAGACAAATCCAACCTCTGTTGGATTTGTGTTAATTCAGGCAAAGCAGATGTCTTGCTCAACAGTGTGTTGAATCTTACTAGATAGGAACTATAATTCATTTTTTGCTATTTTGAATGGCTGTGGTTCTTATGTTGATCTTTTTGATTTTCTAAAAAGGGTAAATAGCACCTTTTTATTGTTTTTTTTAATTTATTTTTTAACTTGTGGCACAATAATATCCTTATTTTACAGGTTTTTGTTCTAAGGCATGCTGTAGAAATTCATTTAATGACATGGGGGAACTGAAGGAGATGTGTAATCACTTTTTGATGTGCTGGGTCACTAAACTCACTGTGTCATTTTTGCATGTCAGCAGGTTATGTCAACCTCCAGTGGGAGGGAGCATTTGTGAATTTGCTGTTAGAAAGAAAGTGGTAGTAACTGAACAAGAGAGAGAACACAGCATAGTCATTCATCACATTCCTATATTAACTAATCTAAAGCTGAATCTGAAGCTGAAAAATAGCTAAATTACTCATTTACCTTAATGCAAGATGTAGGCCCTGACCTGCTAACGTTTCTGAGACTCAGCAGATGGAATTATACATGCAGAAAATGAAAGCACTAGTGTTCTCTAAAGGATTAGGTTAGGAAGTAAGATTGATTTCCTTTCTAGTGCCAAGAGCACTTAAAACGTGAACCTGTGCTTGTAATGCTAACTCATATTTTTTCTTTATTTGGGTCAGTTTACTGCAATAACATCATTATAGATACGTAATCATAAAATTGTACAGTTCAGAAGGGAGCTGTGGAAACATGTATTCTTCTTGTCCAAAGCAGGGTCAATTAGAGCTGGTTGCTCAGGGCCATGTCCTGAAGGCTTTGAAGCCAGATTTTCCCCTCCTCAGGAGTTGTAGAGAGCAATGTAGCTGCCTCTCACCTTTCTTTTCTCCATACTGGACTACCCAAGTGTCCTCATGTCCTCACAGGACATATCTTCCAGCCCTTTTTCAGAGTTTTTACCATCCCCTGAAATGCACACGTTATTCAAGGTGTGGCCACATCAGTACTAAGTATTGCATGAGAATCCCCTCTGCTAACTGGGTGGCTGTGCTGCATTTGCACCCAAAAACCCCATTTGCTGTCCTGACTGCTGGAGCTGATGCTGAGCTGCTGCCCCAGGTCCCTAGCTGCCGAGCTGTTATCCAGCCACTTGTCTCACAGTCTGTTCCTGTGTCTGGTGTTGCACTATTGCAGGTACAGTACCCAACATTTTCCATTGTTGAAGGTAGAATTAGTGGTCAGTGTGAACTGCCTGAAATGCTGCGGCTTTTTTGTGAAAATAAAATGCACAAAATAATTTTAGAAGGACTCTGTGAAGCAATGGAAGTATCTCCTGTTGATAACTTTTTGTTTTCTGGTTCTGCAGAGATTTTTGTTGATGCCTGTGTTGCTGAGACTGAGAATGAAGATGTAATTGGTTAAATTCTACTGCCTTGTCAGATGTCATTTTGTCTAGTCTGGTTACAAGAACTCAGCCAGAGGGTCTTACTAAATATACCATCTGGTGGCTGTAATAGAGGGAAAGGACCTTTTGTATAATTATTTCTAGGTCTCTGTATTATGGTTTGCTTGGCAGAAGAAATACTAAAAAATGTCCATAATATCCCACAAGGCCGGCGTACCCTCAGGCATAATGAACAAGAACTACTTTTCCTGCGAGGAAAATGTATTTAGCTGAGGGGTACGTCTAAAACATTAGCAAAGATTGACTTCTAAGACAAGATGATTCAGGAAGGAAATCACACTTACTATCTGTACATGACATTATAACATGAAATTGTGTCAACATCTCTATCTAAATAACTTGATGCATAGCTTAGCCAGCAGTTTGAAAACACTGTAAGTAGAGAGAGGTAGTTTTGAAATGTGCTTTTATAGGGCAGATTTTAATAGTATCTTTAGCATTTGTCAGATTTCTTTTGTACTGGAATACTACCTCTGCATTTACTTAAAAGTTGAAGTTATATAGTGCTTTGTAGAACTTTGTGAATACATTGTGGGGTAGGAAAAATCCCTGACTTAATTCTTGAGGAGTTCATTTTCCTTTATTCACCTTCATTTCAAGGGAAAATTTTGTTCACTTTTGTTTGGAATTATACTTGAAAATACAATTTCTTAAGAGGATATATATTTACTCTATGTCATGCTGTACCTGAAGTTAGTGAAATTTTAGAAACAACAGAATTAAAACAGTTGAAAATACTTGGTTAGCTAATTTACTTTTAGTGGGTGCTTTAAAGAGTATCACTTTCATTTTACAAGCTGTAGATGAGTTAGAGATGCATGTGGTGGGGCTGCTTTATGTACATTGATAATTATAGTATATTTAAAAGAAATAATATGAGAAAAGCTGTTACTGCTTCCTGAATGCATACAACCAAATCTGTCACGTGCTTTCAGTGCAGTTTGCTTTGAAAGTGGAGCTGGGGACTATAGGCATGGAACCAAAGGTTCAGATTCTATGCATAGGGGAATAAGGCTTTTCTGGATTTAGAATTAATTAGGGAGAATGTAGAGGAGCATTGCATCAAGTTGACTCCATAAAAAGCACGTTGTAGTATGTGGCTTATGACTTGCTGTAACTTCACAAACTTCACTAAAGCACAACTCATCATTGCTTGTTACTGTATATGTTCAACTGAGATGTAGGAAAAAGATTTGGAGGCAGTAACCTCCTGGGTCTGTTACGCTTTGAATTTTGGGTTTCAATTTGAAAGAATGGTATTTGTGAATCTGTGTAGACTACTGGCAATAGCACTTCATTCCTTGCCTTTATTTTGGTATTTTATTTGAAGGTGTGCTTCTTAAAGCATTTCTCCTTTGTTTTGGGAATGATTAGTTTCACAGAGAAACAAGAAGCAAACAAATCCCCACCTGGACTAGGCTTGTACGAGATTATAAAACAGTTCTTAAAAAAAGAAAAGAAAAGAAAGCCACCACTGTTACTCTTTATGTATATGTAGATCTGTTAATGTGGCTGAAATTCCTGTGCATTGCATTGCTTGGGATGTAACATAGCTTAAATATCTACTAGGGTAACTAAAGTAGCAGCTAAAAATGTACTGTTACTGAGATTGTATGTTTTTAAGGAAAACTGGTAACAAATAAAAGTGTGTGTGAAAATAAATACCTTGATGCAATAACAATGTTTAAAACTAAAATCCAGTGACTTAAACTGAAATTATTGCAGCATCAGTGTCTATATTTTATGCATTTGGAATTTTATTCTCATTTAAATTACCCAGGTGAGTGACATATTTTTCTATTAGTACTAAGATGGAGAGTTGTACAGGCTGGGCACAGCATTAAGAAGGCTGTCCTGGTAATTCTCTGATATTATATTTGGTTAAATATTTTCAGTTGGCTCTTTTAAACCGTAACTGTTGAAATAAATTTATTTCATGGGCTTCAGATATAATAAAATAGGCAAGCCCTGTTTTTTTTCAAGAGGCAATGACAAAAAAATAAGGAACAAAAATGACAACAACCAGCTCTGGGCAAAAATGCACAATAGGAAATTTTTTCTTTTTTTTTCATATCTACTGTGCTCTGAAGCAACCACTGTTAATATACTATGCACAATGATTGAGTGAACACATATGCTGTAGTTTGGAACTGTCTTTCTCAGAATTTTTGAATGGTAGCCTTAAAATCCTTGTAGGTTCATTGTGTGCATGAAGAGATCACTCTGTGTGTATTTAGAGGATAAATTAGAAACACATGTACAAATCAGGGAGTCTGTATTGTTTAGATCACCTGACACAGCATAATTTAGACCAAGCATACTCCAAAATAATTCCTTGGGGAAGTCTGAGCAATCTAGGAACAGGTAATGATGCAATACGGAAGTGTCATAGAGAATAATTTGTGTTTTTGAATCAGTGCTGAGCAGTAATAAGAGTGGGGTCTTACATTATATATTATACTAAAGATTGCTCACTCTAGTATAAAGTAGAATAGTAAATGAATAGATCACTGTCTTCACCTTTTCTTTTGGTTGTTCTGTACCTTTGGAAGAAGGAATAAATAATCTTTATATAAACCATTTTAGTTTGTTTGGGCTTGTCATTTTACTTCACAGGCTTGTGTAGTAAAATGTTCACAGTTACCAGCCTGATTTGGCTCTCTGATTTGCACATCACCGTATATCCACTTTCCTATTGTGTTCAAGAATGAAGTTGCCTGATGATTCCATCTGATTTTCACTTAGAAGCTTTCTCACTTCTAATACATGCCACATCTAACAAATAGCAATATGGCACAAACCTGAATCTGTTACTGTTTGATTGGAGATTTTTCAAGGTCAGGACCCAGTTTCACAAGCAGTTCTATTTTTCAATACAGCTGACATCAGACACAAGCTGAAGACAAACTTGTCTAATAAAGCTTTCAGATTCAATTTTCTCTCCGCATATAGCTTCAGGAATCTCTGGAGGTCATTCACAGCATGTACAGCAACACCAACAGGGAGAAGTAATGAAAAGAGTCTGGATAAAAAGCTGACACTATGCCTCCAGAGCTGCGTGAATAATAACATAATAAGCAAGTTTATAAACGCAAATCTCTATGATTCTCAGAATTTCAGTCTTGATCTTTATGGCATATATTGATGTGAGGATTTGTTTCTGGATTATCTGACAGGTAGAAAAATACATGCCAAATATTACTTGAGCCACAAAAGCCTGATTTAAATCAAAGGAAATAAGGTTCCCACATCCTATTTCAGGGGTCTCACTATAGGTTACCCTTTGAAATTGTCTATGATAAACATCTGTAACAGTGCAGTTTACAAAGGGAAAATGGACCTTTATTTTGATTTTTCAGGGCTCAGTTGATTAAATAAAACTCTATGGTTTACTACCCAGAGTTTTTATTATACATATACCTATGATGAAATGTAAATAGGAAAGTGAAAACAGAATTTGACTGCTTTACTGTTACTGAAGGCAATATGGAATCCAGGTCTTTTGATTTTCTACTGCAAGTTGTTGAAAGCACAGCCGTCAAGATTTATGACATAAGTAAGAGTAATGCTATCATCAGTCTTTCAAAGGATCACATTCAGCTACTTCCTTTTGAAATATGGTCTGATGTTTTCTCCTGAGGAGTGGGTTTTACAGCTTATTTTCTTTCATTTAATTTCTTGATCAAAAGTTAGTAGCAGCAGGATTACAGGAATCATTTTGATTAAACTCATTGAAATGTAAATGATACCATCTTGCTGAATTCTTCATTGTATTGTTGACAGTCTGTACCAAGTGAGAGCACAGAACTAAGTTACAGACATGGTTGTTTTTGTTTGTTTGTTGTTGTTTACATGGCTTATATAACATGGCTCATTTCTCTAGGACAGAGTGTTCAGCACACTCTGCAGAATTCAGACCAAGCCATTTTTTAGAAACATGGTGACAGTAGGATTCCATTTTTTTAAAAAAAACACAGAATAAGAATTTGAACTGGTTCATACAGGAAGATATGGAAAAAGAGTTTCTTGGTAGAGTTCTAATGAAGCCTATGTGATTAAACGCTAGTGTGTGCTAATGATAGCATGGACTTGCAAATAGCGGTAATATTTCTTTTCTGTTTAGTTTATATAGTAATTAGGTCTATTGATGATTTCGTAATGTGAAGAATCTCTTTAATTTGCTACAGTAATAGAAAGTGATAGGTCATTTTTTTTGACCTCTGTGCAGTTGTTTGTTTACTTGTGTTTTTGAAAAGAGCAAAGCAAGCTGTCTTTTCCATCTGAAAGGTGTAATGTTTATTGCCACCCTGATCATATCCTATGCATAAATGCAATGAATTTTTGACATTCTCATGTTTCTGTAGTGACTGGTACTGTCTCAGATTTTGGTATAGAGAACCAGTCAACCAAGGAGTATGCAAAAGTGCCATCAAAGATCATGAACAGACTGGAGGCTTCAGGCAAAGCTCTTAATTGCTTTTAACATTTCTTCCCTACTCAAGGGGTGTGAGTCAATAAAAGAAGTGAGGCTTAAACCGTGGAAAGTTAAAATGAGGAAAAGATGGCTAATGGCAATCTTTTGTGCTATGTTAGCTTGAAAACTCTTTAGTTTTGTCTATATGATACTTATTGATGAGATACTTGTTGATGAAACATTAGTCTGCTTTCTTCACTTGAGTCAGTATGGAGAATCATAAAACAGTGATGGAGATAAGCAGGTAAGCATTTGTAGTACTGATATTTACTTTGACAATACATTAATCAGAGGACACTTTAGTTCCTAAAGGCATTTTTTTTCCTAAGGTCAAACTTAAATAGCTGGAAGAGCAGTAGTCTAGTTTGTCCTGATAAGCATTGTGTTTTCACAAAATAGGTTTATAAGTGTTTCACAAAATTATGCTAGGTAAGACATTTTAACATTTCTGATGAAGAAGGAAGAAAATAGGGTGCTATCAGTGATCTATGGAATATCTTTGTCAAAAAGCAGTAGTGAAGACATTGTGTTCTTTAGCTTTTGGTAACTAGGATTTTTCTCTCTGAGAATAGGAGTACATTAGGAAATTTTTGCATTAATCCTGTAATGGTGTCTTCTTAACTAATACTTAAACTGTTTATTTCAAACCTTCAGACCAGTTTTGATTATTTTCTTAACCTCATATGAACTAAAATTCCATCTGATCTTTGGCATTCCTAAGAGATATCTCTAGTGCAATTTTTTCTTTCCTTTTGGTTAGGTTAGCAATTTATACCTGCTAAGTCAATTTGTAGATCTTCTGAAATTAGAAGAGGAGATGTTCATGGAGCTGCTTGCAATCTATGTTTTTCCTTGTTTCAAAGAACTAGCTGCTGAAGTTCAGTTACATGATGATAGTTGTATACTAGAAATGCAAACTGTTGTCATACAGATTGACATCTAATTGAAAGCTGCATACTAAATCAAGGAATTTACTTCTACCAACAAAAGAAACATGGAGAGTTGCATGCATCATTTGTGACAGATGAGTCATAATATTTTTTATAATGCACGTATGTGACAGTACTTGATGGACTCCTATAGTACAAAGTGTTCATTTTCATGAAAACCTTCTATAAAATTTGCAAAAACTCCTTACTAAGAAGACTTCTATCCTTTGGAGAAAAGAAGTTTCTGTAGGGGTACAACTAATGCTGCATTAAAAAATAAATAAATAAAAAAAGACGACTTCAGACTTCCTAGAAAAGATGATGTGCATTACTAGATACTGGGAAACTGAACTGGAATTGAAATAATCAATTACTGAAAACATACAGGGGATAAAAAAATAAGCAAAAAATGAAATAATATCTCCCTATTAAAATATGAATTGAAGTAATGGCAGAATTAAGCAGTAATGTTAACAAAATAAAAATAAAATTGCCTACTGACAATGTCTTAACATTACTAAAGAGACTCCTTTTGTTGATTCTATCTACTACTTCAGAAGATCTAAAACCAGGCTGTAACGTTTTATTCAATACTACTTTTGTCAGCAGGATAAATTTAATCTTAAAAATTCAAACGTGGAAATAGTCCTTACAGGGCAAATAGCAGTACCGTTGAATGTACTTTTGCATAAAGACATTAATACTATATTTTTAGTAGCAGAAACCTCTGTGGAACCTGAGGTTCTGTTGTGGTACAAGTTCAGTGTTTCTGTTGCCCACAAGATTGACTCTTTAGTATAAGGATTTCCTGAGGTTTCCTTTGGAAAGTCTCACAAAAAAGATTATACATGTTTGCTTAAGAAGGAGGAGCGTGTGTCATCCTAAAACATGAAGATTAATATGCATTAAATGCTCTTAACTGTTTTGTTGTTGTTGTTTGTTCATAGATGTAAAACTATACAAGATTAGTGTATTTTTTAACAGGGAACCGTGAATGAATGTATGTAGGGACATGGTCAAAACCTGTATTTAGCTTTTGAAGAAGGTAAAAACATCCAAAAATTCTATTTGATAATCCACTTAGTGTTTCAACTAGTAAAAGCAAGGGCTGCTTCCTGTTTTGGTATGTTACCCATGATGTCAGAAGCAGATGTTGGTGATGTGGTAGTAAAGGTTGAACCTTTCTGACAGTATCCTGTAACTGTGGGACAGATGGCAGCAGAAGGTCAATCTGACACAATGGTGTCTGACTTGGAAGTGCAAGTGAAGCAAATATGTGTCACTGACTTCCTTCATGCAGAAAAAATGGCACTCAGTGACATTCATTGACACTTGCTGAGCAGTTGTGGAGACCAAACAGTGGAAGGTGCACTTCAGCAGTGGCAACTGCAACAGTAGATCACCTCTGCTGGTACAGATTTTTACTAACACAGTATGCAGGCTCTTGTTTATTGCTGGTGAAAAAGTTCATGGTGGTGACTTCGTGAATAGCATTTTGTAGCTGAAAATTGGCTTTGTCAAGTAATGCTATTGTGCTCTTTATATTGTCTGTAGTTTTATGGAAGTAAGAAGGCGGCATTACTTTCTGAGCAACCTATGTGTATGAATAATCATAAATTACTTCGTTCTGTTCAAACAGCTACATAAAATTTGAGGTTCAGTAGTCTCTCTGGCCAATCCTCACAAGGAAGAAGTCACCAAACAAGAAACTAAAAGTATCAGAAGAGGATTTTAGTTATATATGTGATAAGATGTAATGATTTTTAGGTATTAATTTTTCATTTTAATTGAATGTCTGAATTTCCTTTTTCATTAAGTTTTCTTCTTAGCCTTGGAGAACTTGCTACATGAGCTTAAAGGAAAGACTTAAGTCAATAATGATAATAGAGAATTCAGGGCACAGGCAAGCCAGAAAGCAATTGTTTCATTCAGCTGTGAGTTTCCTGGTACTTCATATCACGGTTAGGGTATAAGAGAGTACTCTACTGGGGGAAAAAGACATTAACTTTTCTTCTTAATATTTATTTATTTATTTATTTTACTTTTGTTATTTGTTATAGTAAGTGGCTATTCTTAACATACTTCTAATTTATATTGTTTCAGGATTGCAACATTTGAGTCAACTTCTGTATTTGTAATGAAAATGTTGGCAGTATCAAGAACTGATTATTTTTACTGTAGTGAAAATATTGGTTCTAATACAGATATTTCTTCAGGTAACCTTTAAGCTATTGAACAAAAAGAAGAATGAAACACAGTTATGTCTGATACACAGTTTGTATAAGAAAAGAAAATGTTTATGGGAGAATTATATTTTTGACCAATGAATTCAACATACCATCGTCTTTTTTCATCTGGGATTTTTTTTTGTTTTGTTTTGTTTTGTTGTTGTTATTTTATCTCAGTGTTTTAATGAACACCCAGTTGCAGAACATTATAATTTAAGAATATAGTTTTCACCTAATTTTTAGAGTATGCGTTAATAGTTAAATTAGCCTTGGTAATGTAATCAGTGATAGATTTTAAATTGAATTTAGAGCCATCACTTAGCTACTGCATGGAAGGTTGTAGTGATATCTTTTTTTTTTTTTTAGTTTCAGTACCTGCTTTAATTATTACACTTATTCATACCCTAGACTTTCTCTTCTCAGTTTTTAGGGGACCCATCAATCATGTTGAATTTTGCCTAAGGAAAGTTTTACAGGAAATACCACAAAAAAAATCTGTTACTAACAATTACTGAAAAGAGAATATCAACTTATCTTTAAGAAAGGTTTGGATGGAACAAAAGATCCGGGCAGATCAGGAGTCATTAATGATAGCTCCATTTACAAATACATATTACAGTCTTTAATTGGTTTTATGCTTCCTGCCTCTGCTTGAGCCACAGTGGGTAGAGTAGTGCAGACTTAAAGCTTTTGCAACAACACTGTGCCTCAATTATTTCCAGGTGTTGTCTTCAGTCTTAGCTGCTCCATTCCCAAAGTATTCTCTGCTATTTCTAATTTGACTCAGAGAATTTCTGAACCTGGACATATAGCTTTACAGAATGGTTTGGGTTGGAAGGTGCCTCCAACTCCAGAGATCACTTGGTTAGATTTCTTACTCAGGCAGGGATGCTCAGAGCAGGTCTATTTCCTGGTGATTTTTGATGATCTCCAAAGAGGAAGAATTCACTGCCTCTGGGCAGTCTTTGCAAGTGCTCAGTTACCCACACAATGAAATTGTGTTTTCTGATATTCACGTAGAACCTCCATTCATTTTATGCTCCATTTTACTTCTTGCCCTGTCAGTGTAAATCACTGGAAAGAGCCTGGCTTTCTTTTCTTTACATCCTTCTTCCAAAGATTTACATACATTTTTAAGATTCCCCTAGTCTTCTCTCCTAGGGTTTAAACAGTCCCAGCTATCTCAGCCTTTCCTCACACTTTTTTTTTCTCTCATACTAAACTTTCTACTAAAAAAATAAAGCTTTGGCGCTGTTTATTATTTTCATAGTAATAACATATAAACTGTAAATTCTGTGATGAGCTTTATTATTTTAAGCATAGCAATGCACATTTATTTGTAAATATTTTTCTTTCTTTGTTAATGGGTTTTAACCTTGGCTTTCTACTTCCATTTAAATGTATTAAAAACTATGGAGGATTAATTTTTGGTCTCTTTCTCCAATGCATAGGCTTTTATAGATTTAAGCTTTAACTAACCATATAAACCATTAGCTTCTTTTTTCACACATATTAATCTAAATTATTTGTAGTGATAACGACTTCTTAGGGCCCATCAAGAGCTTTTTGAAAGTATGTTCGATTGATGTCAATAGCAGAAAGTAGATACATATTTTTAATGCATTATAAATTTATGTCATTAGCAGGTTATGTGAATGTTACCTAAGTTTTCATAAAAACAAATATTGAGTGCTGTATGTCAGTGCTCTTAAATTAAAACTATTATCAATGAAATATCCTTACAGTTACTAAATCATTTTTTCCTAGTATTTTTTTTTTTTTTGAGAAAATATTCATGGCTAAGAAAATCAGACTTTTTTTTTTATTATTCAAACTGAAAAAGGAACACTTCAAAATATTTATTATTATTATTATTGATTATCTATAGAGGCCAATTAAAATGTTAAGAAAATGTTAGCATAGAGATATAATGCTGTGAGGATATGTATTTTCCACATTTATGGCAGTGGGTGAAATTTTGTTGTCAATGATTTTTTGATCAATGTACAGAATTTTACCCTTTGTTTAGGCCACCAGAAAAATCCTGTCTTTTCTCTACATTGTTTTTTAAAGCATTGATATTATCTATTTTCAGAATTATGAACTGTCTTGCCTACTGTCTTTCTAGTACTTTTCTTTCGGAACTCCTCTGTGACCTGGAATGCTTGGTAGGTAGCAGTAGCTCCCTCTGCACAGGTACTATTGGCAGAGAACACCTTGTGTGGAAGGGTTGTATCACAAAGGAGAACCCAGTGTACTCACAGCTTCACCTTCTTAACTCTGAAAAACAAAGATGAGAATATTCGCTTATCACTAGACCAAGTGTAAGGAATAAGTCAACCTCAGAGCCATCTTCCCAGGTTTCTCTAAGGGAAGTCTGCCTGGAGTTTTAAGAATATGAGTTTGGATTCTTAAAGCGGGCAGAAAATTGATTGTAATGACACAGCATAAGAAAAAAGAAAATGTATTAAGGAAATCACCTTTATCAGGAGATATATTCTAACTGGTGTTATTGTGGAATCGAGCTTTTCCTAATCATGTTCACATCAGAAGTGCTGGTAAGATGGCACTGAGCCTTTCTATGGAATATAGAAAACCTTTGCTGTCTGTTGTGTTTCTTCCAAATCAGTTTGGCACGCTGCTAGAGAAGGTGATACTGCTTGTGTTAAAATAACTAATTAACTGATATGCTTTCTGTGAGTATGTCAAATGTATTCTTTTCCTATTTTCCTGGGAGTCAAATGCATCTGAGTTTACTAGGTCTGTGTTACTGTTACTGTCTAAAAGATTTAGGTCTGGCCTCTGCCTCACTTGATATTCCTATCTGTGGAAATAAATCCTGACAGTAGAGATGAAAATTACTTGAAAATCTACAGACAGTTGCTGTGTTATTTCTTCTTTCTTAAACAGATTTGACCTGGTCACTCTGAAAGTAATGCCAATTTATTTCCACAGAAAATACAACAGATACAAAGAGAGCAATAACAGTATTTAATAAATTCTCAGCTACAGAACTCTATTTTTCAACATAGTCACTACCAGTAACTGTGTGTTTCAGCCAGCAATGAACAGGAGCTTTCATGTCATGTAAAAATCTGCATTGCAATTTGTAACATGTCCTGTCTTTCATGTTGCAGTCACCACTGCTGAAATGCAACACCTGCCACCTCACTTCTCTCATATCCACTAGTTGGTCTCTATCAATGTTCAGCAAGCATCAATAAATGTCATTATGTGACAGTTTTTCCTCACAGAGAGATTCAGTGACACCCTTTTACTTCATCTACACTTCCATGTCAGACCCATTGTGTCAGAATGCCCCTCTGCTGCCATCTGTCACAGAGGAACAACATGTAACAAAATACTAGTGGGAAGGTTCAACTTCTACTGCCATATCACCTATATCTGCTTCTGATGCGGTGGGCCAGCATAATAAAACGGGATGCATTGTAGCCCTCATAATTATCTTACTTCTCTTTACTTTACTTAGAACATTCAGAAGAATGGTTAGGAGTACTGTGAATGGATTCAGCTCCGCTTGAATACTTTACCTTGTGAAGGGGTGATGGAAATAGTTTGACGTTTTTGGGAGCGTTGTCCTTCATACTGTCCATTCTGTTCCTGTTCATTAGATAAACAGGTTTTGATTTGTTCAAAGCTGTCAGTCTGATGCTCTTTTGAAGCACATCACAGAAATAAGCAGAACGAATTAGAAAAACTGCTTTCCCACAGTTGATTTAATTCTGCTTTTATTTCTGCATGTAATGTTTCAATTTCATGCCACATTTTTATTACTTCTGCTCTTGATATTTAGCATTGATGATTATTTAAAAGAAGCACAAAATGCCAATATTCCCTGAACTTTTATCCAGTGTATTTTAAGATTCAAGATCAAGTTGAAAATCACACCTACTTAGTGCACCTAGAGTACTGGAATGCCTGGGCATTGCTGGATTGGTTTTGAACTTCATGTTCGGTAGTTTAGTTCTGTGTTTTATTTTTCTCCTATAACAACTCTACGTAGTTTCCATCTTTATTACATAGTAGAAAGTGCTAACAAGGAGTTACAGGTAAAGCAACAGATCAGTGTGGTTTATTGTCCCTATTTCTAATTGTTTTGTGGTTTACTGTATCACAGGAATGAATTGATCCAACTGTTAAATAAATTCAAAGATTCAGTCCTTGATCGTATTTCTGATACAGTAGGATATAATTTGTTAACTGGATATTTGAAAGTAATTATTTGATTCTATTTTAACCCCTTTGAGTCACAGAAATCAGTTCAGTTCTGGATAAATTACTTCAGAACATGATCTGTTGCTATATATTGTGTGATTAGACTTGATTTACCTTGCTCTACTGGTTTTAATCAGTTATTTATAGTTCAGTGAATTATGTAATGTCTATGCAAGCATGGAAGAAAGGACATGTACTATTTCTTGTGGTATTTTTTGTTCTCAAAGAGGATAATGGCAGAAAAGAAACATACTGTGCAATTACATTCTTAAGGTAATTGCTCTAAGTAATTTGATAATTCAAATGTTTTACCTGCTAAGTCAAAGTGGAGTAGGTTATTACCTTACTCAGTAGTGATAGATAATGCATCTTGAAACTTGAAACTTTTAAGTAAGACATTATAGCAGTCAGTGCCCTTCTGCTAGTACCTTACAGTTCTTAACTATATAGTATTTCAAGTTTCTTGATGCAAAATTAGTACCTCAAATGCATAAGAAAAAGTGAACCCAGAGTCCAGAGCAGTGAAAACATATAATAGAAGATCAGGAATAGTCTCATCTTGGAATAGCTGCCATTAAAAGGAAGAAAAGGTATGTGTTTATATAGTAATGTATATGAATACATGTTATTAAACTCTGAGTGTATTCTTAGGCCAGAATATATAAGAAGCTAAGAGATATCAGGCTGTCTTATCTGATAGCTTATGTCTACTTACAGAGGGTCTGTAGAGTTCTTTAGAAAGTTTTTCTTTGATTTTCCTGAAATAGGAAATAGGAATTTCTTCTGAGATGAGACTACATCTATGTAACCTATGTAAATGTCAAACAAAGAAACTGTTCACTTTTCTGAGAGGTTCTTTTCTAAGAACCACTGACAGTTGAAATGTGAGGCCTTTATGTGAATGTATGGCCGGATGAATGTGGACCTAAGCATCCATCCCTTGATAGAGACTGGAAATTAACACTTAGTCATGCTTTTAACACTTAGCTGCTTCAGTAAAGTTCTGGAATTAAATACTCAGCTGTGTTTTCCAGTAATTGCACATCTTGACCATGATGTGGAATGCCTTCGTGCAAACAACAAGACTTTCTGAATCAGCATGACATACAGTATTATGGAGTTCATGTGGGGAGAGGGTGAAATTGCATGGCATTTTGGAATTGTTGCAGGAAATCATGACTGATGTGTGGAGTTGAAATCCCACCCAGGAATGAGAGAGTATATAAAATCTTGCTAATTTATGTCTTGAGTATATAATAGTGTCAAAACATGGTTAGTATCCGGCCCAGAGAGAGGAAGGCAGAAAGACATTCCTGATGTTCTTCAGAGACAGACTTGTTCAAAGCTTTCTCTGCCGTTTTCTTCATGCACTGAACAAAGATGATACATTTAATAGCCTTCTGATTGTGAACATTAAAAGAGTACAACCAAAACAGTGTTGGTAAACTCGGACTCGATATGTAATTCTGAGGATATAAACTTTGATTTCCTGGCCCTTTTTGAACTCACCTGATTTCTGGGTAGAGCAACTAAAGCAGACAAAGAGAGAACTTTATATGTGATACTGTCGGGAGTCATTTCAGTCTATTGAAGTTTGCAGGCTCTAAGTGCCAACTCAGTCAAATAAGTAACTAATTGTAACACCTTTTTAATGTTGATGTTCTTTTCTAGATTCAGTGTACATTAGCAAGTGAACATAATAGCGGGTGAATACCAGTTAAATAGTTCTTATTTGTCTGAATGTGAAAAGTACCTCTATTTTAAGTTCCTCTTGCCTTAGAAGAACATTATGTAGCTTTCTTTTTTCCTCATCATGCAGGTCTTAACACAGAGTTCCTGCCCTCCTCACTTTTTCTACTTAATGTGGGTTTGTTTTAAATGTTACTTTGATGGCTTAAAGTTGCAACTACATGGGCCCATCCATTTTTTTAATCATTTGTGATATGCCACTGTAGGAAGAAGCTGTGATCTTTCCTCTCTTTTTCTACTCCCCTGCAGCAGTAGTTGCCAAACTCAGTCCTCCTTCATCTGCTGGCAGCCAAAGAAAAGCTATGATATATTGCTGTTACAGGGAGAATGATGGGAAGGATCACGTCTGTTGCCAAATTGCCAACCACCATTCACTGTTGGAACACTTCCTCACTGTTCTGCTCCAAAACAGAGAACAAGGACTGAATGGAAAGGTCACAAATCTGAAGATACAGGCTGAACCCTGAGTTAGAACTTTTGTTTTAGGTAGTAAGCTGAATTTCCAGCTCAAAGCCAAAGTCTCAGCCAGTCATGTCCATTAGTGAACAATAGGCTCGAAACATTTCTTTATGTGCATGGACTTCCTGTTATCTGGTGTTAACAGCTATGGGCAAAGTGACATGTAAGAACTCTGAAGTACTGTTAACAATTTGTGTACACTAGGAATCATTTTGAGGCATTGACTAATCCCAGTGTGGCTAAGGCTGGAAGAGACCTCTGGAGGTCATCTGGCCCAAACCCTGCTCAAACAAGGATGCCCAGAGCATGTTTTGGGCCAGCTGCCCAAGCAGCTACTGAAATCTCCAAGGAGGAGACTGCACAATCTTTCTGGACAGTCTGTACCACTGCTTTATCACCCACACAGGAGTGCTTCCTTCAGCACTTCCTTCCTTCCTTCAAAGTGAGCCTCCCATGTTCCAGTTTGTGCCTGCTGCCTTTTGTCCTGGCACTGAGCACCACTGAAAAGAGCCTGGCTCCATCCTCTTTGCACCCTCCATTCAGAGATTTAGAAAAATTAATGGGCTCTCCCTGAGCCCCCTCTTCCCCACACTGGGCAGTCCCAAATCCCTTGGGCACTCCTCAGAAGAGAGGTGCTCTAATCCTTCATCATCTTGGTGAAACCCTTGATTACCTTGACGTAATCAATGTTTCTGTTTACATCATTTAGGTAAGAAGATATTACTATGGGGCAAAAAATATCTAGAGTAATTGCAGTAGAGATGAAGAAAATAAAAATAAAATTTAAAAAAAAGACACTGATGAATACCATTTAATAATTATTTACAAGTGTGTGTGAAAGTCTAAAAAAAAAAAAAAAGAAATGAAATTTGAAAGAAAGGACATCCTTTATGGTTATGGGTTTTTTGGTTTTTTTTTGTATTAAAAATGTTCTTTATTTGAACAGCCTTTATAGTAATTAGTTTGTTTCTTAGTTTTTAACAGGTATGTGATTATAAAGCATAAATAGGAAATGTGCAAGGGTTGCACTTCAGAAATACGGCAATGATATGAGTGGGAAGATTATTTAATTGCAGTATATGTCATTAAAAATCACCACTTGCAGGAGTCACCCTTGGTATCATAATATTGCTGTTTATTCAGGCTGGATAAATAATGTAGATGTTAGTTGTTTGTAATCATACAGCATTTTTAATGCTGACAGCATCTTACACTGCGTTTAGTGGCAATCATTTTGGTACTTGTGTGCAGCTCTTTCTTTTTCTGCCTTGCTGAAGAGGATCAATGATTCCCCAGTGAAGTAACTCAAACCTTTTATCATTGAAAAAGATTTGCTAAATTTCTTGGCAAGAGTGGTTGATGTTATTGATTTACTATTTTAATTTTATGTTCGAACTATTGAACCTTTGCCTGCTGCTTCCATTTTTTGACTTCAGACCTACTTTGGTGAATGGCATGAAAGGCAAAAAACATAAAAAAAATAAAAAGAATAAAAGCCTCTTTATTCTGCATGGGCATGTCCTTTTTTATTACTATTTATTTATTTTTCTTTTTTTCATCTTAAATATTATCTAACAGAAAATTGGTTCTTTCTTCTCTGTAGAGACTGGAAAAATATCGATGAATGTATTTGGCCCTGTAGAAATTTATATCTAGTTTTCAATAACCATGTTTTGCAGTTTTGTGTTAGAAAACTCATGACCTCTTTATGCAGATGGAACTTTGGACTGCTTCATTTCAGCTCTTCACATTTGGTTGTTGTGTTGTTTAGATAGTTGATTCAGATAGAAACTACTACAAAAAGTAGGCATTTAGACTCCTCACTTCTAGATGTTTTAGCACATCAATCCAAGCACTGAATAATGCGCTGATTCTTTAAAACACAACTATTTTAAAGCAAGAAAGGGTACAAAAGATGTGTCCATTTTCTTCAAACAGAAGGAAGAAATTTAACTAGTTTTCATGTCATAGCACATTATCTTACTATGCTGAGAATTTTCCAAGGCTGAATTTTTGGTGAAAGCATTCATATCAGTCACAGAGCCTATGGGAAATGCTGACTAATAACAGAAAGTGAGAAGATTCTCACTGAGGCAAATTCATAGCTACAGGGTAGCTGGAGACCGTATAAGAATCGTGTCTCTAGATATGTGGTCATGCTGTGATAAACTAGATACTACAGCCTACTCAACCACACTGCTAGATTTTGGAAGATGAGTCATGTATAGAGACTCTACAATGACCTTGAGTGAGTGTTCTCATTATACTGAGATATATTTTCTTGTGTTACTAAGGCCCAGGGTGAAATCTGAATATACTGAGGGTGCTGAATGTTAAATGTATAGTATAGTAGGAATAGCATGGAAAAATGTATTCATATAGTCATTTCATTTTAATTTTCATATTTCTAGGAAATATAACACCAAAGCAATGAACTTATTCCTATATAGTCCTTTCTAATGCATAAATTCTGTTTCCGAGATAAACATGATAGTTCATTTATTCAGTAATTTTTTTCTTTCAGTAACTTCTGGTCAAACTGTTGCTGTGGATACACCAGCCAGGGTAACCAAGGAAACCACCAGCTTCAAACCAGAAATGCCATCTTCTGTGCTTTTGGAGGTTCCAGCCTTGGCTGACTTCAATAAGGCATGGGCAGAACTCACTGACTGGCTTTCTCGACTGGATAGAGAGATAAAAGCTCAGAGAGTGACAGTAGGTGATCTTGATGATATCAACGACATGATCATCAAACAAAAGGTATGAGAAACACTGATTTTTCAAGTTGAAAGCCTCATCATCTTTATTCCATATAAAATCATTTCAGCAGGGAATACAGAAGAGATGATAGACTACAATACATATGGTGGTTATTTAAGCTACTTTATCTCATAATTATTGATTTAAATATTAAGGTAATTAATTGAGAAACAAAAAATGGTTCCTTAATAGTGTCTCTGCTACTTAGAGGAAATCCTTTTATTTTTTTGCCGCTTGTATGTATGACAGTGATTGAAATATGAACCTCAAGAGAAAGAGAGAATTGCATAATAAACTCCAGATTGCCAGGTGAAAAGATACCTTGCTTCATACCTTTTCTTACATTGTTTATGTAATGACTTTCTCAGAAGCTTCTGTCCTGCTGCTATTGGGTTATGAAAAGCTTCTCAGTCATCCTGAAGAAAAGAACAGCTTGTTAATGCAAGTGTTTTGTCAGCAAAATTGCATCAGTTTTACTTATCTTTGAAAACACACAAAGAAAATATGGAAATGCATGTGCAAGGACAAAAAAGACTAAACTAACTTTGTCTACTCAGTAGCAGTAGAATTAATTTGTTGTTACACAGTTGAAAGTTAATTACCTGCCTTGCAGATTTAGCATTGCTCAATATAACAGATTTGGCTTGCCTGTGCAAAACTTTTCAATATTAAATTTCCATTCAGTTCAGTTCTAAACTGAAATTAGGACTCTCTGTTATGGAATACTCTTTTGCTTCCTCCTTCTCCTAAGAGAAAATCTGATTTATTTTGGGGAATGTATTGATATTCATTCTTTTGTGTAAAAACAGAAGGAGAAACAGTGGACCAATTTTGCCTTGTAACTATACTAAGCAGTGTTGTAGGAAGGTTGTATATTCAAATACACAGATGTCTGGTAGGATTTATTCTGTTTGGTTTCTTGTACTTCTTTTGTTTATGTGTAGATTTAAACTGCTTCTTTTTTGAGACTTTCAGTTTGCTTTACTTTCTATGTAAGTAAAAGATTTGTTTCATGTTGTTTAGTGACCACAGTGGCTAATAATATGTTTAATTATATAATCTTTTATTAATTGAAACATCTTTTAAAAGTGGTGTGCGTATCTTAATAATAACTGGTAGTTGCTGCATCTGCAGTAAGGCTACTAGATTAAAATAGTAGCTTTATCATTTGAAGTGGTTAAAGAAGAGTTGTTTGTATATTACCTTTCCATCTTCTTGAGAATTGTTTTTAAAAATTTACGTTCTTAAACACTTGGTTCAAAATTATCTGGGTTTCTTACTTTTGCCTCATTTTAGCTTATTACTATGTCAGGCAAAACCTTCAGCTACTTCTCTTCCATAGATCTCCTTTACTTAAATGTGTGCTCATGCCACTAACTCCTGAGAACCACAGTTGTCATTAACATTATACATGTTGTAAAACTGACTGGTTTATATCTGGATTTCATCTTAACTCAAGGCTGAAAAGCCTGTTAAGTCAGCACTATTGTGGTCTTCCTCTCACTTTTTTTCCTGGCTGGGTACTATCTCTTTTTTCAATCCCATGCTGTGCTGGTAACAAAAGCAGCAGGAAAACTCTTTTTTTGTGTGTATTTACCTCTCTAATTGGCTGTGCAACAGAATGTGACATTTAATATAGTCTCTGATGGAATGGAAGGATCAATGTCTAAATATAGACTGCAGTTCTGTTAACAAGCTCCCACTTCTCTAGCATTCATCAAAAGAAGGCACCACTTAATAGACAGAGATGAGTATAGTGAAACTATGATTCTGCTCCTAAATCTGTCTCTGAATTATTAGGTGAGATTAACTGTGAGTTATAGCCAGGATTTTCAGAACAGACCATGTATTGTAGGTGTTACTCCTAAAACTCTTGCTTTCTAACATGCTGAGTATCTACAGTGGTAAGTGAACTGATGAAGTTGGATGTGTAAAAAGTCCTGAGAAAGATTATCTCAATTGCAAATCTGGAAGTAGTGCTTACCTTCCAAAATCTGCACACTGTGTAATGAGTGTAGTCATGCATCCCCTGTGATCATCATTGAAAGTCACACTATTGCATTTTGATCTGCTTCGATAGTTGGTTGCACCTCCACAGGGAACTCTGATGGCTTTAATAGGGATTCCATTTTAGTACACAATTTTTTTTTGTTTGTTTTGTGCATCAGATTTTTGACTTTATGTATAAAGTATCATTTTAACACTGCTGTCTACCTCCCTTAGAAAAATTAATCATTATAAAGTGATGTCACGCTCCAATATAAAGGAGGGAGACAAGGTTCTTTGATTATGTGTATACCCGATGGCGAGATTAAGACACAACGGGTCAAATGTTAGCCCAACCAGTTTATTACAATTACTAGTTGCTTAGGGATATGGGGAAGGGAAGGTGAGCGATAGAAAAAGGTCTAAGAAGCAAGGAGTCTTGATAGAAAGCAAGAGAGATATAATCACCACCGTGGGTCCAACGAGGTTCGTAGTCTCAGGAACTCGTCTGGCCACCGCGGTGGATGGGAGATGGCAGCAAGCAGGCCTCAGGGTCCGTCTTCGGGAGTTCTCCTCAAAGATTTTCTCTTTGGGAGTTCTTCTCCAGGAATTCTTCTCTTCTCCTCCCCCCAAAATCCTTGGTTCAGTGTAGGCCTTTTATCCCCATTTCTCAGGTGTTTTTTTTCTCTTGGTTTGTGTGACATGTCTGGCCCAACAGATAAGCCAGCAGCGGATGTTGCCTTCATTGCCATGCAGGAGCATTGTCTTTCTGTGGTGGTCAGCTTCTCCAAGCCGTACCCCCCCGGAAAAGACTATTTGCCCCTACTTCTGCTTATCTTTACAACCATTAGCAGAGACAATGAGGCACCATAACACCCATCTGGGTAACCGGCAGTTATCAGTCAGAGTCTTGTCAGAGAAAAGGCCTTACGAAGCAAGCTTTGAGACAGAAGAAAGTAAAAAACAGTTTCTGTCTTTCACAAGTGATATGCTTCCTGAAGTTGTTTTATAGTAAATCTCAAGTTGTTCACCTAGAATTTAGAACTGTAGGTATACTACCAAACTCCTACTGTTTTGGGATTTTGTTTCAATTTCATATTTCTTTCAATTCAGAGAGCTGCATTTATTATAAGTAATTGAAATGTCAAAGCAAACGTTTCAAAAGCAAAGAAATCTGATATCCTAGCAACGTATGTAACATGACATTTTCTAAACCGTCCAGGTAAGAGTAAGTGACCTTAGGTTGTCCTTTCTTTCATGGCAGCATGTAATGTTATTGAAGCTAAGTCTCCGAGGGCATTTTGGTTAGGTTCATTTCATTCTGATTGTGTCACAAGACCACAGCCACTAACTCTGACATATTTTTCCTCTGTAAAAGTTTAAGACATCATTAGCCCCCACTTGAACCTCTGCTCGGAAGTGATCAGTGTATTGGTACTTCCGTGTGAATGGTTAAGATAATAAAGTAGCATGCACAAAGGTTAATTATAGAACAAAACAAAGCAAAGCAAGACAGCCATTTTTAAAAGATAATGTTATAGTGACAGCTTTCCCTTAAAGAAGCAAAGCAACTGAAGTTCTGCTTAGCAGTGCACATTCTATATAGGAAAATGAGGAAACTAAATGAGTAGTATAATGACTGTTCATTTCAGACACCTCTGGTTAATCTTTGTGTCAAATGAGTGGTAGATATTTCTTTCGTGCAATTGTGTTACGTTTGACTTTCCTTCTATGATTGCATATATCACTACATTCTGTGTAATTAAAGTAAAAGATACTAAAAAGTTTGCAGTTTAAAAATTTTAGCATCAGTTCCATGTTTTCACTAGGGGAAAATTATTGTAATCATCTGCTTGAATACTGAAGCTTTGCAGAATTTGATCCTCAAAGAAATAGATTTAAGGCAGCCTGATTATCGGTTCATGTATACTTTTTCTTCAGATAACCTTCATCTATAAATGAAGTTCAGAGGAAATAATGAGAGTATATAATATGCCAAGATGTATGTAGCTAAGAACATGGCAGAATTACATTTTTTCACTTGAAAAAAACTTTTTCACACTTTTTTTCATTTCACTGTCCTTACTTCAGAGCAATCAGGTTTTAATTTTCATGGTTAACTAAGGGTTCCTCATAAAAGAGAAAATATAGACAGAAGAACAGGATAATAAACTATGTTTTGCTGTGTTACAGAAAGTTGAAATGTTTCCTTACCAGAAAGCCTCTACTCAGAAACTCTGCTTTGAAATCATTATATTTTGAGGAAAGCTTGCTGTGGGAGTAGATAGATTTCTACTGAAAACAGTGAACCATGAATGCTGTGCAAAGCAGGAAGATAGTTAACAATTTCATTAAAAGTAATCAACTGCTATAATATCTTTCAATTTTGAATTCTATCTGTGGATTTTGCATGCTGTCCATGCAAACTTTTCAGAGCACATGTTATTGAAAGGATGTCTTTTTGCTGTAGTAGCTGAAAATGTATTTACTATGAAGTATTGTAATAATGTGACATTGCTAATGAATTTGTCTACAGCTTTTGGTTCTGAGAGTCCAGGTTGAGCCTACAGTTTTAGGGTTGGCCGAGCAGATTTGTCTGAAGCAATAATATATGTTAGACTGAGACCAATAGCCAAACCAGTCACTGAAACTTCTAGAAAAGAAGAGGAAAAGATACTTTTAGATAATGTTTTATGTCATCCTAAAGTACGCTTCCAAAGAGATACCAGGTAATTAATTTCTACTCAATTAATTTGTCAATATTCTAAAGCAGGTTAGATTGTCTGTCAGTTAAAGAAGTAAACAAAATTGGAATGAGGATTTTGTTTTCACTATTAATTACTAAATTGATTTTTTAATAGCTGAAGATCTTGTGCAGATGTTGATAATAAATTGTAGAGGAATAATATTGGTTTATAAGCTATGTGATTAACAAGCAAAAGTGTAGGCTGAAGTGGCAGGTTTGAGGACATTTTGCCTATCTCTTCCCATTGGCTGCATACTGTGTATCTTCACAAATTTGTAGTTTTACATGCATTATTTTTCTGATAGATCAGAAGAATGGTTAATTTTCTGTCCAAACTATTTTCCGACTTCTTTTGTTTGTGTGTGTCTGTGTGTGTGTGTACAAGTAAAAATACAGATTTCCAAATCTGCTTCCTGCTTCTGCAAAAATTTGTAGCCCTGTATTACAGGGTGCACTTTAAGTAGACTTGTTTTACATTTATATCTGTCCATATCATTCATATTAGAAGTGAAAGCAATAGATAAGGTGAAGTTCTCAACTTTTTGGCTAATTCTGTGTAGACTGGAAAATTTTTTGTACAAGTCACGTGTGCATGAGAAGATCCACATACAGATACTATAGTACTGAAGAACTTAGTAGAAGATTTTACACTTAAAGCTGAATGTTTTCCATTATTGTATTCAGATGAACTTGAAGAATTCACTAGTCCAGAGCCCAAGTTTTTTGTGCTTCACATTCTCTAGGATTTTTCATACGCATACAAACACAAGGCTGGAGCCATTCCCCAGGCTACTGTTGGATCAGGGACAGCTAGATCCCAAAGCTAGAGCTGAAGCTTGATTCTACAGCATGCTGATTTTCACTGGTTGTTTTGTACACGTCTTCCACTAGCAGAATCCCAGAGATGTCTTATGACTTCAATGGTGTGGAAAACCTGCTTTAATTCTATGAATTTCACATATAATTTTACACTCATGAGAGTACTGTCTTAATTTTGTGCATATTTTATAGTGGTTTTCTTCTGTTTAACATTGGAAGTCTAGTAGAATTCTTATTTTAGACAGTTGTGCTGTTAGGCTCTCTAAGTTAAGAATTAATTCTGATTTATAAGAAGTACTGGAAGCATGATTTCAGTGTTCTAAGTGAATAAAATGCTAATTACTGAATAGAGTCCTAAATATACTAAAATGAAGTTTGAATTAGAATATTTGTTTTAATAGAAAGAGGAAAAATGAGGAAACATCAGCCTAATTTTAAGCTTATTCTTAAAGGGTAGAAAATGAAGCAGAATGCTCTAGAGGGCCTGGAAACGAATCTTTAAAGGGAAATGAGACGAGAGAAAATAATCTCCTTTTAACCTGAAAATGGAACCTCAAGGGATACAAAAACTGTGTTAGGAGACTCTTTGTTAATACTCTGTAGCAGATAAAGATAACTGATGTTTTAAAACAGCTTGACCACCTCATTACTGTAAGTTAGAGAGTAAATTTGTTTTCTGCAATGATAAGAAAAGCTGTCTAAACACTGTTTTGGAGAGTGATTAACAACCATTTCCTTATTTCTTTTCAGTGTTAATCACTAGGATGTGCATAAAAATTTTACCTCTAAGGGTCTGAGTCTAAACTCATTGATGTAAAAGAGTTACTTTCATCATTTTTCAATTAGTTTTCAGTCAGGCTGGAAATCATCACTCAAATGAAAAACAACATTGTGCTGAAAGATAACTTTTCCCTGATTGCTTTTATTGGCCTATTGTGAAATAAACTGACTTTTTTTTCTTTTCAATTCCTGACAAATAAGCTAGCAGGAAAAGATAAATTATAATGATCAGTGCAGCTGGCATCCTGTTAGTTTCAGCGGGCAAGGGACAAGAGTATAGAAACTCATTCTCAATTGAATTTCTCCATTGAGGATTAGAAGTACATAATTTTTACTAGGGTGCATTTTTCAATAGCAACTATAAGTCTGACCTATCTTAAAAATATAAATGACCTATTCCATCAAAACTGGACCTTACTTCACAACTCTTTTATCTAAATCAATCTTCTACTGTGTATGTTTGCAGTGTGGTAGTATGTGCAACTCAGACAAGAAATAATGGACCTTCTAAAGAAGGCAGAAAGTGTAAAAATTGCTGAAGTCTTCTTGAATTCTGTGTCTGTCCCATTGAAAAGAAAGTTGAATTATGTTCTGGGCTGCATGTAATTAGATCCTAGCCAGGACACTGAGGGAAGTGGTTACTCCCCTCTAATTGACATCTGTGAAACTACATTTCAAGTGCTCTGTCTAGTTTTGGGCTTCCTCTTGTACAAGAAAGATACAGAGGAAGTCTTATGCTTGGCCACTGAGGTGGTCAAGGGCTGGAGATATTGATGTGCGAGTGGGCAAGGGCCTCTGCTTGCTTGGCCAGGTAACGAGAGAGTTCAGTGGGACATAATTGCTGCTCACAGCAATTTACAAAGGTGCACAGCACCTTTGTAAGGTTGAGAAGTGATAGACACATTCAGCAGCAAAGGTAATTTCAGTTAGATATTAGGAGAAGACATGTTCTCATTGAAGATGCCAAAATACTGCAATAGACTATCCAGTGAGGTTGTGGATTCTCCATCCATGGAGCTGTTCAACAATCAAGTGGACAGGGCCTTGTCTGACCTGAAGTGGCTTTGAATTGGTCCCTGTTTCAGCTGTAAGTAGGTTGTAGAAGACAATCTCTAATGATCCCTTCCAGTGTAAATTGTTCTGTAATAATATATAAATGCTATTTATAAAAAGCAAGGTTCTGTGTTGTATATCTCATCAGTGAATTACACTTTAAAGGAAAGGAAATATGGCTTCATGCACTTTTGCAGCCTTCCCAGCTCAACTGTAATTTGCTCTAAGGCCTCATACAATTTTGACAAATCGTTTAGTTTGAAATACTGCAGTGAGGGTCTGTATTTGACAGTTACACAAGTGTTAAGGGGTTGTAATTTTCTATTCATGTTAATATACGTTATTAGCAGTAGTAACAAGAACAGCTATGAGTGCTTTTGTTTTTTTATTTAGAAATCACAAGAAGGAATGTTTCTAAATAATTATGCAATGTATAAAATTCTAATTTAGTTGCAATCATAAAATGCAAATTAAAACTGGAAGGACTGATTGTATATTTACTCATTTTATCTGTGAGAAGATTGAGCTCTTCTCAGAGAAATAAGTTTTCCTTCATCAGAAAATAAAAATACCAAGTCCCAGAAGAACTTCCTAATGAAGCTGATCTTGAAACACTGTTCTCTTATGTAGAAAAAGAAAACTATACCAGAATTTTAACTAAAAAATGTGTACTGTCTCAAAACATACACTGTTGGTTTCTCATTGTGCCAAGAGTGCTCTGCTTCTTCCATAAACACTGCCTAATAATAATATAGATTCATGGTTTTGCTAGCAGATGGACCATTCCCTCTTGAGGCAAAGCAGCCAGTGGTGTCATTATTATCCTTCTCTCTGAATGAACTGTTTCTACTAAAATTCACTAGCTTTTTAAGCTGTGAGATCTGTCAAATAACTAGTTTATAGAGCCTTAACTTCTATTACATTAAACTGAATTCCTGGAATTCCTTCTTCTCTTTTTCCAGTATGCTATAATGTTTTGCAGTTAAAAAAAAGTTGTCACAGGGAGTTTTCTGATAGTTAAATTGTTTCATAACATTCATGTAAAGTAATTAAAACCATTTAGATAGAGATCAGGTGTGCAATGGAATGCCAGCTGGAGGTGACCTCTAACTCACCAAGACTCCTTTCATATATTTAAATTTTATGTAGAGCTGCTTTTAAGTCAAAGATGAAATTTATAAAAACAGACATAGTGTCATAAAGGCATATTTGTTTTCAGGGGCTTGCAGGTCTCGAATACCAGTCTCTGTTCCCAAAACACTGGGCATAGAGGTAGAAATCATCATTAGATCTAAAATGAATGAACAGTGAGTTTCTGTGGGTCTGAGGAGAGATGGAAGTAATGGGACACTGCATGTATTGGCAAGTTGTTGTATTGAGGGACATGTTCAGAATTTGTCTGATCTTCCCCACGTTCTTCCCCACCTCTTTGGAACTTGGCTGGTCTGGTTCCATCTGTCTGGAGTCCCTGTTGGTCCATTTCTTTTTATCATAGATTTTTTGCTGAATTTTGGCATGCAGTAGAAGAGGATATAAAGTCTAATTTTGCTTAACACCTCTGACAGCTAATTTCCCTTGTTCCTAGTGATGAACAATATGTTGAAAAACACTAGATTTTTTTTTTCTTTCACTAGTCAGTGGAGGAGAATTGTGTTTGTTTTTTGTTTTATTTGATATAAAAACACTAGTACTGTAAGAATTAATTCTCAAATGCTCATATCTGCAGACAACAAATTTACAATGTAAACAGACAAAATAGTATTTTTGCTACAATGAAATCCAAGAAGATGACTGAGTACACTTTGAGCTTGAAATATAAATTCCATTAAAAGAAATAAGTCTATGTTTCTCTAAAGAAGTACTTTAAAGCATTTTCCTGAATTGAGCCAGAGAATTCAGCACTTCAAACAGTTGAGTTCTGAAGGATTTAATTAAAAAACACAACTGTTTCTGTAGTAAATGTGAGGCATTTCACGTTACTCAGACCTGTCATCTCTCTGTATCTAGCCAATAGAATAAGCAAGGTAACAGTTCAATTCCCAGAACTGTATTTTGCTGCTTTTGTGGACCACTGCTCTTATTGAGCTAAAAGATCAATTTAGTTTATCACTGTGGCACCTCTAATGTTCATGTGCTTTCTGCTTATATGAAAGATTTTGTGCAGCCAAATGTGAGCTTCATAGTGAGCAGTCTAGTCACCTCACTGAGCTCCCAGCTTTCTTTCCCATGTTTCTGGACTTGTTGAATCTTCCATCTGGATAGAATTCACACTGAGTTCATGTAGTTCAAATTTTGTTACTCTCCACCGCATTTGCTTAAGAAAAATTTTCCTGGTAGCTGCTAATAAGCAAACAAATTCCATTGTTTTTTTTGGTTTTTTTTTTTTTTTTGAGGGTTTATTGTCAAAGCTTCTAACAGAGATGGTCAATGAAAGGTAGGAAGACCATTCAAGGTGGCAAAATGTGAGCTAAGCTCACCCACCAAACAAGAAAAATTTTTGATATTTAACCTTTCATTTTTGTGTGGTTATGTAACTAGGCTGGATCAAGGTATAACTGTGCCAAATGTGGATTTTCTCAATATATACTGCATGACAGACTCTCAGGTGGATACCTATGCTTGGTCTGACTCATCTCAGTCTTTCTGGTGGGCTATTTCCTACTGGAAAATTGGAAGGACCCAGTACATGCCATTGGCAGCACAGTGACTCTGAATACTCTGAGTCAGACTCATGACATAATCCTGCAAACCAAGCAGGTTGCCAGTAGTGTGTAACAGCCACTTCCTACCCTTCAAGAGCACAAATAAGCCCCTGGATATCCAGACCAAAAGCACAACATTACTCCTTTGGGATAATGAAAAACTTACTGATTTCTCTCTGCCACATCTACCCGTCTCGTTTGTCACCCCTGAATAACATAGCCCCAGGTTGTAGTTTAATTAGATTTCTGAATTTAAGATAAAAAATAAAAATAACCAAACCCACAGAAAACTCATGTTCTAATATTACAAATAGCAAAACAAAACAAAAACTTTATTTTCATATTCGAAATGTCCCTTTTTGATGTTTTAACAGAACAGTTTGACAATATTTCTCTTAAATAAAACCAATATAAAAACTTCTAATTGGAGTAGAATCAGCTTTCAATATTTTTTGGAAAAAAAAAATGATTCTGAAGTGACGCAAATATCCTGTTTTATTTCATGTTTGTTTCATACTGTTTGGAGAAATGTCTGTTAGGTATTTGCGACAAAGAAGGTAAAAGAAAGATATCATAAAGAGAAGGTGAAATTTAACATTTCTCTGCTTGTGGGGAACAGTTTTTGGCCTATTGTGAGTTGCCAGAGATGTCTAACTG
This sequence comes from Oreortyx pictus, assembly GCA_036925125.1. Classification (NCBI taxonomy): domain Eukaryota; kingdom Metazoa; phylum Chordata; class Aves; order Galliformes; family Odontophoridae; genus Oreortyx; species Oreortyx pictus. The sequence goes on along the minus strand of JAUPFR010000001.1, from coordinate 75,804,443 downwards.
TGTATGTCACAGAATCATTTATTCAAAGAGACAGTTTTGAAGGTGGCATGGTGTGGGACTAGAACTCAGTGTAAACGTCCAACCTTTTAACATATGTTTGACCATATGAATGGGACTGATTTCCTTTGTGGTATCTTATCACTGTGTCTTAAATTCCTACTGTGCATCACGATCAGCACTGATAGCAATTTTAACTGTTCTTATAAATCCTTCTACCTCTTCATATGTGGCCCATATGGCATAATATTTATGTGATGAAAACTGCTATATTTGACACATTCCTATTATGACATTCAGATGTGGGATTCAGCTCTATCAAAATGACTGTATTCTACAAAGAAACAGTAGTGCATCAGAAACCATAAAAATTATTTGCTTACTTGTCTGTATTGTGTTTTCAATGGGACTTTTCACTTCCAAATCTGTCATTAAAGCATGTGATAGAGTCTGAAAGTATAGGTGCCAGTGAATAAAATAGTTTCTGTGGTTACTAGTTGCTAACTCTGAGAGTTTAAAATCAACTGCTGTGAATTGGTTAACAAAATCAACCATTTCAGACTTACTTGTAAATATTTTTGGATTGATTTTGAGGAAAGCAAATTAGTAAGCTTAGGACTAATTTACTGAAGAGGATGTTTTGTGCACATTGATGTAAGACAGAAGAAGTGCCTTGGATCCGGTGGTAGCTGAAGTGAGGATAAGCAGAGTCAACTGACTTCTCTGAGAAATGATTGTAAGGTGTATCATATCACACTGTTCTGATGTTGCAAACTCAAAAATGGCACTTCTGCTTACCTGTAATAGAATGCTTGTTCCAGACCCATGAATGTCTGCAATAATAATCCTTTAGAGGTGCTGTTACTAGGATCAACTTAGAGAAAAAAGCATTTGCAGAAAAAGAATGTGTGGTTTTATACATTTAAATTATAGTAGTGTGAGATACATAGATGGAAAATGTTGCTTGTTTATAAGTGGTTTCAATCAAGACTTGGGTCACTGTTCCATCTTGGGGAAAAAGTAGCTTAAATTGTCCCACAGATCTTCTGGTTGTGGTTAAGAAAAGTCAGTAAAGAGGGATGAAGTGTTGGTATACAGTGAGATGTAGGAAGAACAGGAAATTAGAATGTTAAATGTTTAATTGGAAAAGTTTGCAAGACAGTTTTTCTCCTCTCAGACAATGGTTATATAAATGACCATATTGATGAAGTGTTAAACTCAGTGAAGGAGAAATATTTGTAAGATACAAACATCCTTGCTTTGTATCTAGATGAGCTTAGGCAAATATGTGCCAACAAGTTTATCTCCCTTACTCCCTACTGTTAAATGGAAGAAGTTTTTGGGTTGAGGAAGTATTCACTCTGTTGAAGAGGTTAATCATTGCTCATCTGAGAATGATGTCTATCAATAATCATTATTTTAAAATTTCTAATTAAACATCTGAGATAAAAGATCTTACATGTTGAAACTTCATTTATTCAGTCGTATTGATTCATTCTGTATATTAGTTTCTATTTTTCATGGAATCATTTTTTTTCAGTAATTCTTTTTATGGTGAGAATTATTACATTTTGTTAAATGATGAGTATTTTTATATAAAGTAACATTGTCTCTAATCATCAGAATGATTTATGCAGAAGCCAGAATTGTCTGTGGAGTCTAAGGAAGTTGTGCACCTGACTTCTAATTTCCTTGGATACTCATTAAACTAATTCCTTTGAAATCCTTTCAATAGATAATCTTAAAATCACAAATCTTAATTAAAATAACTTGACAGCCTTTGGAGACCTCTTAATGTAGAACACAAAGTAATTGTTTTTTCTTGCAAGAAAATGTTTTGGCTTTTTTTCTTTCCACCACAGGATCACTGAAAATGTGTTCTCTTGGCTACGTATTTCACTTTATGCCTATTTCCAAAGTGCATGGGCAGTCTGATCAGGCTTTGTTGTAGGGCTGATTTTCAGGGCTACTTAACAATGAATTGGATAAATGATTTTTCAGCTTTTTTGAAATGATGGGTAAATAGCCATTTATGTTACGATGATTAATAATCAGATCATTTTCAACTTTCTATCCTACTGTCATTGCATAATGAGACGTTTTCACTATAATTATAATTTCCAGCACAGGAAAAATACATCTAAATAGCTTTTTTTTTTTTTTTTTTCCTGTAGTATCTCAGAGAGGAAAAGAATGAACAGCAGGACTCATTTTCAGTTTCCCGTACATCAAAAGAATTGTAATGGATTGTTAAAAATAGTGTGAAAACAAGCACTTTTTCTCAATACTCAACTTACAGTGATGATCTTTTTCTTTTAATGTTTTGCTACTAATTCTTCTCCTTTGAGGCATTCTCACTTCATTTCAATCCATCTCTGTAGATTTTCCCTTCGTTTTCCAAACCTTTTTCAATGAAGAGTTTCTTCATTGATAGATGTGCAGGAAGGTGACAGAGTATAGAGGATTCCCGTTCCTGTGAGAATTCTCCACAGCATATTGTTGCTCAGCAGCAGCCTGTGATCTTGTCTTCTGTTTAGGAAAAGGGAAAAAAAATAATATAATTTAGAGGAGATTCACTGAAATAATTAACGCAGAAATAATTTCTGAGATGGAGAAAGGTTATATGTTACAAGAAGATTTTAGTTTTAGTTCTTATTTTATGGTTTGTGCTAGCGTGTACAATAAAATATGGGAACAGCTACACAGTTCAGTAATTCTTAAAGTTCTCTCTCTCAGTTTGATGTAGTTTATTGCAAGCAGCTCTGTCAGTTAAAAATAATAACTGAAGTTGCCCCCAAAACATTATTAAAATAAAGCTCTCTATGAAAGAGATTTGGTTGAATTTACACTCCTATCCTTGCAGGGGAGAAGGGAATAGCATTTTGAACCACTTGAACTGAATTTCGTGTTATGACTGTGGTCCTTTCACCTGGTGGTGCAATTAGCAGCTTATGGGTGGCTGAACTCCAACAGGCGTCCATCACTCCTCCATCACTCAAATGCAGAGATGTCTGCTATCTTCGTCATTTTCTTTCTGTGGTGTACGCTCTATCACCATTAGTGCTTATCTGTTTTGCTTACCCAGTTATTATGGAGATTTGCTACGTAGGATCCTTCTTAAGGAAGAAGATTTCAAACTGTGCAAGGCAGAGATCTTCATATGTTTAAAAAAATTATTTAGACTATTCTGTTATTAATAATAATAATTAAAAAAAACAACAAATAAAACCAACAACAAAATTGCCAAATGAATAAAATAGCATAAAACCACTCTGCTTTACTTATTTTGATAATATTTCAGCTGCAGTAGAATTCCTAGAGTGGCTCACTGAGCAGTGGCTACATAATTCATAATTCTTATTCTTAAACAGAAAACTGGTGCAGATTGTAACAAAAAATGATTGTATGTTTCTTGTTGCTGAAATGTTAGATGTGTTATCTCAGATTTCCAAACTATTTAACCATTTGGTCATCAAAAAGCAGACTGTTATATCTTCTGGCATTAATCTACTTGCAACTACTACTTAGGAGCACAGTTTCAAAAGGGCAGCGAACATGCACAGTGTGTTATAATTATGTCCCTTTCAGGAATAAGTAATGCAGAAACATTTCTTGAACCTGTCTTTTGTCCTTATGTCTATTAAAAAATCCTTTTTTAAAAAAAAATGTTGCTATAAAGTATGTTTTCTAAAGTATTGCATGAGGTTCTGGAGATTTTTAAGCGGTGATTAAATGTGAAATCATATGTATGCGTAGTATGAGGGGATCTTTCAGTGTAAATTCAGTCGAGTCTAAATGTTACTACACTGCAAACACCTCCTGTTCCTGACTTCTGTTGTGCTTCCTGAGAAGGACTGCAGCTATAACATGATTTGGGAAGTTAGAAAGTGGTCTCTGTTTCCCCCTTGCTCCAGTTGAGAGCAGTCTATTCAAGCACAGAGAATTTGTGCCCTTTTACTCCCTAGAGAGAAATGCAGTTGGATTTTCAGTTGAATCATTCATGTTGCCTCAGCCTCATCAACTTGTTTGAATTTTCTTATTTTAATGAAATATTGTGATGACTAAATAATTGGAATATTATGGAAGGCATTTTAATATGTATTATGTTTACTAATCATTCTTATTTTTGATTAAGATAAAAAATAAAGTTTTTAGAGGGGCTTTTTATCAGCAGCTAAAAAAAATATGGATTAATAACATAAATAATATATTATGCCAACACAGTAACATACCAAGCTCTTTTCCTGTTTACTACCTAAATAGTATTTATTTATAGCACTACAGCTTTCCCTATAAGTTAGAAAAAGAATGAAATATATTATACAGGCTTTAATTTGAACGTTACTCTTAGAACTATTACTAGTTACCCACAAATGTTTGCCAGAGATTGTTCAATGTTTTGAGTTACAGAACTGATATGTTGCATACCTAGAAGTAGTAAAAGAATTAGTAGGTTTCTAAAAGGGGTCAGAATTATGTCTCGCTACAGCTGAGCAGTGAGCACCTCACAAGATCAAACCAGTGCTCTTCTTAGCCTAGGCAAGTTGTCTGGTGGTGATGTTAGGCCTGGCCATGCAGGGAGAGTGCTCCAGCCCGCCTGCTTACTGCAGTGCTACTCTTGCACCCCCATGTCCCAAACCTTCAGCATCCATAGTTGTTGGATTAGGGATATCAGACGACCTATTACTCCCTATTCCTTCTAGTGTTACATGTTTAGCAATTGCTCAGGTTGTCCAACCACTCTGTGAACCTGCTGATTCTTTTAACCTTCCTAATCCCATGTTGGCAAACCCCAGATACTTACTACCTGGTATGAAAATAAATCTTGACTTTCAGCTGTTCTAAATCAATTTCCATTGCAAGAATGGAATGTGCACCTATGTTTTCTTATTTGTCTTCTAATTAATTATATATTTAGGAGAGAATTACGTAATGTTGTAAAGTTTCTTAAAAGCTTTTTAGATGCTTTCTTGATTTTTTCCAGATATATACAGATATTTATCCAGTATGAAACGTGTCTACATGCTTGTTGATTTCTTCAAATAAACCCAGGACTTCCCTTGACAACAAGCTATTTCAGCTCTTCCAAGACATACGATAGGAGTTGTTAATTTCATTCTTCAGAGTGGTTTTTACCAACTGTTTCCATATGGGGAATACAGACGGGCATATAGGCCTATAGTTCAGTTTTGGTATCACATGGCTAGAGTAGATTGATCAAAGCCTTGCATTGCTGTCACTTCCTGCCCTTGCTGTCTCTGTTCTCTCTCTTCAGTTACCATTGATCACAGGCTCATCATATTCTTTAGCTGGAATATCAATGCTGGATTAATTATTGGGATTAGGTGTGATTACATAATTAATTTGAAATCCTTTCTGATGTATAACATATCTCAGCACTTGCTATATGCTCATGCACCATCCTGCCCCACAAGGAACCTGATATGCCAGTTACAGCAAGTTCTGTAAATCTTAGATAAGAAATTGAGGCCAGCAGTTTTCAGTGGAAGAAAAACAGAGAAGAGGAAGTGCTACACAGCTATTTTGTGCTGTCATTCCAATAAAAATATCATACTGTGAAAAACTTCAGTGACAAAGAAGGACCAATTTTCAATAGCAGTAACCTAACTCAGGGGAAGTTATGGTCTGTAAAACTGCAGGTGATCATTTAGTAAGAGGTATTTTTCTAATGTAGTCAGTCAGTCTTCAAGCACTGTTTCTCATTCTTTTTATTTTTCTCTGTTGTTGTCAAGTAATTAGAAGCTGAAAATGTGTTAGCTATAGAAAGTGCACTTGATAATATTTCCATGCAAAATAACATATGAAGTTTGGTGCAAAATATTGTTATGAGTTTTCATAGGTCTCTGTGGTTGTTCCCTTCTGTCTTGCAGGTTTTTTTATTATTATTTTTTTTTTTTTTTTGTCATGAAGAAATGATAGGTATAATAAGTAGATCTTGAAGGAGATTTGAAAGGCTGTGCAGTCCAGATTTTTACCTCAGGCAGGATCAGCTAGACTTAAATCATTTCTGACCAATTTCTGTCTAACCTGCTCTTTAAGTCAGGACTTTTCTGTAACTTTGCAGAAATTTTATTATACTGCTTTGCAATCTTTGCAGTTCAAAAGATGTTTTTCTCCAACCTTAATATCTCCTGTTACAATTTAGGCTAATTATGTCACCACAATGGAGATTGAAAGTGGCTTATTCTCTTTCTCATAGCAATAGCCTTGTATATTTGAAGGCTGATACAAGTTCAGTTCAGTCTTCTCAAGACAAGAAAATCCTGTGTGGTTTGTTTCTTTGTTTTCTAATTTCTTTCCTCATTTTTAGACTTTGGACCATCTGTCCAGTCATTTGCAGTCCATTCCTATCTTCATCCAGTTTATTCAGCTATTTATTTAAATGCTTTGCATTTATTGAATTGAATTTTCAGGTTTTTTGAGACTGCTTTGAATTTTTCTTGTCTTCTCAAGTGGCTATAGCTGTTTGTTTTGGTGTCACTGAGGATGTACTAAGTCTACCTTCAGTTTCATCAGCCAAGCAAGTAATGCAACTAGTGATTAATTTCAGACATAGAACAAATCTGTACGTAACCTCACTTGGTATTGTCTTTTCACGTAGTACTTCATTTAAGTTATGCCTTTCAATGAGTTTCCATGAGAATTTCCCTTTAGATAAAAATTTCCTATCTTGCTTGTGTTAATGTCACATGGGCAGTGTCAGAAGCCTTGCTAAGGGCATCAGACTTTCCTTTGTCACCACTGGTGAATCTTACAGTTACAGTGAGAGTGAATTCAGTGTATTGAGAGAGATTGCTTGAGAGATAGTGTGTTCTAGAACAAAACTCAGTATAATCCATCAAAAATTTCCTGGGTAGTTCTACAGGACTACCTTCCCTTCCTTCAAAGAAAACTATGCTCATCCATTTCTGATTCTCAAAGGTAACTATGAAAGTCTATTAGAATGCTCAAGCACGTTTCAAGTAGTTCAACTAAAATTCATGAGTTTTCACATAATAAATCACACTATTTTAGGTAAAAATTGCATACTGTCTTAAGCAAAAATCAGCATTGTTGGTTTGTTTCACACGCAGACCACGGGTCTTGAAGCTGTTAGTGTAAGGATCAGTACTGGAACAAACTTTGTTTTTCATATGTTTCACATGTTTTTCAAGTTTCAGTTTTGTTTAAAAATGTGAAAAAAAATGACATTACAGACTTTGGAACATCTATAGGAATAATCTTGGTTTTATACAATGTTTCAGAAGAGAAATGGGATATAGGTTTGAAACTGCTTGCCAGAGGTGGGACAACAAAGTGGTGATAGTAGAGAAATCTATTTAGGCTCTCTGTGATGGATCTTATGTCCTATCAGAATATTGTTTACTGATTCACATTACCTACATTTGTATTTATGTGTCAGAGTGTGTGTATACATTAATACATTTCAGATACGTATTATATATGTACATATGTATCTTCTGATGGAAGATGCAGTGAGGACCAACAACAAAATGTCAGCAGGTAGCTAGAAAAATTGGTGACATCCATTTCTAAACAATAGCCAGGTTAAGCAGCAACACAGAATTTGAAATAGTGAGCAAGTATTGGAAAATATCCTTCCAATGTGAATAGCTGGAAATAAGTTTAAGATTAAATCTTGAAGAACAGCTAGAACATGCATAGTCCATAGTAGCTGATTCACAATTGTGCCTTAAAAACAGAAAAAAAGATTTGAGTCTGACATCTTTCTCTCTCAGGTGCCCACGTACATACACTGACGCTCATAGTACTGCAATATTGTGGAGGTGCTTTGATTACAGATTGGCTCCTTGCAGCTGTTTTAAATGAGATAAAGCTGGGGAGCAGATGCAGGATTGGTTAAGTGGTTCTGCATTCAGTCAGTTGAGACTCATCAGGTCTCATTAACTCAGGCTGCTTCTGAAAGGCACCGTACTGCTGAGCTGGCCCCAGAAATTAGCTAGCTGTGTTCACACAGTGCCCTGCATGCATTAGTTAAGTATATGTGACCTAAGCTTGTTCTTTACTGAAGCAGCTTTAGTGTCTCTACCCCATGTGGTATTTAATCCAGAATTCAGGTTAAATCATCCATAGGTAATTGATAATTGGCTGCCTTTCCAGAGTGCACAGCTCAAGTATCAGTTATTTGCTTTCTTGCATATCACCGCTTTTCCTATACCTCCATCCCTCCCATTTATGCTTCTCTCCTGCTCTCTTCACTCTCATTCCTGTCTTCCGCTAGCCACTGCTCATGCATGACTTCTGTGCCTCCTTCCCTAGGTGTTTGGACTCACAAAGTTGTGTTTCCAGGCTGTCAGCATCAGGGTGAGCTGCCTTTGTGCACTTGTGCTAAGCCTGAAGCAGGCAGCCTCCCTGGATGAGTGCAGCAGCAGCTGGCTACTGGGGTAGGATGGAGGGGAGAGGGATAGGGACTGCTGCTCCCCTTTCCATACAACTCATGTCCAGCCTGCAGTGATATACCAAGCTTAGAGCAACTCCAATTGGCCATGGAGTTAATGTAGCTGTGGCAGGAGATGGTTTTGCTGTGCAGTGTGAGTAACGAACATGATTGCACTTTCAGGCTATCTCAGGTTTGAGTGATTGCTAGTTTGCAGATAGAGATGCTTTTTGAAAGTATTACAGTAAATGTGCCATCAGCCAGAAATTCCATGCAATTGTGTGAATGTATAGAAATGTCTCCTGATGTACCTCTTATGTGACTTCACTTGTTTATGACAGGGAATTGTCTTCCCAAGGAGGAACTTGGATGATCTGATTTCCATATGCTATGTCTCATGCTGTGAAAGATGGTTTGAAATGTTTTTCTTTGATCTACAGTGATGGTAGAAAACAACCAACCATCATTTCTCAAGGGAGCTCCTTGGCATACATAGTGAATCAGTTCTGAGCATTGGTTATCTCTTAATGTCTGCGCATCTACACCAGTGAAAGAAAGCTAAAACTTTAAAAACTGGGTAAAATTGTTTCAGATTTTGAAACTACTTTTGTTTCTATATGTGTGTGTTTTGTGTTTGTTTTTTTTTTTTAGAGAAACATAAAGTCATATTCAAAAAAGTTAAAACAGCCTCATTTAGACCTACCCATGAAAAAGAATAGGAAAAAAAGAAATCCCAACAATTGTTCCATTGCTAAGAATCTGTTTAAAAAAAGAAAAAAAATTACATGTCTTCTCTATTATCACAGTGTTCGTAATAGTCTATGTGACTGTTACTGGTATCGCTCTTCTCTGGCATTCTGTGTCAGCATTGCCCAGATTTCAAAAGGATGTATGTACAAGTTCATGTACCTCTAGACCAATAGCTGTCATTCTCCATTCTTTGTGTACCCATCTTCAGTAAAGCATTCCAGCTATTTTGTGCTTCCATTGGCAGCTTGCTGCTATTTTTCTGTTAGACCATATGCCATTTTTCTTTTGTCTTCTGAACTTACCAGCACAAGACACAGACTGAAAGCAAGAGGAGGGCCATGGCAGTGAGCTGGCATAGCAGCAGTTGTAGGGCAGTACAGATGAGAAAGGGTCAGCCACTGATGCCTATGTAGTCTTTACTTGCCTTTCTAAGAAAGTGGCTGACAATATTTGGACAAGCTGAGGCATAGTGCTCAAACTTGTCAGTGCTTCGGAGTTTTGTTTTGCTTTGTTTTTAACAAGAATATATTATGCTGTCAGAGATAAATAAACTGATGCTGCTTTTAGCTGGTTCTTTAGGGCTGAATGGTAATGGCGTCTGTTCTGCCTTGTGTAATATTTCTCTTTTATTTCTTAGCACAGTTGCCTGTTCCAGTTTTTATGGTCCTTGGGCCATGTTTTTAGAGAGTTCTTCAAGTCTCTTGGAGAATGGGTACACTATACACTTTTGCATTTTCAGTATTTGGAATCAAGATATTTTAAAGAGTGCTCTGTAGGAATAAAGTAGAAACAACAGAAATAATAGCTTCCTAAACTTTGTTTTCTTTCAGATATTTCATAGCTGATGAAAGAATTGCTTGTCTTTGCTTGTAGTTCTCAAAGTAAATAAATAAATTTTTTTGTCTGGTGGAAGAAGCCACTGGAAGAAGGGTGTTTTCATAAGTGTAAATGATAATTTTTAAGTGAGTAGAAGGATTAAGGTCAAAAAGTTGAACAAGGAAGATTTGCCAAGATAAATACATTTTTCAACATAGGTTGTAAAATACCTCCCAGTTTTGCAGGCTGGTATTTGCAGAAGGCTGGTGACCTCAGTCTGGAGTCCTTCCAGAATTTAGCTCTTGAAGAACTGTTTGTCACAATCTAGCAACGCTCTTATTTCCATAGAGAGATACAAATCATTAATTTTTAAAAATGTAACACATTTGGAAGCTCTTGTTTCCACCTCCCAATATGGCCTTTCAGTTGAACTGACTTTGTTATGGTAACAGGGAGAGGGAGAGACAGATACAAGGGTCCAGATGCATCTTCACAGCCTCCTAGTTAATTTGGGTTTGCCACCCCTGGAGAATTGACTGCATCAATCCATAGTTTATCCTTCATATGGTATGACATTTTCTTGCACTTTACTAGCTTACGAAGTAAAAAGTGAAAATATCACAGATCAGACAAGGGCAAATTTTCAAATACATCAAACTTGAAAATAATTACCCCATAAGTTTATATAAATTGCTGTGTTGTGCTTCATGACAACTCATGCGTCAATGCTAGTAAGATGGAAAAATGTCTTACTGGTGTGAACAAAATTAAAAATTAGTGAAAGCCTCAAAATCAAGTTGGATTAACTGTTAAAGGTGAACATTTTGTATTAATGAATTGTTAGCTGGCAGGGCTATAAGCCCTTGGGTTTAGGAAAGGAGATCTGTGAATTCAAAATATTCACCTCTCGTGTTGAAAAACACTATAAAAAAAGGATGATACACCTTCATCCTATCTTCAGAGTTACTTTTTCAGCCATGACTGACACTGTTACAGAACTGAATTTAGTGAACTGCTGAATGTGATCAGAATTTGTAATGCAAAGCAATATATAACAGTTTATCATATAGCTAAGGGCTCCCTTTTCTAGAACAAGGGAGAGCAAGCGTATGAGAACAGATTAGATAAAAATTGCAGGCAAGCCTATGTCTCTCTGGAACTATGGAAGTACTTTATGCAGTTTTCGTATTTAACAAAAGATGATGATAACAAAGGGAAAATAAAAATACACTGGAAGAGAAAGTTTTCATTCTTTTCTCTCAGTAGAAAGTTGTCCGTGAACCAAGCTTTCTCTAAAGCAAGAGAGAGTAACAATGCTATCACAAGTCATAGAAAATCTTGTCTGTGGAAAGATGTTGGAATGCCATAATTTATTTGCAAATATGAAATAGAGAAAGGTATTTTCATTTTGACTTTTAATGAGATTGATTTTAAACTTTTTCTAATTTTTGTGAGGGATGTTTAGTATGTTTCTAAGTGGACTGTAATCATATCCCTACAAATCTTGTGTGTTTTTTTTCTATTGGATTGAAATGCTCAAACTCCTTTCCCCTCAGGCCTCAGTTACTCTTCAGTTGCGGAACAGAAACTGAGAAAAACTATTAATTTTGAGAACTATTCTTCTCAGACTTCTTAAGCACTGAAAAGACCCATTGCAAAATCAGTATATATATCTGTGTCTGCTTGTATATACATAAATATATACATAAGGGAACTTATTAGTGCCTACTTTCGTACTAGTATTGTCTTTCCGCTTGATAAGCGATTCTTTGTTTTCTGTTTATATCAGATGTATTTTTGAGATGGTCATTCAGATAGTAAAACCATATGCTCAGAAAAAAAAAACCAAACATGCTGGTTTTTTTCTTTCACTGAAGTACAATTGTGTGCATCCTTTGCAAGCTACTAATCAATGTCTGCACCTTCTGCCTCCAGCAATGGTTACCAAGGAAATATATTAACTGTTCATAGCAAGAGTTCCCCTTGTCTAAACAAGAAATGGCTCCAATTCTGTGCTCAAGTTTACGTTTAAACATTGCTCTCAGTCAGAAATTGGTGAAATATGTTTATGTTACATTATTACTATGTGAGGGAAGGGGAGCCAAGTAGGACTGATACTGATCTGAGGGAACAGCACATTGAGCAAGAATTACTGGAAATGCAGGAGGAAGAGCTGCTGCCTTTTTGTCTTGCTCTGTACATTTGCTAGTGGCTAAGGCATCCATCTAGGCAATGAATCACCTGTTTTTCATGTCTTTCTTGTCCCACACTGTTTAGAAACACTCCTTACGCCAGGCTATTATGGTTGATGTTAGTCTGTGCCTCTTCTGTTGACAGCATTGCTTGGAAAAGACACCCATCACCTGAGACAAGACAGGGCTGATCAAAGAAGCACTTTTGTAGTCTTATTAGCCATGTGATCGTTCAGCATCATTCCACACAGCCCACACATGGCTGAGTTTCCTTCTGGGACATCTCCTCTTCACCTTTTTTTCGCGCTACAGAATAACTTGGGGGCCCAACTCAGCCACAGCTCCTACTTCAGTTACACGTAGCAATCAAGTGTGCAGCACTTAAATCTGTTTCTCAACCTACCTCTTATCCTCTTACATCACGAAGTGTGAATTATATGTTTTGAGTGTTAAATATGTTATTTTCAAAAGACCAGGGTTTCTGAAACCACAGAGATGGGTTGGCATTATTAATTCAGTAATTCCTGCTGGCAACTGAAAATTTGAGAGCTCCCCTTTAAGATTAATTACAAAAGTAAGACTTTTCCAGTGCAAAATTTTAATAACCCAATTTTACGCTGCACCACAGTTTTTTTCTTCAATTCCTCAATCTTACAATCTTCTTGTACTTGTAACATCCATATTTTATACATTGCCTTACTTCCTTCACTGTTAATGAAATATGAATATCAGCATTTTTCTTTTTAAGTTTCTACTTCTACATTCTGTGTTATTGTTGTACTTAATTGTCTACATAGCTACTGGGGAAAAAAAGAGCAAATAAGAGCTAGATGGAAAAACTAAAACAATCTTTAACCAAAAATTTGAAAACAAACAAACCAAAAAGACTGAAAGAATTATAGCTCTGGGTTTGAAATCTTTCTGAATATATGAGAAATGTTTTGGCATCAAAACTAGGCTTTCTACTTTACCTGGTTCTTATCTTAATGAGATATAAATGAAGATAGGGATCTAAATTACTTGATCTTGCTTAAGGTTATTTCACAGTTTCTTATCAGATATTGGTAAATAAGATCTGTTCAATACCTGCAGTTCCCTTCTCCCTCCTTCCAGTAGCTACTGAGTTCACACACACACACACAGGGAAAAAAATAAAAAAATAAAAAAAAATTAATGTTACAGTTTATTGTTTGTCAAAAGCAAACCCAAACAAACTATATGAAATCATATTTCTTCATTTTACCTTACTCTTGAGAAAATATCTATCATAAGGCACCAAAGGAAAGCTTATTTGCCAGATGATTCTGTGCCAATCTGTTTGCTTTTAGTAATTTGCTATTACTGAAGAAAACTTCAAGTAAAAGTAGTCTAAGATTTCCAGAGGCTCCAACAGAAACTTAGGAATTAACTCTGTATTTCCTGAGAGCAGAATATTGATTCAGGCTAATCTTTTCTCTGTAAAATTGGATAATCAGGGAAGCATCTTTAGTCAAGCTCTTAGCTTTTCTTTTCCACAGAAATATAGTATTTTCTTAAATTATAAAAAAAAGAGCTAAAAATACTTGCTAGCATTGCCTATGTTCATAATGTAATGTCTGTTTAGGATTGTCATATACCAAGTAAACATTTTTCTTTTTTTAAATATATGATAAGCTTAAGAACAATTTACTTTGATTTTGAAGTTCATCAACAAGTACAGTTTTCACTGGAGCAGTCTCTGATAAAAAGAGTTTGTACTATCACTATAATCCTAAAAACAAACCTCAGTACATCTAAAATGAAAGCTGCAGCTTTGAGAAACAGAACAGCTGTTTTCCTTTTTCTTCATAATATGTTTGTAAGCACAGTGAAAATATACTTATTTTGATAATGATTAGTTTTATGGGAGAAATAAAACAGCAAATTTTGCAGATAATGTTCTGAAAATGGCTGTGTACTGGAAGACTTCTGTTCTGCTGACTTATATAGAACTTGTAAAAGGTTGGTACCTTCTAAAACTAGTCCCTTCAATAAAGCTATTCAGTGTGATTGCATGCAAGGACATTAGATGTTCTGGAATAGTTTTCCCTGATTATTTAGATAATCAAGTAACAGATGAACTCACACTCTTTTACATAATGTTCGTACTTTATTGCAAACAAAAGTAGTGTCAAAAAGACACACCACGTGGAGGAAAAGGATGTAATTTCATATACATTTCAATTTTAGTCAGATATACTCCTCACGCTCTCATCCTTTTTCAGTTGCGAAATCATAGACTTGATTTATCACCATGTTCTTTCAGCTGAATGGATTTCATAGCTAAATATCTGAATATTTAAGTGTTGTCCCACTTATTACTTGATCATCTTTAGCTTAGTTCTTTTTTTTTCATATTTTAAATTTATTTTGATTTTAGTCTAGCATTCTAGCACTTTTCTTCGGAAAAGAGAGAGGGTCCGAAAGTCCAAGCTGAGGAATGGAAAACTTCACTTGTCTCACTGAGCTCCTTTGATTACCTCCTTCATCTTGAATTAGTATAAACTGACCTTCTCTCAGTTTTCTCATCCTTTTTTTCACCTTCTATTTGTCTTTTTTTTTTTTCTTTCAACTTTACCAACAAGTAAATAGATGGTGTTAATGTGTCAGTGCTTGTTGAAATGCCTACAGAATTATTATCTACATCATTATCCAAAGTTAGCCTGTCTGAACTTTACATCTGAGTAGTTGCCTTTAGCATACAATCAATAGTAGAGCTCTTTAAGATATCTAGTGTATTGCATCTTCTGGTCTCTGTGTACTGTTTTCATAGTCTGACAGTCTTTCCAGCTGAAGGCTGAACTTTTGTTTACTTCCATCTTCTTGTTTCTGGGACTAGGGCACATCCTGCTTTGTTAGATTTGCTTTGAGCTTTGAATTATTTTACAACTTATTTCTATTCCTCAATTTTCTTGAGTTGATACCCATTTTGGTGGTCTGTGAAAATGGAAAAACAGAAAACAACAAAAAAAAAAACTTGGCTGACTTGAAGCCTCCCAGTAAGGTTAATTTTTGTACTTGAAAACTCCTTGTGAACTTGACCCATGCTGAGTGTATTTTTCCTTGCTGACTGTCCCATTTGTTGATGCAGTTCTAGAGCAATATAGTTGATTTTCACAGGTGGTGAAAGGGGAGTAAAAGAGAGGGTGAGAGT
Organism: Oreortyx pictus; assembly: GCA_036925125.1. Taxonomy (NCBI): domain Eukaryota; kingdom Metazoa; phylum Chordata; class Aves; order Galliformes; family Odontophoridae; genus Oreortyx; species Oreortyx pictus. Next base: position 75,789,097 of record JAUPFR010000001.1, on the reverse strand, counting down.
TCTCCCATCTCCAGCCATCAGTATTGTAGAACACTGTTGGTCAAAGTGTGGAGATTTAATTACTCTTCACTCCGCTTTATTTGGTTACTGAATGTCAAAAGCATGTTGCCCTTTTCACTGTCAGAATTCTGTGGTATGAACCAGAACACTTAAATTGTACAAGTACAGTTCTCATATATTTATAATGCCACCAACATAATTTCAAAAAGCATACAAAAAGTTCCATGACGCTTTTTATGTCTCTAGTGAGATACCTGATACTCTGCTACTTGTGGCTTTCCCACAGCATCACTAATGGTGTTGATATATTCACAAAGCCAGTGGTGAGGGCTGTATAGGCAGTTTTTGAGTGGGCCATAAAAAGGCATAAAAATAAATGCCCATGAAAACTTAAGATACATAAGTTACTCAGGCTACAGTTCCCCATCTGTTAATGTTTTGATTTCATGACAGGTACCAATCAGCTAGCAATGCTGGTAAGTAGTAAGTCTAGCTCTTATTTTCTTTAAATTATACGTGTTGTGGATGGAAAACTCAAAACTGCTAATAGACAAAACAAAAGTTGTCTTAAAATGAAAGCTCCTCTGCATGCAAGTACTACAATTATTTCTTTTTTTTATATATTATTTTTAAATTCAGTGAGTATATAAACAATCACTTTCTCTCCTATTCCCCTACTGCTTAGTGAGAAGAAAGGAAATTCAAATTGTGCTTGGGTGGAATAAGTTAACAAAACCAATTTTATTATGCAGATGAATTGTAGGTGTAGCATATCTACATTTCTGAAATTGTCAGCAAGCCTTTTTTTCCAAAGCATTCTCTCTTTCTAGGTGTGTATATAACACATTATATTTAGAGAATGAATCAACTTAAAGAAAATCAGTTGTTTTGGTTGAAAGCTGTCACAGCTATGCAATTTGCTCAGGAAGTAATTGATTCAATTTTTGTTTAAACTTAAGACTTAGATTCTAAGGTTTTCAAAAGATGAGCAAACCATTTCCACATCAACTTTTTTGTGGAATTTTGTTTTTCTTAAAAATAGCATCCTGAGTTTGGAGGAGTGAATAGGCTCATAAGAAGAAAAATGTATTTTTCCTTTCTCCCATTCCTGTGTTTATTCTTCAACAATGGAATTACGTTATTGGTCTACTAGTTCATCTCATTAAGCATTGATGGTAGTGATTCTACTCAAAGCATCCCAAATAGTTGAGAAGTTTTAGTCTTTGGTTATGTCTTGTTTATGACAAAATGGTGCTTCTAGTTTACTCTTAATTGGAAGGATCTGCACAAAATCTCCTTTTTGACCAAGCAAAATCTTATCTACTCACCAGTAGCTTTCTTAAATCAGGAAAAAAAAAAAAAAAGAGTGGATATCCTATGCATTATAAAGCTAGAGAATATTTAAATTCTTAATCTCAAAATGTGCAGTTCTACCTCAAATTTGTCACACTTCCTTTCTTTCAGTTTTTGAGTTTATTTTTAGCAATTTCTTTCAATTGCTGATTTAAACAATTTAATCTATTTCTTAACCTCCATTTTGTTTAAAGATATCATAGAAGTTAGAAACCAGAAAATTAGGTTTTTCTTTTGAGCAGCTGCTGTCCACAAATGTGGAAAGATTGTTGAAAATGAAAAGCATCACTTTCTAACAAACTGTAGACAGGTTTGATGACTGAATCTCATCTTTCCATTACTGTGCTGTCTCCAAGCACTGTTATGTTGGCATTCATAGATATATGGAGGAAAAAGAAAAGCCCTTTGGAGTTTGAAGATGTGTATTTACAACCAAATGATGCATCTTCATTGTTAATCTACTTCTGTTAACTTACATTTGTTATTTAACACAGAATTATTGATTATAATATGATCTGTAATATTTATCAGTGTTCATTTTTTCAACTTTTTCAGAAGTTCAGGTAAATGAGAATGAAGGGACAATATATGTACATTGACAGAGGTGCTTATAGAAGAAAAGAATGTTGATAGAATGTTTATAGAAGAAAAGAGTGTTGATGACTCTGTAAGTGTTTGCACCAGTGCTTTTGGTGACATGATGAGGACTAGATAGATTTATTTGACCTATTTTGAAAAATCTCTCATAATAGCTTACATTTTTTTTGGTATAATCCATTTTTAAATAGTAAAGGAGAGTTGTTTTAATGTGCTAACATTTTGAATCAGAGACATCTTGTCTTTTACATCTGGAGTGTGTCCACCAGGGAGCTACTATTAATGGTCTTTTCCTCACATTGTTTTTGTAACAACTTCTAACAATTTACAGTACCTTTGAGTTGAGGATCACAGAATCACAGAATTGTAGGGGTATGAAGGGGCCTCTAGAGATCATCGAGTCCAACCCCCCTGCCAAAGCAGGTCCCTAGACCAGGTTGCACAGGTGTATCTAGTTTTACAGCTTCAAATAATTGGCTGAATTTGTAAAAGGTTTTATGCATGTCTTCCTGAATATTGCTGCTTGATTTTTGTTGTTTTTGTTTTAGTTTTCCATCTAATAGTTCAAAGTTGTTCCAGTTTTTCCCTTAAGTTTAGTGATCTTTTATTGTGTTTTCATCAAAGAACTTATCTTTTTATCATGATTTTTTTTTTAGGTTTTTTTCCTCACAAAGTTAATTTGTATAATTAGCTTATCCAGTTGCAGAATTATCAATTTCATTGCATTTAATAATACCTCAAGAAAGATAAGTATAGCTCAAATATTGCTGTTTGTATTCAAGAAGATTCAGGAATTATGGTTTTTAGTAACTACTTCTATCCAGGTTCCCATCAGATTTTGTATGTGTATGTGCAACATTGATTCCACATTAAATATATGTTTACTAAGTTTTTTAAACTGTACCAATTGGTAAAATTGTACCAATTAATATATTAACAGTTTTAATTGATGCATTTTACCACCAAAATGTACCTTGTTTGGGTAAGGTTCTGGGCAGGTACTTTGAATCAAAGAAAAAATATAGTAATTTGAGAATATTTTTTTTCCTTATTCTGAGCAATCAGAAAAAGCATCAGTTCTGTAACTTTATATTATTGACTCCTAATATATCCATGAATCTTCGGATCTTTTCATAGTATAAATGCTCCAAGATGTCCTTCCCAACCTTTCAAAAACACGCGTTACTACATGTGTCAGAATGTAATTTTATTCCCGTGAAAGGGCTTAGGGAAAGATATCTTGACTGTCCAAATCAGGACAAGACATCTCCCCCAAAAAACAGTTAGCAAAAGTAATTTTAAAGATGCACTGATATTTTTCATGAGTGCCTAGTTCAAGAACAGCTGATGGATTTTGTGGAGAAATCTTTCTGTACAGCTGTACAGTAGTTAGGCACAGGTCATTTGCAGTTCCTCAGTTTTATACTGAGAGAATCCTTAGCCATCATTAGCTCTTCTATTTCTTTCTTGATTGCATACAGCAGATACTTTCTTCAGTGCTGCAAGCGTAGTATGTAATGTCTGATTGGAGATTAAGGCTGGATCAGATAAATCATTACATTTAATGTATGAAGTATGAAAAAAAGTTTAGGGAACAATTTGGGAATCACTGTTGATGTAAGACCATAGCATAATGTAATTTGCTGGCCCTCTTCTAAACAGTTTCTAGGTAGAAGAAGGAGAGAAAAAGGGAAATATTACTTTGTAGGCCATGTAATTATCTGAAAATGTTGTACTTATTTTAATGTTCCTTCTGCACAGTCCATTTTGGTAATGTGTATAATGCAGATGTTGTTAGGCTGCAATGGGTCTGCTGCTGCTATTGTAAAATTTGTGTCACTCATTAACTTGTCTTCTTTGAAAATGGAGTTTTGAAGGCACATAGATATCTAGACGTAGTAAGTGCATCAGTAGATTTTATTTCTTTTTCTTGAATGCTTTCACTAAGAGTGACTTCTAATGAGAAATTTATTCTATACTTAATTATGCAAGCTGCTGCATTAACTGAGTGTATTTGTATGTAATCCAATAGTACAGAAGAGAAAATACCACCCAAACTTTTGGATATTAGTTTAGAAACTAGATTTAGATTTTCAGTGAACTTCTGTTATAGAAGTTAAAGGCAGGAATTTCTTAGGCTATAACTGGTTGCGTATCTTTAAAACTCTTCATAAAAAAAGGTAGTTTTCAACTGAACAAAATGACATTCTGTGGAGCTTTAGCTTGCTTGTGATACATGGTGTACCTACTAGAAGCAATATTTCTGTGCTTTTTTTTGTAATCCATTGAACAAAATATGGTACTAGGCCTTTACAAAGCAATAAAAATACTCAAAAAAAAAAAAAAGTATGTAAACAGGTGAATATATTTACAGACTAACTAATCACTGTGCATAAGGACTCTGAAAAATAAAAATCCTTCACTGAGCTTTGTTGTGAGCTTCATAGTCAATATACCTTACCTGCCATACTCCTGTGTTCTGGTTACCCAAAATTGTGGGCAAAAACATCATCTTGTCATAATTTGATAATAAATTTTGCTGCTTCCTATTCCTAATTCTGAGAAGGCTAATGGGCATCCTTACTGGAAGCTATGTGAACAGGGACTTGAAGTTGCTACATTTAGTCAGCGTCTTTTAAATACATGCTTGGGTAATTCTCATCTGAGAAGCCATTGTACAGATTCCTTATGTGCTGTTCCCTGTTTTTTCAGTGAAAGTTAAACTTTGTATTTATAAATTCTGTGTGCCTTTCTTTTTTTATTTTTTCTTGTATCTAAAAGTGTTGCATTTCAGTATTTGTTACATCCTGAAGATTATGATTCCTTATTCCGAAGCCTACCTTTTTCCTTTAAGTAGCTCTAGATCCACTTCTCCTTTCAGTTAGGTTACCTTGGCTTTGTGTATCTTCTTGACTAATATAAATGACTGTGACTTTTAATTACTTTTCTATTAGGTAAGGATTAGAGACAGAAAAATCAACAGTTAACAGTCTTGTGTTGGCTTTAAACCAGTAATTCAAATTCAATTATCTTAAAATATTAAGAAACAAACAGCATTAAGTAGATTTCATGAGTTATTAGAAAAATCCTGCCTAATTTTCTAAACTCCTGTATCTTTTTTAAAAATCAACAACAACAAAAAAAAGTTGTAAAGTCTTAGAGGATGTTCTTTTTTCTAGGGCTTCATAGAAGAAAAGGTTTATTCTCATGCATAATTTATGGGTTTAAAATTAAGAATGATTTTTTTTTATTTCATTCTATAGGTTTCATTTATAATAATTATTACAAGATAGATCTGATTTTACATACATGTACATATGCTATGTTATGTGTATTGTTATAGAAATAGTAATGACAATATTTTTAAGACCTAGACCAAATTCTTCATTTAATTTAAACAGCAGAAGCTGATTCTGCTTTATGTCAAACTAACATAGAAAAAAGTCACTGAACATGGTTTTCTCAACAGCTCTACATAGTCTTTTCTTTGTTTATTTTTGTATTTCTTTGCAACTAGGCAATACTGCAGGATCTGGAGCAAAGACGTCCCCAGCTGGATGAACTAATAACTGCAGCACAAAATCTAAAAAACAAGACCAGCAATCAGGAGGCCAGAACAATAATTACTGACCGCAGTAAGTGATGATTCTGCTATCATATGATGTTTCAGGGCATATGAAAGATGCTGTAATACTTTATATTTATACTATTTTGTAGACACATTATCCATTTGATCTTAAAAGTAGATATCCATTAATAAACAGTTATCACAGAGATTTTCCAGACTGTGAGTAGGGGAAGTGTATGTGAAAGTTGGTGAAGGCAGTGATGATGGATTTCTAAAATTTTCACCTAATTTTTTTTATGGCTTATCTTCATAGTTGAAACACATTGCAGAAAATATAGAATGTGATCACCATAGGTATTGGAATACGTTTATTCTTAAAAGTAGACAATAACAACATCACAAAATAAATAAATAAATAAATTCACAGAGTGTAGTTATGGGTTTGTGAGAAGCTTTCAGTTCCACTCCTGCAGTACAAGCAGCACCCTCTTCTTTCATCCCTCCTCAGTTGGCAGAAACCTGATAATGCACTCTGGGTTTATTAGTTCTTCAGTTCCTTTTCACAATTAACCGACTAGCTGAATGTGAGGTAGAAGAACTAGTAGATGAAGTTTTAGAAAAGGTCTGTGGAAGCAGTGTTGTTCCCTTGGATACTTTCATCTCCTTGTTTCCTTCAGCATAGGGTGAAACACACACTCTCAAGACTGTGCTTTAAAAACAGCATCTGTGGCAGAATGTTACATATCTTTGGTTGTTATTTTGGCTACTTAGGACTAAAATACAACAACAAAAAAATGTCTTATGGTCATAGAGGTGCCCTGTAGAGACTACAGAAGACACAGCCAGCTCATTGTGGATGCAAACTGTTCTATATGTCTTGGTATGGAGACCAGTAAATTGCTCCCTGAATTTGATGACTTTTGAGGCTGTCGATAAAGGCTAAGTTTTTCTATTCCCATAATTTAAAATAAAATATTCATGACCTCTTTTTTCTTCTTCTTTTTTTTTTTTTTTTTTTTTCAGTCTGTTTATAACTTTCCATAGCATTTCAAAACTACATTGCATGTTTGGCTGCTTTGTTCAATCTTGCTTTTATGTTACCAAAGAAACTGTTCTTTTTTGACATGTAATTAATTTTTGAATCACATACTCAGATAAATTCAGGTGCAGTTTGTACATGCACCTTAACTCTACAGCTTTTTTCAAAGCCAATATATGTAGAACTTCCATCAGTATTTTAATACATGTTTTCGTTTTTAATTCTAAGGCAAGTTGTCAGAAGATAAGAACTGTAGACTTTACATGAAATGCAAGCATAATTCCTATAAGACCTCATGAGAATAGTGTGCATGACTTGATTTCTTTCTGTTGGAAAACTGCACTTCGCTTTAAGTGAAATTGCCTTCTAAGATAGATTAAATGCTTCATTCTCATATAGTAAAAAAGCAAAGTAAGCTATCGGACTGTAAATCATGAAAGAATAAATGGTAACCAGATTGTTGCATCTTGCATCTGTGGCTAGTGGTGTGGTGAATTTATTTTATGTAATGGTTTCTTAGATCTCATATATAATAACTCCCCAAATTATTAGTTGGTTTCATTTTTGCTATGATTTAGCAGTTCATTTTCTATGATGAAACTGGCAATATCCTTGACTACAAATCTGCAATTTATGATACAGTAGATAAAAGTCATCTCCCTTTATGGTTTTTCAAGTACATGTCTTGCTGTTGTATAGCATCTTCTAATGTTATCCTGTTGTTAATGAAATAATTTAAAAGTGAACAAATTAGAAGTATGTCTGAGTTTCTGAAATGGAGTAAAGGAAAGTGTTACCAGGAATAATTTTGATCCAGTCTTCTGAGGTGATAAACTATATTCATTATTTTTTTTTTCATACTTAGATTATATTTGAATGACCACAGGTACTATACTCAATAGGTATTTGTTACCTTTGAATTTTAAAGAGACTGTGATATTTCCAGGAAAAAAATAAAAAGAAAGAAAAAAAGAAAAACCCACAGCCTTAACTATATGACATAAGCATTTTTTCCTGGAATAAGTCTTCTTTTTCTCAGGCTGAACAGACCCATGTCTCTCTGGCTTTTCCCAAGTGGGAGATGATCTAGACCCTTTATCATCTTCTAGGAGATCCCCATCTTTTTCTGACTAGTAACACTGAACAAATCAAGTTGTCTAACCAGTATCACTGAATAGATGTAAATAACTGAATAAATCCCATCACAGGATGGGTCAGTGTGTCACAAACTGGAATTAACATCCTGAGAGTTCTGACTTCTGTGCTAGCATTGGTAATGCTTAATTCATACTGCTTTCAGAAAGACATCTATTAAACCCAATTAAATCTAACTTTGAATTACTTTTGGAAACCATTACTGCCTTTTAAAATTTCTGTTTATTCTATGTGAATGGTACTATACAACATATACTTTGGAGAATACTTAATAATAATTATGCTAATTCCTGAGAAACAGATCTGGGAAAATGCAAGATGCATCTCTGCTCTTTTAGTGTTCTTGAAAAAGCATTATTTTCTAACAGAACCACATGCCGTATAGTAACATTGTTCTCTTCCTAATGTATCGCAGCTCCAAAACTCTTTGTTTTACTGCTGATGATAATGCTGTTTCTTAATGAGTTTATAGACAACTTTGAATATAGTAAAATAATTGTATTTGAAAATTCATTTTTTTCCATCACTTCCTATATATGGAATACAAAATGCCAGTAATGAGTCAATATATGAATATACCAAGAGATTTAAAAAAAAACAACACCTTTAAGTCTTAGAATTAAGAAAGTAATTACAAAAGTTACATTAGATCTTGTTCAATTCTGGAAATGTAAGAAACTTTAAATAGCAGGCCTTCCTACTGCTGTGTTCACACATATGCAAAGATAACGGTGAATAACCTTTTAGTGGTTTTACTGTGCTCGTAATTTACATCTCAGTTTTGCAATTTGGTTTCTGGCTGTGCAAGTGATAGAGAGGAGGTATGAAAATGAACATTTATGGAATTCTATGAGGAAATAACCTCTAACTGACCAGTGAATCGCCCATTAAAGATTGTAAACCAGAGTTACATATAGCTTTCTTCAGCAATTGTGTAAAATGTAGTGAAATCCTAAGAATATTGCTCAAGAGGTTAATTAAGTTCTATCACTTTAAATACATAAATAATGGCATTAAATACAAGCATGTGAATGAAGACTATTTTGATGAAGTATTAAGCTACTGGGGCCTAAGTTATTCCATCTCATGTTTGTTTTGTCAGTTTTTTTTAAACCAAATCCAAAGTTGTATGAATAGTTTATAGATGAAGTCTTGTAGGACAGTTTTTGTTTACCTTACTTTGCTTTGTTTGTTTCTAGTTTTAGTTGCTTTTTTTTTTGGTTTTTGTTTTTGTTTTTTTTTTGTCGTTCTTAAAAAAATGCTATATTTTATAATTGATTGCTAGGATAGCTATGCTTGACATAATCTGAGAAGTCTACTTTCTTTTTTCAACTCCATAAAATTGCTTTTATTGAGTAGTTTTCTGTATTTGACAGCTTTATGATAAAATCATCAACTCATCATCACTTTCATAACAGAATGTATGGAAACTTCATAGTGAATTACAGCTGTACTGTTGTACTTGACATCTTAAAATAGCTGTCTCTGTTGTACTGCCATCCATGTGGTTTTCACTTGGAGCTATTGAGTATAAATAGTTTATCCCTTGAATAAAAACAAATTCCTACAATCTGGAGTTTGTTATCCAATACTGAAACATGTAGTTACCAAGACTGTGAAAGAAAATGGTAAAATAGAACTATGTTTGTATACTATTTGTGTGCACAGTTATCTTGTTTTTTGTTTTTTTTTAACCTGAATTATTGAATAAACCCTGGAGTTTGCTGTTTTCTGTGTATTTCAAGAACTTGTCAAGAGTCTGGGTAATAGTTTTTCAGTGTAATTAAGATGCAAACTTTGTTAATCATCCTGGTATGCTTTTAAGTTGAAACTCTATTGTTATTCCTATGGGACTTCTGAACCTTCACAGAAATGAAGGACGGAAGAAACTGTCTGTTTAAAAAAAACAAACAACAACAACAACAAAAACACCAAAAACAAGATGAAACTTTTAAATTGATAGCATACAAATGAGAAGAGTACCACATTTGAAGTTACTTCCTTGGCACAGATTTGCTGCTGTAGGAGTTGTAACAAAACTATGGGATGTTTTGAAAAGGCAAAAGAAGTTATTTTGGAACACTGGGGAGAGATACTGTTTAAGACTGGGAAATAGTAAATTTCTTAGTGATCAGGGAATTAGATTTACAGGCCATACATGCCAGAAACATATGATTTAGTGAGCAGAAGGCAAGATCTAAATTCCCTACTCATCACTCTTGAAAAACAGGCAAGTCTACATGAAGATGACCTCCCTTCATTTATGGTTACAGTCTTGAGTAGAAGTGGCACAGCTGCTTTGATAGCCCCAGAGCTGCTAGGTGCATTAGGTAAGCTCAGTGCTGTTTGCTGTGCTAGTATTGTCAGCACTTACCTTGTCATGCCTATAAAGAGACTTAGATAATTACTAAATGTTGTGTTGCATGGAAATTCAGGTACAATATAGCTGACTAATTCTAGATGGGTATTTTAAATAGAAATGAATGGTCTGTTTTCCTAGAAGTCAGTTATTGTTGGAAAATAGTATCCTGGATTGCTTTGTTTGATAGAAATGCCTTATTTTTTCCCAGATCATAAGCATTAGTAAAATATATATCATCTGTCCTTACAGAAGTTAGGAGAGCAGAATGGTAGATCAAATTTCTCATAAGGAAAATCTGACCACAAAATGAGTTCTCTGTTAAATGAGCTTGTAAGCAGCAAAATAAATTTGATGAGCAGTGTAAGCCTATGAAGAGAATCTTTCAGAAAGACTGATATGGAAATAATAAAAACATTGATAATAACAACACAGTGATGTTAATAATAATGATGATGATAATAATAATAATAACAACAGCATCAACAAAAAAAAAAATCCCCCACACCTCTGAACAAAGAAAGTATCGTTTTATTGGTAAATACTTCATACTAAAGATTATAGATTATAAGTATGGGTCCATGACATTAGCTTAGTGAAAGATTTGGGATGTATTCTTCTCACCCCAGTGAAGAATCAGGAGTGGCATGGTGGGAGAGCTAGTGTCAGACTGTTTTGTGTATTTAAAAAAAAATAACAGTTTTGTTCGTTATCATTTAGGGATTGATTGAATCAATAGATGTTACGAGTCAGAATACAGACAAAAAAAAAATCTTGCAATTTATACTGCCAAGAAAATTCAAGACTTTTTAATATTCTGCAATTTATTCTTTAGTTGCTTGTAAAAGGCTTGGAGACCAGCGTGACAGAGCTGATTTTAGTAAAAGGCGAAAGCATTTATAAAGTATATAAACCTTCAGCTTCTTTGAATTTCAGCTTGCCCTGTCACCAATTAGAAGGAAGTTGCTGCCCAGGCCCGTAAGCAAATACAAAATGAAGGAAAGTCTTATCTTCAGGCTGTCAACAGATAATTCCTTACCTCAAGTACTAAGATAAGCTCTATTAATAGTGTTGTTTGGGGCATTTTTTCCTTCTCATATTCTCAAGGGGAGTCATATTTTAATGGACTGGTTTTATGGAAGTACCTTCCTTTGTTCTTAATGTCTTTGTAAAAATCTCTGATGTTCCTGGAACTGTGCATGTTTATGCCAATTTCTTGTTTAGGTTATGGGGTCCAGTGTCTCAGAGGCTTCAGAATGAAACAGATTTACTTGGAAAATGTTAAAAGCAAAATGTAAAGGAAAGGGAAATAACTGTCACCCAGTGTGAGGCTTCAGGTCCTAGCAATTTACTGTCTCCAAAATTGATGTTATCATGTCCTTCTGAAGAATATTTTAGAGTTCAATAGTAGCCAAATGTGAAGTATTCAGAAAGTACTTCTTAGCGTATGAAGTATTTCATTAACATCTTAAACAATTATTGAAATGTTAACGTGATTTTTTGAAATGTAACAGAACTCAGTTGGGAGTTGGTGGTTCTTTGGAAAAGTGAGCACTGAGTTATTTTAGAGCTTTCAACATATTTAGCGGTATCTAGTGTAACACTTCCTATTTATAGGTAGAGCAAAGCAAGTCTGGTTTTAATTGCATTTGCTTTTTAAACTGAATTCGGTTTCATTTTGCAAATGTTAATTAACGTTTGTATAAAATACTTGAAAATCTGAAAATAATAAATGCTGAAGAGGGTTGACTGAAAGCATATAACTTTTCAGTATTAGAAGAATGTTCTGATGACTCATGTACTGTCCAGATTAGAAAATAATGTTTTCCTCCTTGAATGATACAGGAAAAACTCAATCAGTGTTCTGTGTTAAAAGTAGTGTTAATAATTTGCCATTAAAAATAACATTTACAATATTGGTACCATACTTGATGTCATCACCCTTACAAATAAATATCTGAAATGATTGAACTCCAAAGATGAAGAAGGAAGAGAGGGAACTAACTATGTACAATTTATAACTGTGTAAGCATTCTAAGTTTTAAGTATTATTTTTTCAGAGTTAAATTCGATATCAATTAAATTATGTAGCTGTGCTCAGGTGAGGTTTACTTGGCTAATCAATGAAGTTACTGTCTAACCTTAAAATCTGTGAGTGTTTGGTTGCTCAAGATAATGGAAAATTATTTTCTTTCTTTTTAGATATGGGATATCTGCTCCCTGCTAAATTCTAGGAGTTCAAACTTTACTAATATGTCTCAAAAGCATGGCATACTGGTTTTCAGTGCATCCTCATTTTTCTTTAAGGGATCCAGAAAGCTAGTGCTACATTTACACATTTACAAAAAAACAAAAAAAAAAGATAATCCTCATTGTCTTCCTTTTTTTTTTTTCTCTCTTCATATGGAATTTTAATATTTTGCTTTTATTGAACTTTCTATATTTTTTGTTTGTTTGTTTTAGTATTGAATCATCTGGATTTTAGTGATCTTTTTATTCTTTTCACTACTGTTAGGAATTGCTTTCTTGTGCTTCCTTTTTTCAGAATTTTCCTTTTGGAAGATTCACACTGCAATGCTAGTGTTCTTTATCACAGTACAAATGTGACAATGCTTTTTCTCAGAATAGATGTCAGTAACATCACAAAAGTCTTCAGTTTCATGGCATTTATTTCTTTAAATAGAAGATATGGATTTTTTTTTTTTTAATCTCCTAGCCTTTGTCTATAATATGTGTTCAAAAGACAAGCTTTTTTGACCTATTTTGTTTGAACAATGCAAATTAATTTCAGTTGTTTTGGACAATGTTTCATGGTAGTACTGTGATGGGAATCATAACTTAGAAGATGGTAAATTTGATGAGAAGTAAGTGTAAACAATATTCTTATTTATTTTTATCTGTGATGATAGAAACAAGAGCTAGACTAGCTCTCTTGAAACAAATTAGTCAAAATGAAACTAAATGGAAATAACAAACAAACAAACAAACAAAAATGTACACAGTTATTCTAAAATCTGTGTAAGAGCAGTATATACTCACTTTTGCCAGACCATAGTTTTCCATAGTAATTATGGAGCAAATTATAGGAAAAAAAATGACCTCTTTTGCAGAGGTTATAGCTAATCCATGGTATCAGACAATTGCAGATATTGGTGTACATTGTGTTCTATCTCTTTTTCTACAAGGAAGGCAATACTCAGCGTATATATGTAGGAACCTGCAGTTGTTTTCAGACAGTCCAGTTAAATACCCTGGAGTATGTTTGGCCTACAGATTTTACTTTGACTGTTCTCAATATAAATTTATCACAGTTTTAGTTTAGTTTAGTTTTGCTTGAGTTGAGAATAAAACAAGAACTGAGTGTTTTGCACAGCCCTGAAGCTCCCTTGAAAGTCCAACCTGCATAAATGCTAGTTCAGCCTACCTGCAAGTCACCTCACATCGCTGGGTGACTGCATCAGCCCAGTGGTTTCACTTTGTTATGTACTACACTAAATCACCATGTGGTGACTGATATGTCTTAGTAGATAATGCCAAGAATTTCCTTTTATTACTATCTTCAGGATCATAGACATACTAAAATTGTAGTTCAAAGTTTTTATTGGTCTGTGTTTAGTGGATCAAAATCCCTGTAGGTTTGTGTCCATTTTCACCCTGACAAAAAAAAAAGAAGGGAAGGGGAAATTGAGCATAAAAATTCTGCTTATATTTCATCTTTCTTGTCAGCAGGGCAGTTGCATACTAGGTGAGACAATGAAGGGTCGGAGAGCTGTCTTGTGGATCCCTTGCTGTGTAATAGAAAGGGAGAGTGGGCACTGAACTGTCTGATGTATGGTGAGGAAGCAGTGGCATCTGTGTAGAACTTAAAACCTGAAACAGGGTATTTAGAAAACTTCTCTTTATATTTTAATTAGACGGGAACCTGCACTCAGCATATGAAACACTAGTGCCAAGGAAATTTTTCCTGGTAGTGTCAAACTCTGTTTATGAATGATTTATCTTTCTAAGTGTTGTAATGAGTAGTGTGTTTTAAATGAAGGGTTATGGTTTTATAGAATATTAATTACATTTTCAGTATTATTATTTTCTCTGATTTATTGTGCATTGATAATTGGCTTTCTTCACTGTAGCACTGCATTAAGGTGGCAACAGTAGTTGTGTAATCTGTTCATAGGATAATTTTTCTCTGCTCTATTTTATGTGACTTTTTTTTGCGTAGGATGTTGAGCTCTGTAGTAAATATTCAGTGTTTTAGGTTCAAAATTGGCTGTGTTTCAGTCATGTCACAATACTGACTTCAAAGTGTGTTCATGTGTATATGATTAAGCTTAGAGCTAGGATCCACGTAACAAAGGGAATGTGAAAAAAGAGGAGCAGAGAGGTCTAAATTAAAAAATAATAATATATCTGTGTCATTTTCTAGCCTATTTTAAGTCTTATGGTCTTGTATTTCAGGCCATTAAAGATTCCATGTATTGGGAAACTCAGTATAGATTAACCAGCATCAGACTGACAACACCTAGAATATGTATTGCAGAATAGAAAAGGTACAAATGTGAGATGGAAGACAGAAAGGGATGTAAGGTATAAGGAAATGTTAATCTCAGGTGGAAGGAAAAGCCTTGAGGAGTTGACTCGTGTGCAAATACTTTGTGCAGTATTCATGTAATTTTTGTAAAACACTGTAATCATAACTCTTAGACATAAGTTTATTTCTGTTTTGACCAGAAATACAGTTTTTAGAATATGTGATATGTGATGTTTTTCTCATCTCAGGAAGATTACTTTGAAAGCAGCAGCTGTAGTTGCTAGTGTAGTTCATAGTCTGATATCTAAATGGTATTTTCTTTTGAGCCTTTATTTTGTCTGTAGTGGAATTTCTAGTCAGCTGTCACTAAAAAGATAACATGGAGAAAGCTGTATGTTTAATATCTCACTACATTATAAAATTCTAATTCAAAAATAATATGTATGTAATTTTCAATTTCTGTTATTAAATAAGTAATAAATTAATAAGTAATTTGTGAAATTAACTCAGTTCAGATCTTTGTGCCAAATGTCCCAAATTTATACTTAAAATAGAACACAAAGCTATTTCAAAATATGTCTACTTCTTTACTTTGAAATCATTTCTTGCTAATTTGGAAGTTCAGTGTCCTTTCACTGGTGAAAGTTAAAATCAAAATTATAATATCTGTTTTTTTGTCAGTTTGTTTGTTTCTCAATTTATGTGGCTTGTTGTTTCATCCCCTGTGCTAAGCTCAGTATTGCTGCCAGTGCTCTATTTTCTGTAGCTGTTGAGCAGGTGAGCAAGTAGAGCTCAGGAATGTTCTCCCACTTGACCTTTGCTGAGGGTTGCATGCCAGGGACGCACAGCAGTTGAATTGTTTTGAAAGTTTGGCGTAGTCATAAGAGGTGCAGTGAAAGATTTACAGTAGTCTGTGCTCATAATTCCCAGTCTTGAAATGCAGTTGTAGCCTAGCAAGTGGTCACAGAGGTAAGAGCAACAAATGTGGTGACTGGGAATCACTGTGCTTCTTACTCGCCATTGCTCAATCTGGCAGTTTAGTCTTGCTTATGCAGCTTCATTAGTATTACAGGGGCACAGAATTGGACCTGGAGAGCAGTAAACAAAAGCTTAGCTTTTGGATGATGTTATTCTGACAGCTTGAATAATATTTAATGTCCAATAACAGAAGGAAGAGATTTGCAATTCATCCATTATAAAATGAGCTGAAGCCAACTGCAGCCTCTAAATTTAGAAATTTTATGTTACAGCTTTTGTGAACAGTGGAGTTTATTTCATCTGTTGGAGGAAAAGAAAAAAAATATATATATATAAACAGTACGGAAGTCTTTGCTTCAGTAACTTTGAGCCTGATATTCACACGTTCTTAGAGTTTCTAAAGTACATTTTTAATTTTCCTAGGTATTTTGACACTTAAGATTTCCCACAGTCTTGTCCATACAGTTTAAGCTGAGTCTGTTAAACCAAAAACAAAGTAAATGGGAATACGGATTAAATGATGCAGATATGTTAGAAAAACAAGTCTCAGTCCAAACTCAGCAAAGGTAGTAGGCTGCTGACAGTTGAAAAACAAAGAAAAGAAAAAAAAGAGAGAGAGGAAAAAAAAGAATCTAAATATGAATGTGTGGTGTTATCACAAAGTTATGTAATACGAGGAATTCTTAAATTCATTGCCTGTATGCTTCATTAGTTAAGTACTGAATTTCACACATTTCTAGACTTAAACCACTACATAGACCGTTATGGTTTTGCATGAATAAACACAAAAGTATATGAAAAATGTATCATATGAAAGCCAATGCACTTTAATAATGCTAATAGCATCCATGTTTGTGTTCAGGGAAAGTAAAATATCGTTTTATTAATTTAATGTCTCATTTCTAAATGCAGTCACAGACAAGTTGTATTTCTCCTGATTTTTTAAATATTTTGTAGGTAGAGTGTATATTGCAAATGCTACCATCTATGAAGAGTTGTTTGCTTAATAAGTTGTTTTCTCACCAGTATCTTAAATAATGAAATGCCTTGAAAAAAATAGTAACAGATACTTAAATAGATAAGAAGATGAATACTAAAATAAAATATAAATATAAACATATCAAATGTCTCCTAATTAATAATTACATTCTTAAGACACATAGTAATGATTTATTGAATTCTTTGAAAACTTTCTTACAAATTTAAAACTGTAGTGACTAGATTACTTACATATTTACTCACATGAGTAATCATATTAGTCATAATCCTGTAGCTTCTGTTTGTGGTTCCTTCCATCATTCTAGATATTATTTTTAAAACTTATGTTAATCTTCATAATTACATGAGGAAGCTTTAAGTAAGTAGCTAAAACATCAGACATGTTTAGGTGGGAGTTCAGTCATGCAGTTGCTATTTTCTACACACAGCAAACTAAATCAAATAAAACATATGTTCTGAAAGATGATGAAATCGTTCTAGCATGCGAACTGTCTGGTTTTCAGATAACAGAATGTTACTAAAAAGTTATATTTTTGTATCAACCAAGTATTTGAACCTGTGCAGAAAAAAGTAATTATCTTTTGGTGGTTCGTCTACATGCACCGTGCTGCTGGTGTTGCTGCAGATTCTTCATCCTGCTTGAGCAGTAGGACTGAGTGGGTCGGGGGACTGACTGATGTAGCTGGGGCCCTCCATTTCTTCATAAATTTCCAGCTCTATTTAGGTCCCTAATGGCAATGAAGCACCATTAATTATTCCTTCATCTGCCTATCCATCTCCCTAGTAAATACTTCAATATATATATGTGTATACATTTTCTGTTCTTGATTTTTCTTTAGGTTTCTAGCAAAACTACATTTTGGTTTGTTACGAAATATCATACTAAATCCTGATGAATCTTACTTCTCCTGAGATTGTTTATTTCTCACATTGAAATTCTACAGATTGTGTAACATTTTAAAAATGGAAAGCAAATGGTCTTCCACTTCATGAACACCATGATGTTCCCTTTTTCATTTAGTGGAAAAAAGATAGCATGAAAACTTGCATGTGAAAGGTGATAACTGTTGCACACATAAATAATTTCATCAGAACTTGAGAATACAGTATAAATGAATTTTGTAGGATCCATATTCCAAATGGAAATGAAATTTCCTGCATGCACTCCTTACTGCTCAGCCATAGAATTTGCTTACTTCTTGTTATAAGATACTCATTTCTTTAGATGTGCTACCAGCTTTGTCTGGTTTCTAACTCCCACTCCATTTAGCAAGGTATAAAGCATGCTTCACAGTGCTGAAGAATTATTCACTTGGTGCTTAGTGGAAACCACTTGACAGTTTTCAGTTCATTCTGTTTGATTTGACACTTCCAAAAGAACAGAGTGACCTTCATTAGTTTGATCATACGGAAACAGCCTTGTTACCAGAAGTGAATTTAAGATATAAGAAAAGTAGGCTTACCCTATTTAAATGAAGCAAAGTTGAACTATAGACTTGCAATAGCTGGAAATAACTGTACTCCAAAAGTATCAAACAAGAAAATAAGATTGTGAATATATCTATATATGGTTGTTGGTTTTTTTTGTTGTTTTTTTTAAAGCATATAAATCTGTTTCACTCTTCTTTAGCCTCTGGGAAACAAAAGAAGCTAACATCTTTTCGCCCAGGGCTTTCATGCCCTGAGAGGTCTTTGAGGTACATTCTCATTGTTCTTCGTCACCCCAAAAAGACAATTGAAGACTTCGAGTGCTTCTGCTTCATGGTTTCCCTTGTAAGATCTTTTTTATCTGTGCATAGGAACTAGAATGTTGCACAGAAGCAGAGAGGATTAGATCAGTTATTTTCTTTTTCTGACATATTACTTGTTCGCTTGTTCATTATGCAATTTAATTTGTATACATTTTGTTATGCCTGATGTTTTTGGAAACCATAAGGTTTTTTGTTCATTTTTAATCTGGCATTACAAGTTACCTTAAGGAATAATCTTTCTACAAGTACTTTAATAGATTTGTGACGCATAAAAGCAATGTCTGGGATCTTGATGAAATAAATGAGAAGCTTCACATTAATCTAGAAAGTCTAGGTTCCTGCTCCGACATTTGTTTTTGATTTATTGGCTATATCCTCTCGTCACAATACTGACAAACTAAGGGATGAATGAAATGTTTTAGATGACACTTATTGTTTTTTTTTTCATATTTACCTTAGTATTGCAATAGTTTTCTAATGCCAACTTTTAAGAAGGAAGATTTTTAAATATCTGAAAAAAAATAATTATAAGAAATACCTCTTTACAAGAAGAGTTAAAAACAGATGAAGCCTAAATTGCTATCTGAGTAGGTTGACTCCAACTGTTCTCTACTGTATACTCCTCCCTACCTAGTTCTACTCCTTAATGATAGCCTACAGACAGCAAGTTGGTAATGTTACAACTGTTCCTTTGACTCCTTCAGTACTTCAGCATTTAAAAAAGAAATTGTTTAAAATTAGCCTAGTTGAACTCTGCATCTACCATCAAATTACTCATTAGACCAGTCTCTCTAAGAGTCACAATTGTAAGAGCAGAGCCAACATCCTTTTGTGTAGGGATATTGTATGATAGACTTTATTAAAGTAATTTCTCCTTGAGGATGACAACTCAGTCAGACACCTCATAAAACATGAGGAAGGCAGCAGATGAGTAGGTAGAGCACTTTCTGTAAGAAATAATTGACAAATTGGAGAGCTTCAACTTAAGAAAAAGAAATGATAGTTTATTTACTTATAAAAATTAAGAAAAAAATAATGTTTGAAAAATGGCATTCCTCACGGCTCAGTATTTGGGCAGGTTTTGTTTAACATTTTCATCAGTGATCTGGGTGAGGGGATCATCCAGTAATTTTGCAGACACTACCAAGATAGGCAGGATTACTGATCTGCTTGAGGGCAGGAAGGCTCTACAGGGGGATGTAAGTTGGGTCATTGGGCTGACTCCATTCACGGGGCATTCAACAAGTTAAATGCCAGGTGCTACACCTGGATTGTAACAATTCTGTGCAGTGATACAGTTTTGGGGCAGAGTGCGTGTGAAGCCTGTAGACAACAAAGATCCAGGGGCATTAGTAGACAGCCAGTGTGCTCAGGTGGTCAAGAACCCCAATGGCATCCTGTCCTGTATGAGAAATAGAATAAGCAGCAGGACTGGGGACAGCTGTTCTCTGGCAAACGGTGCTAGTGAGATCACACCTCAAATACTGTTCATTTTTAGGCTGCTTATTACAAGGACATTGAATTGCTGAAGTATGTTCAGAGAAGGGCAAGAAAGCAACTTCAAGGGACTGGAAAACAAGAGTTGTGAGGAGTGACTGAGGGAGCTGGAATTGTTTAATCTGGAGAAGAGGAGCCTGATGGGAGACCTTATTGTTCTCTACAACTGCCTGAAAAGAGACTACCAAGAGGGTGGTTTTGGTCTCTTCTCTCGGGTGATAAGTGGTAGGATACAAGGAAAAGACCTCAAGTTATGTGATGGGTTGTTTATCTTAAAATTTTGAAGAATTTATTTTCAGGGTGGATGATCAAGCACGGGAACTGGCTTCCCAGGAAAGCGATGGAGTCCCTGTTCTCATTTAAGAGAAATGGGACTAAGTTACATGGTTTAATGATAGTACTGAGTAGATCAAGTTGGACTTTGTCCTAATGTTCAGATTGATGATTGTGCTTGATCTTGAGTGTCTTGTCCAACCTCAATCATTCTACAATTTTAAGAACCCACTCATAATTTTTAAAATTGGAAAAATTTTGTTTTATACATTTGCAGAAGTTTCAACTAGACTAATCTTTAAATGAAGAAAAATGCATAGCTTAGTTCAAAGCACATGAAATAAGATGAAATTCAAAATTCAGTATCTGGGAATTAAAAAAAAAAAAAAGTGTATTATGTGGCTGCAACTCAAGTAGAAATAAATCCAACCTGATGGACTATTCTGGATAAAAATAAGGTGCTTAAAATGTATATTTGTTTTTGAAAGACACTTTGGAAAGTATTTAAACTCTGTGAAAGATGTATAAGTAATTTTTTGGATAGCACATCATTTAAAAATTACTTGTATTAATTACTTTGAAGTAGTATTCTTCTTGGATAAGTAATATCACAGTTCGTTGTGGGCAGTTTTTAGGATGTATTCCCCAAAGTCCTGCAGGTTTTGAAAAATTTATTTGACACTTGCTAATGTTACAGTTTCAAGTCTAGCTCCTTATACCATGTCTTGCACTCTTCTAGTGGTGCCTTGTCCATGTAGTGTCATGTAATGTGCTGTGCTTTTGGTCATATAACCGTGCAGATAACGCAGTTATCTGCAAGAAGTTCTATAGCAGCGTTTTGTCAGTGCAGTACAACTTCATCCACTGCTTTTCTAACTTGCTGTACTTAGCCTGACAACTGAAGTTGCTACAGTTGATAAAGAACGTAAACTTTTTTCTTCCTCTCATTTTCATTCTCTTCAACAGTGACAGGCTACTCAGTCCCTTAAGAATGAAGATTTCAGATAGCCCTTTTTCTCAGTTCCTGTTCCTACAAAGGGGAGAGGAAAAAATTAAAATTCAGGATATTATGACAAAAAATATAGAACTATTCATAAATCATTTTCCCTAATTGGCTGCATTTCAGGCTGAGTGTGTCTTTTGATCATGCTCATTGTTGCAAGGTATAAGTAAATTGAAACACTCACACATGCATATGAAAAGATTTTCATATTTCAGCTAAAGGGTATCAGTGCATCAGTAGTTTCTTTTGGTAGCGTGAATTATAACTGTCCATAATTCTACCCTGTGATTGTATTCTGCAGGTGGTCAGATTGCTTGAAAATGTATGAAGATAAAGTGAAAATATTACTTCTTTAGGAAACTGTCGATATATTGATGACAATGCTTTTGAAAAGCATTCTCCTACAGATCAAAATGAGTGTGGTTTAGAATTATGTGTTGGTCAAGGAAAACAAGTTCTGTACTTGGCAAATTCTGTTTAATTGTTCACTTTTTTGGAGTCCATTCTGGATTTAAT
Source organism: Oreortyx pictus (assembly GCA_036925125.1). Classification (NCBI taxonomy): domain Eukaryota; kingdom Metazoa; phylum Chordata; class Aves; order Galliformes; family Odontophoridae; genus Oreortyx; species Oreortyx pictus. Next base: position 75,767,481 of record JAUPFR010000001.1, on the reverse strand, counting down.
GCACTTATCTAAATGGTTTAAAAAGTTGCCCTTTTTTCATCTTTGCTTAGGCGAAACATAATGTACAGTAATGTAATGTGATTTATCCTGTGATTGACAGTTTTTTCTCATGTTCCTTTTCTGTTGTTTCTTCCTCTGCTGCATTAAAAACAAGAGAGTGAACTCTCAGGGAACAGATTTATATTTGTCTTCTCAATACCAGGAAATCTGAACAGAGAAAACAATTTTTTTTGTTTGTTGTTTCTCTGCTATTGTACTGAAAAATGTAACACAATTTTGTAAATATACAAAATTTTCCTCCATATACTAAATCAATAATAACCAGATTGTGAAATCATTATATTAAATGCCTTTTTTTTTTTGCTTTATTCTTACTTCTAACGACATACTAAGCTATTTGACAGTTCAGCAGTTTTTTTGTCCATCTTACTGATGTAGTCACTGTTGAACAGCTGAATTGTATTGATGAAAAAATAATAACTACCTTGAAACAACTTATTCATCTGCGATACTTTAGTGTTGGACTATAAGCATCTGGAGCCATTCTAGGACACTTTTCTTGTAAGCAAGTGCAAAACTTGTGTGAATCAAGAAAAATGATAACTTCAGCTGGAGCCCTGCATTTAGGAAAAGTATGGTTTTGAAATAACCTGAAGTGAAGAAGGTCCCGCAAGATTTACTTTGTTTAACATATTATCCTGGACTGTATATTAGCATGATGTTCGTCAGGCTTGTGTAAGCATACTGTGACTACTTCTGTGTGTTCTATTTAGTTTACTAATGCTGGCAGCTATAAAAATAGCAGTAAAATTTGTTTATTAACTATAAAAGACTAATGGTAGCATTGAATTTTGCAATCATTTTAAATAATGGCATATACTTCTGCTTGTATGAAATTTTCCTTCTGATACTCAATTTAGATTTGTTATTTGTAATATATATTTTGTTTATAAATTCAAATAAAGGCAACATAGATTAGTAAATATTTATATTTATCAAATAATGGCAACATAGATTTATATATATATATAATACATATTATATTAATATATATAAATTCCTTTGGTCTGTGAACAAAATACTGTCTTTTTTTCAGACCATCCCTTTGCAGATTGATTGGTAAATAAAGGCCATACTGAATAATTAAGAATCCTCTTAAGATAGTTTTGAATTTGGATTCTTACAGTAAACATACTGTGCTGTTGCCAAAATTAATTAAATAATAGAAGTGGAAGGAATTTGAATACAAAAGAGTGCCACATTAAAAAAGAGATTTAAATTTTGAAATGTTGAAGACCCAGCTTTTAAGTGTAACAAATAATATTAACTGAGATGCTTCAGATCTTTGGAAAACAGCCCTTTGACATAGTTACTAATAATTTTAAATCCTTGTACTTCAGTGATTTTAATAGTGCATGTGGAACCAAATTTTTTTTGTCTACCAGGATGTTTTTGTTGTGTAGTCATCACAGTATGTGTGTGCAATGATCCTCACCATAAAATATAAAAATCAGTGTCTGAGCTCAGTAGTATTCTGTTGTGATCTACACTACAATAAGAACAAGTACATTACTTTTTCTGGCCAAATCTTACGTTTTTTTGCCAAAGTGAATGTTCTTATTTAATAGGTTTTGGTATATTTTGTTATCTTTGCAGTAGCCTTTGGCTGTTGGCATGTTTTTGTTTTATGTAATTTTTGAAAATTTCAGTTTTATGTATTGGAAATCTTAAATTTAGGGCAGGAAATAATAATCAGATTTTTTTTCTTTATTTTTCTAAGATTTAGGTGAATTATTTTCTGGAGCAGCAGAGTCACGCGCCTTCAGTTCTTTTATGTTTCTATTTTTGGAACTCTGTTTCTTATTCTAAGGTTGTTACCATAGTTCCAGGTGTCTGAACACTAAAACAAAACAGAATATTCTTAAATATTTTCTTTTTCACAAACTTATTCCTGTCAGCATCCAGTCAGACAAAGAATTTCATATTTTCCAGTGACCTTGCACAACAGCTCATGATATTCATATTTCTTTATAAATTGTCTTCTTGTGTCCAACAGCCTTTTAAATAGCACTTCTCTGATCCTTTTCATCTGCAGTCAGTACGTCTGACTGATCATGCATGGTTTTGCTGAGTTCAATTCTAAGACAACGTACTCAGACTGAGTTTTCTGAAGGTTTTCATTTGGCATAAATATGCAATTGGTTATTTCCTTTTGTGTAAAATGTCCCACTAGAGAGTATATACATGAGCAATATATATGTATCTTGAATAGACATTGATTCAAACTACAGGTTTTCAGTACATTTTGGAAATGAATGATTGTATTTTCAGCTTTAGAGAGTGTGTTTGTTTGTTTGTTTTTGTTTTTTATTAATAAAAAATAACTGAGGGTCAGTATTCAAATGAGAGCATTATTTAGAAGATAGGAACTTACAATACTGAAGGGATTTTCATGTTACAGAAAATTAAAGGATGGTGTTACACACAATTTTTTTAAATTATCTCTGCATATTTTGTCTTCTGTAGTACTTCACTATTTGATATAATCCAGCTCAGAATTAGCTCTATGAACATTATGGTGTATTTATCACCAAATGCAATACTTTATTGAATGGGTTAGTCATTCACTGGTTCAAGAAAAGGAAGTAATTTACTTGATTTTGTTCAGATTACCCAGTAAATTCCTCAACTTTCCTTCATATCTCTAATAAAGCAAAATTACTTTGCTTTATAAAAATAACAGATATATATGAGATAATATATAATTATATTTATAATCATTGAAAACAACAACAACACCATGGTACGTATCCTTATCAGATGCACTTTTTTTTCCAGTTTTTTGAGGGAGATAACCCAAGTGTTTCATGAGGAAATGGGTTTCGGAGTGTTGGAGAAAGTATATTCAACCACTTGTGTAAATGGGCTCCTGAGATGTCCTGAATGCATTTTTCATAACACAGTCTGATTCCACTTATGAGTGGAAGAATTGATTATGATGGAATCTCAGGACCATGGTACATGTTGAAAAACTCAGGCTTGCTGAGAGAAGTATTCTCATTCTCCCTAGAGAATGACTGCTGATATATGTTACTTGGATACAAATGGCATGGAACATCATATCCACCTAGAAATGTTTCAGTTTTGTATTGACAAGAAGCAAAAGCATTTCTTATTTAGAGTAGCTGTTTTAATGAATTAATATAGTTGTACATCCAGTTTTCTTTAGAGAGAGTTTTTCATCCAACTCTTTAAAAGCAACGACAAACTAAACAAAACTGACAATGAAGCAAAAATATGTGATTTTTGTGGTTGTCTCATGAACAAATACAATAAGCAAGCTATTATAGTTCTGTGAGCTCTGTTGACTGAAATTTCCATGCTGTCAGGAATTACAAGTGGACGTACTGTTAAGTCTCAATGTCTAGCAGGGAAAGAGCTGGAGTAATATTCTGAAATTGGTTGGTTGTTATAGCCCATATGGCTGTGAAACTGAGATAGTAATTTCCCACAGCACAATCCTTGAGCCACATGCTCTCACCATGACATCAGGATTTTACTTAATCAGTTCAACAACATTTCTGTTATACACTATTGCTTTACACCACAATTTGTTTGTTGTTTAAGGTATACACCGAATATACCTGTTCCTGGTGTGCTCTGATTGTGTTTCATTCTTCCCATTCTGTTTCCTCATTTTATTTGACCTAAACCTGCTGCCACATGTGCTTACTCACAGACTTTTTCCCTAGGCTTGAGTAGGGGATACTGACCGTTTTTCTTCTCTTTCCCTAAACATCATCTGAGTCCCTGCAATGATCTTTATCCCTTCTTCCAGAAATAAGAAGAGCACTGGTAGATTCATAGATTCATAGATTCATTAGGTTGGAAAGGACCTACAAGATCATCTAGTCCAACCATCCTCACACCACCATCCCTACCCACTAAGCTACTAAATCAAATCCCTTAGCACCTCATCTAAATGCTTCTTGAACAGCACTAGGGACGGTGCCTCAACCACCTCCCTTGGCAGGCCATTCCATTGCCGGACCACTCTCTCAGAGAAAAAATTTTTCCTCAAATCTAATCTAAATTTTCCCCGGCGCAACTTGTGGCCATTCCCTCTCGTCCTGTCATTAGTTACCTGGGAGAAGAGGCCGACCCCCTCCTCACCACAGCCCCCCTTCAGGAAGTGGTAGAGTGCAATGAGGTCTCCTCTGAGCCTCCTTTTCTCCAGGCTAAACAATCCCAGCTCCCTCAGCCGCTCCTCGTAAGACTTGTGCTCCAGACCCCTCAACAGTTTTGTTGCCCTTCTCTGAACATGCTCCAGTGCCTCGATGTCTTTCTTGTAGTGAGGGGCCCAAAACTGAACACAGTAGTCGAGGTGCGGCCGCACCAGAGCTGAGTACAGGGGGATGATCACCTCCCTGCTCCTGCTGGCCACACTATTCCTAACACAGGCCAGGATGCCATTGGCCTTCTTGGCCACCTGGGATAGGTGGCCAAGAAGATAGGTGGAGGTCTCCTTTCCCTGCTGAAGCATTTATTATCCCTTCAGTCTTCAGTGTACACCTCTCTGGAAAGAGCTATGCAACATGAGATGCAGTATCAGATCTATGAAGTAGTGTTGGTGCAATATGAGATGCAGTATCAGATCTACGATGTACTGTTGGTTCAGTAATTTTATTTGCTTTCAAGTATTCTAAGAATCACTGTTCCCTTCCCTGGAAGATCTATGAATTTTTAGTGTAGTGAAGCAGTCTTAAAGAAAAGCAGCTCATCCTGACTGAAGTCAGGAAATTCAAATAGTTTTTTAAAAGTGTAGAACAAAGCTTTAATTGTTTGTGCTCTTTATTTATTTATTTATTTTTGTCACTTTTTGTCTTGTTGTAAGACTAGGTCCCCTGATGCTTTACCTAGCAGATTTGCTCTGCTACTAGCGATTATTGTGTTCACCACAATCATGTTTCTTTCAAATAGTGTTTTAGATAGCCCTTGCAGCCTGCTAACATTTGCCTTAATGAATTAGAAAAGTGTAACCATTAATTATATCTTGCAATGAATCTTAAAACAAAATTACTGAAGTCCCTGAAGGACTTACTCTTCAAAATTATTAAGCCTTGAGTTCGTTTGGTAAGAATTAAAGATGATTGCTGTTCTCATTTCTCAAACGTGATTGTGTTTCGTAATACTGTTTGAGTCACAAGCCTGGCATTTCTGTTTTTGTATGCAACTGTCATGGTTTTATGATTTCTGGTATTGGTATTCCACATCATAACAACATGTAGTGCATTAAGAGTTAAAGAGTTAATACTCCAACTCCATAGATCATTGATATTTCCGGGTATACCTGTCTCAGAAGATAAGAACTACATTCCCCAGAGGACTCTGCGATGCTTTGCATTTTTACGTATTTTCCGCTCAGAGGGAAAAGATAAAAACCCTCTGCGGTCACGGGACACTCTCTTTCCTTCGGGATCGACTCAGCAGTGGGTGCTCGCTGCCGTGTCGCCTTCAGCGTTAGCGTAAGGCCTTCGGTTTATCGGACACTCTCTCTCTTGCTCATTTTATTTGATTTATTAGCTTCAATTCCAATTATATTGTATTATATTGTGTTATTTTGCTTTCTGATATCTTATTTAGTAAATTAGCTTTCCTCCTCAGATCATTGCCGCTGTTTTGTTTCTAGGCCCATCTCCCTTTTCCCTTTCCCCCTTCCCCTTTCCTGGGGCGTGGGTCTGCGGGTCCCCCACACCAATCGTCACGGAACCGGGCCGATCCAGCCCGGTAAACCGTTGACAGCAACAAAACACGCAATGTTCACCATGTATCATACTCTATGGCCCACAACAGTTTATCTGCTCTTCTTCATTAAACTGAACTTAGTTGCAATTACAGCTGAAAAGTACCAGAGCTCTCCAATATGGTAACTTCTAGAAATACTTACTCCATTAAAAAAAAAAAAAAAGAAGGAAAGGCTTTTAAGTTACTCAACTTTTGTTTTTCCTTTATTTTTCACCAGTTGAAAAGATACAAAGCCAGTGGGATGATGTTCACGGACACCTCCAAAGCCGAAGACAACAGCTTCAAGAGATGCTAAAGGATTCAACACAGTGGCTGGAAGCTAAACAAGAAGCTGAACAGGTTCTTGAAAAAGCGAAAGCAAAGCTTGAGTCGTGGAAGGAAATTTCCTATACAGTGGAAGCTCTGAAAAAGCAGAACGCAGAGCTTAAGGTCTGTATTAAGAAATAGGAATTTAAGATAAATAATAAAAATGTTGATAGATGATTGAAAATATTTCTGCTTGCATTAGTTACATTTTTAAAGCAAATGTCCTCTAAATATTTAAACAGTGCACCATAGAGGTGCAGTGACAAGTCCTTTATCTCTTCCCATTTCCAACAAAAATTTACTAAAAAATAATTTACAAAGTTTAAAACGTGTCACATACTTCTTGAATGAAATTGGTCTTGTAAGTCATAGGAAATGGAAGTATTTCTCATCTATTCTGTACACCAGCCTTAGCTGAGGTCCTGGCACTGCAGACTGGAGAGCCTCTAATATTGGTGTTTTTGTCTATATTGTTAGGGAAATTGTATAGGTTGCCTGGAGGTAGTTAAAAGAATGAAAGAAAATGAAAAAATGCAACAAGCTATTTTAAAATCAGCTACTTTTTGATTTTCAACAAGATAATCTCGCCAAGTTCAATCTTCGCAGGTTATTAATTGCAAATATTATGAAATAGCTAATTTTATGTCTTTGGCAAATATATTGTCACATTTTAGGTTTTAAAATGTGCACGTCAGTTAACTTAATTAGCTGAACTACACCTCAAGCAATACAGATACACCCTAACTGCTGCATCGGCTTTTAAGTTTCTTATTAAAGAAATAGTCATACTTTGGTGACATTTCTCATGAATAAATTTTGAGAACAGCTGTTTCAGATTAACAATATCTCATTTTCTGCTTGGGGACAAACAAGATTGAAACCAACCAGTTGATCAGCCTTTTAACCTGGGTTCTGCATTCATTTTAATGGAACATTACCTTTTTGTTATTCAGACACAAATATTTTCTAATAAGTTCTTCTCTTATGACCCGAGATTATTTTTATTATTATAATTCCTAAGACTTAGACATTAGGCTTAAGTTTGTGGACTTTATCAGTCTTACTTGCTCTATTCCTTTAATGCCTGTAGGAGGCATAACAACTTTCATCATCATCTTGGTTTTGGACTGGGAAGTGGTTTTCTTCTTTAAGATTATGTCATAAAGATCAATGCTTGAGATTGTTGGGTTATAGTGAAGAATAGCAATCGCTCACTAGTGTATTGAAAAGACTTAGAGATTATGGAAACTATGCTCATTCAGCATAGACAACTCCCATTTCTCACTGTCCTTCTGTGGAGCTTAGGCTTCTGCCTAGTGTTTACTTTAAGAAAAAAAAAAGGAAAAAAAAATAGCTTTGAAAAAGTCACTGTTCTACCTCTGCAGAGGAAAAAAAATGAAAAATTAAATTAAAAACTAAAAAAAAGTACAACTGTTTTCTGCAAACCATCTTCTGTCACTGTGTGGAGTCTTAGGTCTCAAATACAAATTACACTACTAACTAAATCATTGAAAATGTTATTTTATAAATGAATTTCATGTGCACTTTCTCTTAACAAGCATATGTGAGGATTAGAAGAGGTTCATCTAAGAGTGGATGGTTTATGAAAAATCATGGAGTTTGTTGGAAAACTTAGCAAAGGATGGAAAAAAAGGATATTTTTTTTTTCTCCATCTCTTTGTAGAGAAAGTATACTTGTATACTCATTCATAGAATGTACCTCTGCATGAACGAGTTTCGAAAGGCTATCTGTGAATTCTTTTAACTTCTGTAGAAGATAAGCAGCAGTTAGGATATCAGGACCTTATGCCACTCCGAGAATGAATTTAATGTTGCATGCTGTGTCCAGTTACAGATATTAGACTGTAATTATAATTTAGCTGTTAAAGCTGGTCAGACTCATGGCTAATCTTCAGCTTAGTTTGCTTCTCCCTCATGATGATATGAACATCCACAGGCTCTACTGTTCCAGGCATATGTTCTTTTGTTTGATTTTTCCTCTCCTTTCTCTCACAAGTCTGAAAAATATTCACCTCTGTCTTAGAGAATCTTCTTTTTCTTTTTTTTTCATCCCCTCCTTTTTTTTTTTTTTTTATAAGCTTTCATAGAGGAATTATCTTTGTCTGCCAGTAATTCCTATTGTGTCAATTCCCTCATGAAATCTTCTCAAATGTGACGGCATCAGCTGTTATGTTCATGCTCAAGAGAAGGGGTCATGAATTCTAAGCAAAACTGAAATCTTCAACAGCTTTACATTCTTCTGTCTACCAGTATCAAAACTGAAGGACCCAGAAATATATCAAGTCCGCAGAATAAATGTTTTCCAGGTTTCTGTGCCAAACATATATATTTTGATGTCCCCTGAATAAGTAGAGTAAATACACTGTCTTTTGGCTTGCTGTTACACTGATGAAAACAAAGCTGTCATTTGTATTAATTTCTACAGGGAGGAAGAGAGGTGTCAGTGAGAATCGTAAATGAATTCTTCAGAATATTCATTTTGTCAGCATTGTATCACAGCACAATTTAACGTGAGAAAGTAGTCACCAAGTGTTCTGGTTTTTGTTAAACATTATAGGTCTGCCTAAAGACAGCTTAATCAATGCAAGAGTTCTCTGCTCTTGGTGAATTCTGAGTCAGTGTTTGCAATTAATGCTCTTCTGTAGTGCATCCTGTTACATGAGTAAATTCAGCAGCACCTGTTCTTTGATTATTTATTTATTTTTACAATTCCAGCATAAAACTAAAATCTGTAACTAGCTTATATTTGCACAGTGATGGTTTTTAATAGAATTTGACACACTCATTACTGATGTTTAAAAGAAAAGGAACTACAGACAGTGTAACTACTAATTAAAATTATCATTCCTTTGAGACTGAAGTTATATCAAAGCTAATTTGCTAAGGACTAATATTTTGGTGTTTGTTTTTTTTTTCCATTTTCTTTTTTAGTTTGATGAATTCAATTTAAAAAAAAAATCATTGCAGTTTTGTAAGACAGAATTTAATGGGAGTCTGATAGGACAAGCAGTTAAAACATTTACCTCAACACACGTTCTTCTCAGGTGTGTACACAAGGAGTAGAGTTTAAATAATACATATGCTCATCAAAGTTGGTGAAAAATTACATACGAATTTCCAGTAAAGTAGAAAATCCAAATTGTTTCTGTCACAAAGCTCTATATCCACGATTTCTTTCCTGAGTGATGATCTAGTCTTGTAACGTCAGGAAGTTAATGGATTAGTGTTGAAGTTAATGGTGAGAATCAGTGCTTTTGGAAATAGCCATGTAATGAATCTTTCTACATTTTTATTGTAAAACTGGGTTTAGAATGTTTTAAATGGTCATAAACATTTCTTGGAACTGGACAAAATGTATTTTTTTCTTCCTGTACATTAGTTTACAATAGAGAAAAAAATGCTGAGGCAACTTTTCTTTTTCAGGCAGCAAACAGTCAATCTGATGAAATGTTCTGGCTAGAATAAAGTAGCAGTGTGCATGCATAATGTAGAGAGAAAGGCAGTGTATGATAAAGATTAATAGATGTAACTACAGAATGGATGCTTGCTATTAATGAGACCTACAAACCTGAAATAATAACTTCTGTAAACATTATTTAGTTTTGTTTTTATTGTTTTCATTATGTGTGCATAAATTTAAAAAATTACATATTTAGTATAAATAATTCCATCAAGGAAGTAGTTAAGAAATTATTTCTAGATCACCTTCTGCCTTAATCTTTTTCAAAGGAGTGCTGGTGGTTTTCACTGCAGTTATCAGTGCTCTTGACTACAGCTCCATACTTAACATAAGAGAATAGCTTACAAAAATTATTTAAGCAGCTTTAGCTTAGCTGCACTTATCATGTTCAGGTGATTCTCAGTGAGTTTGTAGGCTCCTCCTAATGTCGCATTGATAAAACTAAAATCTCTTGCTGAAAATGTATAACTGGGTTGCTGTCTTGTTGTCTGAGGCTATCTGTTGCACAGTAAACATTCCGCTCTGACATGAAGGAATAACACTGGAAAGAGAGGAAATAGATGTTTTCAGTTTCAAGTTATGGAGGGGACTTAAAGATGGTGAAGCACCTTTTAACAGGCAATGGTTTTGGGGAAAGATAGATAACAATAATAAAGCCAACAGAACTCCTGCTATACACTTTTCAAAGGTCAAATGAATTTCAGTCCCAGTCTTAACCAAAATCAACTGATAGGCTTTCTGAGATGAAAACATTTGAACACAGAATGTTCAAAAATACTATTTTTATTTTGTGTTTAGACTTTAATCACAGGTCACATGTTTAAGTTCAGCTTTCTGTGTAGAATTTATTGTCAGAATACAACTTCGTACACAGAATGAGAGAATAACAGTTCTTCTTCATATAGATCTCCTAATTCTGAGTATTAAAGCACACTAGTAAAGAGGGTCAAGCCTTATTGTTTCAGTTTTGGGGGGAAATAGCATCTACTGTTTACACACAACTTGGTGTTTCTATTGGCAAGTTCAACCATCTCCTTTCATTTGCATTGTCCCATTGATGCTTAGTTGTATTTTTTACCTAGTACAAAAGTACAAGTAGAACATTGATTCTCTTTTCTCTTTCATTTTGTTGTTACACATTATGGACTGAATACATGGCTTCAGTGCATTTATATGGATTTTTTTTCTGAGGAAAGGGCTAACAGTAAAGATGCACAAGATCTGGTTTCTGACTGAACCATAGTCCAGATCTCCTGGCATGTTACTTGCAGTGAGGCAGCTGGCCCAGGTGAAGGAACCAGGGCAGTAAGGAGAAGATGAAGAGGGGAGGGAAAAGAGAAAGAAAGGAAGGAATGTTTAAAATCTAAAAAGCTTTTTAATAGTAAAAAAATGATAAATTTGCTTTATAAAGACCTTGTTAAGCTTACCAGTAGAATTTTGCTTTACTGCAGATTTAGTGCTGTTCCAGTAGATGGCACTAATTACATAAACAATGCAATAAGACAATACAGTAAAAAAGAAATAAATGCGAAAGCATTGACATTATTCATCAAATCTTTAGTATTCTTTCACATTATAATGCAGAAAATTAGATGGAAAATATTATTTCCTTATATTTTCCATCTCAGTGTAGTTCAGCATCATAAGATATAATAATACATCCTTATATTTATGTCAAAAAACAAAAAACAAACAAAAAAAACAAACAATAAGCATTCTAATATTTATCAATTTTTGAGCTGCCATTATTTGACATATAGTATTTGTGATGCTTAATTCCCTCAGAGATTAGCAGTAGTTCTGCCATCTTATACCTAAAAAAAAAAATGAGAAGAATCAAACATTTAGAAAAAGAATCAAACCTTAGCTAGCAGTCCTGAGGAAGTCCTTTTATTTTCTTTGTTGTTGGTGTAACTTTCCATCTCCTTTTCTAATGTCCATAGTATGTGTAATTGTTTTAAAATAATCTGAGGTTTATTCTTTTTTTTTTTTCTTCAGCAATTTTCAAAAGAAATACGACAATGGCAAATAAATATAGAAGTGGTAAATGACGTGGCACTTAAGTTGCTCCGCGATTATTCAACGGATGACACCAGAAAAGTAGAACTGATGACAGATAACATTAATGCAACATGGGCTACAATCAATAAGAGGTAGGACGTGAATTCTGTTATTAGGTTTGTTGTTAAAATTCACTAACATTCATTGCCCGTAGTTGGAGATTATAGGAGATAAAAGTTTTGAAAATGTCATGGATGCAGTTAGAAAGGTAAAGAATGATGGCAATTCTTCTTTCATATTTGTGTCTTTGGAATGCTAGTTAATTGTCTCATAAAGGTTTACCTCCTTCCTCCAGTTCTCCTCTTCTGAAAGCAGTTGCCAGGTAACTTCAGTTCATAGGTTATATATTTTAACCATTCAAAATGAATTGTACCATATTTCAGTGTACTATCTTTACGTAACAGTCACTACAGTGATTTTGTTGGAATCATAAACTGAGTCTGAATATTACAGACATATCCAACTGAAGCAGGCTCAAAGTAGAAATGTTATCCTGTAGCTTTGAAGCAAATGTATTGTCAAGGAAGCTTTTGTTAGATCCTTGATCACATTCTTGATTACATTTCTTGCAGTGTTTTGTGTAGATAGCAATTCCTTACTAAAAGCAATTTTTGTAGCTTGTTACCAAATCATGGATCACCCAATGTGCAATCTATAAAATCAGAATACTCACAAGATAAAAATTACTCTCTTTGTGGTAGTTAAAAGGGGTTATATTTGTGCACTGGATAAGATAAATAAAAATTAAAACTGTTTCAATCAATTTAGTATCTTGGATTAAGTTTTATTGCTTACAACTGAAACTAAAACTGTATTAGTTTTTAAGATGTTCTAATTAAATTCTATTAACAAAGCCAGAAAAGTTGTTTTGCAAGATTATTTTACATAATGGAAATTACAAATACTTTACTATCTGCAACCTGAGAAACTGGCTGGACAATTTCCTACATGAGAAGGGCTGGATATCTCATGCTCAAAACTATTCCCCATGAGTAGGTAAAGTGAGCAGGTCAGAATGGTTAGATGTTAGAACAGAAGGGAATTGTTCTTGCCTGTGTGTAGAACTACAGCTGCTGTTTGGTGATATAGCTTTGTAGTTCTCAAGGCCGGCTCTAGCTGTGGCTGCAGTGGTTGCTCCGGTAGCAATTATAGCTAGGAAGGCATCTGTAGCTCTGTTAATGGAACAGGCACAGATGCAAGTCTGTCTTATGCTGCCTTAATGTGCTAATTGCGATTGTTGCATGTAATCAGCTGAGTACTATAGACTAACAGAGATTACAAATTCTTCAAGAGACTCCTTGCAAGTTTTTACAAAACCCAGAGTTGTTCACAGCTTGTGTGTTTGATTAATTACTGGAGTAAACATTTCATGGCTTAAGAAAAGAGCTGCTTAGATGTCTGAGTTCGCATTTCTTATTAAGAAGGACAAGAGTTGGATTAAGCTTGTAGATGCAACTGTAACACCAGGATTTTGCAGGTTTTGGATACTCTACTTTGCTACCTTTATAATATTTTGTTTTGTATATAATTTTTTCCAAGATTTCCCGGGATTTGAGAACTTGAAAAATAAGTAGTTTAAAAACATTAGTTGATAAACTTTTCTGAGGGCTCTGTCACATCTGTCTTTCATGAAAAGCTGATAAATACAGACCTAATCGAGGTTAGCAAAAAGCTTCAACTTGGGAGCCCTGCACCTGTCGATCTATCACTTCTTGTCCAAGCAGTGCCCAGTCTTTTTGGTCATGGAGAAGGTCCTGAGTGACGTCGTGAAAGAACATCCTAAAGATTTGTTTTGTTAAGCAATTCTGTGGAAAGCAAAGATGGACTCAGTGAGTCTTTAAGTGACTTAAATGCCAATTTAAAGGTTGCATTGTTCCTATTGTATTGTTTTGTTTGGCTTTTCCCCCTTTTCAGTTCAGCTTTCAACAGATTTTCTTGATGTTTTTGGATGTGGGTTTTTTTTTTTGTTTTGTTTTGTTTGTTTTGTTTTTGTTTTGTTTTTTTGCTTTTCATTTTGTCTGTAATGTACTATTTGCTCTGGGTAGAAAATGGACACTTGAACTGTTTATGACAAGCAACAAGGAAAGCTAGCTCTCCATTGAGCTGAGTATGTAACAATTTCAGATATATCAGTGAGTATTACTTTCCTCTAAACCACAAGTAGGTAATTCAGTGACCTGGTAGTGATGTGGAAATACATTCCAAGTAGTCTTGGTCTTGTCTCTGATATTTTGGGAAATAATTTTGTCAGTGCTTATTACTATGCTGAGTTTCATTTTATCTCCTTCTATCCTTAATTCAAATTACCTAATTATTTTGTGCATATTTTCTTTTTAAAAGAAAAAAATTGAAGTGTATTGCATTGTTTTGATGTGGTTTACCACTAAGTAGGCATTAATATCAAAATTGAGTATTGGTATGAAAAATGTAAACCCTCCTTCCCATGTACCAGATCAGTGAAACAACAGGCAGGGAAGCTGCAGCAGTGCTGTGCTGTGCCTATTGGCAGTAGTTCAGCCAAAGCAAGTTTTTCAGTTATTAAGGCAACATCTGCCAGCTTCTATTTTGTTTTGCTTAAATAGATTCACAGCTGATTGCTGTATGTTTACCCTTAGACTTACTGTTCTGTTTTATAACATTGAAATATAACAAATAGCATTCTAACTTCTTTATTAGCTGAGCTCATGAGTGCTTGATTATGGCTTCACTTTTGTTTCACTCAAAGCTCCGTTTTTATTTTTGTTTTTGATGTTGGTAGTGCAAAGTGACATTAATCTGATCAACTGGGCAAAAGTCAAGATGACAAACAGGTCTTTTCTTCTCTTTAGAAGCACTTGCTTGCCGAGAAATAAATATACTTTTAAAGCAGAAACAATTAAGGAGAAAACAAGCTATACTGCTTATATTAACAAAAATAAATCTGACAGTTGAACTAAGGTGTCCTCAAGAGAAAAAGGCATGGTGAAGGAAACAACTGTTATTCATTTACTACATATGAAAATTTGCATTATTGTACTTGAACATTGCTTCCTTCATTTGTGAGCACAGATTTTATGTGAATTATCATGTAAAATATAAAAACAAGCTTAAAATAGCTCCATTATTGGAAATCCACCAAAGGTATATACATTTCACTAACTTTAACATTAAGCTAAAAAGGTGTTAAGATCTTTCTTAAATGGTGCGTATATTATGATGGTAATTGCATAAGTACTCTGAGAATTGGTTGGGTTTCCAATCCAGCACTGTGTAACAGGCACCTTCTAATATCTGTGTCTTTTACTGGTTCCCACACTCAGTGTCAATAGAACTCTGGCTGCATGCCTCATGTTTGCCGGCTTTTACTGCTCAACATGCTTTTCTGGCTCCTGGGATGAGAACAGGATGCACATGTCAGTCAAAATGTAAAAAATAACTCTTTTCCCCACTACAGGGTATGAGCAGTGAAAATCATGTATGTATGTCCATGTGCATATTTATATGCATCTATAAAAACATATATTTGGTTTATTTTGAGAGAGATTGGCCATTCTACTGGAGAATCACAGAGTCACAGAATTGTAGAGGTTGGACAGGACCTCTAGAGACCATCTAGTCCAACCCCACTGCCAAAGCAGCTCCCTAGACCAGGTTGCACAAGTAGGAGCCAGGCAGGTCTTGAACATCTCCAGAGAAGGGGATTCCACAATACTCCACTATACAGTGTACCTGCCCCAATGTTACCTTTTGGAGAGACATCTCTGAAAAGGTTATCATTTGTTCAGTTAGGTTTGGATTGCTGAAAGGAAGAATTAGTATACTTTTACTTTGAAAAAAACTAATGTACCCTTCTACAGCATTCTCCAAGCCAGCTCAGTATTTTTCTTTCTGTTCTTTCACTCTTTTGAGGGTTGATCTGCATTCCTAAAATCAGTGCAATTCCATGGGCATGAACAGCTATTAAATTTCTTTGTGTAGACACGCATTATTTGAGTGCAGTAAAACAACTAAATTAAAAATGTTAGTGACCATGGGAAACTTGCTTGTACTTCTGTGCCTTAAGTTGTTTTGGGTATGGAGCTGTATTGTGTGAATGTGAGCAAGAAATCTTTACAAACATAAGTCCTCAGAAACAGGATATTGGTCAAGTGTATCATGTAAATATCTTGATTTTAACAAGCCACAGTGTGATAATAGTTATTTTTTCTTCATATTGATATATTTTTTTATGATCTTTGAAACAATTTGCCAGAATCAAGAAAGGAGATAAGACTGCTTTTTACGTCAAATATGTCATGCCAAAACTTGTTATTCACAGCAGCTTAAAAATAGGTTATAATTTAAAATTGCGAAGACTGCTGAAAAGCATTGCAATTTTAGGGCAATTGTTTTGTTTTGTAAGAGACACTGATAGCACATGTTAATATTGATTCTGTTTATAATTTTAAAAAGTAAATTTCAGTGTAGGGTTTTGTCACATACTGTCTTTGAGATCTCTGCTTATTTTTGATTCTGTAAGAACTTAAGTTCTTTTATTCAGTCAATAGAAGAAATCATTTTAAACGAAAGCAAGACTTCATAGTCTCAGATAGTGCATCCAATATTGTGTTAAAGAGTAAATTTTTTGTACATCTTTGTGTCTAAAGAACTAATGTAATCCTGTTGACTGTTCTTTTGAATATGAGGAGAAAGAAAGTTTTGGGCTTTTTTTTTTTGCTATTGTTGTTACTTGTTTGCTTATAAAAGGCATTCAGTTCAGACAGAAAAGTACCGAACTTCTTTCATTTTCCCTTCCTCAGTGTAGCAAAGTGTGCTTCAACAAAGCTGCTCTCCAGGAGAGTCAGTAACGTTGGTAAATTCAGAAGAAACACTTTCTATTACCTTCTAGTGATGTGAAAGTATTAAGACTTTTGGGTTTAAAATATTAGGATCTTTAAATATAAAGGATTAAGACGTTTTTTGCTTTTTTTCCTCCATTGTTAGTGTTCATGTAAAACATTGTTTGTGTTTTACTGTGTTGAATATCAACCCTCAGCATTTCTACATATATTAAAGATTAAGGCAAATACCAATATTTAGGTGAGAATAATTGTTTTATGGTGATAGACAAAATATAGGTTACCTATGTGAAAGACAGTCTACAAACTGCCTACACTCTGAAACAAATGTGTACATAGAAAATGCGATCTCGCGTTTGTGAGCAATTATGTCGCTTAACATTATTCCATCATTTTTTCTTCACAGTAGCTATATGAATTATGACATTTCAGCTGCTTATTGGACAATATATAAAAGGACATAAATGCCATCTGAAGCTGACTTCTTGAAAGTCATCTTATCTGGTTATGTTCTAGTTTTCACCTTACTTTGTTTTTCACTCAGCTGACTGCACTTTTTCTATAGCACTGATACCGGTATGCAAATTCAAGATGCAAAGTTAACTGAGGGTACCAAATCTTTTCAGCTTGGTTTGTGACAGGAATGTCTTGGGCATGCAAAGATTTCAGAAGTCTGATATACCAGTGCTACTCAGAATGTGGCATGATTTTTGCCTTTGTGATCATATTCTTAGTTTTTGAGAAATTATTTTAGTATTGGGGAAAAAAAAAAAAGTGTTCTTGAGTTATTTCAGGAGAGGGTAGCATCTACATTGTACTAAAAGAATCTCTGTGACTTCAGTGACAGGTTTCTTAAAACTTAATAGCGGTGTGAATAAACTGAATGCCCCTGCCACTCGAATAGATACGTCTGTGGGAAAGATACTCTATTACTCCCAGAAAGGCAATAGATCATCTGGAGTTTTGCTGAGTCCACAGAGGCAAGCAGAAATAACCTCTCAGAGGAAAGTGGCATTGTTCTTAAATTCATTTTGTTTAACTTATTTGTTCCACAAGTGGTTTGCTGCGGTATTTTAGACTTATGAATTCAGTTGACTTAAAATTTAGTGGGTTAGGTTGTTAACTATAATCTGATGTTAATGATTTCGTAGTAGAAAATTAGAGAGTATGACAGCACTGACATTTCTCAAAGAGACCTTTAGCCTCAAATACTGAAAGCAAGTCAATTATTTAAACTTAGCAGAAGCTGAAGTAGAATATCTGAAAGACCGTTCTTTACTGCTCAGTTATATTTTTCCATTTCAATTTAGTTTTTTCATTCTTGGTTTTATTTAGGTCTCGAGTGAAAGTAAATGTTTCTGCTTTGTTTGTGTTTACTCTGTTAAACTGTATTCCTTTGTTATGCAAATGAAACAGTTATCATGCTATAGCGCAACCCAAGGGGACAAAATCCTTAAATAGTTTACAGCATAGCATTCTAAATGGAGAGCAATTTCATGCACTAACATGAATTACATTCAGAGCTTAATATGGAAATGCTCTCTAGAATTCTTATTCTTTTGCATCCCTAGGAGGAGCAGGAGGAGCCAGGTTCTAAGGGAGCTATGAGTAAGCTTGATTTTGTGAGAGAAAACAGAAATGTAAAAAAAAAAATTTTGTACTTACTCCTTTAGGAAATTAAGACAAATGTGTTGTTGCGGTAAGATTTTCAGAAGAGAGTTCAGGGAGTTTTGGTCTCTATTTCATCAACAAAAGAAGCTAGCACTCTGTGCCCTGAAAGTCCTATCTTTATTTCCTGCTAGTCTGTAGATAAATTAGCAAACTGATTATTGTTCTCATCCAGAGCGTATTGCAACAAATGAATGTCTTTCCTTTCCCCTCAATAGACATCTTATCAGGCTTCATGTCCTTTAAAACAAACAACTGAACAGAAATTAATAAAGCTGATGGAATAGCAGAGTGCCAGCACAAAGGAATTTGACCTTAGTTGTCATTTTTTGTTTGGATTGTTATTCTCATTATGTCCTTGTTTAGTTTTCCCCCAGTGTTTTCTATGGAATTTTTTTACAGGCTGTTCATGCAATTGCAAGCAGTGGTGCTTCATTGTTGTTTAGCTTCTGATCAGCTCCTGTACAGTGTAAACCGTCCCCTCACTGCCGTGTCAGTCACACTCTTAACTGAAAGAACCATTCAGTTTGCCTGGTAAACCCTTTATCTCCTGGAACTTGTCACCAACTGTGCCTGCTTTATAAAAGTGTCTTTTACCATTTCTGTGTCTCTGAGTTTCAACTTGGACCACACGTTTTGTTGTATAAATTATCAAAGAAATACCAAATGGGTGGTGAGAAATCATTGTGGAAAGGTGACATTACACTGCTAGATCTAAGAGTAAAGCTTTTAAGACATCCCTGATACCTACATGGGGAAACAGCAAGGAAGCAAGGAACTTGTGAAAAGGAAATGTACAGCATGATGATGTTGTTTAGCATTCAGTATGCATCACATCTTTACCAATGCCCAAAATTTAATTGTACTACACTACATTCCCTGACAAATTTAAAAATGTAGAGCTCTTTCTCTTCCACTGAATGTTGGATGCCCTGCAAACCATAAGAAATAATAGTTCCTGCAACTGATAAGAAATAATAGGTCCTGGATTTATCATTTTAGCTGACAGGTCTGCACATTCATCCTTTGTACAAAAGACATAATCAGTTATGTATCTGATATGTATCAGCTTAAAAACAATAGTGCCCCGTGGCAATGAGTTTATACAGGTCCACTTTTTTTGTTGTTTTTCTAAGTATTATTTTTATCTCTTTAAAATGTGTTCTGTGTCTTTGATACTCCGTTTGTTCATCTGGTTGAAACAAATGTATTGGAATTACTCCAAATGCCACGCTTGCAGAACCCATTTCCCACTTTCTCTATTTTATTGTATTAGTATCTGCTGTTTTCTTTTTTTTTTTCTTTTCTTTTTCTTGTTCTTTAGTATTATTTCTATACATTCTTATTTTTCAGTTCAGGTGAAATTAGATTTTAGTCTAATTTAGTGTTGTTTTTAATTTTTTTTTTCTTATCAAAGCTGTACTCGGCAACAGGACAACTTTTGATTTCTGTTGTTTGTTTTTCTAGTCTGTTATGAAAAAGTACTCTGAAAGAGTTGCTGCTGTTTGTTTTTTTTGTAATATTGAAGAATTCAGTAATTTCCATGAGTCACAGTGCTTAGAACATGGCTGAAGCTGACAGTTCAGATATGTTGGTTAATTATTAATAGTCGCTATTGCTCTGTTATGAGCCATGTACTCTATTTGATTATGAGAGAATAGATTTTTTTTTGGTAGTAACTGATCTGTAAGTCTCATAAGTGTGGATTTACTCCAAAGAATGAAAAACAATTCATAAAATCAATAAATGACCTGGGTTGGAAGGGACCTTCAAGATATCATGCCAATCCCTCTTTCATGAACAGTGTTGCCACTCACCAGAGCAGGCTGCCCAGTGCCCCATCCAGCCTTGCTTTGAATGTCTACAGGGATGAAGCATTCACAGCTTCTTTCTGCAGCCTGTTCCAATACCTTACCACCCTCTAAGTCCCCCTTGTCCTATCTGATCACTATCAGATCATGTAAAATGTATCCCTCCTGCTGCTTCCTTTAAGTACTGGAACACTGTATTGAGAATGGAGCCTTCTCTTCTGCAGACTGAAGCAGCCTGGCTCCCTCAGCTTTTCTTCACAGGAGCAGTTCTCCAGCCCTCTGATTATCATCATGGCTGTCCTTATGGACCCTATCCAGTGGCTTCATATCATTCCTGTTGACCACACCCTAAAACTGTGACCATCCAACTAATTTTTATTCACCAAATAGTCCACCCTGCAAATCCATGTTTACTTGATTTTGGAGAGAAGGATGTTGTGTGAGACTGCATCACAGGCTGTGCAGAAGTCAAGGTAGAAAAGATCAGTTACCTTTCCTTTATCCACTGTTGCCATCACTCCGTTATAGAAGGCCACCAGATTGGTCAGGCACCATCTGCCCTTGGTGAAGCTGTGTTTGCACTTGGTGAAGCCATGAATTCCACCAGGGCTGTCCTTTCTCTTTGCTCCAGTGGGGAATGCTAGCTAAATAGATTTATTCAAACAAGATGGCTCTAAGAAACCGTAACTCAGATCTATCTTTGGTGTCACCCTTGCTTTTTGTTCCTGTATTGACCTCTGGAGCCATGAAAAATTACCATCATTCTTTTCACGCTGGGGAAAATGAAAGTAAATACATGGAACTTTTTAACTAAGTTTTATTTTTCCTAAATTGTTTCTCATGTCACTGTTTCAGTCATTTTAGTCCTGAAGTTTTTGTTGCTGTTTGGGATTAGATACCCAAGCCAGAGTAAGTACAGTGAAGAGTATGTACAAGGTTAAAGGTGAACATAATATTAATGCCTGTTTTTGGTTCTACTAATCAGGTACGTGTGTTTATTCACATCTTCATTAAGCAGTTGGTCTTGATTTTAGATAAATTTTTCAAAGCTACGGATAGTTCAGAACCCAGCAGTATTAACAATATTCTTTATAGTGGCTGGTATTTAGGATGCACCTATATTGAATCTTTCTGCTATCGCATTTCTGATAATTCATACCATCTGAAATTATCCAGTTTCTCCTCCTCGACTAACCTAAGTAAATTTGCCACCTTGCTCTTCAGACCCATTTCCTAATGGCTTATTAATGCACTGAAGAAAAACCTGAAGTATTTTCCTAGCACAAACTCCTAATGTTTAAGATTAAGTGATATTGAGTATATTATATTTTTAATCTTATTTTGTTTCATCCAAAATATTCTTTTTGCAAAGCTTTTCCTCCCTGCCATGTTTCCTTAGTAGCTCCTAGTATAGGAACTTTACCTGTGAACAGTAAAAATACTAATTTATTTTCATTTTCATCTTTTTATTTTTTCAATTAATTTTAATACAGATCTTTCAAGTACATTTTCCAAACAGAGGTTTTTATTGGACCATAAAATACTTAAAATTTAGATTTGTATTTACCCATGAAAGCCTGAGTACTCATACCAGTTAGAAGGCTTCATTTCTGTTTCTGTCCAAGAATGATCAAAATGCAGCTGCTTAGTATTTTTGTATTCACATGTGGTTTCACCTTCTAAATGTACATTCTTTGCATGTACTGTCTGTCTGTGGAGGGGCAACATTTTGCTAGCCATAAATATTAAAGGTAACTGAATTTTATTACGTTTATGTGGTGTCATCATTAGTTTGCTACATGTATGACATAGTTTGCTTGGACTGTGTCAAGTAAACTAGTCATATTAAATTTGCTAGAATACTGTCACTACTTGATATTTGGAGCTACTAAAATTAGTAAGATAAGTAAGCTGCTCTTGTTCAGGTTGTCATTTTGAGTAAGTAACAGGACTTTATTTTAGATCAGAGATAAGCATAATCAAGAATGAACAAGCTACATAAATTACTCCAAAAAATCAAGATACCATATAGATATATATTAAAAATCTGTAAAAACAATGTGTCATGGTAATGCCATGTGTGTTTGAAAATATGTATTTTCTTAAATGCTTACAACTTTCAGCTGTTAGATAAAACAAGTTATTACAGTGTGTATATGCATATATATCCTCTATATATAAATAACTCAGTAAAATACAAAAATTTAGAGATCCATGGCTATTTTAAAACATGGAATTTATGACAGTCTAATCTAATAGCGCAGAACAGTTTTATGGCTTATTTGTATGCTGTCTTGTGCACGTTCCTCACTACAAAGGCAGAATGGAGTAGATTAAGTAAAGCTATAAGCTGTTTTTGTTTTGTTGGTGTTTTTTTGTTTTTTTTTTAATCACTAATGCATTTATACATTTACTTGTTTGCATTTTGAATAAGAAGGTTAACAAGTTCTCTGTGGTTCACCTGTGCATAACTACTAAATGTATTAATGTCAGGTGAACTTTGTAAATTGCAACACAAGGCAGCTTTCTCTAGTGTTTACTTAAGGATAAGCATAATAATAATAATAATAAAAAAAAGCTTACTTTCTCAGGATTGTTTTGAGAGAACCTGTCTGATTTCTAACGTTTTACGTTAATTTTCTTCCTGACAATTTTTAACATACCTCTTCTAAATAGTTAAAAAAAACCAATATGAACAGTGAGGTGGACTGAAGGGCCTGAAGCATCTCCCATATGTGGAAAGGCTAAGTAACCTGAGTCTGTTCAGTCTTGAGAAAAAAAAAAAAAAAAACGACTGAGAGGGGGATCTGATAAATGTTTATAAATATCTTAAGGGAGGTGGGAGACAAATGGGTGAAGCCAAGCTCAGTAGTGTGTAGGAGTAGAACAAGGAGTAATCATCAAAGGCCTATAACTTATACATAGGAAATTCCATGCAAACCTGCAGAAGAACTTTTTTACTCTAAGGATTACAGAGCACTGGAACAGGTTGCCCAGAGAGTCTATGAGCTCTACTATGGAGATACTGAAGACCCATCTGGATGCCTACCTGTGCAACGTATTGTAGGGTACCTGCTTTAGCAGGGGAGTTGAACTTGAAGATCTAGATTAGCATCTAACATTTTCATTGATGATTTGATTGAAGAGACAGAATGTACCGTCAACATGCTTGCAGATGACACAACTGGTAGAGTGGCTGATATGCCAGACAGTCATTCTGTCATCCAAAGACACTTGAACAGCAAAAAGGGACTTACAGTAACCTCATGAAGTCCAGCAAGGGGAAGTGGCATGTTTTACACCTGGGAAGGAACAACCTCAGCCATCAGTGCAGGCTGGGGCCGTCCAGATGGGAACAGCTTGGCAAAAATCTCTGGGGTCACAGAAAACACCAGCAGAGTACCCCTTTAACAAAGAAGTCAAGTGGTAGATGGGCTGTATTAGGAGGATTGTTGCCAGCAAGTGGAGGAAGATAATCTTATCCCTCTGCTGGATGCTGGTGAGGCCACAGTTGTAGTGTTGTGTCCATTTCTGAGTTCCACAGTACAAAGAAACTTGAAAATACTCAAGGGAAATCAGTGAAGGGCCATCAAGACAATTAGCTGACTGAAGTATCCCTATTGATCGGGCAAGATGACCTCCAGAAGTCTCTTCCAACCTCAAACATTCTGTGTTTCTATAAGATTGTTTCTCTTTTAACTTCTCAAAATGTCTTCTACTACTAATTTCTCTCAGAATCAAAATTTACTTTATTTTTAAATATACCATAGTTAAAAGCTGTGTTATTTCCTTTCTAATGAATAGATAGTATGTGTAGGGGCTGGAATTCTTTTGAACTATTCTTTTCAAAGCTATTCATCTGGAAAAATATCCCTAGTTAAGTCTTTGTATTTCTTGAGGCATTTCATATCCAGGTGATGGATGAGAATTATTTTTTGCAGGAACATATAAACGCATGCTACTTTTTTTTTTTTTTTCTTAAATCTCTTTTACTAGAGATGGTTGCGTAAAATAAAATGATTATCAAGTTAGTATTTTAGAATGTATTGCCATACCATTTCACCTATGAAAAACTGTAAACGTGAACTTATTTTCATGAAGATTATCTGAACTGAAATCTTTCACCTAATTGGGAAAGCAGAACTGATTCAAGGACTGCCAACCAGATTTTAGTCTTAAGATTTGATGATGATTATTGTGTCAAATACAATCATATATGGGGGCTCTGAGCTGACAAGAGTTATGCTTTCTATTTAGAAATAACAGCAGCTAGGTGGAAAGGAATTATTTTTAAAGGTGAGCTAAGTTCCTTCTACAAAGAAAATAGACATTAAGAACTGTGATATTTTGAAATCACATCTTGCGTACAAGCTAATTAAGTGTTCATTAAGACATGTTATATACAAGACTGCTTTGAATTTTCCTGTTAGATAGATAACAGAAAATAAAAAGTTTTTTGTTTTTGTTTTTTTCTTAAAAGACATTATGGTATACTTCATAGGTTTCTTTCAGTGAGATGAGGATACAATTATGAAATCATTTCTATGAGTAAATTTGGAAATTAATTTGAGAACAGGTATACCTATGTTAAGAAAATGTTATGGTGGGTTGAGAACTGGCTGACTGGCAGAGGTCAGAAGGTTGTGATCGGTGGTGCCGAGTCCAGTTAGAGGCCACTACTTACTGGTGTTCCTCAGGGGTCAGTGCTGGGTCTGGTCCAGTTCAACATCTTCATCAGTGGCCTTGATGAGGGAATAGAGTACACCCTCAGCAAGTTTGCTGATGGTACAAAGCTGGGAGGAATGGCTGACATGCTGGTAGGCTGTGCTGCCATTCAGCAAGACCTGGACAGGCTGGAGAGTTGGACAGAAAGGAACCAGATGAGGTTCAACAAGAACAAGTGTAGAGTCTTGCACCTAGAGAGGAATAACCACATGAACCGGTGCAGACTGGGGAATGACCTGCTGGAGAGGAGCTCTGAGGAGAGGGACCTGGGTGTCCTGGTGGATGACAGGCTGGCCATGAGCCAGCAGAGTGCCCTGGTGGCCACTTGTATATACACTTGTGTCATGGTGTTATGGGACTATTCAGACCTCCTCACTCCCAAACTTTGTGTTCTGGTACACTTATGCTTGTCTCCACTGTTTAATTGTCCAGATTTGTTCTTTGACAGATTTGTCTGCTAAGAATTTTTACCTTTTTAAATTTATCTCGAAAAAAAGAGTTACGGTAATAATGATAGAACTACCACAAAATGTCTTATTCCATTTATAGTCATCTCAGTGAAGGTAGGATTTTCTCTGGAAGGTTTTTGTATCAAACACTTATTGAGTTCTTCTGAACTGAGTGAGAGTTGAATGTTTCCTGAACTGTTTGAATTTGGCTTTAGAGTTTCATTGTATCCATTTTTTGTTTAATTATATTCATATGATCTCAAGAAAACTAGGTCTGTTTTCTTCCTAGTCTTATAGATACCCCATAATGATCATCTGTTAAGTGTTACTCTGTATTTTTGTCTGACCTCCAGTTATAGTTTCT
Source organism: Oreortyx pictus (assembly GCA_036925125.1). Lineage (NCBI taxonomy): Eukaryota > Metazoa > Chordata > Aves > Galliformes > Odontophoridae > Oreortyx > Oreortyx pictus. The sequence continues at coordinate 75,741,994 of JAUPFR010000001.1, read as the reverse complement.
TTTGTACTACAGTGTTTCTGCAGCAGGACTATTTTAATCCCACCAATTTCTTATTGTGGGGAACTTTTTCCATTTCAGATTTCTGAAAGAGTCCGAAACCTCCCGAGTAGTAAACATTAACTACAAATACAAGATATAGACTGATTCTTTCTTGATAATTCTGATTCTTGATAATCTAATATTACAGTATTAGATTATCAAGATAAGAAACAGACTATTCTCTCTCTATGCTAACCAGATTTGGTTATTACTTGCTTCTGACGTAAATATCACTCAGCTGGACAATGACTGTCATCTTTTTTATTTCTATCTTAAACAGTTGAATATTTGTTAAAATACAATGACATACAGCAATAGTTATTTTGAAATATTTAGAGTCTATTTCGTAGCATCTTTGTGTAATGTGAGTATTATTTCAGGTCCAGGTTTTAGAGAAGGGAAAACAATGTGTTACATAGGTGTTTATTTAGTGTTATTGCCACTTAACATGAGATGATGCAATTAGAACTATAAGTGCTGCCAAGGAACCTTTTCAGTCTGGAAACTGAGGCTTATTTCTCCTCAACAGTAGCGAATCACTATTCTGCTGGGCCACAAAGCTCAGCCCTCAGAGGTTGCAGTTTTAAATGAAATATGCGCTAACAGTTTAATAGTATCCTTTGTGAGTCCTAATTGATTTCATGTAATGCCATCAGTGCATTTCATAGTCTTATTAAATTGAGTTTTCTACAGTAATTAAGAGTAAGAAAACAAGTGCCTTTAGAACCCAATTATTTTCATCATCAGTTTTAATTGCACTTCAATGTCTTAGAAAGCCAAGATTGTATCTTAATAAATTATATCTGAGTAATTAATATGCTTTTTATGAGATGGCAATGTTGACTGTATTGGAATCTCAAAAGAACAAAATGCTTTGGAATCCAAGGAAAAATGTAATTCTGAGTGTCATAGACTGCTAATTGTGAAGAGGACCTAATCAGAACAATACCCTCTTTCCTTCTTTTTTTTTAGAATAAGAGACTGTGTCTGTCTGTCTGGTTTAGATTTTAGGATTTTTTATTTCTCTGACTTCTCTATTTAATGGGAATGCCAGAATTACGGTGTCCAGTTCTAGGGTCTGGGGTAAAAAAAAAGCCAGGATCTCCTTGAAAGGGTCCAGCAGTGGGCCATAAAGATTATAAAGGGTGTGGAACACCTCTCTTATGAGGGAAGGCTGAGAGACCTGGGTCTGTTCAGCCCTGAAAAAAGAAGTCTCAGATGGGAACTGATCCACATCTATAAAAATCTAAGGAGCGGGAGGCAAAGAGATGAGACTGGACTTTTCACAGCAGTGTGGTGATAGGACAAATGGCCACAAACTGAAGCATAGGAAGTTCCGCACAAATGTGTGTGGGAACTTCACAGTGCAGTGATGGAGCACTGTCTCAGGCTGCACAGAGAGGTGGTGGAGATGTTCAAGACCCACCTGGATGCCTACCTGTGCAACATGGGCTAGTGAGCTGCTTTAGCAGAGGGTTGGACTCCATGATCTCTAGAGGTCCCTTCCAACCCCTACAATTCTGTGATTCTGTGATTATTAAATACTGTCTCCCCATGTTTTCTTAGAGCACTACTCAAGTGTTACAGAAAATTAGACTGGAATCATTCTGTGAGTTCAGATAATTTAGTTTTGAGGAAGAAAAAAATACAATATTTGATGTTTAGTTTAAGGGATGTTAAAAAAAAAATGATATCTTGATTGGACACTGTACCTACAAGTCATCTTTAATGTTAGTTTGTGTGCCAACTGTGACTGTTGTGTGCTGTTTATATTCTCTTTTCTTTAACCTATTAATTCTTAACATTTCCTCTCTGGAAAATGATTTGCTTTACTTAAAATTTATTGATGAGTAGGAAATCCCAAGTGAATATAAACTGTTTTCAGTATCACAAATCATAACCTTAAATTATTTTTTAAAGAAATTTGGATTATCTGCTAATTTTCAAAATAAAATGTCAATGAGGAATTATCCGCTGTGATATGACAGGTCCTCTGTGTTGATATTGGCAGATGCTTATTTGAAAAGGAGTTATTTAAAGTGCATATGTGATTTGGTGTTCCAGTGTGTGATATTTCCTTTGCTTTTTGCAATCCTTCTCTGTGTGACAGGTGCAGAAGAGATGGTGGGTTAATATCCAGTGTTGATCTGAAACATCATGGATATATATAACTTTCCTCTTTTATTTCTTCTGTCTCGTTAAATATCAGTGGTACATAGATAAAGAAAATTAAAGAACAGTCTAAATTCAAATATATATATTTCAATTGCTTTAGTGTCTTCAACAACAAAGAGATAAGTTCAAAAGAAAATGCTGTTTATTTAAATTATTTTTGTTCTTTTCCCAAAGAGTCTGACTATTTTGAGAAAACTGTGATAAGAATAGAAACAAGCCAGCCAGTGAACAATATTAAAATAAATAGTTTATCTATTTTGTTGAAACAGTTTCTGAATATTGCTACATCCATTTTCCTAACTACATAAACACCAGAAACATGTCTTTATAATGTATTTTCAAATTCTGCAGTTTTAAAATTGAAAAACCTTCTGGGAAAAAAAGAAAAAAAAAAAAAAGAATTGTTGTGTATTGCTTTGCAGAACATCTAACTACTCTTTCAAGCTTTTCTTCCAATATTCCAGTAGATCATTGGATCACAATGTCAAAACATAAACATAAGCGAGTGAATAAAGGCATATAGAAAGTACCCTGCAACTCGTGCGAATCCCTTTCTATTGGCTGAATCAGAAGAATGGTTCCTGAGCTTTCTCCTCGAGCCCCAGCAAGGGCATATTTTTCTTGTCCATTCAAAAATCTTTCCATTACTCTTTCCTCTTCTTCAGTTCTCTACCTCAGCTGTCTTCAGAGAACTATTGGCAAGGATAAAAATCAGAATTCTAGAAGGATACTTCTGTCTTTTTAGAAGTGGATTTTTCATCAGGCTTGTCCTTTTGTCTGTATATGAAAAGACAAAAGTACAAAATGATAGAAAAAACGTGAGAGAAAATCTTTCAAGTTCAATATTCTGTAGCAGTACATCAGGACTTTCCTGGATCCTCACCCGGAACAGTGAGAACCACAAGCCTCTGGTTAAGAGTCAGCTAGATCTGAACTCTGGACTCTGCAGAGATTCAGATACTGGTTTTGTAGCTCTGTCCTTAGGTGCTCTTTGAGGCTTTCTTGTCTTTGCTACACAGAAGTAATTTCGAAGATGGAGTTATATACAGGTATTATTTTAAAAAATCATCCTGTCAGCTTGAAATAACCCCTTCAGTTCATGAATTAGAGAAGGTTTTCAGAGTGTTCTGGAAAGAGTTTTCAGAGTTTCACTAGAAAGAATGGAGTTTAGTGGAGAAGAAAGTGCAAATTATACTTACGATTCATGCACTGAAACTCAAGTGCTGCAGTTGGTATGTGATATCACAGTGATAAAATTATGCTCAGCAACATCTATTACTCCAGGTTCAACTGGGTAAATAATATTTTCCAAGAGGCCAGACAAAATCACAATAGTACATATAGTATCCTTATATATAAGATCACTCAAAAAAAACCAGTAACATGCATATAATCGTTACTTATTTCTGGAGGCTGAACAATTGAATAAAAGCATTACTGGAAAAATACTCCCTGTTTAAGGTAGCAATCTGGATGAGATTCAGAAAACTGCACAACAGCAGTACTTAGAATGCAGCCTCAGCAGAACTTTCCATGCTTTGGTGGATATTAGTCATTCCAGAGTTAATTTGATAGTCAATCACATATCAACATAGAATAACTTTAAATGTCACTATCAGATATAAATTGCTAGATTCTGGAAGGAACTTTCTCTAAGCAGCAGTCCAAAAATACATTAATATGGTTTATTTTGATTTTTCATCTTAAAATGATACCAATATCCGTTATTTTTAGGATTTCATGTTACATTTCTGAATTGAAAATTGGTTGTCATTTTCTCTTCATATCTGTGGCATCTCCTACCGTTCGCTTTACCAGAGGTTATATTATCCTACCTCTTTGATTGCTTCTTTATCAGCTCAAATTAAGGCAGTTGAAGAAAAGTTACCAGTAAGAGATTAACTGTATTTTGTGAGAAAAATTAAATCTTACCATAAAGTTTTGTAGTTGCTTCTTTTTCATGCCAGCAGAAGTGCTATGATCATCACTGAAAAAGTGTTAACTGCTTCCAGCATTTGTAGGCAGACGTATGTAGTTCAAATTGTCTTCTGATAGTTGGACACAGAAAACAAAAATTCAGGTAACACTTATTTTCTTTTATTGCATCGAATAGTAATGTCAAAAAGAAGAAAATACAGTTCTACATCAAGGCACATGAAGAGTAGAAGTAAACCTTTTAGTGATGTTTTGCCAGCTGGTAGTCCAGGTTGTTTTATTTTACAACGCAGTGCAATAACAGTAGATCACCACAGACTGCAGATGGAAGTGTGATTTAGTGGTCTGTTGAAGGCTGAATTATGCTGTATTTCTCTACTCTATCACCCTTAAAGAAACACCTGTAGAACATGCATTTCTGTTAGTCCATTGTAAATTTTTCTGTGCTCACTCTTATTCAAGATATTTCTGTATGCGTTCTCTGCAGTACATTGTCTAGTGTACACGGACATAATGCACTGCACTTAATGGTTTACTTTTAACTGAGCACCTGAAAACATTAAGCACTGACTCTTGCCACGTATATTGTAAGGCAAATAAGTATTATAAACTCAAGTAGACAAACAGATATTCAAAGAATGAGAATTATTAATTTCAAGTACTGTAGAACTTCTTTACAGAAAGAGTGACCGAGCACTGGAACAGTTTTCCCAGAAGAGAGGTTGTGGAGTGTCCTTCTCCGGAGATGTTCAGAACCCACCATGACACTTTCCTGCTCAGCCTCCTGTACAGAACACACTTTTAGCAGGGGGTTTGGACTCAATGATGTCCAGAGGTCCATTTCAACCCCTGTGATTCTGTGTATCACAATGCAGATAATGAGTTTAGTTCAATATACAGTAGCTTGCTTAGTTAAATATCATATAGACAGCAGATAACTTCATTTTTAACATTTTATCTTCTCAAACATTTGTAAACAGCTGCATTTCAGAGTACAAGCTTTAAAAGTTCTCCCTATTATATCAGTGTCATGTAGTAAAGGTTGCTATTTTTTTTCAACCCTGGCACACTTTTTCTGTGAATACAGAGGTTCACACTTGGATGTTTTGTGTGACTCGCTTCCACTGGCATGCCATCACTTTATTCCCATTTGAAGCCTTCAGCCAGTGCATTCACGAGAGAGCACCATGATTTCTATTCTCTAGCAAAACTTGTTTGATAATCAGAGTTGGTCAGATCTCTGTCACAGATGTCACTTGGTCTTAAAAATCAGTCCCCAGACTAGGCTGTGGGCTATCTCACCTCTCTTTACTTGTGTAAATTTTAAGCTTCATAAGTATGTAAGTTAGTCATGTAACCTAGCAACGTAGTCAAGAGGAAAAGATTGACCTTGAATCTAGTTCAACAGATCTGTAGAGAGGGAGAGGGAGGAGGAGGAATTACATTCCAGAAATGCTTGCCTCTGTGTTTTGCAGGGGGAGTGTTGTTGCCTGTCTTCTGAGAGTCTAGATGGAAATAAGATAAATTCCACCTTCAGTATTCCTCTCAGGGATACGATATTTTTGTATTGCAGTAGAACAGGGAAAAGAAGGATCATCTGTTTAAAAATCATTATTCCTGTGAACGTCTTACAGTATTGCAGCAGTAGTGTTCATACTGTCCAGGTTCCGTTCTTACAGTTTGCACTCATTACAAAATAAAACATTGTCAACGGTTTACAAACATATATTGATGATGGAAAGTAACAAGAAAACAGCTTTATTTTGCTTTTGTGCAATAATTTCTTGTTCAATATATGTATGTAACTCTCCACTTTAATTTTATGTATTATCTTACCACATGCTGGATTTTATACTCAGCTTTATTCTTCATTTTTAGATCTTTTCTATATTCTAACCTCATAATTCTGAAGTAATTAGAATGCCAAGTAGAGTGAAGCTTATTGATGCACTATAAAGTTATTAACGTAGTAGGATGCTAAGTTTATCAAGATTTAAAAAGCAAAGTATGAGATATTTTCTTGTAGGAGTGTTAGGAAGTTTTTAGGTAAGCAGCACATTTTTTGTAGCTTGAAAGAAAGATGGGCTGTAAGATTTTTGTGTACTGCAGAATAGAAGTACCAGTGGATTATTCATAATTAAATCCTCTTTCTTTACTCAGATCTGTAAATTGCAGTATTATTTTAATACAGTCTGTAAGTTTCTCTAAAAAAATAAATTCTGATTTTAAGTAATGCTTCTAATAACTCTGCCTTTCAGTATGCTTTTTGTATCTGTGCTTGTGTTCTTATGTATGCACAAGCTTCAAAGTCCTGAAATCTTTCCCACCCCCACCCCTTTTTTTTTTTTTTTGTCCTAAACTCCTCACTGTGTATTTGCAGGATAGTATTTCTAGAGTTAGACTTGCTAACGTGACACCTATCTACAAGATGGATTGGGAAGAGGATTCGAGGAACTACAGGCCTGTCAGCCTGACCTCAGTATTGGGGAGGATTGTAGAGCATATCGTCTTGACTACGATCATGCAGCATCTGAGGGGCAACCAGGGGATCAGGCCCAGCCAGCATAGGTTTATGAAAGGCAAGTCCTGCTTGACCAACCACAACTCTTTCTATGTCTGAGTGACCGGCCTGGTGGATGAGGAAAAGGCTGTTGACATATTCAACCTAAACTTCAGCAAAGCCTTTGACTCTGTCTCCCACAGTATTCTCCTGGAGGAGCCGGCAGTGCGTGGTTTAGATGAGTGTACTCTTTGCTGGGTAAAGAACTGGCTGGATGACAGGGCCCAGAGAGTGGTGGTGAATGGAGTTAAATTCAGCTAACAACTGGTCATGAGTGAGATTCCACAGGGCCTGGTATTGGGGCCCATCCTGATTAATATATTTATTGATGACCTGGACAGAGGGATTGAATGCACCCTCAGTAGAAGACACCAAGTTGGGAGGAAATGTCTATCTGCCTGAGGGCTGGAAGGCCATACAGAGGGATCTGGACAGAGTGGATAGCTGGGCTGAGACCAATGGAACCAAGTTCAGCAAGACCAGTGGCCTGGTCCTGCCCTTTGGTCACAATATGACTGTGCAATGCTACAGGCTTGGGGCAGAGTGGCTGAAAAGCTGCGTGAATGAAAAGTACTCTGGGGGTGTTGGTAGACACCCAGTTGAACTTGAGCCAGCAGTGTGCCCAGGTGGCCAAGAAGGCCAGTGGCATCCCGGCTTGTATCAGAAACAGTGTAGTCAGAAGAAGCAGGGAGATAACTCTGTATTCGGTACTGATGAGGCTACACCTCGAGTGCTGTGTTCTTTTTTGGCCTTGCACTACTAGAAAGTCATTGAGGCCCTGGAGCACATCCAGAGAAGGGCAACGAAGCTAGTGAGGATCCTGGAGCACAAGTCTTATGGGGAGTAGCTGAGCAAACTGGAATTGTTCAGTCTGGAGAAGAGGAGGCTCAGGGGAGACCTTATCATTCTCCTCTCCACCTCTTCTCCCAGCTAACAGTGAAAAGGATGAGAGGTAATGGTCTTACTTTGCACCAGGAGTGGTTCAGGTTGGATGTTAAGAAAACGAATATTCTCTGAAAGAGTGATGAGTTATTGGAACAGTCTGCCTATGGAGATGGCGGAGTCACCATCCCTGGAAGTGTTCAAGAAGCATGGAGAAATGGCACTGAGGGACATGGTCAGTGGGCATGGTGGGGATGGGCTGATGGTGGGTCTAGACGATCTTGAAGGTCATTTCCAACTTCAATGATTCTGTGGTTCTGATTCTGTTGCTGGGTGGCTTGTAAGTTACAGTGTGCCTTTAATGGTTTGAAAAACTTGAATGTGAAGAAATAATTTTTGCAAAGGCTTTGTGTGCTGATATTATCTATTACATGCTGCAAATTGAATTAGTATAAAGCGTATCTTAGAATAGAACTGTGCTCTGAAGAACTGGATGTATTTTTTGTTTATGTACATTTGTTCTATTTCTGACTTCTATGAAAATAAAAAGAATGCTATTTTTTGAAGTAAACATTATAAATAAATAGGTCAAGCCAGTATATCTCAGGTTAAAGATTTTCTGGTTCTTATTGCTTTTTTTTTCTTTATTTATATATTTCATGTGTTTATGCTGATTTAATGTATATTACTATAGATAGCTATGATATCTATGAAATTATGTTTTTAGTTTAATAAAAGAGCAGACTTTCTTATTGCAGTTGTTATAAATATATATAGTGTCTTCAGCACAAAACTGCTTTATGTACATTGAAAATAAAATTGGGCAAGAGATAACTTTCACTATTCTAAAGTTGTATTTCTCTCTAGTCCTAAGAGACCCCTGGGGACACATTCTAATACATGCTATGCTGTACCAGGCTGGAAGACACTTCTCACATAGGCAATTCTTGTAGTTGGTGACAGGTGAATCTGAGATCTAAGTCCAGTCAGTGTTTAAGTTTTAAACTATCTGTGAATGACTTTGTAGCTGGAAGCGAGATGAGATATTTCATAGCTTTCTCAATTTTTGAAAAGCTTTCCCAGTTTTTTATTAAAACAAAATTCAAGAATGAATTACTTTTCTCACAACATGTTTGAGAAAAATGACTGAGATGCAGAAGGGTGAAAAATATGGCAGAAATGAGGTAGCTATTGTGAATTTGTCTCTTAATGTGGTTTGCTAGTCTAAATGAAATGAAGTGGTTGTCCTCTCCTGTACTTTGACTGACTGAGTCTTTTAGTTCTTACATTTTCTGTGGCAAGTTATATATAAGTTTGTCAGAAAAACATGCTCTTTTAGTAACACCTGGAAAATCTTTTGTCATTTTTTATTTTTTTTTCTCACATCAGCTAAACAATAGGTTTTACTATGTGAGTATTACTTCTTGGAGTTTACTCCCTCTGCAGGACAAGAAAACAAAATTTGAAATAAAGATTACAACTTAAGAATTTCTTGGCCTCATCTAATAAAGTTATGATGAATTACCACTTTAGAAATTTTATATCTGATGAACTCTTGTATCTTAGTCTCTATCTAAACAACTGTAGAGCTACACTGCAAATCTATTTAGAAATACCCAGATTACCATACATGTGTAGACTAAATATTGGTAGGCATCAGTTTGCATTAATTCCACTTGAAGTAGTGTAAACTATTATGTAGTTTTAGTAAGTGTTTTTTGACCTTCAGAAAGTACTCATCATACTGTGTAAATATGCATGACTAAATGTATATTAAAATGTATGTAGACAATTTTTTATATATACACAATATGTATTGTATAAATATACAATGGCTAAATAGCCTTGACAGACTTATAGTAATGAACAATATGTTATACTTTTTCTCTTTTCGAAATCCTTATTTAGATCAAGTTTAATGTGTAATCTTGGCATGTACATGTAGGACACCTACATTCCACATGAATGTTGACACTACACAAATACACAAATATTTTTCAGCACCAGAATTGCTGTGGCTTTTAGATTTCTTGCCTAGATCACAATTTAGATACTCACCAAAGATAATATAGTCTTTGCAAATGAAAACTGTATTTTATCACATAACTGATAAAGATTTTGCTACTAATATATATATATATTGTTTTTTAAATTAAAAACAGTGGCACATTTTTAGTGTTATCAGGGCATAAGCTGTTGAATGCAATTTCCACAGGCTTCAACTCATAAAAACTAATAATTACATTCATCACACTGTTCAGAGGCCAGGAACTATTTTGTGCTTTCTAAAAATTAAGAGGTTTTGCTACAGTACTCTTAATGACAAACAAGAAAACAATCTTTGATAACAACAGTAGGTTTTTTTTTTTTTTTTTTTTTGAATTGTGTATTTTTCAGGTATGATTTTTCAAACAAAGAAGTCACTATTTCCTTGGTTTGTAGTTATTTCTTCTAAGAAGAAAAGATTTTAAAAGAAAATACAAAAAGCCTTTACCTGCCAAAAGCACAGTACAAGTGTATCGTTGTAACTAACGTATCTGCAAATACTTACCTTGATTCATATGTTAAAAATGCATAGTGTGTCTTTGTTATATTTTGATTTAATGTTTGGTACATGTTTTCTTCCTGTATGTGCTGCATTTGTACAGGGTTAGTGAACGTGAAGCTGCACTGGAATCAGCCCTACTGATGTTGCAGGAATTCTACCTGGATCTTGAAAAGTTCCTCGCTTGGCTTACAGAAGCTGAAACAACTGCTAACGTCCTGCAAGATGCTACACGCAAGGAGAAGACACTAGAGGATCCCCAGATGGTTCGGGAGCTCATGAAACAGTGGCAGGTAAGGCAAGTGCTTCAGTTCAGAGGCATGTCTGTTGTCTGAAGAGACTTCTCTCTTCCCCAGTGTGTAGCTACTCAACAAAATTGAAATTCTACTGAAAAAAAAAATAAAAAATCTGACTGCTACTAACCCTGACTGGTACTAACCCTTATGTGTAACTTTGTTGCAGAGATCTAAGGTCAGTTACACTGATTCTATCTGACATCTTTCAGCATATGTTGAATTCGAAGTGGCATCTTGAAGTACAGATTTAAAAAAAAAAAAAAAAAAAAAGAACAGAAAGGAAACTTTGTTGAAATGGGTCTTTAGTTTTTTATCTAATAAAAATGAATTACTCTGCTGAGTTACAGTCTTGAATTGAGCACACAACAGAGATGAGAGTTTCTTAAACAGTTCTGATATTTATAGAGGTTACATAAGTTGCTTCAAGTTTATTCTGTGTAGCTTAAATGAATTAGTTTTCCTCCATTACTTTCAGACATGAAAAATGTTGATCAGATGTTTGGCTGATTATTGTCAACATTTTCTGTGTCAATAACAAAAAGAGATAACAGTAAAAATTTTCATAGTGAGTGGCTGGACAATATTCAGAGAGTTGTTCTCCTCCGAGAACTAGAAATCTTAATAAAGGGAGCAGCTGTTGTATCTGATGTTTGAGAGAATCCAGACAAAAAAGAACAATACATAGTGAGATGGTGCTTTTAGAATCTATTGTTACACTTTCATTATATTTTCCTCATTACTGAGAGGAATATGTGTATGTCTGCGTGAGTCCTTAGATGTCTTAAATATGAGTTTGCAGTCTGTTTTAGAGAGCAGTACCCTATCGTACATAATAGATAATTTTTATGTTGACAGTGCATTCCAAACCCGACATTCTGATCACTGAAGGCTCTATGCTTTAGTTTATTTCAGAAAAACTTATTGTGAAAAATCATGAGTGTTTATATGCATATTAGATATTACTACCTTCTTTTGGCACTATTTGATTAATCCATGGTTTTAAATCTTATGACTGAACTGTTGCTAAATTCTATTATGCTAGAGTTACAAACTTACAGTTGTGGTATTGTACAGAATCAAGGTCTCAACCACATTTTTTAAAAAAACATGTGTACAAGTCCTTCCCCTCATAAATAAATAACAAAGTAGTTATAATTCCATCATGTAAGCAACTGTTTTGAACTGTATTTTTTTTTCTGTTGATTTTTTATGCACTTACATTGAGATATAAGATGGATTTTTTGGGTTTTTTTTTCCCAGTTTTTGTATGTAAGTATCAAGTCTTCTTAAGAAAGAAAGATAAAAACTACATTGTAGTTGCCATTATATTTCTAAAAAACAAAAAATCATTCTGTTCACTAATCTTGGCTGCAAAAGAAAAATATATATATTTAAAGAAACAGTATGCTGAGGAAAAAAAGCCCAAACAAAAAATATAAACAACCAACCAACCAAAACAAAACAAAAAAAAACAAACACCTTTTGTCTTTTCTTTCTCAAAGATTCATCTTTTCATGTCCAGCAAAAGCACAAAACATACAGACTCTGGGTTAGATTTGGTGATTAAAGAAGCAAATATTTTGACAGTATTGTTTTGTTTTTTTTTTAATTGTTTGCATCTTCATACTGATCTGCTTCTGTTAGGTAGACCTGCTTTTTTTTCCTGTGCTATCTGTCTATCTCAGTTTTTGTCAGCCTCTCTATGTCATTCTTAAGCCCTCAGAAGAAATCTCATAATTCACAAGCAGAAGTGGTTTTCAAATGCCCTTCTCCTGAATGGAATCCGATTGCTATCTTTCTAATAGCTGGTAGAATTGTCTTGTTTTATTTTTTTTTCCCTGCCTTGAGTAGATGAACGGTTCCTTTTTTTCTACTGGAATAAGGAGAATTCTGTTTAAGTAAACAGAATACGGCTTTGTTAAGAAATTTTAGTCAGGAAAGATGATTTCTTCCTTTATTTATTCAAGTGGCCATTCAAGGTTTGCATCTTCTTCCATTTCATTAAATCACTTATTTAAAACATAGAAACTAACTACAATTAATTTAGAATGATGCATCTTTTCATTAGTGTGTGCTCTTAGTAATTAGAGTGTCATATTTCCTCAGTTCTCTTGTTAGAATAGGGACTTCTGTAGCAGTAACATGATTTAGGTGCAAGAAAGATAACCTTGAATGATTTGATAAATGAGTGAATGGCAACCATTTCCTTGTGTTAATAATAGATACCAGACAGGGAGACACAGTATGAAACCAAAATAGACCACACCAGATCCAGATCCTAGAATTAAAACAGAACATTAGCTTCTTATGAAAGATCATAATCTCCCAGTCTTTTGAAAGAAAGTCGAATTGCTTAGGCTTATGGAGTTAACAGAAGTTACAGTTAAGTGTGGTATGTGCAGTAAGATCTGCAGTCTCGTTCCTTATGAAGCTGTATGAAGATGTAGACTGAAAATAGCCTTTATGTGTTGTGAGATATTTCTGTATTCATTTGCTATTTTTAGGCAATAGTTGTCTATCAGTGCTTTGATGAAGAATTTTGCCTACAAACAATGAAAAACTAAATTTGTGAGTTCGGTAGTTACTTCATCTCCTTGTCACTAAAAGTGTTTACCTTACCTGTAGTGATCTATCAGCTTTCTGCTTTACATTCTTATTGTTATTATGAAAATAATGTTTTGCTGTGCAGAAAGCACAGCAGTAATTGTCTGGGAAAGTCTCTCATTTCTCAGTGTTTCCTTTGCTTTACATGTTCAGAAACAATTTGATCAAACGTCAATAACAAAGATTCATCTTTCCCTGGTACTCATCAGTTCATTCATTAGCAGAGGGAGAAGGTGAGGCTTACGTAGCCATATTTTAATTACAGGAAGATGTATATTAAATGAAATGGTTGCACCATAAATACTTGGTTTGCTTATATAAGCTTGTATTTGTATGCATCATCTGTCTGAACTGTCTACAAAGTAGTAAGTGAAGCGATCCACACTTTCAGAACACTTTCTGGGAAAATTTTTTAAGATACAAACCAGTTACTCCAAGGAATTGAGTGATTATGTGCTGATTTGTACCATCTAATTTAAATGTATCATGAATCTCTATAAGGCTTTGTTTGATGTGTAAATATATGGGAGAGATGAAAATAATGAATTTTCCTTCCTGTTTTCATATTTCTAAGAGATACAAACTCTCAACTGTGTTAATTACTCCTCCCATTCATCTTCCCAGAAATAATTCTATGTGACATTTTATACAGGTTATGAAATACTAGGTGTAATTTTTAAATTGGTGTGGGTTTATCCGATTATTTAATGAATGCAGTCGCTTTATATTAAGCTTGTAGATTAATTTACTCATAAACTTTATCACTGAAATTTTGACAAAGAATACTGCACATAAAGCTATCTTAACAATAACTAGAGTGTGCTTCTATTCTGTTTACACAGATTACCAAATATATCTGATGTAATCTACAGTGTTGACTGATAAAGACTAAAAGCATGACAGCCTAAGATAAATGAGGCAGTGTTAATAGCTTTGGCTTGGAACGTGTAGCAATTTCTTTACCACCTTCATGCTCACTTAACCTATGATCTAGATCGTTTTCCATCAGATTCAGGAGTTTTGGTGTTAATAATAAGAAAAACATGTAGTTCAATAAGTTACACTTAAAAATGTGCAGTATGAGCAGTAACAATATTTTTCTACAACAGTGTACATGAATTGCAGGCAAGGTTTTCTTGTTTTGTTTTTTTTTTTTCTTTCCTGTTTCTATCAATATTTCAGAGGTATTTGGCTATTCTTACTGTTCCCAAGCAGCTGTTTTCTCAGCAGTACAAAGCTGAGGTTGATACCTGTTCCTAACTCTTCTCTGTTATTGAGCAGAACGGGCATTTTAAGAGAATAAAATCTTACGACTCGATTTCCAACGTAATTTACTTATGATTGCTCATCACACTTTATTTTATTAGATGGTGTATGGATTAGATCCTGACTAATAGAGAAGAGTATTTATAATACTCTCACTCAGTTCAGTTGACTTAGCTAGCAATTATTTAATAGTAATTAATTTTCTCAGGCTTCCAGTCTCAGTTCTGAGATACTCATTCACTTATGCTTGAAATCATTCTCTGAAAACTTTGAAAATCACACATGATCACCTTCCCTCATCTTCTTTCTTTTTTTAAATCTAGCACTGGATATTTGCCTTTTACACTAACCTAATACCATCTCTGAAATATAGTCTTCTTCATAAGAAATGTAATAGCAGTGATTAGACACTTCCTACTCCATCAGAAGTAGATGGTAAATTCCTAAATATATTTCTTATGCAAGTGCTATTACAGTCTAATCTGATATGGGGCAAAATACTATCTCAAATAAAAATTTATGGTATAGATTTTGTGAAATACTTAGATAGTACTATTTTTAAAAGGCATTATCAATAAGTGGTCGTCTTATTGATTGGTGGAGGAAGGAAGCAGGGAATAAGATAGAGCTGGGCTTTTCTCAGTGGTGCCCAATGACAGGACAAATGCTAGTGGGCACCAACTGAAACATAGGAGGTTCCGTAAGGAAAAACAAAACACACTGAAAGCTGTCAAATCACCAACATGTAATCCAAAGACATTGTGGAGTCTCTGTTCTTGAAAATCTACAGAATCTTGCAGGATATGGTTTGGAGCAATCTGCCATGAGCAGTGGGATTGGATCAGATGACCTCCAGAGATGTCTTCCCATCATAAGCATTTTTGGTCTAATTGTGTCTAATCACTGGACTTACAGTCAATCATTCTGCAGCCTAATTAACTTTTATATAAATATACAAATGGAAAAGTAATAATATAAGAGAGTAAGAAACTAAAACTCTTCTTAATGTTTTAAGAGAAAATTTTGTTACAGCTTCCCTGGGGTTCATGAATAACATGTCTAAATGATAAAAGGCAGTTAAGAAGAAAATGGAGGGAGAAGATACCACAGAGAATAAAACTAATTATATATTTTTAAATGGCTCATTACTAGAAACTGATGGGGAGACTGACAGGTGAAAGCTAGAGGTGAGAGATGAAACTACAATGAGCATTTTTAAGAGCACCATAAATTAAATTTGGATTTTCTTTCTTTAAGCATGGAATCAAACTCCATATCATTGGCCTCCAAGAGTTTTTTTCTTAATCTATTACTCTTACATCTAAAATAGTGATTTCCTCAGAAGTCATCATCCAGATGCAAAAGGTGACATGCTTAAAAAAATACTTTTTTTGAATGATATTTACCTTGGCAGTGTTTTATCTGATTTTTACTTTCAGGAAAGAAGAGCAGGGACTGCTAGCATAGTTCTGGATTGAGAACTCTTGCAGCCTACAGTCATTCTAGTTAAGGCTACTCACAGTAAGCTCCTAGTTTGCCAGTAAGACCATATATGGAATAGATGCATTACTACAGTGGAATAAACGGCCAAATAGTTCACTGTCTTACCTCTCAACTACAATATGATTAATGTGCTGTTATAAAGGCATAGAGATAAGAACATAGTTGATTCAAAGAATATACAGTACACAATGTTATTAAAAATAGTTTAAAGTGGGAAAATCAGTGAGATATAAAATATATAAAGATATAAAAGTATATTTATGTTTGGAGCTTGATGTTAAAAAAACCCAAGATGCACAAATGGGTGAATCTTTCATATGCATTCCAATGATCAATTCTGAAAATAAGTTCAGTTCTATTTGTTTAAATTACTACAATTTGTCATATGCATTGGGCTTCCTGGTTTGTATAGCCACAGCTGTTGTTCTTAACTGGCTTTCTCAGAGTGGCCAGGATAGCAGCAAGAAAACAGACAGTCACTTTATTATTTATTTATTTATTTATCTTACGTGTTAGGCTTTCAGCTTTACTGATTTAGTTTGGGTATTCTTAATTACAAAAACAGTAAATGGATTGATGCTATCATATATAGCATCAATATATATAGCGGATATAGCAATACATGTTATGTTGCTTCTGTTGTCCCTGTCTCTGAACTTCCCTGAAATTAAAACAAAACCTTAATCAGTGCTGTTTTTTCTTTCAGAAGATAAAATGTTTACTTTGTTAAGATCTTAAAAGTTATTCATAGGGAAAATAATCAACTCTTAATTGACAGAAATCCCACATATAAAATTGGTGTTAGTAAGCAAGAACAAAGAATTTTCTCATTTAATTTTCTGATTTACATGTACTCTCTGTTAAGTTAGAAGAAAAACCCTGTTTTGTCGAGTGTGTTAAACAACATATGTTTACCTGACTCCCAATTTTTCATTTAAAAATTATATTGAGCACACTAGAAGAGTGGTCATAAAAATGTGTTTGAATGATACTATTAAATATATTTAATTAATATATTTATATATTAATATAATAATTATTTAAATTATTTAAATTATAAAATAAAAAAATTATATATTAATATAATAATTAATACTAAAAAACAAGATCTATTCTTAATTCTCCTCAGATAAACAAACAGAAAAAAAAAAAAAAGGGGGTGGGGGAGAAGGGGGAGAACCCAACAACCCACATGCCTGTTTTATATTAATTCTAAATAAATTAATAATTAAATATTGTGAAGCGTTGTTGATCTCTGGAAATAAAATCAGGACTTAAGCATGGATTGTTAATCTTGTAAAGAGTAATAAAAGATTATATCAAACACAGAGACACCACTCTACACGTCCCTTCTTTTGACAGTAAAACTTCTGGAAGAATTTACAGATGTCCTTGGAACTTAATGAATTTTTTTACTGAAGACAGTTACTCTGCGAAAGATCAGTCAGTGATAGTAGAATCTTATAAAAAAAACAGTATTATAATTGAACTGCCTAAGATGTAGCTATATATATATGTATATTTTGTTCCCATGTACACTTTTGATTAAATTTCCCCATCCTTCTCATCTATGATGGTCTAGTTTGTGTTAAATAAGAGTCATACAGCATAAGAAATTGACTTACATGAAACAAAGATTGTACTTGATAATGTAGTCATTGACTTAGTAGTTGCCAGTGTTGTAATAGAAATAATGGAAGGCATACGAGCTACCACTGTTGCAAATCAACACTTTTTTTTTCCTGCAAATAGAAAGGATCAGTCTTCAAACCCTACAAGTTCTAAACAAAGATTTTTCAAACACATATTAGATTAAAAAAAAGCTTCTGTAGCATGACCTGTGAGATTGCATTGTATTATTAGAAGAGAGCATGGAGAATCACTGATCAGGTGGTTTGCAGTTATTACTGGAAAAAAATAAAAAAATAAAAAAAAACAGGTCAAAATTCCTACATGTTATCTGGCCTTATAATTTTCTTAGTATGTTGCATCCCTATGCAGGCCCCTCTGAAACAAGATCACCCCATATCCCGTGAAGAGCATGTATGGGCTATCTCACAGCCTGTGCTGAACCCGTTCCATTTTTCAGAGTAACCCCCCAGATTTGAGAGGACAGGAATAAGATTGAGTGGTTAGCAAAACTTTGAAGATTTTTGCCATTTTATCTTTCTGCAATCATTGGCAGTCACTGGCACAGTATAGTCTGTCATTTTGTTCTCTCATTTACATTGTATAGTTTACAACACATTTATTTGAAAAGCAAATAATCAATTAAAACTCCTTACAAAAGAAATCAACAGTAGTTTTTTCAACATATTCTTTTTTTATTTATTTATTTTTGGTAATCTGATTATTAAAATATTGCACTATTAAAAACATATGGCTGAGATGCACAGGATCTTTGGCTAATGAGAAAAGTTGCATATCTTCCCAAGGCAGGTGAAAATAGAAATTTTTGTACTGTGATTATTAATGTTTTACTATAGAAAGTATGAATTATACAGAATGCATAACTGAGGATAAATTTTGTCTTACATCAGTTATCTTCCTGAATATCCCTGAAGGCAGTCATCTTAAAGACTAAAAATAAGGAATAAAATAAAACCATAAATGCTTTTCAGAGTCAAGTTCTACATATTTAATGAAAGGTTTTAGGATTGAAATGAGAAAAACGTCTTCTAACAAATGCTACAAGCTTTTCCTTTTTATAAGATTGAAGAGCTTATAGCTTCATCTATCTCATTGCATTCAGTAGATTTCTAAATAGAGCAATTCCATATGAGGAGATAGATGAGAACCAAAACAAGACCAAGTGCTGGGTCCTGCACTTTGGCCATGGCAGCTCTAGGGTTACAGGCTTGGGGGAGAGTGGCTGGAAGACTGTGTAGAGGAAACAGACTTGGGGGTGTTGGTCAACACTCAGCTGAACGTTATCCAGCAGTGTGCCCAGGTGGCCAAGAAGGCCAATGGCATTCTGGCTTGTATCAGAAACAGTGTTGCCAGCAGGAGCATGGAAGTAGTTGTCCCTCTGTACATGGCACTGGTGAGGCCGCACCTTGAGTAAGGTGTTCATTTTTAGTCCCTCACTCCAAGAAAAGCATGGAGACGCTGGAGCGTGTCCGGAGAACTACTGGTGATAGGTGGACGGTTGGAGTGGATGATCTTGCAGGTTTTTTCCAACTTTGATTATTCTATGTTTCTATGAAAACTAACTCAGCCTGCAGAAGAGAGAGAGAATTTGTTGTCTTACTGAAAGATGCTGGAGACACCAATAATGATAATGATCATGTACACCCCTGAGTGGCTGCTGTCTAATCCAGTCCCTTAGATCCAGTCATTAACAACAGGTTCAGAATCCTGTGACTTCTCTTTGCCATCCTTAGGAGGTTTTCTATGACCTTGAATCATCAGTGACCAGAAGTGGTCTGTAGTTTCATGTTTTTTCTGCCCGTGAATGTTATATTAAATCATTTATTGTTCTTGTTGATGACCTATTTTTGCCATATAAATCAGTCTTCTATTTTTGTGCATAGCTGCCCAAGAAATTCCATTTTCCTTTTAGTCCCCAGCCTCAAATGTAACTGCTGAGAAAATTTTACTTTAAAGTGATGACTCTGAGTTTAGTACAGATAACTGAAAGTATGTGAAGACACAACTAGAATCCCCTCAGGACTTAATGTATATGTTCTGTTGACACACCTGTCCAAATGTACAAGCCCAAGTGCTGAGTCTTTGACATTTCCTTTGTTTTTTTTTTTTTTTTTTTGGTCACAGCCCCACTGGGACATGTTTTTACATCTGAAGTTCTTCTGCTACTCACTGACTCCTCTTACCTTTGAGTTGTCACCAGCTGGGAAAGGCGCTGATGCTTAGCATTCTTCATGTCTTTCTTTTCTTAAAACAAACAAACAAACAAAAACAAAACAAAACAAAAAAACCGTTCTCTGAGGCTGAGTATTTGCTCACTTTGGGAAAAGTTATAGCTCTTGTTACTTATTGGAGTAGTGGGTTTCTCACTGTTCCAGGAACAAGTTTCCACTGCTTCTGCTTCTCAGGACAAGTAAGGAAGCAGGGTAAGGAGATGAGAACCTCGATTTGAATGCTGGAATTTATTTTCCTTTGGTTTCTGTAGCATTTTATCAGATTATCTCTGATAGTAGTGAGTAACTGAGCCCAAGGAAACAATCTTTCTTGGTGCTCAAACAGTGAGGTAAAACATTTAGATGTAGTAATTTGCCCACCTGTTTGAGTGGTCTGTGATTTATGTACTCTAACCTAGGGACCTTTGTGATTGAAGTTGATCTGAAGTGGTCGCAATAATACAGCAGGATTTTTGTATAATTTCTTTTTCATGGACAAAGTCTGTTGAAGCAGAATAATAATGTGAGAGCCTACAGCAATGGCAGTAGAGGTTTGAAATTTAATTCTAAACTTTTGCCTCAGAAGTCTGGAGAAGCTTTAGGCTGACCAGATTATGTCATCTAAAACAGAATGGCAGGCTATATATAGAAATGTATCAGGTTATTTTTGATATGAAATACTAATGTGAGTAAAAACATCTGGTTTCTTGGTTTAACATAAATGGTTTTGATTCTCTACTGTCTATATAGCTGAAAAGATGATGCAAAAAAAAAAAAAAAATGACCACAAAACACTATGAAGTTAGTACGCTACTCAGTTCAGGAAATGAACATTTTTAATTTTTGGTAATTTTCTTTATATTTTTGATGGCTAGAAATCCAAACAGCTTATGGAATCTTTTTTGATTAATTGATATCAGTCACAAATATCTTTTGCCACGTTACAGTGATAATTAATTATTACATAACTGAATTAACCCTCAAGAGACTATATTCTCTTTAAGGTCAGAACTTTAATATCTGATTTCCGAACATACTACTTTTAGGTGAACACTGCCAGTGGAGCAAGTATAAGAATAAACTAGTATCTAAACAGAATAAAGATATAAATTATCTTCAGAAGTATCATACAATATTAAACCTATTTAATTTCAACCTTATGCTGCTGGATTGGGCAATATTTTAATGACTGTTTTTCTGATATGCAGAAACTACTTCATTGTATGGCAGAAAAGCATGCAGAATAGCAAGACACTTCTTAGAGGACTAAGTGCAAAAAGTGAGAGACTGAGTCACTAAATTTCATCACTGAACTTCAAAGGTCTTTTGCTGGGGAAAACTTAGTTGTCCTGCTGTTTGTTGTACTGTTCATATCAAAGTGTATTTCCCTGATCTGTAAATGAAGTGGCAAATCCTTTCTTCTCATATACTGAAAACCTGACAGAAGTGTCTAGATCAAAGCTATGAAATAAACCTGTTCCTGCTTACATTACCACAATTACAGATGCAACAGTATATTAACCTCAAAAGATCATCTCTTCTTTCCACTGTGGTATTGTAATTTCATATCTCTTGAGCAAGAGATACAACAGCATTCATATCTCAGCTTGTTGACTGGGTTAAAGAAAAAAAAAAAAAGCTGTTTTGCTTTAGTCTTCAAATTATTTTATACATAAATAGCTATGGAAGGTTAGCACTGCCTGAAAAATAGTGCTGAGAAATGTTATTTCTGCAGTGTGAGCTATTTCCTCACAGCCTGTTGTTTCATTATCTTGAGTTTCCAATTTGACACTTAATTTAAAGATTTTATACCCAGATGTCAATGGATTAAACAGAGCCTCGGATAAAAACAGGATCATTACCTATTTTTAATCCAGGTACAGAAGGGTTGTGATCAGGGTACAGAAGAAGAAAGGCCACATGTTGCTCTTAGAAATTAGAGCAAATTTGCAAGTTTATTTCCACTTCTACAGCTGTGAATTCCTTACACTAAGCCTAAATCTTAGAGAGTCAAGTCCTGTTGATACCAAATGGGATTTTGTAGGTCATATGCAGACATTGTATGTGGCTCAATATGGAGACTTTGAACCAATTGATGGGAGAAATCTAGGCAACCCTACAGACCTGGAGAGGAGTGGCTGGGAAGCTACCTGATAGAAAGGGACCTTGGTGTACTGATGGAGAGATGGCTGTATATGAGCCAGCAGTGTGCCCAGATAGCCAAGATGGCCTGTATCAGAAATGGTGTGGTGAGCAGGACTAGGGAAGTAATCCTGCACCTGTACCTGATCAGCATTGGTGAGGCCACACCTTGAGTACTGTGTTCAGTTTTGGACACCTCAATAAAGAAAGGACACAGAGGTGCTGAAGCAAGTCCAAAGAAGTGCAGCAAGGCTTGTGAAGGGCCTGGAGAGTATGCTCTACGAGATGTGACTAAAGGAACTGGGGCTGTTTAGTCTGGGGAAGTGGAGGTTCAGAAGAGACCTTCTTGCTCCCTTGAAATACCTGAAAGGTGATGCAGTGAGTGTGGACTTGATCTCACTGATGACAGATGATCAGACAAAGGGAAATGGCCTCAAGTTGCACCAGTGGAGGTTTTGTTTGGATATAAGGAAAAACTTTTTTACAGAAAGGGTTGTTAAGTGGTGGAATAGGCTCCTCAGGGAGATGGTTGTGTTTAAAATCTGTGTGGGTGTGGTGCTCAGGGACATGATTTAGCAGTGGGTTATTAGAGTTACGGTAGTATGGTTTGGCTGTAGTTAGACCTGATGGTCTTGAAAGTCTTTTTCAACCTGAGCAATTCTATGATTCTGTGATTCTTTGTGGTGAGATGGATACAGGAGAGTGAAAATTTTGTATTTTGTCAGTTGTTTATTTTAATTCTATTCATTTTGAAGGCTTATTTAAGTCATTTTTTCAAATAGTTCTCTAAGATGTGTGCAACAGCAGACTGGAGGATTTCATTTTCCATACCAAAGTGATAGAGGCATCTAGAGTTAAATATATGCATACATATATCAGATTTGCTGAAGTTTGAAAATAGTGTGTGTTCTCTAAAGGACAGGGAGGAGGATCCAAGGAATTAAGGGCCTGTCACTCTAACCTCTGTCACAGAGGCTACAGAGCAGATTGTTTTGAGCATCAAGGTGCATATGAGATGACTGAGCGATCCAAAGTAGCCAAGCTTTTCTGAAGGACAAGGTGACTCACTCACTAGATGAGGAAAAGGCTGTAGATGTTTCCTACCTGGAGTTCAGTAAAGCATATGGCACTAACTCCCACATTATTCTCCCTTAGAAACTGACTAGTGGTGTATAGTTCATGGGGTGAAGAAGTGGCTAGATAGCCGGGCTTGAGGTCACTGTGAATGGCCTTCAGTTCAGTTAGTGATTGGTCATCATTGGCATTCCCCAGGGTTCAGTACTGGACACAGTTTTGTTTAGAATTTTAATTAATAGTGTAAATGAGGGGAATGAGTGCACCCTCAGCCAGTCTGCAGATGACACCAAGTTATTATAACAGAATAATATAACTGTTTGAATTTGAATAGGCTTTTAAAAGTTGTCTAGTCAATTCCCCCACGTGAACAGGAACATCTATGTCTAGATCAGGTTGCTCAGAGCCCCATGCAGCCTGACCTTGAATGTGTGAAGAAGAACTGAAGCTAGTGAAGAGACTAGAAAGCAAGGTTTTGAGGGATGAGTCATAGCAGAATTAGGAGTTTGGAAAAGGCTGAGGGGAGACCTGATAGCTCTCTACAACCATCTGACAGGAGTGAGGTGGGTGTTAGTTTATTTTCTCAA
Organism: Oreortyx pictus; assembly: GCA_036925125.1. Classification (NCBI taxonomy): domain Eukaryota; kingdom Metazoa; phylum Chordata; class Aves; order Galliformes; family Odontophoridae; genus Oreortyx; species Oreortyx pictus. The sequence goes on along the minus strand of JAUPFR010000001.1, from coordinate 75,718,526 downwards.
AAATAACTAATAAATGATGAAACAATCTCAAATTGCACTATGGAACATTTAGCTTGGACATTTTGAGGAATTTATTCATGGAGAGAATGGTCAAGCATTGGAACAATCTGCTTAGGAATGTGGTAGAGTTCCCATCTCTAGAGTTATTGAAGAGACATGAATGTTACACAAAGGGACATGATTTAGTGACTGGACTCAGTATATCAGCATAGTGGTTAGACTTCTGATGATCTCTGTATTCTCCAACATCCATGTTTCTGCTTTTTTGTTGTTACATAATTTTCACTGTCTGCGTAAGTAATTGGGAACAAATAGAGACTAGCTGAACCTACAGAAATAGAAAAAGAATTGTGTGATTTTAATTTTAAAAAGAAGAAAAAAAACCTTTGAAGAAATCTGTCTTTATTAACATGCTGTTTCTGCTGATGATTTTTGTGTTTTCATTCTGGCTTATAGCATTGTAAATTAATTTAACATGAAAGGATAAAAATGTTGTTTTTGAAGTGTTTCTCATTAAATTATGAAAAAAATTACAGTAAATAGTAGAAAAGAATGCCTCTGGTAGAAGCTTCTGTTTTCTCAATTACTGCTGTAACAAAAGTGAAATATTACAGAGCTGACTTGGAGGCAGTATTATTGCAGTTACATTACATAAAACAGATGAGCTCAAAACTTCAAAAAACAGCACAAAAGGAGAAAGCACAGGCTGGATCCTTTGAAAGTTAAGTATTTATATTTCTCTGAAAGGTCTGTGCAAAACTGTTGGCTGGAATTCAAGTCATTCATATGTTTAGTTAAACGTAAAATAAATCTGCTAAATTTTAGTGGTACAGTGTATCTTCAGATAAAGGTGCTCATAATTTGAAGTCTGAATATACGGCATATATTGCGTATGATGGCTGTCAACATGGTGAAGTATTTTACTTTGAATGTGTAAGTTTTAAGAGAAGATGTAAAGCAACTCTCCACATTAACTAGAAGTGTGATGATACTACAGTCAGTTTTATTAAAATATGTCATTTTCATAGAATCATACAATAGCTTGGGTTGGAAGGAACCCCAAGGATCATCAAGTTCCAACCTCCCCGCTCCAGGCAGGGCCACCAACCTCCAGATCTGGCACTAGACTAGGTTGCCAGACAATTACCTCCCTCTCTCTGCCAGTCCCCCTCTTCTGGTGAAGGCCAGAATAACATTGATGTTCCAAGCTGCAAGAGTGTACTGCTGGCTCGTGTTCACTGTTTCATCCAATAGGACCCTCAGGTCCTTGAATGTTCTAATGTCATTTTGCATTATTTATTGAGAGCATCTTAGATTTTAGTTGTATTTTGACATTGTCTTTGTATTTTGGGTATCAAGTAGAAGAAATACGGGATACAGTTCTTCATTGGGATGATAGCAACAGTCCTTCCACGTCAGGTGTTATCTTGGTTCCATCCCTTTGTAGTCATCTGATTTAAGCTTAAGCCTGGATTGTTCCAACCTTATTCTCTTTGATTAGACCTTAATTTGGTTTAAAAAGTACCATGAAGAGTAGGTATTGCAGGAAGGATCTGCTTCTGAAGTCACTGATGTGTTGACATTAGTAAATATCATTAATAAAATAGTAGATCAGAAAATATTTAGAACCCCCAACAGTCAGATGTCTTGGAAACTGAAAAATACCTTATGCATAGCTCTAATTCCAAGGAGTCCTTTAGTACTTTATCTGAAAGGGTTCATCATCATAAAAATACAATAAAATATTATTAATAATATTAATAATAATCATAAATAGAAACACAAATAAAATACAAAAGCTATAGAAATGCAGTAAAATACAACACGGAATGACTTTAGTAATAATGTTATCCATGTGTTTCTTCTTGGAGTTGTTATGACAGTCTTCTGGTCATTTTTTAAAAAATAGGCACTGTGTCTTGATAACAATCATTTACAAGTTAGAAGTATAAGCTAATTGTTTTTATTATTATTTTTTAGGTAATTCCAGGGCATTTTGAGATGATTCAGTAGTTTTCTTGAAAAAGGCAGGCAGAAATGTTTCTCTGTCATTAAATATATTTAACAGGTACCACTTGCAAAACATTTATGAAGACCATCTAGAAAATGTGCATATATAGCATTATGTTACGAAGATTTTCTAAGGATTTCTTCTCATGTGTGAACCAGTGAAATCAGAAAACTTTTACCCACTTAGCGTGGGTAGCGTCTTTACCCACTTAGCGTGTTCTAAGGTACACACACATAAAGTTTATTGTATGTATTATTGCTAACTACACATATGCTCAGTGGATTTAGTTTTAGAATCAAATGTTTACATTCAGCTGTAAATCTCCAGAAGGCATTCTAGGATACGTTTCAAGGACAGTCTTTATAGAATCATAGAATGAGATGGTTTGAAAGGGAACTTTAAAGATTATCTACTCTGATACCTTATGCCATGGGCACGTTCGATTTGACTTACATCTGGAGACTTAAACAAATTATGTGTTTATGCCTGGCTACTTTCAACATCAAATTGTATTACACTTAGGAAATCTTGTTTTAGAAGCTGTATATGTCCATTTGGGGAAAAAAACAATCTACCAAACAATAAAACCCACACAGTAAGTGATACATGGTCTCTATTAAACTAAGTGATGGTGCTTATGTTTTTTATAATAACTGCCATTAATAAATTGCTTGAGCACATTTTACAGAGCAAAAATATTTGTTGAAATTAGTTTGAGACTAGTCATCATATGGACTGTTAATAATCAGAGGCAAACATTAAGCAAATCCCTTTTGCATAACCTTTTTCAGGCACAGAAGAATACCTTAGTATTCTGTTTTCCTCTACAGCAGTTCCTTTCATAGCAATTTTGAATTTAAACAACTGTAAATGTCATTTTTACTCTGATTTTTTGTCTGTTTCTTAAATCTTTCCCTAGTAGTTGTGCTACTCAAATAATTTGGGGAAAAAATCAAAATATCATTTAGTAGTTTGAAGAATGTGTTTGTATTATTGTACATTCATCTTGTAAAAAGCAAATCAATGAATACATAAGAATATGTATGGTCGTTATGCATTTGTGCTAGGAACAGTAGATATTACTTTTTATTTCACATGTAGATGTTTTTCTGGTCTTAATGAATTGTATTAGTTGCTGGGGGAGGGAGGAGAATGTCTGTGGCAATTTTGGATTAGTGCCCCTAATAGATACAACAGTTTTCCATAAAGAAATGAAAACTTCTTAGCACATGGGATTCTGCAAGATCATAAAAAATGTCATTCTAAATTAAAAAATAATAATAATGAAAAAATAAAAAGATGATTTTAAGATCAGACTATTTCAAGCTCTAGTCTTCAAGTCCAGAATTTATGTGGACAAGATTCTGTATAGATTCTGTGGGTACAATAATATATATGACTGTTAGTTATTGTGGGTTGGTTTGTAAACCCAGTGTTCTGGTGCTAACCTGTTAAATAGGTTAGCTAGTCTGTTGATAAGCTTTACTTTTGAAAATTACGTTGTAATAAAATGTTGAGCACTTCATATTTTGAAAAGAAATAATATTTCATTTCCTTCCCTAAGTCCTTAAGTGTTTTTGGGGGGACTGGGGCTCTCCAGGCTTAAGCTCAGCTGTTGCTATTGTAAAATGTATTTGGGACTTCTGATATGGCATTTTTCAAATTCATTTTACCTTACATTTCCAAGCCCTTGTACTGATTAATAGTGTTACCATTTTAAAGAGTAATCTTGGGCTGCCAGGTGAGGAGACAGAGCAAATTGATGTTCCATAACCTGTAACCAGTCTTCTGACATCACTGAGGTGAAGTAGAACTTTCTGTGACACTGGTGCCGGGTGGTAAACCAGATGTCAGCAGGTATGTTAATGGTAATGGGCTGGCCAAATTGACGGAGCCAAGGAAATCAGAAGTTACAAACTCCTCTTGCTGTCTAGAAGGTGTTTTAATATTCAAATCATATCCATGTTACAGTCCTAGATGTGTGAATACAGAGGTTGTGATAGCCTTAATTGTTTGAGTCATTACTGGTTTTGCGGTAAAACAAGTCTTTACCGTGATTGACTGTTTTCCTATCAGTTCAAGGATGCAATTAGATTAAGGACTGTTTTGTGCTCCTCCAGCTGAAGGTGAAAAGAGATAATTATAATATATTTGCCATTAATGTGGCAGGAAAATTGTTATGATGAGAGGATGAAGAGCCAGCAGAGTAGCAATATCATAGCTTCTTCCAGCGGTAAGGACATCTTTTCTAACGAAGATCACATTTGCATGAGATGGCTGCACATAAATCTCTGTGAGCTGTTCATCATTATTCCTGAGGTTTTTTTAGATAAGTGTTCCTGGATAACACAGAATTATGTTTTTTTAGAAATATACAAAAAACATGCTAATATGTGGTTTAAGATAATGATATAAAACATCAGAAGATTAACTACTACAGCATATATCATAATTAGACAATTATCATTACCTTAGGAAATTGATTCTGGAAGCATATAAAGCACATTGGCCTTAATACTAAGGCTAGATAACTGAAAAGAGTTTGATTTTGGCTGCTCCTCACTTTTATGAAGTTGCCTTCTGTCCCAAAATGTACAAGTTCAGGCAGCTTTTAGGGCTGGTTAACTTTGATAGGAATAAATCTTGTCAAAACTAAAAATTTTCAGAGCAATGAATTAATTTTACTGTCACTTTAATAGGAACATGTTGAATTGTTCTTATTTCATTACAGTGATTTGTTTTTTAGAAATAATTAGTTTTCAGTGTACATGTTAAATTGAAATATGATTTTATTATGACATATATACAGTGTATTAATATCTCATTTTATGATTTTGTGATGCCATCAAAATAAAAGATGGCATAATTCTGAGTCATAACTATCTCCCTCAATCAGTGTAATGCCATACTTCCAAGGTTTCAGTAGTTCAATTTACAGACAATAAAACGTCCTACTCTGAGAGAAGGAATATTCAGAGTTCTGGATCATTCTTTAAATGAAAGGAAGAAATTGCAATACAGAAGAGTAGAGTTTAGTACCTTATTTACCTATTTATATGAGTGAAACAGGTGAATGAAGATGGAAAAAATACAAGCTAACTCTTAGATAAAAGGAAGGAAAGTGAAGAGATGATTGTAGATGCAAAGTAAATAACTAAATAATCTCCCAAACTGTGGGTAGCATTGAATCTTCATGTATTAACTGAAAAAGTAACATTTTAATGCAGCATATTTAGCAGTATTTATGTGTGAAAAATTTGCATGACAAAAACCTCAGCTGTGCTTTTCTGAACTTAGAATAGGCTTGAAAAATACATGGAAAAATATGCTTTAGTTTTTAACTATATCTATTAACCTGTCTTTAGCATAGCTATAATACAACAGCTACCATTTTAGTCACATTTCAGTTAAGATCTACTTGGCGTAACAAAATGCTGCATATAGGTAAAACTGACATGAACACTTATGTGTGTTTGTATCAGTCTTTTCAAGGATTGCAGTGTGAATTGTCTTTAATAGAAACACAATCATTTATGCATTACAAAAACATCACTCAAACTAATCCCCTGTCTATAATGCAAATGCCAGTTTTTAAGTGCGTTGTAATATAGAAAATACACAATTCAAGACAGTACATTTGGAAGTTTAAATAAACCCTGACTTCTTTTTTTCTCTTATTTTTCTTGACTTCTGTTATATTGCTTTAAGTTGATATTTGCGAACAGTTTCCCTGGGTATGCATTTCTGAATTGAAAACCGGAGATAACAGAACAAAACTCATATAAGTTTATTTTAGAAGTCCTTTGGGTGTGTGTGCCAGTCCTATAAGCTATACCTATCACAATACGTTCTGAAATTTCTGCTTTACAAACCCTTGAAAAGCGTGGCTCTTAAATTTGTCAGACCTAAAAAAAAAAAGAAAAAAGCAAACAAACAAAACCAACTAATAACAAAGATGCAGTTTAGCTCTGAGAAGTAGTATTTTTCTCCTTGAACTTAATGTAAAGAAAATAGCTGAAGAGCTTGATCCTGCTGAGTTGTTTTTGGTTTTATTTTTCATGATGTCCACCATTCTGAATCTTCACACTTCATCTCTAGCATTATTTGTTAAAACAACATTTTATACTGGCTGAGCATTAACCACTACTGGTTTGCACTGGAATCACAGAATATACCCATAATAAAAGAAAATGTTATTTCACAATGTTATTGTAAGGAATGCTACTGAAATAAAGATTTGGCACTTCCTGTGAAGTAATACTATTGCACAGCTTATTGGAAACCTAGTAAGTCTTTACAAGAAGTAGATATTAATTAATCCTATCCCAGTGATATTTCTATTGAACTGTTTATTATTCATACATTAGAGGGAAGTGAAGCTTTTGGGATTAATGATACTGTAGTGAATTTTTGACAGATTAATGATTAGCTGTCTTTTAAAATATCTTTACAAGAAGAAACTTTTGATGTTATTACATTTTAATAAACAAAAGCAACAGGGAAGTTTTAATGTGTACTTTTTTTTTTTTTTGTGAGTTAACAGACGTGGCAGCTGTAGCTTATTCTTCTGCTAAAAGAATTTCAATGTATTAACAATTCCATTTCAATTTTTTCTGTTTGGTAATGCAAATCATTCGCTCATAGCTTCATTTATACTTACTTCCACGTAGGAGAGTTGATAGAACCTTCCAAAAGTTAAGACAATATCAACTGATTTCCAAGAGAAGAGGAAAATGGAACTTGATTTGACACCTACATGCTGAGAATATGTAACTAAATATTAAGAAGCATCTACTTAAAGAAGGGAGTAAAAGTTACAGAAGCAGTCTAAACCTTTCATATACTCTCTCTGAAATATAATTGAGCTTACAAATATGAAGGTGGATAAAAATTCAGACTCTTTCAATAAAGAGAGCTTTCTCATGAAAATACTAGATTTGAAAATTGCCATAGCAACAGTACCATTTCCAAAAGGAAGCAACACTGTATATTTTCATTATGATATTTCCATTTCAATATGTTTTCTTAAAATCATGCATTTCCTGAGTTTTGAAATGTTGAGGGGGTGTCATATGCTGGCTTTAGGGCCTCAAAAGAAAAACGCCTAGGTAAAAGGTATTGATGTGGAAACCATAAAATAACAACTCCTAGCTTTTCTTCACGGACAGCATGTATCTGAACAAAAACACAGTTAATGCAGCAGAGAAGGAACACGGAGTAATTTTAGTGTAAGTATGCTAATCATCTGATTTTAAATTATTTAATATTGTTTACCTGCAAGGCTTCACTTTCTGTAACTTCTGGAGAAAAAGACAAAGAAATCACTTTCGGTTATTACTGGTCAGTTTGAGTTTAAAGAGCTAGAACAAAGGGAGGATTGTCATTTAACATTATTTATTTATCCGTTAAAGTAAAGAATTGCTAATCATGGGCATGTTTTGAGGATACTCTTCACAAAAACACAAGTCACTTCTGTTTGTGGGTAGCCTATGTAAAGGAATTTTCTTTCAGCATTATGGAGATTAGCATTTTACCTAATTACACAAGAAATATTTTCCAGTACATTCTCTCCAATTTTGCCCTCCGTTACATGTGATTGTTCCTTCCCTTTGGACTGACAACACTGCTGTTGTAGCCAGAACTAATATAGCTGGAAACATAGAAAAGAATGCATACATTTTAACAAGGATATCCAATTTGCTAGTACTGCCATTCGGGAATGGAGGGACTGTTGGTGTAGAAGGGGAGGCAAAGACCATTCCTTTTGATGGCAAGTGGACTCCTTCAGGTGGCTTGCAAAATAACCCTTATAAAATAGAAAGAAAATACTTCTTTTTAAGCATCTTCTCTATTTGCGACTGAAATTAACTTCATTCCAATTAAGTAATTATTTCATTAATTTTTTGGTCAGTCTTAAAGGATTTAGTCCATGATTCTGCTCCATATTCATTGTGGTCCTTCTTATGGAAGTTTACAGATCTGAGAAAAGTTATTTACTTTTACAGTCAAGCAACTTTGATAAGACTTAAGTTCTGTCTGATCCTGTCTGAATTTAAGGAGTTGTGGAGTTACAACACAATAAGTTTAATGTTCCTTTAGGGGACTATACAAGTATCAAAGCAGCAAAGACAGAATAACTTGAACATTTAGAATAAGCATTCTCTTCAGCTGACTTTTTTCACTTTTCTGAAGTACATACAAAGGGAAATTCCAATTGGGTAGCGTTTTTATATTTATCCCAAACAGCAACCAAAACCTCTTCTTTTGTCCACTGAAGAGTTCTTCTTTCTTAACCATCAAAATAGGTTCCTTCTTTTGAAAGCTTTTTTCTATTCTGAGGTCTGCTAGACCATAGTTGTTTGCAGGAGAGGGTTCATCAGTGTTAGATGTTCCTTTTAATAAAGGCTATGAACTTCAGAGTCAATGATTTTCTGAGTTTATTTTCCATATAGGCATGGCATACTGCTTTACTGAAAATACGGGTTGACTTGGTTGCACTGAACAAGAGTTAGCTTGAGTTAGTTTTGCGATCAAAAGCCAATTCTGTGGTTTGGGGATGTAAATAAGACATTTTTAGCCTATATGAACTTCCTGTTTCCCACAGCTCATGGAATTATTAAAGTTAACTGGAATTATTTAATGTAAACTGAGGAGTATGGAAGGATAGCATCTGTTTTATTTGATAGTGTAGTTATTTTTCCAAAGTGGAGAGGACATCTCATAAGTTCTGAGTAAAAGGTGAACAGAGAAGTGAAAAATTCTTCCTTAGAACAGAAACTGCTTAGGTATTCCATCAGAACAGAATTGAATCAAATCCCACTTATGGCAAAGAAGCCTTTTTTCTTGTGAAAGAAAATTGAATGGCTGTTTTGAAAACATTTTTCTGAGCTTAAATATTCATGCATGAATGCACGAATTTATTCATGTGCTCACACTAGGAATGTAATAAAAGTATATGAAAAGAGATGAAGGAGAATTGAAAAAATCATTAATGTGCTTTGTGATATTACATTTTTTCCTTCCTACTGTGTTGCATGAGACAGTGAAGGTAAGACTCTTATTATTCACTTCCTGTACTCATGGTTTCATTATCATCTTCTCACTCTGTATATCACTGGTCACTACTGAAGCTGATATGGAGTTGAAGATATGTTTAATTAATAATAAAACATAGTGCCAGCCTAATTGGAGACTTTTACTATACAACTGGTGATAGGATTCTGCCACTGTTTTTGCTCTGTCAAGTTATTATAAGTTTTCTATCTAGTTTTTATAAGTTGTGCCAAGTGTCAGGGCATTGAGGTGCCTCTGTGATCCTCATAGTATTTGGAAAGGGCTACGTCTTGCCAGTTGCTTCTCTTCCATGTAATATTGGACTGCAGCTGAAAATTTCTGCTTCAAGAATTAAAAAATCATTAATATTCAATTTGATATTAGTCCAAATCAGACCAGAATGAAAAATACTCTAAATTTCCATGAAATAAGGTGTGCTCTGGAGCTTACCCATTTCCCTGATCACTTTCAAAAACCTTCAGTAGTCCTAACTGCCAGCAGCCAGAATTTCCAGAACTTTAAATTCTAGAAGAAACCGACCCACTCAAGCTGTAATCTGTTTTTGTGTCACTGGTCTCTTTCCACTGTGGTGGTGTGGAAGCTGCACGTGCCAGTGGGAGATGTCTAAGTGGAGCAGCCGTTCCTAGAAGGGTGCAGTTTGTGTTCTTGTGCAGTTTGCTAGCAATCTAGGCAAGGCCTTGTTGCCTATCTTGAAACCAGCAAAAGTTAACTGAGCCTGAAGCGTGTCTAGAAAGGTATTTCTGGCAAGAGGAGCTGGTGAATGCCAATGAGAAAACCAGGCAGTAGAAGAATTTGTGATCTGAAAGCATACTTGTTGCTTTGCCAAGCAGGCTATTTTTCTTCTCTTTCATTTGAATGTGACAGGTGAAACAGTCTCCATTAATCAAGTAGCTTTTCTTAATCAGATAAGTATATATATTGGCATCTTGATTCAGTTAGAGTGATGGAATGGTTGCCGATTGGTGCTGAGTAAAAAGATTTGAGTGTTGTATTAGTGCCATGCTCGTGGACTCAAAGCTTTACAGGCTGCACACGACTTGGAATTTCAAAGAAATTCTAGCAACGTAAGTAAAATCCCTACCGTCATCCTTTCATAGCTGCTGAATGCTGCTAATATCGTCGCTGGTGTTATGTTTTAGGAGGCACATGGCACTTTTTATCCTGACCACTTAGAAATTATGTTCGTAACATAAAACCAGTGAATCTCTATCACAGTAAACCGCTCTTGTGTTTCTTCCCAAAATCTTCTGTACGAGTGATATCTGAGCTACATTTCTTCTCTTTGTTGACCTAGTGCTTTGTTGTTTCTTATGCAATGGCTACAATACCATATGCTTTGCAGAGATTAAGGCATCAGGCATCAGATTCACAAGTTTGTTATTCACATATTTCCATTTTTAGTAGAGTAGCAGAAACTTCCTAACACTTCCTTTTTAGTAAAGTAAAAGTGCTTGTTTTCCTCTTTCCCCAGTTTCATTTGTGGAAAAAAAAAAAAAAAAGGAAAAAAAAAAGCTTAACAAATGTACCCTTATTTTCTAGATGTGAAATAAAGGAAAAAAAAATAGTAGTTTGCATAGCTGATGACTTGATTCTTTTTAGCTGTATATGTTCATTAATTGAACTTGTAAAAACCATTTTAAATGCAGTCAGTTGAAATGTGACCTGTAACATAATGGGATTTAGATTTATTTTTAGATGGATGTTAAATATTTTTATTAAGCTGGTTTCAAAGGTTTCTCATTACATGCTGCATCATCAGAAGAAAACTCTTAAAACATATAGTCTTGTGATCTAAAGTTACCTTGGTTCCTCTAAATGTGCCAGCATGAGCAAGATATGCTTTGAAATTAATAATATTGAAAAAACAACTCAGCAGTTGTATTTGACTTATTTAATTCCTGCAGAGATGATTATGCTTCTATTAACTGTGCAATTATATTGCACAGCTTACTTCAAGTATCTTAAAGCTGTAGCTTTTTTGATTCTGACTATTTTAACACTTCACAGAAAACTTCAAAGGTTGAAAACTGGATAGATGTAACAAAATAATTTGTATTTCTGACTTTGGATTACTTGGTTAAGTTTTGTCTTATTTACTTGTAATAAGTGTCATGTTTAAATGTGGTGTTTTTACATGTGAGACAAATATAACACTACAGAGTTTAAAAACGTGGGAATAGCCACATGACAATTTAAATTCTCTGTATGTTTCTTTCTGAAGCTCTAGTTTTAACAAATAGTCCAAGCTGATACATATTTATGCATTGATACTTAAACAATTCTGTGTAGAAACACGATTGCGAACAGAGTTGGTGTTTAAAAAGTGCATGCAAAGAAATGGGGGTTGGAAAACAGTCTTCATGAGGAGGGAATAGTGCACTGGAGGAAGACACCTACCTTGTGTATCAGTCTCATAGTTAAGTCTCCATACCATGTAACTGTTATATATTTTACACTTTTTTTCCTCACCAGTTGACTTCTTATTCAATACTGGACCAAAAATATCATTTTAAGGAAGAGGAGAAAAGTACTTAAATCTCTGTCAGAATCTGCAGAAAATATTATTTTAGGATAGCTTTCAAAAACAACATGGGGCAGGATCTATAAAAGTGTTAAGAATGGCTTTTATAAAGTTGATGTAGTAAGATATTACTAATCCATGACACAAATGGCTAGATTTCTATTTTTTAACTTAATAGTGAGAAAATATTTTGATGAAGCCTTGTACTCCATATTGTCTGTTCATGAGATCTTAGAATTACAACCCAAACATAACCACTTTATTTGTAAAATATCCAAGGACATATTTTTAACATGTTTTCCAATTTTATTTAACAATCTGAATTGTATTTCTGTCTTATTTTTCAAATTACACACAATTTTGCAAACCTGTGTGGTATTTCTCCTGGTGTACAAGGAGCTGGACATAAGCCAGCAGTGAGCTTACAGCCCAGAAGGCCAACTACACCCTGGGCTGCATTAAAAAGTGAGTGGCCAGCAGAGAGAAGGAGGTGATGGTCCCCCTCTTTTCATCTCTTGTAAGGCCCTATCTGGAGTACTGAGTCCAGGCCTGAAGAGAGACACTAAGATTATCAGAGGGCTGGAGCATCTCTCTGGTGAAGAAAGGTTGTGAGAATAGGGCTTGTTTAGTTAGCTTGGAGAAGAGAAGACTCCGGAGAGACCTCATTGTGGCCTTCCAGTACTTGAAGGAAGCATACATACAGGAGGGGGAATTACTACTTACGTGGGTTGATAGTGGTAGAATAAGGGGGAATGATTTTAAACTAAGACAGGAGATTTAGTTAGATGTTAGGAGGAAGTTTTTCACTCAGAGGGTGATGACGCACTGGAACAAGTAGCCTAGAGAGGATGTGGATATCCCATCCCTGGAGTCATTCAAGGCAAGGCTGGATGTGGCATTGCCCATGGCAGGGGCACTGGAACTAGATAATCTTTGAGGTCCTTTTCAACCCTGGCCATTCTATGGTTCTATGGTTTCACTTTGCGGTCACAATACTTCTTGAAATTATCAAGATTTCTCAGAACCAGGTGACTTCAAGGAAATGTTGTCACAGAAATAAGGTCATTATATGAAATTGAGTACTCTAGTTTGCAGTTCACATGCATTTTCAGAAATTGTTAGACCCCTCCCACAAGCCCAGTAAATCAGGTAGCTTTTGTAGAGCAATTCTGCACTGCCTATTTATTCTACAATGCCTATTGCATTGGACTCTGCATATACTTTTTGACAATATAGAACATGAGCAGAGGTCATTTGGGACTTTTATCTTTATAGCCTCTGGAAGAAATCACTGAGATGATCGTTCTAAACTGTCTACTATGTATGGTGACAACCCATGTTTAATCAAGACTAGGGTGTTCTAGCCCTGCAGAACTGGGCAAAAAGAAAGAGGACTCCCATGTAAAGGGATGGATTTAACAGTGGTTTTTTTCGCCCCCACTGAGTTATTTTTTCCCCACATTAAGTTATGAGCTGGATTAAACCAACATGGCAATTAACACTCAACACTGTTTTGGTCAACCGGAGAAATTTCTGGAAGCTTGAGATTGGAAATTCTTCATTGACTCTTGTGGGCACACACAAGCCCAGTGACCTATTTAATGAGAGAATGGTTCTCATGGAAAGCATTCAGGATCAAAATAAGCAGATATTTCTGCCACAACTGACAACTTTGGTGAGAGCATGAAGTCAGATGCATAGATTTTTTTTATTTTGTTTTCATGTGTTTTTTGACTACTGACAGCTCAGTTTGGGGTCACTTTTTGGTTGTGTATGTTATTTCAAACAGAGTAAAGTGTGCGTGGCTGAAAAACTCAGCTTTACAGCCAGTTCAGGATGTCTTATCAGGATCAGAACCATGAAAAATGAGTATTTTAAAACATGTTAACAGTGGAAGACTCAAATAAAATATTCCAAATACTATTTTTGCAATGTGTGTCACACTTCTAGATCAGTCAGATTAGAGGAATGAAAATCAAGAAAATTGATAATCTTATAACACTTTACTATGCAATTTTAAAGTTGCCAAAATTTTACTTATTCTTGCTTGGGAAAAGGAACTCCAATACTGGGAAGCATTTTGTGAAACAGTTTAACAGTTGACCTAATTTTAAATATTGTTATGATCAAGGTAAGGTCTGGATTTGACAAAGATGACAAAGCTTTATTTGAAATCAATTTATGTATTTGGAAAAGTTTTACCCTGTTAAAAAAAATAATCAGATAATAATAAACCATATAAGCCTACAAGGCTTATAGTAAAGAATAATTCCTTTCTCTTCAGCAGTGATTTCTTTAGTCGTATAAAACTGAGCTTGCCTTAGACTATGAAGTAAGCTAAGTGATTCATGCACTGACCTCCATTTATTAACTGCAACCTCTACTGCTCTGTGGTAGTATTTTATTAGGATTGTATTGTGTGTAATGATCTTTGAATTCACACATCTGTTACTGTTCTTGTCCCTTCAGATGCACTTAGGTCTTTTCTATCTTGATTGCAGTTCCATTTGCCTTTAAATAACAAACCTCAAAGATTATTAACAAATGCAGGTTTTTTTGCATTTCTTCCTCTCTAGAACTATCTTGCATTAAAAATATATAGAATTAGTTTTCTTTTTACCTGATTCTTTCTTCAACTTCTCTCATCAAATTTTGATGTGTTATTTAAGCATGTAGCTATTGTTGAGTTAGAATGGAGCTGAACTAGTTTGAGTAAGCCTGTGTAGAAAAATAGGATGAATACTGGCAATTTTTGAAAAGACTGCATTTTGCAAGATGAACTCGGTTGTTTGATATTTACAGAATTAGCAATAAAAAGAATGCAGAAATCATCTTATTTCTGAAACCAGGAACATGTGTTGCAGTTTGATTAAAGCCTGCTTTACACTTTGTAAGTCAGTTAGACTTTGCCACTTCATATATTAAGAGCCAAAGTTCTCCACTGAGGTTTGACATATGAAGCAAGAAGACTGAAGGGAAATTGTTTGCTGTGAAACAAGAGGTTAACAGGAGCTAAGTGGTTATATCAGAAAAGGAAAGGCAACAGTTAAATACAAGGAAAAAATGGCAGTTGTGGTCTTAACAAGGTATAAATATATCTCCTTTCTGTAAAGATGATGAAGCTTTCCTTAAACAGAACTAATCTGTCAGTTTTATGCTGTGATGTTACTTTCTAAACTTTATCTAATTTCTTTCTTGCTTTTCTCTCTCTTTCACTTGTACAGCATTGCTTCTGTACTGGGCTGTGGATTTTATTGTCCAAAGAACCATGCTACTTTTTGCAGCATACTGTTTTATTTCTTTCTCTTTGAAATTTTAAACTTTCTTTTTTCATTTTTGTAGACATAATTTACTTCAGAATCATCTTTTATTTATTTTCCCGCCTTCTGCTGTGCATAGCACTCCTGCCTAATTTATTAACATCTGTGACACTCATCATCATGCTATTTCCTTTGTGTTTCCAATCACTTATATCAGCACAAGTGTCACTGATAAACTCTTGGATACAGCTTTTCACTCTTGCACATTATTTATGTTGCTTTAATTTTCTCATGCTATTGTTCATGTCTAATTGATTTGGAGAAATAAAAAAGTCATAAAATATGCAGTAAATTATTTTTGTTTGATCTTTATATTCGACCATTATGAGCACCTTTTTGTCATGTACATTTTTTTTTTCCCTTTTGCCACACATTTTATTTTAGGTGAATTCTGTTGGAATGATCACAGAATTTCAAGTGCTTAAAATCTAGTTGTCATCATAGGAACAAAGTTTTGTAGGTTGCCTTTGTATACAGAAGAGAAGCAGCCAGTTCTAGTGCATGTTCCAAGTAGGCTAGGTAAATGGGGCCTGAGGGAGCTCTCTTTCTCTTCAGCTTGGAGCACTGATGACTAACTTGGTTCTAAATGTCTAAAATTTGGTGAAATAAGTCCTTCTTTTAATGTCCTGAGCTTCTTTTAAATAGAATCAATAGTAGTTTGGACCAAATAATGTAACAGCAAACTCATTTTAGGATGTTTTAAGACTTGACAGAATGTCTCTTCATAGGCAGAAAAGTCAAGGAAAAGAAATCATCATAAAAAATAGTAGCATTTTGACATAACAGATTGTTCTTTATTCTCTCCCTCTTTTTCATTTTTTTTTAATTTTGCTTTAAAAACAACAATCCAAGAAAAACTGAATTTTAAACAGCAAAATTTTTCAATTCAGAGTATATATCAGAGAGCAAGTCAGAATCACTACAGAGAGAATTGATGGCAGCCTGACATCTAGTAAAGATCGGCAATTTAAAATTAAGTTTCTTTAGTCTTCTCTGTTGCTTGTCTTCATATCCCACTTCTCTTTGTTACAAGTGCCTTCGTTTCTTTTTCTGTCCACTCTAATATTCCCCTCAACTATTCATTTAAACTTTTCTTTGTCTAATGATGAAGCGTAGTCTTCAAGTGGCAACTTCAGAGTGCTCTTACCATGATTCTGAGCGAAGTCATTTCAGTAAGTTTGTCTGCACTAGTACTTGTTATTACCTTTGGTTTTGTTTTTTTCAGTACAGTGGAATGGGGAGCAATTCATTCTTCATCTCTAGCCTAAATGTTACTACAAGAGAATAAACTCTCAAATTTTATGTAAGCTTGAAAAATGCTCCTAATAATCTTTCCACTCCACAGCACTATTCATTAGAAGCAGCCTGCTAAAGTAGCAAGTTTTTTTTAAATAATAAAAATTAGATTGATTAGTAAAAGGAAAAAAAATAAATCAGTGGGAGAAGAGCAGAGGCAGGTACAACAAAAAGTGTTGAAAAAAGGATAAATGTGTGTAAAAAGTTGTTTGGAAATCAAAAGAAATAGAAAACAGCAAGATATTTTCAGAATACAGAATGTTACTTAATGTAGACTTGGTAGAAAAGAGCTTGAGAACTGGTTAAGGTGTCATAGCTATATTTCATTGTAAAATCACAGAGCTGATAAACTTAAGATTGTTTCCACAGCCATTTATCTAAAAAGAATCACTCCTAACAGTACTTTCATCACATTCTGAAAAGAATTTTCCTTTTTAATAAGATAGAGATGGCCAGTTTTCTCTTCATGAGCCATTGCCTGAAGGTATGCTGGTGAAATGGAAAGGTTAGGTGTCTGGTATAACATCTTCAGTGATATTAATTTTCTGTTTTTATAAATTCTGTAAATTTTTATTAGTAAGTAATGGATGTTCTGAGCCCAATTCAACTCACTAATGCTGGTCTCAATCATCTTAAAATTGAGATCTGTGTATGAAGAGATGTAACTTCAGAGGCAACTTGCAGATAATTAAATATTTCAGACACAGATGAAAGAAGTCCTTTACTTAAAGATCAGGTGACTTAAAAAAATAGAAAAAAAAGAAGTAGTAGTAGTAATTTTAATTCTCACTTGGAGAAAGATGTGAAAACCTAATTTTTCTGTGCAGTATAATACAGAGAGCACATTGGGGTTATTCCCATTCAAAACAAATTCCACAAGTCAAACTTTTTCATGTAAAAAAACAACCTATTTCCTGACCACTCATCACCAGAAATGGTTCTAGTATACTGTATATATTTGTGCAACATACAGAGCATACCATCACACTGAAATGTTAATGTAAGTTTGAAGTCCCTGAAAAAATGGGATTTTGCCTGTGTGCTTGTTCTCTATTTGAAAAATTGCCATACTCTTCAAATAGAAATGAAATGTAAAATCTGCTTATATAGAGCAATTGAAATGTGTACAATAGGCTACAGTTCTTATTGCCCCTGTTTTGAGAGGTCCTGCTGTGGAATAAATGAAAGTTTACTTTTCCCTCTCAATGAATTAGTCAAGGCTTCCCCAGGCTATCCAGTGATCCCCTTGGTTCTGAGAAGCCCAGCAAATGACTTGCACATATCTTGACTGCCTTCCTCTACCATAGCAGACAGCCTGCAGCTGTCTTAGTCAGGGGGAGCTAAAGTTTTGCTGTCTTTATAAAAGCAGAGTACAGCTTGCTGCAAGAGGCAGGCAGAACACTGTATCCCTTCCAAAGCCTGTTGTCTAGGTGACTGTGAAACAGATTCACCTGAAGTGAAAGTCTGGGAAAAGTTGGTGCATCCAGTTCAAATCATTTAAGTTTCAAAATTCCTCAAGCTTTTCCATTTTTTTGTTTGTTTGTTTTTCTTGTTGGTTTTTGTTGTTGCTGTTGTTTTCCTTCAGAAGCTTGGCTTCACTGTTTAGTACCCATCACACGTTTTTCTTCCTGCCCTTGT
The DNA here is from genome assembly GCA_036925125.1 of Oreortyx pictus. Taxonomy (NCBI): domain Eukaryota; kingdom Metazoa; phylum Chordata; class Aves; order Galliformes; family Odontophoridae; genus Oreortyx; species Oreortyx pictus. The sequence continues at coordinate 75,700,666 of JAUPFR010000001.1, read as the reverse complement.
CTCAATATGAGTAGGCCCTTAATCCTTCTGATTAGATACTTTTAGTAACAGGGATTAAATCATAGCTGTTTGAGAGAAAGTTAATCCAGGGCAGTGGTGACTTTTCCATCCCTGAATTTGGGATTGTGCTGCTGCAGGATTTCAGTCTGCTGCTGTTGTTGGTAGTCAGAGCAGGTTGGGATGCAGAGCTGATGCTCCATCTGTGCACGACTTGGTGCTGTGCTGCAGAAGCTGTATGTGTTTGGCTCAGTGACAGAAGGACTGCTTTGGCAGATGGTTGCTGTGGCACATGTGTAGTTGTATTTGAAGGATGATGGTGACATGCCATTTCCTGTTCACCCTAACTTTTCCTATGGAAGAGATTTGTCCTCCCTTCAGCTGCTATTTTGTTCTTTTTCTTTTTTGTCAATCCAATATGCAAACATGAAAATTCTGAAGTAATTTGTTGCTGTTATTTTAAAATCATCTTTAATCTAGTACAGATTCTGCATGCTAAGCATGACCTTTGGCAAGTTAAGTAGTGTAAAATGAGGAAATGTAAATACCTTTCCATTACTTCCTTCTTTATCTGCCTCTAAAATGTTCTACAAACTATTTTATTTCACTTTTTTTCTTATAAGGCTGTGTCCTCTTGAGACATTTAAGCAGCAACTCGTCCATCCTCATGTGCGCCCTCAGCAAACAGACTCAATTGCTGAGTATCAGGGATCAGAACATGAATGGCACTGTTTGGCTTTCAGGCTTTCAACAAGACTACACAGGGAACGTGGAGCTCCACCAGGAAAACAAGCAGCAGTATTTCATTTAGCAGTGCAGTTAGATCATGAAGCTCTGTACGTGCAATGATATTTATTTCAGAAAACTCCCTGGGGTGGAAAGAGACTATAGAAATTTTCTGTTAAATTGCAGAGCTTTATCTATATCTATATCTATCTGTCTGTCTGTCTGTCTGTCTATCTATCTATCTATCTATCTATCTATCTATCTATCTATCTATATTGTTATTTAGGAAACAAAGTATGCTGGGAAAGGAAGTGAGATAAATAGCAAAACTGCCTCTTCCAGAAAGTTTTTGAGGTTTTGTGCCATTTAGATAGCTCATTCTCTCTTACTGAGTTTGCCAGTCATCAAGGTAAGAAGCATAATATCACTGACCAGCCCAGCAGTGACTGTTGTTTTCATTCGCTGCTTCAATCAGAGTTTGCCTAATTTCATGAGTTGCACTTGTTCAGTCTGAGAAGGAGAGGCCTGTGGGGGCTTTACTCCTGTTTACAACTGAATGGAGACTGTTGAGATGGCTGAGACAAACTTTTCAGAGGTGGATGGAGACAGGATGGCAACAGAGGCAGGTGCAAACATATGAAGTTCTAATTTGATATAAGGATTTGTTCATTTTATTTTTACTACTAAAATTCCTTTTCTTTATAACTTTGAGGCTTTTTTTTTTCGTTTTGAGACTAAAATATTCTTCTTTTGGCATGAAGGATACCTAACTTTTAAAAAAGATTTTAGTCACATCATCTAAGAATGTAAAATTGTATCCATGCTGTGAGTTTGAATGAATCATTAAAAATGTATCATTGAAAATAAATAAAACCACAGGTTATGGAGACCTTCTGAGCACTTTCTAAGTAGGTGATAATATTCAGCACGTCTGGAAGTTGTCCTTGTTAAGAAAAATATGTACCTGCTTTTCATGGTGTTAAATGCATTCTTTTTTTTTTTTTAACCTTTGTTTTTCCCATGTTTGGAAGGGAAAAAATATTTGTAAATATAAGAGAGATGCTTTTCATTTTCTGGATTTATAAAAATTTCAAAACAAATTGCTAAAAGATATATGACAAATTAACATCCATCAGTCTAATTGTCTAGAGAGAGAAGAGCAAACCAAAATACAATTTCAGGAGGATATTCATATGGAAAAAGCTCACCATTTTACAAATTCTGTTAAATTAACCTCTTTTAGACAGCAACCATTAACGTTCCTGGAAAATAGTAAAGGGACATTTTGTGGACAATAGTAGAATTATCTGAAAGAAGCTATGAAGTTGCTTTCTAAAGGGATTGTTAAATCCCCAAATAATAAGAAGAAAACAGTATATAGAAATAATATGAACACTGCTATTATGTACAAAGTAATCCTTCTGCAGTAATGGTGCTTCTTCTTTCTCTGAACTTGATACAAACTGATATGAGAATAAATGCATAGGATGCACTGAAAGTAATGCCTCCTATTTCTTTCCTTGGAAACTTCAACAGCTACAAAGTGCAAAATTACACTATTTGACAGAGCAAATTCTCAGTTACAAAACAGTATTTTTCAACAGTCACTACCATTAGCTATGAATTCTTACCAGCACTGAACAAGAGCCTGTATGCCATGCTCATACAAGTCTGCATCAGCAGAGGTGAACCCTCTATTTCTGAGCTGCTATGATGGCATCATTGCTAGGAAAATGTTGCCCACATAGTCAATCTTTCATTGGCCTGAGCAGAAGGAAGTCAGAATGTGCCAAATCCAGACTATGTGTTGGGTATACATACGGGGCCCAACCTTATCATGTTGCAAGAGAAAGGTTGTCATCTTTTCTGGCCTGACTCTGGAAGTCCATGTCTTCAGCTTAACTGGCATCATGATGCAGCTGTTGAGGCATTACTTTTGGAGAATCTCTCATATATTTGTATCAAAAAATATTTGTTTTTTAAGAAATTATTTTTTTTCTGTTTAATGAATCCTGAGAATCTAGGAACATCCATTTCAGCAGTTCTGCTCCTTTCCTTGGCTGTGAGTTCCCAGGTTTTAACTGCATATTCTGCTTCTCTTATCAGCTTTTATGGTGAGAATACAAAAGCAACTATTTTGGGTATGTTACATGAATGCCATTTAAAATTGTCTTGTATACACAGTTGTCATATAAGAAAGTGACATGCTAGAGGAAAGGAATGCCATCCAGAGGGACATGGACAGATCTGAGAAATGGGTCCCTGCCTTCTTTATGAAATTCAGCAAGGCCAAGTGCAAGGGCCTGCATCTGCTTTGGAGCAATCCCAAGTACATGTGCAGGTTGAACAGAGAATGGCTTGAGAGCAGCTCTGAGGAGAAGGAATTGGTAGTGTCAGTTGATAAAAGACTCAACAATGTGCAGTGTGCTCTTGCAACCCAGGAGGCCAACCATATGCTGGGTCGCATCAAGAGCAGCAGGTCGAGGGAGGCAGTTCTCCTCTACTCTGCCCTTGTGAGATCCTGACTGGAGTACTGTGCCCAGTTCTGGGGCCTCCAGCAGAAGAAGGACATTGAGCTGCTGGCATGGGTCCAGAGGAGGGCCAGGAAGATGATCAAGGGCATGGAGCGCATCCCCTTCAGGGACAGGCCTAGAGTGCTGGGATTCTTCAGACTGGAGAAGAAAAGGCTTTGGGAGAACCTTATAGCAGCCTTCCAGCACTGGAAGGGGGCCTACAGAAAAACTGGGGAGGGACAGGGCAGATAGTGACAAGGCAAAGGGAAATGCCTTTAAACTGAAAGAGGGTAAGTATAGATTAGATATTAGAAAGAAAATCTTTACTGTGAGAGTGGTGGTACACTGGAACAAGTTGTCCAGAGAGGTTGTGGATGCCCCCTTTCCTGTAAGCATTCAAGGCCAGGCTGGATGGGGCTTTGAGCAACCTGGTCTAGAGGGAGGTGTCCTTACCTATAGCAGGGGGGTTGGAACTAGGTGGATCTTAAAGGTTCCTTCCAACCCAAACCATTCTACGATTCTATGAAAGTGGGAGAATTGGGAGTAAACCTAGTATGACAAACCCATTAACTATTACTAATTGTTTTTCACTTTTTTTTTTTGTTTTTCATTAACAATATTACTACTACTTCTTGTAATTTATTTTGAATAAGAAACTGACATACAGATCCTTTTGGTTGCAATCTAGTATATCAGTTTTGACAGGAACTCTTCTAAGAAGAAGTGCTGTTATGTTGTTCTTCAGCACCTAAAGTAGTCAAATTCGACATTATGGGATTAGACCACATATTTGAACAATGTCTATTTTTCTAAGATACTTATCTCCATTCTGTATGTTTTCATAATTTTTTTAAGTCTGTAGTACTTTGGATACTTTTTCAGAAGCTGAAGTGAGCTCACCAATTCACAAACCATTAGCCCCATGCTGTCAAGAGTAGTGAGGGCACCACATAGGAAAAAAATTAAAAAAAAAGGGAAGGAAGGGAGGGAAGGAAAGGAAGGAAAGAACCTTCTGGATATAGGTTTATGCCTAAAGAGAACCTTATTGAGTTTATTGGTATCAAAGTCAAGTAGTTGTGATATTCTAATTCTGTAATTTATAAAGCATTTGAAAAGAAGTCTTGACCAAAGAAAGTTATAAGAACAATTCTGGGGTTTAAACTTGGGCCTGGATGGCATCCTTCAGAGTGACAGCAGGACATGATGACTAATTTAATCTCTTCAGGAAATTAAATCAGAGCATATGACATTCTTACAGTGTTTAAGCTCTTCCTGATATATTGACTTACTGACAAAAAAGCAGTACTCTGTCTTCTGAGTACGTTCCTAAACCAAATGTTCTTTTTTAATTTTCAAGAAATGCTGAATCTGAGAAGGAAATCCATTTTTTAATTACCATATATATCTGTTACTTGACTCTATTATGATATGTAATTCCTACTTCAGAATTCAGTCCATTCTATAATTTTAAAATACATATTTCACTTGGATTTATTGGTTTTGACAGAAACTGAATAGTGTAGCAACTACTTTTGCCTTATTTCTCTAATGTTATCTATATTGTCTCAGTAGTATTGTGATCTTCCTGTTTTCACCATTAGAAGTCTTTTTTGAGACAAAATTCATGTAGGATTCCATTTTCTCTCCATCAAGATACTTAGAATCTTTGAAGGATCATTAATTTAGTGTTATCTCCATATGCAGATCTTGGACCTGATTTTTCCTGTGTAGATCAGAATGAAAATGTGTACATGATTTCTCCAGTATAGCCTCTAAAGGGAAATTGTTTAATTTTTAATACAGTAATGATTTTCTATTTTTATTTTTTAACAGAATTTCAGGAGAAAGAGGGGATAAGTATATGTGGGTTTTGTTTTTTTTTTAATTACAAATAGAAGAGTAAGTGAATTGAATTGTGTTTGTTCTTTTTTTAACATCGAAGAGAAAGAGATGAACAGAAGTTTATTTACTCTCCAGAATAGCATTTCTCCAGAAACAGATGTGAAAGGTCGAGATTAAAAAAACAAGTCTATCATCTTTGTGTAAGAATTTATTCGTGATATTGTTTTTTTAAGTGGTATTTGTCATTTTCACCTGTGGGAATGAATGCATCTTGCTAGAAAATCATAGAAAACACCAAATAATTGTTTTCAGGATGGAAAAATTATTCAGAAATCCCTTAACCTGTGCATCTTGGTTGACTTTTCTGGGTGCAGCAAAATATGATTTTGCTTTGCCACAGGTACATCAATCAGTAGCTGATATTGTTATTTTAAAGAATTTTGTTCAAAAATTTATTTTTTTAGTTTCTGAACTTTTCTCCAATATTTTCTTATTTTGGGGGCAGTCAACAAGCATTATATCATCCAGAGTATTTCATGTTTGTTCATACTTCTGGATACATCTGCCTCTGTGACAACTGAAAGTGCTGGGATTTCTTTGAGCTGACGATTGATGGGGATGAGACTTTTCCCCTTACGTCTATACTGTTAAACATCTTGTCAGGAATGACAACAAATTCATAGAGGTAATGTTATGCATTTTAATTGGTTAGGTTTTTTTTAGTGTTTGAGCATTATTGGAAGCACAGTACTGGCTTAAAGGTGAAAATATGATGGGTGTTAGTATAATTGGGCACCTGAGGATTTTGTGTCTGAGGGTCACCAGAAAAAGCCCACTGAGGGATTCTATAGCATCATGTCCACCCGAGGCTTGCAGTGTGCTGTAGATAGTTGAAACTCCTTTCTGAGTCCATTCTGGCTCAACAGCTTTTGGCACCATACCAACTCTTTTGGAATAAATCCTTAAGACTACTCAAACCTTTGTAGTTCAACACATCATTGCATTTAAAGGGGGATTTTCTCTCACAGGAAGGTGTCCTAATCCCACAGTTGGTAGCTTTGACTCATTGCCTCCTCACCAGATGCCTGAATTGAGCAAGGTTGTAGCACGTATATCATCAGGAAAATAAAATTAACTTGTCTCATGGCAGTCTAAACCCACCTCAAGCTCAGTGTTAGTGGGTGAACCACTCAGGACCCAGTGAATTGTATTTTGTGGTGACTGGAAAATCTGATATCAGAGGATTGGAATTATTTTGCTAATGCCTGAATGCAACAAGGGTTACCATCTCAGTGGTAACTTACTAACATCTCTTCCTTAAAACAGAGATCCCAAGACCACAGTAGCATGGTCTGTATTCCCACTGAAAATTAAATAAGATTAAAAGACTAAATGTACTTTTGCCCTTCTACTTCCCAGTTTTCTGTCTTTCCTGAGCTTGTCTCAAAACACCTCAAGTAGGGAGGATTTGACACAAGTGTGTGTATAGATCCTGAACTTTCTCGGTATTCCCTTTTGCGTAATTCCTACTAGGTCCCCACTAGGCCTGGTCTTGATAAGGAACAGTTTACTGCAGCAGGTCTTGCACCTCATTATAGACTAACACCTGAAATTTTGTAATTCCTAATTGAAATCTCATTATCTTTGGAACAATGCTGACTTTTAGAGGAGCCTTAAAACCATTAAATTTTTTGTTCTGCTGAACCAGTTTTCATAATGCATAATGTATAAGGCCTGTAGTTTCTGCCTCATATTCTGTGTTGTTCTCTTTTGAGTTTTAGGAACAGTTTATGTTGTTTTAATTAGTATAACATCATGTTATGAAACTGATGTACCAATTATTTTTCTCCAGGCATCAAAGATTTTGTTAACAAAAAACTGAAAAGTCAAAGTTTATTAAAAAAAAAAAAAAGATTTAAAGAAGTATTTGTGACAGAAGGAATTAAGATGATGTATTAAAAAAATGTCATTTTGAAGAAGTCTGGAAGAGGATTTTATACGTTCGTGTATTTGAGGAAGAGTGAAAGTATTCTGGTGATCTCTGGTGGTGGTAAAGTCACAATGTCTTATTGTTAAGTGCTGGTGCATTGGAACGTTAGATCTTTTTCTGTGAAACAACTTCACAGCCTTATAAACAAATAGTTCTTCTCCTAGGAACAGTCACATATAATTAGCAAATTTCAGGTATATTCACTGTTGGTGACAGAGAAGTAACCCTTGTCCTTTTCTCTTTCCTAAATTTTTTTCCTCAGGCTTTGAGACATCTGTGCTGTTCAGCCCTTCTGGCTGCCTCTTGTAAAAGAAAATCAGTATTAATTGGAAGCACTGAGATGTCAGTGGAACTAATAGAGGTAGCTGCTCTCCAAATTATCCAACAGGACTTTCAGACCTTGCCTGAGTAACTGAGTGGAAGTAAATATTCCTTCAGAGGATGGTGCAGCCTTTGTGCTGCAACTGTTTCTATTCTGACAAAAGGGGAGAGAGCAAAATTAGACATGCTGAAAGTAGCAGCATAATTATTTTGCTGCTGAAAAAAAAAAATTGCTGAAAGCTTGACAGCATGAGTGTGCAGACAAAATGTACAGGTGTAATGGAATTTGACATTCACTGAAGTACTAGGGTCAGGTATTTGTTGGGAGTAGGCTACATTCTGAAACCTAGAGAACAGTGTTAGTTTGTAATGAGCTTAATGGTTTTACTTTCAGAAAATTGTGTATATGAGTATATGCACATTTATCCCATTTCCCTCCTGATCACCCAACTTTCAAATACAGTTTTCACAATCAGATATCTAATCCCATACTTAGATGTCTCAGTAGAGGTGGCTGATTTTCTGCAGAGCACTTACAGCTCCCACTTCAAAACAGGTGCTTTGTTTGTGTTCTTGTATTTGTTAACTTGAAAGGTCATTAAGTACAGGCTATGGTAGTAAAAAAAGATCATATAGTTACACCATTCAGTAAAAGTGCATCATTGTTGCGGCAACTTGGATTTCTTTCTGCCTTACTGTAACCTCAAACTAACCTGAAGGTTTTTTTGACAAGGATTTCCATGGCAAAGAAAGTAAATAAAGAAAAAGTAAATACATATACATATATATATATAAATTGCTATTAAAAAAAAAACAGAATTGTTTATACTTGTCTATTCTAATGGCAAGATTAGTCAGATCCTTTGCATGCATTCATAAGATCTCTCCTCAGTCTTCTCTTCTCCAGGCTAAACAGCCTCAGCTCTTTTAGCCTTTTCTAGTAAGGAAAATGCACCAGGCCCCTGATCATCTTTGTTTGAAACTATCTCTATAAACATAGAAAGCTTTGTATGTTTAAAGATTAATTTCTTCATCTATTTGTATTTTCATTAAATGTAAATAAAAGAAGTTTTCTTTCAGTCTTTCAGAAGCACAGTAAAAAATCTGTAAACTCCCATAAATCACGTGAAATTATTTAATAATTTATATTTAATTACTGTTGAATGCAAATTAATTTCTAGAGGTCTCATAAAATTTTGTCTGATTACTTCCCTTTGAACAAAGGAGAAATGTAAGGACTTGTACTATGTCTGACAAGCCAGTCCTGTGAAGGAGAATCTGCAGAATAAAAGCTTGAGCATGCATTCAAATGATTGAGTTGTTGCTCTTAAAGTTACTCTCTCTATCTGAGGTAGCTTGCTGTTAGTGAAATTAAGAATCCCACAGTATGTTTTCACTGTCTTTAAGCAAGACAGTCACTGTATCCTTGGCTGTGCCATTCTGCAATCACTTGAATATAACCTAAATTGAAGGTTGTATTCCTAATCATAGAGATAATCTTTTCTGAAGACAGTGTCCAATTTGCTAAAGTGAATTTTCTTCCTTTCTTGCTTTTGGGTCACTTAGAATTTAAAACTATAACAGAGAGAGCTGCAGCTTACACAGATTGTTTTCTGCCAGGAAATGTTATCCTTTAAGCTTCCACTCATCAATATTTGCTTCCCTGCTAGAGGACTAACTCTTGCCATTTGTTATCTTGAAAATAGTGTTGGGAACCTAGAAATTCCTTAATGATATTCATAAGCTTATCTTCCCAATAGAGAAAGACCTTTTTATCTTTCTTTTTAATCAAATCATTAGCATGAAACTAAGAGATGTAATCATAGCAGACTGGAATTGGGGTCATGCCATAGGCTAGCTCAATAGGAGGCTTCATGGCATGATGATATATAGCCATTTCACAACAATGCTTTTAACTCAGTAAGTCTGCCCTTTAATTACATTTTGTGTCTAATTTGAGAAGTTTTTTATCGTTATGGAAATAGCTCAGTAAGCGCTTCTATTCTGAGACCCAACCAAATTTCTGCTTCTGCTCTGGGAGCACACAGAATCACAGAATGGCTAAGGTTCGAAGGGACCTCTGTAGTCTGTCTGATCTAATCCCTTGTTCAAGCAGGTCACCTAGAGCATATTGCACAGGATTGCATTGTATCATGGGGATGGGAGGGTTTAATATCTCCGGAGGTGGATATTCCACAACTTCTCTGGGTAACCTGTGCCAGTGCTCAGTCACTCTCACAGTATAGAAGCTTTTCCTCACATTCAGACAGAATTTCCTGTTTTAATTTGTGCCCATTGCTTCTTATCCTGTTACTGAGCACTCCTGAAAAGAGCTTCTCCCTACCTTCTTGACAACTTTCTTTCAGATATTTGCATGCATTGATAAGATCTCAGTCTTCTCAGGGCTGAACATTCCCAGATCTCTCAGCCTGTTCTAGTAAGAGAGATGCTCCAGGCCCTTGATCATCTTTGTAGCCCTCCACTTGACTCTCTCTAGAAGTTCATATCTCTCTTTTTACCACGAAGCTCAGAACGGGACATGGTACTCCATACGTGACCTTGCTACAGCAGAGAAGGAGGGTAACCTCTCTCAAATGATTTAAGAGCTTGCTGAAGGGTCCAAGAGCTTCTTTGCCACTTTATTCACTTTAACAGAACTTGGTTGTGTGAGCTCAGATAACTTATATAGTAGCAGAAAAATGATATTTATCACTGTTAGATTGTTCAGGTACAAAATTGTTCCCCAAATCGTCCTCAAATTAGTTGCATTTTGAGCTAGAACAAAAACAAAAGAAAGAGAAAAAGATAACTGGTTAGAGGAACCACTCCATTTAATAAGGTTTTGTCCAGTTGAACCAGTAGTATCTTGCAAAGTAGAAGAAATATTTCAGTGTTGTTTGGTTTTTTTTTTCTAGCATTAATCTAAAGCACAGTTTTTTCAACCTCTTGCATTTTAAATCAACCTCTAGTCTTTCCGAAAACAAAAATAGATCAAGTGCATCTTGCACTGTTTATCTCTTCTATTTACAATGTGTTGGACTTACTGTGCTGTAGCCATTAATACATGTTCGGAACTATGTCACCCCCAAAGCATTCTTCTGTCTAGTAGACAAAAGAATAAGCCCTGTTTCTGTAAGAGGTTCAATATTCATGGATTATTATTTTTTTTATTTTTTATTTTTATTTTATTGCTTTAGGCAGAATAGGAGAGTTACAGAAGCTTAAGTATGTAGCTGAGTAAGAGCAAGTAAAATGTTTAAGCTGACATCTGGTCCCTAAGGTACCTAAGCTGTGCTGCACAGAGTTGGAAAATAGTCCTACAGACTGTGACTTCAGTTTTTACACCTGCAGAAGCCATAAGGGGGTAAAATATAGTGACGGGGGAACTTTTTTTGATCATACCAGCTGAGATCTCCATTTGGTAAAATTCAAAGGCTGTGCCAGGCCGTAAGTGCTATTTTGTCTCACCTAAGTCCACATAGCAGATTTCTGTTCTTTGTTATGTGATTTGCTCAGTTTATTGTTAGAAGAGAAACAAGCAAACAAAAAAATACTGTGTTGAAATGATGTTTGTCAGTTCTGCCTTCTATAGGCATCAATGAGAATGAAAAATAAAACTAGAAAGAAACCTACATTCTTGAGGCTTTTTGAAATCACCATAAAAAGGCAATAAGTTTTTACCCACAGTTGTATTTTAAAGAGAGGAAGAGGGGAATCATAAAATTGTACTTGTTGGAAAAGGACCTTAAGATCAAGTCAACCATCCACACTACAAGTCCATTGCAACACCATGTTCCTCAGTGCCACATCCACACACTTCTTCAATACCTCCAGGGGTGATGGCTCTACCACCTCCCTGTGCAGCCTGCTCCAATGCTTGACCTGCCCTTCTTTGGGAAGAATTACGTGGACCTAGAATTTTTAATACATTTTCAGTCACTTTCTAACTCTTTCAGTACTAGTATTGTAGAACCTTAGTACTATGCAGTATAGTACTTCTGAGTAATGCATAGCCACACAGAACTGAATTGCTTTGAGTACAGGTACATAATTATGCAGACTTGACTGTTTTGTTTTGTTTTGTTTTTTATTACTGACAATAGAGACAAGTTTTTCCTTCTGTGCTGATTTCCTTTAATCAGATGGTACTGTCTTTAATTTTCTGAGCCTTCTTACTCAATCCCATGTACGGCAACTAGAAAATGTAAAACGATTCATTGGAAATGAAAAGCACAATCCCACAGACAGAGCTGAGTTTATAGAGGAGGATTTAAGTGCTTTAATTTCTTTATTACATAATTAATTTTGTTTCTACCTTGTATAAAGATAAATGTTTTGTCAGCTGTGCTGCATTAATTTCCATGTCTTAGTCTGACTCTTGTATAGTTCAACCACTGTAACTAATTCCTTCTTTCTAGAACTTCATTTTACTTTCAGCCTACCACCTCATTTCTGATGTTGTGCCGAAATAATGGCATAATTTACTATGTGTCATGTCCTTCATATATTTTGCCAGTATATTGCATGTCAGCTACAAAGAGTTTTAACAGTGATTTGCTAATTATTTCTGATAAAATATCCTCAGTCTTCCTGAATTCTTAAAGGAATATCTCTGCTATGTGGAATTATCGTAGGTATTATCATTCTTAGTCTTGTGTTGCAGATTGTCTTATGAGTTAAAAGTTTTAAACATTGTTCAACAATAATAAAGCATACACAATTTAGGATGTCCATTTTGCCATTTGTGAAAAAGTCTTCTGACCTTTGATATAAAACTGAATTCTCTACAGAGAAATGTTAAATAGATTACTAATAGAAATACTAAACAGATTATGAATAGAAATGTTAAATAGAAGTATTAGATATTTTCTGTCTTATAAGAAGTTGAACACATTTTTAAATGTGTAGAAACCTGTAATATCTAATCAGCAAGGTTTCTGTGAACACATCTTACAGAACATTTTATCAACACTCTCATTCATCTTAATAAAAGGAAAATTTCACTCTACAACTCTTAGGCAAATCTGCCATGGACGGGTGGGCAGTTCCTTCTAAGTAGTTGAGCTCACTTCAAGGAGTCACCTTTAAAAGATTAAAAAAAAAAAATGGACAAGGAGATTGGAAAATTAACTTAGGCTAATAATCAGTACTCATCAATGAGTTGCTATAGCCAACGTCTTGTTCTTGTTGTTGTTATTTGTATTTTATTTTGCCACCTAATTTTTTTTACAGGAATCTATTTTCACAAAGCTCCAGTAGAAACCACTTCAACAAAAATAGCATACAGAGTAATTTAAGTCCAACAGTAGTTCAGCAGAAATATAACAGGATTGATTTTCATTCTCTGTATTTCCTACATGTGCTTGAACACAAAGGAAAAGATGAAATGCAATAAATAGTCTATATTTAGTCTGTAATCTATGCTTCTTGATATGATGTGTAATGACAGTATGCTTTTGCAAATATCATCGTATAAGATGAAATACTCCTGCTTTATTCTTGTCAAAAAAAATAATCTAGTTCATATTTATCTTTAACCTCTATTTTTTCAAACACAGAAATTACTTATTCAGAAAAAGATGTATAGATATTTTTCTTATGTGCACTGTGCTTCTCTAGGGACAAGGTGTCACAAAGAAAGGATCTGAAATGCAGCGCACAAATCAAAACACAAGAATGCCTCCATTTTCTCTTTTTGTTTCTCAACATATTTCCCAGATAGCTGGGATAAACTACTTTTAAGATTATTGGAAAATGTGCAGTTCAGACACATAGCTTGGGCTACGGTCTTGAATTCTAAACTTCTGATAAGAGGACTTCATTTTCTGTGCTCATAATGTATTTAGCTAACTAAATTTGATTGTGGTATTAAGTAGCATTATGAAGTAAGAATAGAACTAGATCTCATTCTGGGAAATATCTATGTGTGAGGAGAAAGCATGCAATGTTAGACTATGAATGAGTTTTTCTAAAGGTAAAAAAGGAAGTGTATTAATTTTGAGTTATATAGTAGTATGTGTGATGAAAAAGGCATAGATTTGAGAGTTTCTTATTGTGAATAATTATTTAACATATCTTTTATTTCATGTTGTTCTTGCTGAGGAAGAGGCCACCGTTTCCATTCCTACCCTGCAAACTAAGAATTTTCTAGTGGTTGGCTACTCTTGCCCATGGCAGGAGGTTTGGAGCTCAATGATCTTTAAGTTTCCTTCCAACTTAGGTCATTCTGTGATTTTGTGCAACAGGTACTACATACGATGATTTTTTAATTTAGTGGGAGATTTATCCATTTTGAAATATGGAAGGACCATAGAAGTAGAGAGATGTTAAAAGTGAACTTTTGTACTGTGAACTTTATTCTCTCCCATATATTGTTATGGCTATTTACCTCACTTTTGTGGTACTTAACTTCAAGGCTGATGTAAAATCCCTAAATGCATGCGTGAAAAGGATGAAATTTAGTAATAGAGTACTCTTCAGCAAGCATAAATAAGATATTGAAGTTGGAAGTTGAATCCATCAACATTCACAACTGAAATCACAGAGTCACAGAATTGTAGGGGTTGGAAGGAACCTCTAGAGATCATCAAGTCCAACCCCCTGCCAAAGCAGCTCCCTAGCCCAGGTTGCACAGGTAGGCGTCCAGGCAGGTCTCGAACATCTCCAGAGAAGGAGACTCCACAACGTCTCTGAGTGACCTGTTCCAGTGCTCTGTCACCCTCACTGTGAAGAAGTTCCCACGTACATTTGTGAGGAACTTCCTATCCTTCATTTTGTGGCCATTTCCCCTCATCGTATCACCACACACTGCTGAGAAGAGTCCAGCCTCGTACCTTTGCTTCCCATACCTCATATATTTATAGACGTGGATCCGATCCCCTCTGAGTCTTCTTTTCTCAAGAATGAACAGACCCAGGTCTCTCATCCTTTCCTCATAAGAGAGATGTTCCACGCCCTTTATCATCTTTGTAGCCCTCCGCTGGACTCTTTCAAGGAAGTCCCTGTCTTTTTTGTACTGGGGAGCCCAGAACTGGACACAATATTCCAGGTGAGGCTTCACGAGGGCAGAGTACAGGGGGAGGATCAACTCCCTTGACCTGCTGGCCACAGTCTTTGTAACGCACCCCAGGATGCCATTGGCCTTCTTTGCCACCAGGGCACACTGCTCGCTCATGGCCAGCCTGTCATCCACCAGGACACCCAGGTCCCTTTTCTCAGAGCTTCTCTCCAGCAGGTCGTTCCCCAGTCTGCACCAATGCATGCGATTATTCCTCCCTAGGTGTAAGACTTTACACTTGCTCTTGTTAAACCTCATCCGATTCATTTCTGCCCAACTCTCCAGCCTGTCCAGGTCGCACTGAATGGCAGCACTGCCTTGCAGTGTGTCATCCACTCCTCCCAACTTCATATCATCAGCAAACTTGCTGAGGGTGGATCCTGTCCCCTCATCAAATTCATTGATGAAGATGTTGAACATGACAGGACCACTTTCAAGGGAGGGCATTCACACCTGGAATAACATATATGATATGTACCGTAGTAGTAGCATCTTTAAAAATGAATAGATTTTTGCCTATTCTGAGGACTTTATGAATTATTTTTCTTATGAGGGTTGAACCTGTTTTTTTCAAGTTTATAGCTGTTACAAGCTTTCCTCTACCAATAAAAAAAAAAAAAAAAAGAGAGAGAGAAAGAAAGAGAGAGAGAGAGGGTAAAAAAAAAAAAAAGAAAGAAAGTCCTGCTAGCTCTTACTTTCAATTCCCAGCCTAGGTGTCAGGTCAGATGATAAAATTTCCATAAAACCATGACATTAGATTAGAACTACAGTTGCCACATTTAGTTAAAACACTAGCAAAGCTACCTCATTTCCGTGAGTATTTAACATCAATCAAAAAATACAATATTTATAGTAACAACTGCGTTCTTCTGAATTACTTCTGGTGTATTCCAAATTCATTCCTATTTTACTGCCAGGACGAACGTAGCTAAAGTAAAATAGCTGGATGAGAATTCCTATACTGTACCACAGACTTGCCTTGCCCTCCTTGAAATTGCTCCAAATACGGTGCTAGTCATTGCTGTGCACAAAGTGAGTATCCAGCAAAGTACAGCAAATGTCACTTGGAACGGCAGTAAGTGAACAAGGACAATCTACTTATGATTCAGTGCTGCTAACATTGCACTTAAAATATCAAATCAAACTAATTCAATTAGGAACACATCAAGTAGGCAAGTTGTGTGCTTCCCTTCTTCAAAGTCATTCTTCTAAAGCAAATTAGAAGTTTCTATTGGAGTCTGTCTGTGATGATCAGTTGGCTCTAGGTCTTGTCCTCAAAGAGCGTCAAGCATTTACCCTTTCACACTTCATCCCCAGCACTCCCATTTCAGGCAGCGAGAAACCACAGCCAGAACTCCTAGTGCCAGTGCATCACATGTGAAAATGGGTTTTATTCACTTGACCAATGCGTTATGTTTCAAACTAGCAGAATTTTTGTGCAAATACAGTTAGATGTAGACTGCGCGCATGCTTGCATATGTTTGTGTTTAAATTATTTTTGTTGTTCAGCTTGAAGAGCGTGGCTCAGCCAGTGCTCTCTCTGAGTGAATCTGTGACCTCGTGGGGTTGCAGCACGCAGCATCCGTGAGCCAGGCAGCCTCTGCACAAAGGCTGCATTCAGTGTGTGGGCAGGCAGGAATGCTGGTACCAGGCAGCTCTCAAAGGAATGTTCTCTTGGCAGGAACAGTCTTGCTGAAAAATGAGGGGGAAAAATGAATTCAAACTGTAGAGCTGGCCTGCAGTTACAAAGTGATAAGAAGAGCTGGCTGTTCAACATGAGCTGCTGGTTGCATATTCTTGGTCCTTTCTGTTTGCAGGCCCTCCTACAGCCATGGCCCTGACCAGTGTTTTGATGCAGCACAAAGTGGTTGTTTATTGCTATTGACTGCCGAGGTCTGTGATCTGAAATGCATTCTGTCAACAGAATGTAAGAGAACTTGGCATTTTAAAGCTCTGCTGCTGCAGACGCGCAGATTTCTTGGAACTGCCATGCAGCAGGAGCAGTGCTGCAGTCCTCAGCTCAAGCTGAAAATGTTGCACAGGAAGACCTATCACGTGAAGGTTAGATTTACCTGAGATCCCCAGGGGCTGGTTGGTTGTTGGTTGGCTGGTTGGTTTTTCCCTTGTCAGCGTAGTAAATATGTCTTTGCTTTCTTGCCTGATAAAAGATAGACTTTTAACATTCATTAATGTTTGTTCAGTAGGATCCATATGGAAATACAGTCCTCTTTCAGTGCAAACATCCTTCATGCAAAAATGACAGTGTTTACTACACAATATTGTTGTGAGAGGAATAATCATAATCTTACTGACTGTGTGTTGGACTGTGGATTTTTCCACTCTTGAGAAGGGATAGTTTCTGTGATTCTGTACAAAATCACGTTGTTTTCTATTGCTTCTCTAGGATCTACAGGCAGAAATTGATGCACATACTGACATCTTCCACAACCTGGATGAAAATGGACAGAAAATCCTGAGATCCCTGGAAGGCTCAGAAGATGCTGTCCTGTTGCAGAGACGTCTGGATAACATGAACTTCAGATGGAGTGAGCTTAGGAAGAAATCTCTAAACATTAGGTAGGACATGACTGTAATCAAAAGCCTACAGCTCATGTGTAAGTCATTCCATCTGCCTTGTGACATTACAAGGGTATAAACAGGTTTCTGACAGCATTATTTCTATCCATTTTGAAATTATCTGTGCTGATTTAAGTTTGTAAGAATTATTAGGGTTGGGTTTATTTATTTATTTTTTATTTTGTGTGAAAATGATAGTAGGGGATTAGGATTTGAGGCATATAATAAGGTTTTGTAATTACAGAAGGAAAGATTAACATGTTTAAATACTAACTGTACCCCCTCTAAATTGGTTGGTTATGACTTATCAATGAGTCGAGTAATAAAGTAATTAGACAACCTATATTTATTAAAAGCTTTATTTCTGAGGCTGTCATTTCCAGTGCAGAACTAAGAATGGCACTGCAAATGAGAAGATGCTATTTAAGATTTTTGCTCTTGTCTGTAAAGTGGACAAAACTACTAAATAAAATAAAAGCAGATCTGTAGATAGTGTTGTAAAAGGAAAATCTGCTTGCAAGGAAAATACAACAAATGGTAATTTTACAAGTCATGAACTGGATATGTAAGTGTCAGCAGACTGAACATTTCAGAAGAAACTGTTCAGAAAACTATTCAGAAAGGTGTATTTCACAACGGACAGCCCAGATCCATTGCATTCAGTCTTGGAGATTTTTTTCATTTGCTCATTTGCTGTGTGTTGGTAGTAGTTCAGAGGGCAGCAAAAAGTAGAAGTGTTTTTCAAAGTAATTTATGAAATACTAGCTTTTTTTAGCTTAGGCCCTGAGGGAGGTCAGTCTGTGTAATGACAAAAGCCATCTTCATAACATCGATCATTAAAAAGAAATGAAGAAGGTAAGGTTGAAAATATACTAGTGACTGAAAAAGGAGAGACACATTCCTCTTTATTTTTTTCTGAGGAGCAGTGGAAAGATACAATCCTTCAAGATCTCTCAGCTTTTTTTCTTCAGATGTTTTTTTTTACCCATGAACTTGACAAAATGCAGTGATGTTTAAGAAAAAAATAGAAAATTAAAAATAAAACAGCAGCAAATTGGCCAAATAGCAGTAATTAAAGATGTGGGTGTCCTGGGATTTTCTTTCTTTCTGTCTTTGCAGTTCAGTCTATTCCTGCCACTAAGTTTCGGACATAGTAACCCTAGTTTATGGCAGTAGCTTGTTACATTAAAGATTCAAAGCAACAGAACTTCTTTTTAAAATAGTAGAATAAGAAACAATTTGTAATTCCTAAGATATTCCATTTAAATATTGCTGGCTAACAAACTGAATGATTGGGCTGTTCTCAGTCTAGCTGCTCTGTGCTATTTCTTTCCATCTCACAGTGGAATAGATTTCATCATAGTTATATCAGTGCTTACACAAAAGAAGTGTTCTTTTTCAGTGGAAGCTTTGAACTGCTGGAACTGAAAAGTCATCCTGTCCCTTGGTTAGGTGGACATTCTTTTCACAGTCCAGTGAATCTCAACTAGGTAAAATGTGTGGTAGATGTCAAGAAAAGCCAAGTTAATTTCCTTGTGATCACATCCAGTTACTGTGCTTATCTGGAGGAGACAGGAAGTTGCATTTGCTGGGATAAACTTGGAAGGGTGGATCTAACTAACTCAGAAACTTTACCCTTTGGCTGTGTCCCCTCCAAAAGCCTGGAAACAACTGGCTGTTGTTTCCTGCAGCTCCCCATGTAGTGGCCCTGCTCCTCTCCCCTCGCTGCATTCAGAGGTCCTGTGCAACTTCTCAGCCCTCAAAGCCAACTGGCTGGCCTGCCCCAGCATCACAGTGCCTGCTGTGAGGCAGCATTGCCCCTCACTCCAGCAACATTCAGCAATAGGAGCAAATCTGGTAGTTAAATGGAAATGAGACAAAGAAGATCTATTTTAGTGCATAACTCTTACAAAGTGCATATTATTGTTTTACTGTTATATAATGCTGCTTTTCATTTGAGTTTCTAAGAGGAATTCTTAAGTTGTGCAGGAATGAATTTTCTTCCCAATCAGCAATTAAACAGTAGCAGCATATTCATAAATCTAGTGATACAGGTTCTTATTATCAATGATACAAACAAAATTGAAGATTTTGTCAATCCAGAGATTCTTCACATACTTTCTTCCAGTAGAAAGTAGTTGCCAAGAGTTAGTTAGAGAAACACATTTACAAGCACTCAGAAAATATTTAGAGGGTTGTCCTACAGCGGAGTCGTTGTTTGTACAAAGTTGGTAGTATATCTTAAGTTTGCCATGATTCAGATAGTTTCAGTCATACCTCAGTTCACGAGGCACAGACATTCTGAGCAGAATAGGAGGTTCCTATTAGCTTTGACAGTTTCCTTGTGACTTCTGGGTAAGGGATGGTATTTGTTTTTTTAGCTTAAAGGTGAGCAGTCATATGATTCTTGTGTGGGGTTGAATGGGTTGAGATGCTTACTCTTCTCTGAGTTGAAAAGTACTTCCTACCTTTTAGTTAGTACCCTAGCAGTCCTAAATGAGGAGAAAATTGTTCTCTGACTAGTCCTGCACTGTATTTGTGCTTATTTAGTGAGAATGACAATTCAACATAACTGTTTTCTTGTTTTGAGCCAGAGCTGTGGAATCAAAATTATATCAGTTTCTGACTCAAAGCTGAAGGTTACTAAAATGTTGTCTAGTTAACAAAACACTAGGATCTTTATCTGTAAATAAATTTGTAATTTTTTTTTTTATTTTCACTTTTCCTGAATGCATCTGATATTTAATTCATGCTTTCAGATCCCATTTGGAAGCCAGTACAGACCAATGGAAGCGTTTACATCTCTCTCTTCAGGAACTTTTGGCATGGCTGCAATTGAAGGAGGATGAATTAAAACAGCAAGCACCCATCGGTGGAGATCTTCCCACTGTGCAGAAGCAGAATGATGTTCACAGGGTATGATTTTTTTCAAATGATCTTTCATTAGTTGTATTCTGTTTTGCAGTTTACTGTTGGATAATACGGTCCGTGCTGAAAAAAATAAAGTACTTTTTGAAATTCATTTGACACGATAATACTAGCTAGAATTTTCACACACAGATTAGAAAATAAGTCTGCTGGAGAAGGGAATATTTTCTACAGCTGCTTAGCTTTCTGTAAACCAGCAATATTTTTGTAGAACTATCACAGGCAGTTAGTTTCATGGCTAGAACAGATATTAACATTGTATGAAGACCTAATCCGTAGTTCTGATTTTTTATTTTATTTTATTCTGGATCAGGAGTTTAAATTTCATGAGTACATTTTCAAAACTTGTTTTACTGTTGTTTTTTGGCAAACATTAATGAAAGCTGTGGTTGATATCAGTCATAATCCACAACTGTGTGCTTCGTGCTTTATTAAACTGTTGTGGTTACTGGCTGTTGCTGTTATATTAATTTAATCAGGGAATTCTTATGGAAGGCAGTGGCAGAGCATCACATGGAGTCTGGCTCTGACTAGGTTTTGTGGCAAAAAGGAACTTAAATACAACACTTGGATGTAATTTTTTTGAAAACTCACTAGTTAAACAACCCTGCACTCCTTAAATAACCTAAAATACTGCTCAATAATTCTGCATACAAAGATTATTGATTTTTCTTATTTTTTATTTTTATTTTTTGCACTGGGAAAGGCATGCTTTAAGTATATATTCCTATGCTGAATCAGGTTCACACCTGTCTCACACTAATGTCTGGTTTCAAGTAAACAGAGCATAATCTGCTATGCCATCTCCAGGCAACTTGATACTGCAAGAAAAACATATTCCAAACCCAGTGATCATCCTCGCAAAATGTGCTGTGCATTTATATAATAACATTTCACAATGCCATTTCTGAAACATGTCACATGAGTTATTGTTATGGAAGTTCCTAAATCTCTGTTTTTATTGCTTCATGGAAAAATCTAAATTTATTCTATAAAATGAAACTGGATCTGTAATACCTGTATTTTCTCCTTTCATCAGATAGCTGTATTATAAATAGTTCTTTCAAAGATTTTCCTGCCTAATCCCAAAGGGCACATTTGGGAGCAAACACTAAGATTGAGTTTAGAAAGATCACATGGCATATCTTGCTGCTTTAAGCTCCTAGCAATCCAGTGTTTATGAGAAGTCCACAAACCTCAAATAAAACCAGGCTTGGTTTACGGCACAGGCAAACAGAGCTTTTTCCATAGTAGCTGAACAATGGAGAGTAGTAGCAACACAGTTTCATTTTCTACGTTTTCCTTCTAGGAAGGTGATCTGTAGGATAGACATTTCTCACAGGGCTTTTCTTGGAACTTGAAGTGTTATCATGGAAACAATAAGGCTAATATCCGTGGCTTTACCGCTCTCCTTTCTTACCTTTTCCTCCCTGAAATACCTGAGGTCGGTTCTAGCCAGATAATTCTAGCAGCTTCCATAACAAGTTTCAAAACGGTAAAACCCAACCAGGGTTAAAACCCAACGAAATAGATGTATCTTTAACACTACATTAACTCAAACCCTTTATCCAAAGGCCATATTTTAGCTAGAGCAAGACTCTGAGAAAAATTTTTGTAGAACTGTTGCAGCAAAACTTTTGTTATCTGAATCATATTTGAGTACTTGACAAAATTACCATTCCTCCAAGAGAAACAAAATAAATTTTTCAGTTTGAGAAGTTACTGCTCGTAAAATTTTAATGTAGTGTATTGTTCTGTAAGCCGTTCCAAAGGTGTTAAGAATTCGGTGATGGACTAAGTGATTGTCACTCACAAATCAACATAAGTGGCTGAAACTATTAGGGATAAGAAGTGTTACATAAAATTAAGGTACTATAAATAGGTGCAAAGTGACTTTACAAACTAGGTCTCCTTCTCGCTTCTCCTTTTTTATTATCTTATCTCCCACATACAGATGTAAATCTTTGGTCCTCATGTCTCAGTCATTTCTTCTTTCTATCAAAGCTGGAACATTTTAGTTCCTTTTAGAAATATCACATCTTTCCTTCTTCTGTGCTGTAGCATCTGTAGTTTAATGTGAGGCCTTTCTAGCTGTAGGTGCTCTGGTTCCCTGTGGGGGAAAAAAAAGAACAAAATATATTCCTTGAAATTAGGTCGCCCTGTCTACTCTTCAAAGATCTCTTATGGGGAAGGAGGGAAAAACAATCAGTGCAGAACTCTTCTGACTTCAGATTGTCTTTGACAAAACTCTGTGTTTGCAGCTTGGGGTTTTTCTGCTTTTTTTTTTCCTTTCCCCCCACTATTCACTATGGACTTCCTGATTCTCTAAAAATTTTCTTTTAGAGAAGCAGACATACAAAGACTCTGCCTGAGCGAACATCTCAGCCCATTTCTGAGCATCAGAAAAATGCTGCTAAGAAGGTTCAAACTTCAGATATATAAGTCTGTAGCATAAAACTGGAGCACAGTCCTAGTGAAAAAATGATATTTCAAGAGCTTTAGGCCTTTGCTAAAAAACTGAGCTCACAAGGCGTAAAAGTAGAGATCCGTCAAATTTCATACTTGAGTCAAAGAATCTCTACTCATGTTGTTTTCATCGATGTCCGTTCTGGATATGAGTCTTCAGTAATCAGTCTGAGCTGATGTTTTTTGTTTTTCCTTTAAACTTATTAAAAAAAAAAGCTTATTATTTAACCTCCATCTTTTAAAAGGCCATCTCAGCTACCTCGTACATTCGTAGAGATAAAAAGAAGCTTGTTCTTATCATTTGAATGCTCCCAGTTGCCAAGATTGGCATTAAAAATTTTAAGAGCAGGGTGAAAATTCAGATGAAAATTTCAAATGTTTAATCTGTGCCAGATGAGAGCTTGAACTCTCAGACATACATACTGTCAGATTCATTGCTGCATTATAAATGTGAGGTACTTTTGAAGCAAGGCACCTTGGACTTTATCCACCCACATGACTTCTTTAACTTACATGTATGTGAACCATTTTGATGATTTTTTGCATCTGAAGAAAAATATGTCGTATCAAAGATTGTACAGGAGTTTTGTTGTTTGTTTGTTTTGCATTTATTTTAAATCAGTGGTCAAAAATACTCTTTTTCGTCAAAGTATTGTTTCTTTATCTTGCAGGTTTTTTTGCATTATGAAGAGTCATGATAGCGTTTTAACAAAATTGTATGAATAATTGTGTACATGATTCTCATAATCTTTGTTTCCTGGATTTTAGTTTAGGCATCCTACAGGCAGCCTGCTTTTTCTGTCATTCGTTTTAGATGTGCCACATCTTCTGTGAAGGAATTGTATTAGCAGCATGAATAGCATTAATGAATACAGAAGTTTATTATTAACAGTTCTCTCAAAACTATTTTGCGTGGAATCTGTAGCAGATGTGCCTGGGAATGTAAATCCTGCTTGAACACACTAACATGTTCTGGTGACACAGCTATCTGTGTTTTAAAATGGAAGCCCAAGTCCAATTTTAAAAGGCGTTCTGACTGGGAAAGATCTTGTATTCATTTAACTGTACTTTTTCTCCTAAAAATCATTGAAAGCAAAATCATTTGCTTTTTCTAATAACAGAGTTTAATATCAGTTTTACTAAAAGAACTCCATACTTTCATCTTTCAATTTAAACAATCTATGTTTCTCCAACCACATAAATTTTTGGACACCCATGAGGAGGTAGTGGAGGTCTGTGATACACTGATCAATATATGCATTATTAAAGTAGTGGACAGAATGCCATTACTGCTGTAGTGCTGATGACAAATAGAGATGTTTAAATAAAGTGGTTTACTTCTTTTTTTGTCAGGTCATATATTATGTATGTTCGATTTCCTCTATAGTCACCACCAAGTGTGAAAGAAGTTCAGGAATTCAATGAAATTAGCCTGAAATCATTATCTGTAAATTAGACAGTCATTTAGGCTAATTCTGTTATCAATGATGGTCTGCTTATTATAGAGATGTATTTGTCAGAGCTTTAGATAGACTATTTTTTTTTTTAATAAGAGAAAATGTCATTTATTGCTGATAATGATTTTTAGTGGTTTATGTATTTCACAACAAAAAAAGATCAGAAAAGCTGGTTTTATACCAAAAAAATGCCTTGTGGAATGGATATTATGAAGTGAAAATTCAATATTTTCAACGCTGTTCAGTGCTACTGCTTCGGTCTCGTATTTTTTTCATTCTCTCCTTTTTTAATTTCTTATACTGAAATTAGCTCACTTGATAGAAGTCTACAGATGAAAACTAGAGGAGGCAATGAGAACAGTAAGTAGCTATCACCCCCACACTGTGTGCTGATCTAAATCTTGGAATTCATAGTTCCATCCCTTAGGGTCAATGCTGAAAAACATTTAACGTACTGGTTCACTGTCTTATATAGTAAACTCTTCCTGTTTATGATTAAATGGAAAATATACAAAGTCAGAAAATTTTTGCTAGTATTTCTCTGCCATTTTGGGAAGCTATATAGGATTCCTGACCACACATCTTGTGCCCATCTGACTACATTGTCCTTAGTTTGTTGCACAGAATAAGATGATGGAGGAATGTGGTTATAATCCTTTTTTGGAAATACAATCATGAAAATCACTTTGCTTCACAAAAAAGCAATATATGCTGAAAGAAAATATTTTGTCCTTCTCATTGTTACGTGCACTTAGCTAAGGCTGACCTGACTACAGCAACACTCCATACAGCAGTACTTCTCATCCCTAAATACATGGCTTAGAGCTGTTTCTGACTTTTAAATATCATATCAGTTGTTGAAGTTCTGTGTTCCCTTTCCTGGAATGTGTGCCTCCTTCCTGCACTCTCTCTCTGAGGGCAGACAAAGACCTTTCTAAATATGCCTCCCATTTGACTGGTTTTAAACATAAATATTTTTGAAAAATAATTGGTTTTCAGCAATAAAGCACAGTGTATCTTTTAAATGGCATAATTGCAATGTTTAAAGATCAATATGAATATAGACATCACTGCTAACACTGTCAGATGAGAGGAGAACACACTGTGTACAAAGAAACAAAATTTTAAGTTTTGCTTTCTACTGGCTAATTGAGGAGCAGACCTGCCACATCTGGTGGGAAAGGAAGTTTTTTCACTTGCACAAAGGCTGGTGAACACCGTAAATTTTCCCTGCTTGGAGGCATGGATGAAGCTTTTTAAATTTTCACATCCCGTTGCACTGCATGTAGAAGTCATGTATATATTATAAAAATTCCTAAATCTAAAATTATGTAAGATATTAGAACTGGTTAACTGAGGAGTATTCTCACTGAGGTTTTTTTGTGCAAAACAATGTCCAGTGGTAGCTTTCTTGTTAATATATAGTACCTTTCTTTTTCTTCTTTTTTTTTTTTTTTCCTGTGGTAATCAAGGTACTGATTCTTATAGGTCAACAACATTATTTAAAACACTTATCACTGTTATTACCCAAACAGTAGATTCCTTATCAGATGCATGTGTGAAAGGATCCCTGTTCCAATGATATCTGTTGCACAAAATTAACATTTCTGTCAGTGTTGTTTCCTTCAGGAAAAGTGCACTGTGCTAAATGATATTCACAGTTCACAGTTATGAATCACAGAATCACAGGGATTGGAAGGTACCTCATGAGATCATCAAGTCCAACCCTCCTGCTGAACTAGGTTCCCCACAATAGGTTGCATGGGTAGGCATCCAGACAAGTCCTAACTGTCTCCATAGGAGACTTCACAACCTCTCTGGGCAGCCTGTTCCAGTACACTATCACCCTTACTGTAAAGAAGTTCTTCCATGCATTTGTTCCAGTTTTTGGCTATTGCTCCTTGTTGTATAACTACACACCGCTGTAGTCTGAGTCTGGCCTTGTCCAACTCCCTCTTGCACTTCAGATATTTATAAACATTGATCAGGTTCTCTCAGTCTTTTCTTCTCTAGGCTGAACAGATCCAGGTTTCTCCTCATACTGGAGATGCTCCAAGCCTCTCATTGTCTTTCTAGGAGATCTAGGAGATCTCTGTCTTCTTTTTTAACTGGGTAGGCCAAAACTGGACACAGTATTCCAGATATGGCCTCACCAGGGCAAAGTAGAGGGGCAGAATCACCTCCCTCTACCTGCTTAAATCTGCTATCCACTGGGACACCTCTGAATAGCTCCTCTCTAGCAGATCAGTCCTAACCTGTACTGATGCATGCAGCTATTCCTCCTCAGGTGCAAGAGTCTACACTTGCTTTTGTTGAACCTCATCTGATTCCTCTCTGCCCAGCTCTCTATCTGGGACTTACTAAATGGCAGTAGAATATTCCTATGTGTCAGCCACTCCCCTCAGTTTCGTACCATCAGCAAACTTGCTGAGAACCTTTTGAACAGTTCTTGACCACTCAGTACAAGGCTTACTTAAATATTTATAGCAGAATATATTAATTATTTCCTAAAGTTTACATTCCTGAAATATGTTAAAAGTATTTTACCTGTAACTGCTCATATTATGAACTGCAGGAATTATTATTAGTTCTGTTAGATATTTCTTTTCCAGAGTATTTCATATTGAATGTAATTCAAAATGCAATGAACTTTTTAATACTGAATTTATAATTTTCATTAGTTTGCATAATTACCAAAATTTTGCTTAATATTTAACTATGTTGGTGATATGGAGAAAAAAAAAAGTTATACAATTTCAGTATCATAGAAAGAGATTTCTAATCTCTGGAATAAAATACTTATTTTTATTTTTTCTCTCATGGCATATGGCTCTTACTTTTGCATAATTATATTGCGTTATACTGTACTATAACTTTTTTCATGTTTTACCTCTCTACTACTTTAAAACAGCATGCGCTCAATATTCCTTTATAAAAAGAAATAAATATTTGAAATAAAATATTTAGATAATACAGCATTGAAAAGAGCATGCAAAAGAACTCATACAATATGCAGATGATAGCTTGTCTGTGGGTTGCATTTTAGTCCAGCAGATGTCTTGGATTCAAAATAACAGATTTAATTCCTCAAAAATAAAATAAAAATAAAGAAAGGTTCTTCTTGAAATAGTTCCACATCACTGAGACTTGTATCCTTACTGTACCTAAATGAAATGTCAAATACCAACCTTGGCAACCTTATTTATGGTCATTTTAAAGTCAGGGAATAGAAGAGAGAAGATGAGGAACTGTTGCTGGAAAAAGAAAAATGCAAGTAGGGAAGAGGGGAAGAAGAAAAAAAGGAGTCAGGTTCCAAGAAGTATGATAGGAAAGGAGGAAATGAAAAGGAAAGAACACTGATATGGAAAGGGAACACAATTTACCAGTGAGCTATATTAAAAATAAAAATATTGAAATTAATAATAAATACTGTTTAAAAGAAGTAGAAATTAACTATTTCATAAAGACTACTTTATGCTCTTTCATTTCTACTTGTTCATGCCTACATTAAGGTGGGGCTGCATTTCTGGATTTTCACTGTTGCCTTGATTCTACTTTTCAGAAATCTCAGTTAATGCAATAGGGAACAGCTGTACCTACAGTGTCACTGGTAGAGAGGTTTGCAATGTAATATGTAGAATTTTTTTGTTAGGTTTGTTAGAATTGATTGCTAAGTGTTAGCATCGCAGTATCCATAGGTGTTGTTTTTTTATGGTTTTTTTTCTCCTTTTGATATAACTTGCCAGCAGCTGTAGCAAAGGGTTAGCTGTGAAACACATCGGATTTTCCCTCATATTCTGGGAAATCTCACTTTCAGGAAGCATTAGCTAAGCTGATACAGTATGGAGCCAAACAAAGCTTTGCCCCTTGCAGATAAGTTTTGGTATTGGCTCTGACATTAACAAGCAAAAAGAAGGTTCCCTCTCACAGAGAGTAATTCGGTGAGCATCCTTGGGTGCTTTGGAACACGCTTCCGGTACATTGGCTCCTTTGAATACAATGTACAATGAATACAATTTCAGGCTAAGTTAAGCTTTGTTAAATTTTTGGCAGCCTCTTTTACACGTGGCAGCTATCATTTAAAGTTTTATTCTTTAATTGATCTAAAATAACAATAAAAGGGACAGCACTTAGTATTTAATTGAATACCCATTTGCAATATTTTTGTTTTTTCTCGCAGACTTTCAAGAGGGAGCTGAAGACAAAAGAACCTGTTATCATGAGTGCACTTGAGACTGTGCGACTCTTCGTGGCAGATCAGCCGGTAGAGGGACTGGAGAAGGTCTGTCCAGAACCAAGAGGTAATTGAAGAGATAGCTGCTGGAAAGATCATTGATGATAAGTGATGATTAAATAAATTCTGCCAGCCACTGTGAGAGCATTCCTTTTACACTCTAAGCTCAATCTAAGTATTCAGAAACTGAGCTAAAAAGTACAGATGAAAGAAACCCTTAGTTATCCTTTTGAATGGAACTAAATTTATTTGCATATTTATAAGGACATGTTGAAAATGGCTTTAAATCTTCTGGATGTATCTAGAACTTTAGTTCCATTTGAGATCTGAAAGCTGCAGTTCAACCCAGAATTCATTTGTTTAGAAAGTGATCAAATATGAAACAGATCAAGAGATATCAGTACAGCAAAGCTCCCAAATCCACTAAATTGCAGTGGTTCGCAATGATTAATATTTATGTATGTGTAAAACTATTTCATTGAATCAGGATACAGCAAGGTATAGCTAGAAGGTTAAAATGCCATTACATACGTAAATGTCTGTTTCATAATCAATATTGTGGAAAAAATTGGGTTTGAGAAACTTACAAATAAAAGCATATATAAAATAAATTTATGTGGCATTGGTTATGAATAGTTTCTAAGTGAGATTTGAACTTTATAGACTTACTAAAATGGGAATTTTTTTTTTCTAAGACAGACTACATCCTAAAAGTCTCTCAACTTTTATATTTAGAACTATCACCTGAGGAAAGGGCCCAGAATGTCACTAAACTTCTCCGAAAGCAAGCAGATGATGTCAGAACTGAGTGGGATAAGCTAAATCTACGTTCTGCTGATTGGCAAAAGAAGATAGATGATGCTGTTGAAAGACTGCAGGGCCTTCAGGAGGCAATGGATGAACTGGACCTGAAACTGCGCCAGGCTGAAGTGTTCAAGGGATCCTGGCAGCCAGTGGGGGATCTGCTGATAGACTCTCTGCAGGATCACTTAGAAAAAGTCAAGGTATGTGTTGTTAAATCAGTATTTTTGAAATGATTGACTAGGTCATTGGGAATTACTGCAGTGTATCATAGTGATTTACCTTTGTTTGTTTGTTTGTTTGTTTGTTTGATTGATTGATTGATTGATTGATTGATTGTTTGTTTTTAAGGTAAATGTAGAGGGTTTTTTTTTTTTTTTTTTTCTGCAATTAAAATGGAGTGGAATCAATGTTGATTCCACTCCATTAATATCCTCAGCACACTTAACTCATGATTCGGGAAATGCAGAGATAACATTAAAGACAACAAAATGAAGTAGGTAGGAGAATATATGAGGAAGGTAAACAAAATTAATTCTGTTGTTTATTATGGTTTTGTAAGCATGACGAGAGCATAACTGTATCTGTTCTTATAGAGATGAAGAATTTAAAGTATATGATTTTGTTGTTTTGTTGTGATGGTGGCTTTTGATATCCATCTTATTTGATAAGTAGTCTCCATACTTAAGATAGTATTAAAACAAAAGAAATGCCTGGAAAGAAAGTATGGTTATTTTCAATAACAGTGCTTACCAGCTTTTAAAGTTAGATTCATAAAATCACAGCTTATTGAAAAACCTGTTATGATTTGTCCTTTTTCTTCATGACTGATATGGCCAGGCTTTATGAATACTACTGGATTCCTTCATCTAGAGCACAACAGAGGCAGTTGCCATTTTGATAAGAACAAAGTGCTTCTGTTCCAGTCTCATAAATGGGAATCATTCGTCATTTTGAAAGAGACCTGATCTGACTGTTATTTTCTCTACTAGAACATTAGGATCTAAGAGAGAAGAAATAGAATGACTAATGGCATAAAAAAAAAAGCCTTCAAAAATCAAATGTAGCTTTCAAAAAGTAAAAAATTAAAATTATCCTTAAGTTTTAATCATATAGAAGGTTTAATGAGTATCCTGTATAAATACTGTTCAAGACAAAGGAAATACACAGTAGCTGATGGACAGTTGGCTGAATAATTTGTTTTTCTTCATTTAAACTCATAAATGAACAGAAGAAGTCTATTTATAAATTCTCAGAATGTGCCATCTATTATACCCATAGATTTTTTTTTAATCCCTTGTATTACTAGAAAACAAAACAAGTTACTTAATTCTAAAGCTGTAACCATAAAGCTCTGACTTTGTAATTACAGTGCTGAATCCTACTACAATTTAGTCCTGAAGGACAGAAGAGAATTTCAATAACAGCCATTATAAAATAAGACTCCTAAAATTTAGGAAAATCCTGAGGTAATACCTCAGAAGATAGTTTGTTGTTTGCTCTGAAGTATTAGCATTAGGGCCGGACAGAAACTAAAAATCCTGCTTTAAGATTTAAAATCAGCCGCTACCACCTACACCCTGTTTACATCTAATTTGTACCATATCTACTTAATTTATTTTTAATTTTTATGCAGACTATTGTAAGTCTGTAAGAATATCAGACAAATAGTAAATGAAAAAAACAGATGTTATTCATATCCCTACAAAATACAGTTTTTCATATCATACCGTACTCATATCGTACTCTAGTGATACTGTGTTTTCAACAACTTCTAAATGATAATAATTAGTACTGCCTAGGTAATGAAGGAACATAGTTTGGCAAAAGTTGAATGATATTAACTCAGTGAATACTACAGTTATTGTTCCCAGAAGTGCTGTCTTCAATATATTCATTACTCTAATGAAATGTAATTCCAACACATCGAAGATAGATGAATATACTCACTTGGTAACATAAGCATGTTTGTGATAGGAATATCTATCAAGAAAGCTACAATGGTGCCTGAAATTTAAAACTAAATTAACAAATGTATATTTTGCCTCATTTGTTCGTATTTATGACATCCTTTCTTTCTTTTCTTAAAGTGAAATCTGTTTTTGAAAAGTCATAGTGACAATCATAATTTATGTAACTCTAAAAGTATTCTTTAAAATTTTCTACTTTGCTACATGCAAACTAATTAGACAACAGAAGCTTGGTTCTTTGTGTTCTTAGCCCATCTACATAATCCTTGGTGTACGATTATTTAAATATACTCACAGCCATAATCCTAATTCATGGCTTTAATTCTTTCAAAACCTAGAAGAGAGTTTCCTTAAAGAGTATTTATTACACGAGACAGTAGCCACAACAAGAAATGTCATTTTTTGCCATATTTTTTACACCAATTTCAGACTATCTTTATACTGAACTTATTTGAAAGTAGATTCATTTCTGATTTACATCCTGTCTTGTTAAGTTTAGATATAACCATTATTACTGTCTTGGTACCTTCCTACGAAATGCAGTGGATATTTGTATTCTCTATAAGACTTTAATAACTTCACAAAAAGACAAAATTTCAATAACAGCATTAATTCGTAGTTACTGCAAGCAGAATTGTTATTTTGAGAGGAAAATCAAGTTACCAAAAAAATTGTTAGTTTGATGCCTGTAAGTCTTAGTAAGATTAGGGAAACTAATATTGATATTTTTGTGAAAACAGTCCATAGAAGTGAGTCAAAGCAATAGCCAGATGAGCAGCAGCGTGTACTTTGGCTGTGCTACAGAAATGAGCTCCTAGTCTAAATTGGAGGTCTTTCAGTGTAGACTGAAGAAACAAGAGAGATTTCTGGTAGACAGACGAGTGGAAGGAGATGAAAGTAAGCTCCAAACTGCACAGCGCTGAGTTGATTCCATCTTTGTTTGATCTTCCTGACGATATACACAATCCTTAGCTCTGACATTCCACTAGTATCCCAAAGTAGCATGCATGTTTGAGAATGGAAAATAAGTTAAAAGCTGTTGTATAATTTGTAATGTACAGTTTTACAATATACTTTATTATTTGTGTGGATCACTGAGGGTCAGTGAGAAACCTGCCTCAAATCTGCAGGAAATTTTAGTTGGGTTTGACATCTCCTGTTTAGCATGCACGTGGGAAGCAGGATTATCACGCACCTTGTTACTACTATTTTCAACTTGATACTTGCTTTCTTCTTAATAATTGGTTCTCTTAATGGTTAAGAACTTTTGCTTTAAATATGTTTTGGTTTAAAAGCTAAGTTTGCTGATGATAACAGAGTTTATATGGTCTTCACTTAAAGCTATTCTTAATATTTCTCATTGTAAATGATATTATCAGTCAAACATTATCAAATGGATATATATTACATCTCTCATCTTTGCTGTTTTTTTGAAGATGTGCTTTTTTTATGACAATGACGATGATATTACAGTGTGAGGTAAAGTACCTATTACCTTCTACAGATCTAAACAACCCAAATTTCTTATGAGCAGATCTTCTTAATATTGCTCACATAGGCTATTACGGTTGCATTTCTTGCAAATCATTCTCATGATGGAGATCACAGAAGCCTTTTTAAACCTAAACTGATAAATAGCTTCCTAGGGAATAAGTTTCCCTAGTGCCATTTGTCAGTGTTCTTTTTAGTCTTAGTTGCTGGGGCTATTAAGGTCATGGTGTGTTGTTGAACTGACACAAAATAACTAGTCCTAGATCAGCATTACTGCCTTAGTATCACAGATCCTGGGTCTGTATTAACGTACCAGATGGTATTCTGATCTGGTTCTGAGGACAGAAGATCAATAGTTTGATACTTTCACAAAAGAATGCAACTTAGACTACAGACCACCTAAAATCAACATATTTTCAGAGCTCCCTTTTTTCTTCTCATATATGGGTGATTTATGGACTAAAAGAAACTTTCTTAACAGCACGCGTTTTCCTCTCTGTCTCTTTCAAGCATGCCTTTCTGTCCACTAAATTCAGACCGTCATTTGAACATCTCAAATTCAGCTCAAGCCCAAATTAATCCATTGTCTCCTAATATCCATTGGCTGATCATTTTGTTTGTAGCTCAGGTTGTATTTTGGATTTTTCTTATTTCTGCAACGGATTCAAGACATGGTTTCTTCTTGCAGTAATAGCTCATTTTCTGCAGCTTGCCTGGAACACTTAATGTCACATCAGACCACGGCGCAGTTTCCAAGTTTTTATATATACTGCTATACCTGTTGCATCCATTCAGTACCCTTCCCATGAATTGGCAGCAGAACCATTTTTCCTCTCTTGCCATAAGATGCTCCTTTCCTCTTGTAACAAAGGAAAGCTTGATATTGGTTACGCTGTTATTAGTGCGCAGCAGTAATTACCAGCCATGCTGATACCTTCTCACTGACTTTCATCTGTAGTCAACTGATGAGAAATACCAGCAGCAGTGGATGCTGTTGATTTTTAAAGAAAGCAAGATGACATTTTGGATTTTGATACTTTCAGGCTCTGAAAAATTATCTGAAAACTCAAAGCTACTCTTTTGGGATGCTGTACTCAGAATTTTGCGACTGAGAAATCAATATAATTTTAATGGTGCAGTTTGTCTCTTGTTAAAGGTAGTTCAGCTCCTCCAACATGCTTAAGAGCACAAGGCAAAGTGCTTTCTCATGTCTTAGTGATATCTACTGCATCACTGGCAGCAAGGAATGTATCCAGGTCAGTTTCCTGTCATACATAATGTTATAAGTCTTTGGACTCTGGACATAAACAAAATGCAGTTCCTCTTGTTACAGACAGAAGCATGGTTCAACAAGCATACCCACTAATTGAGAGCTGAATTGCATAGCAATATTTTCAGTAACTATTCTATTTGAGACTGATTTGTACTCCTTTATTGTCACATGAAGAGACTCGTTACAGCAATTTTTAATGGTAAAAGGCAGAGCAGAATTTAGTGCTACAGGCCTTGTATTTTCTTGTGAGCAGTTTTCTTGCAATTCTGAATCTTGCTCCTTAAGAACTAGTTGTAATTGTTGCAGTTTCACTTCTACAGCTATGGACAAAGCACGCTCACAGAAACACTAGGAACTTTCTGTATACGTTATGAATTTTAATGTGTTTAACATAAGTGTACCCACAGAGTTTGTAAGTGCTCTTTTCTTTTCTTTTTTTTTTTTTTTTTTTATAACTCGTTACAATTTTTACTACTTTTCTACAAAATTGTGAAACAAAGTGCCATGAGAAATTCACGTGAGCACTGTATAAGTAGCTGTTCTTTTCTGAATTACGTGCTATTTGTTTCAGGCTTTGCTCAGCATAATTGCCAGTTGTTACTTCTGACAAATATTCACTGGAAAGTGTCAACCTAAAACTTCTAATTATGAACTGAACAGAGTCTACACTGATCTGCTCACCATTGACTCCAAAATGACTTCCTATGTGCACTCAGTCCATTTGTCCCTAGGCATCCCTTCTCTAAATGAGATCAAAAGTAAAATAACCTCCAAAAATAATTAGGTACATTTCAGATGTGTTTGTATGTGGCCATAGAAAGAAAAGAAATAGATTTGGCAAGGTTAAAATACCACTTTCTTACAAGCTCTCCAATATACAGCAGCAACCTGAACTAATGGGCATTAACTGAACATTCATTAAGAAGAAAAAATAAATCATCTTGTACTGATCTGTACTTCATTCTAATGGAATTCAGATGCTGCTTTGCCAAAAAGAGGTATTTTGGAAGAGTGGACTCTTGCTAGATATTGATACCAGCCCTAGATCTGTATTAAATTTTAGTCAGATTGTAAAGTGATGTATGCTGAGATAAAATTAAGTGAGCCAGTGGAGATCATATAGTCCAGTCTCTAAAGTAAAATAATGTTAATATACATACCTTACATTTTGAAATATTTGTAATTATTTCCCTCCTTTCATGCTAGATGCAATAATCTGCTTTTTTCTTTTTCTTTCCCTTAACGTGCCTGGTATTTTGCACAAACTCACTTTTGTTCCACATGACAACACGCAATGCTCTAACATCAACCAGACTGCTTCCTACGTTTCTTCACTTTTATTTGTTTGTTTTTTATTGTGCACCACTGTTTTCATTGCTGTTGTAGACATTTGAAGGAAAAAATCTCTGCTTAGTAGAGTTTGCATCCAGCAAACCTATAGAAGTAAGCAGCCCTTAAATACTGTTTCAGCAATTTCAGTGCTCACAGGCTGGAATGTATTTTGGTAACATAGAAGTATTACTCCCCAGTGTAGGTAAACGCCCTATTATTCTTAAAAACACCAGAATAACAAAAAATCCCCTACACAAAGTATTAGGGTATGCAATAAGGTTTGGTTAAGAATTACTGAACTGTCTGTCCATCTGAAAGGTGGCAGCATCCTTTGGCTCACAGCTAAATAGGAAAATATGGTGCCTGCCATGGGGGAAATGAAAGTGTTAAGGTTTCCTTCAGGCTGCAACTGAAGTAATAACTTCATGCTACTCAAGTTTTCATTCTGTGATAGAATCACACAGTGATGATTTCTGATGTCTCCTTAAATACTTTGAAATGCATATACTTTTTTTCAGTTTAATTTGTAGGCCAGTTGCCTGACACCAAAGTCCATAATCAATTGGAATTATATTGTCCTACTTGCTTTATAGTAAGTGCTGGATTCTGTGATTTTTAAGAAACAATGCATACAGAATAGCCATTTCTAAATTTATTTGCCGTCATTCCAAATCTCCCCAAAATTGTCCCTGGGGCAAGTAGTGATCCTCTCTACAAATTTTGTAATTGTGAAATACTTGCAGATTAGAGATTTTTCTAAGTTCTTGTAAAAGGAGGAGAGATCTGTATGGAAGCTGTTGAATCGCGGCCTGAACCAGTGATTGATCACGTGAGGTGAGCACTGAGTCAGCCGCAGGAGCACAGGTGAAGGCAATGCACTGTGTGACCGGAAGGGGTGCAGTCTGGCTCCACCTCTCCCAGACCCCATGTAAGGGCTGACCACCACTGGGGAAGGATCTCTTGTTGGAGATCCCTTCCTTGTGGAGTTCTGGGTGAGCTTCAACTGTCAGTGACCAGGTGAGCCTTTCCTGATTTACTGGTCGTCTTAATACTATCTGGATAAGCCCTATGAAAAATATACTATCTTCCTTTATTTTGTGTGGCTGCTATTCTTTTGCAGTATTCACCCTACAGATCTTTTGGCATTTGGAAGACTTTATCATTTTAACTGTAAAATAATTAAAAACAAGTTTTACAAAGTATCAAAAGAAAATGTTTTAAGGCTAATATAAAACAACAGTAATATATATATCAGCGTGTAACAAATTATTTTAAAATAAACATAAATCTCATTTCTATCTTATTTGAAATTCATTCGAAAACACTGACATCCTGTGGGTGACGTTATTTTTATTGTGGAATATTTATGTGGATTTTAAACTTTACTGTGTTTGCTATGTTGAACCTGATAGTTGAAGCTTGTTTTTTAATAGAATGAACTTTCAGAATGTTGTAAAACACCAAAGACTCTTACTATTTTAGTGAGTAATATCCTTATTTTTTTCCTTTTTTTCTTTTTCACATAACAAAATGTTGGGTTGGCAGAGAATTGAAAATTAGAGTAGTCTTGTAAAATTAAGATTATCCTTGATTATACATACCAGCACACAGTAACATCATTAAAGATACATAAATGTTGATGTCGCTTTGCTATTAAAAAACAAATAAACAAAAAACGATTATTAGTGGTTTGTTTTTGGGTTTTTTTTGGTTTTTTTTTTTTGAGAATATGAAGTTTAAGGCATGGTGTCTTGAAGTTGAGGGAGTGTATTAGGAAGGAGCCAGTGTCTGGACTCCAGCTGCAGCAGATTTCACTTGAACAGTTTCACTCTTCACAGACATGCATTTGCATCTTACGCTGCCTAGCTAGAGCTGAAAACAAAAACTGTTCAGGACAGACTCTTTGAAATCAAGTCTGCTGGTAATTGTGAAAGATAAGAGACTGATGTTCAGCTGAAAGGAGAAGAAAAAGAAGCAGATTTATAGAGAAGCTTAAAGACAATGGTATGGTGCATTTCAAATGAAGCACATCGTATCTTTTTTTAACCATGCTTTTGTTTGCATTGTCATTTTGAGTGTTTGTGAGAAATGCTTGTATCTGTTGGTTGACAAAAGGTGAGCTGTAACATTCCCTACGTTTCAGAGGCCTTTACATGATTTGAGTCTTTTTAGCATTCGTATAGTTTTTTCTTGCATGTTCTTGAGATCAGACACCTGAACTACTCTGTTTACATGATGTACTGATGTCTGTTTACATCTTATAATGGCATGTGTATGCAGCAGTTGAAAACCATCTTCCAAAGTTTTCTACGTACAGATAATCACTAAACTTGTCTAATTCATTGTGTAATTCACTTCATTTGTATGGATAATTCCATGTGTTGTATTCTAACAAAAAGTATCTAATTTTTCAAATGACTTTTTTGTGGATTAGCTTATCATAGGTATCTTTATTTGTAGCTTTTTGTGTGGAAAGTACTACATTTCTTATGTGGGAGGGGAGTATTAAGAACAAAATAAATAGTATTTTGGATAAAATACACACCCCAAAATTATTGTGCACAAGTCTATCAGTCAAGGCAATTGCTAATAGAATCAATTGGCTATCTTCTCTTTGACTTAAGGCCCCTGGGCTAAATAATGTAAACTTTTTCTTTGTTATTAACTGCAGAGAAGATCCCGAGCTCTAAAATAGCAAAAAGGACGCTGGTGAAAGATCTTTTCTACCTGCAGTCTACTTTGGTAGAACATGCTATTATTAGATCAACAGTTTTCATTTAGACTCAAATTTTTCCTCACATGAACTCACCCCGCTGCTTTCACTGGTAGCTCAACATGCACATCTGCAGGCAGAATTTGACTTTTTAAGTATTGGTAATCTCTGATCTCAATTCCTGATAGCCTACTGAGAGAAGTGACTAATACATGTATAAAGACTTGTCTGTCTTTTTATGCCTCTGAAGTTCAGAATTGAGGTCAAACCAGAACATTTTTAAGAGATTGCTCTTTATCAGTTTATCAGAATAAGAATGGGACATCTTCTTTTAGAAGGAGAATTAAGCACTGACGTTCGAAACCCGAGTGGCACAGATACTGTACACAGGGCCTGTCACATTTAACAGAAGATTTTATTTTATCTTGTTTGACATATAAACACAGCATATATAGAAACTGATCTGATAATCAAGTATTAATATTTCTGGACTTGACATTAAATTGGATATGCCCTGTGATTCTGTTTCAAAGCCTTTTTTTTTTTTTTTCCTTTTCTGATAACTTGGAATTGTAAATACTTAACAAAGGGAGGAAAAAAAGTAAGAATATCAGTAATATAAGTTATTTTCTTTCTACTGAAGAATGCTTTTATTTAGGCTTTCTTAATCCAGTGTGGCTCAGGGAGGTGGGTGGCTAAAGGGGGAAAAGGAACCTCCAAGCAGCAAGTCCTGTTTCCTACTGGTCAACAACATATTATTTGCTATGGACACATTTTTAAGTAGAGAAAAGGAATCCTAGAATGAATATAATCAGAAATTTTCAGTGAGAGACATAAGGAGAGAACTGGGGGGGTGGTATGCTAGAAGTGGATTTTAATGCTGTCTGCTTTCTGCGAGGAGGGTTTTTTTTTTTTTTTTTTATGAAAAAATCTACCAGCATTGTTTTTAATGAAATCTTGGCTTGAAAGCATTAGTTATCCTATTCCCATCACAACTGCAGACTGTAAGTATGTATTAAGGTGCTGTACATATCAAGTATACAGATTCTGCAATGATAATTTTACTATGACATTGGAAGATCAATGAGCAGAATAAAATCAATTTATCAAGCTCATACACTGGTACACTGTAGTGATTTAGGCACTGCTTGAAGTAGAGAATACAATGAATGTTAGATTGCCTGGGATGTTTATCAGTGACACGCAGCACTATAATTTTCTCATTTCAATGTTTATGTATTTAAAGCCTAATAGAATTTTATTTCATTTTTTTCATCCAAGGTTAACCCCTAATAAGCCCTGGTAATTGCTACTTAGTGCTCCTACAGCGCTTCTCATGTTCCAGGTAGTGTGAGTTAATCTTCTCAGCTTCTTTCTGGGACTGTAATAGAAGTAGTATTATCCCCAATTTACAAATATGGCAATTGAATCAGTGAAACTAATTTGTCCAGACAGCAACACAGCTCAAATTATTTTTATTCTCTTAGGCTTTTACCTGCAAATTGTTTTATTTTAGTATGGTTAAATTGTCTGGAGGATTAAGAATGACAATTTTCATCAGCTTCTGCCAGAGCCTCAGCCTATTCTCCCTAGAGATGTGGCAATGTAGCCTCCCATCCAAAAGGGTTTGAGCCTGAATTTCCAGGAAGCTTTGCTTTAGACTCCTGTATTTCTTTTTTTATGTGTTATTTGATTGTCTTTCTGAGTATTTTATTTAAGCATTCTTTCTTCTTACATTAGCTTAAAAAGAAAGTTTTTCTAGCTTACATTCTACTAAAATCTAGCTTTAGAGATAAATTATCTTCTCTGGCATTATTGAGGATCTTCCTATTAGAATAAAGAACTCCAGGAATTTCCACCTCAACGTTTTTACTTGGAGTTTCACCAAGTTACAACATTAATTCAAGAAGTGGAAAATACAGCTTTCAGAAAAACACTTCATTATGTCTGATCCACTCTTACGGAGGTTAAAGATTGGATGGAGTTTTTATAATGCCTTTTGGCAGTAAGCTATGTGAAACGCTTTATGCTCCTTGCTGAAAGTAGTCTGTGTATGTCTTTTATTAGAGAAGAGGAAGAGACTTTGAAGCTTCTGATGTGAATTTTTTTAATGTTAGTTGTGTGTCAGGACACAATCTGTCTTAGTAGTGTCTAAGCTGGCTGTTATACGGCCATGCCAGGAATCCACATTTTTCTTCTTGAGCTTTGCAATACAGGGTCTTGCTGCTGATGTCTAGAAGCTTGAGGTGGTTTGTAAAATCATGATACAGCTGTTGTAACCTGTTATAAGCTGCTTTCTTTTTTTTATTTATTTTTTCCCTGTCTCTTAAGTACTATGTTTACCTTTAAAATAGCATGCTGCCTTATAGCACAGTAGGGATTTACTTTGTAGTAGCTGTTTTGTCAGGGCAAAGAGAGTTCCTGTGAGCCTCTGTTGCCTGAAGCTTTAGGTAAGGAACATGTGTTATTCAACCTTTTATGTCTGTGTATGTTTAATAGACATTGTTTACCAGTTAACTAGTAAAGGCTGATAATGTGTTATTAATTATTTTAAAAGTATGTTTGACTGAACCTCAAGGACCTGAGTGTATACAACTTTTCAACGGATCTTAGTGTTAATGATGCTGAATGAAATCATACTGTAGGGAAAAAAATTCCTTTGTAAAATATTCCTTCTGATATTCACTGTCCTCCATGTATTGCATCTTAGACTTTCAGATTACACTTGGAAATGCTTCAGGCTTCTCACATTTCCTAGGCATTCCATCTCATGATTGCCACATTGGCTGATTTGGTCACAAAGTTACAGCATGACGGACTTCAATTATGTGAAAAAATGGTGCAAAACTATTTATGGACACTTTGCTGTGTCATGGCTGTAGTTTTAAAAGCACAAGTTATTAGGTAAACTTGCTTATCTACTTTTCATTCTATATGTTGGAAAACAATGTTTCAGAATAAATGACAGTGCTATAGCATGGATTGCCTCTGTTTGGAGGTTACATAACTGCATATCAGCTGTTGATTAAAATAAGAGTTTGTAGCAGCTCTGATCTTAACAAAGTGATATGTGTTTCAGGATAGAGCTATTCATCTGTATTTCTTTTTATTAAGTTAGACATGCTAATCATACAATAAACTGGTTGAAAAATACAGCTGGAATTGTCCTTCAAAGAGGACAGGATCACAGAACTATATGTGTAGGAAGGGACCTCTGGTGATCAAGACCAACCCCCTGCTAAACTGGATTCCCTGCAGTTGGGAAAGATCACCAAGTCCAACTGCATGACTACTTTGGGGCTAACCAAAAGTTTAAGTATACTACTGAGGGCTTTGACCAGATGCTTCCTGAGCACTGGCAAACATGGAGCATCAATCACTTCGCCAGGAAGCCTTTTCCACCATTTGATTGCTCTCACAGTAAAGAGATCTTTCCTGATATTATTTTGAATGTCCTCTGGCCTTTTCCTTTTAAAAATTTAGAAAGTCAATATACTATATTTGTTCATTATTTATTATATTCAAATTTTAATATTCTTCCGAAAGGGCATTTGATTTTCTTTCTCCCCTTATATGTATATGTTCAATTTTTTTTGTCCCTGAAAAGGATTTATATTCTGTTCTGATGCATTTTTGCTTGGTCACTTCTCAGTTTATAACAACAATATATGGAATGGAAAATCGAATCAGCCAAAATCCATTTTGTTTCAACACTGTGGGTCCCCAGGAGCACTAGAATCAAATAAAAATACAATGTGAATTTAAAAGGAAGCTAAGGGCTGCAAATTGTACTAGCAGCTGACAATCTCAGGTTTCACTGAAATTTGAATCAGTATACACTAAGCCTATCAGAAAGGGAGCAGATTCACCATTTGTCATTTATTAAAAATGACTCTTCAACTGTCCCAGGTAAAATGTGGCAGTTTGTTCCCCATTTTAACTGTTTTAAATACAAATCTGAAAATGTATACTGCTCCATGAACTGTAATGGAGCTAAGGGATTAAAATGTCAGCACAGAACCTGCTTGTGGGTGAGGTATAGGAAGACCTCACCTCACTATACAAGAGGATGCTACTCTGATTTAGCTGCAGCTAGCATAAAACCCCCATAAGGCACAAGTGCATTTGGCCCCAGAGAACTTCCACTGAGGGAGCACCACTGGCCTTTTTGTGAAAAGTTCTTTGTATAAATAAGCATCAGAACATGTAAGATGGAACATAGAGTGGACTTTTCCTGCTCATAATTTCAGACATGCATAAAACCATAGGCCCTGGTGGGATGCACCCAGGAATGCTGGGTGAGCTGGTAGATGCCGTTGTGAGGACACTCCCAATTATCATCAGGAGTTCAAGTGACTGGGAAGTAGTGAGGTGAGATCAGTCAGCCTCACCTCAAACTTGGTGAAAGTGAATATTCTCTTCTGAAGTCTCGCATGTACCATCTCTAAGAGGAAATATCCTTGAGATTGTTTCTGATTTTCCATGTAGTACTCAGAACAAACCTGTGTGGTGTTCAAATGAAACTGTAGTTTCCAGTCCATAAAATTGGAAAGAAAAAGTAGAGGTGAATTCATATCACCTTAATCATCTAAGACAGGCATTTATTTCTGTTTTATCTGTAACCAAAGATAGAGGACAGTTATATTTGAAAATCATAATTGAAAATCTCAATTACTCATTTTACCTTTGCAATTGAACAATTGTATAATGACTGTAAAAAGGTAATTATTAGATTGTCTCTATTTACTGGGTATAATTTTTTAAAACAAATGCAGCTAAACTCTCTCAGTAATACTGAGATGTACATGAGAACATGACTTTGTATGTGCATGCTGTTGTGTTCCTCTTACAGATGTGGTAAATCTTGAGCAATTTCTTGCTTGCAGTACAGCTGCATACTTGAAGACTGCTCTTACAAGGCACTGAGGTCCTGTTTTCTGAACTACATCCAAGCATATATGACAGGTGCTGAGTTCAGTAGTAAGAGAAAAAGCAATTTTAATAGAGGACTTCCAATTTATAGTAGCAAAAAATAAATAAAATCCAGTTTATGTTTTACTTCAGTTTTTCTATTCAGGGCGTATTTTTCAAGTGGCATAGAGGAATTTAGTCACACTATTTCCTTAACTCCAATGGGCCAGAAGTTACAGACTCCTGATTTAATTTTGTTTGGATACCTGAATTCTATGTTTGGCTTGTTATCAGCTGTTCCACATGTGGCTGAAGGAGAAACAGGTTAAAAATTGAAAATATGCACTGTATAATCAATATTCCTTTCTGAATTTTCAGTTTTGATTTTTGTGATGGAAGGTCTGTGGTGTTAGCAAAGAATATAGTATCTCTATTGTGACAATACAGTGGAAGCTAAAAACAAATCCAAACCTTCTAAATGAACTCAGGGAAGACCTAGAAAGGTGATAGGGATAATGGAATATATAAAGAGTATATAGTGTTATTTGGAAAAAAAAAAAAAAAAAAGACTCCATGGAACAAATTGTCAAGATTGAGATTGCCATGTCAGCAGAACCAGACACCCACTTGATAAAAAGTTCTGAAGAAATTAAAAAGTAAAATACCTGTAACCACTGACATTATTTTCTTGCTTAAAATTCATTTTTTATGTGGAATGAAAAGTAACACGTTTAGAAACTTTTACTGACTAGAGCTTCTAGTCAGGTTTATGGAACTACAGATCAGAAAATCTGGGAAAAAGTATATTGTAGAAGAGACAACACAGCTTTTGTCAAAGTAGGTGTGCCTTGAAGAAAACAGAGAGCATATCAACAAAGAGGTGCTGGCCTTTTGAGACTCTAAAAGATTTTTTAAAATGTCATCGAAGAATCTACATTCTGTGGGATAAGGCAGAAAGTCTTGATGTGGGTTATTCCTGTTAAAGACTGAAAATGAAAGTCATAGGTAAACAATTCATTTGCCTGATGATAGAGATTGCATTCAGGAAGGTTTACTATGTCCAGTATGCATATGTAGGAGATGTAAAGAGAATGGATAATGCAGTGACATATCTTGATGATACAAACCTACTTAAAGTCCTTTACGTAAGGATAGTTTGTGAACAGCTATAGAAAACCACAAGGTATTGACTGAAAGTAAAGTGGCAGCAGTGAAAATCAGTGTTGATAAATGTCAAGCAATGCATGAAGAAAATGAATCCCAACTTTATATGCGCAGTAATGAATTATCACTTAGTTGTTTTCAACATTCCTTTAAGCACTCATGAGAGTAGCTTGAAATAGTAAGCCCTGATTATCTGAAAACATTGTTTCAATACCCAGCACTCTTCAGAACAGCAAATCAAATGTTAGGAGTTCTTTAAAAAGTAGAAAATATAATTATACCATGATATAAGACCTTGCATATTGTAGGCAGTGATCCTGTCTGCCATTTAAAAACATAGTGAACCAAAAGTATTAAAACCTCCTGCACTAAAACAGACTAAATAGATCAGGAATGTGATACGTCATGTGTAATTTTATATCTGCCAGGTTGATGTCTGTGTGTGAGCTAGCTGACTAGTCTCCCAGTATAGTGAATGAAAATCTCAGCTTTGTTTCTGCAATTTAGAATTTGATTCATGGTACCTGATAGCAAAAGCTTGCATCGTGTTCATCTCCTGTTTTAGTTAGCTATTGAGTATAAAGGGACTATATGATGACTGGGGAAAGATCTTAAATATTAGCTTTAAAAAAAAAAAAAAGAAAAAACACAAGGTGCTTCTTCAACCTAAACATTGAGCTTATAAACTATTTTGAATGTTTATATTTTATGTTCAAAAAATCTAGTAGATAATTTCATGCAAGAGGAATCCATCAAGATCTGATTGACAAATGGATAAAACTTCTGCCTCCAGAATTTCTGGGCATAAATTGAGCTGAAAAAGCAGCAGGGAGGCTTATGCTTTCCTCAGCCATGCCTTCTTCCCCAAGCAAACATACAAAGGTTGCTTCTGAAGTACTGACTCCTGTTTATTACCATGAAAACCATAACAGGTACAAAGAGCCCAATAATACTATTTTATAGAGCAAATTCCCAGCTACGTAACACTGTTTTTCAACACAA
Source organism: Oreortyx pictus (assembly GCA_036925125.1). Classification (NCBI taxonomy): domain Eukaryota; kingdom Metazoa; phylum Chordata; class Aves; order Galliformes; family Odontophoridae; genus Oreortyx; species Oreortyx pictus. The sequence continues at coordinate 75,655,901 of JAUPFR010000001.1, read as the reverse complement.
TCACCACCATGAGCCAAGCCTTTTCTCCAGCAAAGAACAGAAGCCTGCATGCTGCACTTGTAAAAATCTGTACCAGTGGAGGTGACCCACTGTCACCACTGCCACGATACACCACCCACCACCTCACTATGGTCACATCCATGTGCTCACATCCAATTTTTGGTCTCCATAAATGTTCGCCTACCGTGTTTCATGTGCACTTCCATGTCAGATGCCATTGTGTCAGTCTGCTCCACTGCTGCCATCTGTCACATTGCAACAAAATGTAACGTGGAATTAGTGGGAAGGTTCTACCTCTACTGTCATGCAACATCTGCCTCTGATGTCATGGGCAGGTGTTATAAAATGGGAGGCATTACTTTCAGAGCAGCCCTTGGGTGCTCTCAGAGGTAGGACTGAATGTGATGAGCTTTTCTAGTGACTGACTGGGGCCAATGATAGGTCCTAGACTTTAGTATTTGTCTGGCATCTGTGGTATATCTTCTAGAGTTCTTGCTAATTTTCCAAAGCATTTTAAAATATTTTCTAACAGAACAGTACGGATCATTTAAAATCCAATCTACCACCTACAGCATCACATACAATTGAAATTCTTCCCTGCATAAGGGCAGCTGTAATAAAAATAATTTGGGGCTGTTTCTCCTATTGCTGTTCACACCGAGAATTGATTTAACATCCTGAGCTATTTAATTCAAAATAGGTTCAAATAGGTCTCTCCTTGTGATAGTGAAACACTATTCACCATGTATATTTGCTTTTAAATTGCCAACGTTACAGTTTTGCAAGTTTTTTTTTGTTGTTGTTATAAACCTGTGGTAGGTTTAGTATTTTTTGTGCAGACAAAAAAAAAAAGGGAAAATGAATCAGTCCTACACTATACAAACTAATTATTAAAAATATAAATTTTACTGTAAAGCATGCCAGTCATACTGATGAAAATCACAGTCAACTAGAAATTCCAAATTACTGCTTCTGTAGCTGAAAAGTACTGTACAAGATACAGAAATTATTAGTGTTTCTCTTTTTTTCTGGAAGGGCATAGACTTCATACTAAATTTCAGTCACTAAAGCAGAGATAAAAACTTAGCATGAGAATCATGGATGTTGACTGGTGTACTGTTTGTGGGTAGTTGTTGCTTAGCATATTATTACAGTGGTTAATCTTTTTAATCATCCAATATCATATGCTGAATCTTTCTTTTCTGTCTTCCATTTTTAATGATAAGATTACTGGCATTGACTAACATTCTTCTATTGTTTCTTACATTTTGATTTGTATAGCTAATAGAAGTGCTAGTAAAACTCAGGCAGAATAAGAATAGAATACATAATATCAGTTCTAAAGATGGTGAAAAAGCTGTTTCATTTTTTTATGTTGAAAAATTAGCATATTGCTGCAAAAATCAGTTTACAGAAGAAAAAAAATGTAGTTAATAAGGAAATCACTCCTCAAATGGGGAAGGGAGCAGGTTTCATTTTTACGTGTGCATATTCCTATGGTTTCTTTTTCTTTTTTGTTACCTGTGTTCCTAACCTTTCCCTCTTTGTAAAGTGAGGTATACTCCCTAAAACATGTTGACTAATAATGACGGATCTTCTATGTCACCTTAATTTAGATATAATGACAGTGTGATTTACATAATCCATTTGTGCCAATCTTAAGTGAGACCAGTATTTGCAAGTCAACATTACAGATTAAAATAACTGGTCTGAAATCAGCCAGATACTTCAGTACGTGCTCAAAACCAAGCAGTTTTTAAGCTTAAGCCCACGTGTTTTGCCTGAGCGATGAAGTTTTCAAAGACTGATCCTATGGCTATAGACATTAGTAGCAAATGAACATGGCTTAATTCAGAACCTGAATACCTAGAATACATTGCATTGCCAGAACTGATCTTTGCAGCAGATGCTTTCCATTTATTCTGACATGGTTTTATTTTTATATACAATTGGGTGTTGGTCACACTAGGTAAGAGTTGCTCCATTTGTAATGCATGAGATACCCAAGATAAGATCATAAATGCAGAAACTTCTGCAACAGGTTTAGCATCACTTTTCGTTTTTTATTCGCTCTATTTAAGAACAGTATTTTCCCTCTGTTTTCATATGTAAAATAGAATTTGTCCCTACTGTCCACCCCGAGGAACACATGCTGTGCACATGTAAACAATGAGATAGAGAGATGCATGCCCTAAAGTGCGTAGCTCAGTGGGTATTCTGCTTAGAGATTTGGTTTAACTAGACAGAAATTATAGTGAAGTCTCCAAATTGCTACCACTTCCTGAAATGCTGGACCTTACCCTTCAGACCTGGAGCTCATAGTAAGTGAAATGACTGTTATCTGTCTGAAGGTCAGTACATGGCTTCCTTTCATGTTGATAGGGAACACCTTTGCATTGCTAATCAATTGGTAGCAGAGCCAATAGTTTTGGAAGTTATCACTTATCTTTGTTTATGGTATTTAATTTGTACAGGTTTATCGAGCAGAAATGGTGCCCCTTAAAGAGAAGGTGCATCAAGTCAATGAGCTGGCTCACCGGTTCGCTCCCCCTGATATTCAGCTCTCCCCATACACTCTCAGCTGTCTGGAGGACCTGAACACAAGGTGGAAGGTGCTTCAGGTAGGTCTCCCATGACTGCTTTCTTTATGGTGAGCTTAAGTTCATGTTTTTTTCTTCTGTGTGGCTGTTTTCTCCCTGGGGATCAACACTAAACATTGTTACCAAAGGAATGAAAGAGAAAAGAGGTTAGTATTGGAAAATCAGTTTCAGTAATGCTATTCCTATGCAAAAAGCAAGGCCAAGTGCAAGTTGTTGCACTTGGTTCAGAGCAATTCCAGGTACATGAACAGACTCATTGAATGCAGCCCTGTGGAGAAGGTGTTAAGTTTATGGTTGATGAAAAGCTAGTCATGGGTCAGGTGTGTGCTCTTGCAGCCAGGAAAGCCAAAAATATCCTGCACTGTATCAGAAGAGATGTGGTCAGCACAGAGTGGGAGGTGATTGTCACCCTCTGTCAAACACTCATGTATCCAAGTCTGAGGCCCCAGTAGAGGAAGAATGTGGAGCTGCTGGAGTGAGTCCAGAGGAGGGACACGAAGATGTTCAGAAAGCTAGAGCACCTCTCCTATGAAGATAGGCTGAGGGTAGTGAATCTGTTTAGCTCATAGAAGAGAAGGCTCTGGGGAGACCTAATTGTGGCCTTCCAGTGCTTGAGTAGAGCTTACAAAAAGGAGGGGTCCAAGTTTTTTTACACAATCTCATAGTGAAAGGACAATGGGGAATGTTTTTAAACTAAAAGAAGGGAGATGTAGATTAGATGTTAGGAGGAAATTCTTTCCACAGAGGGCGGTGATGCCCTGGCACAGCTGCCAAGAGAAGCTGTGGTGCCCCATCCCTGGAGGCACTCAAAGCCAGGTTGGATGGGGCCCTGGGCAGCCTGAGCTGCTGGAGGGCAGCCCTGCCCATGGCAGGGAGTGGGGCTGGGGGGACTCTGAGGTCCCTTCCAACCCAAGACATTCTGTGATTCTATGATTCTGTGAAACATGAGGTAAAGATAATGTATTTTCTAAATTTCTGAATTCTTTTATTCAGAAGTAAAAAAACAGTTAAGCCAGTTTTTCACATACAATTAGAATTCATACATGGTTAAAATACTTAAAATTTTGTTTGCATTTTAAGTTTAATATTTAGAAATCGTTGCTGACAAATATCTCATGTGATCATGTCTTTTAACTGACTTATCCATATGGTGTTGCTTACATTTTTATGATGTATGTGTCCTATATATGAATAGAAGATATTGGTACTGCCAAGTCTAATAGTCAGTAAGAGATCATTATTTCTTTATTCTTTTTCTGAATGTGACATTTCTGTGACATCTCCAGGTTATCAAAGTTAATGCGAATATTAACAGCAAAATTTTTGTTTACTTTTTTCATAAATCAGCAGCTTACTGTCAGAATGCTAGTTTAATAAAAAGATTATTGATTCCTGACCTTTGCTTATTAGTATCTGCTTTATCTTACATTCTTAGGATAGACTTCAGGTAATAATATTAAAGCAGATGAACAGAAATCTAGAAGATAAAATTAATATTCCTATATTTTTTATCATATGTATGAGAGAAAATCACTTGTCGTGTATTTCTAAAAACAGCAGCTAATTAACTTAATACGACAATTCATTGAGAAATACCATTTTGTTCACTAACAGAATAATTAACTAAATTCCAGTGGTTTGCTGAAAAAATGCTTCATTTTATTTCAACAAGAGCTAAGGGAAAATAGGAAGATTGTTCAGAGTGAAAGCATACAGCATGTGAAAAAGTGAAACAAATCTGAGGGAAACTCTGATATAAGCATTTTGTTGTTATCTTTCATGAAAGCATTAGGCAGAAGGCCAACTTGACATTGTAGACTATTTTAAAGCAGATACGGAAAACCACTTGTTCATGCACATTTCAGAGATAATATACTCTTTTTCCAACGAGTGCGGGAAGCTTTGTGAAGTTAGATCCTTGGAGACAGTATGTCAGAGTGGGATGTTAGAGCCAATAAAACAGGTGGTAATTTGGAGTTTTGCAGTTTACTGTCTTCTTTCATACTTACTTAAATGTACTGGGCAAGCTATGGGATAGGGAGGTGAAAACAGTCCAGTACAACTTCCTAACACATCTTGAGGGGAAAAAAATGTAAGCAATTTTGAAGGATTATCATGTATAAAAGGCCAAGATGTGACCTCTAGGAAGAAGAGCTATGTTCCTAAAATTTAATTTTTCTACCTGAAAAAGGAGCAGAATTTCAGACACAAAGACAGAGCTTGTTTGTTTTCTGCATTCGAAGTCTAGTGGACATTTGCTTTCACAATCACTCCCGAGGGCACTTCTTAGTGTATTACATGTTCTGTGTTAGGGTTAGGCTTACATTTGTACGACTTGAAATTTTGGCCCTGCAATATGGAAATTTAAGATAGAAATAATTTTTTTGTGTGTCCTACAAAATCATTCTATTTCCAAGATAAGTTTGCATTATGTGTTTCTGATTTTCAGTTTGATTACAGCATCTTTCTCCTCACCCTTTCCCTTTTGTGTGTTCTGCTTTTGTTAATATACACAGGAATATTTCTAAAAAAAAAAAACGTTAAGCAAGGTGTGAGTGTGAGGCAGACAGAATTTTAAGTTTAAAGATAGTCTGTGTTGGAGATGCACACTCAACAAAGTGAGAGCTGTCTTCAGGCCCCAGCCTGCTGCCCAGTTTGCCTCTCAGGGCAGATCAGGATTTTACTGGTCTACGTGGTGCACTGCGGTTCAGTAGGCAAAGCCTCTGACACTAACAGAATTCCTCAGTATCCCACAAGAAACCTAGATTTCAAGTTACTGAGCAAGATTACTTTGTTTTAAATCTAACCACTTCTGTTCTTAAAATCAAAAAGGGAAATCCCTATTTTTCTGAAGTAATTGTAAAATTCTGACAATATCAGAGTCCTGCTGGCCTCCACATGTAAAGGTCCCAACAAATACTAATGATAGGTGCCTTCCAGTCTTCACTCAGTTCCAATGAATCTCCAGACAATGGAATATGATTCTAGTGTCTACCCCTCACATGACAGTTGGGTGGGCACCTCTGCAAGTTAGTTACATCAAAATGTAGGTTGAATACAGTGCTGATCTATTATAACAGAATTTAGATTTAGGATTCTTTATCATCTTCTCTCCTCCATGCCTTCTCCAAGAAAAAAAAATCCTCAAAAAAGAGGCAGAGTAGCAACCCTATATACCCATAAGTTGTTTGTTCAAGAGTTTCATGGTTGAAACAAGTTTGACAGATTTTCACAGTCTGAATGAATGAATCATCGAATCATTAAGGTTGGAAAGACCAATAAAATCATCTAATCCAATCATCAACCCATGCCTGTGACCGCTTCAGACTATGTCGCTCAGTTGCAACATCTACACATTTCTTGAACACCTCCAAGGATGCTGACTCCACCATCTCCCTGGGTAGCCTGTTCCAATGTATGCACATTCAGCATGATGATGGTTTCAAGAGATATTCTTTAGATTTAATCCACATAATTAAGATTTGAATATAATTAAGGATGTTTTCTTATCATTTTCTCCAAAGGAAAAAGAAGTTAAAACAAAAACCCCTCTTCTTAACAGTTCAGTTGTCCGAATTGATAGTCACTGTATGTAAATCTCATAAGCTGTCATCACATACTTCTATGGGAAATCTTCCCTAGTGTTCTGTACATCTAACACTATTACAAGGAAAGCTACTTACTCCAGGTAAAGCAGCAAGTGTAAACTGAGGTTATATTAAAAGTGGATAGGTAGAGTGGCAGATGAGTCAACAGTAATAAGGCAGATCTTTCTTCCTCTTCAGGAGACAGAGAAAGTCACATATGTATGAAAGTTTCATATAATAGGAATTCAGATTTTTGAGTTCATTATTGTTCTATCACCTTAGTAGTTCATCTTCTCATTTTATTTGTTCATTTTAATAGCTGATTTCCATCTGTGTGTTTTTCCTCTGTTTTTCAACTGTATTTTGATTAATGTCATCTTAAATAGTTGATGAAAGCAGGAGACAACTTTTCGAAATATCTGGGGCCAAAATTCAGGCTCATCTATAATTAGACTAATTAAGGCATTGCTAAAATCATAGTTATTTTCAATCTTGAAATTTGAAACTATTATTGTAGTAGTTGCAGATTCCCTCTTCCCAGCAGAGGGAGATTTTGATCTTTTTTGGAAGTTTTGTTTTTTCCATCAGACTCTTAAGGAAAAACACTGTTTTGTATATTCCACAAGAAATAGAATTTCTGCCAAACACAAAACCATCATGATTCTGTAGTGGTCTCTTATTTAATTGGCTATTCCACTTGGCTTCAGAATCCGTATACCCACGGTTGTTTTTTTCATTTTTGATGGCTCAGTTTTGTCTAATGTCTTTCTGCATAGATATGCATATAGATTCTATTTGTTTGTTTATGCACTAATAAATAGAGAAAGGATAGCTACTGGATTGGGATTCAACTCTTTTAATGAAGCCTGTGTCAGAAGCTGGAAAGCTTCCTTAAAAAATTAGGAGGATATCATCAGTGTTCTTTATAGCATGTCTAAAGCAGTCAGTACAAGAATGTGTCTAAAACTCTAAACAGGCATGATAATCATTGACAGGCCATGCCAACTGAAAAACAAAAACAAAACATGTCAAAGTTGTGATGTTCTTCATGATGAATTTCAGTTTGTTGAAACAGCAGGTGTTTTGGTTACGGAACATACATTTATTTTAAAGTTTTGTTTTTCTTTTTCATTCCCTTTATTTTGAAATTTTATCCTCTTTCAAGGTTTGTTTTGGAGAACCATGTGAAAGAGCAATAATTTACCCTATTTCATATTTTCAGTGTCAATATGCATATTCAAATTTATTTTGATGTGTTTCTTCTCACACACACATATATATATGTATGTTTATATGTGATATTAAAAAAACAAACAAACGAGCAAACACTGAGTTACATTGTGAGTACAAAGACAAGCACAAAAAAATTAGGAATTTGAATAAAATGTCTTCCATGTGCAACCTAAATTTATTATGTTGTAGAGTCTTTGCATATATCCTATGTTGTGTAAGATTTCTGATTTCTCTGGTTGATGGATAAGTAATAGGAAGAGAATGGGATTAGTATTTGATACCCATTAGTCTTGTTTCCTTACAAAATGAAACTTATGCAATGTACTTCCACCTGTCAGCGGTTATAGATTATGTTTGGCAGCACGCATCTGTATGACTCACACCAGACTATATTTAGGGTACTGGGTAAAACTGAGGTTATGATACTGTAGAAAATGTATTCACTGAAAACCAGCATACAGTAGTGCTGTTGCTTTTTGGTCAAGTAGTTATCAGAAAATTACTGAGTATGTAGCTTTCTTACTTATTCACTAATCACCATTGAAACTGTACTGAAGAATGGAATATTTGTATTTTTAATATTCATGAACCATAATTTCTGAACATCTCAAAAATACTGATTTTTTTTTTTCTGTAGAAGTTCCTTTGACATAGAAAGAGGACATTACATTTGTAGAGTTACAGCTGTGTGTTTACCTTAGATGTAAAAATTGCATAGACTGCTTCATTTTTTGTCAACACTGAGAGAATATGGCCTGACTTTTTCAACACCCTTTTAGGTGTGTGACCTGATTCCACCCAGCTATGTTTAGACGGCTTAATATGAAAATTAATGTGTGTGGTTTTTTTTTTGTTTTCTTTTAAGATAAGAGTGTCTGAGCTTATTCAGGGTGAAAAGCTGGGAAGTGCACAAAGCTAGCAGCAGTCAGAACAGTGAAAGCAAACAAGGACAAAAACAGAATGAACCTTGCAATTATGTCATTCTCCAAACCTGACTTCCATATCACAGCTCCTTTTCCTTGCCAAAATGTTACCAACTGTCAGTGCTCATAATTCGTGGGTTAGATTTTCAAACAGAATAGAGCAGGACAGGATTGTGTAGTGTCGGGTAGGGTAGGATTCGTTGTCAGCTATCTGCTGACACCAGAGGGATGATGAGCCTTAAACAGTCTGTGGTTGGGCTCCGTAGCCCGGAGGGGATGTACTCTGCTGACACAGATTGTCTGTCCACTCAGCCCTGCTTGGTTTGAAGCAAGGTTAAAGCAGATGTACAGAAGAACACAGTTGTGGTAGATAGCGCCTTCATAGAGTTTAAGAGTTGCTCTGTGAAGATACGCTCTCTAAATGTGATTGGAAGCAGTATAAAATGTCCTAGATTCCAATGTGCCAAGGTACTGTTGTAGGATTTTAAAGAGGGAGAATGTAAAACTGACAGAAAGTACTTCTCTTTTTCCCCATTTTTGCTTTTTATTTTTTTTTTGTGAAATGCTCTGATTTTTTTGAAAGAAGATGTTATTTAAAGTGATTCAAAGCCCTAGGGTACAGAAAAAAATACACAAATTTCTCATTCAAAAGGTTTATGTTAGCCCTTTTTTTCCCTCTATTGAGTCATTTTGTGTCTTTTTGCCATATCAATTACGTATTATATTACTGCAGATATTTTTATGTTAGGCTGTCTACATTCAGGTTACAGAAAGCTTTTACAGTCTTCAGGCTATGCAGCACTGTGTGCTATATATTCTAAGTCTTTTTGCTTTGGTAAAACTTTAAACTAAGTGATTTGCCGATTTAGAAAGTGCTATTAACTGCAGTGATTAAAACACTAAAAATGTCAGTAGCATTAAGCTGTGACATGGCTTTAAACCCTGCTTTTGTTGATTGGTATGCATGTCATTGTCAGAATATTTTCACAAGGTGCCCTCCAAAATTGCCACTGTAGTTTTCATCATACCTTGAGTAAAGATGAGTGTTGTGACCTTACATGGAAAATTCTGAGCAGTCTGGAAGTCTTATAATAAATAGTATGCTAACTGTACAGGAGAGGGCATTTTAGAATTAAAATAGCTCAATTCCTTGTACGTGTTTTGTGTGCAAATTATTTTTTTAAATGATTCCAAATTTGTACTCATGTGGGACAACACAGGTAAAAGGAGTTATTTCAACATAATCAATGCTTCCTGTGGCTCATCTGACCCATTTGATCCTTGTGCTTGCTGTTACTTTATAAAAATATGAAAGTATACTTAATAAAGAATAAAGTATACTTTATAACCATTGGAAAGGTACCCCTTAGTTGAAGAACAAATGGTATAAATTATGGTTTTTGACTTGAAGCTTACAATTTCATTTTTATTCATAGTATTTTGTTATTTCTTTTGTACCTGAAGAATCATAGCAGCATATAAATCACATGTTGTGAAAATGAATTCTTCAGGGTATAGCGTTTTGTTTGGGAATCCTCAGGTGCCTAGTTTCAAGGCAAAATTAGCTTTTTTCTTCCACTTTCTTGCATGTTCCAAGTTGTTTCTCTGCCATAGCTCAGTTTGTTAAAAAAAAAAAAAAAATAGCAGTATGAAGAATCGGTATCAATCAAGCTAGGACAATAAGCCTGAATCTGTGTTTGCAGATAGTAGTTTTGTTGTATCGGATATTGTTACATCAGCAAAATGTCCAATTCCTTACATTGGTCTCAAGTGTGGTGTTTCCTTTCTTTCCCAGTTCCCTCACTTATGATTCTTTTTAATCTGTAAAATCAATGAGTTCTGTCCTACTTACCTGACATACAGCTGATATTACAGCACTGTTTCAGCAGTGCATTGAGTTTTGGGGTATTCACAGGAAATAGCAGAATGTGCCTTCTATAAAATAGCTTTGCGTTTTTTGTATATCCCAGCATTCCAGTTGCTTATCTCAAAACATCACATTTCAAATCCTGAATTGACTTTGTCTGTACGTTTGCCAGCCCAAGAGCTAAGATAACTGAATTTGGTTTGCACATCAGTTGTCATAGCTGGCTGCAATATATCCTGGAATCTGGCTGGCTAGGATTACCTTTAAAGAGAAAGGGTTTACATTTTTCTCATAAAGCCTTCATAACTTTATTCAGCTGTGAATGACATGTGAATTACTATCAGCCCTGTCTGCTCTGTTGCAGAAACCATGCAAATTTCTTCTCTGAAAAAGTCAAGACCTAATCTTTCTTCATCAATGAATAGAAGGTCAGCTTCTAGCAAATAGAGTTTCTGGAAGACAAAGACAAGTCTAATTTTGTCCTGACCACTTTTCTCTAACACAGTGCCCCACATCTACAGTCATTCCCACAAGAAATGGGATAAGCCTGTGATGTCTAGCGGTGGCAGGACTGTTAATTTTAGTGTGGACAAAGATATGATACATAACTTTTCAAATTATTTTAACTACCTGGTGTACACATTTTTAAATGAGCATCCATTTATCGATCAAAAAGACCTCCCCTTCTGTGAAGCTTACAAAGCTCAGTTGAATTGGAAACAAATTGTGTTGATTTTGTGCGTGTCATAGTAGCCTTTTTATTTTACAACAGCTTGAAAGTTTGCATATTGTAAGGACCTGTCCTGTTCCATAGAAAAAGGGACCAGGATAAAAAAAAAACAAAAAAAAAAACCTACCATTTGCATGCTGTCACATATCATTGTGGCATTCAGTGTTAGCACTGCTGTGGGAAGGACGAGGTGCAAGGCAGACTTCAGACCAGCCTGTGGGAGCTAAGCCTTGGCTGGCCACTTGCTTCGGCTGCTCTGCCATCCTTCACAGCTGTGTACACTGTTACTCCTGTTGAGCTTGTATAGCTCAGATATCCCTGTGTGCCCCATGAGCTACATTTGTGCCTTTTGGTTCCAGAAGAAAAACTCATTGCAACTGTATGGAAGAGCATCCCATGAAAGATGTAAAAGCTGAAAGAATAAAAATCCTGATTCGCCGGTTTTAGAAGGCTAATCAATCCTTACTCCTTCAGACAGGAAATGTCATTTTGTTTCTGCTCCTTCTAGCTCTTTGGAGAAACAGTTCTGAAAAGGGGTATTCACAGTTGCGCACAAAGTAGGTTTCATGAGCTCCCAGGCTGTATTATTTACATGATCAGTATATTCACACAGCAGTGTAACTGCTTGGTGATACTGTATTTTACTGTCTTTCTCACATTCAGATGGGCTGTGGCTTGCCAGAGATATTTTATTTTGAATGAGCATATAACTAACAGATGTTTGGTTTTGGCTCCATGTCTACATTCTTTGAAAGCTGGAGAATTAAATTGCTGACATTCAGACAACACTAATTCACATATCCAGGGAGCCTAATTTGCCATCCCTGAGATCCTGGTGCTCATGGGTTTAAAAACCATTTCAGCAACACAATGTAAGAATAGGCTGGGGAGTTTCAATAGTACGCTCCTGCTAAACATAATCACATTTTATAAACATCTGCGTCATTACTGGTGTGATTCATTTCTGAGCTGTATACAGCTGTGTTTCCAGTTTCAATTAACAGTCCCTTAATTGCATCTCCATCTCATGTTACTAATTTAGTTAATTTATTCATAATTAAGAGTATTCTATTTTCCACGAAGGTTTGTTGAGCTTCGAGCATTATAAAAAAAAAAAAAAAACCAAAAAAAAACCAGGCTCATTGCCGAGGGATTTTGATTCTTACAATAGTCACATCAGAAAAGAAATGTCATTCATGTACCTAGAGAGGAAGGCAATGTGAAATGAGAAGTCTTTGGGAGGGTTTTGCTTTGTGAATGTGCTTGTCTCTTCATTTTTGCCTTTCTCCCTTCTGCCCCACATCTAATGTAATTACTTGGTGATTAGACTGAAACAACAGCTTCTAATATGTAAGAAGAAATGATAACAAAAAAGATCTTACAAGAGCACTTGTGTTTATGAGATGTGAATCAAATCCCATGTATTTTTGTCCTCTTAACACATTTTAGAATACACTGTATTTAAAAGAACCTGTATAATTAGGAACTGTTAAATAATTTTTAAAATGTGAGACGCATTCAAGTTGAAAACAAGGAGTATCCAAGCAATATCGCTAATCAAAACAAGTGGTTGCTTTTTAGAAAGTATCTTTTATATATCAGTATCAGAGTACTATTTGCAGAAGTTGTCCATAGCTCAGTGATGTTCTTCACTTACCATTTTAGCTGAAATGTTTACCACTGTCCAACACTTTCTGGACATGGATACCATCTTCTCTGGTATATTTATTTGCCCTGCAGGGATATTCATTCTAGAAAATGAATTAGGTATTAAGGGGCTGTAAGTATTAACAGTGCTATTAGAAGTAAGAATAAACAAATTCTGGTGTCCTTTGACATGAAGAGCATTTAGCACTCATGTGTTACCTGTGAGAAGGTGAGTAGAACATGCAAAGTGCAGAATCCCTTTCTGCAGAGGAAGAGAGGAAGAAATACAGGGAAGTCACCTCTTTAAGAAACAAAATATTGGTTAGCTGAGATAAATACTGTTTCCTGACTGGACTATCACATTGCTGTAATTCTAAACGCAGGGACCTGTAAGTTGTGCAGGAAACATTGAAACAGTCTGATCAATACATCTCAAGCAGAGCTGCAGGTTTTTAATGACTGCTGCTGAATCCCTTCTAGCTTAAAATCACAGTTCTCTGAAGCTTTTTCCTTTAATCTTCCGCATTCTCTGAACTCCTTGATGCTCTTTTCAGTTTTTTCTCATTGCTCTTTCTCCTTGAAGTTTTCTTTCTTTCTTTCTTTCTCTTCATACAAGTTTCTCCTTGTCCATTGTACTAACTACAGTCATACTACTACTACTTAAAAATAGACTGGGAAGAAAGTAATTAAACAAGCAAATAGAGTATAAAACCAGAAACGTTATAACCTAAGTGGGAAAGAAAGGGATGGAGAGAGGCAAAGTGGAATCTAACATGCAGATGAGGTAGGCTTTTAGTCAGGGCAGTTTTGTAAATCACAACTTTTTTGTCTTCCCCAGGGTCCTCTTAAGAGCAAAGTTAGTGACAGATACACTGTACTCTAAGCAAATTTCTAGGACTTCAGAGCAGACGATATCATGATTTTCTCTTCTTTTACTTGTCAAATATTAATGCTGGAAAGTAATCTTGTGAAGATAATAAAAGTTAGAACCAATTCAACCTTTTAGCGGCATACTCTGTGTATTTAGCAAATAGAATGATAGTTGCAGGGCTAACCTTGCTGCATGAATTCCAGGCGGCCCCACCTCTTCTGATTAAAATGGTGATTAGGGTTAAAGGAGATTATCGCAATTTGCCAGAGTCCCGTTGTGTTGCAGGCTCAAGGTGGAGGAGAGTGATACGGAAAGATAGATTGTCAGGGGCTGATCAATCTACAACCTTCTACTTATTTTTCCTACCTTTCTTATTTTCATGCATTCTCCAGATTTCACAGTGCAAGTAGGGAAGTAGGTATACACATTTTGTACACGCAGACAAAAAGTTAGTAATTTTCTTCACCCAAGGAGAGAGGACTCTTCAAAAGGGAATACAAAGGCTTTTAAATTTTAGCATGTGAATGTCACACTCTGGAGGCTTGTTGTTTTCTTCTTTGTAGAAGGGTAGTTCTACTTTGTACTTCAGATGGCAGGTTTAAACCGTGTGGAAGTCTATGCACATGTAAAAAAAAAAAAAAAAAAGAAAAGTGAATTTGTATTTTAAAAATCATTGCAGATGATTTGTTTATTTATTTAGAGAGATCCTTGAGCCCTAAGTTAGAAATAAATGTGATGACCACATCCTGAATCATCCTCCTGTATAAATTAAGCAGTTCAGATTACCATCTGGAGTTTAAATCATTAAAATTTGATTTTATTCCTTACCTCTTAGTTTTATGTAACCATATGTAGCTTTCCCATCCATGTTTTTCCCAGAAGAGAACTTTGTGCTTGCACTATGGGAAAAATCTGGTTGATTTTTATCTTCTGCCTCCTAAATTGATAGAAAAGAAAATAAATACCTGTTGGGAAAGTGTTGCTACATTGTTGTGCATTCCATTTCTGTGTATTTAACCTCAGAGGGCATTTTTTTTTCTATACTCACAATGCTCCTGAGGGCCCAATAACAGAAAATGTGCTATCATTGATAGTGTTTGAGTACAACATTACTGTGTTCATGTTGCTCCTGCTTACAGAGTAAACCACTGAAGTGACTGGTTCCAAATTTCAGTCCATAATGCCCCATTGATTTAGAATCATAGAATCATTTGAGTTGAAAGTGACCCTTAAATATCATGTAGTCCAGCTCTATGCAATGAACAAGAACACCTACAGCTAGATCAGGGTGCTCAGGGCCCCATCCAGACTGATGTTAAATGCCTCCCAGGGGTGGAGCATCTGCCACTTCTCTGGATAATCTGTTCCTCACCAGTGCCATTTAGAATCAGTTGTGTGTGTGCATTTTAATAATTCAGGGTCCTTTGCAATTACTATTAGTCTTTCAACTACATTTCAATTAGTTTTCTTTTTTTTTTTTTTTTTTTTTTTTTTCCCCATAAGGAGTAATTCCTAGAAAATAGTTCTGTGTTACTAAGAGGTAAGAGTCACTCTCACATGTGACATTAACTGACCAATAAAGCCTGACCAAGAAAGAAAGAAGACCCTAAAAGACCAAGGAAGGGAGAAGGATATTTTGGGCCACTTGAAGATCAGAGGTATTCCAGCCGTGGGAAATCAATTTTCCTCTCTGATAATCCACTCACATTTGTGTCTTAATGTAAGTGCAGGTACTGCTTGCCTTGCCTATCCTAGTCCCATTTACTTCAGTGGAAGGCACGTGCAAGTCAGCAAGATTTATCACCTTGTTTCCTGGTCACGTCAACCTGTTATCCTTCACTTGAGGAAAATCTTCAAAGGATCTTGGTCTGTAATACTGAATGAATAAATCTGTGCAGAGGTGAGAACCTTGATTTGTTTCTGAGGTTTTTGCCTGGGCTGTCTTCCCACTCTGAAGATTGTGTAAATCCCATTAAAATAGCAGCCTCAAACTACTTCAGTAGGTTCTCATTTGGTTTTTCTTCTTCCTTTTTTTTTAATTTGCAGTATTCACATGCATAGGTGAACTCCTAGAATTTTAATTATTTCTGTTTCAGATGAGCTGCAGAAATGTAAAAGGGTTTGGGGAGAGATTTAATTTTAGATATCAGGTTAATTAACTGCATTTGTAAAAACTAGTGCAACTTTAATTAAATGTCTCTACATTAATTTAGTTATTTAATTGAAAATGTATTGGGATAGTCCTTACAATTTATAACCCTTCCTGCTTGAGGATTTTAAATAACATATCATAATAATGAAAGAACAGAAAGTGTTTGAGCTTTTGCAAGATTCTACCAGCTTTATTCAAGTACTAGTAAGGTAGCTTTTTCTCCCAAATATTTATTTAGTTCTATACATTTTATGAAAGGGTTAGGTAACTGAAAACTCAATCTGTAGATGATGACTGAAGAAGTATTTTTCTCTTCTTGTATGGGTTGGGGCTTGTTTGTCTTTATCCCACTTGAACTTTTGTCCCTTTTACAGTGTCATATCAACACTAACACTAACTTGTAGTACTAAAAAGCTACCATGCTCAGGGCTCTACAGGGTGCAGATCGGTTGACGTTTGTTGTGATGCTTAGGGAAAGCTGATTGAGCACTTTGCCCTTTTGTCAGAAGTGTAGGCTGTGGAGGAAGAGGTCCAGAAAGGAAGGCAGGGGCCCAACACAGTTTAATCCTTTTGTAGACTTTCAGGGGCACCCGCATATTTCCATCAGAGCATGGAACTCCTTTCCGGTTCCCCGCTCTGCTCTAAGAGATGCATAGAGACAAAGAGAGGCTGGAGCGTTACACACAATGTGAACAGGGTGTGCAGCTATTTAGGTGAAATCCTGTATTGTGTAGCCACCTTATCCCATGACCTGGCCCCATGAGAAAAGGTTAAGCATTGCTTTTCACCACTGGACTGTGACTACCTGAAGCAGAAATATGTAATAAGTGTTATGTTTAATATTTGTATATAATTGTAGTTAAATCTGATTTACATTCCATTTCTAATCCTATACTGATGACTGCAATCTTCCAGTAACAGCACTCAGAACTTTTAGTAGTATTTGTTTCTCTCTGATTGAAATTGTTTCCACTGCCCTACATTTTTCTTACGATTGAAAAGTGAATTACATTGATACTTTGCCAAAGAAATGGCTTATAGTAATTTTCTTTTCCTTCCCAACACCTATTGTGTGCATCTGTTGCATAAATGATAATTGGAAGCCTTTTTAGCACAGCTGGATATTTTTCATTGATTCTTTTCATCTGAGCATCATTCATTAGAGTTCCTTCATCTTTTTGTCTGCTGTGCTCTTTATCCACAGAATACTGGATTTTGTAGAACAAAATCGAACAAAAAATACAAGGACTTCAAGTCCTTTCAGTCTCATATTAGTCAGGTTATAAATCTGAAACAGAGTAAACAATCTCATTTGTTTGCCACCCTTAAGGTGCGTATGTATCTTAATTTATTCCATACTGATAAGAAACAACACCTGATTGTTTCAACCCTTGCTCTTATGATACCCATTAATGCTACCATTCCCAAAGTTCTTTTAAGTAAGTATTTATAAAAATATAGGATAGTGTTCACGAAAGGCTTGGCTTTGATTTTCAGCATATAAATGCACATTATGATCTTCATCCCACAGCTTCACCTTTTCCATGTGGTAACTATTCTCTTGTATAATATAAATATTTGACATGATAAAAGAAAGTTGGGTGAAATTAGGTACTCACTGGTCAGGTGTAAAAAATAAACTTTCTTGGAAGTGGTGTAGTGAAATTTTATTAGTAGTCCAGCTTTCAGTATGTATTTTTTTCCAGACATCAAGGGAATAATTTAGCAGACTTCAACAATATTCTAAGATGGTCATCATCTCAGATGAACTTTTTACATTGGCAGTATTTCTTAATTGACCTCACCTGGTTAACCAGGGGGAGTACTTGGATAGATTTGAAGTAAACGGTGCATAGTCTTCTAGTGCTGCTTTGTTTTCTGCCATTGGAATGCTTTACTTGTGCTACAGTGTGTTGTTTTTTTAAGTGAAGTTTGATTGCTATGTATTCTTGAAGTGTTCAGGTACTTAGCGAGTTTCCATGAGGGTGTAGTGCAATATGGAAACCAGAAAATACATAAACCAGGTTTGTGAATTCAAGAGCCATTTTTCTGAACTGTGGGAAGTTATACTAAATGAACCAAATAGCTTGTTAAAATCTGAAGAGCTGAATATCATCATTATGATCTCAACATACTTGGCCAACTTATTAGATGGGTGGTACTGTTGAGATGACGGTTGCTGTAGTTTAAATGTCTCTGATAGCTGATGTAATGTCTGCAGACTGTTAAAGCTGTAAAATTACAAATCCAGAAACTGGTATTGCTTGTACACCTTCTGAAAATAATGTGCATTTATATTGAAATCTGTCTTCTCAAAGAAAGAGTTCATATTCAAGTATTTCCTGATTGGTTTAGAATGTATCTGTTTGGTAATAGTGTTAAATATAATATAATATAATACAATATAATATAATACAATATAATATAATACAATGCAATAATAGTATTTCCTTCAGTGATACTGCAGAGGGTTATGTTTCTTTTACACTAGCAATAATATTTATCCTAAGCCATTTCATAGTTACTCATTAATTATTGTTGTAAAGTTCATCTTTTATTTCTTCTGAAAATCTGTTGCTTAATGTCTATACAAGTTGTTTCGAGCCGTACCACTTGTTCTTAAGCACAGAGCAAGATGTCCAGATCTGGACATTTATTAAACTTCATTGTTAGCATTTTGTTGAACTTCAGAAAGGTCAGGATTCAAGAAAGGCCTCCAATCTGTACATTATTCAGCCATTATGGAGCACTGCTGGTGTCTAAAAACTTCGCCTTCCGACTAAGTAGGAAGCAGATGCTCAGTTGCAACTAATTGTTTTGTATGCTTCATTTTGCTTTTAAAATAATATTCAAGTCCGATTAGTAATGTACCTTGATTATTACAAAACTGTGGTTTCATTCTGATTTACAAACGATTGTCTGATCAACAGGATTTTCTTAATTTTCTGGTGCTTACTGCTGTACCATTCAATCTTTTTAATTCTCACAGATTAATAGTAAGCACTTAACTGAGTATTTATTCCCTTGTTCTTTATTTCCAAGATCTGGCCAATATCCAGACACAGTATGATTTTATGAAGAGAAGTGTCTTGGTATCCTGAGGAATTTCATAGTGTATGAAATAGAGTCCGTAGATAGAAACATATATATATGATAGAATTCTTAAAAGTTCACATACTTAGAAAATATTTTTTTATACAGATAACTATAGCAAATACGAATCTATGAGTAATGAAATGTTGGCTGCCAGTATAGAACTTGGGAAATGATTTCCCAATTAATATGAAAATATAATTTGTTTCACTGAACAATTTAAAGTGCTCATAATGCCGACAGAGATCCAGCTGGCAAAATGGTTTTGCTAACCTAGGAGTTGAGATTAGTAACACACTTTCTCAAGGGAACAGTGTTTAAATTCCAAGTCTAAGATTTCTTGTTAAAACTTTTGAAAGTTATATTTTATCTATTTATATATATATAATATTTTATAAATATTAATTATTAATAATAATAACTGTTAGTATTTATAAATAAATAAATAAAAGGGTACATTGATATTACACCCTTTGACAGTCTAACATAAATCTGAAGACAGTCTCCACATTTCCAGAGTTTCTATCTTGATAGTAATGCAGACATAAATGTGTGATTATAACTCTCTGGATATACCTCATATCTGTAGCTTTAGATGATATAGTCATGTCCGTGGACTAAAAAAGTGCGCAGTCAATGCTGCTGAATATATATTTGATATATGATGGAAGAAGATATTGGTTCTGGAGTGTATTAGTTCTTTGGAGATGAATTTACTTAAGCCTCCTTGATTTAGTGTAGGAAATCTGCAGCTGCATGTGAAAAAGAAAAAAATAATAGTGCCCATTTTAAGAATAATCACAAATTGTATTTTTTCTTTACCAAGTTCTGCACCCTTCAGGTACTTGATCCTACCAGTTGCTTTTTCATATGAGCAGCATTAGTAACAAAATCTGTATTTCTGGCTTATCAGCTTTCCATTTCCTCTGACTGTTGTGATTGCTTTGGCTTGGACGAGGCAAATGCTGGATTACAAGACAATGCAATGGTGAGGGTAACAGAAACACCCTGACAGAATTACTGTTGTTAGGGAAATACCGTGGAATACACAACAAGGATGTGTATTCCAAACTGAAATGCAACCCTCATGTCCCTGTGGCTGTGTTTTCTAAGATATGTGTAGTCTTGGAAATTTTGCCTATGTGGTTTTCCTATACTTTTTACAGTCTCAGTATACACTGTTGAGTTCCATAACGTGTCTATTGTTTTCTCACAAAGTTGTTTTGAAAGTCCACTTTGAAATTTGTAGCTACCTTACAGCCTCATGTCAGCTACAGCTGGCAACCAAGAACGATACAAATGAGCTGGTCAAAAGCAATTACCAATCATCAGAGTGGAATCTGGCCTCTGCAGCCAGAAAGCAGTTGCTGACACATAACTGTAGGCCAGCATTACCATTCCAGCAGCGTGTAATCAAAGCACTTGTTTGTTCAGAGGAATGCTACTGCATGGTGGAGTTAGTGACTGAATAGGCTGTCTAAATAATGCCTTCTGTCTTAGGTTTAGTTGGCTAAGAGTGGGAAGATTATTCTTGTTGGTTTTTGTATTCTCATGATATTGTGGGAAGGCTATGGAGGTTGTGAAAGGACCCACCAGGATATAAAAGAAAAGGCGTAATAGGACCTGCAAGAGCAGAGAGAGAGAGAAAATTATATCTAATGAGAGAAAAAGAGAAAAGAAAAAACTTTATTCAGTATGGTTTTATAATTTCGTTTTTCAGATACAAATACAAGTAGATTGTTAAAAGTGCATAACTACATGATAGTAAAAGACAAACAGAAGAAGTAAAGTAAGACATGGTGCTGGGCCTCAAAAATGTCACTCATTCATTTTTGGTTTCTTAGAACTGCAATAAAATGTCATCTGTATGATACTAACACTGTTGTTATAGATTAGAAATGGGCAAAGAAAAGCTAGCACACTAGGAAAGAAAGGTTTGAGAGTTAGTTAAATGACTTTACTTCCAAGTTTTTTGTTCCTGGAGATTTTCATTATGTCAAAGAAATGAATATGTACGCACAAAAACAAAACAAAAAAACCCCACAATAGCTAAGACTTTTTATCATCCATCTGTAAACTTCTCCTTGTGAGTTAGTTATTTTTTAACTTAAGTTGCAGAAGATTCAGAGCTGCATGTAACTCCTTTGCATGTCTGTTTCAAGTGTATAAGCTCATTGTAGTGGTATATGGCAGTATATCTATCAAATATGATTCTGCTTTTTAGAAGTGGTCTGGTTTGTTTTCTTCAAAATAATTTGTAAAAAAAAATGCTTGCAGAAGCTTATTTCTGTTGTACAATTTCTTTAGAAATCCCAGCCATCCTGATGTGTTAACCCTGTTTGTTGCCTGAACAATGGGGTTGCTCACCTAATTTTAATGGCATCTGTTAGATTTTGCGGTTAGATGATCCTGCAAAGAACTTCCATAATGGGCAAGTGACCTTTTCTGTTGTCATGTAGTGGTGGAGTTTAACTTCCGATAACCCCTAAGAACACATTTCGATCTCAGAAGTGTTAATGCAGTTTTAGATAAAAATATGGCATCTGATCTTGTGAAATTAAATAGCAACCAAGTTGAAGGCTTTACTGAAAGTGAAATTAAGTCCATCCTAATTTTTTTAAATTATACGCATGGTTTTAAGGCATTCTTACATAGAATTTAAAAGGGATTTTATAGAAACAATGAGAATCTTTCATAGAAATCACTCAAATTTTATCAGCTATAAGAGTATACATTTTTTTCTCTTGTTGAATCTTTTCTAGAACAAGTCCTTCATCCAACAAATATTATTTATTTATCAAGACAGAGCTCATTTGTTCCCTTTATTTGACTAACTGGAAGGCCAAGTGAGAACTTGTCACTATGATTGCTATAGCTTGTACATTTGACGCTCAAAAAGAGTTTCTGGCTTAGTAAATAAAAGTTTTCTAATTGCCAATTAAACGGCCTGTCAGAATATTATATGAGACCCATATACAGATGTTGCAAGTTCAGGTTTTGAGGCTAGACTCAGACTGTGTTGTTAATCTCGTCTTTGCAGCTTTCCTATCATTACTCCTTGTTTCACAGTGTGCTTGCATTGTGATCTCCTCCAGCTGTGGATCTCACCTCAGGACCCCTGTGTTCCCTAGCCTTGGTTCTCCAAGATCTCTTCTATTCTTAGATTTCCCAAATGCCTGCTTTTCAAATAATTGAGTAATAAGCTAAGGTGAAGTAGAATTAAATGATTTACCTCCAAAAAAAATAGTGATCAAATAGAGATAACTGCAGAAGTAGGGTGGTAAACTGAGAAGTTTTTGATGGCCTTTATTAATAAACAACCAAAATGCTTTTCAGAATGTGACTTTTTAGAGTTTAACCTTTTCTATATAAAAGGTTATATATCTATAACCTTATCTAGAGGTTAAAGGGTATGTATTTTTCATATTTGAGGCCAGGCAGATAGATGATACGTGAATTTTTAAAAACTCTACCATGACATTTATGCTCCAAGGTTTGTTACATTCATTTCTGAACCAATATGCAAAAAAGATGTTTTAGGTTTGCACTAATATGTTTGAATTCTGTGAAATGTCAGTAGACAGTTACCCCAAATGCCACTGCTTTAGCATCACCCCCTCCCTCAGGGCGCAGGCCGGGGCTCTGTTACACTGGGAAGGCAGAAGTCTCCTCTGCCCATGGCAGGATCTATCTGTGGGGTGGGCTGAGCTGGGGTGCCATAAAAGCTTTTCAGAAGTGTTCTACTTCCTCTGAGATCCTCACAGGTTGGCAGTAGTAAATAAGGCATTCAGCTTGGCCAAAAGAGGAGTAATAAAGTTAAAAGAAGGAAATTGCATGTAATATTATGGAATTGAATAAAATTTATGGCACTTACTGAGTGCATCAGTTGGTAACGCTTTTTTTGTACATGTGAAGTGATGATCTTCCTGGACTCATGCATATGCTGTCATCCTTCCTGCATAACTTTCAACCTTCACCATATACCATCCTATATTCTCAGTAAATTTGTGGGGTGGGGGTGGTGTATGTATATGTGTGTATATATATATATATATATATATATACACACACACGTGCGCGCATATAAATATATATATACATAACATAGGACACCTTTTATTCTCAAATTGATTAAAGTTGGAAATAGGACAATGTGTCTTGTAGTTTAAACTAGAAAGTGTTCTGCATCATCGAGGCTTAGCAGTGTGGCCCATATATAACTTAGGTTTTGCTTTCATGTGACTTGAATTTAACTCACAGCTTAGAAAGCATAAATACATAGACTTTGAGCAGCTATAGGAGGCAGACAACTCCTCTCACAAGTCATATTACACGATTATAGGAGTTTTGCTGTTATCTTCAATCAGTGTAATATCAATCCTATCAGCAATTGTTTCCATTTGAACTGTTATTTGCCAAGAGTCATTCTGCTATCTTTCAGTGTGCTATATACACATCTTGCCCAGGGAGAAAAAGAGGCTTTTGTGCAAAATCAGGAGCTGTAGTTGTATACAAAGAAGTGTCAGATATCAGGGAGCATTTAGCACTGATCATATGGATGCTGCCAAGCCTGAGCAGCTGCTGGGACATAGCTCATTCTGCGAAGTCATTGAGACTGAGAGGCCATCTTCAAAAGGTTCCTTGGATGAGAACAATAAATAAAAGTTTTTTTAATCCTTCCAGTCAGTAATCTCGTGAAATGAAGCTTTTCTTTTCCTGTAGTCCTCAATTGATTGAGCAAGTACTTTTAATACAGCTTGAAACAGAATATTGCATTCTTGAGCTTGCCAGATGTAAGCATATGGATGAAACAATCCAACAATGTGAATAGATCACGTTGTAATTAAACTGGCCCCACAGACATCATCTTACTGGTTTTACCCTGTGCAGATAAAAGGGAAACCAGACACACTATCCATCTAGGGAAGTCTTGGGGATAAGGATTATTTACAGTGAATAGATTTATCATTATTCATGTAACATGAATTCTAAAAGAGGAAAGGGAAGGAAGAGTAGAAAATATGAAAGATAAGGGATATGGGATTGATAAAACTGCTACTGCACATAGAATTCTCTATTATTTGTTGTTCTCTCATAATGTTTCCCAGGAAATAACATTTTTCAGGAATAACATTTTTTGTCTTATCTTCTACCTTTTCAAGTACTCTTCTTCCTCCGGGCATTCCCTATGTTAGTCTTCCCCTATGTATTTTTTTGCTTGGTAGGGCATGTGGAGCCCCACCTCCGATGTAAGTAATTCTACATCTATTTAGAAACATAATGTAATAAAATGAGAAAATTACTATATGTATGAAAAAATGAATTTTCACTGCATTAGTAGGAAGCAACATGGATTTTGAAGTGTGAATTGAAACAATAAAGGAGAGTGATGATGCTCAACAACAAATTAAGTAGACAAGAGAGAGGGAAGAGTGAAGCAGCTAGCAGTGAAAATTGAAATCTCTTGAATACTGATGGAATGATAATCCCTGAACTGTCAGAGGGCAATGCTAGTGGAAAGGAACTGAAGATGGTCAAAGAAAACAGTTTAAAGTTAAAATCAGCTAAGAGTAGTGCTGAGAACAGACAATACTGAATGATGTCTCTGCTTCTTTTTGAAGTATACCTTGTGAAGTACAGACCTGAGCAGTGAGCTTCTTACTTGCAGTGATGGGCAGTTATTCCCACAGCTAATGCTACTGAGGGCAGAGGAGATTCACAAATCTAGAAAAAGGAGCAATAAAGCTGATAAAAGATCAATGAAAGTGGGATAATGTAACTAATGCCATAAAAGAATAATCTTTATTAGTGATATTCAACAGATATTGGAAGTTACAGGCACGTGTTCTGGGGCAGCTATAAAATAAAACATTTATTGTATGCCATCCTGTTCCCTAAGTCACCAGAGATGCATCCCCTATGGCACAGAAATCAAGTATATTACCTGACATTTCAGAAACAAATGATATTTTCAGTACAGCATTATTTTTTGTTGCTATTTAATGAGATTAAAAATAAGAATGTGGGAAAAAAATAAAAGCAAAAAAAAAAAAGAAAAGCATATTCAAATCTTGTTAAGAGAAAGGAGTGCTTTACCTCAGGGGTAGATTACAAATCATTAACAAAAGCATTTACAGGATGATGTGTAAAAAGAAGATGGAATTTTAAGTCTTTGTAACAGAAAAAGAAAGCCATAAAATGAATAACAGTGAGAAATAGCTACTTTAGCATGGAAGGTAAAAAATAAAAAAAGTCCACAGGAAGGTGTCATTTTTATTTCTCTACAGCTGTATGTTTGAAAGACCTAATCATAGTACACCTGATGTTACCTTCCATGTATGCCTCGAAAGTGATGAGAGAATGTTTAGAAAAAGCACATCTATCAAGAAACCCTGTTAAAGTAGGAGCAGTAGATAGATAGAGCCCCACAAGACTAATATTACAGCAACAACAGTGTGGTAATTAACATTT
This sequence comes from Oreortyx pictus, assembly GCA_036925125.1. Taxonomy (NCBI): domain Eukaryota; kingdom Metazoa; phylum Chordata; class Aves; order Galliformes; family Odontophoridae; genus Oreortyx; species Oreortyx pictus. The sequence continues at coordinate 75,630,727 of JAUPFR010000001.1, read as the reverse complement.
CAGTCTTTTCCTTTTAGAAGGTGTTTCAGCATCCATCTAGACTAAGAATAACAGAATAATCAGGTAACAGAAGCTCTACTTCTTGCAAACGAAGGACGGTGGCAGGATCTGTACAGCACGGCAGAACTTTTCTTTATCTCTGAGATTTCTTCATGCAATTTTAAGAACCTTCACAAGAATGTAAATAAATGTGTTATAATGTGAAGCACTGAAATCTAAAAAAACGTAATGCTTTTGTTTTATAAGTGATGTAGGATGTTAATTTGTTGGAGGGTAACGGCACCACAGAAAGACCTAGATAGGCAGCATCAATGGGCACAGGTAAACTGTAAGAGTTTCAGTAGGGCCAAGTGTCGGGTCCTGCATTTTGGTCACAACCCCAGGCAACCCTACAGGCTTGGGGAGGAGCAGCTGGAAAGCTGCCTGATAGAAAGGGACCTTGCTGTGCTGATAGACAGTTGGCTGTATATGAGCCAACAGTGTGCCCAGGTGGCCAAGAAGGCCAATGGCATCCTGGTCTGAATCAAAAATGGTGTGGTGAGCAGGTCCAGGAAAGTAATCCTGCACCTGTACTTGGCGCTGGTGAGGCCCTACCTCAAGTACTGAGTTCAGTTTCGGGCACCTCAATGAAGAAAGGACATTGAGGTGCTGGAGCAGGTCCAAAGAAGTGCAACAAGGCTTGTGAAGGGCTTGGAGGATATGCCTTATGAGGACTGACTAAAGGAACTGAGGCTGTTTATTCTGGGGAAGAGGAGGCTTAAATGAGACCTTATTGCTCCCTTGAAATACCTGAAAGGTGATTGCAGCGAGTGTGGGGTTGGTCTCACTGGTGATGGGACCATGGAAAATGATCTCAAGTTGTGTCAGGGGAGGTTTAGGTTGGATATAAGGACAAGCTTTTTAATAGAAAGGGTGGTTAAGTGCTGGAATAGGCTCCCCAGGGAGGTGATTGAGTCACTGTCCCTGAATGTGTTCAAAATCTGTTTGGATGTGGTGCTCAGGAATGTGATTTAGTGGTGGGTTGTTAGGGTAGTATGCTTTGGTTGCAGTTGGACTTGATGACATCTTGAAGGTCTTTTCAAACCTGAGCAATTCTATGATTCTATGTACATGACCTCAAGATAGGTCCTGGAGATCAACACCCTGTACTGCCCCTACTGAAAGTTGTTTTTCTATAAGCATTCAGCAAAGAAAATTCAATCCCCAGCACATCTTTTGTAATGAATTCTCGCAGGAGCTGATCTTTTCTATTGTTTTGTGTCCCAATTCGGATGCATTTACTCATGTGAAACTGTAACTTTTTCCATGAATAGTGTCAGTGAAATCAGAAAGACTTCCTGTGGAAAAAGATACTACTTATACAAAGGTGACTGTAGAGAGAAGAATACACCTCATTTGAGGCAGAAATGGGAGAGAAAAACAGCAAGTTTCTGCAGTCACAGAAGGCACACAGTCATGTTATTTTGCTTTTGATATTTTAAAGTAGTGTATCTCACAGCTTGCTTTTTCTTCAATGCTGCTGAAACCATCTTGGTATGTATTTAGAACTGACGAGACTAAGAGCATAATAGAGTGAAAAAGGGTGGAATTAAGTTTCTATCAGATCAGTTGTATTTCTGTTGCCTTCAAGGGAGAGCACTATTGCTGTCTTGGACTTGAGGAAAATATGGGGGATGCTTGTCAGTGCAGTATGCCAATGGCATTTTAAAATTCTGGAAAGACTGTGATGAACTTTATGTGTAAAATTGTACATATATTCGGTATTAGGAATAATTTGCATGCCCCTCCTCACCTCCCTCCCCTAAATCTGAGTTTCTGATTTTATGAGAGAAGATATCTCCTAAGTTTGGTGCAAAAGCAGGTTGTAGAATAGTTGAAAAGCTGAGCTTTGTACTTGAAGTAGTTCCCCTTCTGTTCCCTCCAAGATGTGAAAAATAAGTTTCTCCTAATTTTTTTAATTTCCCAACAGAATGGAAAGAGCACATATCTTCATAGTTCAGTACTTAGAATAGTTAACACAAATAACATGGAAAGCACATGGAGGAATTTTTTTTTATTCCATATGGTGTCATCATAATTTATAATTCATAGCCCCCAAACATTTCATGTTGAGTTTTTAGCAAATTAAATCAGATACCACTAGCATAGCATCAATTACTGTATTTCACAGTATGGAAATAGAGGACTGTAACTATCATTTTATATTCAGGCAACTCCTTTGAATAAAGCAAAACTTAATAACAAAATTGTGCAAAAGGCAGAATCAGCTGTACCCAAGTCATTCCTAGCATGTATTGTCTGATTTGTTCCCAAGGATGTCCAGAGAGAAAAATGTTCATGAGGCACACTGTTCCAGTTCTTCATTATTTTTACTGTTAGATTTCTATTTATTTATTTATTTTCTGATAGATCAAACAAATCCTTATTGATTAAATTTAAGGTCATTTTATCTTGTCCTGTCAGCCCTGGACATGCAGAGCAGATTATTCTGGATAATTTGTTGATCTGATGGAGGACTTGTCCCCGTTTCCTGATTTCTTAAGACTTCTCTTTATCAGTGTTAGCTGCAGTTGCTCAGCCCTTCTCTGTATGTCACCATCACTTTTGTTCATTTCCTTAGGCTCTCTCCAATCAGTTATGGTGTGTAGAGGCAATCACAGTATACCACCTAAAAGTCTTATAAATGTTGAGTAATAGCAAAGGCTAGAAAGGCTGTTAAATATATATATATATATCTGTGTGTGTGTGTGTGGAGGCATTTCAAAGTACAGTACAGATACCTTCATCTCAAAAATAAGATTTGATCTTAGAAAGAATATATACCATGATGAGCTCCATACTAGATAGTTTTACTTACTACAGATGACATTCTTTCCCTAGTGGCAGGTCCCTTGTTCCCGCTGACTTTGAAAATGTCAAGCTGCATCAAAGTTAGATTCATTTTAAGATCAATAATCCTCCAGAGGCTAAGGGTAGCACATATATTCTTCTTAATGCTTTCCCCGCCCTACAACACAGAAGTGAGTATATAGAGTTTCAGCTTTATGCCGAAGGCAGGACAGAAATCACCTAATCCTGTAGATCTGCACGGTCAGCTCTGAGGAGTATGTTTTATGGAGCTGTAGACAAGATACATAAAGAAGAGCTTTAAACAAGGAACAGTGCAAGAGAGTGTTGCCAGCAGCCCTGTGAGAGAGCGATGGACTGGGCTGACAAGGAAAGATACTGTGCTGATGTGTATGATAACACAAAATCAACAAAACAAGGCTTAATCTGGGTCACCTCAAGCACTGGCATGAAAACCATGCAGTGCTTCCAAGACCCAATTATGTAAAAATAACCAGACTTTTTCTGGGAAATCAGCATGCTGGTGTGCCTTTCTGAAGTGCCTGTACTCTTCAGAATACTGCACACATTATGGGGAATAAACATGATGAGTTAGAGATTTGTGTGTGATAGCGCAGCTATAATCTTGTTGGGATGGTATCCAGGACTGGAGTGCGGGAGTGGTGGGATAGAGGCTCTGTGGGAAGAGCAGGATGGGAAGACAAGTTGGTGTTGACTTCTGCGTTTGAAGGTAGTTGGAATGCATGTTTATGTGCCTGGGGATGGATGATGAGCCAGCTGAGAGCTTACAGGTAAGGATTAAAGGGCAGAGCAGGATGGGTGGCATTGCAGTGGGTGCTGCACCTGCCCATCTTTCTGACCAGAAAGAAAAAGTGAATCAGGCCTTTCAGAGAAAGGTAGAAATAGCCTCACACTCATAGGTCAGGAACCCCATGGGAAACCACTTCGATACGTACTTGGAAAGCAATGCAGCAGGACATAAGCAATCCGTTAAGTTCCTGGGGAGCATGGATACTTTCCAGATATAACTCGTTGACAGGTGGTCTACTGGACCTCATACTCACAAACAAGGGAGGACTTATTGGGAAGGGGAAGGTCAAAGAAAGTGACCAAGAGATTGTTGAGTTCAGAATCCTAAATGGAGAGGGGAGGGCAAAAAGCAAAACCAGATCCATGGAATTGCAGGAGAGCAGATCTGCTTGGAGGAGCCCAATGGAGGGAAGAGGGGTCCAAGAAAGTTGATTCATACTATGAGATCACTTTCTCCAAACTCAAGAGTGGTCCGGTCTGAGGAGCAGAAAGTTGGGCAGAAGCGCCAGGAGGCCACCAAGGATCTTTTGCCCAAGCTCAAAAATAAAAAGAGACCATAGAATAGAATCAGAGAAACACAGAATACCCCAAGTTGGAAGGAACAACAGGGATCAAGTCCAACTCTTGTCATTGCTTTGAGACATATTTGTAAGGCACATCTTCAGTTCTTAAATTCTCTGCAATTTTCTTCTCAGCAAGTTTTACATCAGTAAATCCACATTATGGTTACATAGATTTCTTGGCAGCAGTGGCAGCTTAAGTAATATTTGCTTTCAGCATCTCACACCTGTTTTTATATCAATCCCTGTTGCTCAGGTACATAGAGAGTTACGCTGGTATAAGGGAATGCCTGCAGCAGGGACTGTTCATCTAGTCAGTGAGTAACAAATGTGCAGGCCATTGCTCCCAGTGCTGCCAGTCCCATGGCTTCTTTCACCCTGGCCTGTGCAGAAGTTGGAAGCAGGATGGGATAATGCAGAACAGACATAGAGTGGAGTTTGTTGTGGGATGTCAATGAGTGTTTGTATACTTGAAGCTGAAAAGTTTTTGAATCAAAACATTGTAAGTGGCGCAGTGCTGTTCTGTGAGAAAATAGTTCCAAAGTAGTTATTTTCTTTATCTATTGTAAAATTCTACAAAGAATTTGATATAAAATAGCTCAGAATACTGATGAAATTACATACAAAAGACAATGGTAAAAAAAAGAAACAATGGGGCTGCAAAGTCAAGAATTGTAGAATTTTACTAATAAAATGCTCAGGAATTGAGAACTACACAGCAATTTCTTGTAATTTTAGAAGACTAAGTTCATCCTCCGCTCATGTCAGTTTCATAAAATATTTTACGTAGTATACAGAAACATAAAGGACAATTTCCCTGCAGAGCTCCCACCAGAATCTGTGATGGCTTTTACAGGAGCAACGGTAATTGAAGTGCTAGAGCTCTATAAAAGAATATCTTATATTCAAACTAAACAAGCAATACGTTTTAGGAGAAAAACTATTTCCTAAAGGTGATTGTTCATTAGATTTCAGTGTTTACAAGTGTTTCATTTCCTCTAAATGTGAATGTGTTTGCTTTTAAACCACAAGATTTAACTTTCCTTCCTCAGACATAGAGGTACAGAAAGCCTGAATGTCACTGAATTAGGATTAAAAAACAAATGCCTAAGAAGATATTGCTGATTATTCACAATAGATATATTAATTCAAGGAGTCTTTTTTCCTTTTACCACCCCTCTTTCTGAAGGTTTTATGCCCAGGGCTTTAAGATATTTCCTGATTTTTTATTACATTTTACTCCCTTGTTTCATTTGAGGATTTAAAAAAAAAAAAAGCAGACAAGATGCAATACAAATATCATGCTAGATTTTAGATTTATTTATTTATTTGCTTATCTATCTATCTATCTATCTATCTGAAAGGAATGTTGCATAAATCCCTCTTTTTCATCTGCTAGAGCATACTGTCCCACCATGACCTAGAGATGTTGGCATTGGAAAGTAGTCTTTGAAACAAACATAAACACATTCAGATAATACAACGTTTGTCATGTTTTCTCCTTTCGCGTGGAAAATAAGCACACATCATGCTACTTTCAAACTCATAATGTTTCAGATTACTGAACTTTTCACCAGGAAAATAGTCCTTTTCTGTGCCTCAGTCAAGATCAAGTCTTAAGCTTGAAGTTCAGCAGTTAAAAATGATGCCTATCAAGTGCCTTTTCCCTGGCTGTTCTTCAGTAACAGCACAAAGTGTCCTTATTTAAATCCATCCTTATCTCCTAATATGTAAGGAGCAGTGAGTTGCTGAATTGAGCAGCTACTGGAAGTACAGTAGATCAGATCTTCCTGTTTATTGATTTGTAAAGAACATACTGGTTTGGCAGCTCTGAGTCATGGAGAGAAAAGAAAGAGGCTTTTCAGCTACTGGGAGAATTGCTGTGTAACATTAAAGAGGGTCTTGTAGAAGCCAGTTTTCTTTGATATGCAGTCAGATTGAATGTGATTGGTGTCAAGGTCAAGAGGCTTTGGAAATGCTATGAATGTGGTGAGGGAATTAAAGGAGTGTTATTTTAATAAGTATTGTATTTATGCATGCTTATTAAATACAGAAAATTGTCCTTTGCTTTTCATGAGAACAGCCTTTGGTGAAGCAAATTTTAAAAGAGTTTGTGTCATTTTGCTGCTGCACTAAATATAGCTGTTTAGACGATCAGCTTCTGCTCTCTTCCTTCTTTCCTTGCCATTTCTCCTCAGAATCCTGAGCATATTCAGCCATCTTTTTCTTAAAATGTCTTCACTCTTTATAGATCGTATTTTTTTAAACATTAATTTAATTTCTACTTTGTCATGTTAATAAGCAGTAAAAAATGCTACTTCACCTTCAAATGGTTTGCCAGATTTGGGGCAGCCTAATTGTTGTCTATCTATTATGCTGCATGCACCCTTAGATACCCTTTCAGAAAGGACAACAATGACCTCAGAAGAAATTATAGTGTGCTGTGCTTTAAATGAGTAATAACTCAAAGAAGTTAAAATCCGAAGTAAAAGTCTCCATGGAGTTGAATAGGTGAGGCCTACCTGACCCTACCACTCTGCTATCACTGGTCTAAAACTGGAAAATGAAGTAATTTGACAGCATATAATTTATTTAAATCCATTCTCCCTTTCCCATTTTAAACTGTGTTTTTTATGGACTGAAAGATGTTCTAAAATTGGCTTATATTTGGTATATATTGTATTCAGAAGTGAGAACATTCAGGGAAATGTCATGACAAAAAAAAAAGTTTGTTTTCCTTCGGGAAAAAAAATAATTTTTTTTTTCTGCAATTTTTGTTGGGATTGAAGTATTTGGCTAGCATGCTAGTAGATCTGGCAATGATTAATCAAGAAGGAGAAATGAATTTTTTTTCTATATTTTTATTATGTCATTAATAATCCCTTATCAAAATAGCACATGACATTATGAAGTGGATACACTATAATAGCATGATTTGGCTTAGAAATAGCAGTAGTAAGAGGCTGCTGTTCTTTTCCAGGAGCACCAGAGATAAAAAGATCTTTTTTTTAATTTTTTCCTAGAAGGAATATAAGTCAACTTCAGAACTGCAAATGTAGCTAAGAGTGCACAGAAACACAGAAAGAAAAAAATAATTGTCTTACTTTGGATTTAAAATTAAGGTACTTATAAGAGATTTATCATCTTTCTTCTCAGAAAGAGTGGTGGAAAGGACTGACCAGGGAGTGGTGGAGTCACTGTCCCTGGAGGTATTCCAGAAATGTGTAGATGTGATACTGAGGGACATGCTTAGTGTGCATGGTGGGGATGGGCTGCTGGCTGGACCAGGTGATCTTAGCACTCTTTTCCTAATGATTCTATGATTTAAATTGGGGTGAGTCCCGAGAGTATTTTAGATGCAGTCTACATAGATGTATGAAGTATAGTTGTACAGAATTTTCATTTGCTACTTTCATTTTTTTAAACTGAATATTGACTTTTCAATTCATGTTCTCACTTGTGTCACATGTAGAACTGTTTTTGTTTGTTTGTTTGTTTTATATGAATGCAAATAAACACTCTACCGACAGAAGAGGTTTTGATTCATTCCTCTTCACGCTGTTTCTTCTGAAGTCCTTTAGGAGAAAACCAGCAGTTCTTTCAGTTCTGGCAGCTAGACCACACAGCAAGCTAAGGGATGCTAATTTAACTCCCATTTCTGTAAAACACTTTATTTCCTTGCTTATTCAATGTTCTGGGAAAATGGGTATGTATTACAAGCATGATTGCTGTGGAAAAATCTGGAGAACGCTTTTTTTTTTTTACTTCTACATTAAATAATCTTGGCAAGATACTAATACTTTCAAGCAGGAACAGATGAGTGTATAACGCATGTTTTTAGCTGGTTCACTAGTACAGCAGCAGTTGGTCTGCACTGCGCTACGGTACAGCAAAGATGCTTGTGGTACAGTGTCATTTGAGCAGAACTGTAGCCATTTGTCTGTGCCTTTTTGTGCAAGAGTGTGCATTCACACATTTATCATTCACAGCATGAGGACCAGAAAAGACAAATGCAGTTGCATGCTAGATCTCTTAGGGAGCTCTGCAGGAGACTTTGAATATTTCAGGAAGGAGATACATAAGTAGTGTTTAACAGATATCTAACATTTTAGTACTTTTGTGTGATTTGTTCTCTAGGTGTATGAAAGGACATTCAGAGAAGCAGGTCTGAACAGAGGCATATGACAGAGAAGTGAACTAACTGATGGTTCAGGTGTCTGAATCAGAGTTTGTCAACTCCAGAAGTCTCTTTCTGGGTTGCCACCGTACTAATGAAGGTTGAGGTATTTGTCTGGTCACTTACAAGATTCCCCACTTGCCTGATGTTTTTCTCAAAGCACTTGGTCATCAGTTTCCTTCATCACTGCATATTCATTATGGTCATTGTCAAAAATAAGACTTGCTTCAATAAGTGCCTTGGGAATTTAATTGAATTTGAATTCTCAGAGTGTACTGAGCACAAATAAACTGCCAGCCAGCAGTCACCTTCCCTTACATGCAGCACTCAAGCCACTCATTTGCAGAGTACATTCAGAGACAACCTGTCCAGGAGGTACCATGGAGGCAGCTTCCCGAGCTGAACTTATTCAGTTCAAAATCAAAGCTATGCGGAAGTAATAGGTAACAGTAATAGGCTTCGTCTGAGCATTGTGTAGAGGTAGTGCTGAATTTGTACAGCTAAGTATATAAGATTCACAGAACATGAGAGAGATCATTTTTACAGTTCTTTGTAGAGGGCACTCATTATCTGCAGGCACAACATTAACAGTATTGTGGTATGTGCCTCCTTCCTCCGTAACAGCATTCTGAGTAGCTCAGCAACTACAGCACTACTTAATACTTAGTGTCAGGTACTTTCTGAGGACATGAAAAACACTGAGAATCAAAACATTTCATTTTCCTTTTTCCTTCCTGAACTAGACTTGTTTTGTAAGATGGACAAGAATACAAGCTAACACTTCATATTAGTAAACATATTCAACTAAAACCCAGAAAATTAGCAAAAATGAAGACTTTAGTAGTTGGCCCAAGTTAAACCCAACAAATTCTTATTCTGATTTCATTAGAGCTGTTACAAGAAGTGCTTTCAAGATTAGATCCCTACATTAGATAACACACCAAAAACTATTCCTAACAAGTACATTATATAGCTTTGCTTATATAATCATTATCATTTGTTTATCTGAACTTTATTATATATTCAGTTCACATGGCTGCATTCAAATGATGGGAAACAGAATGTGTTTCATCAGATGTTTTAAAATTCTCCTCTCTTAGTGGAAAGGGACTTTAAGTAACATATTTTATTTGTTTGTTTAGCAGAAGCTTTTTATGTTCTATGTCAATATCACTTAAAATCAGTATGGGTTTTTTTATTACAATCCTCAGCTTCATGTATAATGTTTATTGCTCCACTGTGACTCCTTCATTTGTTATGATTGAAAGAAGATAAATTTAGCACAAAGCAATGGATTAAATAAATAATGGAAATTCATGTCTCTTCAAGTAAGAACTGCTAGCGAAGAAAAGCAAACTTGAATTAGTATTTTGATCACAGAATATTCTAATGTTTGTTTTTAAGCTAAAATTAGATATAAAGAGAACATTTTGGTCAGTTAAAACTATATTCTTGTATCTTGATTGAGATAAAGCAACAGCTGAACTTTTAGAAATTTGACGATTAATTTTTCAATAGCATTACCCGTTGATAAATAGTGTAAGGAGTTACAACTAAAAGATAGCCTAATCTAATCCAAATTGTATGTTATGAACTGGTAACAGCACCTTTAAAACAGTGCCTTTTTGTACAGTAGTCTGACTGAGCTGATATTAGCAGAAATAGACTACAGAAGTCAGAATAGTAAGTCTTATATTTCTTTATTAACCAACGATGACCTAGTGACAAAATAGGGATGTTATGAGGCTTTTTAAGAGGTTTCCAAAGAATATGTATAGTCATTTACTTTTTTTTATTATTATTATTACTTGAATGTTTTTGTTTTATGTATATTGAAGATTTTCTTCCTAGTCTGTATTGCAAGGTCATTTCTGGAATAAAAATTATTTTATATTTGTTTATGCTTTTGTAGTAAACTAATTTAATTGATTGCCAGAAGCAGTCATATTGTTGTCTCTTTGTGTAGACTTCCCTTTGTTGTATCTACATGGTGAATTCAATGTGAACTCAAGTCCAAAGGCAGCTGCCGTCCATACCAGTACCAGTCAGAACTAAGTGGTGATGCACTGCTTCACAGAACATCTGCCCATGCGATTTATTCTAGGCTTGAATTGTTGTTGGCCTAACTGTTCTGCCCACAATTTCAGAACTTATCCAGAGTTCAACCTTTTCCTAGGCTTACCTAGCTCTAGCAATCAATCGTCAATATTAAAAAGAAAAAGCAGAGGATTTAGCTTGCACATGCCCATCCTGAAGTATAAATATTCCAATTTGAACAATTTTGCATTCGGTAACACAACAGAAATAAGAAACAGATGCCTACAAGAACAGAAGATGAAGTAATACACTACTAATTGAGCTAAGGGGGGAGGTGCCTGCAAACACAGACTGACAAAAATTCAAACTGATTCTGTGCATATGACGCCAGAGAAGGAAAGAAGGTATGGAAACTGAGAAAGCAGCAGGAAAAGCATCTGAAAAAAATAGCTTAAGAAAAAGAAAGGAGAAGGACTTTTTGGTCATAGTGTTGTTTTTGAATCTTCAAGAAAAAGAAGTCCTACTGTTAAATTTCCATTGTGTTTTCAGAAAGAAGATTTCAGAGTCTGGAGGTTATTTGGTAAACAAACACATACATATAAAAGAACAAGTCAATTCTGTAATTATTTTTCCTTCTAATTGGATCACACCTAGTTACTGTAAAATTGTTCCAGCCTCTACCAACCAAAAAATTTTTGGAAGTTTGAAATATGGATTGCTTTTTACTCATGCATATTCTTTGTTTCCTGGTAATGTATCTCACAATCAGGACAATAAAATAACAGACCAGTCACCTTCATCTTCTGTTTTACTAATGTTGATAGAACACTTGCTCATGGACAATGTTTAAGTGAATCTGCCCCCTACCAGTTACTTTATTTTAAATGTTTCTGAAATATTATGTCATTAATTTTGAATATTTTCCCTTGATTTACCTAGTCCCTTCTTTAGGCCTAATTTAATTATCGGCAGCCTTTCAGTGTTTAGTCTGTAGTGTCTCTGGTAGATGTTGTTGGTATATTATGGAATCTTAGAGCAACCACATGCTCGTGGCTACTTGCTTAAATACACTGGGATTTTCAAGTGTAAAGATTAAACCAGTCTTAAAAGTAGTGTCTCTGTTTCTACACGGTCCAACAACCCAACAAAATACACATGGACAACATGTTCTTGAAAGAGCATCTTCCAAGGAAGAAAGGATCAAGTGGATAAAAAAAAAAAAAAAGAGAGAAATGTTTGTACCCAGATGTGATTTAACTACCCTCATTTCAGCATTCTTCTAAAACATGGTTATAATGTCCACATTAGAATAGATTACTTTTCATATGCTGATTTATGATATATACCCTGTAAAAGTACTTCTGTGGTAGCTGCAGTAAAAGTATTAACAGAGAAATGGCAGTCAGTGGTAATATTCTTTTCAGGTCAAGCAAATTTGCCGTACTTTTATTTATCAGCCTGTTCATTTTTAACTTGCTCCCTCATTGGTTTAAGTTAGGGGGAACAAAATCTCTTTTGAACTCCTTTCTTTTGAAAAAGACACATTAAATCCCAGTTAATCCCTGATTGTTGCAGGAGCCTTCTTAATTTTAAACAGAATGTTCTCTAATGAAAAAAGTACCTGACTATAATTGCTGCTTGTTACTTTTTTAGCAGAAAGTCCTGATTTTTTTTCTCCTCTCTTCACAGGTGGCCATTGATGAGCGCATCAGGCAACTGCATGAAGCTCACAGGGATTTTGGCCCTACTTCCCAGCATTTTCTTACCAGTGAGTAATTTCCCATTTTTCTTGCTCAGCTTGCACACTCAGTTAATTGTAGTTGTGTGCCAACTATAGCTGCTCTGAGTTTCTATTTTAGATCATATTGAAATGTTTTTCTTTTTTTTTTTTATTGCTTTAAGTTCACATAGTCCACAGAAAAAGGAAAATGACTGCTAGCAAAGAGTCTTTTTGCCCATACATTTGTCAGTGCTATCCTGTTCTTAATTGTTTGAAGATTCCTTTTTAGGACTAGTGAAACGAAATGATACTGAAAAATGAAAGAGTTTATGATGATTCTAACCCAGAAACGATTATATATATATATACTGAGAGAGAGAAAAATAATAATAATCAAATTTGCTTTATCTGTTCAGTATCAGAAGAATTCAGCTCCAAAAAGGAACAAAATAAGTCAGGCAAGAAAAATATTTTGTCTATGGGTTTTGTAGGATTTTATCACTTAGCAAAGTAGTAAGAAGATCAAAACCATAGTGAAAAGTTGGCAGAAGATTTGGCCAGTTAAGTAAACATTTACAGCTCTGCATAAAGTATAAGTGCCATTTGTTTTGCCAGTAACATTCCCACTCCACCTCCATATGCACTCTTTCATCAAGGATGTTTTGAAGTATGCCAAAAGACAACTTGAAACACCTTCAAAGCTGTAAGGCAGCAACTAATATGAAGCTTTTCAAAGACCGTGTATTTTCTATTGTACTTCAATTAAGAAAAGTAAACAGTAAAACTTTATTTCAGAGATTATATCAGCAGAACAGAACACAGCCACAGGATAATGGTCTCCTCCACATATAGGGCCAAGCCATCTAGACATCAAAAATGAATGTTACTATTATTGTATAGCTGCATTCACACTGGAGAAGAGGGCAAACTTCTTCAGCTGATACTGCATTGTAATTTTAATTGGTTAAACATGTTTCCACTGGCCAGAGTGAGAAAGGCAGTGGAGAAAAAAAGAGGCAGTAACAGTGAGGTGAGATGCAAATTTTAAAACAGTCAATCTGTTTTAGGAGGCTCACAGTGGTGCAGCTTTCCGCCCTTTTTTTTTTTATTATTGTGTCAAATGATGGGTCTGGGAAGAAAAAAAAGACCTATTTCTATAATTTCTTTCACTTTTTCAGCATTTATTTTTATTACTTTTTATTCTCTGGTAATTAGCAATTTGCCCAGTGTACATAAGACTGCAAGTCAGATTTGCCAGGATGGAATGTGTGAGAGTTACGGGTATATGAAATGAATGCAATATGTTAAAGGATGCCTTTTTCTTATTTGATGTACAGTTTGTTCTTGAGGAAAGAATATTCCTCAGAAATGAGAAATGTGGTGTACATTAACCAAGACTATGTTGCAATTTGCAAGAGAATAGAATGATCTGAACTACGTTATCATACTGAACATCACAGTATTGTTCTCTGTGCCATTGCTGAGTGCATCTTGGCAACTTGTGTGACAGATACCACTTTGCTGAAAATGCAGATGAATTCAAAAGTGCACTAACCAGAGCCAGCAGACAATGGAAATTGTTCTGGTCACTTGTTGCCACTTGAGGATCGCTTTAGAAAATGGAACTAGGAGAAAAAGAAGAAAAAAAAAAAAAAGCCATAAGCATCCCGTATGTTTATTTGCTTGTCTCTCTCTCTCTCTTAGCTGTTTGTGCAAATGTGTGCAAATACATATTCATACATGCACCTGAAAATGTTAGGTATTAGACACTTGAAATTATAGGATCATAGAATGGTTTGGGTTGGAAGGGACCTTTAAGGTCATCTGGTTTCATCCCCCCTGCTTTAGGCAGGGACACTTCCCTCTAGACCAGGTTGCTCAAAGCTTCATGCAGCCTGGCCTTGAAATGCTGAAAGTATCCACTAAATCCTCCCCAAGTGTGTGTGTTCAGTCACTGAAAACCACCAGTGCATCTGCTTGCCTCATGTTTCATAAGAATCAAATCCCCAAAGCATAAAGTTCCTCGCTATCATGTATTATTACCACACTCGAGGGAAGTATGCTTTTACATGCTTTCCAGACAACTCTTTTACATCCCTGCTGTAACAGAAGCACATCTATTGAAAAGTAGCTTTTCAAGAGAAGGAGTGGTCTTTGCCATCTGGCATTAGTCTTATTTCTGCATCAGTGCTTTTAGGGATTGCTGACCTGAATGGGGCAGGTCAAATGAAAATCAATGGGTAGCTTGTGAATGATCTTTCAGTGGACTGATGGCAAATATAGTCCAAGCTGGATCAGTCTAGCAGTGGCCATAACTGAAAAGATGAGCCACGGTAATTCTGATTGCTGGATTTATTCTATATGCTCAACTCTCAGTTTTATATGCTCATTCTCAGCAACAACGTTCTCTCTACCATACATACTTGTGAGTGTAGCATAGTACATGGGTGTGAGTGATGATCTTAGCTTCCAGCTGTGCTTATGTAATAAAAATTGGCCTCATAAGTACCTTCTTGAGTAGTTCTGCAAAAAGACTGATGTTGTAGACAAGTTCATATTCTGTCAGTGAGTAAATTCTCTCTTCCATTTGGAAGAAATATTATATGCACTGCTAATTTGCAGGAATGTTTTTTATAAAATTAAACGTTGAAATTACAACATCTGTTTGCTTGTTTGGAATTAAAGCTGCATAAGGCTGTTGCAAATGTGGCACAGAAGTAGTGGGGAGTTGAACAGGACCTATTTATTGTATCCTATGCAGGCAAGGACTCAAGTGGTAGCCACCGTTTCTAAGCACTTTCAGCCTGCTCTGAGAGCTATTCCTGTAATGTTTTCTTATCACTCTGCTAGCATGTGGCTCTGCCTCTTTCCAGGCCTCATGAATGTTTTTGCTGGGCTCTCTCACCTCAGGTCTCGATCTTCCAATGATTCCTTCATGCTTCCCCAGCTTATGTCACGCTCTACCAGTTTCCACAGAGTCCCAGCTCTTCCCCATTTATTCTTTAACACTTTGCTGAGAACTGAGGCTCTCAGCATTAGCAGGAGTAGCTGTTAAGATATAGCTGGTACATGTATTAACAGTTTGTGGGTTTTGAAGGTTTTGCTGTTTAATTAGCTTTAGAGATAAACTGGTAAATAGTTAGCAAAGTCATTTAAAAAATCTGTGATTCCTTCATGGATGGTAGTGCTTAATTTGAAAGCCATATACAGAAACTGAAGCATGACAAAGAATACTTCCAACCCTACTTTCAGTGCAAATCTCAACATAATGCCAGCTCCAGAGTTTTACTTAACTCTTCTAGAAAAAATTTACTTTTTGGACTATTCCTTTTTTTGGTATCTATGATGCTGCATCTGGCAGAAAATGCAATTCATCATTTCTTGTTGGAGAACCCACCTGTATTATTTATATATATCCATATATATATATATATATATATATATTGAGATGCAGTATGTGAGAGGTAGGATTGATGACAGATTACTTTTAATATCATTTTCCATGCTAGCCAGCCTTCCATCAATCCCTTTTATAATGTGGTAGCTCACTCATGTGGATCATTTGTGAGCACTAGAAAATAGAAGATACTGCATCTTTTAAAGGCATAAACAAGCATCATAATTTACTGTCCAGTGTGAGACCATCTGTTAGCATGTGCAGTGTGTCAATAAATGGCTCCATGAGCAGTGCTCAGATACAAGTAGTAGGTACTTCTGAGCTCAGCTTAGCAGATCCCAGGTGCTGCTCGTGCTTCCCAGGCAGTTTCAGGCTTCCAAGCAATAACAGCAGTGACTTGACTGTGAAGCAGCCGTAGCAGCTTTCATTCAGAAACGGAAAGGCTGGGAAAGGTGAAGCCAAAAGTTTGCACAACAAGCTAGTGATCAAAGTGCTCATGCAGTTGTTGCCTTTTGTTTAGAAGTAAAAAATATGACCGTAGGGGTGGGCTGTTTAGCCTAGGACTCTGCTTCTCTGAATATGCCAGAGCTCCAGGAGTTCAGATCTCTATTTTCTCTTCCATCTGGGCCTTTGTTTAAATTTTTCTGTTATTTAGGCCACCCTCTTGTGAAATCCTGAATTTCTCTGAGTGCTTTCTGAGTGCTTAGATCGCTACACAAGGCAAAGATGAGTGAAGCTCTCTCTTTTACAGGCGACATGTCTGTAAAATGACAAGTCCTGCTAATTAAGACATCTGACTTTAAAATTACAAGGTTCCAGGATTCTTAAGACATTTTACCCATTCCATTCACCTGAGAGATCATTTTTTCCATTGTGAGCAGCAGTATCTTTGTCTTTTATTCCACGTTGCATACATTATCTTCTATTGTCTTTCAGATACCACTTTTTACATGCAGACACCAGTGACCATGTCCATTCATCCATGTCTGTGGGATATATGATTTCATACTTTTAGAAATCACAGTGAATGCTTTGAATAGAAAATATTACCAAGGTATAATAAAAAGATGGAGGATAAGTAGTCTCAGAAGAATCAGCCTAACTCTGAGAACTCTCTGGAAGCACAGAGGTTTTGTAATAGCATTTGAATGTGGTCAAGCTAGCTAAAGGATCCTGACTGCTTTTTTTTTTCTACTTTTGTCTAAATACAAAGTGACTGCATGTGCTTCTGCTGAGAACCTGAGTACTGACTATTTCTTATCATCTAAAGTCAGACCTCAAAAAATGATGTTCTCCCATTCTGTTCACCTGGAAGCATACATTTTTCCCTTGAAATTAAAATCCTGTGTTTATGATAAAAAATGCTTCCAAGAAAAAAACACGATAAAAAGGTAACTATATGTAATTCATTATAAATCTTCATTTGTTGGATTTCATTTGCCACCACTTCAAAATACTTCATGATATTAATTTTAAAACCATTTTTTGTTTTGTTTACAGGAAAATTCCTGTCCTTTTTTTGATAGCAGCCCTATTAATTTCTTTATTTTATTTTTAGTTAGTAGATAATTCTGTGTGCTGCAATAGTGAATACTCTGCAAGTAATCTGATGTTATTCTTTACTCTTAAATCAATATAAGACTCAAAAGATGGGTTGCCTTTTGTGCAGTGGATGAAATACTATGTTGCTAAGAGAATTTCCCCAAAATACTTTTTCATATTTTCGAAGTAGCGTTGGATGTGATTCCTAAAAGAAATCCTCGTATTTTATACCAAGAAGTTTATCTTTGATGTATTTAACCACGTGTCCAGGTTGTCAAGAGTTACAAGTTGTGTTAAGTTTAGAGCGTTTCTTTAGTCCTCAAATTCCTGGATTGTGGCACAATAGAGCTATTCTGTCTGTCTGTCTGTCTGTCTGTCTGTCTGTCTGTCTGTCTCTCTCTCTCTCTCTATATATATATATGCGTATCAGAATTTGTCTAGCATGTTTTGCTATGCAGAGTATTTAGCAAAGATTTACTTTTCTATTCATCTGATTCCACTAACAGAAAAGTCACCACCAATTTGATGAGCCAATTTTAAAGATACTATTTTTAACAGTATATGAGTGCAATGGCCACAGTTAATGACATGAAGTATCTCTAACTTGGGATATGTGGATCAATGACTATATTGTTCTGCCATTATTTCATACAATAGTTCTTTGTCAAACAAGTAGATGTTTGTATTTTTGTCATTTTACAGTAGCGTGACATTTATGAAAAAGGAGAATTAGATAAATTTTATACTTTGCATTAGAAGTGGTCTTTGGAAGCTTCTGGAAATATCTGTAATATAAGGCATGCAGTTGCACCATACATTGTTGACCCCAGATTGCAGGTAGGAAGTAAGTTGGCCACAAGGATTCCAGTAGGGAATACAGGATGGAAAGGCCTCTTTTATAACTCTTAAAACTCTGACTTCATCATGAGTGTTTTCATTGCTAATAATCAGTTCTTCAAGCTGTTCAGAAAATAACGTATCTGTTATCTGCCTGCTTGAATGTTGCAGCAACAGACACTACTGCAAGTTTTTGTAGGGAAGGGGTGTTCACTTGGATATAAGAATTGCAGAGTCCAGACTGAAAAGTAGCTGTCACTGAAATGCCTGGGAGTCATCCACGTGTGCAGTACAGCAAGCTGGGACATGGAGCAGAATAGACCCCGTGCTGTGTAGCTCTTATGAAAGGCAGGTTTTGACTGATGTTTCTGCCTTGTAACTTCTAAATTTCACAGTCACTGTTCTGAGTTCAGTTTCTCAGCTACATGGCGCAACAGCAGACCTCAGTGCTACACAACGCAATCTGATTGTTCCCTTATTTCCCTTGGTACAGTAATAAATGCACATAATTTAGAAATCCATTTTCTATAAATCTGGAAAAAAAATAATATTTACCCATGCGTGCTGACATTTGTTGCAAAGGATGTCAAAGAGTTCATAGATGATCCAAACCCTTGCACTGTGCCATTGTCACATGGAGATACCTATTGAGTACACGCCTCCCAGTGTGTATCAAGAGCTGATTATGGAGGAGAAACACTGATTTAGTGTACGCTCTCAGGAAGAGAAGCATAAGCTCTTTGAAGTCTGTGGAGCACAACAGTTTATCTTTTTATAATGGTCTCATTTTAAAATAATTGGGATAGTACTCGATGCATCTTCTTTGAAGGAGTAAAGTACCTTACGCACACAAACTTCTGATTGTTAGGAAGGCAAAACCTCTGCAGACCCAAAGACTGTCTCATTGTTCCATCGCTCCTGTCTGCCTTTATCTGAAGTTGCCAATCCATACCTAGCTGCAGTAAAAATAATGGGTATGAAAACACATTTTATGTGTAGAAATGAAACAAGCTCCTAGCTCTGTGTTTGCATAAAGATAATAACGATGATCATCCCAGGCAGAAAAATAGCAGTCACACAGGTACAGGTAGGCTGAAAAAGCAAATTATTAGTGTTAAAAAAAGCATGAATGTAATTAAGCACCTTGTGTTCCAACTAGAGCGGTTACCAAGCAGGTAGTACACGACTGGGTTGTGAACAAATGCATATATAATTAATATAATAAATTCCTAAGAAAAAGGAATTGGTAAGTTGTACATAACAGCACGTGGAGTATAGGTATTAGGAAGTGTGACTTCATGGTCCACGTGGTCCTAAAATGGTTTCCCAGTGCTTCAACTCCACAAGTGATGACTGAGTCTCAAAAGATTTTCTCCTTATTTAAAACTGCAAGTATAAAGTTGTGCCACTGTATGGTCAATAGAGATGTGAACTCATTACTTTAGTAAAGTCTACTGTGAGTAATTTGTAACTGTGGATATGCTAAATTAACTCCTTGAATATCTGGAGGAGGGATGGTAAACTATTAGTAAATATACATGTATTTTTTATGATGTTTGTTGTGTTAAAGGGAAATATTAATCAGATTAGTGTCACAATATAAACACGCTCAGAATTATAGTATCATTCCAATTAATTCTTCATTCAGATTCCCACACAGGTGAAAACACGAGTGTTGTTCCTAGAGGCAGCACATTACTGTTTCATTACACATTCTGAAAACAAAGAATAAAAAGATAACTAGATCCATCACCAGCACAGCACTGATGTCGCGAAACGTGAGCAACCTGGTCAATGCAGGCTCCTCCGCTCACGGCTTTCCGCGGACTTACTCCTGCCGTGGACCTTCCTGCTCTCCTCGCAGGCATCCCTCGTGGACTTACTCCTACCGGGAGCCTTCCTGCTTCCCTGCAGGAATCCCCTGCCTCCCGTGGACTTACTCTTGCCGCGGGGGCGATTCAGCACCTCAAGGACTTACTTTACTGCTGAAAGCACCACGCTCACGGACTTACTCTCTGCCTTGAGTGCAATTAATAAAGCCTGTAGATTATCTCAAGGACAAATGGTGCTTTGCCTCAGAGAGGGCACCAGTTTGTAGAGATTCATATCTACAGTGCTGACCTTGAGCAGGCCAGAACCAAGTAACTGCACAGTTCACACCAGTACGGTGAGCAGAAGAAAATGGCGTTTATTAGCTGGTGCAACCTGCTTATATATCTTATGTTCTTCGTCTACACCCACGAGCCAGCTTAGTGGATATGCATAACACTAATCAGAGCAGGGGAGGCCTATCGCATTACATCTGAAGCCACCTCGTTAACACCTATTCCTGTCGCGTTACATCGCGATATCTCGGCAGTCGCCTAATACAACAACAGCTTACCGCCATGTGCCATGTTTACTTACACTGAACAATAGGCAAAGCAAGTCTTCGAAATGAGCACACCAACAGGAAAAATAAAACTCTCCAATTAGGTAACCATTAAAATGAATAACAATAAAATAAAGTATAAAGAAATTTACATTCACTCTTAAAATGCCCCATATTTTGTTACAGTATTTAATTTCAGTAGACGTCATTGCAAGTAGCTGGGTATATCGTAATGGATTCCGACCATGTGAAAGCTAGA
Organism: Oreortyx pictus; assembly: GCA_036925125.1. Taxonomy (NCBI): domain Eukaryota; kingdom Metazoa; phylum Chordata; class Aves; order Galliformes; family Odontophoridae; genus Oreortyx; species Oreortyx pictus. The sequence continues at coordinate 75,610,170 of JAUPFR010000001.1, read as the reverse complement.
ACAATAAAACACTTTTGAATTACACATGGCAAAAAGGAAAATGTCTGCTTCTTGAGTGCACAGTACTACAGCATCATACAGAAACGTGTTTGCCAGCAAGTCTGTTTAGTCGGACAAGTAAAATGCTTGTAACCAGGAATTACAGATACATGTCCATTACCTGCACTAGCTTTGTAATGGGTACTAAACACGTACTGGTAACCAGCGATAAGAAACAGCTGCTCTCAGCTTCTGGGCTTCTGCCAAAAATGAGATGATTATTCTCTCAGCATAGCTGTAAAAAGTACCGCATATTTTGTCAACTCAAATTTAAGCAAGGCTGGAATCATCCAGGAAAGCAACAGTGTACTATAGACAGCTTCACAGCAATCTCTTGAAGGAACACTAAATCCAATTATGCAGAACATCACAGAATTTTATTATTCCTAGAGCACTTAGGTCTCGTGAAGGCAAGTATTTGTTCCTCTTTCAAAGTATCCAGAACGCTATCATATGTAAGATTTTGTGCTAAGTTATGACCACTAAGCTCTTAGGCAGATTAATTCAGAAACGACAGAAAGAGAACACCTTCCAAAATTATATGGCAATCTGTTGTTCAGGTGTTTAATTAAAAAGGAAACTAAAGAGTGGCAGAACTGTAGCTTGGTGATATTCCCATTGGGAATATTAATAGTTGTTCAGGAGAGCATTAGATAAGAAACTTGATTTTTAGTTGTACTGAAGGGCGTTTTATTTACAAACAATACAATGATATTCAAATTAGTCCTCAGATAATACCAAATAACCAAATCCCATGAGTCAGAAACTTTTATCAACGCCACTGTGCCAACCTTTAAGAATATCTGATGTACACAGTGTAGATTACTGAACAAAGCATACAGAGAAAGCACTGAGCCCTCAGTAGTGTAAAATGAAATTGTAACCTATGTCAAAATCCTTGGCTTTGGTTTCCTACCCACTCCTAGACTGAGGAGAATAGTGGATCAGTTACTGAAGCTACATGTACAGCACTTTATGTTCTCACTGCCAGACAGAATAGCTAAGCATTCTATATGAAATACAGTGTAAAACAAAGATTAATAGGGGAGAATGTTTCCTTGTTGAATGTAGCTAACACCAAAACATGACATGATATTCCATGCCTTCTGCAGTCGTATAAATTATGTAACGAACTGCATCTTTACATCATTAGAGGCTATATGTATTGCTCAGAAATTGAGAAGCTGTGCACATCTTGCAGGCAGAGCTACCAAAATGAGCAGCTCAGAGAATGGCAACCTGAGCCTTCACAGCTGTCAGGCTGCACGGTGTACAAGCATGGAACAAAAAGACAGTGCCTGTCCGAAGAAGGGATGTTTTATTATCTCTAATTGATGTGTGTATTTGAGTATTGCTATTGGAAAATGCTCAGTGCTTTTGTACGTGTGGGTTATGACACATCAATAGCATTAATGCACTCTTTTTCCATGGGAGCTGTCATTATAATTCATTCCGCATTTCTGATGCACTTCAAGAGTTATCTGTTTTCATGGTTCATGCCATCGAAATTGAATTTCTCCTTTCTTTCATATAAAGTGCAGTACCATGTAAGTAATGGAAAAGCGATGCGCCCAGCTGAGCTGCAGATGGCTTGTTGGGGGTTAAAGTCAATAACCACAGGACCTACAAAGACGCTGCAGCAGGTGTTTCATAGGTCACCTGCAATCTGAACCATGGTCACCAAATCTGTATTTCTTACATATTCCAGCCATATCCCACTACCCAGGCTGCACCCTATTCCCACCTCCTTTCCAGAGCATGTGAAATGGCATGAAGCTCACGTCACACTGCCTTGCCTTGCCGGGGTCGCTATCCTCCTCCATCAGATTCCATGTGTACACACGTTTACCAAAATACCAGAACTTCCCAATGGAGCTATTTTTGTAAGAATGTCTCACATGTTTCCGCCGACTGCAGTCTGTTAGCAGGGGAGGAGAGTGAATTTCACTCTGCGGATTGACTCCTGTGTGGTTAACAGTTCTGGTACAAATACATAAAGCGGTTCCTCTGATGTGCAGGGATTTGTTGACTTTGTTGAAACTTGGGAGTGGCCTTGCTGAGGTATTTATTTCAAAGGAGAAAGAAAAGAGTGCACCAAACGATCCCTAGTTGAGTGCAGGAGACGATCCTTTTCCTGCGTGAACAGCAGGGGTCACTAAAAAGAAGGATTACACTGGGGAAAGCAAGCAGACATTTTTTTTCCAGCCAAATCACTTTTCATATAAAGAAGTCACTGTCTTGAAAAAAGAAAATCGGTGGTCCTACAGTTCTTGATGGATAAAAACCTCCAAATTAAACAAAGAAAGAAACATCCTAGCATTCAGACTGTGACATAAATTATAAAATGCCTCTAACAATCTAATTATTTAGAATTGTTTTGTCAACAATTTCTTTTAAATATAACTTTGTTACATTTTTTTTCTCCACTGCATTGTAAGTTGATGTAGACATTTAACACCGTGATAGCCAATAGTGAGTAATGTGTGCCCACAGTGATATTCTCTTCATTATTTGCTGTTATTGGAAGTCAATAAAGCACAGTTAGTCATGCAGAGAAGTAAAAATGAAGTTGTTCTGCACTTAGAACAAGTCAACAGAAGAATAAACAGAATACTCAGAGGGAATGTCAGCTTAGCTTCACTCAGCGTGAAGTGTAAATAAGTGTCTAACTTTGTTCTTAGATGGATGTAAGGAACTGATCACACAAGAAAAGCAATTGAAGAAAACCCAGACAAATACATTGACAGAAGGAAGCCTATAAAAAAGCATGCTACAGAGATAGGTCACCTGCTATGCTTCATATCTGTTCTTGAAGTTTAGAAGCCAAGGAGGTTTTTGTATTTATCTTTGCAGCTGAATGAGTTCAATTTCACTCAGATTAGCCCAGAAATTTCAGAACAGCAGGTTAATCCTTCCTGCCTTCATGGGCAACTGAGCAAACAGACCAATATCGGTGTGGCCAAGTGTAAAATTGTAATTCTAGAGATTAATGTTGTCTTTCCTGTTTGCTTTGAACTTGACCCTCGTGTTTTTCTTCTAGGTAAGTTTGTATGTATGTGTGTATGTGCGCAGTTATTTATTTATTTGTTTCTTTATTGGTTAACAGCTTCTGTCCAAGGCCCCTGGGAGAGGGCAATCTCGCCAAACAAAGTGCCCTATTACATCAAGTGAGTATAAAGAGTAATTTATTCTAGCTATTTACATTTGGTGTTTAGACAGACATTGGATATTTTCTCATATTACCAAGAACTGCTCCTATGTTGTCTAAAAGGGGAGAAAAAAATGAGTGAAACGTGCAGCAAATTTCACAGTATTATGCTAGATATTTAAAAGTATCATAAGATGCACTGATTTGTTTGTTGCTTGATTTTATGCTTCCATAAATTATCTGCAAAATACGTAAAGCTTTGGGGTATCTGGAATATATTTGCTCACTGAAGAATATATATGGCAGGTTTTGCCAAAGTAATCAAAACAACAACAAAAAAATTCAGGGTTGCATTTTGTGGATGTGATGCACTATCTTTTTGATCTCACAATGCAAATACTTAATACAATGAATTCTTTTAAGGAGAGTGTTTAGTTGAATCTGTTGCTGAGGGACAAAACAGTCTCTATAAATTGTTCTGTCTGAGTTTAGTTTTCACATTCAGACAGTTTGTTGAATGAGGTATGTATACATAAAGAATGAGAGGAAAAAAAAAACAAAAAACAAACAAACAAAAAAGCTGCTGAACATATGTGTTTCCAGTGTCATACAGCCCCATTCCACAGCAAATACAAAAGAACTTTTAAAGCATTTTTTCTTCTTTCTTCAGTTGCTTATTATTTGTAATATGTGTCTTGGAACTATTTATACATAGCTTCTGGAGGAAACGGGTGATACAGTGTCTGTGATAAAGACGGTAGTACCAGTAAGTGAAACATGGGTTGAATAGCACATTCGTATGCTTCCTCCTTACCTTCCCAGTATACTTTGGTTTCAAGCTCAAAGAGGCTAGATTTATGTTGGATAAGAGGAAATAATTTTTTGCAGTGAGGGTGGTGAGGCTCTGGAACAGGTTGCCCAGAGATCTGGTGGTTGACCTGTTCCTGAAGACTTTCAATGCAAGGCTCGATGGGGATTCTATTCCATGATTCCATACTTTGGAAACTCAACCAGTGTCACTCAACCATCTGGCCACTGTGGCACTTCAGTCGCTCCAGTAGCTTCAGAACAAATCTTTATATGTGAAGAAGGCCAGGTCTGTTGTGCAATGCAGTGTTGTACCTAGCTGTACCTTGTTTAAGTTCATTTGCTATTCCTGTGTGATTTCTCTGATGTACTTGGAAATGGATCATTGCAATGCTATTTGGCTACAAATAATGAAACAGATGTAAGGAAGCTGAAAGCTCTATCAAAGAGAGGAGAGAGGATAGTCTATGGGGAGAAAGTGCTGGAAAGCAGTAGCAATCTCTGGCACACAGGAGTCAGTTTGTGGCACCACAGTGAAGGACAAGGTTCTCCTTTTCTCTGTCCCATGACATGACTTACCATTACAGGCCTTGGCAATTCTTAAGTGTAGGCATGAGATGTGTTTCATGCTGCTCTTCCCACCTCTCCATGTGCTACTCGCATCCAGCAGCCATGGGTAACTGTTGATTGTTCATGATAACATGATCAGCGATGACTATTCCTTAGTAGTTTTTTGTGTCCAGTTTCCATTTCATCTTCTGTTTCAGAAAGTTCAAAGGGAAATATTCATTTTGTTCACTTTAGACAATATATTAGTCCTCATGAGTTGTAGCAGTACTATTTTAAATTCAGCTACAACTTACTGTTGATGAGATGAGAAATAAACTGGTCAAGTGTCTTAGTTCGTTGTCACATCTATTCCCTTCTCCAGCTGACCTCAGTCATTTTCATCCATTCTCATCACTCATACTTCATGTTTGAACACAACTATGCAAATTGCCAGTTTTTGCTACCATTTTGACTATTTAACTTAGCATATTTTTTATTTATTCTTTAAACTCCTACGTCTCTATTGTGAATCCTCTAGGAGCTTCCATGAAGATGGAGCAACTATGGATAGCGTTCTCTTAATGCTTATATAATTTTCTTTCTGTCATCAGTGTAAAATAATGGTAATACACATTTCATTATTTTTCATTTTATGTTTTTCCCTTGATGCTTAACTGTTTTATCTCATCATTTTCACATTTGCAGTGGCACAGCCTTCGTTAAATCAGGCAGTACTTAATGTTAAAATCCTCAGCAGCAATATTTACTTACTGATAGGTATGTTCAGGCTTTTCGATTTCCCTCGTTAAGATTTCATTTTTATACAGCTGATTAATCTTTCCTCTAAAGCTATTATTTCAGTAATTCCTTCTTGAGATTATTCATGCTGGTACTTTTTCTCTAAATGGCATAATTGCCATTGCAAATACAGTTACCAACAATGCACAACCTGTTTCAGGTATTCAGAGTCTCTGCTATTTCAGTGTCTTGGCCTACTGTCAGCCTCATGAAAATTGCAGCAAAGTGGCGATGCACCAGCTGCTGCATTCTTCCACCTTTTCATGTGGTTTGGTCCCAGTGGGAATGATGAGCCAGGACAGCAGTTCAGCCTCACCCCTTTCTTCCTTGGTATTCTGAAAAACCAAGCTTCTGTGTTCAAGGACAGCTTCCACAACAGCAAGTGGACATTCCTGTCTAGAATGTCTGGTGCTACTCAGGAAATAATCCATCCCTTTTGCCTCTGGACTAAAACATGCAAAATTTCTCTAAAACTTGTTTTAGCAAATGCTTTTCTTTATGGCTTTTTTCTCCCCTCAATATATTAATTATGTCTAGTGCAACATTTAAAGATTTTATTAACTTGAAAAAGGAGAGAAGATAAAAACATCAGTTCTGTTCTTTGAGGCCTTGGTCCTATCCTTATTTGAGGGTGACTTGGAAAATGGGAAAGCAGAAGTAGGCAGAGTCATGTCTGTGCTCTTCAGCAATGTTTTAGTTATTCATTAAAATTTCTAAATTTAAGGCTTTAGAGGCAAAATAGGCAATTACTGTTCATCAAAAATTTGAAAAGCAAGTGAAACAAATGTGCAGAACAAAGACTACTGCATATGTTATCAAAAGATTTTTTTTTTTAAAAAAGCTTAAATTCTAAAAAAAGGTTGATAATGAAGGTAGAAAGACTGCAGACTTTTAATTTCAGAATTTGGGATAAATCATATCTTAGAATAACTACCCTTGTGATTGAAATATGCAAACGCACAAACACTTGTTATCCTCCAGTCAAACATGGAGGGACAGCTCCAAAGCAGTGATGAATAGCAGAACCAAATGCCTGCTTTGGATTTTGCAACAGAAGCAGTTGCTCATGCTACACGACCCAATTCCTCTCTAGTGACCATCCTCTTGGGGCACAAGGAGACATAAAACAGCTGTACTCTGAATCTTGTTTTGCCTTGTGTGTGGCTTACCCCTGCTAAGTAAATAATGTAGCCACTATGCAGTCCTGAGAGACCTCTGTTGCCTTGGAATGGGGAGGAATAGTTGGACTGAAATCTGCAATTTACTTTATTTCCCCACAAAATTCAGTATTCCTGCCGTCGTGATCCGTTGAAATTTAGTAGTTGTTGACTTCTTTATTTGTACTAATCTTTGACGTTATTCATGCGCTGTATAGCTAACTTCCAGTTAGTCCATCTTCTCAGCCTCTTGCTGTGCCCATTCTTTTGAAGGATTTAAAATGCTTCTGCGAAAATACAGTAGTCTTTCATCTCAGGACTTTTCACAAAGGAAGCCTTCCAAGTTATTTCCCAGCCAAGCTTATTTTGTTACACAGATTATGGCAGTTCACTGAACTTTGTCCTGCTGAGGACAAAGCTGGATTTTCAGGAGCACAGATTCGGCTCCTTGAGAAGATCCATATGAGACTATCGATATAAATTTGCTGTGCGTTTTCTTAACTCCAAGAGCTACACATCCCCACTTTCTGACCCTCCTCCGTGCTACAATTTCCCATGAGAGTATTTTACTTTATTAAATGTATCAGTTTGTGACATATATTTTTGTTAGTTTTAGATTCTGCACTCTTTCTATACTCCATACGGGAGATACAGCAGTTCTGTAAACATACTTCTTTTGTTGTCTTGCTTCTTAATCTCCCTTTTAATTGTTGTGTAACCATGCAGAATTTCGGCACAGAAAAAAAAAAAAAAAAAAAAAAGCCAAGAGCCCAGAGATTTCATTGTAAAAGCGAAGAGATTAAAGGCATGATTCTTTTACTTTTTTTTTTTTTTCAACTTAGACATGGAACAAATGAATCTATCTGAATTAAATTCCACTAAGATAAAATAAAGCAAAGAGTTGCTGTAAAATCACTCGGGTTAATTGTTTCTTCTGCAGAACGTAGATAAGTATGACACAAAAGCAAGTAGGAAATGTCTGTCAGACAAAGCAAAGAGAGACATGGAACACCATAAATAAATAATGTATACTTGTGTGTATGTACTGATTTGAGCTGTGAGCAAGTTCTGCAAGCCAGGCATATGGCTGACAGTTAGCCTACCTACCAAGTACCAAAAAATGTAATACTTTGACTTTTAAAAAGCACAGCTATTCTGGTCTCTTCATGTCTTTCAGCTCCAAACTCTCAATTCCAGAATTGTAGCTATTGTGATGAAAAGAAAAAGTCTCATACTATTCAGTCTGTCTTAAAATTACCATGTTGTCTAGCATAAAACCATCAGTTAAATATCTGTTATTTCCAAGACGTTTGTCCAAATGCAGCTTTCCTTTATCATCTCTTGGATGTGGTTCCAAACCTTGTCACAAAGTTTGAAACTTGGCTGTGAGTGAATGTGAGACCCTGGAGCTCGTACCCAAAGTGGAGGAGCTTCCTGAGGCACTTGCACAGCACTCAGGGACTGTGGTCCTGCTAATCTTACAGTGCTTGTGCTGAAGTGGAAAGTAAAGTGCTTAACTTTTGTTATCAGAAGCATTCAGTGTGAATTATCACGACTGTTTATGGTGTTGAGCAATACAGAGAAGAAGAAGAAAGTAAGGTTACTTTTTGTGCAGGTTAAATCTTAAAATGCCTTTAGGCAGATAATGTTGGTACTCTCCAGGAATGAATTTGAGTTTTTTGGCTTGTTTGCTCAGTTTGGGAATGAGCTGGGTGAGAGAATTTTGGATGGAATCTGGCTTTCCTTAATTTCCTTAATTAATAGGAAAGCATCAACATTTTAAATCCATTACATTCAGCTAGCTATTCATTGCTTTCCAGCTCTGGGGCTAAGAGAGCAATAAATGAACCACTTTTACAGGCGGTAAGATGAAATGTAAACTTTTGTTACTGAACAAGGAGTATCTTTATAGAGTAATACAGTATAATTACACAATATTGAAGGTATCATAGCTGAAATTGTTATATTTATTGTGAGCTGAATGTGATTTTTTGCTTGTATTTTACCTTTTACTTCATTTCTCCTTGCTCCATTTTACTTCAGTGATTAAATACAGTTTCTCTGTGTTAACAATCATCAAGAACAAAAAATTAACATAGCCCATATAATTTTGAAAGAGTTGAATGACATATATACAATATGGGCCTATTTTATACAGTACGTGCCCCATCTTCCATAAAAAATAGATTTTACAGCTGCTCCTGATAGATGAAATTTATTGCCATATACTGCAAGCCCATGTTTTAAACATTGTGTGCTTAATGAGCAGAATTCAAAAATAGGAATTATGTTTGATTTCCACTGGAATGCTTTGAACTTGAAAAGATTAGACATATTAAGGGAAAAAAAGAGAAAGATTTGCCTGTCAGACTTTTCTTTTTTTAAAGATCAATTACATACTTAATTTAGATGACAGACAAAGAGAAGACAGCTTCTGACAACTGTCCAATGAAATCTTCATGGAAATGGGGAACAATATCTCAGATTTTTTACATACTCTTGCTACACTGAGAAGTTTCGTAAGTCCTTTGTTTCCTCAGAAGATTGACAGTTTCTCCCAAGCAGCAATTGCCATGTCTGCTGTCTGTACTGCTACTGGTTCAGAGTCTCTCGTGATGCACAGTGAGCAGACTAAGTATTTCCCCACTCCACCTGAGAAAAATAGCATCCCTATAAGAGAGTCAGCAGTAAGTCGCTCCCTCTTTACCTACTGTGCTTTATCTTGTCTCCTTCATGATCTCATCAGTCTAATACAAGGCAGGACTGTAATTAACATTTGTACATCCTAAGTTATGTTTCAATACCACTGAAAAAAAAATAGCTATTATAAACACAGTGGATATATACAGCACGCATCATTAATTGTACCCGCTGTGGATTCATGGCTCTGGCAGACTGATATTCTAGTGTTGGCATCCAGGGCAAAACAACAGTCTAGCAAAGACTGGGTACAATATCCAGATATACCCAGGCTTCTGTTTCTCCTGTGGCCTGTCAGGAAAAGGTCAGACTTTTTCCTGGTTTGATTTCTTTCTGAGAATAAACTCATTGAAGCTCCTAAATCTCTCGTGTGATTGCTCCTTCTCTGACTGTCTTGAGATGCCAGCCCTCCTATACACTGCAATAATCTCCTATATTTCAGAATCTTCTCTGTCTCAACATGTTTCTTGTCCAGAGTGACCTGTGCGATCTTTACATACTGAATCGTGACAATGGATTATATGAACCAGTTTTTCTCCTTATAGGACCCCATTCAAGATTTTCTTTCTTTTTTGTCAGATAATAGCAGCAGTGTTGTTACACGTCTGTTTTGTGATACCTGCATCTTTAGATCTTCAATCTTGATAAGTACTTTGTGCATGTATTAAGCTTAGACATTAAGGATGTTAAGGGAAATATTAATTGCATTAACTGGGAACTGTATAAATGTTGGTAAGATCAGATGTTAAGTAAAGATTCTTCATTAAGTAAAGAATATTAAGCAAAGAGTAACCAATAGGTTAGGAATAATCAAATCATCTATATTCATTTTCTTGCTTCTTATTTTCTGATTAAAAATTTGAACCTTCTGAGATAAATTACAATTTCAAATATGATCTATAGGCTTGGCAGCCTTTTGCATGCTATGTATTTGCTTTGAATTTCAATTACTCATCAGATACATTTTAATATTAGGAAATCTGTGGCTAGATAATTTAAGAAAACCTAACCATAAAAAAAATGTATCACAACATCTCTGCATAAATTGTTTTTCTTAGAAGTAGTTTTGATGAGACAAACATCATTGTCTTTCCATGACAACTGTATTTAGAAAATGAGATTATGGTGCAACACAACAGAGAACCATTATCAAGCAGTGCTTTATGTACTCAGCCTAGCACAATCACCACATGGTGTCAACAGCCTACTGAGCAGAATGGAGAGGAGAAGGCAAACCTTGCTGCCTAGCGGCTATTCCATTTGTGTACCTGGGTCTTTCCTCTTCCAAAATTTGCATCAATGTTGTTTGTAAAAGTCAGGTTGGGGACTTTGAGGGGGTGCAAGCACATTTAGCATAGCTCTAAATGACTATGACGGAAGGTTGCTGCAAACCTCTGAAGAAGTCTTTTGTTTACCTTTTATTCTTCACTTGCATGTTTCATATTTCATAATGTGAATGGATAAATTATTATGTTAATGAAATGGATGAGGGGGGATTATTATTCAGATTAGAATTCTTGTGAAGAAAAAATGCAAGTATCTAAAACCACAATAATTTGGTCACATTTGGGTATTATGAATTTAGATGTTTGCTAGATAACTTCATATTATTTTAATGTGCAAGTTGAAAAAGTGGCTTTAAATAGTTAGCCAACTGCTGCAGAGTAGAAACTGCACAGGAGCAGAGAGGGAAAGAGGTATCTTACTTTGCTTTGCTTTAAATACATTTGCCTGCATTTTTGTTTAAAAGCTGTACTGCTGAAGAAAATGTTATGAACTGAATTCCTAAGGATCATGACATCCTGTGTGAAGCATGTAAAAAATGTTAGAGACATAAAGATAAAACATAAATGGTTGGAAAACTACTGTGCTTGGCTTGTGAACATATGACTTCATAATAGCATCATGACTATAAATGTGAAACACCATGGTTGTATTTAAAATTTTAATCATGTACCAGAGAAGGTCTAGTTGGGCCATAGGTGTAATACTTAACTCATCATTAGGAAATGTTCATTACTCCCATAAACAGTTCTAGAATATGGGAGTGAAAGAGTACATAATAATACAAATGCATTATTGTTCTCACTATTACAGCTGCTGTGAACTACAAATATGTCATAACTAGATATGAGGAAGACAAATAAAAACAAGGCTTTAAATTATAAGAAAATACTGAAACACTAAAATAAGCTTTCATTCCAGCCAGCGTTTTCCAATCTGGCATCTGCCATAGTGGTGGTGCTATTAGCTGATACATACAGACTAATACATATTTTAACATTGTAAAGAATGTGACAAAAAAACTAAGAGATTTTCCTGCATGTTGAAACACAGAATAGCTGCACCTTCATTAGAAAATCAGAAGCTTTCTATGTCTTCCCAGACTGGTGATTTTTATCTACTATTTCATCTTCAATTTAACTCTCCTTAATTGCGTTTATCCTTATGACTTCATCAGTGGAAACTTTGTTGGCTGACCTTACCTACCCATCTTTTATCAAACACAGAAAAAGTTAAAGCAACTGCAAATACTGCTTGGTAATAACAACAGCAACAGCAGCAGTAAAGGGATTACAGCCAGAGAGAAGACTATAACTGTCCCTCAGGAACTTTGTGTATAATTCAGTTTCAGCTATAACCGTAGAAATAATAACAATATGGAGCAAACTCATAGGCGAATCTTCCATCAACTAAAACTTCACTCAGAGGTTTAAAAACTCAAATTTTATAGGAATCTTAAGGTTAAAACAATGTATTATATGCACAAATATGCATCTTATGACTCCTTAGACAATCTCTGCCCAAACAGTTAAGGAACAATCTGAAAAGTGTTGGAAGTCAAATTTGTATTGATTCGGGGTTTTTTTAACCATGTTTACTAAATAATGCCTGGACTCTATAAATCATGCATTGACTCTGATAGATGTAATTAAACAGATAAACTTTAAAAAGTTCTATAGTAAATGAGCCTACACTTATTATAGGCTTTCTTACACCTTCATTATGGTTTTGCGTGTAATTAATTTGCATTTCATTTAGTTTTGTTCCTGTTTTATCATCAGCTGCAGTCACGTTGCAGTTTCCAGTATCACTGAAAAAGATTTCATTAGAAAATGAGAAACTTAAGTTCTAATGCGAACTATTTTTCCATATATTGATCAGCTTTTAGCTATAGCAGTGATGTTCAATTATTTTTATTGTTGTGTTTTGCAGAATCTTGACTTCAAAAAAGTAGACATATTAGAAGTTAGCCTTCAGAAGACAGGACTGATATTCAGTTGTAAGAATACAAGTTCATCAAAAATTCATTTTGAAATTAAACAACTGAATGGAAAAACTTGAAGCCCACATTAATACCCTCAATCAGTACAGAGAGCTTGCACTTGTATTTTATATTTTATATATAAAATCTTTGTGATTTTAATAATTTTTTTTAACATGAAGCACAAAAAAAAAAAAAAAATTAGCAAAAGGAAAAAGGATTAAAAAAAAGAAAGAAAAGAGAGTATCCAACCAATGAAGGTTGGCCATATGACCTGTGCACAACAGAAGAAAACATGTTCTAATGTACAGTAGCAAAAACTCAGGGCTATGGAAATGTACTAGTGAGGGAAATAAGGTTTAAAATTGCTATTTTGAAAGAGAGGATACTTGCATGAAACAAATTTTCTTTGAGATCATAGCAAGCATCTTGATCGTTTATAGGCAGTATATTTCAAAAAAAGACACTGAAAGAAACGACTATTAGGACATAAAAAATCTGAATGTTGGAAAACCAGTCTATTTGCTAAATGTCTTCTTAAGACTTTTTTATTTTTTAAGTATTTTCTTTGAAGTTTATCTGCTACTTCTTTATTTAAGAGAAAATAGTTTTCTTTAGCACTGTCCTTGATAAAAAAAATCTCTCTTCTGACACTGTTCAACATCCAGAACATTGCCCTCCTTTTTCCTGGAATTTGTGTCTATTGCTAGTCCATGTTTTTCTTCCTGCCCAGTCTTTTCTAGCTTCTGTAGCCTTTTTTTCCCCACTAAAACAGCTCTTTACAAGGTCACTAACAGTTTCCTGTTGCCTAGCTCCAAGAATCTTTTCAGTTTTCACATTCTTCTAGGTCATTCCACCACTGTGAGCAAGCCATCTTCCCACTGTCTTTTTTAGTTTCTCTTGGCTTATTTTCAGGATTTCCCTTGTGATAATTTACCCTTCACTTTTTCTGCATCTTTCCCTTGCCTTCTAATGAACTCTTTGCAGAGTCTGTCCTCCCACTGGTTGTCTGCCTCCAGCCCATCACCCTCTTTATCTTACTTTCTCTTAGTGCTATTTTCAGTCTTCAGTCCTTGTACGCACCTTAATAGCAACCGCACTTCCTTTCATTTCATGTCCATTTTATTTAGTTGTTCAAGTGACTTCTACATGCATCTCATTAATTACTGTTTTGGGGTTTTTTCGTTTTCTTTATGGCATGCCCCATTGATTAGCCAAGTCCCAAACTCAAAAAGACCAAACTAGGTAAGTTTTCTTAAAAACCTAGACTTCTCTGTTGAACTTTCTGTTATTTTACACAATGTTTTACTGCTGCTGTCAGCTATCCTTCAGGCCCCCTACGTGCATTTTATGCCTACTTAGACATTTAGTGTTGCTTATCCTTTAAATATTTTATTTCCTTCTCTGGCACCAAATAAGTGTATTTTTCTGTCTTTGTTTAAAACTGACATACTCATCAAAAAGAATTTTAGTTAGTACTCAATCACTCTAATGAGCAGTAATCTACTCCAGTCTCATCCATTACTCATTATAAAGTGCTGTACTCACTGGAATAACAATACTCACAAAATGAATTAGAATAGCCCAGTGTATTTTGTTGCGTAAATGACAAAATATGGAATACAAACTGAGAAATTTTTGTAGCACTGTTTCCCTCTCCATTGCCTAAGTGTGTAGTATGCTTTGGAATATCCATTTTGCTGTACCTCTGCACAAAAGGCAGACACTTTCCACATTGTCTGTTCACCTTGATTAACAGAGAAGTTGTTTAAACAGCAACAGAAATACTTCGTATTTTTTATTATTTTTTTCTGTCTGTCCTGTCCTGTCTTGATGGAGACTGATGTAGTCTAGATCCCCAACACTGTCAAGCTCAATTAACTTAAAGTCCCTTCAATTCTTAGCACATAGCTGCTGGAGGGACTGACTTTGCCAGAAACACCTCTCTTGTCTTCCTAAGATTGGCTAGTAACCATTTTATGGGAGACATTTGTCTCAGATGCTTTTCTCTATTTCAGATAAATTCCATTAAGCTAAAGCTTTGTAGCCTCACAGTACTGGGAAGCTGCCCAACTTAGTTTACAGTGTCAGTTTGTTAACACACATTGGTTCCCTGTTTGTTAAATGCTGTTTGTTTCTGTCTCCCTCAAAATTCCTTCTGATGCTGCAGTTTTCCTGAGTAGAATAGGGTCTCTCTGTCCCTTCTTGTTCTCAAATAGCACACCATTGGAAAGGTGTTGCAGAAATACAAATTAGGCTTGAGCCCATTGACTCAAGAGTACTGGGAGGCATTATGGCTGTCCAGCACAGCACGCATGGCTGTACACCAAGCATACTGGTGAATATCAGCAAAAATTATAACTGCACATACCTGTGCACTTAGCTGTATGCAGGATCAGTAGCTTTTATGATAGCCAAAAAAAAATCAATGGCTGAACTGACCAACGCATTTTACCTGGTGTAGGGAACCTGCTTTGACAGGGGGCTTGGACTCGATCATCTCTTGAGGTCCCTTCCAACCCCTATGATTCTATGATTTTACAGCAGAGCTGAAGAGCATCTGTAAACTGAGAGTGAATTCCATACCGGTGCTGCTGAAACAAAGTTTTTGACCATTTACTGAAACATAAGCTGTCAAAAATGGGAATTTAGATAACTGTTTTAGCAGCTATTCCTCATCACACCAGCTCCTCTTCCAATGATCTAGCACCGAAACTGGGCCTTAGCCTAAAGGTGAATCAAGTTCTTCACAGCTCTGTTCTTCACAAAAGAAAGTTTTCCTTATGTTCATACAGCATGCAACACAATGGATCTCAACTCTGAATTCAGTTCTCTAGGCGGTGCTATGTACAATGGAGATATTTAATAATAACAATTAGTTTGAATAACGTACTCTCAGCAGCTGCCTGTGGTGCTTTTCATTGCAGTATGCTTTCCTCATTGCAGTCAGTCCTACTGAAATGCCCTTATCAACATACTACTTTATATTCTCAGACATTTCCCCAGAAACAGAAATTGCAGTCACAGTTTTCTTCCCCCGTCATGAGAACTGTATGCTCATGATTTGTGCATGACAAAAGGGATTACTGCTGTTGTGTATGCTTTTTTTTTTTTTTTTTTTCCCTAAACATCATCTGCTTGGCCCAGAACTTGCCAATTAGCAAGTTACCGCAACATCCCACTGACACAAACCAGAATCATACTATAGCACACACTCACTTACTGGTCCTCAACTTGTATGTTTAAATTCTTTAAAAACCCAAACTCTGTTTTCCAAATCCTAACTGGTTTTGAGAACAGGTACTGCTCTGGAAAATACTTTTATTTTTCCCAGCAGCATTGACACTTGTACTTTACTATAACTAAAAAGAGTGCTTTGCTTACTTGTTTGGCTCAATCTCAATTCTAAGCTGTGCCATATCCTTTTCTGTCCTGTTGGTCTTTCAGACTTCTTTATTCCACCTTGGTACTAAAAGGAAAACCTGCATTCATTTCCAAGTCAAGCTACTGTCTTATTCTAAGGTTTACTCTGAAAAAGAAAAAAAAAAAAAGAATAAAATCCTCATCAGTGGTAATTAATTTTGACAGTCCAGGCTTTGTAGCAATTCACAAACCTGTACTTTGTGCATCAGCATCCCTTATTATTCTAATTAAAGTGGAACATTGTGCCCTCGCCAGTCATTAATGGGTTTTCATTCTGTAAATGACATTTGCAAAAGTTAAAACGGGCAGTTCATATGAAGTCCACAGGCAAGAGCGTTAAAATTAGCATCACCATAGCAACAGTCTTCCATCATTAGTATTCAGGGCAACAGCAAATGTTTTGTTGTGCTTTTGTTTCCAAAAAAAAAGAAAGATTTTTCTTTACTTGTCATTCATAAATAGCGAAGGTATCAAATTCACATATTTCAGGTGAAATGTTTGTATTTATTTGAATGTTCCTTGTCTAGAATTCCCCAGTTTTTTGAGATATGCATTTTGCAAGACAGAGGCTGAATTTCATGATCTCTACAGCTGTGTGTGTCTAGCCTCCCGAGCAACATTTATTCATTGCCAGCCTGCTGCTGAACAGTGCAGTTTTATATGAAGTCTGTCACTTCTACTCAAGAATCTGTACTAAGTAACAGATTCTGCTGAGGTTCTCTAAAAGATGCGTGCACGGTGAAACATGGGCAGCGCCCCATTCTGTGGAGCGTGCATCTGCTCTGTGCTGGTTTGGTGTTTAAATCGTGCTGCCTCTATATTCTTTTCTCTTTCCTCTCAGGAGCTGAAATGTAAGTACATACATCACCCCTAGTGAAACAGCATTCCGGTATGAACTTGTCTCACACAGTTTAGAAGGGGAGAGAAGGGTTCTCCCCTTAAGGGAAATCAAGATAGGTCATGAGTGTACTCTGATGTCCTTTGTGGTCTGAGGCCATGTCTGCTATCCTGCTGAGGCAGTATTTTGCACTTCGAGAAACTGGTTAGTGCCACGTCTCCTCAATGCTCCCTGAGGCATTCTGTTGTCATACGTCTTGTTCAAGGAAAAGCATGCAATCCCTACAGGAGAAACGATAGTTGGGCTACAGAAACAAGTATTTTGTGGATGGAGAGAGAGGAAGGAGTCAGAAAAGAGAAGCAAGGGAAAGACATTAAAGAAAGCAGACGATGAGCAGGGTGAGGTCAGTAGAAGGACTGCTGTTTTAATTTGCTGCATCCTGGCTCATCAGTAACAAGCA
Source organism: Oreortyx pictus (assembly GCA_036925125.1). Classification (NCBI taxonomy): domain Eukaryota; kingdom Metazoa; phylum Chordata; class Aves; order Galliformes; family Odontophoridae; genus Oreortyx; species Oreortyx pictus. The sequence continues at coordinate 75,592,986 of JAUPFR010000001.1, read as the reverse complement.
CAGATTAGAAGTAACTAAATGTTCTCTAGCATTATGTCTCTGGGTTTTAATTTGGCACAGGAAGGTTCTTTCTTTCTTCTTAAAATACATCCTTTTGCAGATTTTTGCAGAGAACAGTCTTTAACAAGTAAACACACTTCTCTGCATTGCAAAAGCTAGGGGGTATAATCCATTCCATTAAAAATATTCCTTCATTTTAATAAAATGGGACACATTTTCATACAGTGATTGCCTCAGTACTATCTGCCCTTGTAGCACTGGTTAATCTTTCAGCCTGTGGGACCTGCCACAATGGAACACTTTGAAAAGTGATGAACATACCTGAAGAAAATTGCTCAATGGATAACTACTACCTGCCCATGGCAGGTTGACCAATGATGTTCGGTGCTTGGCACCTGGAGAGCTTTAACATGGAAGGGGGTTGCCATACTCTGATATTCTGAAACATACTCATACAGCTTCATTTGCTCCACTACTTACCTGTCTTTATTTTACACAAGCACCTTTTGGCTACATCAAGTTAATTTTTCACCTTTGCTGATTCTCTCTACTTTTTTCCTTCTTTGCTGCTTGTCATATGCTTTCTGCTTTCCATGCCCTTTTGCAGAGAAGTTATGTACTTACTGAACTGTAATATTCTGCAGAATTTTGCCATTTGATCTTAGATACATTCAGTGGTGAAGTGGAACTCTAAAAACTGAATCATTTTCACTGAACCTGTGATTCAGTCTTCATTTGGCGTGTAGCATTCTCTCAAAGCGAGCTTCTTTGTAAATCTGACTAAGTTGGATAAGTTCAGTCATAGTTTCTTGCAATCCTGAATCTTTTAATCATCAAATAAGCAACCTACATTTTAAGAAATCACGTTTGGAGATCTTCTTAAATTATTACCTCTGTGCAAACATTGAACTGTAATGTCATTAGAAAGATTTATCTAATGTGCAAGGGTTTTACAGCCTTCTTTGTTGTAATAATTACAGGCAGAGAGAGACCTTGTCTGCGAATGATCAGTGACAGATTACTATTTTCCATTCCAGACTTCTTTCACTCAGAGTCAGACACTTGAGTGGTGTTGTGGCAAATGAGAGGAAATTGCTGGTTTCTTGCTTGTAAAAATGAGTAAACTGTGTTTCCGAAAATATAAGCACGTGTCCTCTATTTACCTAAGCGCATCCTTGAAAAAGCTACTGAAGCTGTACTTCATTAAAGATGTTTCTAAATTTGCTGAAGAAACATGTAAGGAGATCACAGAATCATGGAAATGTAGGTTCACAGAATCAATCATAGATAGATTGGTGAGTATGAATTTCAGATACGCTGTACTGTCTGCAGATTCCCCTTCTAAACACTGAACTCTATAAGCATAAATAAGCAAATATTCTCAGTTTTCTGATTCACATGTTAATCTTCAAAATCATACTCAGCTTCAACTTCTCGAAACCCTGGAGAATGGAAGCAAGTAGTTTGTGGCTGTTTTCTTGAGTGCGACACGTATTTTATAGTGGAGACTAGAAACATCAGTGACTAAAGGAATAAAAATCAAACAAACAAAAACAGATTCCGGATTAAGGTATCTTGAAATCTTACTTTGGTTTTTAGAAGGAAATTTCATTCTAATTTCTGCCGTTGAGAGCATTTTAGTCAGTTGAACCCAGTTGTCAAAGAGCATATTTCATCCCTGTACTTCAGCTTAGTGAAGTGGCACCTGAAACTGGAAGGTTAAAAATCTGACTCTTAAAAGTCTTTTATGGATTATATACAATTTTGTACAATTTTAAATACTGTCTTGAACTTCTGCCTTCTGATCTGAGCTATTCTGACAAAAACCATGGCTGTAGGCATAAAGGAAAAACACCGAGACTGTCTTTTCGGACACGGGAGTACTCAGCTTCATTTTTTCTTTTAATTGCTGCCTGTTAGTGGAAGTGCTTATTCTTTTAATACTGCTGTAATATTACCAAGCAATGTAAAATGCTTAGCAGATATTAATTGCAGATGGTACTTCATCTCTTCATATTTAACCATTTGACCTGCACATTACTGGTTCAACTGCTTTTCCACTATTTCAAATCTGCTATGACACAAAAGTAATGAAAACCATACCATTAGGGTCACTGCATGTTAGCTTGCTTGCAGATGCTATGATTTCTTCTCATTTACAACTGGAGGAGGAAACAAACATTTATTTACACTGTAGCAACCTGAAATGAACAGAAGAACCTGCTGAGTTATGATGGGGTCTTATTAAGCTCCTGTCAGACTTACTGTCAGAAGTTTGGAAATCAAGTTTAAGTTCCGTGCCAAAAGCAGAGTGCTTGGATTAAAAGATATGCTCAGTGATTTCAGTGAAGTTACTTACTTTTAGAAGCATAAAAGAAATCAGAATCTGGCTCTCAGCATTTCCTCTTGTGTATCATGGTTTCTCACATCAGTGCCCAAAGTACTGTAGAATAAACATTTGCTGCTGGCAAAACGTGAATCTGTATCTGTACAGTTTTCTCCTGAGTAAATCAAGTGCAATACTCTTATCAGTACTTTGCTCTGGGGCATTTGTCCACTGTTCTAGAAATAAGAAGTGGAAAAGAGCCTGTCGGTGTGAATCCTTTATTAAACTCGCCTATGGTATGCCCATGTTGTGCAGTCCCTGAGCAGTCATCGTGTTTGGATGGAGTCAGGCAGTGGATTTCCTTTCTCCTATATTGGTCCCTCACATTGGCTTTGGTCAGTGTATTTGGTGCATATATTTATAACAGACAGAGACCTCCCAGACTCTTCTCCTTTGGTACATATGGTTTTAAAGTGCTTACCAACATTATCCCAGTTTTATAAACCCAGATTCAATTTCTGCTGACTTTTTAAACATTCTTGGATCTTTGTACTCACTCTTTCTTACTGTTGTCTTCTACCAATATTCACTCAAAGTCCCAAAATCCTAATGTTGCTCTGGCCTGTCCAGACTGCAAGTTCTGTGCATCTGTCTTGCCAGTTCTGCAGCAAGTTGCAAGGACACTGACACAGATCATTGCTGCTTCACTTTGACTTGTTGCATCTCACATTTTTTCAGCTTTCCTGAATTCTCTCTGCTAGATTCTCCCAATAATGGTTATACGTTTACACCGACACACTTTCCTTAAATCACAGATTTCCTTTTTTAGAGAAGTTAAACAAAAGAGACAAAAAAAAAATCTTAAATATTTCAAGAGCTGCTTCCTGCCCTGCTTTTCCAAATTTTATTTCCCTAGATAATTTGCTTGCCACAGTCTCTCCTCTCTGAGCTCAGCCTGCTGCAAGGCTCAGCATTCTCTCCAAAGCCACAGTGGAAATATATTCTAATTTTACACTCTTCAGGTCTTGTTGCCACAGTGTCAAAGAAGTATGTGATGTGTCCCAGTGAGAGAATTTACCTTTAGTTTCTGGGAGTCGGTTCAGAAACTTTACTGAATTAAACAGAATATCCTTTTTGTGTATTTATTAAAAAAGCAACATTTCTACTGGTGAATAGATGAGTAAATCTCCCCAGCAAAACAAGAATAGTTTTGTTGTTTTAATGTAAGCTGTTTATAAGTGTCACCCACAGTGCCGATCTTTAACACAGCTTCACCTAATAGACTCCCATTGCAAGTGAGACCAAACAGGTGGCAACAACTAGTCCCTGCCTTGTTATCACTGCAAAGCTTTGATCTATCTAATGTATAATAAATAAGACTCTGCATTTTAATCAGATTGCACTCTCCATATCACTTGTGTGGCAAAGTCTAATTTCATTTCCAAAATCATCCAGACTTTGTTGATCTTTCTTTTGATAAGATTACTTTTTGATCATTTATTTATTTCAACATCTCTAGCAGTAGACAGATGATATGCCAGGTGGAAGTGGCTATTCTGTATACCCACTGCCTCCATATCAACCTTTATCCTATTCATGTGCCAGCAAAAGATGTATCAATTCTTTATGCATTTACTGTTTCTACTTTACAACACCTAACAAGCTGACCAGGTGATCCTTTGGTTTATGATAATAATTGATGGAAAATGCAGACAGGGTTAAATATTCTGGATACAGTTTTGAATTGCAAATTACACAAAAATGTATGGTGGAGAAAAATACAATTTCAGCATTACATCTGAAATTAAGTAAAGAAGAGCTGTCTTTTTAAACGCTGAGATTAGTGACTGGAATTAATATAAATCGTGCCCATCTAGGAACAACAAAACCCATGAAATTAAAAATAAATCCAATTGTTTAAGTCTGAGAATGGCATAGTCCGGCAATGTCAGAATAATCTTCACCTTAAATTGAGCCCAATTTTATTTAGAGATAAAATTCAGCTCAGTATGTAGTAAGAGATGTTCTAAAAAGCTTATAGGATTGTCACTGCATGCTACTTTTTAAATTTTTTTGCAGTTCATATAGTTGGTGAAATGCTTCAGTCTATACAAATGCACAGAAGTCCAAAAGAGCAAATGAGAATTCTTTTTGTGCCCTACCTTTTATCAGTTTATTTTAGGAAATTTCTGCCAAGAGCATTCATTTGTATATGATGACAGTGCTATCAGAGTCCAGAGTCTCTGCTGGTATATGCTGGCACTGAGTGAATTTTGTAAACTGACAACAGATGTGTCAGCTTACAAAGTTTTGGAATTGAAATAATAATTGTTTTTTCTTTGACAGTTAGACTGCTGCAAACTTTGGAAATTGTATGTAGCATTCAGCACACTTTAAAAGGGAACATGATTTCATAGTCGTAATCGACCACACTGACAATGAGTCAGTTGTTTATCAAGTCATTTCTGGATAGAAATGCATACTTAAAGATGATTAATTTGGTTACCACCTGATTGCTATGTTAGGGTCATCATGAAAACTTGAGAATCTGGCCCAGAAAAGTCCTCATGCCTGTATTCTGCTGCATAGCATTCATATCACAGGAGTTTGTTCTAGAACTCTCCTGTTTCCCCTAGTGGAAGGAGATTTTTTTGGCCATTGAACATGATTAATATATTCTACAGGAACAAGTCAGACTAGTTCATAAAGTTCCTTCTCATCCAGGCCACAACTACTACTACATTGGATCAAACCGTTGAAAAGAATATATCATGCCTTAGGTCCACAGCAGTACTAAGAAGCAGAGCAGTACCATGGCCTGTCTAGTTTAGAGAAAAGAGCCACCGTGTGAAATTTAGACAAGGAGGTGACTGTTATTCTCAGGGCAGGCATACATAGCAGTGTAGATACAGAAGAATTTGCCACTAGAAAGTTTATATAACCAAATTACTGTAAGATTGAGAGAGCTGATCTCTCTCGCCTGTTTCATACGCTTCATCATTCGACTAAATGACAGTGTAACTATAGTGCCACTGGCTTTATTTTTCTCCAAATTACTAGCAAGCATCATGAAAAGAAAAGTTAACATGGAAACAGCTATCAAAACAGATCACTTTCTTCATCATTTACCCAACAGAGTGCACTGTCATCATCAAATGATCGATTTCATTGCATTTAATCCCTGTTAAAATTTTAAATGAAATGCTAGCTTCAGTAGAATGTAATGTTTACTAGAGAAATCATCAGAAAAAAAAGAATAATAATAAGGCATAGAGTAAAAAAAAATGGTATTTAGTAGGGGTTAGAAGACTTCTAATGATGATATATGTTGCTCACAAATAAGAAATCTGTCTTCTCTTTGACTACCAAGTTGTAATACTTAGAATAAAGCCAAATGAATAAGCAGTACGGCAGGATGCTAAAAATAAAAGTCTTCAAAGGTTTTAGTTCAGTATTAAATACAATGATTTGATGAACCAGTGGATTAGATAGGGTCTAATCCTTTACTCCCTGCTTGGGCTCCATTTGGCAAAGTTCTTAGGCTGTCAGCATCGGTAAATCTTTGCAAAATTATTTTTATCCTTAACAAATTATTTGCTCTGTTAGTTACCCTAAAAACAGAGCAAATAAAAGGAGATGGGTGGAAGGGTAGTTATGTTAGAAATAATAAGTGCAAATTTTTAAGAACGAGAAATAAGACCAACTGCAGCAATAAAACTATGGAAAAGTAACAAAAGATTCATGTTTGATTATTGATAAAATAGTGCAATATACATGAGAAAAAATAACTTCCATTACTACAGTACAAGAGTATCTAGGCATCACACCTTAACCTGGTGTTTATTTAGAAGATAAAGTGAACATCTTTGCTTTACATTGCCTGGTCTGATGCATATTAGTGTAAAGGCATTAACTAAGTGCTGACAATTGCTAGCATCATCACATTTCTTTCTAAAGCTGGCCACTGTGAGCCAAAAACACTGATAGTAACTGAAGGAAAATGATTTGCTTCAAGAGAACAATGACAATTTAAAAAAAAAATCATACTTTCTTAACTTGACAGACTGACTTTGCTATCTTGAATGAATTAAGGATGAATGCTCCAACAGCTGTAATGCTTTCGAAGAAAGGAAGTGTGAATTCAGGTGATCCTTCTTTCTGACCTGAAGGCATTCAGAAAATTGTCTTCTATGCAGTAGGCTATGTTATCTATGCTTATTGAATTAATGCCTGCATAAAGGATGGTAGTAGTCCAAGTGGACAGTATGATATATGCCAGTGGCTTGGAACCCTGTGAATACTCTGCATATATACATTCAGAAAATTTTTGGTTAGATGTAATACATTTTTTTTTCTTGAGATGGAGGTAACAAAAACTGTAATGAGTTTCTGATAGGTGTATGAAGTTAGGTAAGCTGAACTTTTAAAACAATTTGGCATTGTGTAACAAGTGGTGAGGAAGATGTTAAAGACAGATTACTGTACTTAGGCCTAGCAAAAGAATTTTTTAAGTCTGGACTATTTCAGAAAAAACTGGAAGATGGTATACTAGAATTGAGGGTTGACTTATTTGATAATGTATTCAAAGTATCATTCCTTTGAATTTGGAGCAAGAGGGGTCTAGTATGTTAATAATCATCGTAATAATCATAAACAAGGTTGTTCTTTTTCATATTTTAGGACTACAAAATATTCAGGATTTAGATGGCAGTTTTGTTTTTTTAAGATGAATAAAACAGTTCGAAATGCAAATTACTAATTTGTTTAATAGGCTTAGAGAGAATTAATGTATTTTGGCTGATTCTGAGCTTCACAAAGTCACTGTTCTCCTTGTCTTGATAGTGGATTACTATAGATCCTAAAGGTCATCTGTGTTCCTTTGGTCATACGTATCAAGGCTCTTTGATTTGCATAGACAAGGTATCTCTGATTGTCATCACAAGTTCTTCCATGGCTAATTTGGCTGCAAAAGGAATCTTCCTTTTGCAGGCTTATTTGTTCACTAAGAGACTCCATTTTCTATTTGATTACAGAGATCAGAGAAAGGCATGAAGGTATGCTGATGAAATCGCAATTTATTGGAAGCCTTCTGAGAAGTCTTTCTGAATTCAAACTCAAAAATACTGAAAGTATACCAAGTCACTGAGTTCTATTAAATACATTCCCATCCTTAAACATCTGGTTTGAAATGTGAAATACAGTCTAGAAAGACTCATTTCCTATCATCAGATAGCAGCCATAAGATTGTGTCCTGCATTATCTGCCAACTCAGATGCTGGAAGGAGCTACACAGAGATACCTACATACAAAAACTGAAATGACTACGTGGTTAGAAAAAAAAAAAACAAATTACAGTTAAATAAATGAATGGAGCAGAGGCTGTCTGGAATGATGTGAATCATGTTCCAAAGCATAAATGCTTGAACTTGTCACAGAAGTCTTGAATACAATGCTTTTCTGACTCTTAGCTAAGGAATAACTAACCCCCCATGTCAGAGTAGTTGGAACTAGATGATCTGTAAGGTCTCTCCCGGTCCCAACCATTCTAGGATTCTATAAAACGATTTTTATCTTACTTGAAAATTTCTCTGTACTGTCTTTACTGTAGTATTTAAGTGCTAACGTACATTTAGATTCAATTAGGATAAGCTAAAATCCATGACCTAGGACATGGCTCCACGGTGGCTGATGTTCTGTCATCTGTCTCTGGAAGTACTTGCTGACATAAGTTTGTATGTCCATGCTTGTTTCAAATGAGCGCATACATAAACATTAATTTTCACTCTTTGGCATGGACAAGATGAGAGTATTGCTAGCTGCCATTAGAGAGAGCATACACTGTCAGTGCTGCATGAACAGTTGCCTCATGTTGCAGTCAAACTGAATTAAAACAGAAGTACATTTTGTCAGAGATTATTGTTTTGGGAAGAAATTTTAAAGTTTTAATTACAGAAATGTCAGATGAGAAGCTTTTACTCTCCTGCTGTTTCGAAGTTTGATGTCAGTTTGTGAGTAGCTGTAGAACCTTAACCTAAAGCTGCATTTCTATGCAAATAAACCCTGTGAAGCATTACCTCAATCAGATGAAGAAGTAGGTCTGGATGGATTTACTGGTGAGGCTAGTTAGGTGGAGCTGCTGTCGCCTTCCATCAGCTTCTGTAGGCTGGCTTTTCCTCAAGTGAAATGCTACGCTTTTTCCTAATTTCTGAACCCACGTTGGACATTTAGGAAGAGAGCAAAGCAGTTATGCCATTCAGGAAAAGTGAGCTTTGCTTGTGTAGTAGGGAAGGTAAAGCCTTTTCTGGTCTTGAAACAAAATCAACCCAAGTTTGACTGACAAGGAGAGAGAGTTCTCCCTTTTCACACATCATGGCTTTGTGTGGTCTCTAGGATAAAGTTGTAAATAGCTCTCGACCTTCTGTACCTGCTGAGGTCAGCAACTCAGCATGCTTGGGAAGATGTTGGAAAAGCCTAGTGTGTATGTAAAAAACAGGCAGGGCCTCGTGTTAGAATAATGTATTAAAATGTTATGTATATTACATTATAATCATTGAATAAACGATATGGTAGTTACGACAGGTTCAAAGTATGTTTTAAAGCAACAGATGTTACATGATCTATGAGAACACTGCAAAACATCTACTGCTTAAATACTGACAAAAAAAAAAATGCATGCAGTAATTCAAAGCTGTAACGTTTGCCCGTTTAGTGATCTGATTGGAAACTTGCCTGCTTGCAGATGTCATAAAATCCAATAGATTTTCATTGTCCTCTTTGCATACTTAAGAGCAGTCTTACCATTGCAATATCCCAGTAGGTTATCTCTTAGTGTGATCTAAATGGCTTTTTTCAAAAAAATGAGTATTTTCTCTTCATGGTAATATTTACATAGGACCTTCTTGTAAAAATGTCCTGAATGAAGGAAAAAAGTTTTCTGTTTGTATGATTTTAGATCTGATGATAATGTCAAAAATAAATATTTTATGGAATGCAAACAAAAAGTAAATTAGTGTAAAAGGAATGCAGGCCTCTCCTTCGCTTTCTGTGGGCGACTTTGGAAGAAGGAGCTGTAAGCAAGCAACCCTGTCACCAGGAATGCATGGTGATCCGTATCACATCACATTTTCTGGTCTCCGAGTGAAGGAGGCCAGTAAGATGGAGAGCTTCTTGCAACTGAAGATTATACACTGGCAGGAAACAGAAGAGAAATTCTTGATCTGGGAAGACAAACTTCTGAGTTCACAACACATCATTTTATGTATGGAAAGAAAGATTTGGAGGAGAAACGAGACTTAATGAGAAAGAGAGTTTATGAAATCCTGCTTATTTTAATCCCCCAGGAGGCAAGACAGTCATTTATTTCTAACTGGGAATGCAAAAGAAAGTAAGAAATAGAGTTTGCCTTCATCATTTTGTTACGTTATCCTTATTAGTTTTCATTCGTTCACAGTTGTACTCACTGAAACAATAGCCATCCATTTTGTCAATACTGGTTCCTCAAACCAAGAACTTATAATGGTATAATTCTTATTTTTAAAGTCTTATTTGTAGATTGTCAAGTTTAGCATGCCATTTTGTTTTGCAAAAGTTTCTGAGAGATACTAAGTTGTTTTTTATAGGTTCATTTTTCTGGTTAACTTTCCATTAGCCCTACGTCAGAGTGTTTTTTTAATATTTTTATTTATCTACCATTTTGCCAGCATTTTGCTTCTTGATCTTCCCTTTCTTGTGACTATCCACATTCTAGTTCATTTCCATCCCAGAAGAGCAGGGGTTCTGCTTCTTTCTTCATTTTCCTTACTGATTATGGCTTGGAATGATGGGGAGAGAAGAGGTTTCGATACATCCAGGTGCTCACCTGAGAAGCTCATAACACTGGTGGAACTGGGATGTGCTACTTAACACATCCAGTGGAGCACATAACCTTAACCTGATCTCCAGATAGAAAGTCTTGCTCACTGTCCCTCTGTTAGGGTACTACACCTGGCACTGGACAAATGCTCTGCTACTGCAGGCTGCCTACACTGCCACCTCCAGCTAAAATAACAATGTTACCCTTTCCCAGTAAACCTTTACAAGATTTCAATAGTATGTATTTCGTATGTCTATTCAGTATACCTAAAACGACAGGTGTCCTATCATTCATATTCTATCAACAGTGTGGTGTAGCATAAGTCACACAGAGACTGCTCCCAAGGCTCTGTGATGCTCATCTTGCAGGGTGACGAGAACTTCTGTTTTAGCTGGGTGTCTTTACTACAGTAAAAGCAAGCACAGCCCAAAGGAGATTTGTGAAGGAAGGCAGAGGATACGTGTCATCCTGTTACACATGCTGTGCAATAGTATTTTCCATACTGTGCATTAAATTGCTACAAGCTCTGCAACATTTACTACAGAAATAGTTTTGGTGGTTTTTTTTTTGTATTTTTTAAACAAACATTTTTCCTACTGTGTCTGATGCAAGAATGTCTCAGCCAATCAAGCTTTGAAATCCAATTGCTCCTTGGGCAGAAATGTAAATGGGTGATTTGGGCACGGTACACTAGAAGTGACATAAATTTGATTAATTTGTACAATGTAAATCATGGGCCTTGCAACCTAATCTAGGGAACTGCAGGGGAGTTGGACGAGCTGATCTCCAGAGGTCACTTCCAACCCCTACGGTTCCCTGATTCTGTGATTACTCAGCTGCCTTACGGTGTGAAGGAGAATCCCTGTTGAAGAAGAAGCACCTGCTCATCGCCATTCATGCAGGACACAAACTGGGTTTGTGAATGGGAAATGGCATGCTCCCTCCTCAGCTCTCACATGGTGCAAGGAACTGATTACACATAGCAACGAATGTTCTAGCGTTTAATTTACAGTGTAGTGTTGGGGAAAATGAATGCAGAACTTAAGAGCTATTTTATGCACTTCATTTGCAGTACTTTAATGTGCTTTCAGAAGTAATGTTCAAACAGACAAATAATATATATATATATATATATATATATAAAAGTAGCACTATTTAAAACAGTATTCTTTTCTTGGCTTGTCAGAGAGGGCTATCATTGAATACAGAAGAAATCCTGGTGGTTTCAGCCCTTGGAGCATATTTAAGACAGATGATCCAGGAAAGTGTCATTGTGCCATCCCAAGTGATTCTCAGTATTTATTTATACCAAGAAAAAGAAAATAGGCTCAAAGAGCATAGCGGATTAGCCAGCCCAACACAGGGCACCACAATGTCTTCTTATACGCAAGGCTGGTGCTTGCTAATCCACAGCGCAGATAACTGAGAAATAGTAGAGCCATGCTTACAAGGAGCGCTGCACGCTTCACAGAATGACAGGAACAAAATTTAGTTAATAGGAAAATGCTGTATCTTTACTTTCAGTGCCAGTAAAACAAAATAAATATCTTCAGTTTTTTCACTCGTTAAGCGACAACCTTACTAGCAAACTTAGGTCTGCCCTCTTAAGCAGTTCTGGGCAAGCTCTGGGCATTTCTGCCTTGGTTTCCTTATCTGTCTGTAGCACGGGGTACTAATGCTGATCTCCTTCATAAAACCTGATAAGATTTACACTCAAGCAATTTGAGAATTGATTATTTTATGCTTGTGTTACTATTTCTGAAGTTTCTGTGTCTGCGGCTCTTTCCTTGTACAAAAGATACACAGGTGCCATTAGCATTTGAACAGCAAGCAGTGCAGCTGTACTGCCTGAAAATCCTGAGTTTTGAGGTACTAGGGTAGTATTTAATTATGAATAAGAAGCTACTAGTGAAAGTATATCACCCCTCCTCTGTTAGGTGGCTGTGATTTCCCCTACAGCACCTGGTACTGGTAAATGTGTAAGAGGCAGACACCTTGATCAGATACAGTCCTGCACAAAGGACTCCTTCTGATACAGTTCTCTATGTAGGTGCCCAAAGTGACTAATTGGTCCTCGGATAAGAAAAGCTCTATGGGGAATTAAAACGCCACTTTTCCTGTAATCTTGTTTTATTTTCTACAGGAAAAGCCTTTTTTTTTTTTTTTTAATCAGATAAGTGGCTTAAAATTATGGCATATAGACCTGCTTCAGTTAAAAATCCCAAAGACAGTAACCATTTACACTGCAAGCAAATTATATTTTATAATAAATTATTAATAGTTTAAAAATAATTTTGAATGAAAGTGGTATTACTTGCATTGTACAGTAAAAGTATCACCTTGAGGTCAAAAGTTGCTAAAATCTCTTGTGAATTTGGAGACAGCGAGCAGAATTAAGTAGGTATTTTTTTATAAAATTAAATTATAAAGTCAATGGGCCTTAATCCTTTAATCTTTCAACACTCGTGTTTTTCCGTGGATGTTCTTGAGTGGGTAATGGTTTGATTTGGGAGATCAAAGGGTTAATTTGCTTTTCAATTGAGGAATGACTCAGAGTTCCCCCTTATTGTTAAAGGAAAAAAAAAAAAAAGAGTGGTGTGTGGGTGTAAGGTAGGGGAAAAAAAAAAAGCCAAGAAAATGGATTCACTAATTGGGGTTTTCACCTGCTGTGAGTCTAATTGAATACAATACCTTATTTGTAACTCAAGGAGAAAGAAGATTATGCAAAGTATGAGAATTTCAGACTGGTTTTTAAATTCTTATTACTTGGCAGTATCGTATGGGAAAGAAGACAAATGTAGTAATAGCAGCATAGAGCTTGACCAGGAGTCTAGAAACAGTAAGAAATTGAAGGAATGTGTATCATGGTGATCAGGACCAGAGATTTTCTGACAGAAAGCAAAATGCTTTTTCTGTGAAGCTTCAGGCTTCTATCCACAGCAAGTCCTGCTACATTAAGCAGGCTGCTCTACCGTTGACGTAGTGGATCGTGCAGTCCCTTCCAATTAACGCACTAAAGATTACACTTGAAGAGAGGTCTCTGTATTGTTAAAACTTAGCAGGAGATGGAGGAAGGAATGTTTGTTGATTTGAAACAACTGACAGAGCCTTCAGACTGTTCATCTGCCTCAAAGCTGATATATGTACGTAACCCAGGGAGCATTAATGCGGTGCCGTGTCCATCCACGCTGAGATGAATCCTCTTTCTCTTGCCTTTTCGGGGCAGTGTTGGAGACGCAAGATAAACAAAAGCTGTGACATTGACCTTTTGAAGCAAATTAGGTTGTTTAGAAACTATGAGAAGTTAACATTTCACTCAGTTGGGTTTAATTCTTGCCTTTGGAAGTTGTTGGGGTTGAACCCACCTACAGCAAACACACAAGGACTTTCCCCGAACCCTGTTGGGCTCTTATTAAAGCCAGATAATTCAGGTACCTGAATCCTTAAGGACAGCCCTAAATATCATAATGCTTGTGATGGACGCCACCCAGCTACATGCTCATTGAGCAGTCTACGGGCACTGATGTGGTAAGGCAGTAAACACGGGTGAGTAGGAATTTCCACGTGTCCTACATCCTCCCCGCGTTAGGGCTTTCTGTGGGCTTTAAAGGCACCCTTTTGGGCGGCTGTACCCGCAGAGAGCACGAAGCGTAAATCTGAAAAACCGCCCAGCTGCGTGTAGGGCACAGCTTCCACGAGTGAAGGACGTGGAGAGGTGAGGTGGTTGGGCCACACAATTCACGCCGGGAAACGTGGCACCCATCCCCGCGCTCGCGAAACGCAGGGCGGGCGGGCGCGCTTCGCTCCCAAGCACACCGCCGGCTGCCGCGCACGGGCACATCCGCCACTTCCCGGCGGGAAGGAGCGACCCCCAACTCCTCAGCGGGCGAGAACGGGGCGGTGCAGCGCGGCTCGGCGCGGGGAGCACCGCCTTCTCCCTCCCTCCCGCCCGCCCGCCCGCCGGCGGGGCGGCCGCAGTGTGGTGCTGGGCGGCGGGGCCGGGCGGCAGCGCTGTGTCTGTCTCCGCGGCGCCGCCGAGCAGCTGCCGCCATGAGGGAGCAACGCAGAGGGTGAGGAGCAGAAGGGGGCGCGGCGGCAGGTGCCGGGCGGGATGATGGGGCCGAGGGCAGCGCGGTGGCCGCGGCCATCCCAGCGCACGGCTGCAACGTGGAGGTAACGCGTCCGTGTCCTGAAAGAGCGTAGGGGAAGCGATCTGACGCCGCGCACCCGGAGCTGGAGCCGGGCTGGGGCGTAAAGGGCAGCGGTGGAGCGTAACTGTGCGGCGCGTAACTTGGTGCGGGTGCGAACTTCCCTGAAATACTTGAAAGGGGTGTTACTTCTCTTGGAGCCCTTTCGTGTTCGGCAGTCACCTTTCCCGTGACTGCGCAGGGGCGGGAAGGGGTTCCCTGGGGCTGCGCGAGGTCTTTTTCCGACCTTAACGATTTTATCTTCCGATTCTTTGACCCTCGCCTCGCCGCGTCCCTGCTCGGAGCCCGCTCTGCGGGAGCGCGGCTGTGGGGTCTGGTGCCCCTCAGGGAGATGGCTTTGGCGGGAGCGGAGGGGCTTCGCCAAGCGGCTAGCAGGGCGGGCAGGTAGCAGCTGGAGAGCAGCACCCCGAGCCCCGCCGCCGAGCGGCCGGCTTTGCCCGAGGCAGAGCGTGCAAAATGAACGTTTAACATCGCTGAGAGGGGAAAAAGTGTTGCTCTTCACTCCTCGGCGGTTGGTGTTTGGCTTTCTGTGGCTATTCGTTTCCAGTATCGGCGAGGAACTTCAGTACGTATCGGTGCCTCCCTTCGGAGGCGCGATGCATCTCGCAAAAGCCAATGAAACACGCTGCAGTCAGATTCTTGCTGGAAAGACGCTGATCCTTGGCTTAAACGGGAATAATCTCCGTGCGCAGATCAGCAGAGTCTAGATTTATACGTGAAAACAGTAGTCCTTTGTACAGCACAAAGGAGTGCCACCTTCTCACACGGCTAATACTTTCCATCGCAGTGCTGTGGTGTAGCCGAGGAATTAATGAAACGCTGTGGAAAGACAGCTGTTAAGTCTTCTGGCAATCACTGTCATCTGCTGCTGAAAACATTTCTGATTTTCAATGAGCGGCAGTGTCTGTGCATGCAAACACTTTGAAACGCATTTATGTTAGGTTAGTGAAAGCCAAGCAACTGTATCATGTTTATTTTGGCTTTCTGTCAGCAGTCATAAGGTGGTTGTAATAACCTTTTATTCATCTTAAAGCCGAAAGGTGAGACTGCGCTGTTTGAAGGTGGATTATTCGGTGCTTTGTAAGACAGTACTTTAATTGCAGCTTGGTATTAAGCATACATAACTATCTGTTTATTGCCACCTGATGAAATTTCTTATTCTATGCACATCTGCACACATGCATATCTCGTTTATGTTTTGCTTTCAAATAAATGCGTGAGCAACAGAAGAAGCACAGCAGGAGTTCAGGAAGGACCACGCAGTTGAGTCTGAAGTTCTGGGCTCTGAAACTTTGCAGTGAATATGCAGGAGTACCTGAATCTTACATATATGCAAAAAATAGAAGAAGTGCAATCAGGATGAGTTAAAAGAGATCTGGTTTTGGGCGCAGGGATGTTTTAGCGCTGGTGCAACATTGTTCTCTGCTCCCCCCGCTGCTGGTGTTGCTCAGTGGTAATATAAAATGCGGGAAGTGGAAACCGTGTTTTGTGCAAACTGATCAAGTTGTAGCAAGAGAACTATAATTCAGATTGTGTGCCTTTTGGGCTACCATCTCTCGGTGCTTTTGGCAAGAACAGAGGGTTTGCACGGGCATAGTGTGACGGAATTGCCCACGTAAAAATTATCCTTACTAACATGATGTAGTTCTTCTTTAATGAAGTGGTCCTGCCACTCTCAAAGGATGTGGTAAGTGAGGACCGTGCTTTCATCCCCCTGAATTATCAGTGTATTTAGTGTGCCAGTCACACCAGCACCTAGGTGTCACCATTATCCGGTGCCGCTCCTCTCATTTTCAGGCCCGCTTTTAATTTCCTTTTCACCTTCGCAGCTTAAGTCAGGTGGGAAAGAGGAAAACAAGCTCTGTGAGCCCTCAGCTGGGCACGTCGCACCAGGCTCCAGCTTCTTCTGGTCAGAGGGGTCATGCGTCCTCTGCCCCTCTGCATCCCCCTGGCTTGCAGGCTGCAAAGGGCCGTGCTCACTGGAGTTTAAAACTGGCAGACCTTGTGCTGCGGCTCTGATGGGGATGCTACAGCGTTCCCAGGCACAGTGGAGACTGCGGGAACTGCTGAGCTGGCGCTTCCCTTCGGGCAGGCATGGCCTCCCCCCACCCGGCCCCTGGCTCACGGTCCGATGGCCTTTGGAAGCAGTGGAGAGGCTCACAGAGAGCAGGCAGGCTGCGATCTCACCCTCCTAGTGCTTCTAGTGGGAGCAAAGTAGCTGCAGCCTTCCTGCCTCCCATGTGTCAGGGGAATTGCCCTGCCTCTTCACCTGCTCCAGTACCAGGCCTCAGCTCTCTCCCGGGAAGGGCACCAGGAAAGCGCTGGAAAAAAGGCACCTATCCCTCCAGCTCAGCCCTTGGAACGTGTAGGTGAAGTGAATGAAACCACTCATTGCAAAATGGGCATCCCTGTGCGAATTATTTTAGGCAGTCGTGATGTAAGAGCATGCTGTGTAAGTCATTTGAGGTATCTGGCAGTAGAAGTGTATGAAAACAGTCCAATGTTTCTTTGGCAATGGAAATTTTATTTTCAGTGTCTTAGGAAGATCGGTTTTGTATTTTCCAGAAGATTAATAAGTGACATAAGCTTACGCCGTGCACACTAAACTCACTGATATCTGATTAAGCTTTACCATAAAAACAAAAATACCAAAAAAATACTTGTCCGTGTGGTGTTGAGTGATTAACTGTAATGATTTTCTGCGTCTTAAATGATTCTCTTGTTCTTCTATCCAACACAGGCATAGGATTGTGGGTGCTTTGTAGGTATATCATTGCCACATGCTCAATGGCTTTAAAATATTGTAATGGGGAGTGAGTGCCTTTGATAGCTCCCAGACCAATAGCTGTAGGTCCCCAAATGGCCTAGTTTATCCACAGAGCAATCTGGAGCTGCCAAATCAAATTCACAGGGAAAATTAGACAATTAGTTTCCTAGCTTTCTTGCAACTGCATACCTAAGTTCTTACTCTCCTTTGCTACGTGCTTTGGCACAGAAGCCAAGGATACACTTGCAGTTGGGATACCTCAGAAGCGCAGCACATGGCATTTGAGATAATAAGGAGGTGTGGAAAACTGCCATCCCCTGAGTTCCTGTGTTGTTGCCCTGTGCCAGCCCCCAGCGTGAGGAGCTCCTGTGTGCAGCTCTGAGCTCGGTCCTGCAGCGATCCCCGGCTGGGCCCGCCAGGCTGCTGCCAGGGAACTGCTGGTCTGGAACAAGCACTGAGAGCCAGCAAACAGCAAGCGCAGTTCTGCAGGCACGAGTGTTTGTCTACAGCCTGCTTACCTGAGTCGTGAGGTCTCTCTCTCAACGGAGTAATTTGGCAGTGAATACGTTCCCTTGTTCTTTTCCTTTGGGCTGCTATTATACACGCAGGGGGCAAATGGTAGCCACATTTTGTGGGGATTCAGTGGGTAAATGAAACTGATTTTTCTTCAAAACTGCTGTAAGCTGCTGGTACTGTGGAACTTCCTTGTACCAGACATCCTAGAAAATTTGGGAACTCGGTGCAGTGTTTTCATGTAAGCAGCCCGGTGGCTGTGGTCATCAAACTGTAAGCTCAGACAGCCGAAGGCGATTGTAGCCCCCTCTCTTTGCAGCACTTGTGTTTTCCCAGAGCAAAGGCCAGGCTCCCACATCCTTTCCTCATTCTTATGTCTTCAGCCACTGCAGGAATTAGGAAGGAGGAGGATGCTGAGGCTGATGAGTTGAGAATTCTTCAACATCTTGTGCTCAGCTCGGGCAGTGCCGTTCCTGCATTTTTGCTTATGCTTGCTCCCTGTGAGTCCTTCCATTCTTCCTTGCAGTTTTAGAGCAAAACGTGAAGCCATTATACGCAGTAAGTTACTGAATATACAGATGTTGCTGGGCCAGTGAAGTACTCACATGGATCAGGTAAATAGCTTGTCTTCTAAGGCCAAAATTAAATCCTGCTAAGAAAACACCGCACGATTCGCAGCATTGGTGGTGCTGAAGTGTTGCATGGAGAGCTGCACCCCTAGAGCGTGCCTGTGGAGGTGCACTTGGAAGCACCACTGCCCCCCTTCTCTCTGTTACATCAGCTTTACATGCACTGCTGTCTGTACAGGGGCACTCAGTTTGCTCACCTGTTCAGCACGCACTGAAAAGTGTGTGCTTCCAGAACACCAAAGCACTGCGAGCCGACCCCACTCATCTGTGTATTTCCTTCCGAATGCAGTGTGTGCGCTGGACTCAGGATGACTGTTTTTTAAGTACAGGAATTGCAAATGTGGTTGCTAGCAACTGTACGTTTCAGTATTTTTGCAAGTGTAGTCATGGTTGTCTTTCAGTGGAACTGAATTCTGTGTGACCAAGGCTTCACTGGCTATAGAACAGATAAGGAGAATTTTCTTTCAAGTTTCCCATGTTAATGGAAACAAGATCACATTAGCTACGCTGTCATTAAAAAAAATCTTAAAACGTGTAGCCCTGGGTGACGTGAGTTGCTACTGCACTCACTAACACTTCGTGTACTTGGCTCTCTCACACTGCGTGTCTTTTGGCAACACTGCTGCAAAGCTGAAGGCTGTGAGCTTCCATGCAGAGATGGTCCCATTTACATTCTAGTCGTAGTGCAGAGTTTCGTATGCCCATTTGGGTTTTTCCTGGTTTCCATTATAGCTCCGCCTCCTGAAACTTCGCAAGGACCTCAAGGAGAAGGGAGTCAGCCCAAAACACTACGTTGGCTGAATGCTCACTGTCTTTCTAATATTAGCAGAACTTTTAGTTTTCCTTCCTCGAGCCCATGCCTAAATACAGCAGTCCAAATGGACATCTGGTGTTGAAAGAAGACATGCCTGCTGCTACTTAGATTCCCTCCCTCCTGCAAGAACTCAGGCTGCTGGCAGTGTTCTGGCGCTGCACTGGGGTGCACACTGTGCAAGGGAAAAGGGAAGAGAAATTCTCTTTTACTAACTTTTATGTTTTTTATTTTAGCCATGAGACGCAGACAACCTGCTGGGATCATCCCAAAATGACTGAGCTCTACCAGTCTTTAGGTAAGACGCCTCTACTATTGTTTTTTTCCCAATCAGAGGAATTATTAAGACAAAGGCTTCAAAGAGTAGTGAACCAAAATCAAGTTAAAGCAAGAAGCTGTGGTTTTATAAGGACTAAATTTTCTGCAAACAAATATGTAAAGTATAATTATTTATTTCAAACATGGAGTGGAAAAATTAACGTATCAGCATGGTTGGAATGTGCGCTGTATTTACTAAGCAATTTGGCTGCATTGTTGCAAACTGACTTAAAGGCTGCAACAGAAATGGAAAAAAAGGAAAGAAAAGGTAAAAGAAATTGTGAATTTTTTTCACTGTTTTACAAAAGGCAGATGAAAAATCAAACCAAGCTGCTGTTAATGTTGACTTCTGGATGGTAAGAAGCCAATGGAAGCAATTTGACAAACTGCGCTGCCACTGCTTTATTTTTAAAGCACTCAATACTCAGAATGCATGGCAGCTGTCATGATGTCATTTTGAATACCCAAATTGCGTGCTTATTATGACTTCAGATGTGCCTCCCTGGTGAGCTTTTGTGTTGGGTTTTTTTTTGTTTGTTTCTTAAATTTTTTTACTGGCTTTGGATTTTAGTAATAGAAGTACATCTATGGGATACAGTAGGTCAGTCTGTGCTCTAGTATAGGCTGCGTGGCAGACCTTTTAATAGCTAACTATTTGTTTTTAATGGTCCCGTTAATAAGTAATGGAGGGTATCATAAAAATAAAGCTATTTGTCTAGAAGAAATATCAGTCAATATGCTGCATTCAAGAAGGAGGTTATGTCTGTATATTGCAAGTACATAAGCCAGCTTTTAAACAAGCCACCTTTAGTACTAAGGCACTCAAGTCTAGCATTCAGTGCAGGCTTATTTACTATGGTGAAAAATAGCTTAAATTAAATTCTGCTTAAGTCTATGCTGGCATAATTAGACTGTTTTCAGTAGATGAACTGATATATCTCAGTCTAGCTCAGTTGTCTCTGCTGTGCTCAGAAGTAAAGGTATAACCAAGCTGTTTCAGAAAAGCAATATGATGAAGTGGAATGGAAGTGTGAATGTTTTTTTTCCTTCTAGTATTAGCACTGTGGCAGCAATTTGTTTAAAAATTAACCATAAGACAGCTCTGTTTATCAAAAAGGGATAGAAGA
The DNA here is from genome assembly GCA_036925125.1 of Oreortyx pictus. NCBI lineage: Eukaryota > Metazoa > Chordata > Aves > Galliformes > Odontophoridae > Oreortyx > Oreortyx pictus. The sequence continues at coordinate 75,572,435 of JAUPFR010000001.1, read as the reverse complement.
TGTGTAAATTTAGGCTAACAAAATGCAAAAGCGGACAAGTGTTGACTTGCCATTTAATTATAACATATTACCCTGTTTGCCTCTTTCATAATTCTGCTCTGGAAAGCGAGTGGTTTAAAGGATTCTGGACAAATAGCAGTTGTGCGTGATGACATCTCTTTAATATGGGTAGGTCCTTGAACAGTTGCCTGAATCTCACTCCAGCTCCGTAGTTCACTTTGATCCAGAGATGACATGATATCTCTGATACTGTTGCTGGTCAGACCTGAAGTCTTGTTGAAACTGCTTTTCTTCTGGGATTTCTTTCTGGTGTTTCAACCGCCGTAGTCTGGAATAATCAAGAAGCGAAGAGGTAGCTCTGTGCGAGGGGAAAAAAGTCTCCTGGTGGGTACAGGTCAACAGTGCAAATGATGTGTGACTGTTGAAGTCAGGTTGCATTTAGTTTAACTGAGATTTTATCACTGTAAGTATCACCTGGATGTCAAGGTTTGAAGACATTCTCATTGCTTATTGCATAAAGAAGGAACGTGTTTAGGCAGATTTCTTCTCTTTTTTTTTTCTTTTAAAATCCCTCTGTTTTCAAGAGAAAGTAATGTCCACAAGGGCAGTATTCTTTATGGATAATCATATGTCTTTTTCTGGGCTGGGACCAAGTACTCATTAATTTGGAAGCAACACTGATTTTAACACAGTATGTGTAATAGGTGTTTTTTATTACTAAACTTAGGTGTTTGTACATGTGTACTAAACAGATTAAACAAACTGATTCTTCGTGCGCTGCCACATAGGGTAAAGCTTTGAAAAAAGTGCTACTGAATAACCTACCATTTTATTTTATTTTATTTTTGAATTGGGTATATTCATCATTGCCTAACTCTCATATAAATTGCATAATACAAGCATAACCCGTTTAGTCTTGAATGGAAGCCTTGATGTGTTTTCAGTGCTTTTCTTTGCCTCAGGTCAAAACGGTAATAATGGGATGTTTCAAGTCTTTTCAGACTGTTCAGTAATACTTTATCTGAAAAGATATTATTAAAGTCGATTTTGTATTGCATACTCATTAGATCCTATTATTTTTCCCCACAGTAGGATCCAAATTTTGCTTCTTATTCATGTGGAGAAGCTAGTAAGGAGCTTAGTACGTATGCATTTTAAAAATCTGGTAGAAAACATGAATTCTGCAATCCAGGTAAATGCAGAAAATGTGAGACCAAGCACATCGTTGCTGTCAAGAATGTTTATTTCCATTTTCTAGCTCCCACACATAGCCCGTAGGGAGCAGTTGAGCGACGAGGTAGAGCTTTCTGTACATCCCAGGTACTTACGGATGTGTTGCCTTTCTGTAAATTCACCACGCTTTAATTGATTCCAGTGTATTGTAATTTGCTAGGGAATCTTTGTGTCTAGTTTCAATTCTTCCTAATTACTGAAAGCTTAATTTATTATTATTTTTTTTTAAGAGAACGAGGAAGACGCGACTAGGAGCAAGACAAGACTTTTTGTAAAGGAGAAGTAACCTTAGTTTTATTCTTCACGTACCCACTTCTCACACCTGCAAATTGCCGCACCACATTTTGCTGAAATGGATGAATTCCAGGTTTCAGACTCGTTTTATTCCGCGTTATCTTTAGGGGTTTGGGTGTTTTTTAAAAGGAAGGTAAATTTCTTGAAGGAAATCGCTGTACCCGATCGGGTTGTCAATCCAGCAGTGCTGTGTCCTGTCTGCAGTACGGACTGCATCAGAGAAAGTGGAAAGAAGCCACAGGGAGAAATTATGAAGTAACCTGCCCATGAAGGAAGTATTCTCAGTTTCTCTTCACACTCGTTTGCTAAAATGAGGCCATTTATACTTTTAATAACTGCAGAATATTTCATTTGGAAGTGTATGGGAACTGTTGAATCAGGGCCAGAACCACTGGTCGATCACGTGAGGTGAGCACTGAGTCAGCCGCAGGAGCACAGGTGAAGGCAATGCACTGTGTGACCGGAAGGGGTGGAGTCGGGCTCCACGACCCATTTAAGGGCTGACCACCACTGGGGAAGGATCTCTTGTTGGAGGTCCTTCTCCTGTGGAGTTCTAGGAGAGCCTTGGCTGTCAGTGGCAGGTGAGCCTTTCCTTATTTACTGGTTGTCTTTATGCCATCTGGGTAAGCCGTATGAAAATAGACTGTCCACCTTCATTATTTTGTGAGGGTTTTGGGGGCGTTCATCCTACAGGAAGTTAGTGTGTGTATTGGAATTTTTTACCTGGTTGTTCTTTCAGCATAAGCTTTTCCTTTTAATAAGCTGAAGTGCTTGCTCTGGTTTGCTTCTCTTTATTATTTCAACAGCGTAGCGATTTTGTCAGTTTTAATGAAGCATCTATTGCTGACTCAAGTTTGGCAATTTCACTCTTCATTTAAAGTTATGGTTACTTAAAGTTACATAACGAACCGTCAATATTAAATGACATAATTGTTGTTTAATGGTCAAATGGAAGTGGCAATAGGTAATTGCAGTGATGACCTTAGCTGTATCATTTAATTTATCTACCAGATGTTGATACAGATTGACTAGTTATGTAAATGAAGAACATAGTGAAAAAACAAATGCTGAAATAGGAGAGGTAGTAAAAATCAGTGATGTGTGAGTCTCCAAGGCTCAGTCGCTGATAGTTCCCCCCTGGTTTGTGCATTGCTTTAACAAACCACTCCCCTTTTCTCTTCTAACTTCCTTCTGGAAGTCTTCAAAGTACCCAGAACTGCTCCCGCTGCTTTTCTTTCCAAGAGCAGTTCCCCCGCAGCAGGTCTTCTTCTGTGCTGTTCTTTTACAGCCCCGTTACAGATTTTCTTGTCTTTCGTGATGGCTTCAGGGCATCTCTGAGATTAGAATTTGCATTATTTTGTTGTCCCGGAGAATTCAAGGACCTTTGAGGCGAGAAGAACAGAAATCAAAGAAGACTGTGATTGCTTTTTTTTTTTCTTTTTGAGTTGTATCTTCTGAGAGTGAAGATTTAATTGGTGACAGCTTAGCTCTGAATTACAGCATTTTGCCTGTAAGCTGAAAATGACTCTAACCTTTGTAGCAGTGACCCAGGAGAGCTTGGAATGCTATGCCATACTGTTAATGTCCCCTTCCTTCAGCCTTCCTATGGGGTGACAGGATGAGTTTCCTCAGTGTCTCTGCAAACAGTAATAGCGATAGCAGGATGCAGTCAGAGTGCATCTTTTTCTGTCTTGTAATTCCCCAAGGTAAGACAAGAAGGTGGAAAAAAACCCACCCCTACCCTTGCAGACACCAGTGTGCTGCAGCTAGTGACAGCTTTCCATTTAATTTGGAGTGTGAGGGAGGCGGTTCTCCAGTTCTCCATGATGTATTTGGAAGAAATGTCTCATTTGCTTAACACGAGGTGAGAGAACGCTGGGAGGGACTTGTGAACCTCCAGCCGAATTTCGGCAGCATCCATTGTGTTAATCTTGTGACTGGCAGCTCCATAAAGCAGGGTGAGCTACTAACAGTGAGCAACCAAGGGAGATAAACATTACTGCCCTTTTCAGTTTGTGCATTTTGTTTTGTCCTTCTGAAAAGCTGCCTGAAGAGGTTAAACTGCCTTTCTTTGCCATTTAAAAATAAAAACATCTACTTAATTTATCACAGAGCTATTACGCTGTGTTGCCTTTCTCGGAGGTTTTATTCATATTCAACTAATTGATTTTCACGTTTGTATGAAGATGTGCACATCACAAATCGATTACCTGGTTTTACTGAAATTCAAAGAGATTGTACATATAATCTTGTTTAAAATGTTGCTTATCCACTGATAATCTGCATAATACGTTTTTTTCACTTAGGAGAATAGGATTACTTGGGCTCTAACACCCTTGGGTAGTTGTCAGACCTAGAGTATGTCATCTCTGTAAAGTGTGTGACTGCATTCTATGCAGACATGTAGTCAGTACACGTAGCTATAGCAGAGAAGCCATAATTTGCTGATGAGCTACCAGTGGTAGGGATCATTGTGTTTCAAGGACCTCGTGTCTCTTGACAATTAAGCCATAGGTATATTAGCAGTGAAGGAGGAAATGAAAGAGAGCGAGCAAAGTGTTGTTCTGCTGTGGAACAGTTAGCCATATGGGAATGTTTTGCTTGATGAGAGTATTACCTTCTTGGCTTGCAAATGAATACCATTCCTTAATAATTTTGAAGTTGCTTGTTTGCTGTTTATTTATTTCATTAAGACTGCATCTCAGCTAGCATACGGCAGGAACTGCTGACCTGGCTACACATTGCCTACATCCCAACTCTGTAATGGAGTATAACCCAGGTGAACATCGTATCCTTTCTTGCAGTTTTGGTGAAGAAAAGCCATGACAAAATAAATTTCCACAGGCCATGTCAGCTCATCAGGTAATTGGAAGGCTTACACGTGCTGTGATGTTCATCTGCTTCTTGGCGTAGATGCAGTCAGTAGCACTTCAGTCCCCTGTGTGCCTTCCACTTATTAATTAATTTGTAGGCACGCTGTTAAACACTCCACCAAGTAGGACATTATAACACACCCTGCCCTATGACTTTGTGGGCAGTGGTTAAGCTGTATGTCTGTATATGTAACAGCACTGCTTACCATTATTTATCCTCAAAGCAATGTAAGTGATCACATTAATTATTGTTATCATGAGTCAATGGCTGGAACTCAGATGATGTTAAGCAGTGTTTCTTTGATTAATATCTTTCCTTTATGCATTTGTCTTGCTTACATTTTTAATTCACAATTCCTGCAGAGGAGATGCATGTCACTATAAGAATCGTTATAAGATTTATATAGGGGTTTTGGGCAGCAGAAAGATAATCACCACTCTAATCAACTGGTCAGAGAATCACAGCCATATTGAATTGATATGAGATGAAACTTCATGGAAAGTCAGGATGCTATTACATACAGTCTGATGAAACATGTGAGGGCTTAGTGGCTGGTGGCGGAATTACAACCCATTCAGGATTGCCCTTTAAGCTGTTTTTGTTAGGTACTCATTGTCAGAGACAACGGTGAAGTGTAATTAATTCTGAAAATAGTTGATCCACTGCTAGCACTTTTTTTTATGAACAGCTATTTGAGCATGTCACAGGCTATGGTGGAATGGTCTTTTCAGATTTTGAAGTGTTATCAGTGGGGGTTCACGTTGTTTTCCTTGCAAACAAGTGAGATCAAAACAAAAACACGGCAAATCTTGCCAAACTGAGACTAGGATTTGATGAGCATGGCCAAACGTGGATATGACTTGATGAGGTCTAATTTACTTCAGTGAAGTTTGTTGGTAACTTGACAAATTTAACTCTTGGCGTGGCAGTTATCACCTGAAGTATGTAACTACTCTTTTCAATTTTGGTAGTGCCCAAGTAGTGAAAAACTCACTGTCCATAAAATCAAGTGAAATGACTGTGCCGTTCAGTTATAAATCAATAAAAAGTGATTGTAATAATATTCCCAATAATGTAGTAAAGTGTTGTCCCCTAAAATAAAAAAGAAGGTGGTGTCCAGGTCAAAAGGACTTCAGAGATGCCTTGTGTGGCAGGGGATAGTCTGGCCTGTCCCAGAGCTTTTAAATAGTCAGTCAAAATAGCTGTGTTAGAAAGCAGTACATGGTCAAATGGAACATCCCAGTCATTCAGCGCCAACAGCAGCTGGAGCCTCTGTAGTGTGATTAGTCTTTTTAAGAATATCCGTGGAAAGCAGTTCAGATAAAACATGTTACTTAAAATGTGCAATAATCAAAGCAAATGTCCTTCCAAACTGGGCAGTGTACCCCTTGTTAAATGTGACCTTTTTAAAGAACTCCTTGTTCTCCAGTTTTTTATTACTTTCAAATGCTTGCCGACTTATTTCATGTGATAAAAGGATTGAGAATATGAGGATTTTTTTTTTTTACTGTTAAAACTGTATTCAAATCCCAGTCTATAATCTGGAATTTAGCGTGGATGAATTAAAAACAAGATTTCGGCTACATTTTATTTGTTAATACTGTGTCAGTAGCAAGTGGGACGCTCCAGCAGGTGGTTCAAATTTATGATGCAAATCATGGGCCACTTCTCAACTGAGTGATTTTTACCTGATTAGCCACTGTCAAAAGGATGTGGTGTATGTAATTACTGCTGTTTCTGAATTCTGTAGAAATGCAGCCGTGAAAAATGTGTTGATGATGCTGTTTTAGCTCTTTTGAGGAAAAGCGTAGCCTTTACGTTTTGAGATTTCTCTCAACTTGCAGAATTATGCGGAGAAGGTTAACTGGATAAGATTAATTGGATTTAATTGCCTGATTGTTTTTCAACAGTAGTTCTGATTTTAGTTCTTCCTGTCTTTTTTCCTTAAAGTTGCTTGTGTAAGAAGCACTAGTTGTTTGGAGGCACTTCATGGTGCCTGATGGAGGAAATCAGTTTTCTAGATAACTTCCTCCCCACCGTGTTAGATGCTGCGAAACAAGTGCAGGAGCTTGTCGTGTCTGTAATGAGAAGAGAAGAGCAGCAAAAGGAGATTTCCTAATTTCAAGGGTCATTTATACCTTAACACTTTGAACCCTTTCACGGCGGTGAGGGGGCTGTGTTAGCAGCTGAGAAAGGTCTTGGAGAGAACTTACTGCTGTGTAGGAGACAGTTGCTCATTGCTGCTGAGGCCTCAGCATCCGCCCTGTTCTACAGGTCTTCTGTAGCATAATCTTCAGTCTTCACCCCCATCAGCATTTATAGTCCCTTGAACAGAGAGTTCGTTCATGACTGAGTGGTGGAGAACCACTTCTCCTCATCCCTCTTGGGCATAAATATTAGTGTCACCAAATAACTGCAGTGCGACCTTTTCCTTGGTCTGTTTGTTTCCAGGGAGCAGGTGACCTTTTCCAGTACATGATTATTTCAGAACACAAAAGCAGATTATGCTCTTGAACATCTACATTTTTTTTTAATGTGTGAAAGTTACCTTTCAAGCAGTGAGGACTAGGAATGGAGTTGCAATATTGTAAAACAAACTGCAAAAGTCTCATGTACTTCAAGGGCTTTCCAGACCTTTGATCACCTCATGTGGAATACAAGACTGTGCAGTCTTCCTAGGTGTTGGAGGAAAGGCTTGAGAAAAACATGTTTGGTGTATTTTGCTTTTCTACCTGCCCGGAGGTGGCCAAAACTTGGTGGATTTAACACAAAGGGGCTCCTAACTTCTTACTAGTCTGTTTGGGAGTGGAAAGCATCCTTTTTCTTTCTTTTTTTTTTTTTTTTCCCCTTGAGACCTAGGAAGGAAAAAAACACAGGAAAGGATGAGCTGCTAATGTTTTTATAAAACCTTGGTAGATTGCTGCTGCTTGTGCCTCATTCCTCACTCCTCCACATATTCCCAGAAGTAATGTCTGGCTGACAGCCAGGCAGTGCCTTATGCTGCCTTACTCTGGGTTTCCTTCATTGCTGTTAATGGTGACATTGCCACCAACGATAGCAAGCAGAGCTACCAAGCCTCAATGCCTGACAGTCTTGCATTGTATATTTCATTTAATTGGAGACATACACCAGCAAGGAAAGCATTTTGATCCTGATTAGAGGAGAGCTGGGCTTCCCCTCTCTGTTCTGTAGAGCAGTGCATTCTTCCCAGCAGTAGCTCGGGTGGAAGAAAAGCACCGCCACCAATTTCATAGGAATACAGTTAAAAAAAAAAAAAAAAAGAAGGTAATGACTAAATTCCAGAGGAGGAGGAGAAGGGTATCCAAATGAGGGAGTTCAGAGCAAGGTGCACATGAAGTTCCTTAAGCACAAAATCATAGAATCATATATTGGAAAAAAAAATCTAATTCCAATCCCCTGCTCTGGGCAGGTACACCTTCTGCTGAATCAGCCTGCCCATATCCTCATCCAAACTGGCCTTGAGCACGTCAGAGATGGGCATCCACAGCTTCTTCTTTGCAGCCTGTTCCAGTGCTCCACAACCCTCATCATGAAGGATTTCTTCCCAATATCTAATCTAAATCTACCCTTTTTTTTTTTTTTTTTTTTTTTCACTTAAAGTCTTATCATAGCACACCTTCCACAGCTTTCCTGGAGGCATTGATTAGGTACTGGAAGGCTGCTATAAGCCCTCTGTGGAGTCTTTTCCTCTCCAGACTGAACAACCCAAACTCTCGCAATCTGTCTTTGTAGTAGTGGTGTACCAGCAATCAGATTACCCTCATGGCCCTCCTGATTCACTCCAGCAGGTCTGAATCTGTATGCTGGGGCCCTGGAACTGTTCACAATACTCCTGTTGGGGTCTCACAAGAGCAGAGTAGTGGGGGAGAAAAACCTCCTTCAACTGTCTGTTTTGTTTGTTTTGTTTTTGTTTTTTAATGCAGCCCGGGATATGTTTGGCTTTCTGGGCAGCAGTGCTGCTCGTGGTACGCTTCTCATCATCCAGTACTCCCAAGTCCTCCTCAGGGCAGCTCTCAGTCAGTTTTCCACCCAGTCTGTTTGTGCTTGGGGTTTCCCTGACTGAGGAACAGGACACTGAACTTACTGAACTTCTTGAGGTTCACTGTTAGGTACTGGCCCCTCCTCACTGTCAGGGCTAACCACTTCTGCCTTGATTCATCACTGAGATGATAAGGGATCGGAGCACCTCTCCTGTGAAACAGAGGCTTAATGAGCTGGGTCTGTTCAGCCTGCAGGAGACTGAACAAATAATTAAAGAGTGTGAGTAAATACCTGAAGGGAGAGTGCAATGAAGGCAAAACAGAGCTCTCTTTGGTGGTATCCAGTGCCAGGATGAGTGGCTCCATCTGAACATCAGGAAGCACTTCTGTGCTGCGCAGGTGATGGAGTACTGGCACAGGTTGCCCAGAGATGTGCAGATTTGCAGAAGCCACCTGAATGTGTTGCCAGGCAGCCTGCACTGGATGTCCATAGCGAAGCAAGGATTGGACCAGTTGATCTCCTGAGGTCCCTTCTAACCCCAGCTGTGCTTTGGTTCTGTGACTGCTCACTGTGTTGCTCTCTCCCAGGAACAATCCTCCTTCATTTGCGGTCAGTCAAAATTCAGACTCCTGTCTTACAGTTACAAAAACACTGTTACGCTTTTTCAGGAGCCTTTTTTTTTTTTTTTTTTCTGTAATGGAATAAGAGGCAGTTGAAAGGTGCAAACAACTGGATTGAGACTGAAGTCAAGTAAGGTGTTTTAAGGGAGTCCTGAGTTTTAAATGAAAGTGCTAAAATCCAAGGCGAAGATGTGATATGGTGTGGCAGTGACATGGCAGATAAGTGTCCACATGTGCTCAGAGGTCCAGGTGGTGGTGGGTAACAAGGACACAAGGTGGGCAGTTGACATCGGAACAAAAACTAGGTGTGGGCTAATGCTGGTAAGAGAGGGTGTGAACAGAAGCATCCTGCAGCTACATGGCCTCAGCGTTTAAAGCTAAGAGATAACATTGCTGCTTTCCTGGATGCTCCCGTGAGGCCTATGAAAATAGCTCTAGACATTGCTTCTTGGTCATTTACAGCAGACACTTCCTGGCAGAAGTGTTAGTATGGTTGATAAGAAATTTAGGGTGTGTAAAATACACACAGAAACAGATGTAAACTATGGCATTTTGAAGATTTTATGTCCTCACGGGTAGTACCTTCTGCCCTGATTAAGGTCTGCAGTATGTGTATATGTTTGCTAATACTTTTAAAAATGTAGATAATAAGCAGAGAAGATTTTTCAGAATGCACAGTTTAAATTTAGGGAAGACTTGTTCATTTAGTAACTGAAGGCACAGTGTATTTGCAAGGGACTGCTTTATTAATTTTCCCTGAAAGACAAATCAATTTATTTAAATTGTACACTTTATTCCACACATTAAGGCTTCTGGACCTGTCAGAGTAATAGTGAGAGAGCGAGCTGGCAGGAACGGTGCCCAGGAGAAATGCCCATTAGAAAGGTGTGTGGAACTGAGCAAAGAAACAATACACAAAGCTGGAAGTTCCCCTTCTGCTGCAAGATGTGCTTTAGAAACGCTTCCCAGCCTTTATTAAGGTATTAAGAATTACTGAATAATCAGACCTCAAATTACTTGTTCAGAATAGCTTAATTAAAATTTGTGTAATTGAGACTATATTCCCTCTGCTGTCTGTACCTGCACAGCATTGTAAATGATGCTGGGATAGTTATACCCAAACTACCCAGTTGCAAACACCTTTACGACACCTCAGTGCTGTTCCTGTGTTTGTCTTGCTTTTTGTAACTCTCGAAGAGTTTGCAAGGCTTGGAAGGATCCTACTGATTGGGCCAAATGTGAGCTAATATTGCTGCTTTTGTGTTCTTTTTCTATTTATAGAGGAGTTTACAGTTTCAAAATGCTGTTCTGTAGGCCCGTGGGTTTCATCATCAGTTGTAAACACACTCAGCAGCATTGCAGGGTGCTGAAACTCATCAGCATGCAGGGCCCATGTCAGTGTGTGTAGGCCATGAAGTGTCACAGTGGTGCACTGGGAGCAGCCTGGAGTGCTGATGGGTTGGGTGGCTGTGCCCAGGGGGCAGCTAAAGCAGGGGGGACTGTTGGCTGCGTTTGGTGAGGTTACCAGCTTGCAGCTGTATTTGGTTTATGTATCTGTTGGTCTGCTCACCTGAATCAAAGCCCTTTGCTGGAGTGGGGCACTTGCTTCCACACCTTGGGTTTGCTCCTGAATAGTGCAGGCAGTGGCCTACCTGCAGCGTGGTGCTGGTGTGCCAGGCCTACCTGTAACTGAGCCATCTGAGGCACGGGCAGGAATGTGGCCGTGCTAGCTCTGACCTTACTCTCAGTAGATTTATCTCCATTCTTGTTGTAATTGGGTTTACCCAAAGCTGCTTTCAGCAGAAGCCAGGGACTAGATCAGAGTGTGCGCACTGTCTTCATCTTGTTTCACGGGCAGATGGAAGAGAGATGCAAATCCAGTTTCCTGGTTGGATTAGGTCCAAGACACATTTAGTTTGAAATTCCTCCTTTCTTTTCAATCTTGTCTGCTATTCACTTTGTAGGCTGTCGAACAGTTGCTGTATCTTGCTGGGGGCAAGTATTGAGCAGTGTTCACATAGCCTTGACCAAGCCTCTCCCGTGCCAGGAGATGTATCTGCTCAGTGTGACATGGCCATTTTCTCTCTACAGTGTCCTGAGAACCTGTGGGCAAACCATTCCATAACAAGGGCTAGTGCTGATGATCTGGTTTTGTGAGCCACGTGAGGAGGTTCCAGTGAAACTGGACCTAGGTCGCTTGCGTTCTTCTTCAACCTGCTCTCTGCAGTTTCAAAAGGGGTCATAGAAGTTCACCTTGCTGGCTCCCTGCCGGGAGCAGTGTTCCTCTCAGGGCATGCTGGTGTCTGTTGAGGTTGGGAAGCACAAACGTCGCATTGTTTTTTAGAGTCTCAGCAATAGCTGAGAGTTGCCTGCATTTTCCCGTGCGGGGTTTTTCACTTCTGGCTGCCTGCAAACACAGTCTGGCTGTGTGCCTCAGACAGGGAAGGAGGCAGGAGATCTGGAGCCTTATCTCTTAAAGTAACTACCCTGGAAAGGCTGCGGAGTTTTCAGACAGCCCTGCTGCAGTTGATAGTGGTGTCTTTTCAAGTACTGTTAAGTTCAGCACCTTTGAAAGAACAGAAGTAAGCCTCTAGGACTTGCTGATTTTTGTTTTGAATGATCGATTGCCAAGGTTTGAGTGCGTTTGCTCAGTGAAGTGTGTTTTCTAATGTACCATTTTTTTTGCTCTGTTCTTTGAACCGCTGATTGTAATGTTTGAGTTCAGGTGAACAGCGTCGTCATGAGTCTGGTCATTTCTAAGATGACAAAGCTAATCTCTTTTTCCAACGTTTTTCCCCAACAGCGGACCTGAACAATGTCAGGTTCTCAGCATACAGAACTGCCATGAAGCTCCGCAGGCTGCAGAAAGCCCTCTGCTGTAAGTACCTGCCTGTGTGGCACCGGCTGCCAGGAAGACTTCTGTACCAAGTCATGAGTTTATTCACAACTTCCAGAAGTAAAAAAGCACTCCCTCCACTTCCCCCAGGCACTCCCCAGTGTATGGAAACCTCTCACCCGAGGCATCTCCTGCTGCCATTACTTTGCACCTTCCTAGCAAGCCAAAAGTGCAAGGCACTTACGAGACAAAACAGTGGATCAGGAACAAAATGAACATTCCCTATGTATTCCTCATCTTTTCACTCTTAAGCCTGATATTTTCTCTGTGCTCGTTATTAGAGGCACATCCCATTTGAGCCACAGCTTTGCAGCTCAACATGCAAGCAGGATTGTTCTGTAATAAGAACAGTGAGTGCCCAGAGGAAAAACTGTGCCAGAGCTGAAATTTTTAATAGTTTGTTAGGCTGAATCGTGAAGCCTGGGGGGGGGGGTTGCTGCCTTTCAGTGAGATCATCACAACAAGCATTTAGCTTCACTGTGACCCAGCTTTTGGCTGCGTTCAAAAGTCTCTAGTCAGTCCTGCCGTAATGACGTGCGTTTGTAGTTCTTACAACTGGTGTATCATTTACGGCCTGTCACTTCAGTTACATTTCTGCTTCTTGTAATCCAATGGCTAAGTAATTTGCTTATAGTTTTCTCGATAGACCAATCGGTTACAGAAGCAAAGGGTTTGCTAGGGAGTACAATTTGGAGGGTTATTAAACTATTTAAACATTGACTACATTTGGCATTTAATTACAGGGTTAAATTTCTGACACAGTTGCAAACGTCTCAACTGCTGATTTATCTCAGGTTTGGATTTGTGCTCACATGCTTTCTGGAACTGAGTCAAACCTCGAGGTTTTTGAGCATGTTTACTTTTAGGCTTATAAGGATGGGAGAATTCCACTAATGAACAATCTCTAGTGTTTCTTTTTTTTTTTTAATTTTTTTAAAGAAAAATGAGAAAATTCCCCTGAAATTAAACAGTGAAAATCCTTGTATGATAATTAAAGATTTCAGCATGGGTACTGTGACGAAGATTGAACTTCGATAGCTGGCGATCAGAGTTCCAAACGTATTGTCATGATAGTTGTGGAAAGGTAGCATGAAGAAACTGGAATGATACACAATGAAAAGGATTCATAATCAGTGCAGCAGTGAAGTAATGAACCAGAATGTGGGTTTCTTTAGCTGACAGTGAAGTAGTGTATCAGTGAGGCTGAAAGTGCAAAACTCTGCATCCTGTTTTATCTGCAGTTAGCTTTATTCTACCATTGTATAATTCTCCACTCATCTTGGGCTTTACGGTTGGGAGCTGTAGTCATTGCAGCAGTGAAATCAGTTTGTGTTTCCAGCTTATACTGAGGTAGGTTTTCTGAGAGCGGACGTTCATGGAAACATGCAGTGGCGCTCACGCCGAATACTTCGGCACATTCTTCACTCTTGTAACTAAGGAGAAGTATTTAAGGAATTTGTTTAACAGCCTTTGTTCTTGCAAATATTTTTGCTTGGAGACACTATTCTTGCATTTGTGTATTCTGTGTTTGCAGTGTCACTTGTGAACTCCTTTTAATTAGATGAAAAAAAAAAAAAAAAAACCTGATTACAAAATTCTTTCTCTGCAGTTTGGCACCAGAAGAAATAGAGCATGGTGTTGGGTTTCAGGACTCCTACACCTAGCTCCAAATCCCTGAATTCCACCTGCAGTAGGTGCAGCTCTCAGCTCTCACTTTTTATTTCAGCTTTAAAACTGCAGTAGTTGGAAAACTTATTTATGTTCATGTATTCTTTTCTGCAGACTGCATAAAAGGCAGAAGAACATTCCTTCTGAGGAGTGTTTTCAAACTCTGAAGGTGTGAGTGCAGTAAAAATCCCTGGAAGTGAAAATGCAACCTGTATTTCTGAGTAACAAGAGTACAAACATTTCTAAACATGAGCTATATTTAGATGTGCGTTCTAAAACAACTTCACTTTGTAAATCGGCCTTATGAACTTCAAGACACTGAGATGTTAAGGATAATAATAGGAAATGGTAATCCTTGACAAATAAATGCCGTGTTACTTTAGGAGAATGTAACATGAGGATTGTGTGAGATTCTATCATTCCAGCCTTCAAAGTCATTGTGGGCATGCCAGGTTAACTATGGCACCGTTTGTTGGGTTGTTTTTCTTTTTAATGTACGGTTTCCTTTGATAATCACATCAAAGCACATTGACTTTATTGCTTTGCTGCTTTTAAAGATCTGATCTTTAAGTGCAAACCACATCTGAACTTGGCGGAGTTGATACGATGTGATGTGTCCGCAAACATCTCTTAGAGATGCAACATTGCAAAATATTCAAGATCTTCTGTTAGGTTTGGGGTTTTTTAATTTTACACAGGCTACATTAGATATGTATTTTTAATGTATCAGCCAGCAGCATCAGGTTACAGAGGAGATGTTCTCAGAATTCAAGACCATCATTAGCTCTTTTTTATCACCAGCCATATGTTGAGTTTTGACAAAGTTCAGTATGTGACCTCCGTAGCACACCTTGTCCTGCCTGTTTAGTTGTCTCTTCTGACCTTCAGCTCATTGGTCATTCGAGGGCATATTCTATACTTTTACTGTATTCTAGCCACAAGCAGGCCTAGCTGTAGACGGAATATTCTTAACTCTTGCTTTGAAGGCTGAAGAAATATTTATATGCGTTATTTGGATTTCAAAATAAGCTAGAAGGTACAGTTCATTCAAATTTTGGAGTCAGTTTCAGAATTTTAAATAGAAAAGAACGGAAGAGTGACAACCCATTAAATTTACAAAACATGAAGTGATGTGGTTTATCATAATTAAAGATTTTAAATCACTGGATGTCCATGAATATGCAACTCTTCAGTATGTGTCTGGGCTGGCCCCCATTCGTCGTGTTTGCTCGGTGCTTCCTCCCAGGGAATTAATACACAATTATTGATTCTGGAGAGGCCCCCAGCACATTCCTTTAAACGTGGTAAGGAAGAGACAGGAGGAGCTTATCTTGGTGAAGGCCAGAGCTACTCTTCACATGAAAATAAGTCCCCTAAAGCAGAGCTTGGTAGCAAACGCTTCTTGCTCGTATTAAGATGGACATGCATCATTAAATTCAACACAGGATAGACTGCTGAGGAAGAGGCAGGGTGAAGGGCTTTTCAGAATTTCCTACTTATTAGCGGGAAAAGCTTTCACAAAATGGAATGACCCATGTTTAGCAGTAGCTGATGTATAATTAAGCTGCCACCTCGGTGCCTGAGGGGTTCATTTAATTACCATTGATTCACAGTCTCAAAGGAACTGAGAGTTCAGCCTAAAGCTCTGCATTAAAGGTATTGTGAAAACATTGCTATATTTTCAGTTTAGCTAATAAATTGCTAGAAGAAAAGTGTCTTGCTATGATTCTTTGGAATGGATCTGATAAATATGCTTTTGCAGGATATGGCACTGACCTTAGAATAGCTATATTTTATATGCTGTCAGGTTAAATATAAGTTTCTATTTTTTTTTTTTTGTAGTAACTATCTATATTCTAATATGGGGAAAAAAAAAATGTTATCAAGCCCTGCATAAAACAACATATTCTAAGTTAAATCTCTTGGTATAGTGCTAGGTTTAGCTTTGTAGGCTTCCTGTATTCACTCTAGCCCTGAGTATCTCCGACACCAGGATGAGATTTTCAGCAGAAGGATTTAGCAGCAGAAGTTGCTGTTGATTTTCAGTGAAATTTCTACTCCCAAAATTCAATTCAGTCAGTTCCATAATCACAGCATACTATCAGTGCACCATTATCAAGCAGCCCTCCATGCGGCTGAGGCATTTTTCAAGGGTCCAGTTTAATCTTTGGTAGTGTTCTAGTATTCTCAAGTGTGAATTTGGCATGTGTCCCCTTAAGCTGGACGAAGTTATGAGAAATAATTCCTGTATGAGGTTCTGCGATTACCCTACCAGGACTCAGTAAAATGTGTTTTTATTGCAGTGAGAGAAAAACAGGTCTTGCAATTGGGTCAGTTTATTTCCCAATTCGGTAGCAAATTTTCAGGATGGTTTTGAGCAGTACACTTTGGGCTAAACTCCACTATCCCAAGGCATGCTGAATTTTGCTGTGCTTTGTGACTGCTCATGGCATGGGTAGGGACAGCAGCATCTGGACTTTCATCTCTTTGTTCAGCCCCTAGAAGTTCTATGCAGAGATTTACAGAGGGTTTTCGTTTTGCAGCAGGAAGATCTACTGCCTTGGATAGTCTCATTTTTCTGGTTTCTTTTGTTTTCAACATCTCATAACTCTGATTAGGTGTCCTATAAAGTATGAGATTGCTGCTGATGTTATTATTCAGAAATTAAGAATATTTTTAAGAGCTGAGACACGGATGTTCTGTTTTCCTGTGGGCATCCAGACTTCAAAATACAACTGACTTAAGTGGGAATGGACAGCAAGATTTTGACTGTCAGCAGCAGAAAACTGTTTTACGCTTACTGATAGGTATTAAATTTGTCTTACTCCATTGTGTCATAAAGATATTTAAATATGTAAACACTCATCAGAATTAAAGATTTATGAATTCTATTAATAAATTCTGGAGCAGGTCGGGGAAAAAGATTCCAATGTTCTTGCCAGAAAAGAAGTAGCAGAGAAGTTGACCCCGGTTCCGTTGTGATTTATTTGTAAGTTCCAGGTGGAATTTAGTTCATTGAAGATTTCTTGGCTTATGTAAGAAGTGAGTGATGCATCTCACGAAAGCTGAGAATGAGTACTGTTTATAGAGCACATCCAGCAAACACGGTTGTAAAATAGTACTCAATCTGTAGGAACATGGAACTTGAAACATAGAATTTTTTATGTAATTGTTTATGTAGTATTTCCATACAATCTAATAGTATAATGGGTACTTTACAGCTAGAAAAATTATTTTATAAACACTAAGACCACAGCTGAATAAACAGTGCACCTGCAGGAGTCTTGTACCTGACTTTCACAGAATGTAAAATGTCCTCTGATAGAAGTAAGCCAAGCAAACTGTTGTACCTACATTTACCTTTTGGATACTGGTAGTACCACTACTGTCTCTGCAGTCTTTCTTGTGTTTTGTTGTTGTTTTTTTTTTTTACTTTAACAGTGGATCTCCTGAATCTGTCTGCTGCATGCGATGCCTTGGACCAGCACAACCTCAAGCAAAATGACCAGCCGATGGATATTCTGCAGATCATTAACTGCTTGACCACTATTTATGATCGTCTGGAACAGGAGCACAATAACCTGGTCAATGTTCCTCTCTGTGTGGACATGTGCCTCAACTGGCTGCTGAATGTCTATGACACGTATGTATGGGTGCTGTAAACACAGCTCTCTGAAAAGCTTTCCCAACACCACAAGGGGAAAGGGGAAAGGGCAGTGAGCTGGCTGCTGCATTATAAAATATGAATGACTTGAAGCTGAGGATATCGCAGTTGAAGTGAGAGTTTAGGAGGCATAATGGTTTAATGGCTGCATTTAGCTCTATCAGTGCAGCCCTTGATTAGGCTTGCGGTAGTGAATTTATTCATCTAAGCAGTGAGAGCTGGAAAACAAGACAGACTGCTGTGCTGAGAGCAGTTCTTGGACTGTTTCTCCCCTGTTGGTCATGGCTTTGCATGGCTTTTTAAATTTCTTTATCTAAAGAAATTCATGGGAGGTATCGAAGAGCAACAATATGAATAACATTCTGTGATCATACTCTTGCACGTGTCTGTACTTCTGGGTGCTGAACATTCATAGCTGTCGTTTTTCTGTAGCTTTCAATCTGTAATCCTTGCTCAAAGCTGGAAGGAAGAGCTGCATCTGTGATCTTGCGCATTTACAACTCTTAGCAGTCAGGAGATTTGAGAAATGCTTCGTGTAAAGTTTAAAAAGTCTACCTTTAAGTGTAAATACAACAGAGTAAATTTACCTTAATAAAATCAGAGATGTTCTGTTCAGTGGGTTAGTGACATTGTTCAGGATGCACAGCTAAATACCAGTGCACGTTCTGTAAGCTGATTTTAGAACAAGCCGTTCTTTTTGTATGTGGTGAATTTAGTGAAACAAGATGTCAGTGGAAGTCTTTATTTGTGTTTGTTTTTTTTTTTCTAAGGTTCTTATCAGCTGCCTTCAGCTGGACACACTCGTTACTGTAGCAGAATAAAATTCATGTGTAGAAATGGAAGGGACATGAAACAATTACTGTATTCCATTGCCATTTTGAACTGTAGTGAAGTTCCGTAACATCATTCTTCCATCCACCCTTTATCACAGCCCTGAAACTTCAGTGATCACCTGTACACTAAAGAAGTGCACGATCTTTTCCTGCAGAATCACCTCTGATAAGGCAGCTGTTTGTATCATCATCTGCAGCAGCTGTAGAGTCCTGTGAAGTGGATTATGCAGATTACAGCATATTTTTGTGCAGTGTACCGGTAGTAGGGAATGGGACTATGTTCATTTAACAGCTAAGCTTTATTTCTTTAATCTGCTTTGGGTTTTGCTCAACTCCAGTTCTGTTTTGAGTTATTTCATACAAATTACATGTCTATAAAGATATCCAGCTGGTGAAAAACAAAAAAGACACACTAGGGATGTTAATCCAGATCAGCCACACTGGTGGCAGAGAGAGAAGTGAAAGTCATTTCCCAGGCTGCTCCTAAGCTGGGCCATCCAGTTTAGATTTGCTGTGTCCAGTCTAGCTTTCATTATGTAGCACTCTGCTGAAAGTACAGCATTAGAAATTATAATTGGCTGCCTCCAGGCAATTCCCTAGGTATGCTACGGAATGGTATATTGCAGGACTCGATGAAACACAGTTGTTTTATGTGTGAGAAAAGCTCCTAGCTGTTTTGCCAAAATTCAAGTTTGAGTTATGCTGGTAGAGAGATGACCTTGAGGTTACTTGTGTTTAGCTTTCATTGTAAACTTAATAGGAAGAGATCAACTGAAGTGCATAGTAGCACTGGAGACATTTAACTCGATATACTAAATTTTTACTCTTCTTATAATTGCAAACTGTCATTTGTAAAGATACTAATCAAATTCACTGCCAATGACTGATCTAATTATGGACACAGCTCTGCAAATCCAGCACGTTTCAGATTTGTTTTAATTGATCAGTCACTCATGCTCATTTGCAGTAGCATGCTAAATTACTGGTTTGATTTGGGAGGGGAGTAGAGTGAACTGAGCAACTCACGGTTCGTGCAGGTTCCAATTTAATATGCCTTGCAGGGAAATAATCATTCTGCATTCTTCTCCTATATAATTTGCATGAGCCTGGTGTTCATCAGCGGGAAATTCTCGGGGCACGGATGATAATTAGTTTGGAAAAGGTTTGAGGGAGAGGAGTAAAAGGAGCAGAGTGGGGAAGGCATAGGTAAGCAGCAAATACTTATTCATGGTGAAAAGCACAAGATACTTCAAAAAAGGCTGCACATTCTGAATTCTGCTTTGTTCACCATTTTCTGACTGTATAGCTGTTGCAGGGAACAGGCGTAGGTAAATGAGCACTGTTGTCTCTTGCAGTGCTTTAGTAGGTCCTGGCTAAATAGTACAGCCTGGTGCATGGGTGTGGCATGCCTGTACACGACTTAATGTTTTTTTGGTGGTGTTCTTACTGGTGGCACTTCAAAATTGTTGACAACGCTGTGCTTCCAAAAGTCTTGTCTAGGTGTTAGCTCACTGTGTTGTGTATGTCTCTTTTGCAGTAGGTGTTATGTATTTGTAACGTTATGTGTGAGATATAAGTCTTAGGGGAAGCCAGCACCGGGAAGTAAGTTGAGCTGAATTGGATCTCAGAGAAAAGAGCTGAAGGTTTGTCACTGCATTGCTTGCAGTATGGAGGGTGGTCTTACCATATTTCCATCAAAAATCAAAAGCAGTAGTGCAGGCACATCTCAGACTGGTGTGAAGGTGATTGTGAGGTAAAGCCAGTTAGAGACACTGCAAGAACTAAGGGGGACTAGGTCTTTCAGTCTGCTCGGGTTTGAGTGATAGAAAAAGCTGAGAAACCACCACTGCATTTACTGACTTGAGTGTACAACCTGCCTCCATTCTCCTTGTTTTTAGGCAAGCTTAGTATGCCAACTGAACATCTTGCATCTTTACATCATTGCCTCTGTCAGTGTCTGTCATTATTTCTGCATGAAAGTGTTTCTGATTGAACTGGTAAAAGTGCATAGTTTGGTTTAGCTTTGCCCATGGAACTGCACCTGTGTATTTTACATTCCATATCCAGCATATGTGACAGCGGGCCAGTGTATGCCATGCAAAGTGGTTCTTTTTGTGACTTTATTTAATAAGACCGCAGTACTGTGTTAAACTTTCTAATAGCCAACAAGTTCTTACGTGAACGGATTATATTACCAGCCAATATTTCTTTTCTTCTAGGGGTCGAACAGGAAGGATCCGTGTTTTATCTTTCAAAACCGGTGTTGTATCCCTTTGTAAAGCACACCTGGAAGATAAGTATAGATGTAAGTCAATAGAACTCTTTATATTTTTTAGTTTATATTCTGTTTTTCAATTTGGCTTACTCAATATAGTTTTAGGTAGCTCAGCACTGTGGTCTCCAGACTTTCTTGTTCACTGAGCATGCACTGAGTGTATTTATTTATAAATTACATGCACATACAAGTGTACTGCTGCATTACGGACATTATAAAGCATGCAGAAAAACAGAAATAAAAAAAAAAAAAAGATGGGTAAAGATGGAAGTTCACACAGGTTTGATTTGATTTATTAACAGTACAAAGATGTTTTCTTACCGTACCCAAAAGGACTTGCACACCCCCTGGGACGCATACATTTCCCTTTAGAGACCACTGGTTTAGCACACCGTCATACACAGAAATGTGCATCCAATACACACTTGGCTGGAAAAATGCAAGCACTGAAATGTAATGCTTTTTCATAAAAGGGTGCTAGAATACTTTTGCAGTACCACAGCGGAGAGAAAAAAAGATGTGTTAACAGTGAGATGAACAAGCCAGTAGAAAAGCAGTATTGATCCACCAGGGCATCTTGTGTTAGAGTGCTTTGAAACATGTTATCTTTTAAAAATATTTTCCACAACGTAGTTCAGAATCTTACTACATATCTTATATTTAAATGCAGTTGTTACTTTTAAATAAATATTAAAGCCATGCTGGAATCTTGCATATTTTAATGGGTTGAATCCTATAGTACTTAAAACTAAAACTTCAAGTGGGATTTTTCAACTGGCTACTGAATCAGTTTATTAGTGGGGCAGAGATCCAGAAAAGATCTGCTGATAAGGACATTTCTCAAGAGTTACTGGTTAAATTACACGGTAACACTCACACCAGCTTTGAAAGAGCCCTCTCCTTCGGATTTTGTTCCAGTACCACAGCAGTTCTTCATCAGTGATTATTATTTTATTATTCTACTAATCAAGGTTGAAGAAATCTACAGTAAAAATAAACAGTCCTAAAATGGTCTGTTGTACAGATTGTATGTATATCTGTGTAATTGGATCAGATTATAGGGCAGTCACCGAATGCCACAGTTTAGATGTTTTGTGCAAAAGTATTCAGAGAATCTTTAAAGAAAAGTAATACAGATATTTTTAAAACGATTTTCTGTTGAGAACTTATTAGTTATAAAGAAAAACTTTTAACTGTGCGTTATAGTCTCTTTTAGTGTGTAGGCATGGCAGTGCATAACCCCCTTCTGATATTGCAAAACACAGTGTTTTGTTGATGAGGGAAATTCAAAGCTGAATAGTTTGTGGGAGAGGAAGGAATCATCTCTGCCAGGTTGTGGTCTGGCTTCAGCATCCGTGCCAACGTCATAGCGTAGTTGCTGTTAGCACTGCTGCATTTAAATGATAAGTTGCACCTCTTAAAGAGTTTCCAATGTTTGAGTAGCAGAGCCGTGTTGGTTCTCAAGGGCAGAATTCTTTAGGCATGCAGAGGTTATGTAGAAGTACTTTTCCCCAAATCATGTGTCATAGAGCTAGTCTTGGCAGTAGTGAAACGTGTAAGTAAAAAGTAATCCTTTCTCTATCCATTCCTTTCTTCTTTTGGAAGAAAATGGATGTCATTGCTACTCTGGGAAAGTTATCTTGAACAGTGCTGAATCACCTTTGTGATTGTATCTCTCTTGTCAGGTGATATATCAAGGCTCCAAAAAAAGGATTTTTTTAGTCTTCTAGTGATTCTTTCGCTCCTTGCTCTTTCCTTCTCTTCGTTCTTTTTCTTCCTTCCTTTGAAAAATAAGCCGAACTTATTCAGGTCATGTATTGTCATCTGAGATATGACTGAATAAATATTTCAGCTAATGCTAACCTGGTTTTTCCTATTACAAACTCTAAAACATCCTCATAGTATACGTAGTATAACTAATCACTAAATTAAATTTGGCTTATGAGAGGATAATTCTGTCCTGTAAAGATCATTTTCTAGCATGATGGAGTAATAGTGCATGACTTAAAGTGGCATTTCCACTTCAAAAATAAAACCTTAATATGATAGTCATGTCCCCAGTGCATGCCAGGTTCGGTCATACCGTGATGTTTTTCTTTCATTTTAGAAATACACCTGTAATAAAGGATTATGTTATATTAAAGTTAGGAGTTCTTGTACTTCAGATCAGCTTATCTGAAAGATAATTGGATCCTGAGTTTTACATTTATTGCTAATCGCTGATTGCTTCTAGAACTACTACGTTGTTCCAAATCAAAGATCCTGATGTTTTGTTTTGTATTATAGAATCACAGCTGCTGTTGTCAGTAATGACACCGGCACTGTGATAGAATGGCCTTTTTTCATGGGTCCAACTGAATATTGTTACTAAAAATCAGCACTTAATAGAAGCAGTGGTTGTGGGAAGAAACGCAGCCAAACTATTGATATGTTTATGTCCATCAAGTCTATTTACCCCTTTGAAATGCTACACGTTTCATCGCTATTTTCAGTGTCCCCATTGTGTTGTTTCTGACTCAGTGTACTGTTTCTCCAGACCTATTCAAGCAGGTGGCGAGCTCCACTGGCTTCTGCGACCAGCGTCGGCTGGGACTGCTGCTGCACGACTCCATCCAGATCCCACGGCAGCTGGGGGAGGTTGCTTCGTTCGGGGGCAGCAACATTGAGCCGAGTGTCAGAAGCTGCTTCCAGTTTGTAAGTTCATCTTTGATCTCCATTAGTGTTCTGTTAGATTTCTCCTTTCCAGTTAGCTTTCCCTTACTGAAGAGGACTGAAAATCTGGGGGTGAGGATACTGAGGATTTGCTTAATGATATTCAACTGGTTTATTTCTTTGACAAGTTGTCCATGAGTTACACTGCTGCTTTGTAGGCACTGTCTACGCTAGAAATGTGGCAGAAGCCTGAGTTAGCACAGGACTGTAGAATGGTTTGGGTTAGAACATCCACTTCCAACCCCCATGCAATGACAGGGACACTTCCCACTAGACCAGGTTGCTCAAAACCCCATCCAGTCTGGTTCTTAAAGCTTATGTTGCCATCTGGAGAACAAGCAGTTGTCATCAGGGTCTGTACTGTAACCAAATCCTGAAGTCTTTGTTGGTGGCAGTTCCTGCCTTTATAATTTTCTTCTGCCAGCAGTAGATCACCGTTTATTTATTTCGCCATGTAGATGAAAAGCATTGGTTAAACTAATTTTTGTGCATATGCATGCCAGTGGCAGCTGCGTGCTCAGCAGAGGGGTGTGAAAACACGACTGACTGAAGTGCTTTCTAGGGCTGAGGAGCGCCTGATGAGCTTTTTTCATTGTTTGAATGAGTAATGCCATTTTTCATACTAGCAGAATTCTAAAAGAATTTCTGCCTTATCCGTTGAGGAACACGTAGCCAACTCCAGGCTCTTTTTCACACTTGTAAATAATTTAATCTGAGGAGGAAGAGAGTTAAGGGAATTATTTATCTTTCTGCTAACTAACAGGAAAATGCAAAAGAGTAAGACAGCTACCTAATGAAAGGACATAATATGGGAGGTAATGTATGGTCTTTGATAACTCAGAGTGCATCTTTTACATCACAGTAGGGGAAACACCATTGTTCAGTCCCCTAACTGTTCCTTGGGGATTATTTTTTTTGGATGAATGGGGGCAGGGGGAGTTGTTTGCTTGTTTCTTTGCCGACCGCTCAAATTTCATTAGGTAGTAGTTCTGTTGTGTAACAAGCAACAAACAGATTTTTTTTTTTTTTAATGTGGGTATTAGCAGTTGATAATAATCCTCATACACAGAGTGACTACGGAAACAATCTAATTCTAAAATGGACAGGACCTTCAAGTTGTGTTGGGATGTTTACTTTTTTTTTTTTTTTTCCTAAACTTCTCATCTGATCCTATAGGACTCATTTTTTCATTTCCATCATTCACGTCTTGACTATAAATAATTCTAGTCCATGTCTGTTTTCATTTACAGATTAATGCATTGTAGGGCTATACTCCAGATGGATAACCCAAGCTGATACAACTCTGCATAGTATCTTTGATAGATAGGTTAAATGCTGCTGTGGCTTTCAGGGCTTCCAAAAAGAGTTCTACTTGAGGCTTTCATATGAAACCAACACAGAATGGTGCTGCAGCAAATCCACAATGAGAGTCTGTGTGTCAAAAGCTGCTTTTAGCAAGTGACCTTCCTATGAAATTAGGAATTGACAGATCCTGTCATTTTCCCGAAAGAATAGCAGCCACATTTAAAAAATAGTGTTGGAAAATTGATAACGTGACCTTGGAATCTAACAAAGAACTGGTGTTTTTCTGTTAAAGATATGACAGTCTGTGTGCTTATATTTGAAAGAAAACAATACAATTTCTATTGGTGTGACACACAAAAACAGTTGTTTATAAAACAGAAGGAAGACTTGGAGCAAACGATTATTTGAATAAAATGGGGTAGAAAAATTGTCTTATTACAACTGAAGAAAAGCCAACTGGCTGAATGCAGCTTTGCATCTGGTTGCCAGCATTTCTAGAAGTACAGCTGATTTATGGCCACATGAAAGTTCAGAATACTGGAAAACCTGAGATTTTTCTCCACTGAAAACAAGCTTTCTTCTTATCTGCATTAAGAGGAATTGTATCCTCTCTTCCTCCTTGGTTTTAACTTGCTGAGTGGAAGGGTGATTTCTGACCTGGTTTGCAGCAGTGAAGGCAGTCTTCTAAGAAGGTTAGAGAGAAAAGGAGGGAAAATAGGAAAATAAGGGGACAGATAGAGTCCAAAGGAGAGGAACATAAGAAGGGAGAAAGGAGCAAAGGAGTGGAAAATTAAGGGCCGACTTGAAGGGCCACCTGACTGGAGCAATGGTAAGAATGACAGTACAAATATTAGTAATGAAGGAGACTGGAAGGCAGGTTGAGATGAGGCATGAAAAAAAGCATCCAGGAGTTGAAACAGGGAGAGGTAAGATATTTTCAGGAGGAAAGGAGAAGACTTTGCATAGGAGATGTTGTGAGGCAGCTTGTACCTCGGTAAGGGAGCTCCTGAGAGGGACCAGAGCGGGGGCTGAGTGGCTGAGGAGGGCAGCACGGGGCTACCTGTAGGGCAGCCATCTCAGCCCACAGGGTCACGGCCTGCTGCCTCTCGTGGCTGCTCCCTATACATGCTCAGCTTTCAGTGCTGGAAGGGGAGAATGAAGACAAGGTGCAGGCATAGATTTTCAGGGCTTTCCCGTTCTAGATTTCCTGAGCCTGGGCTGGGTTCAGCTGCGCTTCCCTGTGGTGCTTTTGGCACTTCATGCGTGACCTCATAGCCCTTCTCGCACAGCCATCTTCTGCCCCTGTCCTTCACTTGAGTGAAATAATTCAGATTTTAAAAGTAGGTTCACATTACTGTATCTGAACTAACTTAAATCTTTCCCTTCTCACCCACAGTGAGGAATGTCTTAGATTTTTTGCTCTGGTTTTTGTTATTTTGACGTTGATAGGCCAGCAGTAATTATCTATATTTCAGACCTTATTTCTTTTTACTTTGACAGATAGGAGTATTTCAGTATGCTGTTTCAATCTTAATTTCAGACTCTGTCTTAACTTCTAGGTTTGCTTTCAAACAGTGAAGATCAGTAGACAGCAGGGTTTTTACAACTGTTTAACTAGATATCCAAATACAGTGTATTTACTCAGACAAATAAAAGTCAAAACAGGGGCCAGTTACCACTTTTAGGAGTGTGGGGAGTCCAAACTCTGGCCAGGACCCTGCCAGTGGGTTTAACAGTATGTGCACTGCTTTGAATTGGTTTGACAGTCATTTTATGAGGGCTGCATTTTTAATTGTTCCTCTTCCTTTTTTTTTTTTTTTTTTAATTTATAGGAAATGTCAGTAACGTGTACAAAGAACTGTGTAGAGTTGTGTGGAGGCCTATATGGGAGTAAAGGAAAGATGTAGTGTTACTGTTGAGGGACTCCATCTCTTGATATTCAGACAGCCCTAGTTTCTATTCGTAGGATGTTTCTTCTTCTTTTGGCTCTGACACAGGAGAACTGGCCTACAGGGAACTAGCAAATCTCTGTCCTCGAGCTGCTATGCTGTAAGTGTCATAGAACAGCAGTTCTGGTTTTATTTCAATAGGATTTTGTGAACCTGTACTTGACTTTGGGAGGCATACTTGAAGAGTCCTACAAGTGAACTGGTTCAAAGAGCTATTTTAAAGTGATTTAGTTTATGGAAGGCAAGGAGTAAGGAGGTGATGGTTTTTAAGTGTACATGATATAAAGCTGTACACTAAGGCATTTCTGGATTCTTGCTTTTTTGTTTTATTATCCTTAGCCACAACACTAAAAATCGTGAGTGGACTGAAGTAAGTCTAATGTAAGGAATAAAAGAAGCATTTTAAGCATTCATTGGAGGAGTCGGGCAGATTTAAGCAGTTTCCATCACCCCATCTTAACTCTGTAATAATCTTCTCTCTGTTGCCTATGAACCAGTGCTAGTCACAGAAACGATGAGCTTTTGACTTGTGTTTTCTTGGCAGCTGGCAATGGGGAGAACACAGACATGTTGGGGAAGAGCTGTTCAAAAGTGGAAGATGAGGTTCAACAGAGTTTGATCTAATGCTAAGCCCTGGGGAACAGGGCTTCTATTTATGGCTTGCTCTGCATTTTTAAGCTTTAACAAGTCACAGGAATCCCATTTCTCAGTTTGAGTTTGTCCAAAGTAGTACTTATATTAACGTAAAGCTTTCTGACCTGTATGTAAAAAACTAATAAATTAATAACATTGAATTATTTCCAGATAGTTCCTTGCCCTACAGCTAAGCAGAATATAATTCCTCAAAAATGTTACCAGAAATCGATGCTATGTTGTCTGACTGTCTGAAAACATACTGCATTTTTCATGTAGCATCATGACTGTATTTTGGAGCATATTTCACATTGTGCATAGATGAAGTTCATACAGTGTGGAGTAATTTTAAAAATACTAGCTGGAGTGTGAGAAAGAAATAAAAAAAAAAAACAAAAAAAACAACCTAGAAACATCCGGCTCCTAAGCATTACATAAAGATGCCAGCACTATGCAACCTCCCGTATCCCCTTTTGTTTCTGCAGAATAAATACTGAAAAACAGATGTGTGGAATATGATGAATTTGAATGTGCCCCATAACAAATTGTTACTTGTAAGCTGGGAAAGGGCTTTATGAATTTTACTTTATGATTCACTCTGTTATTACCATAAAAATTGGGAGTTCCACAGAAATGTGTTCAAGAGAAGAACCATTAATATTCTTTACAGCTCATTCTTGTTGATTCAGATACGTACTGCATGAATTCAGACTTTCCCTTATGTAAAATCGTCAGCTGCTGCCTTTACTGGATTTAGAGATTATTAAAAAAATTGTAATAGCAGCTCAGGGAACAGTTGAGAACTGCCTGTCCTCTACCATCTGACCCTGACCAGCTTTTCTCCACGTCCTTAAATCTTCATGTAGTGTAGTTTGGAACCAGCTCTGATACATTTTAATGCTCCTAATCTCTCTGAGCACAGGTTTTGTACAGCCAGGGTGCAGAGCCCTGGGTAGGCAACCGTTGGGACTTCTGGCAATAGACAGTGACTGCGAAATTAGAATAGATCTTTGAAAGTTACAGAAAGTCTATCGTCATTGTAGCGTTTTTTCCTGCAAATTTAAGGCAACCAGAAGTGTAGAGTACTGCTTTGAGCTGCTCATTTTTATTCTGTCTGCAGCTTGCACTGCAGCATTTCAGTACACTTCATGTTTTCCTATTAGAAATGGAATATTAAAGAGGTACTCATAAAATATTAGAGATTTAGAGGACCTTAGCGGTTTAAGTGTAGCTTGCCAGGCTAGGTTGGCCAGTGGAGTTCTGGTGGATGCTGGCTTGCTGAGTGAGCTGCAGAAAATCACTCCCCAGCCCTTTTGTTGCCATAGCTGCCAACTGGAAATAGGCCTATAAATTATTATATTTCATAAATACCTCTTTCTCTTAAGAGAGTTCTAGAACTAATTTTCTTTTCTGTGAATTCATTGATGTCCTTCGGTGGAAGGTGGTATTCACTCATCTGAACAAATTCTGTTGACAGTGTTACCTGGATTTCACTGTACCGTTTTCTTTTTCTCTCTGTTTTTGATACTGGGTTTTTTGGGGAGTTGAGAGAGTTAATGTGAGTAACTGTAGATGGGTAGGTGGGCCAATAAGAAAACCCTGACAGTATGTATGTATATATTTCTAATTAAAATATTGCAGCAGTGTTTTAAGTCATTATTACTGCAGTACATTATTAAGGAGATGTTCTACATTTTTTGTCATTTCTTTCTGTGGTCAGGAGTTTGACCCTGTAGACTTTGCATTTTTTACATTCTGCAGGTATTGATCAGTTAATTTATTTGTAAAGGTTATAAACAGTGTTAAGTTTAAAAAAAAAAAAAAAAAATTGATTTTTCCCTATAGCTCTCTCCTGTTTAGATCTGCAGTGTAAGATTTTCCCCTACTTTGTTGTTAGCATCGTTTTTTAGTTGAATAAAACTGAAGGCTTCAGCTAGGTCACGCTAAATTCATATTTGATGAGAAATTAGAAAAGCGTCAAAGCAAGCATGAAGAAGAAAAAAGCACTCAATCCTTTATTCATTGTGGTCCATGTACACGATACATTAATGCTTACTGTTTATTGAAGTGTTTCACATAGATTTGAAACCACAAAGTCTTTGCTTTGTGAAACTTAAAATTTAGAAGACTGGCTCACAGAGGGCAGTGTTTAAATGCCCGGGGGTGGGGGGGGGAAGAGGGGGGGAAAGGAAACCAGAGGATTAGTATATATTTCATTCATAAATACGCAGTTTCTCTTGGAAAGGTAGAAGGATGTGTTGAGGAATTTGAGATAACATTAAATTGGTTTATGGAAGCGGAGAGGGATGGTGTCCTACTTCATCATGTTTGCTGTTCTCTGTGCAGGCTCCTCCTCCTCTTTCTTGCCTTCCTGTTGGAAAGAGTCCTTTGCTATTTCCACCTGAACCATCGTCTCTTTCAGGATTGGAACCAGGCTCCAAATTCTCAGATAGCCAGAGCTGCGCTTGTTCTGTTCAGTCCTGCTCAGTGGAGAGAATTTCCCCATAGAAATTCACATTCGTTTCACTGTTTTCTTTCAAATCCCACCTGAAGCTGTTTGTCCTTATTCCTCAATATTGTCTGCAGTGGCTTGTCTGCCTGTGTGGTGTGACCTCTGCCTGTGCTGATCACTGTTGTCCCGTTGCTTTGTGTTTCTTGTCTGTTTACTGTTCCTTGTTCCACACTCTTATGTGCTGAGAAGCAGGACTACATGTGGTTTTGTTGTTTGCACAGTGCCGGGTGCAATGGAAATCTGGTTTGTTCCTCACAGTTACTGTTCAGCAGATACATAAAGTAATTGCCCTATTTAGGATATGTTGGTAAGAAAACAGAGAAATAGGACTGCCACAAAGTTTGAATTGATTATTTGTCTCTTAGAGAATAGACAAAAGCAGGAGGTATCGGAATGCAAGTCTAAAAGCATCATGTTCCGTGGGACAAAGCTGCATTTTGTTTTCAAGCAAAGGCAAAGAATTTAATGTTGATTTGGTAGGAGGAGGGATTGTGAGGTATTTAAGGAGGCAGAGAGTTCATATGTTCAACAGCAGCCTTGAAAAGGACTTAAACTGATTTCTTTGTACGCGTGTTTTGAAGAAAGATCATTGTGACAATGGAGAATGTTAGAGGAGTTTTGATAGAAAGACATGCAATTTTTAGGGGTTGGATAACACAGTTTGTTAAAATAAGCAGTGAGTGCTATGCAAGTACTGATAAGAGATAGAGGAGGGACGAGATTATCTTTAATGCCAGGTGTTGTAAGTGGATGATTTTCATTGTGGCAGATTACATGGTAGTACTATTGTAAGAGAGGACAAGAGAAAGCAAGGTTGGAAACATGAACGGTTTGGTTCCTGTTCTGAAGGCAGCATCCTGAAGGTTGGTTGGTTTTTTGGAGGGATGGGTGAATTGAAGGAAAAGCTGAATGATACTGGAGCTTGTAGGTGACCAGTGCCTTGAACTGTTGATTAGCTGGTGGTACCGTAATCATCTCCACTGAACCCTTGTCTTCCTTCCCCTCTGCTGCAGGCCAACAACAAGCCCGAGATCGAAGCAGCCTTGTTCCTGGACTGGATGAGGCTGGAACCGCAATCCATGGTGTGGCTGCCCGTGCTGCACCGGGTGGCTGCTGCCGAAACTGCCAAACACCAAGCGAAGTGTAACATCTGCAAGGAGTGCCCCATTATTGGATTCAGGTACAGACCAACTCCTTTTCTTCCCTGTGTATCTCTGCTTGGTAGATCATCAGCTCTCTTTGTTCTCAGGCAAGTCATGACTCTGATTTTCTGCGTGTTGTTGAAGTTAAAAAGTTTCGATGGGGCATGAGGAAGAGTAACACTTAAGACAGTGATGCAAAAGCTGAAGAGAACAAAAATCACTTACTGGTTAAGATACTGCCCTTCCAGTCTTCCCGTGCCTCAGCCAGTGTATTAGCAGATTGCACAACTAAGATGTTCTGCTTTAGTTCAGTCTCTTATACATGCAGCTTTATTTTCTAAATTGGCTCCTAATGAACTGCTTTCCACCGTGGCGTAAAGCAGCGAAGTGACTTTGGAAATTTACGGATGTGAAGATACTGTGCATTTTTCAGAGCAGGAATGTGGTTGGTGGGATATGAACTAGTATGCTGGAAATGTTGCTCATCTGTTTAACCGTCTGGGTCAACATCATGGTTACCATAGCAGTGAATAAGTGGATGTGTTGTAAAATGGCCGTGTGCTGGTATGCCCGTTGAGAATCCACATAACAGCTAAGTAAATATTCCCCTTCATTTATGCCTAGACTTGTTTTGTCACTTAGCTTCCCAGTAGCTGCTTTGTATGATTTCTGTCCTTGTTCCTGTTCTTCTTTTACTTCTGGCATTTTTCTTTCCATTGTATCATGATGTTTAGAAAGACATCTTTGTAGTTCTAGTTCTAAAACAAAGGTAGGGAACAGCAGCAAGCAGTACAACATAGAAAAGTCATCATTTTGCTCTAACGTGTGAGAGTATGAATGATTTTCTTTACATCTGTAGCGAGGCAGCTCTTTCTCGTATGCAGTTGTACAGGCAGTGAGAAATGAGGGAAATAGTGAAAAGTTCTGCTTTGTTTTGAGTCTGGGTTTTTCTTCAGTCGAGCTATTCTTCACATCTTGTAAACTAATCCTCTGCTTTTATTCTTCTTGATTATTGAAACTGGAGAATGGTAAGTATTAGTGAAGAAGAGCTAGGGATGGGATGTGATGAGTTCAACACAGCCACAAAGAAAACGCTTCCTGTTCCGGGGAGAGTTCATGAAACTACTGAATTACTCTCACAGTTTATGTAAACAGCTAGAGACAAGTGGATGCAATTGGAAAAATGCAGCACTTGGAAAATCAAAGGGTACCAATTGAATGAATTGTGTGTAGTTAGCATCAGAAATGTGGAGTGTGGACACTGGAGCTCTGTGTTTCCAGTTCTGTCTGATCTCATCTGTCCCTTAAATTTATATAACAATTCTGTTAACGATAGTCAAATCTGTCTGTTGGAGATTTTTTTCTCTGCCTTTGCAAGTCGTTGTGACCCTGTTTACACACTCAACAAAAAGACACTGTGTTGGACAGCTTTTAGAAAGTTAATACTGTGAGCCTCAGTACGTGTAAAACAATGCTCTTTTGAAGTTATTGTGACAGAACTGCTTAGTGTATTTGGAACAAGAAAACCCTTATGCCTCCGGCTCTTCCAAGCACTGCAGCGCAGCGGATGCAAGTTAGCTGTCTCACAAAGCTGATGAGATTAAATAATGGCCTAAAAGTGCATTCAGATTTTTGCATGGATGGAATTCTATACATCAGAATTATATTTCGATGAAGGTGCTGGAGCGTGAACAGCTCCCTACCTTCAATCAGCACCAAAGAGCTTGCTGATGGTACGTGTTGAGGAAGGCATTACTTGTCTGAACTTCATTTCCTTAAGAAGTTCCGAGTTTGACATCATATCACAGACCAAAAGGACTGAAGTTAGCATTACAGAAACAAAAACCTTGGCGCTGTGTTTTGTGTATTAGGAAACAGAGTGATTCTGTAGTTAGAGCTCTGCATTGTTGTCCACTGTTAGGAATGTTGTGATACAGAGGGATTCTTTTTGAAAACTAACTCTTTGCTAAGCGTGTCTGCTTTGTTGCTTTGAGGCAGCAATCTTGTCCCTCAAACACACCCTGTCCTGTGTCGTGGGACGTCTCAGGGAAGAGCACTTAACTCAGAAAGCTCCGAAGGCTCACAGGAAGTATTTGTTTACCAAGCACTGAAGCCATCTTCTTTTTCCTCCTTTTTTAGGTACAGAAGCTTAAAGCACTTTAACTATGACATCTGCCAAAGTTGCTTCTTCTCTGGCCGTGTTGCAAAAGGTCACAAAATGCACTATCCCATGGTGGAGTACTGCACACCAGTAAGTAGCTGTTCTACTGACCCTTACTGCTCATTGTTAAGTAGAAAGGAAGAACTTCACTTGCTGTGTGCAAGGTAACTGAGCATTTGGGAGGCTTTTTCCCCCTACAGTGAAATCACCTTCTTTAGTCTGTACATTCCAACAGTTTCTAATGCTTAGTAAAACAGAATCCAGTTGGATGTAAATTGAAGTATCGTCGTTGTACAGTGCTCTGTTGTAATATGTTGTTGCATGCTAATGCAATAGCTACTCCACGTTCAGTGCCATCCATGTATCCTTCAAGAAGCCTGTGGTTTGCACAAAAACATTTTTCTGTCTTAATGTTTTCTCCCTATCCCTGTGTGACTTTTTTCCTTTCCCCAGCAAATTTGTACTTGTTTTCCCTGCGATGCTACAATCACATCTTGGAATTCTTTACTACTTAGTAGTACT
The DNA here is from genome assembly GCA_036925125.1 of Oreortyx pictus. NCBI lineage: Eukaryota > Metazoa > Chordata > Aves > Galliformes > Odontophoridae > Oreortyx > Oreortyx pictus. The sequence continues at coordinate 75,539,140 of JAUPFR010000001.1, read as the reverse complement.
TTCTGATCTTGTGTTGACTAGTTAAGGCAACACAGGGAAGTTCTTCAGAGTAGCAAATTAGATTTCATTTCTGAAGACTGGAAGTCCTGTTCAGTGCAACACATGAATGGTGTTGTAGGGCCTCTGGTCTCCTTTATGGAAAAGGATTTCACTTTTGCATAAATGCTTCTTTCATTCAAAGTAGCTGGCAAAGAAAACTCCTTATTACTCTTTTGGTGTGTCCCTCTCTGTCTGGCCTCTTGTGACCATGGCAGAGGGCCATAAATTAGAGGAGCTCTCGAGCTGTCCTTCCACAGTTCAGCATACCTGAACTTTCAGCTGTCCTTGTTATTGTGTGGTGATCCTGAAGCATTCCACGTTCTGGATTCTTTTCCTAATGTTGTAGGATTGTCATTTGTCTTCTACTTCTGTCTGCTTTTCAAGTGTAAATGGTGGAAATAAAGCATCAAAATTAGCTAGCTGCGTTAATAATTTTTACATCTTAATCGAAACAAAAAGTCATTGCCGAAGTGAAGTAAAGCTTTTCTTAGGAAGTTAGAAAGGATAGAGAACAAAAACCTAAAATATTATAGTGAAGCCGATATAGTGCTTTAATTTAGTTTTCCTTTATGTATACTTATTTACAGTATCAATTTTTACCGTAGCATTCAAATGGCACCATTTAACCCACATCTCTGCAAGGGGAAAACAGTGTGTTTTTGCTGACTTTGTCAGCATTCACTGGCTGGTGCTTTTTAACATATTTCCCCTTGGGTTGAGCTTACTGGGAGGGGTGATTTGCCTGAGCTGCTGCACAGGTCGGAGGGAAACCAGCACTGCTGAGACAAGTCTGAACAGACCTCCCCATGGCAGGCGTTCCTGCAGCAGACAGTCTTGATCCCTGCCTCGGCCCCAGCCCACAGCACTCCTCCTGATCGAGCTGAGTGCATTCTTGCTGAGTCAGCTGCTGGTTTGTTTTGCAGTTTGCCACTCTTATTCTTGATGAAAAGCATTGTGGAAGATTGTGAGTAGTGCAGGGAACGCACAGAACAACATCTTGATGCTATTTTCTTACCTGTTCGTAGGGTGTGTTTCGAGGAAGGTGTGAAAAGAGAGAAACAAAATAGGATGGTGAGACACTCCCACAGCCTGAAGCAATTAATTGCAACACAGACAGGGTCCAGCAGGTTCCTGTTCTCCCTGACAGTGGAGGTTGCTGACAGGCCTAAGGAGAACTTGTAACAGCATCCAGATTGCTGAATCAGAATAAAGAAGCATTTATAGATATTTTTTTGGTGAATTTTGAACTCTGGCAGCCAGTGCTAATGTCCCGTGCCTGCCTGTACCAGCAGTGAGCTGAATTATAGTAGGATTAGCTAGGGAAGAAAAGTGAATGTGGCTCACAGGGAGTGCTGATCTTTATTGTGCTGCAGCTATTGAAAAAGTAAACCTAAGTACTGTGTGACTGAACAAGATATCCACTGAAGCTATCATACCTAGTATGTAATTGTTTTTGAAAGGAGTGAAAAGAATTTTGCAGGTGACAAAGCACTTTTTCCTCTTCCCCCAGACAGTTCTCTCACCTTGGATTGCACTTCAGCAGACAGAAGACATATGATGCCTTCACTGACATATCTTTGCAATAGTTAGATGTGCACAGTGCACTTTCTATACTTTTATTCTCATTCTTTTTTACTTCCAGGGAATTTTGGAGCACTGCAGCCCTTAAATTCTCCTGGAGGGGAATTTGAGAACTCAGCGCTGAATGTCCAAGGGATGTGATAGCTTCTCCCTTACTGCAGAGTGTTGAGGCAGATTGAGGCCAAGGCAGTTTACTTAGTTTTCATGTAGGCAGAAAAACTGCAACAGTTATTCCTGCAAGCAACACACCTTGATGTCCTGTTCAAAGAAGGGTGACTTCTAAAAAGGTTTCAAATAACTGAAGGGTAGAAGCGCTCTTCTACACTGAGGTTTTAAATGCAGGGGGTTGGGAAGACACTTTATTAAACCTAAGTGCAAAAATCAGATGATTGTAAGTTCTCCTTTTGTCAAGAGAGAGATTGTGTGTTGGAGTAGTTTTGCAACGTGCTAGGCCCAGCTGCCTGTATATCTTTTCAGTTTAGGATGTTAGGTGTGAGGGATGTGAAAATTCCACTGTTTCTTCCTTGTCAACCCATTCTGCTGTGAATTTGGTTTTACATGATTTTATTCTGAAAATTGTGTGGGGTAGAACTTAATAAATCAGGAAGTCTGGCTGAAAATATCCTCGGTCTATCAGCTTGCCCGTGTAGTAATCACATTTTTTTTTCTTTTTTTTTGCCGTTCCTGTGCTCCTTGACCATTTTTGGTGTTGAAACTGGATCAGAGAGAGGTACCTGGTGATTCAGGTTGTCACTGAAAGATGTACTTCCTTCTTGGGACGCTTGTGATACCAGTTTTCAAACTAGATCAGGATGTTTTCATGCAAGCACCCTATTTTGCTGTTTGGTTGTCATGTGGAAAGTTCAGGGGAGATGATGTGTGCCCAGAAGGTTGAAGCAAATAATGCTTTCTTATTCATTGTGCCTAAAAACACTTAACAAGCAAATTACAATCAAATGCAGTTGAAAGTGTTCATATTGGAAATGCTCAGTTGTAGAATAGATGTTTATAAATGATACAAGTGAGCAAAATGAACAGAAAGCTGTGCTTAATTAATCTGTATCAAGACTAAATATCAAACGATTTCCCAGCTTAATTGCTTTAACTGGTCTCACGATGCTGACCTCGTTTAGGATTCTCACTATGGGATTGTAGCTGGTGTTCAGGAGAGGGAATTCCCTCCTGCTGCAGTCCACATCAGTAAATATCCTTTCCAGAGTCCTCTGACTGGTCCAGATGTACTTAATTTCTCCCTTTCTTTAATTCAAGTTTATTGAAATATTGCTTAGTGTTTCTGTAGTTTCTTGGAAATACAGATGCTGCTGTACTGGCTTGTCAGTTCTGATGTGTTATTTGTCAGCCAGTCATTGATCACACTGAATTTTCATACAAGACTGACCAAAATTGACTGGAAAGAGAGTCAAATTCTTTCCTGCTTTACATGAAGCTTGTAGTTATCTTCAGTAGGGGAAGAACGTTTGTCCTTCTGTTAATGTGTCTCAGTCTTTCTGCAAATTATTTTTTAGAGCATGCTTAATTTTTCTATGTGAGCAATCATTAAAAATATATACATCTGTGTATCAGCAGCTCCACGAAAGTAGGCTTGACTGATGGATCCCTACACCTCCTTCTTTTCTGAAATAGGAGGCATAGAACTCATTAAAAAATGTCAGAAAGATTAACTTTCCCTCATTTCTTTCCTTCAAATTAGATACACTGGAGAAGTGATATCGTTATGTGGGTCAGGATGAACTTAATTTACTGTAGAAAAGCAGTATTTCAGGGTCAAGTTTCTCTGTGAGGTGTAAAGAGTAGAGTGCACACAGCCTGACTAATGTAACTGAAGTCTCCCATTAAAATTCTTCAGAAAATTGTCTGACTCTTAATAGGCTTGCAAGAAGTGTTACATCTTCACAGCAGACATGCTTTGAACTCTTTCTGACTCATTCTGGTCCTGAGAAAACTAATTGCACTTTGTGCTCCTCTGGTGGTGTCTGTAGGAGAAAGGCTGAGTGCAGGCAGCGGAGTAGAAAACTTTTGGTAAATTGTACTGTCCTCAGGTTATCGATCTTAAATGCCTGTTAGCTGCAGATTAAACAGATGCAAGAACTATCTGATGTAAGAGCCTTCAGCAGCTCTCACCTGCTTTTTGTTTTTCTTTGATCAAAATGTTAATGGCAGAAAAGACTGAGAAGGAAAACTGGAAAGAAAGTGTACTCGGAGTATTGCCCTGACTTTCATGGACTGACAGATGTAGGAGATGTAAGCAACAAGCATGTGGGAAGAGTCAGGATTCAGCCAGTGAGGCAGCTGGCAGGTCCCACGTACCCTCTGTTACACCCTTTTCAGTGCTGCACAGAAAGTAGGTGGATAGTCACAGGCCACCTGAGAAAATGACGAATTTAATTATTGTTTGTCCTCTTTAGATCAACTGTGAAGAGCCATGAGTCTGTTACAGGTTTTTGGAGCTTCCCCTTCTTCCTTCCCTCTGGCTGTGCTATTTTGTAGTACATTTTGATGTGACTGATAAATAAACCCTGTGGTTCTGAAGGCCAAGTCACTGGCAGCCCTGCTTGGTGTGGCCACAGCTCCTTCGCATGGCCCAGCAAAGGGAGGGGCAGCTAAAAGTAATAACCTCTCATGAAAGGTAACTTCCTTGTGATTTGTGGCTTTCAGACAACTTCTGGAGAAGATGTCCGTGACTTTGCCAAGGTACTAAAAAACAAATTTCGAACAAAAAGATATTTTGCAAAGCACCCGCGAATGGGCTACCTGCCTGTGCAAACTGTCCTGGAGGGAGACAACATGGAAACGTGAGTAGCTCTGAAGTTTCTAAGTAGCAGTGTATTCGGTATGCTCTTTGAGCTTCCCAGCTGGTGCCAACTCCCTTCACTTCCTACGTGCATAAAGCCTCATTCTTTCTTTCATTTTTTGTTAACTTATGGCTGGCAGGAAAACACAAGCTGGAGTTCCAATTGCCATTCCTATTATACGTTTACATATCTGTCCTTATAGGAACTTTCACTTCAGTCAGTAAAGTAAAAATAGTTTTGATATGACAATTTGGAGACCGATGATCTCTTATTAAATTTTTATTTCCTTCCAAATATGTATTTTTCTGTATTTTTTTTTAATTAGTTTGCTATGTTTGCAAGCTTCTCAGCTGGTTTCTTCTTTTCTCACCCTGTACTTTTAGTCTTCCTAAATGACTTTGAAGTCAGTTGTGGGGGGGAAAAAAAAAAAAGAGATAATACACATGGAGAAATTGATGAGTTTCCCCTTTGTTGTGTGCTGGTTGTTTTTCTTCTTTTGTTTATAAGTTTAATCACTTGAGTTTAATGGCAATTGCACACAGCTTGTCCTCGCACTCTTTTCTCTTTTTTAATTTTAGATTTTTTTTTCCTCTTTTTGTTCTTTGCTCTCCATGGTCATTCATGTTGGTCTGTTGGATTTCTATTATTTAGTTCTTGTTTTGTTTTGTTTTTTTAACCTTTCTGTAATTATTTTGCTGCTGAGTTTCTTCTGCCTTTCTCTTCACCTCCTCATTTTTTGTCTTGCAGTCCTGTTACTCTGATCAACTTCTGGCCAGTAGATTCTGCGTGAGTACTTTTGCTGAAGTGTGCTGCTGCTGCTACTGCTGCTGCGTTCCCTCACTTTTTTGTTTGTTTCTTTGTTTAGTTTTGCATAAGTTCATTTCCTTCTTTCTTTATGATAATTTTCTCTGGTACACTCTCTAAAGGAATGTTTTGATCCCAGATGAGGAGAATGGGATAAATCCAGGAACTTCCAGCAGTCATGAATTGTGTTCTGTATACTCTTTCTGGAGTATGTATTTTCATGGAATTAACAGGGATTTTGGTACAGTCTTACTAATACTTATGAGAGTTTGTCATTTAAAAGCCTGTGTTTCTGAATGTGTCAATCCCTCTACGTGTATACTAAATGCTTTTTGAAAGGTACGAGTTGAACAGATTTAATTCACTTTCAGGAATGATACTGTTTTGTAGATGAAGCTATAGTCTGGTTTTATACACAGCCACGTACACCTGCACACTCACGTGCCCCAGTTAATCCAAAGCTCACTGGACTTTTTATTAGTTGTTTTTTTTACATGCCATTTATGAAGGCAGGTTGAGGTGGGAAAACCATTTATTGTATATTTTTTCAGAAGTTAAAAAAAAAAAAGGGGGGGGGGGTTTCAGTTGTGGACTGGATTTTTGTTCTTGCACCGTTCCTGCACATGCATTGTCTTACTGTTGTAGTAACACCCGTGTCGCAAACTAAAGTTATATCTTTTCCGTTGTGGCATTTGCTGCTACTAGTGTTACATGGATGATTTCAGAACAATGTTAAGTAAGGTTTATTTTTAATTCACATATTGGTGATTATTACGAGACTAATAAATAGAATTTTATATATTTCCACATGGTGAAATGTATATGGCTTGCACCTTCATTGAATTTTTTGGTAGAATAAACAAGAGTGAAATGAACACATTGGAATATTGATGTATAGTTTTCATTTGGAGCACAGACCTTTGGGAAGTCAGATGTAGTGCTCGTCCTCTAGGAAGTTTACTTTGAGTAAGCAAGAAATGCATATTTCTGCAAACCACATATGGTTAAGGATCCGCCCAGAAATTGCCAGAAGGCTAAACCCAGACTGAAATAGAGTTGCTTTGAACCTTAAGGGTGTGTTTGCATATATAAATGCTAATGGGGTGATTGCAACATACTGTATACGTAACTCTTCCTGTAGATTCTTTACCCTTCAGAAGAACTGAAAATTAAAAGTAACCTTTTAAAGAACGCTTGGATAATACAGAATGCCATTGCTGTGTCTGACATAACATGAAATTAAGCAGCCATAACGTGCTCCTTTTTAAGGCACGCTGCCACTACTTTACTTACAGTAATAACTTCACGTATGCCTACGCTGATAACATCACACCTAAGATTTAGTGTTGAGTACTACAGGGAGCTTAATGTGCATGTAATATTTAAGAAAGCCTGGGAAATGCATAGAGACAGGGTTTGGATGAAGGGAGAGCTAACACCTTTTATCAGACCAACTCAGGTGTCTTCCTGAGAACAGTCCTTTCTTCGGGTCTGACAAGAAAACAGGAAATTAAAAGAAAGAAGTATTGGCTGGAAAGAGTTGCTGTTTGTTTTGTTCTGGTAGCTTTGTTCCTTTATTTAGTGCTAGACCAGTGGGGTCACAGCATAAGTTACTGAGCTAGCCAGCTTTAAAGCTGTTTTTTCAGTTACAGGGCTGACTGCAGCTTTAGCAGGCAAACCTGCTCTGGTTTTCGTTGCCTTTTTTTGGTGCTTTCATACCAGATTTTTAGTTGTCCTCAGAGTGCTGCAGAAAAGCATAGCCTGATCAAACTCAAAAGCGTTACAGCTATTTTGGCATCAACATATGTTATGATATCTGAATTTGCTTATAGATATGTACATATACTTATATTGCTACAAGTGATGTAGGTTGCTTATTATCCAGTGTTTTGCCCCTATATATTCTGCTTGCCAGGCACTAAAGGGGCAGCCTGCAACTTTTTATGGGAATGTCTTTTTCCTTGGACTGTTAGTGGCACAAAAACAATTTACTTGATTCTGCACTTTCAAGAGCCATTAACTGCAGTGCTGGATAGCACAAAAAATGCCCTCCTCCTGTCGGCCAGGTTTCCACAAGTGCAGGGAATTGCAGCATGAGGTGTTTACCACTCGATTACCACTTGACGTGAATGGAATTCCTCAGTCTATTGCTGCAGACACCAGCTTGAGAAATACAGCTATGGAGCCCTTGTAAAAGGGACAGCTATCTTGGTTAAATATTGGCTGTGTTTCTCGGCCTTCTCGCTGAATGTTCAGACTGATTACATGAGCTGATTACATGTGCTTAGAAGGTAAGGCCAGTGAGCTCTTGCACAGATGGTCGTCCAAGCATATGTCTGCGGCAGTCTGCAGTGCAGCACAGCTATCAGCTATTCGCAGGCTGGCTGATGTACTGTCAACGGTGTACCTCTGAGCTGCTAAATTCAACATGAAAACCACAATGCTTAAAAACAGCAGGTTTGCTTTAGTAAGCAAACTTTTTAAAATCCGAGTGGGGTAGGTCTGCATTGCACTATGCTCTGAAGCAGAGGCAAACTTGGAAATGTAGGCTTATCCCGTGCCTACAAAGTTTGCAGAGAAGCAGAGGAAACTCCAGCAAGTTACACAAGTGCTGGGCTGTCTTTAAAAGAAATGCATATTGTACACTTTGTTCACTTCTGAATGTAAATCTTAGTTTTGAAGCGGCAAGTATGCAGTTACACAGTCAGGCAAAGCTTTTAGCTTATACTACTGCCAAAAGACAGACACGTCACTTCTGTTCCTCCACTGCCCAATTGGTCTCAGTCAAGTGCTGCCATCTTCTTTGTACTGGAACAAATGTGTGGAATCCCAGAGTAAAAGGGATCAGGAGAATGATCCAGTTCAGAATTGAAGCTGCTTCATACAGTATACAATACAAGTTTTCTAATCTGTGAACAGTACTAGCAGCATCATTTGTGTGTGTATTTAAAACAAGACCTCTTTTTTTCTTGTTAGTGCCAGTTTAGGACAGCTGGATTTCTACTGCCTGTCAAGCAAACAAAGAATGAAGATAGCATCAGTTTGTTAGAAAACAGTTACTATTTCTCTTGGTAATCCACATGATCTAGCTAAATTCCATCCTTTTTCCCGTCTTCCTTTCAGCTCTCAAGTTCTTACACAAAATACAACACAAAGTTGCAGGCAGTCGATTGTCCATCTGTGTGAATCTCTGCCCTACCACAAAGCTCTGAACTGAGTATTTATCCACTGGCTTTCTCTGGTATTATTTGAATATGTACTGGGAAAAATTACATTTGGAGGCCGAAGCTCATTTCAGACAAAATGAGATTCACGATTCTTGGCCTATAATGTCTTAAAGAGAAAAGACTTACCATTCTTTGAAGCATTGGCTGTTTTGTATAGTGCACATCATTCTATGAATTCTGAAATATCCTAATTTTCTAAAGCCTTTTGCAGGCTGTTTATGAAACTGGAAAACGACCAATAAAGTATAATGATCTCTTAGCAGATTTACTGCAGGATGCTTAAGCTCCTAGCACAGAAGCATTAAGCACCATGAGATTATTAGTTCTGGTTTATAACCAGTAAATACAAAACAGATTTTGTCTGCACTTGAGATGCACTGTACTCCCAGTTGGGCAGAACCAGCTCAAACCACAGTATCCGACAACTTAACATGAAGGGAAGACACTTCATTCATCAGAAGTCTTAAAAGGAGTCGTAAGAGATGGAAATTCAGATTCAGCTACCATAAGGGATTGCTGTACGATGTGGAAAGTTGCATCATGTTTTTGTTGTTCGGTTGTTGATAGTCAAAATCTCTCATGGCAGTCGGAGTGCTTCCTGCCAGTGCTTCTGTTTCCGAAGTGCAGAGGTGACGTTGTCCTGTCCGGGATGTTCTCCAGGATCGAGATCAGATGAAACTGTTAACAAACTTAATTCATGAGGGGTCCTGTGAATTGATTTGATTGACAAAATAGCATCCTACTTATCAGTCAGGAGACTCAAATTAATGGACGGTGCCCTGCATAATGCACAAGTTCAAATTACAACTGGAGAAAGAAGCAAGGCAGTGTCATCACTTTCAGCAGTGTGTTATTAAATGCTCGTTTCAGCCATTCAGTGTTTTCTGGATGCTGATGGATTAGGCCTCGCATGTTTTTCTAGGTGAAACGTGCCACTGCTGGGCTAGGGATGTGCCCTGGGCAGGGGGAGGCAGAGAAAGGGCTCCCAGCAGCAACACCTGGAAGCGGGGCCCGCGGAGCAGGCCTACAGCCATGAGCCAGGCACAGTCACAGGTGGAGGAGGCAGGTGTGAGGGGAAATGGGGGCAAGGACTCATCTACAGATCCTCTGGAAAATGATTTTTTGGAGGTTCGTGTGAGGAGGAGTCTTTGCAACAGGTGGATTGCCTGATGGTGAAAGTGCTCTGTGTAATACCACAAAACACTGCGTGCTGGCTTGAGGAGGTGCCCGCCGTGCGTGGTCACAGTTATAACATGCTGTTTGTCAAACACAGTGTAAGCGTAAGGCATAGAGATGTGAGGGCGTAGACGCAGCTAAGTGTCTTTTTACTTTTAAGGGGGTATTGTTTGTGATTAATCAGTGTTTTCTGCCTTATAGGCCTGCCTCGTCCCCTCAGCTTTCACATGATGATACTCATTCACGCATTGAACATTATGCTAGCAGGTATGAGACCAGCTGGACGTTAGGCAGATCTTTCTCTAAACAATCATTTAAGAAATTCCAGAGGCCGTCTGCTGCCTGAGTGGGTCTTAAAGAAACATAAGAGTCTGGGAATTTCTTCTCCATCCTCTGAGATGCAGGGTATAACCCATGTTTGCTACTAACCAGCCTTCCACTAACTTGCATGCCAGTTTGTGTGTGTGCTTAGAAATGGCCACCAAGTTCCCTGGGTGGGGTCTTTGTTAAGCTGTGCGCTCAGTTTGCAAAGGGTTTAATTACTCCTGTGTAGTACAGTTCAGAAGAGCAGAAGTCTCCAGACTTTACAACAAACTCAAATGCCATTGTAATGTTAAATAATTCACCACATGGATTACCACAGACAGGATCTTTCCTTGGTTTGGAAGATAGAAGCCATTGATATGTGACTGCTTCAGTTCTCCACTTTCATACAGCTCTTAAGAACAACAGAGTGGGTTAATCGCACAGATAGGAAAAATAACATGCTTTTTCACTGAGGAAGCAAATTTGCAAAGTTTGAGATAATGAATATTACTGCAACCTCCTCATTCTGTCCCCCAAAATCATTTGATAATTTGATAATATGATCATTCTTGGAATTATGCAATATGTTTAGGAGGGAATAGCTGTTGAAAACCAATGGGAAATGACTGATCATTTCAGTTCTGATGATGGCATTGCCAGGTACAAAAATCTGTGTAGTCCCCTGGCATTGTAAGGCCTTTCTCTTCTTGTGGATTGAATTAATCATGGGTTGAATAAGATCTCAGAGAAAGAAATGAAAATTTGAAGAGATGAAAAGAGAATTTAGCCAGGTCATCGTAATGAAAAAGCAATTAATCGTGATAGCTTACTGCAAAACCTTTTGATAATCATCAGGGAGTGTTAAATTTATCTGAGTTTCAAATTCTCTTAAGTCATCAAAAACGTCACACTTTTTAACTCTTTCAGGAATGTTAAAGCTGACAAGGTTTGTGGGAAATATAAATTATTTTAACGAGTCTGTTTATTTTCCCACAGGCTAGCAGAAATGGAGAACAGCAATGGTTCTTACTTAAATGACAGTATTTCACCTAATGAGAGCATGTAAGTAGGTCATTTGGGTATTTTTGACGAGTCTTCTTGCAAAGGTTAATAATTTGTAATAAAATTCTGTGGTACTCCGCACCACACCCAGTTCCATTTCACAACAACCTCTTGTTCTTTCAGTGTACATAGTGGTGTCTGGATTTATGGCTTCAGTACTGAATTTGTGAAAGAGATGATTAATACTTTCAAAATAAAATAACTGATTTTCTTAAAAAAAAAAAAATCAGTAAATGGTTCCCAAATTACTTGGAAAAAATGTACATTATCTAATGTGCTCTGAGGAAAAATGTGTACCTTTTATCTGAACTGCTGTACTGGTGTTGATTACTGTAAGGGCAGAATGTCAGTCAAAAGTCTTTTGGGGCTGTGCAGAAAAATGTGGCCTGTAAATAGGAGAAATACATTACAAGCATAAGCCACAAGGTATTTGTCCTCACCATTATACATTAGAAGTAGTAAACTCTAAGTTAGACATATTGCTAACAAGCACTGATTTTACTAATTTAAATGTAAAAACATACATAAAATTAAAGGAATGTAGTCTGAAAAGTTTAAGGAATGCTTCAATGCGACATCATACTGAGATCTTTTTGTAGTTTTCTGGCATGATATATCTGTCTGTCACAGTTTTCTTGATTTTTTTTTTGTTCTCTGAATGAGATATCATAGAACCAGAAAATGGACTGTGTATAGTACGTCTGAACACAGGAGAGTAGAACAGAAGTCACTGTAGTGCTTGAAAATTAGTTCTTAGTCAATTGACTATGTAGAAGTCATATCACAGATTCCAAATCATTCAAATATTTTTTAAAAACTCGTTTTTTGTATGCTAATCTCATGCATAGCAAAGCTTGAGGATTTTCTCTGAAAATTCAGACAGAATCTTCTTACTGAATTTGAGTAAGAGTTCCTTTAATAGTGCTGTACTGCCAACTTTCATTCATGAATTCGGATTCCAAATCATTTGTAAGGATGTTTGTGAGCCAGTGAAATGTTCATGGATAGTAATAAAATAGTTTGTTTCTGCGTTCTGAAGAAGAAATAAGATACAGATTTAAATTATAGTAAAATCAAAGCTCCCCGTAAACATACAAGTGTAACTGAGTTTTGTTTGACACCCTATAGATATTATTTGCTGACATTCTCATGGGATTTGGCTTAAGATTACAGTTAGAACACAGTAAAGATGGAGACTTCTTGAGGGGAAGTAAGGAGAAAATGCCTCTATCTACAGACACAAAATATTTCAGTGTGTGTTGTCATTGTAATTATTAACACACGCAGGTTAACGATTGCACAAGACAGTGTCTTGGAAAATGGCATTATGCTGCAATACTTTTCACTGTTAACTTGCTTAAGTTGCTTACAAATTCAGGAATAGGCAAGCCTTTAAAATTAGGTTTAAAAAGAAGAAATTATGTCTGTGAAAAATTCAGTATTTCTCGTTTATGAACTAATAGTAATGTGCTCTGCATCGCTTTTATCACTCCTGCAATCTATAAAATGGCATAATTCATGTTTTCAGTGATAAAATGCAACAAGAAATATTCTAAATTTTGAGCAGTAACAGCTGTTCCAAGTGTCTTTTAAATTTTAGATTACAAAGGTAACAGGAAAAAACAAAGCTAGACTGAAATATTTTGTTGTAAGTATTACCGTAAAAGCAAGATTCACAACATCTTTGTAGTTTTTTTTTTTTTCTGTGATTGGCTGCAACCTTTCATGGCTTCTTACAGCTTCTGCATAGCTCAGGGCCTGAATGCCATTCCTTAGAGCCTGAAAAATGCATCCATTTCATTCTCTGAGATAGTTACGGTCTTCAGAACTCTGTTTGCTTTTTTCTCCCAGAGACTTCTGTTTCAATTGCCTGATAGTTTCAGGGGCAATAAAATAAAGAAATGGTTCACTTATATTAAATAGAATGTATTTATATTCTGAAAGTGTACATCATTTGTAAGCTCAAAAAAAAAAGAAAAAAAGCAGCTCCTCGGTGAGAAACAGCATAATTTTGTTACATTTAGTCAATCTCTATTTTATTTCACTCAATTTACAAGTTTATAGGGTAAAACAGGTAAGAGTCAGGATGCCTTTATTAAATAAGAAGAGTTGGTATAAAAATAGATGCCTCTCCTTTTCTTGAATAACCTTTGTGGAACATAGATCAGGCAAGAAAAGATTTTTTCCTGAGCAGATTTCAAATTTCAGTTAGGCAAAAGGAGAAAGCAGCGATTGTCAGCTGTAGCCAAACTATGCTTTAAATAGTTGAGAAGCAGAGGGAAAGAGAGATCGGTTCTACAGAAGGAGAAAATTGCCAGAGAATAAGTAGAACAGTTCAGAGGATTTTGTTTTGAGGTATATTGCTCTGCATTTTATTACAAAGAGTTCAGTGAATTCCTGTCTTAGAACAGCCTGGTTTATCCTCCTCTGTTTTCCAGCGACGATGAACACTTGTTAATCCAGCACTACTGCCAAAGTCTGAACCAAGAATCCCCACTGAGCCAGCCCCGAAGCCCTGCCCAGATCTTGATTTCTCTGGAGAGTGAAGAAAGAGGTGAACTGGAGAGAATTCTTGCAGATCTGGAAGAAGAAAATCGGTGGGTCACACTGTCAGCTGCAGCACTGATCATCTGCACACTGAAGATACAAATGGGAAGAGGGAAGGCTAATAAAACCCTGCAGTTAGGATGTCTTTTAAATTAAGTTTATTCTGTTAAGTCTGCCTAAGCTATTTATGGTTTTCTCTCTGTAAGAGAGATGATGAGGCTGAAATTGTGTCATTATTAACTCATTCCTCTGTCCAGTGCAGTGATGAGTCAGCACTGAACCTTCAGAATGATGAGCTGCAAACAAATGTATGGGTCACTTAGTACCTTTGTGATTTTGGTGCCGCCTCCAGCAAGCTGCGCTAGCTGTGTTTTATAACATTTCCTTCTGTTCCACTGTTTCCTTTATTTCTGTGGTAGTAATGAGCTTCATACCAGTCTTACTTTGTTGTTACGTGAACAAAGGGTGTGCTGGTTTCCACGCTCTAGTGTGGCAAAGGCAGAGGGAGGTTTTTGAAAAGACACATTTCTCAGAAAGGATATGTGAAGTTTTGAGAAATTCATTTGAAGTAAAGAATCTGTGTAACAACTGATATTCAGTTAGATACAGTTCACCGTGTGGCATTTTTAGGGATAAAATAAGTTATGAAGTTGCATTTACTTCGGAAAAAACTGAGTGTTTTCACAGTAGATGAAATGTAGATCCTTTTTTCGTTCTATTTGTTTTATTTGTTGCTGTTTCTTTAGCTTTTCAGTACCGATTATCATTTAGCACTTCTTCTAATTTGAAGTTTAATTGAAGTTGCCTTAATTAATCAAAACAAAAAACAAAAAAAACAAATGGTTTCTTGCAGCATCGCAATACTGGGGTCCTGATTCTATGGTACACTGGAGCTGTATGCCATCAGCATAAAAAAGTGGTAGATCTTGACATTGACAGATCAGTAGCCAACCGAGGTCTTCTAAAATCAAAATGTAAGATAAAAATTATTAGATCTACAAAAAACACATTTTGTTTGCCTTCTCCTGTCTTCAGCTTTTATGGTGTATTACCCTGGCATTTTCATGCTCCTTTTTCTTGCTTCTGCAAGAGCTAGATACTTTTGTCTTGTTTATGTTGAGGGTGTAATGCAGTAATCATTTACCTTAGGAATGTCAAGGAAATAACTGCAGGAGTTGGCAGTGCTATAGATCTTCTCTCCGTGCAGAAGTCTTCTTTTGATGCTAGTAATCAATTACAGTGCCTCCATCACCCCATCATCTCTGTAGGACTGTGGCTGGGACTTGTTCACAAAGCATAGCCCGGACTTGCAGAACATCTTGAGTTGATTTTGGCATATAGAAGCCTGAAATAAGCTATTCTGTCACCTACAATAGGAGGAGGATGTAAATCTGCCTTGTGCTTCTTTCTGGACTTGCATCAGCTGGTCCCCTGCTGATTAGGTCTGTATTTCCAAATAATATGCTTCAGCCAGGAAAGAAGAGCCTCTTGTCCATAAATACCAGTTTTTACTTTCAGGTGGACCTTTCTCAGTACATCTCCAGGGGCAGAAGTAACTAATATAACTGGTAGTTTGTTTCACACAGCTTTTTTTGCGTGAAAATAGAAATCTGCTAGGAAAGTTATTTCTAATCTCCCATTGTTTTCTCATACCCTCTCTGAATCAGACTACAAAATCTTCGAGCCAGGTCAGGCTTTAGATCAGATTGCTAAATCTAGCTGTTTTCTGTGAGAAATCAGTAGCAGTGAGAAGACTTGGAGAAATGTTTCATCCTCCCTGAAAAAAGTTGGCATGATGTCTGACAGAGCCCTGTCTGAGCCTCAGCTCTTCTTGAAATGCTGACTTCCCTTACTCTGTGGATAGTCCATTAGTACCTGAAATGAAGCCGAACTTGGCGTGTCTAGACAGAATTAAAGCTGAGGACAAGGCATTCTTTGAAGCTTCTTTCCATCTGTTGCTTAAGTACTGTGCAAAGTTAATAAAGAGGAGACTGAGAAATAAAGAGGAACAGTCAAGAATCACATTTTTCAGGAGGTTTTGGGAGGATGTAGAGGATCAATGAGGCATAAAGGATGAGGAGAGGGTTTTGGACAGAAAACTGTAGTAAACAAAGCCCTTCTTCAACAAACAGCAGCCAGATTTGGTTGGAAAGAGACTCCTGGCTTTCTAATACACCATACATAAAGCTCAAGTGCTTTATAACGTGGAGGAGAATCAATCTTTTAAAATAAGCCATTATACTTTGCGTTTTCAGGACTTCTGCGGTTTAAAAGTAGAGTAGTTGATACAGATAATATGATAGCTTAGTTTTCAGGGACATTGTTTCAAACAGCACAGTGAATCACAGAAAAAGAACAAAAATCAGAATGCTTTTGTCTGTATTCAAAACAAGTTTCTCACTTGGAAAGCAGGATGGCTCTTAAAGCAGCCTAGTTTGAGATTAAAAAGTTGGTATATGAACATTAGTGTTACCTTGAGTTACATAACTAAATGTTCTAAAAAATTCCTTCGGGAGCTGTGTGCCTTCAATTTCAGTATTAACCTTACTTAACGTAATAACTACCGACGAGGACTAACGCATTCAAAAGTAGCAGACAAGAATTGTGCTTCAAAAATAGCTGCTCGGAGGTTTACTAATTTCAACAAGAGCCGTAAAGTAGAAGCTGGACTATAGTTTGTAGTTCTCACATTTCTGCTATTAGAGGCTTAGTTCCTAGCTGGATGCCGCCACAAGCAGCCTCTGCTTCTGTGGATGATTCAGGTCTGAAAGCAGCAGGGACCTGGAGGTCTGGTTCTTCAGGGCAGTGTGGAAGTCTCGCTGCTGTGATTTTCACTGATTATGACAAAATCACGACTTCTGTGTCTGTGCTAACTTCTGTAAATAACTTGGACTTAAAATAACAAGGTAGAAGCTCAAGAGAGAACAGGTTGTTGCTTTTTGTCCTGAGAGATTGTCACGCCGAGGTGACTGATTTCATACAGGAAACTGATTCCTGTCACAAAATAAACTGTTCAGACAGGATCAGTCAGGAGCCATTCATATACTTACCTGTCTTTGAAAAACGGTTTGGTCCCTTTAGATTTGTCTTTTCTAGACCTCCTATGAGTGTGTTAAAACTTTTTGGCTGTTAGAAAGGTAGTCAGTGAGCTGTGATCTAATTCTTTGTATCACACTGGTTCTGGTATGTCAAAGCATGATCTTTACATTACTTCTAACAGTAATCTCCAGGCGAACATTGTTTATTACCATAGCATGAAGATTTGGTGGATTTGTTGCTAGAAATGGGGCTGGATGTGCTGCAAATAATGTCATGATTTCCCAGTCCTCAGTCCAGCCTTAAGGTGACTGGACTGCTTTGTTTTCATTGTAAATACCTCAGGTCTTTGTCACTGGAGTGCCTCTCCTTCCTGGTGCTGTGCTAGCTTGTTCCTGAAAGGCACATTGCTAGAAGGCAGGCAGTGCTAGAATAGTTCTCTCTTCATGCCTGTATTGATAGAATTTTTGCTGCATACACTTCTGATGGATTTTGACAGTGAAGATTTAGCTCTCCCTGCTGTTCTTTATTTTATAGTTACAGTCAGCGTATGCATTCGCTTCTCAGCAACTTTTGGGACAGTTGCACTAAGTACCAACAAGGAGCAGTACTAAGATATTCAAAGCACTTCATTGTCATTCTGCGTTTTCTTCCACTCTCCAGCTTCCTGCTTATAAAAAAGCCCTTCTCCCTTTTGCTTCTTGTTTTTATTTTTCCTCATCTCATTTGAGCTGTTTATAAAATTCTGACCTCCATTTGGTTTTCAGCTGCAATTTCTGGTCTCCAGACATTTCCATCTCGACTTGACAGAGGCTCTTTGAAACTGAAAATTTGAGGTTTGGTTTTAGATAGTTTTAAAACTTCTGCTGCCTATTTTGAATTCTTCTGAAATGTTTTATCCAACTTATAAACGAACCTAGCTGTGACACACTTCTGAATATTTTTTTTTCTGGTGGTTTATTTATTTTATTTTTTTCCATTCCAAGGACCTCTTGTTAGATATTAATTATTTATCTGGTAGAATTTTGAGATCTTGGTGCTTTTGTAGTTGGAGTATGACTGCTGTAAATAATTTATACCCAAAACTTGACTGTTAAATAATTTATATTTGTTAAAATCTGAAGATTTTAGAGAATAGTTTCAGTTGGTGAAACTATTTCATTTGAGCATTAGGCCTTCAGGATTCTTGCTTAGTTTTACATCACATTGGATACTGTGGTAAGACCATTTCTTGATGTATTCAGTGGACATAAAGTAATCTTGCTGTTGAAGACAGTATTGCTATATAAGACAAAACTCACTTATAAATGCCCCCAAAACATTCTGAAAATTTTTAAGAGTGAATGTATTTCCATAACAAACAACACAGGTTTTTTGTGTCCACCTGTGGCAGTATATGACATAGATGATAGATTATGAATGATTATACTAGCATTATAAAGACTGCATGATTTTGTTGCGAGACAGTCTCAAAACTTTTTGCAAATAGTTAAAACACTTTCCTTTTAATGATTTAAAAGATGAATGTTTCCCAATAGTTTTGTTGACTCGATCCCTCTTAACACACTCCTGTAAACAGGAGACTTCTCTCTTGTTCTCTCATTTAATTTCCCGGCTCTTAGCTGTACTCCAGCAAGAACATCTCCAGACTGAGCTATTCGCCCCGCCTTTGCTTTTCAGACTTGTGCTGGAAGCACAATGGGCTGTAAGCCACTTGGAGGAGCAGTGACATGCCAGATCTCAAAGCTGCCATTTTCAAGCAGCTGTAGTGTTCCTCCAAACTTGACTGGCCTCCTTGACTAAGTTGTTTCTGTATGGTTGCCAGTAGCCAGAAAGTGGTGTATTTCTAAACGTGCTGTGTCTCCTTTTGATATTTACTTTGGCACTGAAAAAGTGGAACTAGATCTTAGGAATGCGAAGCATCCTAAGTAACCAGTGGCACTCTGATGAGGAATAGAGGTAGGCAGTTCATTCTCCCGCTTTCCCCATTTCTTTAAGCCACTAATTTTTTTGTAGGCAGATGAAGAATAATCCAAACTCACAAATTTTCAATTTCCTCTGAGAGGAATACTCAACAAATGGGGCCCACTAGGATTTCTCTCCCTAGGAAATTAATTCTGCCATTGATAGATGTAATTAATAACTCACGAGCTCTTTACTACCCATTTCTTTCCAGTTGCATAAATCAAGGTTACATTGCATACTTCCCCTGTTATTTTTCTTCATGATTGCTTGAAAGAGGTGCAAGCATTGTTAATGAAATCTATTTTTTTCTTCGACTCTTTTCTTTTTCTGAAGGATAATGTATTTTCCCAGTGATCAGAAGATGCATTAGCTTTGTTCGTTTGTGACATCCAGTTGTGAAAGTCATCCAGTGAGACGAAGAAGATTATGCTTTCATTTTTCCCTTCTCTTTTATGCTGAAAATGTAAGACAGCACCTTTCCTCAGGACTCAGATGCTGTGTGGTGAGAGCTGTGTACACTTCCTTGGACGCCTGGCTTGCAGCAGCATTTCTGTTTCACCCCATAGCTTAAAACTATTCCAGAGGAGGGATTAAAAACAGATTGTTCTCTCCCTGAGGAGGTTCTTAGAGCAACTTTCAAATGATTTCTTTCTTTCTTTCTTTCTGACATTTGAGCTTTTTTCCTCTATGTAAATACTATTCCTTGTACGTTAGATCTCATACAGCTGATAAATTCAGACACCTCTGTTTGGATAATGTGCAGTATTCCTTTACAACATTTTTTTTTTCCTGTAGTATATTAGAAGGAGTTTTAAACTATTCTGTATCAGACATGAAGACGTTTTTATCTGAATTACCCCTTGATCCTCAATTGTTTTTCAGTACCACAGTGACTGGAGGGATTTCTTTGTCTTGATACTTGAAGGCGTAATCGTAGATTCTTTGTAGCAGTGATTATGTTGTAGGTATGACCAGCTGCATTTGTTTGGTTTCCCTTAGGGTAGTAGTAAATCTTTTGCTTTACAGCACTTCGAGACTTTCTAACTCTGCTGTTTGTAGAGTATTGCTGCCTTACAGATCTGTGAAGCTCCTCCCAGGATATTGATAGCCACAGTCTACAGGCTTTGTGAAAAACGAGTTTACTGATCAGTAGTATGTAAACTTTACTGTGCAGTGGGACTCTGTGCAGTACTGTTGTCTTTCTCATACCTGTTCGTTTTAAGATTTTTTGTGAATTACTCACCAGTTCATTCAGCTTGCAGTATCAGAAAACATTGTCTCATGAAAGGCAACACTCATTCCAGCCCTTCTTTCTGGTTATTTTTTGTAGACTTTGAAACTACTTAAAGCAAATATCTTTTTTTTTTTTTAAAACTGTCTCATTTGGAAGAAAATAACTAACGTTTTTAGCACCTTCTTAATTTGTCATCTACAGGTTTTTCACGTTTGGCGGTTATTTAGTATTATTTGTAGGAGAACTTGTCAACCTTTCCCATGAAATCGATTTTTTATAGCTATTCACAGAATAACCAAAAAATAATATAGATCATGTCTTACAGCAGCTGCTGAGCACTCTCCATAGTCTCTGTCCACTCCTTGTGTGAGCTTTAGAGAACGAAAAAGATTCTGAGTTATGGGACAACCTGAAGATAAGAAGGATTAGTGGATCTATGCCTTTTCTGTCTGTTTGTCTTTTTTTTTTTGTCTTCTTTTGTAGAATAGAGGCCGTGCAAGTCAGTCTCACTGAGGAATGTGTTCTGTGGGTTGTTACTGTCCGGAGTTAGGATGCATCCACCATACAGTTGCCCAGAAGTGCAATATTTGAGGAGCAGTCAGCAGTCTGTCTTTATCCTTGGC
Source organism: Oreortyx pictus (assembly GCA_036925125.1). NCBI lineage: Eukaryota > Metazoa > Chordata > Aves > Galliformes > Odontophoridae > Oreortyx > Oreortyx pictus. The sequence continues at coordinate 75,518,727 of JAUPFR010000001.1, read as the reverse complement.
ATTGTTTTATTATCCATGCAACACTGCTTTGGTTCTTGCTCTGGTCGCAAAAGTGTACCTTCAGAAATGTTTCAGAGTTTAGTAGTCTTTATTGGGAGGTTTCTGAGGCCAGTTAGCCTTCAGACCAAAACATCAGAGCGCATTGTGGTTTGCAGGCAAAACTGGAAAAAGCACCTTCTCTCACAACCTCAAGTAAGAGCAAGTTGGGAAAAAATGAAATCTGGGTCACTGCTTGTGATGAGTAGGCAGTTAGCAGCCTACCATCTACGGAGCCATTTCCCCCCCTCTGGGAAGCAGCAGAGGAACATCAGAGCAACAAAATCCCAGAGCAAGTTATTAGGCCTCCCTTGTGTACGACATTTCTGCTACCAGATACCATTTTTCCATTATTGGATTGTTAACCCCAGTAAGGTTTCATGTTATATATATGTTATTATAGATCATAATAATCTATGGAGAGTTTTACTGGAGTGAAACCGGAGCTTTATGCGGTAGAAAAACGAGCTCAGCAGTGTCATAATGTCACAGTAGACTGTAGCAGTGCAAATAGTCCAAACTAAGGTGGAAATTAAAGCCCCTCAAATTAGTGAAACACGATGCAGTTTAATTTTAGAGCTAGACTGTAAATGCAATTGCACATATAAAGGAAGGAGAATTACGTGACCTAATTAATGAGAGCAGAGTCGCAAATGAACTCTTGAATTCTGTGGTTCGCTCTGAATTTTTTAGTGTCCTTTCTTTATTAATTTTCTCATCTGTGAAATGGATAGGTTGGCCAGGTGGTGTAAGCTTTGATTAGTGGTTGTTAACTGCTTTGATTGCCCTTTTAGCACTAATTACTACACTCGTGTATTTGTGCTTGGTAGTGAAGAGGCAGTCCGACTTCTACTAGCAACCATAAAATGCAGGAAGCTGAGGATTGAACTCAGGACGTGTTGTACTTAAGGTGCAGGATGGTGTGTGGAGCCCAGCCAGACTTCTGCTTTATGTGCCCTGGAAAGGAATTAATTTTGAACTCTCATGATGCAGAGGGCCTTTAGGCAGTACTTGTATCACAGCTCCACAGTCTGTCTGCTGTGTACAGACCTATGAGGTGTAATCCTACATGGATTTGGGAAAAGCAGAATCTAAGGCAGGTGCTGGAGCTGAGCCTGTGATTCTCTGGTCGCTGCAGTTGTCACATCACAGGAGAGGAGGTCCGTTCCAGATGCCTGTGGCAGAGGGCAGTCTGTACAATCCTGTTCTGCTCAGTAAAGCTTTACCTCTCTGTCGCTTTTCTACAGAAACTTGCAAGCAGAGTATGACCGTTTGAAGCAACAGCACGATCACAAAGGATTGTCTCCACTGCCGTCCCCACCAGAGATGATGCCAGTTTCTCCACAGAGTCCCCGCGATGCTGAACTCATTGCAGAAGCCAAACTGCTTCGCCAGCACAAGGGCCGCCTGGAGGCCAGGATGCAGATTCTGGAGGATCACAACAAACAGCTGGAGTCACAGCTGCACAGGCTGAGGCAGCTGCTGGAGCAGGCGAGTCCTCAGGCCGTTTCTGAGATCTCTGTGGAGTGATTTTCCAAACAGGGTGTGAACTGTTGCCCATAATGATAGCATACCACAAAATCATATCTGTAGAGACTAGTCAGCAAAAAATGTTTAATAGTTCAAAATTGACTTCAGGAGGCAAGGTAAAATCATGCTTCAGTGTTCTTATTTAGCCTTCCTTTCTGTTCTGTTCAGAATTTAAATCCATTGGTTGGGTGGATATACTTAAAAGCAAGCAGAAAATTGTGTGTATTCATGGTATAAACAAAGCATACGGAGGTATAAAGACTTGTGCAACTGTATGAAACTGTTAGTAACAATTTCTTCTTTTTTCTCTCAATTTTCAGCCACAGGCAGATGCCAAAGTGAATGGTACAACACTATCATCTCCTTCTACCTCTTTGCAGAGGTCAGACAGCAGTCAGCCAATGCTTCTTCGTGTAGTTGGCAGCCAGACTTCAGAAACCATGGGTAAGATAACCAAGTTCAGATTGTCATAAAAAATAGTTACAGTCTCATTTTCCAGAAAAAAAAAAAGTCTATAAAGGCAGAAGCTATTCTGCTGCCTTGTTCAGTTCAAGTGAGAATGGAGTAGATATTTGCAGTAGTCTTCGATGTCACCTGGCTCTTGATGTTTTCACTGTGGCCCAGGTTTTGGTTTTGATGCTACACAGTAGCGTAGATATTTTGACTATAAATGCACAGATCAGTCAGGGCTTGAATTCTGAGAACAAACATCACAAAGAAGCTAGTTGACCATTTGTACAGATTGACTTTCAGCTGTTAAGTATAATGTGTCTGATGGAAATGTTAGTAGTATTAATTAGGGCAGAGAGATTAAATGTATGATTAGTCATCCCCATGTTAACTGAGGTGATGGTATTTTTAATATGTCGTTGCTTGAGCAGGAGGATAGAGCTGTCACTCTCCAGCAGCTCGTGTAGTCTCTCTTCTAAGTAAATGTCACGGGAGTTGTGGAATAAGGTTAAGTAATAATATGCCATGAATAGAGATTAGAATTGTTATTTCAGTGCTTTTATTAACTGTTCTGTAGCATTCTCCTGATTCCCTCTCTGTTCTGTGATTGGTGAGTATCTGTTAGCCAGTGGTAAGGATTTTCTGCTAGTGAAATGCAGTCATCCGTTGTAGAATCTTTAAGCACGAGTACTTAAATTATTTCATCAAGATAATATTTGAAATTGGAAAATAACATTCAACTTCATAAATAAAAAGGTATTAAGTGTACATCTGAAAGAGGCTTCTGGGAAGTGGAAGTCTTAAATGGAAACTTTTCTCTTTACTGTGGTTAGTGAAAGAGTCTGTCACAGGGAGAGCTGGAATGGAAAGAGATGTTCTGCTTGGTCTGAAGGCTGGTCTTCCCTGCCGAGTGTGGGTGGAAATGTCAACTTGTACTGGTATCAAATAAGATGCATTCTATAGGCTTTACCACAAAAAAAAAAAAAAGTGAAATAAATTGTAGGAATGCTTAAGTTAAATACTTGGGGCAAGAGTACAATGACAGATAATGAGAATTTCATTTAATTCCTTCTGTAAGTACATTACTAGTGAGTAAATATTTTGCTGTGGAGTAATTTTCAGTGGCTTTCTGAAGAAATGTCATGATTTCATCACACTAAGTATGCTAATTAAAAAGTCTCATAGTTTCATAATTTTTCCTTTAGTAGGCTAAAAAACAATAATGTACTTTTTTTCATTTGACTTGATCTAAAACAATTCCCATTTAATATGTGAGACTGGAATTAATTAACATGCACATAATCATTTTAGCTGCTAAAACCTTATTTTTTTTTTATTTGAAACAGATGTTTAGACATGAAATGGGTTTCTTTCTTTGACTGAGACAATATGTGGAGGAACAGTGAGATGTTGAATCGTTACCGATACGGTCATGCTGAGACTCAGGAGTGCAGCAGGGTCAGCAGTAAGGAGCAGAGCTTACAAAAAGAATTACTAATCACAACTAATACAGTTTGTTGTCACCTTTCGCACCAGAAGGAGTCGTTTGCTAGTTTGAGAGTTTTTTCCAAGCATAATGTATTCCAAAATCGTTGATGGAATTAGAATGGTGTTAAAAATACTGCTTTCTTACAAGAAAGTTGCTCCCAATAATGAGTGAGTCATCATTTTCAAGAAAATGCCAAGCATCCGAAGGTCTCTAAAGACAGTGACGTAATATAGCAGTAGCTTTTATGTACTTCCGTTTCTGACAGGAAACCCATCTCTCTGTTTTGTATCTCTCTGCTTTTTCAAGGAGCAATTACTCTAAAGGGCTTTTTGCCAGTGGTGTTATCCAAGCTTTTGATGAAGTTAGCAACCCACTCAGAGCCTAATTTGAAAATCCCTTGATTAACAGACACTTAGGCAAGCTGAAAATCTTAAATGGGAAGGCCATAATCTTTGGCTTTCCAGTAATGTAGTGGCAGTGGAGATTCTCTGAGCCATGTGAGCCGAGAGGCTGTTGGCTCCTGCTGAACATTTGCGATCCACCCAGCTCTCCATGCCCCTTTCAGAAACACAAATAGGGAAGATTGGTTTGAGTGGAGTGGTAATGAACATCTGAAGGTTGTTTGGCTGGTGTCTTGTGTTATTTACAAGGAAGTGCTCAGAAAAATCATCCAAATGGGAAAGAACAGAGGCTGGAAGGACGTTCATTTTGCTAAGGCACCTCTGCTGCTGTAGCATTTGATGCAGAAATAGCTCATGATGTAAGCTGAGTGTCTGGCTTGTGAACCCACCTCCGACAGAAAAAGCTGAACAAACCTCAGCAGTCTCAGCAGCTGGTTTTCAGACCATTAGTGGAATAAGAAAAACTGTTCATATGAATTACAAGCTTCTCGCACATCCTTTACCTCTCTTCATTACAAGTAATTCTTGACCATTAAGTCTTTTGAAACTCCTGGCCCTAAGGTGAGGCCAACGCTAAGCCAAGTCATAAGGAATATATACAGCTGTGAAGAGCTCCTTTAGCAGCCTCCCTTTTAGTAGACTTCATGCTAGTGTGGAATACTGACAGTGTTTAAAGAATCTTAAAGCTAACAGCAAATTAGATGATTTATTACTGAAGTTGACTAGGGCAAGACATGCTTGAAAAAAGGACCCTTAAGTCATTTTCAAAATAAGGATGTACTTCTCTGTGATTATTACAAAAGGCAACGTTGGTTTTGTATTTTGATAGAGATAAAAGAAATCCAGTAAAAGAGAGTCTCACTGAAAGTATCATTTAGGTATATTCTCTTTTTAGATGTTTTATTCCTATGAGAGGCAAGGGTTCTACAGTAAAATAAACAGATTGATTTTGGTTATTGGAAACCATGACCAAAATAACTCCAGTTAAAATAAAATATATTGAATTTCCCATTAAGCTGCTGCCCTGTGATCATGTTATAGAAATTATTCGGTGGGAGAGATGTATTTCGCTTTATTAAACTGCTGCTAAACCCTTTTAAAGTACAATTGAATGTTCTTGGAGCGCCAATCTGATGCAATTAAACTGTCAGAAATATTAATAGTGATGCAGATGAGAATCTTGGTTTCTACTGGCTTAGGCAGCTAGGTAAAGCGGCACTAATGTGCATCCAGCACCGTTAGAAAGCTGCTCAATAGCAGCACTCACAACAGCCATTTCTTCTACCATTAATAGAATAAGAGAAGCTGAAACAAGGAGCGTTGTCTGTAGAACTAAATGCTCCTAGCAGACATTTTGCTCCACTTCTGTTACCAGAGCAGGTTATTTCTTACATTTCTCACTAGAAATTTAAGTCAGGGTTAATTATGCAAACTCCATTGGTTAATTTTACTTAGATCCTTAAAGAAAAAAAAAAAAAAAAGAGGGTGAGAAGCATAATAGTAAGTAAAATCCACATTGACAGTTTTCATTGTGTAGTAAGCAGAGAGTGTGGTCAAGTCACTGACCTTAGCGCCATGAAGGACATACGCAATAGTGGGATGTTACCAAATGATTTCACAGTCGCTTCAGTGCAGTGGTTTGGATCTGCTTTCCAGGCGAGGACGACCTGCTCAGCCCTCCCCAGGACACAAGCACAGGTTTGGAGGAAGTGATGGAGCAGCTTAACAACTCCTTCCCCAGTTCCAGAGGTAAGCCCAGCTGCCCGGGAGCATGTGCCAGTGGAGGAGGGCGTTACTCTCTTGTAAACAACTTGTGGATGTTCTGGGCAGAGCGGAAGTTAAAACTGCATTCTCTTCCTTCATGTTTTCAGGTGTTTGGGTTTTGGTTTCCATTCTTTTGCTGTTACTTTTTTTCATTTTACCAATTGCTGTAGATAAACCTGTCCCGTTTAGACTGGAGAAGCAACCTGCCCCTCCTTTACCTTAAGGTATGTCCACAGCTACATAAGTGGATGAAACAGCATCCTCTCCGACTCTTGTTTCGTAGCTTTTTATTCTTTTCCCTTTTGGCCATGTTCCTCTTCTCACAGCTTCTCTCCTTCAGGCTGTCCCCTTTCTGATTTATTTCATTCCGTTCTGCCACGTTTTTCTTCCTGCCTTTTTCCGAGAAGAATGTGCTTCTAAATAATATTGAATTCTAAATCAAAATTCTTGACCTTGTAGCACGTAAGTTCAGAGTGACAGAGGAAAAACAAGTGGGTGGCTTGTTTGTGCAGCATAGGCTGCGTACAGCCACAGCATTTCATTTAGTGCTTCTCTTTTACTGATGGTTTGCTCAGAGTAGACATTTGAATTCTTTGGAGTTTGTTTTCTCACCAAAGAGAGGTCTTTTCTGAGTCAGCTGAAATACCTTGCTGCCAAAGAAGATGGCATAAATTCTTCGCAGGAGAGCAGATGTGCAGGATGTTACCTGTAGCAGTGAAGAAGGCCCAGATGTAATCCTCTTGACAATAGGAAGCCTGAAAGTCTGTTGATACTCAGTTGAATGGGTCTTGCTAGGGACGCGGCTGCCTGCAGGTCCTCTCTTAGATACCATTCCCTGCTAACTAGGAAGAGAAAGAGAGGTTTTTATTTTATTAGTGAGAAATGAAAAGTAAAAGTTCATGGGTAAAAATAACAGAATGTGCATACTAGTGGAAAAAAAAAAAAAAAGGAAATTTTTAACAGTATCAGAAAGTTAAGCAAAAACTTCGCATCTCCATTCTGTTGTTACAGAATGTGGTAATCTAAATGGGGAGTCAGAACATACTTCCTCATTTTATTTCTCTTTTCGATAACTATGTTAAAAGAGATTGCAAGAAATACGTTCTGTGTGAAGAAATGATGAAGAAAAAGTGAAATGAAGTATTTGCTGGGACGGTCTCCTGCTGAGACAGATGAGAGCAAGTTAGAATTAGTATGTACAGATAGCGCTGATTCAGAGATGTTTTCCCAGTGCTTACAAATATGATATCTTTATTTTTCTATCGCTTGCTTGTATAGCAGAAAGACTCCTCCACAGTACTTGGCCACTGTAAGCTCTCCTGTCCCTGAAATCATACATCACTCATATCAAGTTTTCTAGAACACAGCTGCTGTTTGTTCCTGTTTTTCTGCCTGACTATCAGCCGTAAAGGACAAAAATATTCTCTAATGGAGAGAGTCTGACAAAATCAAGAGTTCCTACAGGACCCTTCTCTTGGGCCTGACCAAACCTATTCTGGGCTTTCTAAGAATCCGTCTCTTTCCCCTTTTTTTGGCTGCCTAGTAAGATTAGTTCACGTGGGAGAAGAAGTTGTTCATTTCTTGTGACTGTTATTTTACAGTTGGGGCTAAAGAGATCAGGGCTGCGTTTCATCATCTTGCTTTGCTCTTTATTCTATTTTTTGATGCATTTGCTCTAATGGTAGGTTTGTGTAATTGCTTTTGATTGAAGAGTAGGAATGGTCAAGCCATCCGTGGAAAAAAGTAGTTTCTACTGCAAATGGCTTTGCAGTCACTGACTGATAGATAAGGCTACTGAAATTGTCAATTTTCCTTCAATAATGGAGTTTTCTTCTACTCCGTTCTAATGATTAAGTGATATTCTCAGTTGAATATCATGATACTGCATAAACAAAGCTTACATCAACAGGCACGTTGCTGCAGCTCAGATTGGAGTGCCATTATAAGATGGTGCCATCTGTGTGCAGGCAGATTCCACAGGTGTCTGGGATCCTACTCATGATTTACCAGACTGGAGATGGGGGAAAAGGAAGCAAAGCTGACGAGTTCCAGCAAAATACTGAACTGAGGGCCATTTTGCTGTTGAGATGTGCAAATCTGTATCCCTGGTTTCATATCTATAGTGTCAGAGCAGCCTGAGAAGGGAGTGCTAGATAAGGATTCGGAAGTGGTGAAAGTACTATTTTATTTCTTTACATGGCAGGTTACATAAAATCTCAAGCCACTTGTAGATATTCAGGGAACAGAACAATAAACCCAAGCAAGCGATGAGCACAAATGTATGGTGGTTAAATTTTCTTACATTAATTCTTTTTTTTTTTTTTAAGTAGAATTAAAAAAATGATCTGATGAAAGAAACGCAGTCATCTCAGTTTGGCTTTCAAATCGCTTTCTGACTGAGTAGCTCAAGAAATATTATTTTAAACTTAAATTCAAACTACGTGGATTAAGTGCAACCACTCGTAATGCACACCATCTTTAAGAGCTCAGAATAGCAGGATGATAGATTAAATGTGCAAGGTTGACTAGAATTTGAAATAACTTTGTTTTTTTCTATACTAATGTTGTAGAAAGAGCATTCTACTATGATATTAATAGATCGTGCAATTTCAGAAGAGCTAGAGAGGACATAATGCACACAGCAAAATCTACTTAGGCTGAAAAAGAGAAGAGAATAAAAAAAAATGAAATCCAGGAAGGAAAAAACATCCTTCCAAATAACCTGAAATTGGAATAAATGGAGGAAATCTGGGGATCTGTTAACAGCCTGGGAAGTTACTGTCAGAGCATTACACAGGACTTTGCTTTATGAAGCTTTTATTTTGGCCTTCTGAAACAAAGCAGTAAATTAAATGGAGTCTGTTAATTTCCACTCACCTAGAGATAGATCTGTTTGGATGATGGTATTTATCAAACCTTTGCTACCTGTGGGTGCACCAAAAAGACTCAAGGCTTCATGGCATTCATTTTGAATGCATTGTAGAAAAGCATGCATTAAACAAATTGTGTCAGAGATCTTCAGGAAGAGATTTCAGATGAAATAACTAGTATTCCTGTGTACCTCTGATAGGTGCTTTGTTTCTTCAGTTTAACTTCTTGGCACATCTTAGCGTTTCCTAAGTAGCGCAGGGCCTCCATGCTCTGTGCACTGCTGAAAGCTGTGTAGGTGCTGAAAGCCATTCGATTTCTGTGGAGGAAAATGTTGCTGAATACCTGATGATTCCTGTCCCTAAGTAGTTTTTCTTTCCTCGAAGCCTGTGAGGTTTCCCATCCATTCGTGCTTTGCTTTGCTGCTCCCAGCAAATTCACCACTGTTGCAGCTGCTCCACACAGCTGCTGTGCTAACTCATAGCAGATGTCAGAGTCAGAGGTCTGACATTTAGTGGAAATCTGCTATTAAATACCACCTCGGTGGTTTATTTGACCCTGCTAGACAATGGGCCACAGAGGAGAACATTTTCACACTGTGTTGGTGCCCGGGCTCCTGCATCTCCAGGGAATTCTGTCACAATTAGAAAGTAAGATTGGCAGGACAGTATTTTTAAAGCCAGATTTGTCTCTCCTGCAACACTGAGGACAAGTTTGCAACATTTCAGGTGGATCTCATGGTGGACCAGGCCATTTTGTGGTTCTGGTTTTGTGGCAGATGCTTTTGGTGAGTGAAACTCAGAAGTGAATTTCAGGACAGCCCTTGAGTTACTGAACTCAGTAGCGTTCCCCACCGTGTCCTTGCAGAGCAGTGCTTGTGGAAGTGGGAGCAACGACGTGGTTATAAATGAGACCATGGTGCCTTACAAGAGCTACAAGGCTGTGACATTACATGGACACCTTTAGGGAGGGATCAGCACTCACCGTAATTATTTAACACAGTGCTGCCTAATACAGATGTTGTCTCATGCAGCGAAATTACAGGATCCCATGACATGAAATAAATGGCACTAAGAATAGCGTAAGTTACACTTTACTTTTATCTCATTCACATGAAAGCATAGTAGACACGTTCTTTTCTCTCAGCCTTGCATCAGCCAGCCTCTGTTGCTCTATCATGGATGGGATAATGCTGTAAGTGGGCCTAGCAGCTTTGATCACTGCAAATAACAGAATTTCTCCTATTCTGGCAGCTAAACGGCTCATGACTCAGACTTTTTCTTTTTACAACGTACTGAATCAGAAGAGTACACTGGAGTAATTACACTGTAGGGAGTTCTGGAAATACTCTTCCAGTTGAGCTGGCGTGGCTTCTTCTGGAGCATATTCCCCCTCTCCTTGCTGTGGTCCTCTATAGCACATCCCTTGGCCCAGGTGACTGAGATTCCTTACGGCTCCCCTGGGGCAGAGTGCTGTACTGTTCGTAGCAGCTGAGCTGCTCTGCAGAGTTCTGCAGTAGTGATGTGGAGGGCTAGATCCTTCCTGATACTGAGTACTCAGTCCTGATGTAAACTGAAAATACATTAATAAATGTCGTAACACTTCAATCCACTTCTAAGAATAGAAAGGACTGTTTGCAGATCTCTCCACTAGAGCCTGCCTCTCTTGCGTTTTGTGCAAGAGGAGCAGTGCAGTGGATGCTTTGTGCTCTGCTTTGATCTAAAGCTGCAGAGATTCGTGAGGCTGCTGACCCTTTTTCTGCTCCTTGTAAAACACTTGCAAACTTATTTATCGTATTCTTTCCCTGCCTTTCTACTGCAGGCCGTGATGCCTTCCAAAACTTGACAGCAATTAGGTCTCTGTTGTATTGACCAGTGTCTTCTCTCTCACATAGCGTTCTCTGCCCCAGGTGTCTCATACATTTACGATTACATTATTTACAGCAGCTCTGGGGGCAGAGATCTTTCTTTCTTGAACAGTGTCTGCCTTAGAGACCCTTCTGCCTAAGACGCGTGGTCTGGCAGTACCAGTGCTTCAGTAATGCACCAGTGGCAGTGGAACATGGCTGCTGGAGATGGCGAGTGTCTGTTGTCACTGGACACACAGTGGGTACAGGGGGAAGTATTTCAGCTGTTGATACGCACCCAGCTTTCTTCTCTTAAAGCAGGGCACACCACAAGTGTTTGAGAAGAATCTGTTGGATCAAAGTGTGGCTTCTAGGAAGGTTTGTAAGGGACATCTTTTCAGCTGAAGTCGTTACTGTCTGCTCGGTTTTCTTGTTGCAACTTAGAAGTGTTGAGAAGCTTTCCTTTTTTTCCCTTTTACTTCATTTTCCTCCTTCTTCGTGCCTTTGCTCTCTCGTTGTTAAATGCATGCAGATCGACTTGTCGGAAATACCTTCTGTAGTACACTTATCCTGAATGTGAGAACAGTAATTTTCTGTCTAACAGCTTTAGGTGTAAAATGTGTGTGAGTACACCTATGTGTATACGTGAACGTACACGTGGATACATTGCCTACACACATACTCGTGTAGGCACTAATCAAGAGATGTGTTTCAAAATAGAAGTTGGATAAACATGATTTTGCCACCAGTGCTAATTGGAAGAAGTACACAAATTGACAGAATGTGCCCAGAATGTGAATCAGATTTTCTCTTTCATCCTTATCCTCAACTGAAAGGGCTGTGTGTTGGTTTTAGAGGTTTTCTCAAGTGTTTTTGCTAAGTTAAAACCAAACAGCAGATTACAGAACTGTTCTTGAATAAATCAGCTCAGAATTGTCAGTGGATTTCAATGTACTTTCAGTCTTTGTTGAAAGCAGAAACACAGTTATTTTATGTAAAGTTCCTAAATGGAAACTGAAGTGTTTTTTACGAAATGAAGAATATATTCATGTGTGTGTGTTGTTTTTTTTTTTTTCTTTTCTGATATTTCTTCCACTTCCTCTCTCTGTTCCTAAAGGAAGAAATGCCCCTGGAAAGCCAATGAGAGAGGTTAGTGAGATGCAAGCTCACTGCCATGGCTTCTGTTTGTCACATCTTGCTTTCTGTGCCCAGCATGCGTGTGACAGCAGCACGGTTTGCTTGGGTTTGTTAAAGGGCGGGGATTGTCTTCGTGTGGTTTTAGTTTCCTTTGGTTTTGCTGAGTGCATTTCCCACGTGTGCTCTAACAGCAGCGTACCTCTCAACTTTCCACAGAGACAGCGTTCGCCCAGGGATGTGCCTTTCCTCACATCCTCCCAGAGACAGAAATTCGGGGACGGGGAGGAGAAAGCAATACGTTGGAAATAAACCCTCATGTGACAAATGTGGTCAGCAAATAATGCTGCTGTAATTCACTTACGTTCTGGTTTTCCTGTGTGTAAACAAAACAGAGACACCCACGCCTGTTACTGTTCTGTTCACACACTTGCAGTTTTATTTCCATGTGTGTGCCAATGTACCAGCCACGAGCCGCAGCAATGAGATAATCAGTCCTTTTTCTTCAACGCAGCGAGAGTTGAGAGGTACAAGAGATTCAGGTGTTTTAATTTCCTGATGCACCGTTGCACAGTGGAGAATGCTACTAACATTCACCAGACCCACAGTGTTGCTTTCGGCGATGTGAGCGGACAGTGGTTCTCCATGGGCACTTTGGATGTGGTTGCTTTGATGCGAAGTAGATTTTGGTATCTGTACGTGGTTAATGGAGGCAAATGTTTTGTGGTGTGTTGTCATAGCACCTTTTAAAGTATTTCCAGAAAGCCTGTATTTTTTCCTCTGTGAAGCTGCACTCCATTCTCCAACCAGAGACCAGTGTTTTAAATGATGAATTCACAGGGAAAATCGTTATTAAAGATACCATATTCAGGGACTGCCCGCGTGCAGGTGCAGGTAGCTGTGAAATGTCCTTTCCCGTACAGAGGATGCTCGGTATGGCTGAGGCAGAACTGAAAGGTAACCCAGTCAGCAGATGCTGGCTGGCGCAGCAGGGTGAGCTTCTGAAAATACACAACATCGGGTGTTTGGCTGAGCTGTTGTGAGCCCCTTGTTCACCCCCACGCTACACTGGGTAAGCCAGGATTTGTTGTGATGTGATGCCTTGAAATACAGCAGTTCTCTGCATTTGCTGGAGCAGCTCGCCACAGGTATTTGGGGGAGTGAGATCCTCGGTACAGATTACGTCTGCCCTCAAAGGTCAGGTCCTTTCAAATGGATGAAAAAAGGATGCTTGGCTTGTCATCGGTCTGCACCACTTCAGAAATGGTGTGAAATTGATTTCATACTCAGCCCTTCATATAGGGTCTGAGAATTGTTCTCCAGTTCAGCAAAACAGCTCGTTGCTTTCCATTATCCTCATTCATATGTATGCGTGTTGTGCAGAAAAAGGAAGAGGGTTCTTCTGCTGAGGACGTTTGATACAATTAACAATATGAAGGTTAGAAAAATGGCCCCGTTTTCACCCGATCGCATTCCAGCAGCATAACCCTAAAAGCACTCATTTCTTCAATGAATTGCATATTGCCCTCCAGTTGTGTTTGTGCTCGCTGATGGTTCCAGAGGGTGCTTAGTAACTTGCAGAGCTGAATATAAAGCACAGTTCTCTGCGTGCTCGTGGAGTGTATGAGGTAAGTTACAGAACAGCTTTTGCTTTATGCATGAATCCCTTTGTGCATTGTCAGATCATGCAATTTTAAACTCGCTAGGCCAGGTTTTGATCCCATTTTGCACATTAGGTATTGTCTTCATGTGTAATCCCGTGGATTTCCTGGCATTAACTCAATATGAATAAGGGCATCAAAATTCAAGCCACCAACGGAAAGGATTTTTCTTCTGCGGGGAAAGAGTTAGAAGTCTGTGCAGCTGAAAAGAGACTGTGCTGCTCTGGGCTTTCTTAATTTATGTTCTGTCCACTCATTGGAGGCCGGGTACTCCACGTTTATTTCTGTGGCAAGCTGTACTGGGAGATTGATATTCAATTACTGTGCCCTCACCCAAGGGCCTTAATTCCAATATCGCCTCTAAAGCAAATTCAGCAGATATGGAACACATCATTCTGTTTGTGACCAGAAATGATGGAGCTACTGTCTGCAGAAATAAGTATCTCCTGCTTTCAAAGCAAACACTCTTGTATTAGTATTCCCTCCATTTTACAAGTATCAGCTAATAGTCTCCTTGCCCATACTGCTGCAATTCAAAGACTGCGCTAGTGTTTTTCTTAAATAACATCTTTCAATCTTCTAGTGCCTAAAAGCATGGATGAAACCTCCTTAGCCTTAATGTAAAAAAAAAAAAAAAGTTACGAATGGAATGAATGGAAGTGAAAGGGTAATAAAAATATTAATAATAATGGCTGTAAAGCTATGATATGTGTTTTTCTAAGTGCTTTAGGGGTGGCATTTTTTTCTCATTTGCTTTTTAATTAAAAACGTCTGTGTCTTATGTTTCAGTCTCACAGCAGGCAAGTGAGCAAACATTCAAAGAGAAAAAAAAAAAACAGTTAATTTGAGCTCTTAGGTAGATAATAGGCATTACAGAAAAATATATTCATTGCATATACAGTACCAGGACATGATTGCTTATGTTAGGGCCACAAAGATGATCAGAGGGCTGGAGTACCTCTCCTATGAAGCCAGGCTGAAGGATTTGGGCTTGTTCGTGTTGGAGAAGAGAAGACTGCAAGGTGACCTCATTGCACCCTTCCAGGACTTGAGGGGAGCTTACAAACAGGAGGGGGATTGACTGTTTCCATGGGCACGTAACTGATAGGACAACAGGGAATGGCTTCAAACTAAAAGAGGGGACATTTAGGTGAGAAGAAATTCTTTACTCATATGATGGTGAGGCACTGGACTAAAGAGCTGTGGTGCCCTATTCCTTGAGGCACCCAAGGCCAGGTTGGATGGGGCCCTGGGAAGCCTGAGCTGGTGGGGGGCAGCCTTGCCCATGGAAAAGGTTGGAGCTGAGTGATCTTTAAGGCAACTTCCAACCTGAGCTATTCTGTAATTCTGTGTTGTTTTCAACTGTTTGCAGTCTTGTCTTACCTTTAACTCCCTCATGCAAGTGACTCCACCACCCCCCAGCACTCATCCCTGATAAATTTCGCTGCATCATTCAGAAGGTTGCTCAGGTCATGTCTGCCATAGGAAAGGAGCTCAGAAACCAAGGTGCCCTAGAGCAAGGGCAGCCAGGCTCCAGCCTGAGCTGTGTACCCACAGAGCTGATAGCTGTCCACAGAGAATTCGCAGAAAATCTGTGAAACACTGCACTCTTCTGTGCAAGCAGGTGAGAAGTCATGAATCTAAATTAGCCTGCTTCCCGATCTGCCTGTGGTGCTGTTATAAGGGAGCCTAAGGTAAGAAAGAAGGACTTTCATCTTTTATTTTGTGTTGCGAAGCTGCTCCGGGGCTGGTGGCATCATTAACGCTAACGTAGTTCAGCAGTAAACACCTCTCCCCCAGACAGCGACGTGACAGGTCTTCAGAAAGAGCAGACTTGAAGCACAGTAGACATCAGTGAATAAATACGGAAGCACCTAATGTTGGAGAGCAGCGCAAGGCTTAATGCTGGCAGCTGCAGAACAATGTCACGAGGGGGCAGTGAGCTCAGAGCCGGCTGTTAGCCCCCTCACCCCATTCTTCCTCCACGGCAGGCCACACGCAACAGCTCCTGGGCCACCACCCCCCCAAAGCTGTGCTGTTCTCATTTACATCCAAGCTGCTGGCGGGGCAATGATGCCCAGCTGCGGGTTGGTTGGTGGAGCAGCTGGGGCGCAGCCAAACAGGCTCGTCCTCCCTTCCTGGGCTGTCCCGGGACCACAGTGCCAAGGCCGATGCACTTTACAGTCCAGCTGTTAACATAAACTGCAGTCAGCGCTGGTTTATGGTCGTGCTCTGAGCTGTAAACTCAGATGGCTCAGGAGGAGAGGTGCGATTGTTCCGCTTCTCTGCAGGGGAAGTTATGACCCATGATACAGGCAGAACATGGAGAGGGAGTCATATCTGGGTAATCGCCCCAGCGTAACGCTGCACAGCTTTTGTGGAGGGAGAACTGATTCGAAGCGTGGTTATCTCAAAAATATGGCAGCAATTAACAGAAAAAAGAAAAAAGCACTAGCATACATGCCCGTAATTTTTATGCAGTGAAAGAATAACTAGGGATCTCTGGATGCATCTTGGATTGTGTTTCAGTTGCCTGAACAATTTAGCAATTTGTACCTGCTGTGGCACGCTTCTGAAAGACTTTCTTATGTTTTCTTTTAAGTTATTCTTTCAAGACCTAGACTTTTCCTATAAAATCAGCTCGCTTTTGTTACCTTTACAGCTCTATCTCTGACAGAACAAAATAGTATTAAGTAGCACTGAATTTTTCTGAAGATGGGCTTTAGCAGTTTGGTTGCGGTTTGGGTGATAACTCTTTCTGAGCTGGAGATGTGTGGCCTTGGGAGTCCCAGAAAATTCTGGTATCGATTCCAGAGTCAATCATTGCTGTGAACCTGAATGAGCGCCTGCGATCCCTCAAGCAGTGTCTGCTCCCTGTGCAGGTTACCTGCTGGCAGCCCCCGGCACCTTCCTGCCCCACGTCTGTAGGGTGCTGCAGGAAAGGAAGAGCAGCATTTAAAGCTAGAGGTTGCTTGAGAGGAGCTGGCAGGGTCAGTGTGTTTGTAGGGATGCTGCAGATTGGTCAGCTTATAGCACAGTTACCCTGTTACCACTGGTACCATTCGCTACAAATATTCCTAGGCATATCAGAGCTTCAGGTTAAGTAGAGCAGACCAGTGGCAGTTCTGTTTCAGTTTACCAGAGGATCTCCAATCCAAGGTTATTGCTTTCCTATGAATTTTTTCTTTCTGTGGTGAGATTTCCTGGATTGATCTCAGCCAGAGGGATTGCGCTGTAATAGAGGTAAATGAAGATTAAGGACCATTACTACAATTGCTTCTGAAAGTTCGCGCTAGCAGTTAATGACAGCCTGCCTGCTGGAAGAAATATTATCCCTCACATCTAAGCTACGTTTTGACCAAAACTTGGCAGGAATTTTTCATATGCTGTTCCTTGCCGTGCTTATGAGCGAATTACAAGTTCCTGCATAGGATTAGCAGGATGACCATACGTTAATGTTTTCTGTATGAAATGATTATGTGACGCATCTCTTTTTTTTCTGCACAGCAGTGCAGGAGGGGAGAGAGCGTTACATTAGAACCAAGTATTTCTTTGTCTCAGTATTGGGCACTGTGCACAGTTCCCTGTGAAGTGGAGCACTTGTTGAGCAGTTACTGTTCAGATGTGGCATAATTTTGTGTAAGGAATGCTGCGTTCAAAAGAACCACTTCAAAATTAGTGCGTATTGGGACATAAAAAGCAGTAGTAGTTCTCCAGAAGAAAGAAACTTCCCTGGACGTTTCTGAGGTCATCTTTTTTCCCGTTCTGTATATGCCGGTGAATATTAACTGATATCACTCCAAGCTTCTGTGCGCTGCAGAAATGCCAGCAGTGCATGATTACCACAATATTTGAACATTTGGAAGAGAGTGGACTTGTCTTCCAGCTTGTGTCAGTGAAGTGATTTGTCCCACAGGGAAGGTTCTCTTGTTAGAAGACAGCAACTGCATCAGGAGGGACAGCAGCCCTGTAGGTGGGCGGTGTTAGTATTCAGGCATCTGCAGGGCACAGGTGCGTGAAAGGTCCATCTTGGATGTCCTGGTCTTGTCCTGTCTTCATTTGGGAGCTCCTTCCTCATGGTTCATGGTGAGTGCTCAGCGTGAAGGCAAACGCATTCCTGGGAAGCAGAGCTGTGGGCAGATAGCGTTGTGCCTTCAGTGCTCTCCCAAATAAATGCTCTACTGCAAGTACTCTCAGGGAGTAAATCAAAGTCCAAGTCCATAGCAACATGGAGTTTTATTGAGTAATGCTTCCCCTGTTAAATACTGTCACTTGCTGGCACTCTGCTGCTTAGGGCCTGCTCGAGTTGGAGGTCACACACACTTTCTTGCATCTAAATTAATCTTTCTTCCGCGATTATTTTCTAACTCCTTTTTTAACTCATTTATATGTTTGGCCTCTACATCAGCCTGTGCCGATGAGTTCAGTAATGCAGTTGTGTGCTTTGTGGAATATAATTTCCTTCTGTTTAAGACTTTCTGTCCACTTGTTCTTCTGTGTCCTTACAAGAAATCTTGAATTGGATGCTTATCCTTTAGGGTGTCTAAATCTCTGCCGTGTTCCCTCTTCAGTCATGCACTTTCAGGAAGGAGGCTCCAGGTGGGCTTCAGTTGTTTGAACCACGATCTCTGTCATTTGAGAAGTTTCAGGGGTGTTCCAGAACTGCCACTGGGTTTAGAGGAGACCCAACATCTTCTGAAAAGCAGCTGGAGACCTGCAGGGTGTGCCAGGTGCCTAACCTGACAGCAATAGGCAGTTCAATCTTCCTACCTTTAATTAAATCTTTAATTTTTTGAGGCAGTTTATTAGTCTTCTCAGCAGTGTGTGGCGATAGCATGAGGGGAAATGGACACAAATTGAAGCATAGGAAGTTCCGCACAAATGTGTGTGGGAACTTCTTCACAGTGCAGTGACGGAGCACTGGCACAGGCTGCACAGTGAGGTGGTGGAGTCTCCTTCTCTGGAGATGTTCAAGACCTGCCTGGACGCCTACCTGTGCAACCTGGGCTAGGGAGCTGCTTTGGCAGGGGGTTGGACTCGGTGATCTCTAGAGGTCCCTTCCAACCCCTACAGTTCTGTGATTCAGTGAGGACTGCTGTCAACATTGTGACCTTTAACTTTCCCTTGGTGAAGTGAGTGTGGGAAATTAAAGATTCTCTTCTGTCTTCTGAGCTGTAGTCTGCCTTTATTTGTCACTTCTGTGCGGGACGCCCGTGTGTAGTTACTTGATAACTGGGCATCTTTAGTTCTGCTGGACTGCCTTCTGCAAGGCAGAGGACATTACAGAAACTATTACCAAAGAGACTGAGTAAGCAGCAGCCGTTTACTTTGTTCTAGCTATCAGTGCGGACATCCTGCTGGGACCTCTTGCCTTTAATGAAGTAGTTAATTACCGCTGATCTGTTTTCTGTTTTTCTCCTTGATAGAACATCGAATGGTCAGACACTTGCACCACCAGTTGGAAGGTTTTCGGTGATACTGTTGGATTTAATTGTGGCTTTTGGTGAACATTTGTTATGACACGCTTTCATCCCCACTGGGGATTTTTGTTGGAACGCAAACACGCTGGCTTATTGTCAATGTAGGTTACGCTAGCTGTTCCAGCCAGCGTTGCTGTCAAGTGCTTGAGGAAATTGGCAGCTTGTGCTAATGATGACATATGCTCATCCAAGAGGCTTTTGGAAACAGTGCTCCGTAACGTACCGCGCTGGGGGCGACAGTGAGCTGCTCCTGGAGAGCGACGCGTCTGTACTTGGCCTTTCCATAAGACATCCTTCCTCGTTTAACGCCCTCTTGTTTGCCTTTCTTTTTCAGGCCACAATGTAGGGAGCCTTTTCCACATGGCAGATGACCTGGGAAGAGCAATGGAAACCTTAGTTACGGTGATGACTGACGACAAGGTGTTAGAATAGCAAGATGTGTTTTACGACTTCAGGCGTCCCGCATGGTTTTTATAATATTCATACTACAAAGAGGATTAGACTGTAAGAGTTTACAAGAAAACAAATCTATATTTTTGTGAAGGGTAGTGGTACTATACTGTAGATTTCAGTAGTTTCCTAAGTCTGTTTCTGTTTTGTTAACAATGGCAGGTTTTACACGTCTATGCAATTGTACAAAAATTATAAGAAAACTACATGTAAAATCTTGATAGCTGAATAACTTGCCATTTCTTTATATGGAACGCATTTCGGGTTGTTTAAAAAAACAAAAACAAAAAATTTATATCAGTTATAAAGAAAGATTGTAAACTAAAGTGTGCTTTATAAAAATGTTTATAGAAACCCCCTTTAAAAAAATACAAAAAAAAAAAAAAAGAAAAAAGAAAAGACTGAGGCAGTGCATTTGTTTAAGTATCATTTCAGCTCTGCAGCTGCATCAGAGAGGGATTCATGCTCTGTGTTCTTTTCCTGGCCTGTCAAAGAGGAGAACAAGAAAAAAGCGTTTCCCGCAGCGACACCAAAACGGCCGACTTCACATTTCTCATTGGTTTTGTCTGAGTAGGGCTGGCTTTAAAAAAATAAAACCTCCTGGACTTCCAGTGCAGATGGTTATTTCGCTTCTTTCCAGTGAAATTAATGATCACACGAATCACACCGTAGTTGGCAATAATTAAATGAAAGAGCACATTACGCGACAGAGCCTGCAAAAAAATAATGAGAAGAAAGAAAAAAAACGAAAAGAAAAAGAACCAGAAGAAAGAAGGAAAGAATTTAATGATGTCCAACGCGCCAGCGTTTCCTCTGCTGACTGAATTCCTGAATGTCCTCAGTGAAGGAACGTAGAATTGCCTTACCGGGTGAAACCTTTGGACCTCACTGTCCGGTATCTGCTGGCCACAGCCAGCACCCAGAGCCTCAGCAGAAGCTGAGTACAGCTCTCCCCGCCCGCCGCCACCGTTAGCATCACCTCACTGCGCACGAGAGAAGAAAGGGACGAGTTCCCTCCTGACCCCACGTGGGATCGGCTTCTGACACGAAGCACAAGTGGGTTACTCACAGAGCACCTCTGCTTGTACGGTTTCCAGTGCTGTAGAGCCACGTGACCCTCTGGAAAATAAAAGCGGACCTTTCCGCAATGTCTGTCTCAGCCTGCTAGAGCAGCTGGTCCCGAGGAGCTGTAATGCAGCAGCAACCTCTGAGGAGGGCTGTAGAAGAGTTACTGCTGTTCTTATATGTGTATGGTGATCAGGTGAAGGTAGCCACACTGCTCCCCAAGATATTTATCTTCAAAAGGAGGGCCCTGATGCTTTCTCCTTCCCCATTTCTCTCTACAAGTAATACCGCACAATTAACATTAATGTGAGAAAGAGAGGACCTGATAGAAAACCAGATCAGCCAGCGTTACTGCAGCTCTTGAGAGGTAGGTTCGGGTATGAGGTGCTGTCAGCAAAAGCTTTACCACTTCATTATCTTAACCAGCTTTTAATTTTATCTTAGGTACATAGAAACACACCGTCTGACTTTATATTGCAAAGTGAAAATCTGTTACCTCTTCTTGTATCAAGTGTAATTAAACTTGGGGAAGATTTAATTTTGAATGCTAGTTAACATTGAACATGGCTACTCATGCTATTTCTACCTCACTTTGGTTTTGTGGTGTTCCTGACGATTACGTACAGATTTGTTCCATCATCACCACTCGTCCATTGTGTGAACGGGTCTCATCATTAAGTAAGAATGCTAATCATTCACGGAGAGTAAGTACAATCCCCCCCCAAACCTCTGCTTTCGTAATGAAGAGCTTTTTTAACACTTTACTGCAGTACGAACCCCACGTAGTTCTCATGGTCTTCTTTACCGGAAGGTTTCGTCTGAGATCTGGGAAAGAGATGGGTTTCTTCTCATTTTTTTCCCCCCTTGTACCCCCTACTTAAACCTTCTCTTGAGAAAACATACGGAGGAAAATGGATTGCACGGTTGTTTTCATCAGGGTTTTGTTCTGTTTGTTTTACTTTGTAGGTCTTAGTTTTGGAGTGAGTTTGTCAAAAAAGAAAAAACTTATTTAAGAAATTGAAAGCTTTATCACTGCTTTTTTAAGCATAATTTGGGAATTACTTCATGTTCCTTATAATGACAGAGTATTAAACTGTAAAACATAATCAGTGTAATTGAATACATAAATACCATATGGCATGTTCTTTCATTGTTACTCAGTACTGGTTTATTACTTGGATATCATAATATATTGTGTTTTAACACCGACACTGTAACATTTACTAATTATTTTTATAAACTTCTGTTTTACCGCATTTTTCACAACATATCAACTTTCACCAAATATATGCCTTACTATTGTATTATATACTGCTTTACTGTGTATACCAATAAAGCACGCAGTTACGTTATAGAAGGTCTGACGTTGCTCTTGAGGTTCTCCGTGCGCCCGTGTGCGCGTCCCAGATGCCCTTCTGAGGGGCTCAGTCTGTGGTCAGTCCCAGATCCCCTTCTGAGGGGCTCAGTGTCTCCTGTCTCTTATGCAATCAATGCACGCAGGTTTTCATACTCAGGCGCCGCTCAGTCGCACCGCGAGTCATTCTGTGAGCTCTGCCCTTCAGAAGTAACACAGAAAGCGAACGAAAAGCCGAACAATATCTTCGTGTATCTTCTTCTGCTAAGACTGTGAAGGAGGAGGTGGGAATTCCCTCGTTAATGTGAGGAAGTCAGTGCGAGCTCCCCGCTCCCCCAGCCCCGTTGCTTGCAAGTCCCAACAACATGGCGGTAGTTAAACCCAGCGTTTCTGAATGCCTCTTACCGTCACGCTCCTCAGGTTTTTTAAGTTAACTGTGCAGTGTGTTTCCTTTGCTCCCTGGCTGATGGTTCTTCGCATTCGGATGCTGTGGTCAATAAGCTGCCATTCACCAACAAACCTCGTAGAGGTTCCCGTACCCTCTAGATGGCAAGACAGAGAGGTGGAGGCCACGCCAGCCAGGTCAGCACTCCGACAGGGCACCTCGGTGGAAATCCCCCAAGCAGCACCAGGGGCATTTCTCACCCCTGGGCAAGGAGAAGCAGCCCTGGGGTACGGGGGTTGGCAGGGTCCCTCAGCCATCCCCACTGAGGCCACCATGTCTTGTACCCTCCATGTGTCACAGCGCTGGTGGTAATTCACTTCCTCGGTGTCAGCCAGCACGTTGTCTCCCCATGAGACCTCCCTCCCCAGCACAGAGCACTCGGAGATTCCCCTGGGAGCTTGCCTCAGCTCGGAGCAAGCAGATCAGCTCATTAAGAAGAGCTGTGACTGCGAGACAGGTGTGGGTGCAATCCCTGTAAGCCGATAGTACAGCTGGCCAGCTTTGAGCACACGCTTAGTTCTGAAAACGTGGTTAAAAAGCAAGTTGTGGCTAAGGGAGGGATGAGATGCAAGGGAATCACGGAGCTGTACAAGTGAGCCGTGAGGCTTCACAAATACACCACGTGGCTGTTTCGGCCTATTGCCTAAACCCCTACTTCTTGCCAAGCCAAGGCTCGTATGTGTCAGTCAGCTGGTGACAGTATGACAGGTTAAGGACTTCCTTTCATTGACTAAGCATTACAGTGGATGCACCATTTATTTACTTGCCTGCACGTGCCTTCTGCAAGCTGTGCCCAAGCAAATCCTCCCTATATATTGGCTTAAGCAGCCCACTATGTAATGTTCTCCCTTCTCTCTCTCCGTCAAAGGAAAATAACCAGAAAATTGTATATTTATTCCTTCAACATTTCTGTGTGTTTCCTTCCACATGCTCTACTTGAATCCAAACCAGCAATGTGAAGTGTTAAACGAGTCAGTCAGACCTCTATGAAACAAGAAGAGAGTTTGGTCCCTGGCACAAACCTGCTCACTTTCTGTGTGCCCTTCTGCCACAGAGTTGCTGTCACCATGTCAACTCCTGCCAGCCACTGCAGGCCACTCCTCAGCCTTCTTTTGCATCCTCAGGAAGGCAAGAGTTTCTTGCTCCCACATCAGCAGGACAAAAGCTCTTCTTCCTTCTCTTGGAGGCTGATGAGCAGCGGAGCCTTGAAGTGTGACCAGCTGGGGAGCATTGCAGTGACAGAGCTCCCTGCCCAGTGCCAGGCTGGGCACTTGGGACAGGGGTCCTAGGATCACAGAGTCACAGAGGAGTTTGGATTGGAAGGGACCTCAAAGCCCACCCAGCCCAACCCGTGCCGTGGGCAGGGCTGCCCCCACCAGCTCAGGCTGCCCAGGGCCCCATCCAACCTTGAGCACCGCCAGGGATGGGGCAGTGGGACCCCAAAGGATTCTATGCGAACAGCAGTCAAGAGCTGTGGATGTGCAGAGCTTTGCACAGGTACATGCATATACACTGGCAGTGTTAAGGACGCACAGTGTGAGGTGAGAACAGCAGCAGTACAACCCACAGTAACGTAACAGCCGTTTGATATCTAAAGATTTGCAGCTAAGCTTGCGCTACTTCGAGATGCCCTTCCTGATGATCCACGGCAGTGCTAATACATAATCAAAAACATCATTACGAGCGGATTTTTACTTCTGCAGAAGGATCATTTCCAGTCGTGCTTCATTCACCAGACAGATGGTTTTATTCGAACGCTGATGGAGGGGATACTTCTTTTGCACAGAAGATTAATGGCCACTGCCGGTATCATTCCCCACTGCTCCCAGCAGAGAATGTCTAGATAAAGGCCGCAACCAGCTGCAGGTGATAAGACGTAAAACTACCTCTTTTTCTTTCCTACCAATATGAGCTTGGAAGTTCATGGTCCTGAGAAAGTAATGAAGCAAACGTGTTAGCAAAAACAATACGCGGGAGAAGACCACGCCCCTATGGTCACAAGGTACCCACACCAGGCACACGCCCTCAGGGAAAGATGTGAACCACAGCTGCTTACAAGCTGGGTCTGAGCTGTGCCTCCATGGCAGGCTCCTGCCCATCGTGCCAGGCTCTCTGCCTGCTCCTCAGCCCCTGGCAGGGCACTGCGTATCTCTGGAGTTGTAGCTATGGATTTTCTTAGTGGCTTTTGTTTGTTCCATGGCTCGCATTTTAAGCCAGGGGTTGCCAGCTTGCTGGGCTGGGCTACAGCCAGCCATGTCAGGGGCCAGCTGCTAATGTGAAGCTGTTGCCATGGGCACCACAGCAGCAAACAGCGATAACATTGAGGCAGATGAAGGGGAAAAGGGCAAAATAGGGTATCTCCGTCCCACTGTAAATATGGCTTCCCATTAACTGTGGCAATTACCTGTGAAAGAATAACACGGCGATTTCAAAGTTGAGAAGGAAGCCCCTCTAACAGCAGGCTGCAAAAGCCACCCTCTGGTTAGCCTACAGGAAAGGGGCTTTTTTTCTTTTGTCCAAGAAATCATGGCCATTAAGTAACCCACATCAGTTACTTCTAAGGCAGCTGTTTCATTACGGCATGAGCTACTCCGTGTTATTTTTTCCAGACTGTTAGCTGCTGTGCTCCGCTGGCCTTCCTGCCCATTCCCCCCAGCCCTAATGGAAGTTTTCCATTTCCATGGGTAAGGGGACATTTGCTCAGCTCCAGTGCACTGAGTTTCTCTCCAGCGGGGCTCTGTGAATGACCCAGACACCTCGTTCCTTGCCTTGCATCTGCAGGATGCTTTTGCTGGCAGATCCATCCCATTTGCACCAAGTATTTGAGCCCCACTGCCCTGCCACTGCCCCCTTTACAAATGCACTGTGGTAGTGCTGTCAGCCGAGACCTGAACTTTTCCATCCTTTCCGACAGCTTTCCAGCGAGGCACGGCTGTGACCTGACTGCACGTGCCACTCAAACAGAGAGGGCCGTGCTTTACACATCAGGAGCCTATTTACCACAGTAGCCTTCCTCCCTGCTAGGTCAGGCGTGTTCAAGAGACACCTTCTTCCTCATCCCTTGCTCTGAGTTGTGTCACTGAGGGAAGGAACAGCACAGAAGTGAGCCCTCCCAGAGGCACTGCGAGCAAGAAGAGGCTCAGTAAAAAATGCTTTGCTTCTGTCATTATGCCCCACGCAACGTCCCAGAGCAAAGGCTTCCACTCACCCCCGGGCTCTAGGCTGTAAACCTTAAGGACAGACTGTGTATGACTGTGTGCGACCTATTGCTTCTACACGGGGTGAAATTTCGAGCATTAAGAATCCTCGCTGCCTCTTTTTGGAGAGTGGCTTTTAGGTTAAGGACACTACCTATGCTCGGAATTTCTTAACTGTGGGCAACAGAGAGGTTGTGGAGTCTCCTTCTATGGAGATTGCATGGGAACTGCAGAATCACGGCCTGAACCACCAATGGATCACCTGAGTTACACGTATATTTTTGTGTGTATTTCTACACAAGAAACTGACAAATCCCACAGCTGGGATTCATTTTCTGTAGCGCATTATCCTGTGATGTGGAGCAGAGATAGAGGCTCATCCCCAAGATGTCCCTACCCGCTGATAAATGGCAGCAAGATTTGAAGCTGCACAGCATGAAGGATAACCTACTTAGGATGAATATGTGCATGATGCTATCAGCAGTACTGTCGCAGTTACCAGAGCTCACGGAGGGCTTGAGGAAAGGGTTAATACATCAAAGCCACCTTTTACGGAAGCACAGAGCAGGGGGTGGACTCCAAGGATAACAGAATTGTAGGGATTGAAAGGGACCATTGGATCCAACCCCCTGCCCAAGCAGCTCCCCAGCCCAGGTTGCACAGGTAGGCGTCCAGGCGGGCCTAGAACGTCTCCAAAGAAGGAGACTCCACCACCTCTCTGTGCAGCCGGTGCCAGTGCTCCGTCACTGCACTGTGAAGAAGAAACTCAGAACAAAGTCATGTTACTGCCCCTAAATTGGGCTTCTCCCTTAACCCCAAGGTGCCCTCCTCCCGTGTAGTGGGAATATCAGTATGGGAAACAGCAGACAAGGGATGCTTTGTGATGGAGTGGGTGCTGGAGGAGACCTGGTGCACCGGATGGGGTAGATGACAGAGGAGGTCAGGCCTACGTGTGGGTCCAGGCATTTTTAAAGATAATTTGAAGGTCAACCAGGCAATGGGGAACTTTGTTTAGCAAGTGTGCCCACAGCAGAGGCTTCTTTAAGGCAGAAACAGTTTAATTTATGAAAGGCTCGTGTGGAGCTTTCCTGGCTGAGGCAGGAGCACCAGCCAAGTGCTGTTTTGCAAGGCAGCCATTCATTAACGTGCAATTTCCTGATTCTCCTCTGAATTCCACTGAACTTTGCTAAGCTCTGATGAGCATCGTTTCTGTGCGCACAAACCAGCATCTTAATTTGGAGCACTTCACTGTGCCGTGGGTTTCACTTCTGTTATTCACCCAGGATGCGAGGCCCTACATCATATGCTGCACTCCAGCAAAGGCAGGAAACAGCAGAGAAAGGAGCACAGCATTCCTCGCTTGAAATTTCTCAGTTCCTGACAGACAAATCTAGAAGAAAAAAGCTTTAAAACTGTGGGAGCTAACAAATTGCCGTGAAACACACTCGCTCCCACACACAGGTAATATCTCATACAGTGTCTAGGCACAATGTCGTGCTGTTCTGGTGTGTAAAACCATGACTGATCGCGCTAAACACATCCACATATGATCATCAAACACCCCTGCACACAGGGAATATTCTCTTTAGTCACAGCTAAGCAAATAAATATTTCTCTCCATGGCAGTACAAAGCTGCTGAGTTCTCCAGGCAGCACAGCTCCTTTACCACCCTCTGGTGATTGCGCTGCAGTTCGCGGAGCAGCTGGGGGCGCGAACGTGTGTGGAAGCAGCAGGGGTCACATAGAAAAATAGATATCTAATCAAACTTTTATTAACCCGTGCCCTTCCAGCTCCAAAGGACGCGGTCAAACCAGTGATGATTTACAACAACTGCAGCCTCCTGACTGAGCAGCAAATCATTTGAAACCCACTCCTGACTTTCCGCAGGGGTTTTCCACCATTTGCCAGTGTTTGCTGGACGCACTGTGCAGCTCTGTGACACTCCCTGGGCACGCAGCCCCTTGCTGTTTGCTCCTTGTGGAAACCTTCCTCGTGAAGCTGAGTGCCTTCAGCATCACTCCGTCCTTGAGCACGTTCCAGGCGCAGCACTTCCCCTCTCCAGCTCTCAGCTGCCCTCTCCCCAACACACACGGTTTGTAACTTGATGAAAAAACGATGGCCAGTTCTGGACTCCACCCTACCAGCTCAACACCACTGAGCGTGTGAGGTGTGTGGCACAGATGTGGTGGTACACAAGCAGGGTGGTGAGGCCCAGCGGTTGCTTTGGGCACCCAACTGCGTGCCGTGTCCTGCCGGCCCACAGGCCCAGGTGCTGCCTGGGCTACCTAGCAATTGGTTCTAGCTAGCACACGTGCAGTCAGATGAGCTAACTGCAGCTACAAGAAAAGGAACGTCCACTCACATCTGGTTGAAAATTCAGCTAGCTTTTGCCCCTTTCAGGAGGCAGAGCAGTGGCTGGTGGTGTGCATCAGTCAGATGTATCACACAACAAAGGCTTCTCTGTTACAGATGGATGGAGGGAAGGGCAAACAATCAAGTGTCCTTTCCTATTTTTCGCATCTCCCTCTGTGATGCTGATAGAAGAAATCCAAACGTCTCCAGGCAGGCAGTGCCTATCTGCAGCAGGCAGGCAATTTCCAAACATATTACCAACGCAGAGTCAATACAGAAATAGCAGTCCAGCATATCATCCAATTTTCAAATGTAAATAACCAGACCACTTTTAATTTGGAGGGCGACTACAGGGAATAAAATGAACTCTGGAAAGTGCACACAGCAGTGACTGCTGGCCGCAGTGCATTATGTTCAGGTGCCTCTGTTATTTTTCCCCGCTAGCAGCCGTGTCACGGTGTGGAGAAGAAATGTCAGAAAACAGAACAGGACAGGGCCATATAGCACCTTCTCTCCATGAGAAAGTGGGCTCGGTGGGTCTGACCCTGTGGGGACGTAGTCCAAAGCAAATGCTAGCAGCTCTTCTGCTGAGTCAGGATGGACTTGGCACCAGGAAAGCCAGTGACAAAACCAATCTGCTCAAAGCAGGAGGCAAAGCAGCCAGGTTATTTCTGGCGTGGATGTGCCAGCATTCGCTAAGCACTGCGGGAACCGGCCGGGCACACCACGGCTCTTGGTTCCACTTTGTGCTTTCCTTGCTGGCATCGTGAATCACCAGTGAATATTTATACAGCGTGTGCAAGGGAGGGACATGCTGGAAGTGCTGAGCATCAGTCTGCCTCATGACAGCACTGCCGAGGCATCTTTCAAACACTCTCCAAGCTGTTAAAAACATTCTGGAAATGAAAGATGATTAGCTATGGTAATGCCCAACATTCCCCAGAGGTGAACCCGGTCTGGAGGTGGAGGTGAGATGTGGCTGGTGAGGAGGTGCTGCTTTGGGAAGACACTAGTGATGCCACTCATGTTGGCTGAGACCCTGTGAAACATGAAACCATAAAACTGGGCCGTGTGAAAAGACTAAAATGTCTAAAGCTAAAGACTAAAGATGGACTTTTTTCCCTAAGGGCTAGTCTGTGCTTTTTTATTGTTGCTGCTGCTTTTTTCTTTTCCCTAGACTTGTGAAAAATACGCCAGAAAGTAAAACCCCAGACAGAAATGATGGATGGCCTAAGATTTCTCATACATCCTGTGCCAGTGGGAAAGGGAGGGCCCTGCTGCTGCCCAAGGGCTGATCAGAACGCTTGCACTCCATTTCAGAACTGTGTGAGAGCCCTTCGGCCAGCATTTCAGCCTCAGAGGTGTCAGACCTGTGAGAGGCAAGGGTCAGCACGGCTGCATCCCCAGCACTGCAAGGCAGGAGAGCCTGGACACTCCAGCCTCGAGACTTGCACTCACTTGCGGAGCATATTTTTTCTTGTGAGAAATAAAAATATGAAAGAAAAAGAACAGTGCAGAAAGCTGGAAACTGTTAAAAGCCCGTTCTTTTTCAGATTTTCTCTCTCATCTAGGTCCACCAGTGTTCGGCCCCGCGTGGTCTGACACGAGTCACGACGGCATAGTGCTGAGGTCCAGCCAAGATTAGCTGCTTTGTATAGTGTTGCACTACCTTGCAGCTACTGATTCACTGCAGTAGAAATGATAGATTGTTTTACAGGAGGAGGAGAAGGGGATAATAAAATAAAAACGCCCGACGGCACTTACAACAGTGGATGTGCTCCACCTACTGGCTGCCAACTAACAACAAAGTGAACCACGATACAGGCGGGCAACCTCACAGAGCGCTTGATGTTGACATCCTCTTTGCTTTTTACGTTTAGAGGGCAGTCAGGGGGAAGAAAAAAGGGGAAAAAAATAAAGATGTGAAGAAAAAAATGAAAGAGAGTGAGAGGAGATGAGGGCTGCACGGATAAGGAAAAAAGAATAAAAGAAGATTCAACTCTTCTGATTTTGTAAAGAGACACTTCAAGCATATGTAAGCTTGCAGCAACCTTGGCCACATAACGCGACTCTGATTTATTTCAAAACTCCCCAAAGGACGCTGCTCTGAGTGCTGCACCGCACTGCTGATTGACGTCAACAGACTTTGTACCTAAGGCCGCTGCCTTCTTCTCCAGGGCTTCGAGGCTGGGAAGGGAAGAGGGACAAATCCCACAGGCTGGTGCCCTCGGAGTGCTCCCTCTTCACGCACTTTTTGCCAATGATTGCAGCCGCTCCTACTGCCTTCACAGCTGCACCGGTCACAAGTTCGTCTCCCAGGCAGAGTTATGAAGCAGACTGGAGACAACGTGTGGTGTCCTAAAGTCTCTATGCTGGCATAAGAGTGCATGTGATTATACACTTGGGTGTACACTTACCAATGTGAGGACCAGGTCTGATGGCTTGCCAAGCCCATGGCACGACTGCTGCTTGATCTGGAGGGAAGAGGGAAGCCATCCGAGGACCTCCATCAGCCAGGAGGCGTGTGCACAGGATGCAGCTGGGAAAGGAGTGGAAAGGAGAAAGGGGAACTGCAGTCTTCGCTCCAAATGCAAAAGAAAGAAAAAAAAAAAATCAATTTTGCAAAACAGCACTTCTGCAGTGCTCTGAGGTGTGAAAGATGTCTCTTAATCACTCCCTGGGCTTTTCTCCAGGAAAACGTAAACCCCACTATTTAAAAGGTATGTCCTGATTCAGAAATAGGTTTTTTTAAAAAAAAACTTCAATGTATACTACACAGACATAGAAAATATTTTAGCATGCTGTACATGCTTGTAAAGGTACAAAGATATTGCATTCATATACATGCGTACCTATACAAAGACACACAGATGCCCTCACACGGGAGCCAGGAAGCTCCTTTCAGCCACGATCTGCTTTCAGGCACTGCAGTGCATGGCTGCACACACACGCCCAGCTGCTCCTGCTCTTGCACTGTCCGGTTGCATATTCCCTCCACGGTGGTGTCACACTAATAAAGACATATGGCCCCGGGGTGGCTGCTGGTCTGCCTCATCTACTCTGAGCACAGCTGGAGGAGCACCACTCTGTCTCTGCCCAGTCATCCTGACGTGTCTGAACTCATTCAGATCCCCACCATCCTAGAAATCCTTGTGCAGTGCCCAAAATCACGCAGCACATTTGCAGCAGACAGGTGACTAACCATAGGTTAATGCAGTAACAGTATCATTTAATATCTCACGGGACAGCATCTGAATACAACTCGGAGCTGTCCTGAATACAGGTATCACCAGAGAGTTGTAATTTGTCTCTGCCTTGGCCTGCAGCTGCTCCTTTCTATTATTCTAGCAAATATGATAGAAATGCAGAACAGCTATGGGAGAGCAGTAGGCTTATGAAGCGCACTCCTGCTGCCATTTCCTTGTTCTTGTTATTAATCTAATCTACTTTTTCATTATCCTGCATCAAGACTGTCTTCTTCTAAAAGTTAAAATGTCTTCCCTTTTCGCTCTGTGAGGAAGTGTGGGGCAGTGATACAAACCTTCACTTCAACTCTGTCCGCCGGCTTCATTGCTGCCATGCTAATTTTTAATCAGAGTGAGGGTATGACACCGCTCAAGTACGTACAAAATATGAAGGACATGGGGGGAAAAAAGAGGAGGGGGGAGGAGAAGGGAGAGCAAAAGGGTATACGAGCAAAGGAGCTGCTTCTGATGTTTCATTCAACTTAATGCACTAGCGCACAGAGGGACGCCGAGGGACGTGGGGAGAGAGATTTGCTTGGGGAAATACTACTTCCAGTCAGAAAATGACCATGCTGTGTGCCAACGTACTATAACAAGAGGACTGGTAGGGAGGGAAAGGGACGACAAGGTCAGGTGGGGAATGCAATGAGACATAGCAGGAGTGGGGAGACGGCTGAGGCTTGGGAGACGATGGAGATGCAGGTGGAGCGGACACTAGAGTGCGGAAAGGAGTGAAGCGGTAATGGGGAAGAACAAAAACATGAAGAGAAAGAACAAGAAGAGAAACAAGAAAAGACCATAATGAATACAGAAAGAGCAGCTGTTCTGGCAGCTCACTGTGCACCTCTCACTGGTGCTGGCCACCTCTTTCAGACAGGCTCACTGCTCCCCGCCAAGCACATGAGGGGCCAGGAGCTACCGACAATGCAACTGCAGCACCCTAGATGCCTTCTTTCTTTTCCCTGCAACCCAGAAGGGTCTGACTTCAGCTAGGTGAGGTTTTTGCTTCTGCCATGTTAGAGCTTCCCCCTCCCTGTTCTTAGAGGCTTGGGATAATCTCCTCCCACTCCCTAAAAAAGGTAATCCTTTTGGTCAGGAAGCCTGAGAGGTTTCTAAGCCACCTACTTCTAACATGCCCTTTATTGCAGTAAGTGCATTTATTTATTTTCTCCTCACTTTATTAAAAGTGCAAACTCCAGTGGCCTTTTTGCATGACAAATCCCTGAGGCTGCAGCGCAAGGTCTATTTTCTTTGAACTCCCTTGAGGGAAAATATCTCCCTCTTCTGCTGTGTACGTGAAATGGCTGATTTCACATGAGTTAGTAGTCCAAACACCAAGGCAAGCTATATAAAAATGGTAATCCAAGGGCACAGAGATTGAGTGTTGCAAGCTATTCATGACTTTTTCTCATGGTTTCAGCCAAAAAATGTGATCTTAGTTATCTGTCAAGCAAAGGGGCCATAGGACCTAGGCAAAAAATAGAATTCAAAGCTATTGATCACAAACGTTTTTTTTCTGCAAAGAAAGCCAATATGCAGTACCAAGCAATAGCATGCTGACTTACGTTATGGCTTTCCTTTTTTTCCCCTCTTGTGAAGAGGTTTCAGCAGGGATTACAGCTTTACTATGTGGAACTATGTTTTCCAGGTGAGCTGAAGCAGGATTTCTCTTAAGTCTGACAGCCTGCACATAAGCCTTCCTCCATTTCAGATGGAATGTGCAGAGCTTGGAGAGCTCCCAGCAACATCCCAGCTCTGTCCCCGTCACACTCACAGATGCAGAATTAGTCACAGCAGCACTCAGCCTCACACAGATGCTGACATGAAGGGGCTGCTTGCCCCCATACAGCTGGGAGCAAGACTTGCTGCCACTGGGCACACGCACTCACGTGTGTGCACGCACATGGGCTTCTCAGGTGACCTGCAGGAAAAATGGCTAGGAACTGAGTCTGATGACAACACAGGACAGCCTGCACCGATAAAGTGGCCAGAGCGTGCCGGGGCCCGCTCGATCCGGCGCGCGTGTGACGTCCCTGTGCTCACGGGCGATCGTGAGCTGTGGCACAGCTCTGAGGGGGACTCGGGGAGGAAAGTTCCGGGCTGCGGAACGCGTTAAGAATTAAAACAAGTTTTGTTACTTTTGATACTGTATGATGTGGGATACTGGTAGTTAGGAAAGGCGTAGTACAAGGGCAGCTGTTTTTGAAAGAGGCATCGAGCCGTTAGGAACCAGCTGCACATGGAGCGCAGTCCCACCTGCCCCCACAGAATGGAACCCCAGTGCCCGGGATCTCCGCTTAGCAATGAGACGTCCAGTCTGCGGTCAGACAGAAGCAGCCTGCCTCTGGCCTGCGTCACCACCTCTCTCTCCAGTCGCATCTGGACATATTTCAGTCTAATATCAGACCACCCCTGGTCCTAAGAGCCAGACCCTTTCCTTCTTGGCTTTCTTACTGATCCATGCAGCGTCTGCCTTTGGTTTCTTCACCGCCTCCCAGGTCTGAGACTCGGAACTGTCCCAGTCTGCCTTAGGGAGTTTGAAGCCGGCAGGATTACGGCTGACACACAGGGAAGCTGGAAAATGGCTCCAAGGAAGCGTCCGTGGCACAGCACGGTGTCCACCAGCATGGGCTCGGGGATCTGGGGTGGGGAGAAATGCAGTCCAGCAGCCGTAGTGCAGGCTGCCTGCTGCTCTGATGCTCTCAAGGAGGCTTGTTTCTTGCAATGGTCACACAGGAAGTTTGTGACACGGTTATATATTGTTCTCCCGAGTGCCATCTTAGTTTCTCAGCCACTGTTCCTCCATTGTCTGGGGTTTTCTTGGTACAAATTCCTACGGGTAGTCCTCATTCAGACACCTGAAGTCAGCATCGTGAGGCTGCATTTAGAGCTTCACACTTGCATGCCCTTCCTTGGGAGGAAACTGCCTTCTGTCCCCCTCCGCACGCTGCGTAGCTGCAGGTATTGCCTCTGCCCGCACGCCCTGCTGCCTCTCGGGAACACGCCAGTAGGTGGAGGCAAAAAAAACAGCTGACTGCACAGCACACGCTGACTTTGACTGTTTCTATTTCCCGCATGTGCAGGACAGCTGGGGGGATCGGGCACAGGCAGCCATAGGCGTAGGTCTGTGAAGGGCAGATCCCGCTTGAACAACCTGATCTCCTTTTACGATCTGGTGACCCGTGCGGTGGATGAGGGAAAGGCTGTTGATGTGATCTACCCAGACTTCAGCAAAGCCTTTGACACTGTCTCTCACAGCGTTCTCCTGCAGAAGCTGGCAGCCCAGGGATTGGGCATGTACACTCTTTGCTGGGTAAGGAACCGGCTGGAGGGCCGGGCCCAGAGAGTGGTGGTGAGCGGAGTTAAATCCAGCTGGTGAGCGGTCACGAGTGGAGTTCCCCAGGGGCTGGTACTGGGGACTGTCCTCTTCAGTATCTTTATTGATGACCTGGATGAGGGCATTGAGTGCACCCTCAGTAAGTTTGCAGATGACACCAAGTTGCCTGGAAGTGTCGATCTGCCTGGGGGTAGCGAGGCCCAACAGGGGGAAGGTTTAAATCCAAGAAAGCCTTAGCCGTCCTCGTTACATCCCTACAGGCACTGACGCTATCCCTATATTCTTCCCAGGGGGGCAGGCCCTTCTTGCGCTGTTCGTGGACCTTCTTGTTTCCTTTTAGTTTATCCGTGAATTGAACCTTCCCACCAATATCCCGTTCTATGTTACTGCCATGTGACAGATGGCAGCGGATGAGCAGTCTGACACAGTGGGTCTGATGTGGACGTGCAGATGAAGCAGTTGGTGTGTCACTGAGCTCCTCCATTTGGAAAAATGCCACCACGTGACATTCATCAATGTACACGAGCACGTACACGGGAGGGGAGCGGAGGGAAGAAGGAGAGGGAGAGGGAGAGGGAGACCTCTTCGCTAGGATTTCGGCATTTATTTATTTTGTATTATATAATACAGTCGTTGTAGCTGAACTTTTTTCTTTTCTACACATTCTTCTGCTGGCTCCGGGTTTTAAGATTGAGCAGTCTTCTCCACATCTTACTAGAAAAAAGAGAATCTCAAGTTGTGACCGAGCAGTTTTCAACTCAAAGACGGTTTGAGAGGAAAAAAGAATAGCTGCTTCCACCGAGGTCCCTCTGAGGGAGGCACATTACAGCTGTGACAGTAGCAGCAGCAAAGGCAGTGGTGCCAATACCTGTCTCTGGGCTCAAGCTGCTGGAGGAAGCTGTCCAACATGACTTCTGGATGATGGCGGGTGAGGATGACCACCGCCAGGGACAGGAAGGGCATGAACGTGCTCTGCTGCAGGGAGAGCATGCAGCTCTGCAGCATGTTGAGGATCTGTGGCACCTGGAAGAAGAAGGGGAGAAAGAATGACTCGGCACATCCTTGGCTCTGCAGGGCGTAACTGTGGACATTCAGCGCATGAGCGGTGCCGGCTCCCTTGACGTGTTCCAAGACCTAAGCCTAAATTTCACGCCAGATGTCGTGTCCAAGCCCTGGCTCTGCTGCACTCAGGCCGTGCAAACGGCACAGGACACAGGGGAAGAGCCAGAAAAAGCCCAGGTCATGTGGAAGAAAGCCTCTTACATCGCGATGGATGTCCTTGCCGTACATCTGCAGAAAGCCGATCATCCACTTCCCGGCAGCACGCAGATGCATTCCCGTGGCTTGCTGGAAGGTCTTCATGATGGCCATCAGGAATTGTACGGTGTGCTCCAGGGGGAAGTTTCTGCAAACGATCTGCAGAGAAATGAGAAGCAGGGGAGATCCCATCACCGCTCTGCAGCAGCTCTTCGAAACACACGTCAGTCTCGAGGGCATTCTCAGCTCAGCAGCTTGCCAGCCATTCAGGCTGCAGTCACGATGCTCCTGCCGTCCGTACCCCGCTATTTATTCAGGAGGTGGTCGAGCCTTCTCTCAGCTTCTCCTCCCACGCTGGGGGGGAGCAGAGGGACGTGCAGAAGCCCACGTGCTGAGATCCCATCACCGCTTTTTGGGTCCACTCACCCATGCGATTTTGGACGAGGTCCGGAGCTGAGCTGCAGTGCTGCAGGTGTTCAGCCCCTCACACAGGCTCCCGATGTCTCCCGACTCGATGACGCTGTTGGTCGCCTTGGCTGAAAAGAGCACGGGGAGAAAAGGCAAGTCATGCTTCTGGAAACTGAACCGCTTTCCGTGGGGAAGAGTACAGGGTGGGGGGACAAGAAGACGGCTGCGCACGGTGACTCTCCCCCCTGTCAGCAGGGCCCAGCCCGTGGGCTCCTGGTAGTGCTGCGGAGGAGAGCAGAGGGCTGTCGCACACCCGCTTACTCACCCCGGATTCTGAGAAGGGAGCTCAGACAGGACGCAGCCAGCTGGCGCGACGTGGGCATGGGGTCACACGTCAGAGGCGCCAGCAGTCCAACCAAGGTGCCAAAGTACTTCCAGGCGTCAACTCTCTGCAGGGGCGAGAGGCAGGAAAAAGGCTGCAGGCGGGCCCCAGCTCTCCCTTGCTTCTCCCACCTGTGCCTTCCCCACACCGTGACAGGGCACCCACCTCCACACGCGCAGCTGGGCAGAGCTTCCCTTCCAGTTCAGGGGCGCCGGGGAGGGAGCAGGGGATATGCAACGGGGCTCTTTACTCACTTGAAGCTCTTCACAAACGGCCAGCAGCTGGAAGCAGACCTGCAGGGCCCTCTTGCGCTCCCACACGTTGTCTGAGGTCACTGAATACTGAAGGACCTGAGGCAGAGCACGTATCTTAGCAGAGACATCATTTCTTTCCCTTCCTGCCGTCCCTCTCCTTCTCCTGCCATGCCTCTCCCCCTCCCTTCTTTCCTGACACTTGCCCTCAGGCCCTGCCCTGTGGCTCCCACAAGGCAACACACCCAGCTGAGCTCCAGCACTGCTGCCCCCGCTCTCTGCAGGCAAGCCTGCCTCCTAACCCAGGAGCTGGCTCCTGCCTTTCCCCCTTTTGTCAGCCCATTTCTGAGCTCACAGTGAGCTGGGCACGTCAGCGGGAGCTTTCTCCCCCGCTGCTAGTCCCCTTAGGCTCCAGATCTCTGTTCTCGCTATCGACAGGAGCGATGCTTTCTCCCTTGCCCCAGGCATGCTCACATAGATTATGTTCTGGAAGAAGCCACAGGTGGGCTCCGTCTCGATCAGGACTGCCAGGAGCCGGCCCAGAGCTTTCAGAGACGTTTGCATCAACTGGAAGCAGAAGAGGGGATGGAGGTGTGGTATTACGGCTGCTGCCAGGGCATAGGTTGTGCTGAGGTAGGGTTGCAACCGAGAGGTGGCCAGGAAAGTTACGGCAGGTTACCTGCAGGTACTCCGCTGCTCGCTGTGACTTCCTCATCTTCAGCATCATCTCCGCTGAAGGGTTCGTCACAATATTCTTCCAGCAAAGACTCAGCAGGTGGAGCGTATCTTTGCTTTCTAAAGAGGGCTTCAGCTTGCTAGCAGGAGGAACAAAGGAAGAGAAAGCAGAAAAGGCCTTTACCAGTGCTCTCCAGCCTGCTTCAGAGGACTTCTGAGTTCTTCCTTATTGACAGCTGCAGCGCCAACACCCTGGCCTGGGAGCTACCCAAACCATCCTGCTTTGCCACCCCAGAGGCTCCCCAGCCTTACCTCAACTGCTCCAGGGCCAGAACCACCTTGAGGGGCACTGGGGATAGAGGAGTGCCCAAGTAATACTCCTTCAGCATGTCCTGCAAGTCCCGGAGAGATAGTGTCAAAGGAGAAAAGGGCCCCATGAGAACTCTTCCGCTCAGCCCAGCCCAGAGACAGCTGCCAGATTCTGGCCCCGTCACTCCCACGTTTCCCACAGAGGCACTGCAGGATGCAGCAGCTCCACAGCTGGTGGACCTTGCCCACTGCCCAGCCACTGCCTGCCAGCAGCCAAGGGCCCCACCAGCTGGAGACATGTAGCTGAGGGAGACCTGTATGCCTCCAGGGAAGTGAGCTTCGTGGCACAGCCCACAGCTCCCCTGCAGACGGCCCCGGCTCTAGGAACTCACCTTGAGGATCTCCAGCAGTGTGTCCTTCAAGGAGGTGTTAAAGCAGCACGAGTCACCCACAGCTTGGAAGGCAGAGCTGATGCTGGTGATGCTCTGCACCAGCGCAAGCTTGTTCTGCAAGTCCTGAGGCCCAAGAAAGAAGAACGTTCTGTGAACTGTGGGAAGGGCCAAGGATTGCAAGGGGGACGTGTGGGAACAACCCTAAGGAAAGGGTCTGGATCTTCATCTGGGCACAGACCATTCCCCGAGGGACTTTTGGAAAGACAGGGACCATCTCAGCAACCCTCCACGTGAAGTGGCTGCAGCTGGATGCGGCTCTCACCTGGCAGCTGCAGCTGTAGAGCAGCAGGATGTTGCCCACCACGTCCATCTCCAGGTGGGTGAGGATCTGTTCCTTGGAGGCACGCAGTGCCAGGCTGCCGTGGGCGAGTATGAGAGCGCTGCATGTGGCATGAGCTCTCGTGCTGTCCAGCTCCATCTGCGGGGGGAGAAACGCCTTGAGACACGGGCTCACTGGCTGCCAGCGCCCCGTGATACACCTGGGATCCCAGGGCAGGAGCTGCCATGAAAATAAAAGAAAGCCAAGATGAAAACCCATAACGCTTCACCTTCTTGTGTCTGGAAATCCTTGCATTCCGGCCTTTGCACAGCCTGGACACAAACATGGTGAGTGTGTCCAAGACCAGGCTGAAGTTGCTCTCAGCAGCGTGGCTGAGAAGAGAAATCGTTTCCTGCACAAAAGAACGAGGGGCAGTTGGCACAGAGCTGAACCTTCTGGTGCAACCAGCCACAGTGGCTGGGCTGGGCCCCACCTGAGGGAAACGGCAGCAGCGAGGAGATCGAAAGGCCCAGAGCGGGGCCAGGAGAAGCCCTCTGCCCCAGGGTCAGATTGGGGACGCCTGCAGAAGCAGGATGAGAGGAGACCTCACCTGGACCTCAGACGGCCCCTCTGCGTTTGCTTCCTCCAGGTGTTGGAGCAGCTTTTCTTGGACGTGGAGGACATCCTTACAAGCTCCCAGCGCTGTCCCAAGGGCCTTGTACAGGAAAGACTGCTCGGGAAGAGGAAGGGAAGGAAGAACTTGAGATGTGGCACCAGCGGGACCTGCTGGGAGACGGCCGTGTGGGAAGGACCCACTCTCCCTGGGAGTTGATGAGGGCAGCTGCAGGGCTTTAGCTCCCAGGCAGTTTGCAGGGAAAAGCCCTGTGGAGACCACGGGCTGGGAAAACAGCGTGAGCTACGCATGTGGGCAGAGCAGCAGCCACGGCCCCAGCCCCGGCTGGGTAGAGCCAGGGGAGACCCACCTTTTCCCCAGAGCTTCTGTCTGATCTGCCCAGCCAGCAGCTCAGCTCACAGCACAGCTGCTTGGTCCAGGCCTCATCCTCCGTGGTCTCCAGCGACGCTTTCAGGAACTGTTGGAGAACAGGAGAAGCCAATGTTCCCTTGCCCTTTGCCTCTTCCCACATTCCCAAGTCACCGCAGCCTTCTGGGGAGAGCTGCCGGGAAGAGCTGTCCCACTCCCAGCTCCCAGCTCCCCCCGCAGCATCCCCTCAAAGCTGCCTGCCACTTTTCTGCTGAGACCCCCCCTTGGGCGTGGGACAAGGAGGAAGAGGCAGTGCCTCAAAGGGGTGCGGCCACTCTGCAGTGGCATTAGGGGCTGTTCCTGTCCCACGGTGGCTCATTTGGGAGCAGGGCTCCTTGAGGCAGGCAGGCAGCTCTGTGCACAGAGACCAGCAGGTCTGTACCTTTAGCAGTCGGTGCTCCCACTCTGCAGAGTCCGTGAAGCTCTCATCTGTCCCTGTGGAGCAATAGGAAACAAAAGACCGCTGCTTGAGATCCATCCACAGAAGAAGAGCTGCCAACCAGGCTTGGCTTGGGCACTCGGCACTGCGGGAACAGCAGCCGGGCAAGCGCTGGGCCACAGGTCTCCTCTGCCACACTGCAGAGCTGCGTTTTCCGTCCCCCCCTTCCCCGCTTCCTCTGCTCCTTCCCCGCCACCGCTTTACCTTGGAGGCACTGCAGCAGCAGGGGGATCTCGGCAGCCCACATGGCCCCCACAGCCCCGTGGATCTTGCTGTGGAGGTTTTGCATGAGCAGCAGGGCAGCGGCTCGGAGTTCGCTGCCTGCAAAACGGCTCCCTGCCACCACCTGAGCGAGAGCAAGGCGAAGCAGTGTCACTTCTGCAGCAAAAGCAGCAGCTCCTCCCAGGGGGGAAGCAGCTCGGTGCTTCCCTGGCGGGCAAGGAGCAGCCAGCAGCTTTTTCCGTGGAGCTGTAAGCCCGGGAAGAGGACGGCATCCCCAGGGCTGAGGCGGGCGCTGGCACGTTCGGCCGTGCCGCTTCATCCTCGGGGCTCGTGGCAGCAGGCTCCGGAGCATGTACTCACCAACAGGCGCACCAGCAGTGTCTGGGGAGTCAGCAGTGGGCCTGCGGGGAGAAAGAAGAGCCAAGTGAGGCATCGAGACACTCTGTGCCCTGCCACGCGCACCTCCGCTGTCCCTTGTGGGTGCTGACACGGGGGTCAGCAGAGCTCACTTGGGGAGTTTCTGCGCCTACCTTGAAAGAGGGAGTTGAGGAAATGGGGATCCAGCTCCTCTGTCTCACGCGCTGCCATGTCCTCTCTCTCAGCCAGGGCTCGGATGCAGCGGGAGACAGGGATCAGCATGTCCGTGTACTGGGCTGGCACCACGTACAGCATCAGCCGCGGCCACAGGAGCTGCACGGAATGAGGCAGTCGAGCACATCAGCGTTCCCGCCTCAGCTCGGACGTGAAGGGGACTCTGTGCATCCCCCTGAGTCTTGTGTGCTTCAGACTCTTCTCCAGTGGGAGGAGAGACCT
This sequence comes from Oreortyx pictus, assembly GCA_036925125.1. Lineage (NCBI taxonomy): Eukaryota > Metazoa > Chordata > Aves > Galliformes > Odontophoridae > Oreortyx > Oreortyx pictus. The sequence continues at coordinate 75,478,113 of JAUPFR010000001.1, read as the reverse complement.
GGGGTGCTGGACGGGGACGAGGAACGCAGGTCAGAGTGTGACTGACTTACTTCGGTCATCCCTCTCACAGAGACATCCAGTGAGCCCAGGATGTTCACGCACAGCTCCCGGAGAGCTCCTTCTTCCCGGGCTTCCTGGGCAGAAGGGTCTCTGTCCGCCTGCGCAGCAGTGTTGGGGAAACAGCGGTTACTCTCAGCTGTCAGGAGCCTCTCAGGAGGCTCAGGTGTGGCCCTGCTGGTAAATCTGTGGCAGCCTCTGAGCAGCACGGGTCTCCCAAAGGAAGACGCTGCCCGCTGTCCTTACCATTCTTCTCGTGGCGTGGCTGAACTCGCTGAAGATGTGCCCCACCACATCCCAGGCTGAGCAGCTCCGGGCGTCAGCGCTGAGCAGATCCTTGATGAAATGTAGAAGGGCCTTCCTCACCTGCCAGGGGTCATTTGTGGCTTTGATTATTTTTTATGCTTTTCGGGCACGCGCAGAAGCACCAAGAGCAGAGGAGAAGCCTTGACTCCTGAGGTGAAGGCCAGGCCTCAGCGCCAGGCTGTGCGCTTTCCATGCAGCGCACAGGGACCTGCCCGCTCCACTCTGCCTGCTCTCCCCAGCAGAAGCCATTGTGACCAAGTGGGCAACACTTCAGCACCTCCCTGGGCACCCCAGCCCTGCCCGTGCTGGCGGCAGCATCACCTCTTGCCTGGAGCTCCCAGAAGGCACGAAGGAGCAGGGAAATACTGCTCTAGGGGGTGAGTCCTTCTGGTACAGCCTCCCGGGCTCTGCCTCAAGGGAAAGGGTCTCTCTACTACCCCAGCAGTGCTTTCCTTTCCCAAATCAGCTCACCTGGGTGCTGGGGTCCCCACACAGTCTCTGCACAGCCTCCACAACCTGGGGCAGCTTCTCTGTCATCTTGTGCTCTGCAAGAGATGCGCAAAAGCATGCGTGAAGGCACAAGCCAGATGGGAAAAGGGATCCCTGGAATTCCCAGCCCAAGGTACTGACCGTCAGAGCGAGCCAGAGCACCGAGCAGACCCAGGGCTGCCACGCGTCTGGCCTCCTTCTCATCGCTCAGCCGCGACTGCAGGAACAGAACCGTCTCCTCTGGGCAGATTTGGGCTGTGGGGAGGAAATCCCGTGCTGTGTTAGCAAGCAACTCGTGCCCATTCCTGAGGTCTGGGGGAGAGGTTTTGGTCAGGGCACCGCCAAGCGTAACTGAATCTCCCCTCCTTACCCTGCAGCAGGATGCAGTGGGTCAGCTCTGCGCTGTCGGCCTCGCTGTGCTGTTTGGTGTCATCAGAGAGCTGTGGGAACAAGGTTTGAGAAAAGACTGAGAAAAGCACATCGACATTGAGGACTGAAAAGAAACTGGGCTGCTGCCAATTCTCATCTCCCTTGGCACTCTCGGGGAGAGGACATGCAAGCAAAACACGGCCCGCCCCACAGCAACCCCAGGGAACTGCGTGCCACGGGCACGCAGGAGCTGAGGCTGAGAGCTGTCAGAGGCTCGGAGCTCCGCAGTCCTCCTGAGACTTGGCCAAGTGCGAAACTGCTGTGGGCGCAAAGATGGGCTCCCCTTACCCGGTAGAACACGGCACTGGTGATGGCCAGAAACTTGTCCCTGGGGATACCGGGCTGAACTCCTTTCAAGGCCTCCAGGAAGACAATGAGGCTCTGCAAGAGACCAGGAGAGAAAGAAAGGGCTGAAGCCGCGTCTAGTCACCTGGGAGCGAAGAAACAGTTTCTTTCCCAATGACTTGTCTGCTGGGAGAAGCTCCCCCTCAGGCCTTCTTGTTTGTCTCCCCCTCAGAGCAGCACCAGGAGGGTCTCTCTGCTCTGAACCAAGCCCTGTCTGGGCACGGTTTGCGGGCATTTCCCACCCGGCAGCCCTTTTCTCCCCCATCAGATGAAACTGGACGTTGTCCCCCTGGTTGTTAGCGCAGAGCTCCTCAGGCACTCAGAGCCGTGCAGTGGTGGTGGTGAAGCCTCCCATCCCCAGGAGATGGGCCCCAGTTGTGCTTTGCTCCCTCTCGGCCCTGTCTGGGTTGCTCTTTCCCTGCTTGAAGAGCTCAGGAAGCCTCAGAGCTCCCTTCGACACCTATTCCTTCTATGCCCAAGAGCTCCTCGCCTCCTCCCTGCATCCGACTGAGCCCTCGTGGCACTCGCGCTGACCCCATGGGGCCCTCACTGAGCCCCGCTCGACATCTCACCTTGGTCACCCCAGAGGTGTCTTGGGCCTCCTGATACTGATGTGTGAGCCAGAGGAGCTGCTCCCAGATGTGCTCGCGGTGCAGCTCCTTTTCCAGGAGGACAACCATCATGGCAACCACAGCCTCGAGGACGGCCTTTTTGTCCTGAAGAGGGATGGCAGAGGCCCAGTGTCAAGGACTGAATGAAGGCCTGCCCTTCCTAGGGAGAGGGCTTTCTCTCTCCCTTCCCCACTCCCAGCAGGAGATGGGCTCACTGTGGACGGCACGGGGGTTTTCCCCACAGCCTCATCCCCAGCTGTCCCTGCCACAGTGCTGTGACATGAGGCTGCTTCCTGGCAGGGAGATCCAGCCCTGAGCACAGAGGCAGTTCGCGCCCCTTTGCAGAGCCAGCCCACTCCCTCTCATCACCCACCCCTCTGCTCTGAGCCCGCTGGGCACGGGCAGAGCTGCCAACGTGGATGTCCCCACTGCCATCCCGGGCTGGGAATGCGACAGCGCTCACCTCTTCCTCCTTGCAGCCCTGCCAGTTCCTCTCCACGGAGCAGAAGAGCTGGTAAAGCTTCTCCAAGATCCGCTCTTTCTCCGTGGCAGGCCAGGGGCATTGCTTTCCAGAGCACAAGTGAACTCTGATTCCTTCTGACCATTGTTTCACGACTGACAAAAAGAAAAGGAACAGAGATAAAAAATAAAAAGAATACCCCAAGAAAAGGGAGGCTGTGAGAGTCTGCGGCAGGAGAGGTGTGAGGGATGTCCCGAGCCCCCCTGCTCCGGGGCCGGCACTCACCAGCACAAACGAAGCCCAGGGTCCGGCCGCTCTTTATCTGGCCCACCACGCTGCACAGGCCGGCCAGCGTCAGCCACACGAAGGGGATGCACTGCAGAGCTGTGGAGGGGAAGGAAGGAGAGGGCCACGGTCAGAGCCCCAGCAGCGAGGGAGGCCCTCAGCGCAGGTCACGGGCAGAGGGGAGAGACCCCTTTCCCCGGTCGTCATAGACGTCAGGAGGCTGAGGGTGCAGTACCGTAGATGCTGAACAGTCTGCTCAGGGTGATGAGCACAAACTCCTTGGGCTTCCCCACGGCCTTCAGCTGGCCCTGCAGCTCGGCCATCACCAAGCTGAAGTGTGACCGGGCCAGAGCAACCAGGACGTTGCTGGCAGCCATCTTCACGTCAGTGGACACGCCCTGAAGAAGAGCCACTGGTGACGCACTGCAGCACAGGAGACTGCCTGAGGCCCTCAGAAGGCCTGGGCCACTGCCATCTGCCAGCAGAATGGCTGCACGGGCAGGCGGTTCCCTTTGCCTTCAAGAGTGACCGCTCACCTGGGCCGCCATCAGGTCCTGGGACACCTCTGCCAGCAGCCGGTTCAGCACACCGCAGGGCAGGCGGCTGTCCTCTTCACGCAGGACGCTCTCCAGCTCGCAGTACACCTGCTCTCGGTCGCCCTGTGGACGTGGATCGGTCACAGTCACTTTGCCCTCCTTCCCAGGAGCCACCCATCGCTGTGCCGATGTGCTGCCGGGGCCGGGCAGGCGTGAGGGTGGCACCAAAGCCCGGGCTGTGGGCCTGGCAGCCATGGCACCGTGGCACTGGGCCAGGGTAAGGACTGACGGTTGGATATTCGCAGCTCACCTCCTTGTCCTGCAGGCGCTGCAGCAGCAAAGACACGGCACAGGGAGGGACACGGCTTGCCACCCTGCCTCTGCCCCTGAAACACGAAAGGCTGGGTGTGCAGCCCACAAAGGCAAAGAGACCTGGAAGAAAAGAGAAGAGCAGCTGCTGCTGGTGTTGCTTGGAGCCTGGTGTGAGCATCTGGCCGGCTCGGGGAGAAACGCTCCTCCAGCTCCACAGCGCTGGGTGGGCTGCGCTGGCACACGTATGTTGAGCAGGGAGATGGGAGACAGCCTTCCCCTTGCCGGGGCCCCGCGGTGGGCAGCTGCACTCAGCAGAGCAAGGACAGTGCTGCTGGCACGTCCTAAACAGACGCTGGTGGCACTCACGTGCTCGGGCAGTGTCGTGGTGTGCAGAGAGGTGGAGGGACCTCACCTCGAAGGGTTCTCAGCCACTCCATCGCAGTAGGATATCTCCAGACAGGCACAGTGCTCTCTCTGGGTCCTCCTCCTGCGGGTTCCGCAAGCGACTGGGTTCCCTCTCCCACTGTTATCACAGGGGTGTAAGAAACATCCGTAGTGACATCACACTGAGGAGGTCTGTTTCACCGAGGATGACGTGCCCTTTGTGTCATCATACCGTGGAATTCTCTTATTTCACAGAGGATGACGTGCCCTGGGGTGGGGACCAGGCAGCATGCAGGCAAGCTTGCTGGTCCCAAAATACGGCATTTTTTTTTGTGAGGGACAGCCCCTTTCTGGAGGCAGTTTGACCTGTGGGATCAAACTCAATAAACTACGTAAGGTTGTAAAGCAGCTCTGTTTATTATTATAAGAGACGGCGGGTGAGAGGGCGATATCTCCTCCTCCTGGGCCACTCAGGAGTCACTGTCAGGACTGGAGTCCTGACAAATTGTTCGCGTATCATCCCGCCCTCTTGAGCATGCATCCTAAAAAAGAGGTGGGAGTCTCTATTGGCCGTTGGATGGAGGCTAATTGTCTTTCTCGCTGTGTACTTTCACTCTTTTAAAGGCGGGTAGCCCGAACCAGCTCGTTCTGGTGTTGTGTTGAGCTGAGGCATCTCTTTCACTGTCCTATCTCTCTTCAGGGGAAGGCTTCCCCTTGGTCAAGGACGATGGGCCAGAGAGCATGCAGACAAAATTGATGCACGCAAATCCATGGGCCTGATGGGATGCACCCACGAGTGCCGAGAGAACTGGAAGAGGTGTCTGCTCAACCGCTCTCTTTCACCTTTACAAGGTCTTGGCAAACGGGAGAGATGCCTCAAGACTGAGGATAGCCGGTGTCACTCCAGTCTGTGAAAGGTCAAGAAGGGGGATCCGGGGAACTACAGGCTAGTCAGCCTTCCCTCTGTGCCTGGAAAGGTGAAGGAACAACTTGTTCTGGATGCCCTCTCCACGCAATTGGAAGAGGAAAAGGCTGTCGGGCATAGTCAGCACGGATCCACCGTTGGGAAGTAATGTTTGTCCTCCTCTGGTAAATGAGAGGGGAGAACTGGCTATATGACAGATACAGAGAAGGCTGAGGTGAGTTTTTCTGACTCGGTCTTCGCGGGCATCCAGGATTCTCGTATTTCTCACGTCTCTGAGGCTCGCATGCCTGAGTCTCTAGGTGGGAACTTGGGGACTAAATCCCACCCCTCCCCAGCTGTAAGAGCCGAGCACATCTGAGACCGCCTCGTAAGACTGAATATATACAGGTCTCTGGGGCCAGATGACATGCACTCCTAAAGGAGTTGGCTGATGTGGTTGCTGAGCCGCTCTCCATTGTATTAGAAGAGGCGTGGCCGTCAGGCAAAGTCCCTGGGAACTGGAGGAAAGTGAAAGTCACTCTCATTTACAAGAAAGGGAGGAAGTAGGACCAGGGGAATTATAGGCCAGTGAGCCTCACCTCAGTGCCCGAGAAGAACATGGAACGGGTCCTCCTAGAAGATGTGTTAAGGCACATGAGGGATAAGTGGGTGATCAGAGACAGCCAGTATGGCTTTACCAAGGGAAGGTTGCGCCTGACCAATCCATTGTGGAGTGACAACACTGATGGACAAAGGGAAGGCAACTGCTATCTACCTGGGCTTGTGCAAGGCCTTTGAGATGGTCCCCTGGAGGTTGGAACTTGATGATTCTCAGGGTCCCTTTCAACCTGATCCCTTCTGTGGTTCTAGGACTCTGTGAATAAAGGCTGAGTAACCTGGGTCCGTTCAGCCTGGGAAGAGGACTGAGGGGGATCACGCAAATGTTTATGAAAACCTCGAGAGGTGGGAGGCAAATGGATGAGGCCAGGCTCTTCTTGGTGGTGTGTAGCGATAGGACAGGGCGTCCTATCATATACTGAAACCACTGCACTGCTGGGGTGGTTCAGGAGTGGGCATGGTATGAAGGAATCCTTTGGATTTTCCACACCCCCTAGTACTACATCAGGTGTTGTTAAACGTACTAATGGCCTCCTGAAATGGACACTGGAACCCAAGAGTCTGAACATGCACAACGGGTGACGGATGCAGTAACAAAGGAATTAATGGGTCCCCACGGCCCACGCATTCTGCCCTGAAGCCCCGTTCTTACTTCCCGGAAAAAGACAACCTGAAGATCCTGTAAATTCACTCCGTTTTCCAGGACAGCCGCTCCTGGGTAACGTTCCAGTAGCGGGGCAAGTACATCTGATCATAAAGACTGCCTTCAACCCTCACACTGCCTGCTGATGAACGTGGGAGAAACCACCGCGTCAGTTCCTGATGGACAGCATCAATCACATCAATACCTGATGGATAATTCCTTCCCAAACCAGCTCACCTGGGTCCTGGGGTCCCCAGGCGGGCCCTGCACAGCCTCCACAACCTGAGGCAGCTTCTCATGCGCTCTGCAAGAGGTACTCAGAAGCACATGTGGAGGCACAGCCCGGGTAGGAGAAGGGATTCCTGGAATCAACACTGACCAAGTCCTGTCAGCTTACGAAGCATGAACAGAAACAAGCAGAGCCATTTTACTTGGATATGCTGAGGTAAAGGCTGGTCGATGGTTTACGGGACAGTTCTGCCCGGTTCTGTGACTGATGGGGCGGGGACCCTCAGAGCCTCAGCCTGGGAAAGGGGGAAAAAGGGAAAGTGTGGGGAGATGGGTCTAAGAACAAAACAGCAGCAGTGACCTGAGGAGGAAAACTAATTTACTAAGTATTCAAAGTAACACAATGTACTGCAATATAATTGGAATTGAAGCTAACAAATCAAGTAAAGTGAGAGTGTCTGAAAGCAAAGGTTTTATTCTGAAGCTGAAGGCGAGATGGCTAGGGAACCTCCACTGCTGGGATGGCCAGCAAAAGAGAGAGGTAGTCTCGGGACCTGTACGTAGTTTTATCCTTCCCCCTGAGTGGAATGTGGGAACACAGAGTCCTCTGGGGTACGTAGTACTCTTGTTCTAAATAAATAATCATAAAATCAGATCTTTCAATTGCAGTGGTTTCTAAAATGAAAGAATTGAATGCTTGATTAAAATATGAACCTACCCTGAATTTCTGCAGAAGTCAGTTCAGTTTAGCAAAAGGGATGCACAACTATATCCTTACACACTTGTAGAACTATGTAGTTCTTATTCTCTTCCTAGAACCAGGTACCTGGAAATTTGGCAGTCCACGGAACTGGAGCATTTACTCTTTAACTCTCAGTGCCTTACGTGATGTTATGATGTGGAATACCAATAACAAAAATAATAAAACCATGGCAAGATTAAAAGTGGGTTATTACATGTTTGAATTGTCTCCTGATGTATGTCATGTGCAGAGGCTGAGATTGGTATCATGCATCTGCTTGGAAAAAAATGCAATGTGACACCTAGCCAATGAGGGAATCTGTGCTGCAATTCGCTCTTTTGTGTGTGTGTGCATTTGTTTTTCATTGCATTTCCCAGTTCCCACTCCTCAAGCTGTCTGTGCTTCTTTCTACCGTCAGACCATGACAGACAGGTGCTATCTACAGCCCTGATTTGCTAGACAGCCCTTTCGGAGGGCACAGGACATAGCATACATTTCCAGGTCCCTAATCCTGTCAATTGGAGATGCAGTAAGCCTTTGCTAATAGAAGATTAACCCCAAACGCAAAAACAGTATTCACTTTACCACACCTTTTTACATGTGCTTGTATCATGTCATTCACCCCATGTATATTTTGGTGACATCAACTAGCCCTCAGTTTTTCCTTAGCAAGTTCAGGCAGGGCCAGTTTGTTGCACTGGGAGCAGGGGGGTTACTGCTGGCAGCTTGCTGGAAAATTTTACTCAAATAAGGAAAGAAATTAACACAGATTCAGACCTACAAGAGTTAAAAATGTGAGATGCTGGGGATGACTTATCCTGAAATGCTGCTCATTTAGCTCTTGTATCTCCTCAAGCCTCTGCATTATGCTGACATCTAAAATTGGGACCAAACAATGCTTACCCAAATTTGCTACCCTGCTGACCTGCCATATAAAGCATAATGTCACAACTTGTCGGACTGTGTTGCCCTCATTAGACTTTGTCAACGGTTTACCAGGCTGGTTCGGCCCAGTTCTGTGGCGATTGGTGTGGGTAGGCCAGGAGGTCCTATTCATGCTTCAAGCTTTTTTTCCTGTGAGAACAAGACATTTACCACCATGGTCACAGAAAAGGGGAAAAGCTGTCGTAACACCAGCTTGTTTTTGTCTGTATCACTTCTGGCAGCACTTTCTGAAAGCAGAGACATTCGCAAGCAGAAGGTGGAGCCACGGATGGCAGCACTGGTACAGTATCATGTTCATAACAGGATGAACTAAATGAGTGCTAGCGCCATTAGAGTTAGCATAATTTTTCTTATTCTGTCAATGGGAGGTAATATTTGCCCTGGGGAGACAGTCATATTCTTTGTCAGGTTTTATTGGTAAAAAGTATTTGTTTTTCTGATATAGCCTCCTTTTCCTCAGTAAAGAAAATGTGTAGTTTGACTGCTTCCCATTGGAGTTTGGGGCAGTTGATGGAAGGAATTGGAGTGGTCAGGTGCTGGAATGGGCTGCTCAGGGAGGTGATGGTCACCAACCCTGTAATTACTTAAAGAACATTTAGACACTGTGTTGAGGGACATGGTTTAAAGAGAACTGTTGGTGATAGCCGGACAGTCGGACTGGATGATCGTGTAGGTCTTTTCCAACCTTGGTGATTCTATGATTTTGTGATTCCATCACTTCTCCAGGTATGCAGTGGTCACACACCTCATCCTGAGATGTCTGCTGGCAGCCCTCCCACCTTATGTTCCCACTGAGCCTAATGTGAGGGCTCAGGGGTGGGGTTTGAGGCAAATGACCACCTCCTGCATGGAGATTAACAGGATAATTGCTGGCAGAGAGAGAGAGATGTTATCATCCCACTCATCAGGCTGCTCCTGGTGCACTGTGTTCAGTTCAGTTCTGACTGGAGAAAGCCCAAAGGAAGGCCAAGAAGAAGTGTCAAAGGGCTGGAGGGCCTACCCTGTGTACAAGGACTGAAGCAGATAGGCTTTTCACCCTGGAGCAGGTTTGAGGGAGACTTCCTCACGTTATTCCAGTACTTAACAGTGTGGACTGAGAGAACAGTTGATCCCTGGAACAACGTCCCTGCAGGTACGCGGTGGAGTCCCTGTCACTGGAAGTGTTCAAGATGTGACTGAACAGGCTGATTGATAATCTCATCTGGCTACCTTTTCCCACAGAAGGTTGGAGCTGGCGATATCTTGAGGCCCCTTTCTGATCTGGGCTGTTTTGTGATTCTTTGGCCTCAGCTGCACCTACAGCCCTCCCTACAACCTGTTCCCCTGCTGTGTGAGTGAGCGCTGGCACCTGGCGCATCGCCTGAGCTCACAGTGGCAGCACAGATGAGATGAAACAATGTAGTTTCTCCCCTTTAATGCTGCCTCCTCTCTCCTGTTCGGGTGTGTGGAGGCTGGTCTGGGGTTTCTCTGAGGAGAGAGAGAGAAAGGAGAGCGGGAAGTGCCTTGGGGCCAGCTGTCCTAGTGTGGATGCAGCCCCCACCTTGTTGGCCTCCACCTCCCTCCATGCAGATTTGTCTTTCTGCCCAGGTTTGACAGATCTGCCTTGTAAAGGAGACCACAGGGAGACTGAGATTAGAAAAGCAACATGAAAAATGTGCCGAGCACAGTTCTCTAAAGTCCATTAGCCTACCTCATGGTTTTGATCTTTCATTTTCTTGAAATGGCATGGATTTAGCAAGCGTGTTGCAATTTTAAATGGAAGTCTAGGTTTATAAATCTACACTTACCCAGTCAAGGAAATGGCTTGAGTCTGGGAAGTGCAAAGCTGCTGCCAGGCTCCCCTGAGGCTAACAGGGCTGACTACCTGGTGCCTCTGAAAGCCAGGTGATGAATTTTAGAGTTTCACGAACTCTTGGCCTAGGTTTTGCTAATCAATAGTAGTCACTTAGATATATTGAACTGTCAATTGCACCTAGTTTGGATGATGGATGCTTATTTGATCCTGGAAAGAATATATGCAATGACTTGCCAAATGTATTGGATTAAATCCAGCAAATCAGAAATAATGAATTAGTTCTGTTAATACTCAGTTAAAATACAGTTCATTTTTGGGCAGAGTTGGTTCTGCGTTGTTTTTGTCTTTCCGGCAGTGCGTGCCACACAGTTCATTACGGTCGAGATGTGCCTGGGTTCCCGTGTAACTTTTGCATTGGATGGCTGAGCAAAGCAGGTGAGAAGGTGGCATCAGCGCTGCCCTCCAGGAAAGGGAGACTTCTGTGAAGAGTGAGAGACCCTACTGAAACATCTGGAGACAGCTGCATGCGTAAGGAATCTTCTGGTCCACTATTGTCAAGGGTTCGGCAGTTTCAGGTCCCCTTGGACTTTGCAGGACACAGTGTGTCCTTTTCTGTTTTATACAACAAAGAACATATTTGTTTCTCCACAAGTAATAATTATTATTTATATTAAAACAAATCAAAAACCAAAATAAAATCGTAAAAGTATGTCTGGCGTTGAAATGTGGTTTGTTAAATACATACTTTCACTGACGGCAAGGCCATTCCCCCAAACATTAGATCTGTACCATAAGTGTAAGGCCAACCTTGGAATTAGCTGCATCCTACCTATGGCTTTGGAGCCTGTCACAGGCAGTTTCCTAAGGTCCCCTGGGGTGCCGGCTTTTACTTGCAGCAAGGTGCAAAGGAGCCTGCAAGCTGGCCTTGCTTCAGCCATAGAGCCCGACAGGACCATGCTGCTATTTTCATTGCTTCCTGGTCTCTATACAGTAATTTGATCGTGTAATCTTCACTCAGCGTGCAATTCCATTTTTTCCCACACTCTAGCACAGGAGATGTAAAGCGATGAGAGATTTATTTCTGGGCTCAGTGCACTGTGAACATGACGCACTCACAGAACAAGTGCATTCTTGGCCAGAGAGCAGCAATCACTTCAGCAGTTTGGATTCATCTCCTGTTGTCAGTATCTGGAGTAAAGCTGTTTGAAAGATGTGAGATACGAGCAGGTGACTCGAGAGCATGATTGAAGAAGGCATAAAGTTGTCAAGTGTCTCCTTTACCTGTATGGCTGCCGCCAGCTGGAATCTTCCTGTCCAGAAGTGGTGGTCGGAAAGTCGATGTGCAACATTACAAACTGATGGTGCTAAATCTGAGCTGTTCTAGCTGAAGTAGCTACTTTTTGCTAGCAAAAGTGCATATATTAAAAGTGCAGTGTTTCTTCTTATTACCTGTTGGGAAACCAAGTCAAATGAGCTGTGAAGTGACTTGACCTATGTGAAACGAATCCCTTTTTCCTCCACAAGTACTAAGTTGATTAATTCAATAATGCAATTATTTCTCGCTATGTTTGAATAGTAAAAGCACATGGGCTTATTTGTTTGCTTAATCACTACTGCTGTAGTATTCTCTGCAGGGAGGATGCTGGAAATGCATCAGGCAGCTCTCTATTGTCAGTCATGGAACTGAATGAACAGAAGCACTTGAGGTGTACAAAGCAGACTGCAATTTTTCGATGTGGCTTTTTTAGCAAATCTATGATAGAGAAAAGCAACACAAAATGCAGTGTTACGGCTAGAAATCAGATAGTCTTCCCCTTGCTCAACTTATCTGAACCAGAGTCTTGTGAGATGAGAACCTTCAGCTGGGAAATCCCTGAGGGTTGTGGAGCTGGAGCAGGGCTGGTTCTGGGACAGTGGAATTTCCTCTCTCTGTTTAAGCCTGAAATTATTCCTTACCCTCTCCAAGTAACTGCCTGTTTAGAGTGGGGAGCATTTATCACTACCAGGAGGGTATACTGACACTCCTTTGTTATGGTTGATACTACATCTATACGTGAGGTAGGACAATCAGAGCAAGCAGGTGGGATAGCTTACAGAATCAACATCAGCACTTCTGCAGAGTCTGAGACACAATCTCAGATGTGAACAATACAGATCATTTTTGCAGGTTTCAACATCCCTTATATACATTCACGAGTTTTCTCTTTTAACTTTCCCACCCACTTTTACAAGTCAACAAAACATTCCACATACGCTGCTTAACCAAGGCTGCAGGCTCTTATCCAGTCAGAGTCATGAGTCACTGCTAGCCATGCTCTCTTCCTCCAGTCACGGTCATCATCATGACTTGGCTTTGGTTTTCTCTTCTTCCGGAGGTGTCCTTGGTTCTCAGCCTTGATTTCTCTTGTGTTTATCTTGCTTCACAGCTTTTCCTCTGTTTAGCCTTTCATGTATTCCCACACACTTCCACGTGATAGCACGTTTTTTGTCATTAAATAAACGTCTCCTTCAGGCACCGGTGAAATATTTTACCTACAAACAATCAACCACATATTATTGCGTGATTACATTCAGAAATCATGAAGTCAGGCTTTTGGAATTCTTTAAATTTTCTCAAAAATCACAGTGGGCAAATTATCACATAGGCACACATACATACTGCTTGCTCTCTGCCCAGGGAACACTTACGTCACCTTCCTTGGCAATCACGCACACCAGGAGTGTATTTGATTTTAATGAACTCAAAATTTGCCCATAGCCACTCGCCTCTGGGGATTTGAGAAAACAAACACTCAGCAGCAGGGCTCATTTGGCTGCGTCGTCACAGTCTGGATCAGCAAATGCAATCTAACTTCCCAATACGTGCTTAATAGTGTTGGAGAGCCTTGCTGCTATGCCACACATTGATCACACGCGGCTCAGAAGCCTTCTACAAGTTTTAAAGCTTAGTCCTGATGGCAGTAGCATCAGAGATGAAACTGCAATTGAATTTGATGAGAGAAACAGCGGTCACCTTGGGTTTTATCCTGAGAAGTTCTGAGCTGCTGAAGTCCCAAGCCAGACCAAGGAGTACAGTTCAACACCACACAGAAACACATCCGTATTTAACAACAGTGTATTTACCAAGCAGTCCGAATAAACTTGACAGCCTGTTTACAGAGGCTTTCCACCTACTACCCACCATAAGGGGTATCAGCTAACAATCCTGTTGGGATTGTTGAAGCCTGAAAGACTTCAGCAAATTGAGCAAAAGATGCTGGCACTGGTCTCTTCATCACTCACAAGCATTGATGCAAGTCCAGTACGGCTCCTGACACATTTCTATCTGGTCTTGAGAACATTAAAGCCCTTTAATGCTGGAAACATTTTCCAAATTTTATTGTGATGTTCAAGAACCTGAAAATATTCTGCAGCTGAATTTCTGATGCTATGAATAATTTACATGCTCAGAATGAGCCAACTGAGGATAAGAATTTAACGTTTTGATATTTTTTGCTATGTCTTAGAGACGGATTTTTGAATGTAAACTTAAACTCAGCTCTCAGAAACTACAAAATTAACTCTTGTAACTAAGCTTACCATTAGCATGTTTGTGTGTGTTCCATTTCTAGACAATTTTCAGAAGTCTTTGGAAGTAACTTAGACGTCTGTTATCTTTCAGTAGAAACTAAGGACTGCAGATAAAAACCTTAAGATGTTTCACCACACCTATCTCAATTGTCTCGTATACAGATTGAAGATTTTTTCACTGGACCTTGCCAGGATCTCTAGGTGTGTAATGTATTTGGTAGCCATAGAATCATAGAATGGTTTGGGTTGGAAAGGATCTCTAAGGTCATCTTGTTTCATCCCCTCTGCTATAGGCAGGGACTCCTCCCTCTAGACCAGCAACTCACCTCGGGGCCAAAACTCAACCAAGGTCCCTGGCCTGCCCTGGAGACCTCCTGTTGTCATTATTGTAAAAGAAGTAATTAATATGAGGCATTGATCCTGGAAGGAGCCTCCTAGATGCCCTGCCTTTGGCAAGAGCGGATTTGATGGGATCTTCACTTGGAAGTGCAACTCAGAAAAATTCGGGATGACTGCCTTTTGCTAACTGTGTGTTTGAAGATTTGTGTATTCAAAGTATCAAGCAAAGCAGCTTTTGAACATTCTGGACAGCATTGTGGACTATTTTTCCATAGAAGTTTCTCCTCTGACTTATTTCTGTCTGCATTACTAAGAATGTTTAGTATGATGTTCATCATAGTGTCTTTCATTGGAATATTTCTCTTGAGTATGGAAAGATAATCCACATGAATATGTGATTTTTTTTTTCTGTTAAGGGCTACATTATTATGTTCATTATTGTATTTTAATTAACTTCACTATAGCACAATGAGTACTGTGGTATGGTTTAGAGATAGTTTGTTAATAACACTATTACTAAATTAGCAAAAACTGCATTTCTATTGTAGATAATACTGAAGCTTTCAAAATTGTTCTCGTTCTGTCACATAGCTTGGGATCACAAATCTGGCATTATCCTACTGTCTTTTGTAATACTTCTAACATCTCTAATAACCTGCTATTTCAACAATGGCTCGATACATCACTGAGCTAGGGGTGACATAGCATAGATCACATCTGGCTACTGACACTGGCTTTGTCAAAGTCTTATCCTGCCGAAAAGTCTGAATCAGTTCTGCTTTGCTATTTAAAAGACTATCGACAGAAGAACTTTCAAGATATTTTTAAAATTGCTACTAACAAACTGAGGGCCTTAATGCAGACTGTTGTTGCATTTTTTTTTCTCCCTGACAGCATTTCAGATGCTTTTGTGTCTCCTACACTCACAGCAGAACTGTGAACTTCTGTATCAAGGCCAGATTGTTTCCTGCAGTGTACTGCGTGAACTAACAGATTGGAATTTTCAGTCACAGTATTTCTGTCTCTACTTATAATCGTGAACAAATAAGCAGCTTTCTACCCTGTGTAAAGTTTCTGGTTAAATAGAGTTAAAAAATACCAAAAAAAACATAGGTACCTTCCTTTTTTTTTTTTTTTTTTCCCTGAAAGGTCATCAGTTAGGCCTTTATTCAGTGCTTAGATTTGAGGCTTGCTTTAAGCAGACCCACACTGTGGTTATGTCTATGACATTCAACACCGTAACACCATAAAGCATCCTGCAGCATAGCGACCTGGTCAGGTGTGCTTTTAAACCACTGCAGAAATCCCTGGGACAGTTTTGGCCCAGGGTAATTTGTATTCTTCAGAACAGTCCCCGACCTCAGGCTAGCAATTAGCAAAGCTCAAGGATCATCCCATAGCACACTTTGTGTAGGGCTGCCCTCCTCAGGAGGGAAAGACCAACTGTGCATTCAGACTTCTCTGCATGAACGGACCTCATTGTCACGGAGTAGCCAGCTAGTCCTGCTGAAATGATGGCCACTTTAACAGGTCACTGACAAACACCCTTCTTACTCTTTTCCACAGAAACATAAGTTGTAGAAATGAAGGAGACATTATTTTCCAGTCAGAGTGTGGAAAGAGCATTCCCGTCAGCTTCAGTGAGAGATAAATGAGGTCTTTCAGGCAGAAAGCTACAGACAGGTGAAACAACGTGGAAAAACACTATTTTTTTCTCCAAGTGTGTTGCTCATGAAGTTCAAATGGCTCACATAAACTTCTGAAAGTTTGAGAGGGAGTTTTCTGAACTGTACTATTTCTCACACTACAAACTAGATCAGCACAGCCCATTCATAACTCTTGAGGCATAGCTTGTTCAAATGTAGATCTATCCAGAGGCTGTTTCATGACCAGTGGTGAGGCACTGCTGACACCAGGACTGCACTCACTTGGGCAGGCAGCAATCCGGTTGTTAGAGTTCATTTCATCAGGTTTCCTGAGGCATAATGGAAAGCTCAACCCTTTCCCTGCATGATGGGAGTCTAGTTCACACTGCTGGAATTTTCATTCTGTCACTCCTTCAAGGCATACGGTATATTTTTAGAGCTCTCTGTTATCTGTAAACTTTGATATGCAGAGTCCGGTAAGTAGAGTCCCATCTTCACCAAGGTCATAAAGGGACTGGAACACCTCTCTTTTACGGAGTTGTGTTGAGAGATGGGACTGTTCAGCCTGTAGAACAGAAAGTTCAGGGGGATCTTGTCAATGTGTATATAAATTCCTGAAGGGAAGATGTGAAGAGGATGGAGCCAACCTCTTTTCAGTGGTGCCCAGCACCAGGACAAGAGTAGCGGGCACAAACTGCAGCACAGTTTGTTCCCTCTGTACACCAAGAAGCAACTCTGTGCTGTTCAGATGACAGAGCACTGGCACAGGATGCACAGAAAGATTGTTGAGTCTCCTCAGAGATCTTCAGAAGCCGCCTGGACGTGGTCCTGGGCACCCTGCTGTGGGTGTCTGTGCTTGAGCAGGATTTGGGCCATAGGTCTTTGCCTTCCTCAGCCATTCTGGGCTTCAGCAATTAACTGGCATAAGAAGCCTAAATATACCAAAATTCTATCTTCCTTGTTTGTGCACAGACTTGTGAGAAAGGTGATATGCTCAATATCTCTGAATGCATTGCTCTTGACTTTCTGTCTCCTTACCCTTCTTCATGCTGTCCCCATAGTAAGCACATTTACTTGCTTTTGTAAGATACCTTTTGTATCTGTGAAAGTTAAGACCACAGAACTTTTCATCACAGTTAAATGGGATTCAAGTCTCTGCTTAGAGATGCTTTCTTTCAGTTTTCAAACTGACAACAGCTAGTGTCTCGTGCCATCAGCACAACCGGGCAGTGATTATGGGTCTTGCCTTGTTCAAGGGGAGAAATGCAACTCTACTTCACACCTCTAGAAATGTCAGGCAGAGCTGAGGTATAGATTTCTATTTGTCCTAGAATTTATATGTAGATTACAGTGTACACAAGCTCTTAACAATGTGAAATAAATGAATTAAACTTGACGTTTATAGATTAGGCAAGTCAACAACAACTTTGTTACACATTTTTATGGACTCTCTGTCACAACACTTTTCTAGGCGTAAGTACGTCACCTAATTTCATCAGGTTAGACTTCCTCTCTCAGGCTTTTATTTTTCCAGTGGAGTGTTTCTCCTCTTCTCTCAGATGACAAATGTTACTCATTCTCAGACAATTTATTCCTTTCATGGAACACTGAAGGGTTTCAGGGTGGCAGTCTTTACAACTTGTGATGTCAGCGCTGGAGTAATTCCACTGTCCCCAAACTTCTGGAGGAAGTACCAGGTTCTTTCAGCTTCTGCCTGATTTTATTTGCTGACTGAAAACAGCTCCTGTCAAAAACCGTTTGTTGGCAGTATAGCATACAGAAGAATTTATGGACTGCAACTACATTGAGGGTGCCCAGAGGCATGTATAGAGGGCAAAAAGCAGCATGTTATTCCTTATCTAGATCTCACTCATAGATTTTTCTACTGTGAGAGGACAACTCGCTTTGAATTCAGCATTGGATATGAAGGTATTTTGTTAATCCAATTGCTTTCACTTCTCCGTGGAAGAAATATTTTTGTATTGTCCTGATGACCTTCAGAGCTTTCTTCCCTGTTGTAACACTGGAGTCCAAAAGCTTTTCTTTTTTTACTCCCATTCTGCTACAGGGATCCTCTTTACAATCCGGAGGTCAAACGTCAAGAAATATTGTGGTAATAATTGGCAGGTTTTGACAGAGCTCTCATTAGCAGCAGCTTCATTAAAATGTTATCTTTACTTTTTAAAAAGACTCTCCAGCTGATATTAGAAAAAAGCATTTTTTATGCAGACAACAGTCCTGAGAGAAAGAAGTCCAAACACATTCAGTGCCAATTCTCTTCTTCATCAGACATAAAAGGCTCCTCTCTGTTTCAGCACTATGCTGACTTCCAAGTACCCATTTACATGAGCCGAGGAAGTGACTGCTATGTTGGTGCGATAAAGTCACTGCACTGTTGGCTTTTTTTTTGTGAAAAGGATATGTAATCCCCAGTCACCAATGTGAGATGCATCTCTCCTCTCCTTTCTTTCATCCACAAAGGGTGAGAAACTGTTATATGTTCCCTACTATGCATCACAAAGGATACTGTCATGCTTTGCCATCCACAGACAAATTTTGATTCTGGCAGCCAAAGGGAGCCTTGGTCTGGGCATTTTAAGGTGTTGCACCCATTGCAGGTGAAAGCACTCTTCTACAGTACCATACGCATTTTAGCACACACAGAGAAAGCATGTGAGTTTTCTTTGCAGCAGAAGAATAAATTGGAGCACTGGACAGCTGAATAAGAAGAATGCAAAAACAGGGGAAAAAACGTCTTAATATGTTTTAAAACTTTCTGAATCCGAGGACTGCTGCTGTCCACAGAAGAAGCAGGCAATGAGCCCTAGTGTTTCTGATTTCTATGCGGGTCAGTCTCAGTAGACACCTGCAGACAAGTTTTTTTCACATCTGATCAGGATGGGGCCCTGTGGCCCTTTCTGTTTCCAAAGAAACGGTTCCTCCTTCTTCCTGTTCTCTGCCCACTTGGAAATGCATTTAATAGGCAGAATGACCAGGTTGCCCTCTTACTGTAGCTGTATGTGGCCTTCTTCTGAGCCCTCTTTAGAGCTCTCAATTAATTAAAACCCTCTAATTCCTGGGAAACAGTTTCTGAGGTCATGTTATTCCAATCTGCTGGCAATCATTTGCCGGGTTGCGTACACCTAGTGATAAAAAGAGGGTGGAATCAGTTCCTGTGCAAATCCCTCAGAAAGGCAAAAAAAGAGCCCTCTGTGCAGTATGTGTACCATTCTACATTGTCACTGTGTTCAAACACTCAGTGACAACTGAAAAACATCTTTTGTTGCTGCAGCTTCTGAGACGTGCTGCAGTAAACTGTGGCTGTCTGTGTTGCTGCAGTTCTTCAGTATTGTTTTCTAGAGTGAAGGAAGTCTCCTCTGGAGATGTTCAAGGCCCGCCTGGACACCTACCTGTGCAACCTGGTCTAGGGAGCCTGCTTTGGCAGGGGGGTTGGACTAGAGGTCCCTTCCAACCCCTATAATCCTGTGATTCTGTGATACTTTTTCCTGGTAGGCGTTAGCATACAGTCATGCCATGTTTGTGCTTGTACTCTGTAAGTTCTGTGCTGAGGCAGACCTGGCAGAGGTGAGTGCCCTAACAGGGGATGCCCAGCACTCCCAGCCTGCTGTGAGACCTGCTGCCATCTGCCTGACCTGCCTCCCAGCCCTGCCTTGTGCTCCAGCTCAGTGGAGCCCTGCCAGGCCTTGCGAGGCCTCACACACACACTGGACTTTTCCACCGCTCTTTGTAGGACTTGTAGCTGTCAGTCTCCATCAGGGCTCTGTCAGGCCTCTGGGCAGGGAGCGTCAGCGAGGGTTCAGTGTCACATCACACTTGTCACTCAGATGGAGTATTAAAATTCAGAAACTCTAGTCGTCTGGGTAGGTTTGTCCAGGCAGCCTCTGTAAGGGATGCCGGTGGCTGAGATCAGGTTCAGTGCCTGCGTGGATGTTGGAGCTGCAGGCATGTTGCCTCCAGCATCACTGTAGGAACACTGACACGAATGAGTCCTGTGGGGAAGCAGGGAAAGACACCGAGGTGTTTCAGATTCTCCTTCCCAAGGGAGATGTAACAGCCTGTGTCAGAGTAATTGCTTCTCCAGATCAACTTGCAATAGCACTTACTACATAAGGCTTTTGTTTGCTTGCCACAGATCCTAAAACCAATTAATCTCTTGGGTTTTTGTATGCTCTTTATTTTGCTTTTTTTTTTTTGTGATACGTTTTATATATAGAAATATTTTATCTGAAGAAGATAAGCTTATATTATTTTTGTATCCCAGTTGCATTTGTGATTAGAGCAAGGTGACGTCCATAGATCTTTCACATCACTTAGTTTCCACAGGTCATATACAACATTTACCCCAAAGCATACGTTATTGATGACATTTTATTTCCTTAAGGCATTATCTTTGCTGTTTCCCTACAGAAATAACTTTCGGCTTAAAAAGGGGCTGTATAATTATTTTCCCTGCCCTGACTGCTCGTTGAATTGGGTCCTTTGCTTGTGTGCGTGATAAAGAGCATGTCCAAAGGTGGGAATCAATAATTCATTATGCACCACGTTTGGATATATAGTATTAAATCCCCAAGTGGACCAATCCAATTCTCACATAAGGAATTCACTCGTTCTTAAACTCCTGGGCACACGAGGTTATTACTGCCCTGCACAGTAATTAGGTAGGAGCAGCAGACTGGCCCTGCAGACACAACTATGCAGTAGCTCTGCCTGCCCAACCCCATGCCTGATAACACCAATTAGCATGGCAGTGACCCACCCGTGGTGGACTCATCTGCACATGCACATCCACATGTCTCATCAATTTTTGTCACATTTAGTAAAATTGCCCTTCTGCTCCACTCCGCTCTGCCTCATGGACGCCTGAGGCAGTAACTTCTCCGCTCTGCTGACTGAGATGGGGCAGCTGCCCCAGGGCTTTGGGAATTGCAGGGGACAGGCAAGTAGGCCAGGACCTTTGGAGAATGGACAGAAAAATCACAATACATTTAATGAGAAGAATAAAAGGTGGCACACACCCCACCAAATGTTCTAGTTGTTTTAACAAATTCTCATTCTAGCCATTGCAGAAAGCACCACACTGCAGATTCCCTTTTGCTCCCGTTGCTCCCTGCTGCTTCTTGCTATGATGCAGCCTTCAGGTGCTCAGCAGAGCCTTGTGCACATCTTGATTAAGAGACTGCTTTCTCCTTGGAGGCATTATGGCTAGCTCACCCAGTTCCTGCAAATCACATACTATTTGTCCAAGATGTTTCTTATGTTTTATTTTATATTTTTGTTTTATTTTACCACTTCTCTTCTGTAATTCTGTGTTTCAAAGATTACCTTTATGATTCCTCAGGTGATGAATAATTTTAAAACCACTTCTTGGAAAAAAAAAAAAAGCAGACTTTCATATTTTTTCATTGCATTTGCTGAAAATCAGGGACAGACGCTTCAGTTCTGCTCAACTGTGCTTCTGGCTCTGCAGACATTACCAACCCATGCATCCATTGGCAGCCCGCAGGCCTGCCACATGGAAAACCCACAGCCAGCTAACACTGCTGTTGCTGTTGAAAGTTTAAAAACCTGGAACTTCTCTCTGCATCAAAGGGAACTCCAGACAACAAAATCTAAGCAATAAACCTCAGTGGATACGTAGTGAAGATGCTTTATTCACAGACAAACCCTGATCAATGAGCTCAGGGTGAAACTTATCTGCACTGATAGCAAAGTCTCCATCACCTCATGGCAGTGGCACAGGAATGGGGAGATCAGTGCTGGCTGGGGATGGCTGGGTAAGACACCACCTTGAAAGGAAAACAGATCATGTGCACAAAGTCCCCATTCAAAGTACAGCAAAATGCCAATGCATGTTTTGAGCCCTGATAAAGCAAATGGAGCCCCTGGCTACAAGGAAACAGATTTGTTCCACTGAAACTGGGGAAGAACTGAGGAAGAACGCAAGTGCTGCAACAGGTGCTCAGCATTTATTTAAATAAAGTAACATTTTTGAAGAGCTGGCAAAGGGTATGGAAAAGATTGTGAGGAAAAGAAGGAGTCTGCATTTTTATGTCCACATGCCTATCAACATTTTTTGGGGCTATTGACAATGATGTTTAATGCTAAAATTATTTAACATTACCTCAGAGAAGCAGGCGTGGTAATCAGACATAAAACAGAAGCTACGGCTCGAAAGGAAAAAGTAATGATCATTATACATTTTGTATGAACACAGTTCAGTTGTATTAATACAAGAAGCAAATCTTGGTTTAGAAATAAACCATTTTAAGATGAAAAGCAATCACGTGTCAAAACGCGTCCCACTTTCAGATGCCTTTAAGTGCCTTGCCGTGCAAGATTTACCATTTTCAAAGGTTTCAGTACCATCTGATTTGTTCCGCATCCAGCTGAGTGATCCCCTTCATGAGAGGGCACTAACAGAAATCAGCTGAGGATCCTGTTGCTTGGAAGTGGCAGCCATCCTGATAAGGCTCGGTACAATCTCACCTGCCTGTTTTCCGATCCAGGTCCTGTGTGTGTCCATGGGGGCAGAAGCGATGGCCCAGTGTCAGGCACTCCAGCAGTGCCATCATCTAAAGCTCAGGCAGGGCAGTCTGAATGTTTGCTGATTCTCTTTTTGCACGGATGTGGTGATGCACTGATCAGGGCAGAGATTACATAAAACTATGTGAACTGCATGGCGAGTTTCAGTGCTTAAAGCATCAAAATCACACCCACAGACCTCTGCAGGTGCAGTCTATGAGGAGGGAAGCAGGGCAGAGGCATCACCTTCCTCCACCTTGCAGCTTTGCAGCTGGTCTGACCAGAGGAGCTGAGTTTGGCAATGAGCAAGGAACGTCTGGTCAAAGCACTGAGGAGGAGCTACTACTTGGGTTTCATCAGTGGTAGAGTATCATGACAAAATACTTTGCTTTGTTTGGTTTCTTTTCCTAGCATCTGGGAAAATTGCCTTAGCTATCCGTTCTTCTCCAGCCAAACAATTCACTATGAGTTAAGACAAATTCTGAATACATCTGAATAATAAATTCAATTTCAACCACTGTGGATGCTGCAGAAGTGGAATGACATGAAACCACGCTGATGTTTATTTAGCTGTCTGAGGACAGTACTCTTACCACAAGAGAAAGAATCAGGGAAAATTACTGTATTCACTGCTGGAAAAAAGAGTAAAGGTAAGTCCTGCCTTCAGTGGGTCTGACTGCTGTGGCGAAGGGAGATCCACGAGAACCTGATGAGAAACCACCAGGGCAGGACAAGGGGGTCCCATCAGCTTCAGATGGCAACTGCTCAGGTTCTTAGTTTATTCATAGGTAATGATAATATCATTGTGAGAGCAGAGGAAATGTGGCCAACAGGACCTTTTTTGTGAGGCAGTAGAGGATATCCCACAAACGAGCAGACTGGTGATTGGCACAGGAGAGAGGAACAAAGCCTCTGGAGTCTAAACTCTCCTTTTACTCTACCTTATCGTTTTCATTCTGTGAGTTTTCCCCAGTGAAATTCAATAATAATCATTTCTTGCAGTGGCCTGAAAGGACTTAAAAGGACTGAAAAGTCTCTTAGTTCCCATGGCTGATGATAAACCCATGTGCAGCACTGAGGTTAAAATAATAGCAGACCTGCATTGTCAGTTATCTACCTGAGTGAATTTAGCTGAAGTCAACACTTCAGAGATACAGCACAGACTTCAGTGCACCACCAGATCCTTGAGCCACATCTGCCAACACAATCAGCAACAGCCACGTGGAGTTAAACTTCTGCACTTACGCCAACTGCAAAGTGTCTTAAAACTACAATCATCAGGAAATGAAAACTTTCTTAGAATTTCCATCACATATCTTGTTTTTCAAATGTTTTGTTAAGCAATTTCTTTCTGGTCCCCTGCTGCAGTGCTACATAAAAACTGAGATTTCAAAATGTGCTGAAAAACAAGTCAAAAAATGTCAGTCTAGGAAATGCATCCTCTTTCTAATTTGAATTAACCTGTGTTGCTGTGGTCGTTTTGTTGTTGTTGGGTTTATTTTATTTTATTTTATTTTATTTTATTTTATTTTATTTTATTTTATTATTTTTGCTTTTCACTTTTCTCATTTTAACTGAAAAGACGAAGGAAAGTCACAGAAGCAGTCCTAAATTGAACTTTTTTTTTTTTTGCTATTTACATAAAATAAGCGTGTTCAGGTTTGTTGAAATCACTTTCTCTGCAGATAAATGTAAACAACTACCGTATTCTCAGCTCAGCAGTCTGATTCCACAGTTATATGTTATGATGATGTGAAAATACGCCTGCTTTGTTTCATCAGTATTTGCCTTTTCTGAAGGCATGAAAATACTACTCTCAAGTTAGTCTCTAGGACTCAATAAACTGAGGTAAAAGGAAAATGTTTGTATTCCTCACAGTGGTTGTGTTATAAACCCTCCAGAACGACCTGATCACTCTTTATTACAAGCTTGTATTAAATTACAAACCAAATGATTATTTAGCACTGTACATAGCATAAACTTTGTGTTAATCAATATAGGTCACAAGAAGCAGCTCCTACTGAATCACTGTTTATTGAAGTTAGCATAAATAAAAAAGGAAGAAGATTCCAAGCACTAACTGAAATTTAGGAAGCCTCAAGGCAGTAAGCATTGCTCTCAAAGCCCTCATAACTCAGTGCTGCCTGTGCTGCACAAGCTCTGAGGTGCTCTGCTGGTGGCTGTGATGCACCAGTAGATGGCCACCGTATGGCCAACGCTTTCCGAAGGAGTTAGATCAAATGCCCCAAAATGCAGGTCACATATCAGCTTAGATGCGGGTAGGATAGAAGAGATTCGCATACCAAAAATTGCCTGAGGAAGTTTTTACATGATAGAAGTGTTGCTTCTTTTTTTGTAGTAGTAGTAGTAAAAGGAGTCTCCAACTACAAAACGTATGCATGTCGCCCAGTTGCAGCCCCACGGAGCGGTTTGCAGGGCTGATGGTCAGCCCTTCGGAATCTGTGTTCCTCCAGATATTTCCTTAGGGTAGCTGAACTGTGGCATCTCACCTTTTGACGCATCTCATGAAAAGCTATGCTTAGTCAAACAAAAATTACTCATTAATACTGGAAAAGCAATGAGGGCAAACCCAATATAACCTACTGAGCAGCAGAGGAATTCCAGGTCACGGATGTGAAGTCCACAGTCTCACTGATACTACACAGAAAAATCCCTATAGGGTAAACATTGTTCAGGCTAAAAGCAGGGAAGGAATGTAGGTTGAAGTGGACAACAAATCAGCATCTCAGGAGTTCTTAACAGTGTGACCCTTGCTCTTTCTGTGCTGCCGCCGCTTAGTTCCTCTATTTAAGGCGCAAATATTTATCCAAGGCCTGAAGGGATGGGAGGGCATAAAGTTGTTATAGGAGCTCACTCAGAACAGCAGAGCAAGAAAATACAGCATGCAGGCCATCTCAAATTAGTGCCAATAAAATTTTTATGTACTCTTCCTGGGTATTTATGTGATGCCCTCATCTCAGCGCTAGCCAAGAGGCACCATGTAGCAACAGTGCGCCATGGTTATGTGTCTGGTTCAGATGTTTTAGATATCACAACCCTGGAAGCCACAAAGAAGAGGTAGCAAATCAAAGTGCAAGGAGCTAATAATGTATCGAAATTATTACTGAAGCAGTCTGCTCTCTTTACCCAGACAGAAGATGATTTCAGTTGTCCATAGCCACACTATTCCATCCTATGTGAAGTGCCCTGAGAGGGTGTCCAAGAAAGGAAATCTCAGTGATGGAAAGCTGCATACCATTTGGTGCCATGTGATGCTTTGGCAGGAAGCACTGGACCAGACTGACAAATGGGGGCAACCTCACCTCTGTCCACCTGCACACTGGCCCCTGGTGCCATGAGCAGATGTCTGTCCAGGAGCAGGCAGCTCGACTGAGAGTCGGATACTGTGGCCTCCAGCATAAGAAAGATGTGGAGCTGATGGAGTGGGTCCAGAGGAGGGTCACAGTGATGACTGGACAGCTTGAGCACCTCTCTTACAAGCTGAGGGAATTGGGTTTGTTTAGCTTGGAGAAAGCTCTGGAGAGACCTCATTGTGGCCTTCCAGTTCTTAAAAGGAGCTTGTAATCAGGAGGGAGACCAACATTTTTTATGCAGTCTGATAGTGATAGAACAAGGGTGAATGGTTATAAATCAACAGAGGGGTGATTTACACTAGATATTAGAAATACTTTTTTACTCAGAGGGTGGTCTTTTACTCAGAGCTGTAGTGCCCCATCCCTGCAGATGCTCAAGGCCAGGTTGGATGGGGCCCTGGGCAGCCTGAGCTGCCGGGGGGCAGCCCTGCCCACAGCAGGGGTTGAGGTGGGTGGGCTTTGAGGTCTCTGCTAATCTAAGCCATTCTGCCATTCTGTGATTCCAGGGAGCATTCCTGCTCCCATGGCGGCAGCACCCCACTGCCAGAGATGCTTGATCCGTGAGACTTTGGGCAGCAGAACCATCCACCAGTTTTGATGCCTTTCCAGTCATGACTCCATTTACTAAAATGAACTAGAGACACGATCCATGTCTATAAGGTCTTTTCCAACCCAAACCATTCTGTGATTCAGTGATTCTACCACAGTTCACAGGACAGCAAGGTCCCAGCCTTAAAAAGCCTTCACTTTCCGAATCCAGACTTCTAAGGCTCCAGGAAAACAAAAAGAGACAGAAACTGCTTTTTCATGCACAAGAACTACGCTGACATTTTTAGATCTAGACATAAATGCCATATGTTACAGAGAGAAGATGAGAATATCCCTGTTTTCATGGTATTGAGTTATATTTTGAACTTGGTGTTTGGAATGCACTGAATTGTATATGTTTGAATAGTGACAAACTGAATACTGCCTTTTTAGGTGTGGAGAAAAGGGGTTGGAAAGAGAGAAAGAAAAAATGTAAAATTAGTAATGAAGAGAGGCTACTTCAATGTGCTGAGGTCCTTAGAAATTAAGAGTTAATTATAGAGAAAAGGATTTACAGACAAAGGGAAGACACATCAATCACTAACACTAATCTATGCATAAATTCATATTTTATTTTATTTTATTTATATGATTATATTGTATTGTATTTATATTTATTTTATTTTACTGTGTCTGCCCGAGGAAGCTTAATTTATTCCCCTTGTGCTCAGGTAGTCACAGTGGTCTCGTCCAGAGCTCTGTCTAATCAGTTGTCTGCCTCTGGTTTAGCTTGCATATCCAAGAATACTCATCCTTATACACAATGGCAAACTCTACTTCTCCATTTTAATATATTTTTGTAAAAAAAAAAGAACAAAAACAATACAAAACAAAACAAAAACACCTCTTCCCTGTGAAAAGATCATTCAGTGGGGACCCAAAATCTAAGGAACAGCTCTTTGCTGTCTGGTTTATTGTCCTCTGGATTTGCCCATTTCATTCTGCCCCAGCTGTTTTCTGAAGCGCAGTAATGAATAGGCCAATTGATTTCTGTTTTTAGCAGAAGTTCATCTCAGTTTCTATTTTTAAGGAGGAGTTGGGCACTGAAGTCCCATGTCACAGTTGTGCCTGGTAGTCCTTCCGGTAGCTAATGCTGCCAGACTTACATGTCTTGTTTTCAGATGCTTATGATTCAGCAAGCTTTAACATGTGCACCAATTTTTTCCAGGCTGGAGGCTTGCTTTGAGTTGTCTCTTGGTTTTAAGTGTAAGCCACGGTGATCCATCTGTTCCACAGAGTTAAAGGAAAGTGCTGATATTGGAAAAATGAAGTATGACAGAGAGGGTCATGCTGGTGTCAGCAGTGTGTCCCCGTCACTGCCAGGAACGTCTATCTGCTCAAGCATCCTAGGTGACAAGCATTAGGAGCTGATGCTCCAAACATTATAGACGAACTCCATCATCTCATAGCTTTTCTATTATATAACTGAGCATGCTTTCTTACCGAGCTGTGAGGACTGAGTCATTCAACTGCCCAGTTGCTTTCTTTGACCACACAGTAGCAGAGAGGCACCCCCAATGCTCAGATAATTGTCCTCCCTCCAGCTGCCCAGCAGTGCCCTTTGTGCCTCTGCTGCCACTGAGGGATTAAGGGGAAACCAAGGGTCACTCCTCTGAGACGTGAGTGACAGGGACTCAGGCAAAGGGAAAAGGGAGGGGCAAAGGGCTCTGAAGAGAGGGGGCACCTGAAGGAAGGTTTTTTGGGACTATTGAGCAATGTCAATTACTTCCAACACCATCATCTCCACTTCTGAAATCTTACTGATCTCTGTCAATGGGATGCTCAACCCAGTTTTGGAGAGCTTCTCCATTAAGTCAGTTCTGGATAAGCATTCCTTTCAATGAGATCTGATCATAAACGTGGCGACCTGTTATCTGCAAAAACACGTGGGAGCTGAAAACTGTGATATGCACTTCCAGAGCTGGTATTCTGAAAACACTTTTTGGAGATACTGGAAACTAGCTTCATTATTTCAGTTCTTGTTGAGCAGGTGGACATTGGGGGACTGAGCGCTGACCTTTGGGGGAATTGCTTTTAGAGAAGAGTCACTATTATTTTGACGAGAAAAGCCCATCGATTTGCATTTCTCCCTAAATATGAGGAAGATTCCTGTGCTAGTAAAAAGCAAAAGCTTGCTTATGCAGAATTAAATCTCTGTATATTGGAAGCAACATCCTGCCTCAGCAGAACCCCTAATCTGCCCTGTAATTAACTGTGAACTTCAAAGAGCCTGGATCAGCCTTTGAGGTTGCCAGCTGCAAACTAGGACACACTGAGGCTTAAGACCTTGGTATGCCAAGGTAGAATACTTTCTTGATAAAATTAATTGTCTTGCTCTTTTGTAGCACTTGACATTGCTGGATCAAAGCACTTAACAGCTGAGGTCAGGGCACCATTCCCTCTTCCCAGCAAGGGAGAAGGGTCGGCACAAGGAGGTGAAGCACTGAGTCCGAGATCTGCCCACACGTCGTGACGCTGCCAGCAATGGCTTAAATTACAGCAAAGCCGAACTGAAGCTTCCCAGTCACCCCTCAGACCTGTGCAGCACTAAAGGCACTGCCAGCATCTTTCCACAGGAAAACAACCAGGATGCAATGGACCTGGACAGCGGTTCTCACACTTTCCTGAGGAGGCTGAGGCTGTGCCCTCACCACTCCCTCACTGCCCGAGCTGAAGCCAGCTGCCTTGTTTGCTCACCCACAAAACGGTAGTAATGCTGTGTTTTAGCAAAGGGCTTTCCTGAGGAAACTCTAGTGGAAGATCAAGTTATTGTTACTATTTCTGGTGTGCCTCAACTGGGAAATCTGTCAGATAAACACGGGGGGAACCAATACTACTCTGCCTCCACATGTTCAGATTTGGAAACACGCTAGGAAGTTGTGTTTAATTTCAGCTGCTATTGTAAGGAAACCAGAAGCTTGCAGGAAAAAAAATACAAATCTTGTATTAGGGCTTTTCTGTTAATCTTCTACTGTGAGAAAAGACACACACTTTTATACGCTATTACTCTAAGTGTCTGAAGAATGTCACTGCATGCCACAAGTGTTGAACAGACCCCTCAGAATCACACATGTGGCAGAAGGAAGGATGGCATACGTGAAGCTTGAACATACATGTTGTTGTGTTGACATACATTCAAAGTGAGTAGTAGAGTGGGTCCAGAGAAAGGCCATGAAAATGATCAGAGACCTAGAGTATGTATCCTATGAAGACAGGCTGAGGGAGTTGGGCTTGTTTAGCCTGGAAAAGAAAGGGCTCTGAGGAGACCTCACTGTGGTCTTCCTGTAATTGAGGGAAGATTATAAACAAGAGGGAGGCCAATTTTTTTCATGGTATGATAGTGATAGGACAAACAGGAATGCCTTTAATCTAAAAGGAATGAGATTTAAGTCAGGAAGAAATTCTTTCCCCAGAGGGCAGGGAGCCCTGGCACAGCTGCCCAGAGAAGCTGTGGTGCCCCATCCCTGGAGGCACTCAAGGCCAGGTTGGATGGGGCCCTGGGCAGCCTGAGCTGGTGGGGCAGCCCTGCCCACGGCAGGGGTTGAGGTGGGTGGGCTTTGAGGTCTCTGCTAATCTAAGCCATTCTGTCATTCTGTGATTCCAGGATCACTGCTCCCATGGCTGCAGCACCCCACTGCCAGAGATGCTGATCCGTGAGACTTTGGGCAGCAGAACCATCCACCAGTTTTGATGCCTTTCCAGTCATGACTCCATTTACTAAAATGAACTTCCCAAAGAGAAGGCTTGAGCATTCTTTCCCAAGACCTGACATTTATTTTTCTCCTTTTCCAATACCCAGAGTTAGTCTCTCAGCAGAGATCACAGCAGTATGTGACTGGCTAGCCTGACGCCTTCTGCCTTGCTCTCCATTTTCTTGTTCGATTTGCTCACAGTTGGGCTCATACAGGGCAGTTCCTGAGAAGCAAACGGGCCGTCAACACACTCTCCTCCCACTGCTGGGTTCCTCCTGACCTCTCTCTGCCAGGAGGCTGCAGGACGCTCAAACTTTGACCTTACAGGATAAAACTGAGATGCAGTAGCAGTCACTAGAGGGAGACAACATAATACAGTGGCACTCCCAGGAAACTTCAGCTGGACAGTTTATAAGCAGCAGCATAGTCTGTACCTGTGAGTCTCGCGTCTGAACTCCGTGATGTGACAGTGAATGTACAACTGAGGAATCAGTAGGAATATTTCCCTGCGTAGGACACAGAGAATAAATATTACAGAAAAGAAGAAATGACCTGTTCCCTTTTGCATCATGAACAGTACTCATGTTTAAAATCTGAGAGCCTGAGACAAAAGGCAACAGCATTGTTTGTGCCTGCAGATCTACTGGATCCCTAAAACCCACGTCACCTCCAGTGATGTCTTGCTCTATTTTTCACTTTTAGCCTCCAAATGATCTGCAGTGTCCTACGACTCCTTTTCATATCACCCTGAAGAAATCAAAGGCCCTGATACATGTTTTCCTAATGCAAACTGATGTTTCTCATACAAAGAATTCAGTGTATTTAAAAAAAAAAAGTATTTAAAAGTGACTGGTAAACTTTTTATTGCAAAAATACAGAGAACTTATGAGGCACTGACAGGAATTCCGTGATGCTCACTGAATAATCACTGATAGGAGGAGCGCCAGTGTTTACCATTTCCTGCTCAATTTTATGATGACCAAGACCTGAATAAGGCAAACTGCATGCTGGATTCTCATACAGAAGCACTGGTGAAGCCAAGAGTTCTTGTGGTATGCAAAGGAAATGGGAGCAAAGCACAGATTGATGGAATGGCTGTGAAATCATAGAATTGAGTTGGAGGGGACCCTTAAAGGCAATCTGGTCCAACTCCTCTGCAATGAACAGGGACACCTACAGCTACATCAGGGTGCTCAGAGCCCCATCCAGCCTGACTGCTCCTTGAGAGGGCCTGAAAAACAACTGACAATGCTGCTGCCTCAAGGTAAGCCCAGAAGTATGCAAAATCAGCACATGATGCAAAAGATGTCAGCCCAGCGTGGAACATACTGTAGATGCTTCACCAATATTAGCTGCTCAAATCTTATCATCTGTAATTACGGAGTAAAAGCTTTCTCCCAAAGTCTGCTTCCTACTTATCTTCCAGAGCCCTCTTTGAAAAAAAAAAAAAAAAAAAAAAAAAAGAAATTAAATCTAAATAGAAATAACTTGTGTTCTCTGTCTCCAAGGACAAAAAATAAACCCTGCACTCTCCCACTTCTGCTGCGTGGTGACAGAAAGGAAGATGTCCTGCCGGTTAGGTCTGATCATAGGCATCAGTAACAGGTACTGCTGCAGCTGCCCCCAAGTGTGGCAAAGCATGTTTCTTGTTTTCCTTTACCAAAACTGCAGTTTTACTTTCACTGTTAAAAATGTATGGAGAAAAAGTATCTCCTATCTACTCCAATCTTTTTATCTGTGTAAATCTTATGCAAATAACAGGAGTAATTACATAAATTACCAAGAGTGAAAACTGATGTATTAATTTACTCAGGGCTGAACATGAAGGGAATGAATATTCAGAGCAGTGAGATCTACCAGTGTGTGAGGGGAATAGGCTTCAGATAATCTGAATTAACCATTGGTTGGCTGCATCTTCTAGCTGGATCTTGCTTTTATGAGTGACAAGGTCAACTGCCAACTAGATCTCACTGAACTTAGCAGTAGGAAGAAGTGAATTACAAGCACCTGACTTTTCCAGAAGCGGAATCCTGCACACTTCTGAATTCAGAGGATCTGGACAGCTTCTCCAGCACTGAATAGCATTGCAGGAAACCTAGTATTTGCCATACTGAGTTTAGATGCACTTCACTTCTGCCTCCACTCGAGGTATTAAACATTCCTTACATATACATGTATATAAGAATATATATAAAAATCACTGAATCGCAGAATCACAGAATTGTAGGGGTTGGAAGGGATCTCAAGAGATCAAGTCCAACCCCCCTGCCAAAGAAGGTCACAAAGGTAGGAGTCACAAAGGTAGGTCTTGAATCCAGAGAAAAAGCACAATTCAGAATCCTGCAGCAGAGATGCTTCAGTGTTTTTCCCAGGATCCTTGCCTCCTGTGACAACAAATTATTTTTCTTAGCTTGGGAGATCTCTGTGGCACTGCCTTTGATGGAAGGGTGAATTCCCCTGTTCAGTCCTACACAAACAGCTATGAGATGACCGATGTGGTGTTCAAAAGAGATGAGGTCAGCTAAGCCATAAGTGAGCCTTGTACTCCTGAAACATTTCAGACTGGAAACTCTCTGCAGTCAGGCCTTTTCCATCTCAGGAGAAGGGGCTGATGATGCTTTCTTCTCGCACCACAATTTGTGGTTTTGCTCTGGAACAGAAGCAAAGGTGAGGTGAGGTGAGGAGTGTGCTGGCTGAATGACTTCAGTTGACTGTTTTCCATGTCTTCAGAGCTGTTTGAACAGCTATCTGTGTCATTACCAGGAGTCTGCCTGTGTGTACTATGAACCATATGCTCCTTGGATGGCAAAGAAGATGAGATTCTGGGTGAGCATTTCTCTTTATATTGAGTGTCTCTTTTCCATCCTGACTATCTTTCTAATTGCACCGTTGGCTAATAATGCTACTTGGTATTATTCATTTTGTTAACTTTACCCCGTTATACTTGGTGAAATGCTTCCTGCGTTTATTTCACAGGAACCCTAATGGTTTCGTTTATGTTCTGACAATTATATTGGGCACTTTAAAATATTCTTAGTGACTTTGATAAGTAGCAAGAAAAAAGTATTTATTTGTACTCATTTGCTACTCCTAACAATTCAAGGTGTCATCCACAAATAAGAACTGTTGCCACTAATTTCGGTCCTACTACACAACTCTATAGACATTTCCAGAGTTCTTTATGCTGATAATCTTCTCTGCATCCCATGTTAATTGTAGCTTGTTATTGCTTCTGAATGTCATTCCCTTATTACTGCGGATGCAATTTCTGGAAATGCATTAGTGTTGGGTAGGCTTACATTGCTGTAAATTGGGGAACAGACCTTGTATTTGATATGAGGTGCTACTGGAATTAAATGTCAATAGAATGCTCTATTTCCCTGTTGCAAACTGCAAAACATTTTTCTCCTTGTAATTTGAAAGTGTTACCCAAAATTCCATACTACCGAACACTAATTTCCTGAGTAGTCTGGCTTTCTTTCTACCATGACAGAAATTATAATGCATACTTATTTTCTTCTCATTATATTAGTGCAGCTTTATGTCCTCACCACTAATGCTGTGATTACCATATTCAGAATATATATTGTCACCAGAAGGTAATTTGTATTACATTGTGCCGCTTAGAATTACTGTGTTCAGAGTTGTGCTAGACTGCTCCAAGATTATCAAAGTTAGCCACTAATATGCTCATTTTATCTATTCTTTCTAGAACTATTTGTAAAGTTCAGACTGCTCCTATCCCTTAGCATGTTTTATTTGGTATGGAATTTGAAGCACCGATCAGTGTGCACAGCCTGTTCTGTAGTTTCTCCTGCCCTCTGCTGGATGCGATGTCACAGCAAATCCAGGAGTTCACTATCTGTAATTTCTGTGCTTGACTGAGGAAAAGATG
Organism: Oreortyx pictus; assembly: GCA_036925125.1. Lineage (NCBI taxonomy): Eukaryota > Metazoa > Chordata > Aves > Galliformes > Odontophoridae > Oreortyx > Oreortyx pictus. Next base: position 75,444,377 of record JAUPFR010000001.1, on the reverse strand, counting down.
TAACCCCCTCTTTCTCAAGTGACTACTACTAATTTATGCCCTCTATCTAATTTGATTATTTGTATTTGTGATTGATGTATATATCCACTTTTTCCTTTAACAGAAAAAATAAAATAGGTAAGGGGTATAAGATTTCAACTTCAACACATTTCTTGTTCATACTTCAGCTTAAGGAGTAGTGTTCTCTCAGATTGAAGCATAGGAGTACCATGAGGAAAAACTCTATACGCTTGCTGCCTGCTTAATCACAGAAGAGCTTATGGAGGCCATCTCGTATAAACCCCTGCTTGATGCAGGTCTGAAATGTCCCCATGCCCAGTGGAGTTTTGAGTACTTCCTGGAATGGAGATCCCACCACCAATCCGGTTACTTCTTCTGGTGTTTAACCACCCTCACAGTGCAAAAGTTTTTCCCTATGTCTAACAGAGATTTCTCAGCTTCTACTTTGTCCCCAATGCCGCTGTGTACCTCTGAGTACAATCTTTCTTCTCTCTACCTTGCCACTAGGTGTCTGAAGGAAGCAAGGAGATCTCCCTTGGGCCTTCTGTTTAAACTCTGCTCTCTCACACCCTTCCCCCCTTATCTAACAGGTGCTCTGCTAGATACAGTACATAAATGTTGTTCTTGTACTGGGGACCTGAAAAGCGGCCACTGTGCTCCAAATATCATCTGACAAGTGCCAAATAAAGAATCATTCTCCCGTTGGCATGGGGTACACCTAGGGGGCTGCACTTCATGCCTCTAATCACAGCATCCTAAGCTCAGTAGTTTGGCAGTTTTCAATCCACCTCACTGTCCACTTTACTAGGACTGCCCCAGGTTGTATTAACTAGCACCTTCAATTTGGTACCACCACCACGTATGCTGAGATTATGCTTGACCATTTCATCCAGGTCTTTCATAAAGATGTTGAGCAGTGCTGGTCACAGTAAGATCCCTGATACTGCCTTTGACCTGTCGTAACTTGGGCTTTATACCGCTAGTCACAACTTACTAAGAGCTGACCAACCTGTATTCCACTCGTACTGCCTGGCACTTACCCAGTCCATAACTCATCCTTACGACTATAAGGATAAAACAAACAAGTAAATGTATCGATATCTTTGTTCCGTTCCACACTACCAGTCACCTCAGACACGGCAATCAGGCGGGTTAGGTACAGTTTACTGTAAAGGTTGTTCTCAATCATCTTCTTGCCCTTCTTGTGGATGGAAATGGTCTCAATCAATCTGAGGAGGATTTACTTGTTAATGTTTCCAAGGATTGAGGTCAGGCTGATGAGTCTTTAGCTCTCAGGATTCCCCTTCTGCCCTTCTTGAATATGTGTGACATTTGCCATTTTCCACTTCTTCCAAACCTCTCCTTTAAAACAGCTTTGCAAAGTCATCAGTGAGATTCTTCAGCAGCTTTGGAAGCATCTCATCTGGTCCAGTGAACCTGGATATGTTGAGTTGGGTTAAGTACTTCCTAAGTGGATTTTTTTTTCCTACAGATTTTCTTCTAACGCTTTACACAGACTGCTGGAAGGCATGGGAAAGCAGGATGTCCGAGGGTGGACCTCATCAGTTAAAACTACGGTAAGCAAGGCGCTGAGCGGCTCAGACTTTTCCACGTCTCTTGTCACTAGTTCTCCTACCACGTTGAGCAGTGGGCTCACACTTCTCTTAGCCTGCACTTTTCAAAACTCCTCCTGTTGCCATTCAGATCTGCTCCAATGTTCATTACCAGCTGAGCTTAGTGTTCTTATTTCCCTCCCTCTGTCCTCCAGCAAATCCTCAAAATGCTTCTCTCAAAATCCTGAGAGATTTAACTCCTGCAGTCTCATGGCTGCTGCACCAAGGCTGCCCTCCATGTCTTCAACCTGTTCTTACTGGTTTGTGTTTGAGTCCTTCAGAGTATCTTTCTTACTTGGCTTCTTGATCACTTGCATCAAGAAACTTCCTTCAGTGCACTTCAGAAGCTCACCGTGTCATATGTGACACCACATACGTCTCAATGCTGCATACCTATGCAGTCTGCACAAACTTCTAATTTGTTGTTTCCCCTGTAAGATATGCTCATGTATGGGTACTTCAAATGTAGCCTCAGTCTCGCTGCTTTTGCTGAGAGACTCCCCATCTTTCACAAGTTTTTCGCAAGATTCTCCCCATTGTGCTGCCACTTCTTCCTTGCTCCCTGTGCCTTCACTCCTCTAGAAGCTCTCATTAGCATTCCTCAGCTTTGAAGTCCTCCTCACTGTGTTGGAAGCCTGGCAAAGAAACGCGCCACACTTCATCAGATGGTTCTGTTCCGGCTTTGAAGTTCTTGCTCCTCCAGAATGTTTTTGTGGATACAGAAGACAAACTCCTGGCTCCAAGTGTTCATCCACTGAATGTACCCACTTCTGCCTACTCTCAGTGGCAGGACTGAGAACACCATCTGTGTCCCATGCCATGCCATACTGCTAATGACTACTGGGAAAAAAAAAGAAGTGTTTTGTTTTTTTTTTTCCAAGATCATGTTATGCTGTCCCCTTGGCAAAATCATGTGTATATGCTTCACCATGAAGATGCTGGACGCAAAAATAAATTTGCCTCCAATTTTATTATTTTATAAGCATCAGCAAAGACAAAAGTATGTTAAGCATGATCTCAATTTGTGACATGCCCTTGGAGCTGTGCCACATGCTACGCACTGAGAATGCTGACACTGTGTAAGTGGCATGTTCTGTGCCCTTATCTGCCGTTGTATACAAAATGAATGAGCAGTCTCCCAGATAGAAAGTTCAAATCAAAACGAAGTAAAAATACATCTAGTTACGATTCTGACAAATTATTTAAGATAAAAATGGTGAGAGGAATACCTTCAAACTGAAAAAAATACACATAGGCTTGACAATCCAAAGTCAACATCCCTTCCAGTGACTCACTGCAGTCGAGCGTTACCAAAAGTACCAGTTCCAATTGTGACCAGCACAGCCTTCACTGATGGATAGGACTTTTCCCTATTTGCATTTCTGTTGAAGTTGCTGGCAAGGATGCTTCTTATTTAATTAACTTTCTGCAGTTCATTTTCATCCATGCAAATGTGATTAATTTAATCTGGACCAAGTACAAACATACAGAACTTTAAAGATATTTTTAAAAGCATTATTCCTGTCTGATGGCTGCTCTTCATCATGACAAATTTTAGCCTGTAATCTGTGTATCGTTCTTTATCCTGCTGCTATTTCTATTTCATTTTGTTTAAGTTCCAATACTGTGCTTGGAGGTGTTTGAGGTTAGAAAATCAAATGGTCCCACCTCTAAAGATCTTCTGCTGTGATGGATACGTAGAGATGAGAGGATACAGTGGGAACTGCTTGTAGGCATGATTCTGTTCTCGAGTAGGTAAGTACAAAAATATTTAGTGTTTTCCTAGCAATTATTTTGGATTTCCATCCATGAAAGTAGAAGCTAATCAATCAAGACTATTTCTATAATCCAAGCAATCCTGTATTCTCCCACACTTTGGTGGTAAAAGATTCATCATACTCACAAAAGTGAAGAAACAGTGATGACCGATTCTAGATTAGAAGGGCATTTGTGCAGGAGATAAATGAAAACCAAAGTGAGCTACTTCTTCTGTAGGAGGAAGAGATGATGTCAAACATGGAAAAAGAAAACTGGCAGTAAGGAGTCTGGATGTATACTTTAAACACTGGGGCAGATCAGAACACACAAAGTAGCATTTTCAGGATTTCTATAGAGCTTTAGAATAGAAATGCATCCAAAACAGTCAAAAGAGTCTTCACAGTCTTCTGAAAGCAAGGCTGCTACTGGAGGATCAGAATTACGCTAATATTACCCCCTCTAAAAAGGCCTAGGGTGGAGCTATGGTATTATAGACCAGTTTGACCTTGGTGGTAGGCAGGATCCTAAAGATATTAATAAGAGATGAGATCACAAGGAACACAGACTGGGCAAAGTGATTAAAGGACATAATCTTCTTGGATTTCAAAAGGGTATTTGACATAAAACTGCAAAGAAGATTAATGTGTTACACTAACAAGCATAACATCCTTGAATGAATAATGTGAATCACGGATGTACTGACACTACCTGCTACTGCACTCTTACAAGCAGGACGTTAAAAAGTCAGATTCACATGACAGGCTGCAGATTCATTACAAACACACACTAAGGCTCATTTGCTTTCCTAGAATTCCTAGTTTATTTTAAAGGTGTACTGGACATGTTTTGCTCTGTTACATTAGTGACGTTTGTAGAGTTGCCTGTACGTACACCACACACAGGGACAGGATAGACTAGAAGCTCCCTTAGGTCACTTGCCTTTGCTCAGCAGGAAAGCTGATACTGTGTTAGAACTGTTTTGTCTTTTTTTTTCTCCCTAGTGTACTGCATTAATTTTTTTTCTGTAGTGTCTGAGCAATGCAGGTGGACTGCTTGCTAGCACAGATCTACCACCGCTATGTGTGCCAAGGGCTATATACATTCTGTAGCAGGTATTGAATTTTCCTCTCCGTCAAGCTAAATTATTTTGATTTGTCAGTGCTTCTTTGGATTTTCAACAGTGTAGATGAGAGAGGTATTTAGCCTTCCCTATACAGCGGTAAGTACTTTGATGAAGATTTTAAGAACCTGATTTTGTATTCTTTGTATACTTATATCAATATAAATCCAGGGCAAACCTGGGAAAGCTGTTTCACTAACATAAATAATAATTTAAAAACTCCAAGCTTTGAAAAGATGAAGTGTGTACTTGGGGCAAGATCTTCAGAAAAGTCGATTGCATCAATTATAGCAAGAGAGAATTTAGCCTATGCAGCTCCTTTACTGCTGATCCCTTGTAATGCCAAAAGGAAGTTCCACCCATTTATAAGCTGACATATATAATATGTGAATCCACTGGGACATTTTAAGTCCCTTTGGAAACCCTGTCTGCATCAACAGCTCAGGCTACTAACAACAACCACTGTGATAGTTGTTTGGAATGGTCACTCCTTTTTCCAAGTGTGAAGTGGAAATGGCAAGATAAAGTCCTGCCTATGCCCGTGGCATTGCTTCAGCCAGTTATATTTATCTCATTACTACTGGAGAGCTTGGCAGGCTGCTGGAGCACCGTGATGAACGAAAGTTAATGATAGCAGGGAAGCCAGCTCTGTTTCAGATTTGTCATGTGAGAGTGATGCCGTGTGCAGCGGCTGCAGGATCAATGAACAAATCAGAGCAGGCTCAGCTGATGGTTGCAGGCCTGCTCACTGAGAGCTGCCAGAGTGCCACAGAGTAAGGTCCTCCTACAGCAGGAAGCAATCTTCTTGCCTGCTGCTGGTGTATAGCAGGGGCTGATAGTAGGAAAGGGCCAGAAATAGATGTATAAAGGCGGAGATGGGTTTCTAAGTTCACCTGGGTAACTGAGATCCAAATTTGACTCAAATCTCTCAACAGTCTGGTACATGCAAGTTACACCATTTAGATGTGCTGTGTTGGCAGCTGGTTTAGTTTTGGTGGGAGTGCTACTTCACTGAAAGATGCTCTGATTTATATATATTTATTTAATTTATTAGAAGTATTATCAGTACTTGGCAGTAAAAAAGCTCTGTTAAATTCTCTCTGCATCACAGACCACAAACCCACATTCTCTGATTCAGCAAAGCCTCGCAACCTGGCTTGGGAAAATGTACATTTCAGCCATTTAAATTTACCTCCCCTTTTTTGAATCTCTATCAGCTGAGAATTTCACAAAAGGAAAAAAAAAAAAAAAAGCCAGAGAAACTCTGTACTGATCCTGCTTCTTGCTCTTCACAGAAATTTCTTGCAGGGCTTGCAGTTCACAGCCAAATGACCCCTTTCATGTGAATGAAATGCACTTCAAAGGAAAACCAAACTTCTGTTATCATTGTTTCCAGTCTTCCTCTTTGTTGGAAAAGTTATAGACAGCTAAAAGTCAAAATAAAGGAATTTAGTTGTCAAGAGACTCTAGGTGATGACAAGTAAACAAAAATCAATCCTTCTTCCGTACACTAATTTAAAATCACTAGGAAAAGTCTTTCTCTATGACAACGTACTAAGACTGGTATTTCAGCCTTTTCCTCTCCACTGGAAACATAGCATACTACACTATTTTTCTGCTTAATCCTTCTAACAACTTCCTGACAGGTAGTTCTTTTTGTCCATTCAGATACTTCGGATTGAAAAAAAAAAAGGGGGGGGGGGGGAGGGGAAAGAAATGTGTGTGTAGAAAGTAATGTGTCAGGATCTTAGAAAAGATGTAATTATGATGCTGGTCAAAGATTTGATCACTGCACTACACAATCTAACGGAAGAGAAAACCAAATTCATCGCTATCTTAAAGCAGAGAGAAAATGATGACAGGACAACAAAATGGCACAACATCTATCATACAACAGAAAAATTGAGTAAAGCCAAGAAGAGCAAGAAGGTTTACTGCAACAATCAGTCAGCATCAAAAGCATGGGGAGTCATCTCACGTTCCATGAGCTGGCAGAGCGGAGAGTCGTGGCTAAAACAATTTTGTTTTTCAAGCATAAATGGCCCTTTCTCCCCTTTTGGGCAACACGGTTCACCTCAATAAGTTATCAAAATATAACCCAAAGTGATTTTGACTCCATCGCAAAAGCATATTTTGTTAGTGTCAAGCTCTGTTGAGTTTTACTTCTCTTTACATGGACCCTGAATTTTCTACAGTTATGACTCTAAACCCTTGAGCTCTTTGGTCTGAAGCACGCAGACCCAATCAAACCCAAATTTCAGACAACACAGAGACAGCATGAAATTACTTTTGTGCATCTTACTCTCTGTGGGAACTTCTCGCAAAGCTAAACACGAAATAGGCCCCGTTCTTCTACTTGGACTCTGGAATAACTAACCAAGCTGATGTTTGTTTAGGAAATTGTTCTTACCGGGAATATTTGTTAAAAAAAATAATACTATGGCAACAACAACATAAATATGCTAATACAAGAACTTCATTACATCTGAGTTCACCTTAATCATATGAGAAAATGGGTGCTAAGTTGCTTACCTGCAAAACATTTAACAGCAGTGACCAAACTGATTTCTTTTTTTTTTTTCATATAATACCTCTATGCATAGCAGAACATAGTGGCTGCTCATGACTTTGAAGTCAACACTGCTGAGCAAAGCCTGCCCTCTTCTTCAGACTGAAGCAGCTCCAGCAATACCACCACCACTGCTCCACTGCCCCATAGTAGAAGTGAATTCCTCGAATAACAGAAACCCACAGTGGGGAGAATGGCACTGTTGATACTCTGCATGTTCTGCAAAGCTGTTGAAAAAGATGCACACAGCCAGCATTCTTCCCTCTTCATGGCCACTTGCTTTTGATATACAAAGTAGTTCCCCTGGAATTGCTCCGCTTTGGTGTGCCATGTACAAGCTGATAGCTGTGTTGCTGCACTGCAGGTTTGGCCCTGAGGATAGTGCATTTCTGAAGTGCTATGAAGGATTTCAGTGAGCAAATGATACATAAATAAAGCTGTGAATCTGCTTGGATCTGTCTATATTGCCTTACGTGGCTAATTGAGTGTCTCATAAAACGAAAGCAACTGAGAGAAGGAGGTACCAACAAGGCATGCAAATTAAATTGTTATGAAGATATGTGTTGAACAACTTTAGATAAAATGAATCTAATTATTCTGAAAAATAATAGGCTGTAGAATTACACAGACCAAAGATGCTTTTAATCACCCAGCGTTAATTATCTTCTTATAATACTTAGGGAGAATTAACTCATAGCAGATCGGTTAGGAACTATTTTTCTGCTGTGTGTTGTTCAGGAAGCAATTGCAGTCTATGAGCTAAATTATCTATTTTAAACGAACACTCGGAGAGCAACACAAGGGTGTTTTGCATCTTCATGAAAAAAAACTATAGCTACATTATGACTGTACCAGCAAAATCATATGCCTGACAAAATTTAAACTGGCTCACAATTTGTAGGTCATGTTCTGGACTCGATGACATATGTTTCAAATACTCTCGCGCCATTGAAGTTGCATTGTAGTTGATACGGTGGATGCCCCATTCCTGGAGACACTCAAGCTCAGGCTGGATGGGGCTCTGAGCACCCTGATGAGGTGGTAGGTGTCCCTGTTCATTGCACAGGAGTTGGACCAGATACCTTTAAGGGTTTCTTGCAGCTCAAATGATTCTGCTTTTATGATTCTTGATAAAGATATGGCTCAAAGCAGCAAGTGCTCACACGCAAACACAGCTCCACGTCAGGTAGACATCAGCATTATTATATCCTTATCTTCATCTTGGAAATAGTTGCATAACAGATTTGGGATTTAACAAAACCCACTGAGGTGCTAAGGCTCACCAACAGCAGCAAGGGCTGTCCAGAACAGAGCACACAGGAGTGGTGATTCTTGTACTGTTCTGATAGTGTAGCATGGGAAATGGTCAAAGGAGAGACAAAAGAAGGCAAAATTCAGGAAAAAAAAAAAAAGTCTGGAAAATGTTTCACATACAAAAAGAAGGTGTAAGACAATTTTAATGACAAAGCTCATCCTGTAAACACAAATCTAAATGGAGCTGACAAAGCCCATCATTTCAGCCAGCACAACAGGTTGCAGCTCTGCATGTGTGATGGCAAAAGGCCAGTGACCTAAGCAGACCTCATTATGGAGACTTTTCCTGCTCTTAGGCTACATGGAATAAAACTTCAAATAATACAACCTCTGGGCACCTTGACCTGAAAAGAAAATGCTGTTTTGGCCTATTAATGATCTTTAATGAGTGTTTTGTTCTTGTAAGAGTGTCTGGGTGGTCACTTGGTATCAAGAGCATTGGCCTGCCTTCATAAAACCTTGATAAATCTAGTAAGAGCTAGCCTGCCACCTAGTAAAATCTAGGCTCAGTGGACTGACCGCTCTTCCCAAGAGCACAGAAATGGGAACTGATGGCACAGGTTTCCCCGATGGCTGGGGATCCTGGCACTGATAAAATAAAAGCCACGCAGCAATGGAAATTTGCACATTGTCATAACTCATGGAAGATAAAGCACAGAAAGAAGTAATTTAAGGAAGAAAGGTATGCATGTTTATACGCTTTCAAGTGAGCATGCTTGCTCTTGATTCTCTCCATAGATTGTAAGAATCTGTGAGCCTACATACACCTGCTCAGCGGGAAATCATCCAGTCATGTCAGGTTTAAACGTGTTCCATAAAAGTCTAAAAGTGAGCTCATAGGTGACAGGTGTAATAGTTCAGTTCTAGAGACTATGTATTTCGTTTTTTCTATAGTTACAAAAAAAGATAAAAATAATCAGTGCAGCTCCCATTTAATTATTGTCTTAAAATCTGCCTCATCCTTAGACACATCAAAACAACAAATCCCACAGCTCCTGCAAGTCCTTGCAAGCTCATTGACTCAGCAGTGCAGCTGTCTGAGTGAAGCCGCAGGGCTGACAGAATTCAATCGGACAAATTCACTCCTGGAGTCATCCCAGACTCTCTCTGTATACCTTAGCAGGCACATCTGCTGGCCACAAGGCTGCAACAAGATAGGAAACAGAAGAGGTAAAAATCAGCCCCAGCCTCCCTTCCCCTGACGGATCCCCGAAGATTTATGGTGTTGCTACGAGAGGTCCAGGGCCAGGAGTCCTGCAGAGCCTCAGCTCCAGGGAGACGGGAGGAGTTTTGTCTACACTCTGCAGCTGGCTGCCTTCCCATGCAAATGATGCATGAGGATTAGCTCCTGTGCCAAAGTAAGCACAAATAATTTTGCCTTGACTTGAATGTTAACAAATGTCAGAGCCTCTGCGTGGATTGAAAGATAATTTCAAAAAGCAGCTATTTGGGATCTTTTATCTGAGACCTAACAAATATGGTCAGTTTCAGAGTTTCCTGTTGTAAAGACAAGAGCGTCAGCTCTGATGTTCTCCCTTCAGACTGTTCTATTTAAATCTTTTCCTATCTATCTTCCTGTTAATGGTTATGTATTTCGAAGTTTCTTTTAACTTCAGTATACTACTCATTACTGTAAAACGGAACAGCCTCACTCAAAACCAGACTCAATACAGCCTGCTGACTCGTGTGACACTTTTGGAGCCAGGTGCCAGTTCACAAGAACTTACAACATAGTTGCAGCCATTATATGGCTCGAGGTACATTTCCAAAGTTGTAAGTAGACTGTGAAACAAACAGAGCATTTTCTTAGGGACAAAGTAGATAGAAAAGTGACATTCCTGAATGTATTTAATATCTGTTTGGATGTGGTGCTCAGGGACATGATTTAGTGGTGGGCTGTCAAAGAGTTTGGGTAGTATGGCTTGACTGTGGTTGGACTTGATGATCTTGAAGGTCTTATCCAATCCGAGCAATTCCACGATTCCATACTCAAAGACCATTTGAACCACTGTACTCAATGGTGGTGCTATTGGCCACTGTCTACGGTGAAAAATGTAACCCATGTCCAGAATAGTATTTGGGGTTTGAATGGAATAAAGAAACGTCTCTCCCCTGTGGCAGTGCATATCAACAACACACAGGTTTCTGTGTTTGGAAATGAGTAGCCACCTCATTTTACACAAAATCAAAAGTGTGTGTGGAGACAGCAATTCCAGGGAAGGGTTGAAATATGTGATTCATTACAGCAACCCTATCATTACTGACGAGTGACAAATTTACTCTAATTTGTTTACTGTTTCACTTACTTTTCTGATATTATTTGTCTGAATTCAGAGTACTGACTTTCTCTATTAACTGCAAAGAAATAGTAAACATTTTAATTCTTTCAATTTGCATCCACTGTGTTTACTATTGCGTTGGCAGATTTTGACACGAGCAAAAATATATTGCTTGGAAAGGACATCCCAGTTTCCAGTGGAAAGCTGCATGTCAGATTAAAAGGTTATTTAAAAGGTGTTCCTTTGCTGAATTATGTCTCTCTGATACTCAACACTCATCCTCCCACTCTGCCCCGCCCATGAACTTTCCTTACGTTTTGAAACTACCAGCATGAAAGAAACCACTTAATTTTGGCTGGTTGTACAACTCAAGAGAACTGTTAAAATTCTCTTTCTTTTGCTTGCTCTTATTCCTGGAGTACATGACAGAAGTTACTTAATTTCTATGCTCTGATAACTGTTGTAGAGAAAAACACACAAGGCTCAGCTGTGACAGCCTTGAACAGAACACTACATTTGCATCTAAGCTATGTATTTGAGAAAAGCTTCCCAATTCCATAAAATCTGACTCTTCCATACCAAACTGTTAGCAGTAAGTTCTCCATCTTGAGAGATTTTGCTTCCTTTCGTTAAGGAGAAAAATGGCTAAGTCTGAGCAGCATTTTGCTTTAGAGAGGGGAAGGAGATAAACATCCTTATTACAGGTGTCTCAGTGAAGAGACTGTGACAGCAGTGTTGGTTTCCATCTTTCACATCAGGTCCTGCAAACAGCTTTTCCCAAGATAACAGTGGTTCAGGAATCAAAACACATAGTTCCTTGACTCATTAAATGCTTTGAAATTATGACCAAGAAACGTGTAACAGCTATCGAAAGGACCTCAGCTGAAAGATGGACGTAAGGAGAAGTGGAGATGGTTTCTGCATCGTCTGTCCTCACATTCGCTTCAATGAGAGTGAACCAATGGTGGAAATACCTGCTGCTACCGACCAGCAACAGGAAGAAAGAAGTGACAATACTTTTCAGCTGGCAAGGGATGAAAGGCATCCCACTTGGAAACAAGTGCAACTCAGCAAGCAAGTCTGCTAACAAGTCAAATGCAATGTATGACCTGACACTGCTTAGACAAATAGAAACTACATGCTTTCAGCTCTACACGAGACAAGGTCATGAGTGACTGCAAAATTCCCGCTGTCACATACTAGTCCCTAACGCCAAGGCCATGGAAGGACACTGTTAAAAGCACAGAGGTCATACTACTTGCAGTCCCTAAGAATCACCAGTGCTATCTCGTGCTCTGCTCTTACCTTAGATAGTCATTAGACATTTACAATATTTGCAGCTGTACAAGGCTGCTGGGGGCTTGATGCTTTACTGATTGCTCCCCTGGGCTGGAAGGCTGGGATAGGGAACAGTTACAGAGGTCTTCACATCTGTGAAGCATTATCTTCTTCAGAATCAACAATTTCAATTAAGTATTGCAGCCTCAACTCCTCTGGAACTACCAGTTAAGTATTAAACTACCCCAGCCTTCCCCTACAAGCAGTCCTAATGGTGTACAGAACTACTCTGGCTGTAAGGTCTTAGTACAAAAAGGCAATAATGAACTGAAATCAATGTTCATGACCTTTTTAACTATTCAGTTACGGGGGTCTACCTTGAGTTGTCCTTTCCGAGGTCCAAGAATTTATAAACTTCGTCCAGTAACTTGAGACAGAAATCTCCATACTACCCAGCAACACATGCAGGTCATAAATTAAATTCACCTCTGTCTACTAACCCAGGCCGTGTTCTGACACCATCGCTGCAGCCTCTGCACGGACGTCTATTCAGCACACTTGGTGGCAGTGCCCTTGACAGGGCACACCTTGGCTTTAACTTACAGGAGTAATGCAGACACAGCAGCACACACTTTGACGACTTGTACAAACGGGATGAGAATCCCACATGTACACGTGTGATGGTTGTGAACCCACACTGAAGCCTATAGTAATGTTTTCATGAATGCTGAACTGCATGCCAGCTATTTAAAACTAGCTCACTTATACTCGATCGTTTTCATTTACTTTTTAAAGATACTGTGCCAGCTCAAATGCTAAATGTGTTTTCTAGACATCTAATGCCCCTGTGACTGCATCACAGTCAGAACATACTGAACATGCTCCTCCCATCCAGAACAAAACACAGAGCTCTGACACCCTGTAGGTCTCTCCTGTCTGACAGATATGAGTATGAAAGCAAGAAAGCAAAAAGATATGGAACATCTGATTAGGAGACAGAATGGCTTCCTGCATGTCGCACAGAACTTAGGCATTCCTGTAAGGACAGGAATATCACTGCTACAGATTGGGCGTTTCAGACCCCATCGCTCTGACTGCACTTACTAGCAACCGTATCTGATGTCATGTGGTAATCTGCTATCTGCCCATGCTCTTATTCACAGGAAAACTGGCATTGAGCAATGACCGGGCCAATGGCAGTATGCGATGATGAGTTTAGACAAGCAGTCAGTGCAATTCAGAGGTACTATCACCCTTTCAAATGTCACACCCCAGTGAAAAATCTGGGAACTGGAATTACCACTCTGACACAACCAGATGGCAGAAAAAATATTACTCCCATGTCGAATGAACTAGAAACACATATGCAATCTTCTGTCATGATGTGTCTTTTATCTGTAGAAATTTCAAAATCCTTCACCAGCAATCTGACATCACATACTCACTAGCCTGGGTGTATCTATGCTGTGCAAGTCAGTAAAATGAACTTACACAAGTCACTGTGTACACTGCAAAAGTATAACCACATCTAAGATAAAGAAGGACAGCTAAATTTACAGAATACTCTAGTTCTGCACAACAGCACTGGCACAGAAGGAGCAAATGACATCGTTAACTTAAATTCCTGCTACTACACAGGGAACTCTAGATGTTTAGAGGCTGACCAAAGCATCAGTTAATAGCAATGAAAAATATCCCTAGAAGAATTATTCATATGCGTCACCAAAAGGAGAAGTATGGTCTTCTTGTAGCTTTAGAGAAAAATACTGCAGATTCACTTTTAATTGCAGCATTAAAACCTAATATAAAGTATGCATGATCATGAAGGCATATATGCAAGCACAGTGCTTCACTTTTCTCATGTTATATCCCATTCAGAGTCAGAAACCCCTATGGCACTGATGTTACATACATTACTGACTTGACTCTTCAGTGTTTCTGCACCAAGTAGTTCTAGTGAAGAAGACTGTGCTAAAACTGCAGCTGTTGTAGAAGACTCTATAAAGGAACACTTCAAACTTCCGTATGTTTTTAAGCATGCAAACAGAGAGTCTGCATTTCTGTGAAGTCTACTTCTTGCATGTCACAGGTTAGAAACCTTAAAAGCAGCAAAAAATTTACCTAAAGAAAATGCAAAGAGAAAACTGGGGGCTGCATTACAGTTTTTCTTTGTCAAGAATGCACGCCAACTCACAGGTGTGTGCTGGCACTAGCTCTAATGCCCTTTGCACGGTCATTGTTGGGCTCTAGGACAAAAGAATGCTCTCAAAACAGTGGCAGCATTCTGCCCCTGCCTGCTGGGAATCAGCCACAGCACTTGAGAATACAAAGGCATGCCTTGAAAAACTTCCAGTGTAAATGCAATTGTGATTGCACCTCAGAAGTGGAGAACAACAGACACACAGAAATTATCGAAGTGAGGGATAACTCCCCCTTGTCTGTTGGACACGTGCCCCATTTGACCATACACCCAACACCCATCAGTTCACCAGACTGTGGCAGCTACAACCCTTCAGAAGACGTAACTAACAAGTGACAGCTGCTTGGGTTTGTATTTCATAATGTAAGGAACAAAACAAAACAAACACTTTAAGAGAAAGTAATACAGTTTTTGAGTGCTCTTTTCTCACAAGTTTATTTCGACTTCTCAACTCGAGCACTGCTGTCTTTGCTTTTTAATGCCACAGTCTCTTCACTTTGAAATGAAATTCTTCATCCATGATCACTGTGAAAACAACAAACACTTTATTCTGTTCTCTCAGGGTCTCACGCCTTTGAAATAAAAAAGCAACCAGTGTACCTAAAAGAGTCAAAACAATCCTTTCACTGCAAAAGGAAAAGTACAAAGGGTGATGTATAAGTCTCAAAAGTTTTAGTTAAATTTGGAACCTAGTAGATGAATTTTGTTCTACACACAGTTTTTAGGGATAGAATTCACCTTGAGATGAACTAATTCAGACAGAAGAATACGGAATATTAGAGGACCATTTTATCAAGATACTTTTTTTGGCTGCAATTCTTAGGCACAAACTGCAGAAAACTGCTTCATTCCAAAATAAGAAAATTGTTCTCTTAGACAGCTGTTCATGAAGAGACAAAGAGGAGCAGAACTAACTATAGTTTTGTTCTGTTTGAAAAGAAATGCAGCACAGTCTTTAAATCCCAACTTGATGCCTTCTGAAGATGGCTAGTAATAGCTGCCACAAGCTATCAAACAAAAATAAAAATAACGAAGAGGCATTTTCATCTGCAAGTTATTACAGAACTGAATTTAAAAATGAATTCCATTCTACTTTGAGTTATGGTTGCAGCAGCAAGCGCTGAGGTCTATTTTTCAATTTTTTCATCACATCTGAGTCATTTCTTTAACACTGATGCACTGGTTCTCACACAGCTGTCTAAGAACTCCACTGATTACTCAGTGCAAGTTCTCCTTGTTTCCAGCAGCTAAATCCCATTAGAAGTGGCTAAAAATACATTAAATGCTTTCTTATTAGTACATTTTTGGATCATCAGTTGTTGCAGCTGTAATGTGGATAGCAGGAGACAGAAGAACCGGATCAACAATAAAATGAACTCCTTTCGGAGATGTGTTCAGCAAAGCGAAAACACGCACGGTCTTTGATTTCTTGGGTTATCAGACCCTAAGAGCCATAAGGATTTTTTACTAAGTGCTTTTTTAAACAGAGCACTGGATCTGCTGAGACTAATCGTGAAGTTTCGAAGCTCATTGATCCCACTCTAAAGGCTGATGGAAAACACGATACCAAGTCTCTGCAATTTCTGCCAGAGCTCTCCTGCTTTGAAAGCAACACAGGGAAAGATAAATCAAGCAATTGCTCGGCGACGGTCTTCCGTCACAGCCCATTTCAGAGGTAAATCCTCATTTTCAAACAAAAATATAGGACCGGTGGCTGCTAAACCGAATTGGAGCTGCAGAGCTTGCTCTTATGAATCCAACTACCCTGGCTAGTCAAAAGCAGACCCTGAGCTGCAGCACAGCACGCTTAAAGGAGAAACAGCGACGAAGAGGTTTGACTCATGTGGATTTGAAGGAGCTGGACAAAACAAAACAAAATGCTGAACAACCCAGGTCCAGTACACGTAATCCAGGGCGCGGACTCTTAGTTAAATAAGGATCAGCAGCTACCCATGGGCCTTTGCCTTACATTTCAGTAAAGTCAGGGACCTGGTAGAGCCACTGCAGCAATTAACGAGGCCCAGAAGCACTCGTGCTGCGAAGGGACAGCGCACGGCGGAGAGGACCGCCCTCTCACGGCTCCCGCCGCGCCGCCCCACAGCCGCGCCTGGAGAGCAGCGATAACGGCCGCGATCGAACCCCACCCCCCACCCGCTTATCCCCTCGCGCGTTCAAACCCCCGCCCCGCGCCGCGAAGTCTCGCGAGAGCGAGCGCCATGCCGGAACCGGGCCCGGCCCCACCCCTTCGCCGCGCGGCCGGCGGCCTCAGCGCCGCGCACTGAGCGTGCGGCGCCGCCCGCATCCCGGAAGCGCTTTACGGCCGCGCTCCAGACCCCCTCCCCTTCTCCCTCCCTCCCCCCTCCCCCCCCCCCCCCCCGCTCGGTAGACCCGGGGCCGACCGGAGAGCGCGCCCGCATCAGGAGCGGGGGGGGCCGCCCCCCCCTCCGGCGGCCGCCGTCCCCTCTCCAGCAGCCGCCGTCCCGGAGGCCCCGGGGCAGAGCGAGGGGCCGGGCGGGCATGCAGCCGCCGCCGGAACCGAGCTCCCAGCGCAACACGGTGAGGGGCGGCCGGGAGGGAGGGCGGGCTGGGGACGGGCCGGGGCCCAGGCCTCCGCGCCTCGTCGTCGTCGTCGCCGCCGCCGCCCCGGCCCGGGCTGGGGTACGGGACGGTCGTGTCGGGGCCGCTGGGGCGGCATTGGCTGCCGTACGCCCACGCGGCCGGCGGGGAAAACTTTGCGCTTTGTTTCTTGGGGCTCTTCGTGGCGGGGCGAGAGGGCGGGTGGCTTCTGTGTGGTGGGATGCTGCCGGTGTGGGATGTAGGGGCGTAAAGAAATGGAAGCGCGGGTAAAGGGGGGGGGTGGTGCTGCTTCTTGGACGGGCTGACTGCAGGATGATGATGATGCTGCTGCGGTGGTTTGGCTCCGGAGGTAGCAGGGCCCTAGGTGTGCTACGGTAGCTGTACTCTGCAAGACTAGGAGGGCGATCGTCCCTCTGAACTCGGCACTGGAGAGGCCGCACCTTGAGTACTGTGTTGATTTTGCAGTTTTAGGCCCTTCCGTACAAGAAAGACGTTGAGTCCCTGGAGCGTGGCCAGAGAAGGGCAGCGAAGGGTTTGGAGCACGAGTCTAATGGGGAGAGGTTGAGGAAACTGGGATTGTTCAGCCTTGAGTAGAGGAGGCTCAGGGGAGACTCTCTGCGGCCACCTGAAAGAAGATCGTAGTGAGGTGTGGGTTGGCTTCTTCTCCCAGGTAACAGTGATAAGACAAGGGGTATGGTCTGAGGTCATGCCACGGGAGATTCATGTTGAATATGAGGAAAAATTTCTTCTCAGAAACAGTGGTGAGACATTCTTAGAGGCTGCCCACCCGCGTCACCATCCCCGGTGGTGTTCAGGAAAAAGGACAGGTGAGGCAGCGAGGCGCACAGATCAGTGGGCTTGGTGATGATGGGTCGACAGTTGGACTTGATGATCTTAGTGGTCTTTTCCAACCATAAATGATTCTATGCTCTGTCCATAGTCTTGACTTGAGCTCTGCAGCAGTGTTCCTTTTCCCCTCTTTGTCCATTTCAGATATCTGCTGAAAGTAGATAGTAGAGACTGACTGCTCTTGGTGTGCTGATAAGTGCCCATGCTGATGTCTACTGTGATTGAAATTGAGTAGTAAGTGTTCATTTATAGGCTTGTAACAGGTCTACTCGATCAGTGCTGCTCTCAGAGGGCTTAGTAGAAAAATGTGTAGCACATACCAGCCCGTGTGATCAGAGGTCCATAACTGCTTGGATAGCTTTGATTTTCTTTCCTTCCAGACTCACGAGAAAAGAGCACTGATTTCTTCTGCCCCTTGACCAAGTATATATTGTGTTAGCATATTTCTTGTAAAAAGAAGAAACATCAAATTCATTTCCTCTTAGCAATGAGAGAGGAACAGGGTTCTTAGAAAATAAGTATTTCACAACACTTATTAAAGTCAGCCCTTGGCCCTGCCCTGCTAATCAGTGTTGGCTGGGGGCAGCAATCTAAACAATAATGTAACCACTTGTATCAGCTTGTGTATAGACTGTCTCAGGTCCTGAATGAAGTGGATCAGTTTTTACACATATGAGGAAAAGAGAGAGCTGTTGGTGTTTGTCTGCCTTTAGTCTTATATCTTTTGTCTAAAGCACAGTGAGATGGATGAGATTGATAGATGCAGTCTATAAGTTGACTACACTTTTATGGTTTATTTTCATCTGCCTAACGTCATAACTTTTAATATAGGCAACTGCAGATAAATTTAAAGAGGATATTGTGAGGTTTGTGTCCATTTTTTTTCTTCTTGTTTTCTGGGTCTCACTGAGGCTCCTTTCTGTTAGTCATTGTCTTGAGGAGGACTGGATGAGTTGAATAGCTGTTGTGGAAACTTTCCTTCTTTTCTACCTAGTTTTGGGAATACATCTGTGCTGATACCAGTCCGCTGAATGGCAGAGGAGTAACCATTTCTAATTGTAAATGATTCTTCTGCATTCTTCCAGAAGAGTAATGCACAGTTCTTAGGGTTACGTGGCAATAGCTTGACTCTGTCACCTCTTGGAAACTACGTAGATCTTAAATGAAAGTAAGTTTTTGGCTGAACTAGGCTGTAGATACTTCCTCCTAATTTTGATCCTGTAGTGTGTGTTTGAATTAGGGTATGTAGTCCCAAAAATATGCTTGATTGGATGCAGATTTGCATATTTCTAACATGTCTGCTTAGTCATCCAACTCTACTCGAGCATGACACATTTTGCTCTAGGAGAGTGTACGTAACACTGTTTCCAGTACTGTGAGCTGAAGTAGGTGCAGTGTCTGGTGTGTTATGTAGTTGTCTCTGCAAGTATAAATGTTAGTAAATATATCTATAGTGGAAGACTTTGTAATTTGTTGCATTTGTATGGCAGGTGACAAACTGAGAGTGAAACTAAGAGAGAGTTTGTATATAGCTTCAGATGTTTTCATAAGCATCTTTTGCGCTGCTTTTTATGCAGGTGTTTCAAGTTACAACGTTGAAATACCTGCTGCTTGTGGTTTTGCGGTGTTGTTTTCCTCTCCTTATTGTTGCCTTTACACGAACAGAGGGGAACAAACCCTTAACTGGGAATTGGTAGTTATCTATGTAATGTGGATTTTCTGATTATTTGTTTCTGTGGACACGTAATATAACAAAATATTGTCTAAAGGGTGATATTAAGTGGTTTGTAAAAGACCAAGTATCATATTGTTGAGATTGCATGTGTGGTAATGTCAGGGTGGCAGTTTGCACGTGGGAAAGAGAGAGAGTTCAGAAATATTTGTTTAGAGTCATTTATGCCAGTGTTAAAGGCATGATCTCTTATACTGTGGAGGTACGTAATCAGTCAGCAACTTCTGTGCTTTGTCAGCCAGCACTTAAAAGATGGCACTGTAGCATCAGTATCCAGAAGACTCGTGGATGCTGAACCTTTTCCTAGGCATGAGAAGCTGCGATCATCTGGCAAAATTCAGTGTGTAATAAGATGGTGAGCCAAGCTGTAATGTTGCTAATAAACCATACGGATGAAGATGGTCACGGAGTTCTTAATATTTGTTCTTTTTCCCTCTTTAAAGATAATTTATGCTACGTAGATCACACAGGGTGAGTCTCAGTTTCATGTCAGAGTGGACCTAGCGTTTCAGTATTTGTGCATCTCCTTGATTATTATTGCAGATGTTTCTCCCGCTTCAAGTGCTGTTTTGTAACAGCCAACATATCAGTAAAGTACAAAAGTAAAGAATTTCATTTCTGTTAAGTTTATGTAATACAGCTTCTCGTTACTAAGAAGCAGTTGTTCTTGGATTCCAGTGTGCTTTATTTTCTCGGGGCCTGAAGTAGTGGTATTTGAAAAGCATCTTTAATGTATGACCAGATTCTGTCCTGACCTCACTCTTTCTTAAGGAACATTACTTCTTTCACTCCTTTCAGGGATTGTATAAAGCAGAAAGCAAACAGTAAAATGACAGAGGTAAAGGTCATTGTGCTATAGCAGTATTCAGTAGCCTGTCACAGCTAGAGTGTACGTTTTGCTACTGATGTGTTTTCTTGCTGATGGATAATTGAGAATATTTTCTTAAAAACATTTTTTGGCTGATTGTTTTTCGTCAGTCATGTTCCACAGTCAGTGTGCTTTAATGAAATGCTTGCAGTCAAATAAAATTGTATGTCCGCTGAAGCGTGTGTTAATTTGAAAAGTGGATTGGTTTCTGTGAATATGGTTGAGTTAAGGATGCTTTCAGAAAAAAAATCTCCAATACTACCGGTGTTTGTCTCATGTACTGGGGCAGGGAAAAATACGGATACTTTTCTAAAACATTTTCAGTGTTATCTCTTCAGATTTGATAAAGGGATCCACAGCAGTGGCAGTGTTTTAATCTGGTTGTGTCTTTAAACTTTCCTTTTTTTTTTTTTTTTTTTTTCCATTCCTTGGTTACATTTGGAGGTATTTGTCCTGAAGTCTCATCTGTTAACGAAATTTTTACTGGTTTACTATGTCTTAGAATACTGAAAATAGCTTGTGAAAGGCTTCTCTGATTCTTTGTGTGTCATCGAATTTGTCACACTGTGTATAAAACCTCCAGTATGATTCTTTCTGTTCTGTGGGGAGCTTGTGTACTTTGGCTTAACTCAAGCATGAATGTTTACTCCTAACACTTGGAGGAATCAGGGATTTGTTTTCTTCCTTGTTATTTTTTTTTCTATCGAGCATGCGATAAATAATAGTACATGAAAGCATAGAGAATTGTTCTTTCTTTGCCTGGATTCTGTGCAAGCTCTGAAAGGAACTTAACGTTTGCCTTTGTCACGCGTGTACCTGAAGATGAGCTTGCAGAAGCAGTGGGCTGGGTACTGGCACACTGCTATTGAAATAGGCATGTTTTTCTTTCCTGAAACTCTTAAGATTGTCCCGATGGAATAGTGATTCTCACTGTAATACTGCTATCATCAGATCAACTGTGACATATACACTTAAAGCAAAGTGTTCGTTCTGTACGGTTTCACCGTTCTTTCCCAATTGTTCAAAAAAAAAGGTTAACAGGGTAATTTTTTTTACTAACAAACATTTCTGTGTCAAATATAATCTTTCTTCCCACTGATGCTTTGAAGGCATTAAAACCTCTTTTTTTATTATTATTATTTTTTCCATAGCAATTTTACAAAATTGCCACTTGTACAGAATCAGTCTTTTGCTTCTGGGTGATCTGATGCTGTACAGATGTGACTTTAGTAACCTGGGGGTTGTTGACTACGTGTTTTAATTCAACTGAGGTCACTTAGATTTTAACAAGAAATATTGTAATGGCTTTGGAGGTTGGCGTGAGTTTGTAGCTCGCTGCTAAGTTTCAAGTGGGCAGTATTGGGCAACAGTTCTTTTAGTGAGGATCTCTGCTTTGTTTCCTGCTGTTATGACAACACTGTGAAAAAAGCAGTCATAGAAGTTTCTTACTATTCTTTTTTTTTCCCCTCATATGCAGCAGTGATCTGTGCAAGTATTTCAAAACAAACCTCACTGTTCGTCTGCAAGTGTTTTGTGCCTTCTGGGTTTGAGCCTTTGAGTAACTTGTTAGGGTGACGTATGTAGTTTTGCAGTTTCTTTTACTTCTGTATTGGAGATATTAGCCTTCATTGTGTACCCGTTCCACTAGCAGGTAGCAACAGTGGGCTGAGTCTGTGTTCATGTCTAGATTCCTTTTGTGCTTAAGTTTTTTCTCTTTTCTTTTCCTTTCTTGGAATATCCAGTTTAAAGGAAGAGAGGTCTGGAAGAAGTAAGTCTCTAGCTTATCTTTTGCAGTGGAATAACTTCTAAAATGTCAGAGTGACCCTCTAAAATGAAATCTACCTCTTTGCTTTCGAAGCCCTTACAAGGTAGAGGAAATGCTTCTTTTGCTTTAAATAAAGTTCCGAGTCAGCTAAATGTTCCACCTGCCGATCCCTTTTCAGATTTGGGAGATGAGGTGAACGAGGCTGAAGGTAGCCTTAGACCTAGGAGACCTGAATAAGATCAGTTTTTTATCAGTCTTCAGAAGTGACCTTCTACTCTATTTGAGAAAAGAGGAGACAAAGAGAAATTAAAGGGTCAGAAAGTCAGCAAAGCTGTGCTGAAACCAGTCTGGTCTAGGAGGAAGAGTTCCATGATGGGGAGATAAAGTCATCCTTTACTGAAGTCACTGATTCATCAGGTTTACCAACTACGAGAACGAATGTTGCCCTTATCAAGGATTGCTCCGAACTTGCTGTTTTTAGTACCGCTGGGTGGGTAACATCTCCCTGTACTGATGTGGACGTTGAGGGAGTTTCATCTCTCTTTCCTGTCATTACTCAGCAAGTTGCTAGAACCAACAACACAGACACTGCTAGTACTGTGACAAGCAGCACTCCTGTTTCTGGGGGAACACCCAGACAGTTGAGAGCTGCTTTTCCCAAACTGAGACCGCTTCCTGTAAAAGTTGTAACAAAAATGCCTGGCAGGTCTCTGAAGAGCATATGTTACCCAAGATGTGATCAGGGCAGGGACACGACAGCTTGCAGTGTGTGCACAACTCAGGTCTGTGTCATTTGCAGGAGTCCTGGAGCAGTTTGTTCTCATGTACGGCTGTGAGCAGGAGGTCAAGAATTAGCATCCTTTGCCAGGTTGCTAGTGTCCGATGGACGATTCCCCTGTTGGAAGCAACTGAAAAGATAGCAGAAATGCTCCTCCTTTTCTCAGATTTTAAGTGATTATCTTCTCTAGGGGAATGTTCTGCATGCTTATTTCTTTTTCAAGACTGAGAGAAAAAGCTTATTCCTTTTATTAATTGCCAGTCTTGGACTCATTGAGACAGTCCCCGTGGGGATTGCTGTTCATGGAGTTAATATTTATAAGAACTGGATGGAGGGGAGGTAGTGTTAAGGAATAGATAGGAAAGTATCAAAAGAATTTGCAACTCTATTCTTGCATGAATTCTATTTAAAACAAAACTAAATATGTCCTTAGCTGCTTTTTTTTTCCCCTGCTATATTGTTTTTAGAGTCAACATGATACTTTTTGTCCCCCTTTGATAGAATGCTAGAAGGAAAAAAAAAAAAGCGTAAGTATTTATTGTGATCTTTGTTTGAGGAGGGTGGAAGAGTAGTTCTGACTCAAACATTTTATTATCTCTTATTCTTTCATTATGTGGTAGGGTATAAGATACAGGGAGTACAGACACATGAAACAATAGCTTTCATTATTAAGATAACAGTGACCTGTTTCTGTTTTGGGGTTACTCAGCATAAATTTGCTTGAGTGTCATCATTGGTGTAGCTGTTGATAACTGTATCCTCTTGTCCCTTCGCAGAATATTTGTTTAAGATTTGTCAGTAGCAGTGTATAGTAAACCCTCCTGGTATTTTGAGTTAATTTTTAGATGCTATTTTCTGAGCTATGTTTATTTACTTCTTTTGGCCACTGTTGTTGCTATCCGTAAAAATGCTTATGGTGAGTGCCACATGCTTACATAAGCTGCACTCATTTTTAAGTGAAACTATTTATGGCACAGGCTATCTAGTCTGTTCAGAAAATGAAATTTCCACATGCTCTGGGGGGGAATCCATGTCGACTCACAAAGAGACTTTTGGTCTCTTTTCCTGTTTATTTTGTTGGTGGTGGGTTGGGTTTTTTTTGTGTTTTTCTTTTTTTCTGGATTTTTTTTTTTTTAATGTTAAATGTGCTGGGCGAGTTATTTCTGAGTATTGCAAAATATGTGAATTATGTAAACATGTTATATAATTGTAAATAATCTTAATTATTATTAAACTGCAAGAAATTGCAGGTAATCGAAACAGAAAACGACCGTGATGCTTTTGATTATTTGTTTGTAAGTAGTGATGGCCTTCTGTTACCTAGTTTGAATACCCTGGTTGCTTGGTTACCTGAGGGTATATACATACAGTGTGACAGAATGGCTGTTCAGTAGACAGGTACTCATTTGTTGGAACTGTTGTGGTTATTCCAGCAGTATTTTAAGAAAGCAGTACAATAGTTAAATTGCAAGTGTATTAAACATCGTTCAACTGGAGTTCCCGTGGCTGTTACTTGAATTGGTGACTATGGAAAAAAAAAAAATGCTTGAACGTGGAATGAGTTTACTGAGGATAAGTCCTGAAGGTTGAATTATAGCAGATTATTAAACATCTGCAATTTGTTAGTTTTATGAAATAAGATAGACATGGGGGATGATTCCTGAATGTTTTAATGTAATTTGAACATTTGTTGTTGAGTACCTTTTCTCCAGTGATATGTGAGACTGGCAAACATGTTTCATGTGTTTAATTCTTTCATGACTGCGGATTAAACTCACCTCACTTCTGTGTACCTCATAAAAAATGGTAACGTTTTTCTGGCAGTATATAGGTAATTTGTATAGTTTGTCCCCCGGTGTAAACTATGTTCTGTTTGGTGATTTTTTTTCTTTGCTTACTTCCTTCTCAACTCACCTGGGCAGATAGCTCTTAGCTTTGTTTTTAACATGGTCATAGCTCTTCCTGATTCTTACAAACAAAAGGAAATGATCACTTGGAACAGAAAGTTTTCAGGGAAGCCGGAAGCAATCAGCCCCTCTGCAAGCTTGGGTTCCTGGCTTTCTTGAGTGTAGGTCATTTGGATGTCACAGGATACTGACTGCTCTACCACTTAACCTTGTAAATAAGATTTTTAGTTATCAGTTTTCTTTAGGGTCTAAACCACCAGTGTAGCCAGTCAGTCACGTCAGTCTCTTCAAAGCCTGCAGCAGCTGTGAGGTGGCTGTATCCCAAATGGACAGAAAGCTGCTTCGAGGGGTCAGAGCTGGGTGTCTTTTGTGGATCTAATAATGAAATAGTCTCTTCTGTTGCCCTGCTCTCTGTCTTACCTAAAGGAGGAGTCTGCTTCTGAGCTACTCCTAGCCAGATCTCCTTGTGATCGTTTTGGTCTGGCACTCCTCTCGCACATGGCTGCCTGCCTGTGGTCCAACATTTTCTATCTATTCTTGCACAACACTTCATACCCTTTTGAGATGAATGAAGGAGCTGATCCACCTAGCGTTTGGTGTTTGTAAAGGAAAGCTTTGCTTTAGCAATCGGTTTGCTATTTGTACCTCAGAACTGAGAGGAGCAAGCATACGAGAAAAAGGAGAAGCAGATTCTCATCCCAGAATTGGTGTATTCAAGTTGTTATGAAACAGTCAGACCAGACTTCCTATGTGATAGTTAGCTCTTGTGCAAGCACCCAATTCAATTGGTAGTTTGTGCTATAGCGTTTTATGCTGGGAAGTAATTGCTGAGACAAAGTGTTTTTTCATTCCAAAACTTGATTACTCAAATTTAATATTGTTTTGTAGCTATTGCTCACTTCTTTCAATGTTTAATGTTTCCAGAGTTCAACAACAGCAAAAAACCCATCTTCTTTTCTGGGGTTTTGTTATGAGGTTTTTCTTATTTGTTCATTTTTTGCTCTCAGTTGTGATAACCCATGCTAGAGGGAGAAAATAAAACCCTTTCGGATGTTCAGTACTCCTTTCATTTGGAAGTCAAGAGTTGTAGTAGTTGTTTGCTGTATTATGGTATTAAAATTATTCATGTTATTAAAAAATTCTCACCCTGAATCCTACTTGAAAAAAGCATGGTGTGATTCTTGACAGTGCTCAGTTTTTGACAGCTGTTACATATGTAGTAAATATTTTGGTATAAAGGAGCAGTCCATAGTGTGGTGTTTGAGCTGAAACATATGCTCGTTCTTCTTCGTGCGTTCTGGGTTTTGTTGGAATCAGTTGATCTGAGTGTGTGTAACTGCATGAAGCGTGTCTTTACTCTTAGGCATATTTGGGAATGTGTTGAGTGTTAAGACAGTGACTCACTGGGGTACTTTTTTTTTTTCCTGTCTTTCTAATTTTTAAGTATGTAGAAAATTGTTCTGGTTAAAGTGAATGGTTGTGGAAACGTGACAAGTTGTCAGGCATCCTGTATATGGGCAAGTATGTACAGAGAGTTCTGCTTGTATTTTCTTAACATGTTGTCAAAATCAGTGTGACATTTGTTGAATTAACTTGAAAATCGGGCAAAATAGAAGGTAAGAAGGATAAGCTGCTCACTCAGCAGAGGAGAATTAGTGGGCTCTGAGCGTCTGAAGAAGTCACTGGGGCTGTTTGGTTAAGTAGGGGGTGTGATTGTTCACACCATGATTTCAGAATCAAAGCATCAGGTTACGGGGTTCAATTTACGTATTTTTGCTTTCAGTTCCTGTTTCTGGAATCTACAAATGTGCAAGTGATAATAGGACAAGAGGTAAATGGTTTCAAGCTAAAAGAAGGTAGATTAAGATTAGACATGAAGAGGAAATTTTCTACCCAGCAGGTGGTGAGGCAGTGAAACAGGTTGTCCTGAGATGCTGTGGGTGCCCATCCCTTCAAGTTCAAGGCCAGGTTGGATGGGCCCCTGGGCAGCCTGATCTAGAGTTGCAACTCTGCTCACGGCAGTGGGGTTGGAAGTAGGTGGCCTTTCAACCCCAGCAATTATGTGATTCATGCTGCTTGTTTCTGTGGCAGACATTGTCTGTTGGTTCTTGGCTGCAGGGGAATAACTGTGGCAGCAGTGTGTTTGGCTGATGAGAGGTGACTGCAAGTTATTTTAAACCTTAGATGTCCCTGATGCTTAGGCTTCTGCTGTATGCAGGTCCATACTAGATTTGTGGGCAGTTATGACACTGATATGTTTTTTCATCTGAGTCCTCGGCAAATTATTTTCTTCTAAGACTCCAGGGAGTTAGACTGAGACCTGTGTTTCAGATTCAGATCCTTTGTTTCCGGGTGAACAGCTGGTTATGTTCTGTGCTGTTGCGCTTTGGAAAACATATGCATGCTGCCACTTGAGAAAAGAAATCGGGAGGTTGGTTAAAGAAGTAGCTTGACACTGTTTCCTTCTTTGTTGCAGTGTTAAAGTGAAGAAACCAATAATCCAAATCAAGTAAAAGACTTAAGCTCCTGTAGCTTGCATCTGCAACTCCTCAAACTATTGGTTATCTGTTTCACTGTTGTATTCTTGTGACAGTGGATAGCACTGAGTACAGATTTTAGAGGAATGTAAGGAATGTTTCAAGCAGTTCGTTTGCTGCTGTTTTACCAAGTTATCCACCAACCTACCATGTAAGAAAGGAGAGATCTGACACAAGAAAAGCAAGTAGCACGTTTAGAGAACGCACCTACCTTGAGATGCTGTCTTGTTCTAGCAAAGTGAACTAATCCAAACATCTTGAAGAATGGAACGAGTTAGTAACTATATTAATTTTGAACTGTCTTCAAGCCCTTTTTTTTTTTTTCTTTCTCTAAAGCAGGATTGTAAGGATAGCTTCCTCAAAGGGGAATGAAATCAGAACGGTTTATCCTACTAGCCTTAATGGAGTGCAGTAGGGCAGATCGGGATGAAAGTCTCTGCCTTTAGAGATGTACTGATTGCTTTGAGTGTTTTACGTGCGTGTTTAACTCGCACTTGGAAGAATAATCTTGGCGTAGAATAGAAATAAGCCATTTTTAATTGTGAACACAGTCTGTCCTGAAAAGTCTGGAAAAGTTACTTATTCTACTGTTCTTGAAAGTTTCAGGAAGTGCACTTCATTCATTTAACTTTTATTCAGATTTTTTTTTTTCCCTGTAGCTTGATTTGATGAAAGTGAATTTTGCTCGTAACTTCTACCATCAGGCAGCCATGTGGAGTCAGCTGGAGAAAGACTGGCTACTGGCGAAGGACCTCTTTCCTTTTAATTTTGTCCTATAAGCCCAGATTAATAGAGCAACAGATTGGTTAACATTTTCCTGGTAAAACTCATGATTACAGACAGGGGACTTAAGCTGTATCATCAGAAAATTGCTCTTTTTGTACTCAGCTATTCATATAAAGTCATGTGTGCCTCAGCCAGGAATTGTGTTAATCTTATCTTCTGGCTCTGAGATTTTCTGGCCTGCTACCAGCCCAACAGAAACAAACAAACGTGGCCTGCCTGCTGACAACCTGTCTTTGCATACAGTGTCGGGGAATAATCAAACCAGGCTGCAAACGGAGTTTTTCTTGACCTATCAAAGTCATGACGTGTTTTAAATGAGGGCCGAAGCATGGTCTCTAGAATCGATTCACGCTGGTATGTAACAGAGTGACTGAAATTCATAAAGCTTCTAGTATGGAGGCTATGGAAATGTCAGAAAAATCAGTTTCCCTCTTGTGCTCTGGATGGAGTGCACAGAAAAGCACAAAAGTTATTTACGATGGGAAATGGAAGTCAGTATAATTTAGGGAAAAGTTCAGTGTTGGTCGCTGTCCTTTTACTGCTGCCATCTGTAGCCTCTCAGCATGCCTTTTTTTTTTTTTTTTTTTTTATAAAAAAGAAAACACCTGATTTAGTGCCAGGCTTTTTGTATGGAAGGGGATACTCCAAAGCTTGTGTCAAGGAAAGTTGTTGGATACTGTTCAAGTCCTTTGAAGCTGTACAATACTTCTGGCAGGAACGCAGTAGTGCATTAAGATGAACAATTTTATTCATGTTCTGGTCTTTCCATTATCTATATTGCTTTTCCTGTTTATGACCTGCGATTAGGGAACGAGAGTGTCTTAAGCATCTAGAGTTCCTTGTGGAGCTTTGCCATTGAAGCAGTTCCACAAACAGGGCACTTACAGCTCTGCCTGGATGCAGATTAGTCAAACATTATCCTATACTACCAAGATTTCCCACTCCGGTAACTCAGGTATAGGACTTGCTTAGGAAAACTCTCCTGCTGGGGTCACATTCATCTGTTATTTTAAGATGAAAATCATCTCCGCTTATCCCCCAACATACTTTCTGGGGAGACATCTCTGCATACAGATGTTTTTAAAAGTTTGATCTGGAGTTTTGTATGATACAACATCTGGTTCTGTCTATTTAGGCATATAAATGGTGGCAGACTTGCCATATTTTAAGGTATCTTTTCTGCTCCACTAGCAAATTGGGTACTGCAGTTCCTCATCCGCAGCATACTCTTGAGCGTCTGTGTTCCTATATGTGTGTATTTTTAATCTTATCAGTACATATGCTTATATTTATTGCTGTATTATAATGATACAAATAAATAAAATAATGAATAGATACATTGATACGGTGCTACATATTATGTCACCTCTGGCACGGCCTCCTTTTTGTGACAGTTTCGGAGTATTCATGCTAAGAGTTGTCCAAGTGGGCAAAGTTTTAGGAGTTCTTAACCAATTCTCCTGCAGCGGTGCAGCAGACAGGCATGCTGTGTAACTTGTCTGCTGTATTTTATAGCAATTAGACATGTCATGGAAATTCAGTCCACTGGGAGGTGGAAGCTTAAACTTTCAGAAATGGGCGTTGATGTTTTCTGGTGATTAGAGAGTATTTTGGTTCATGTTTCTCTGCACTTAATCTTTAAGCTGCTCCGTATCGAGCTGCTTCCTTGTTCTTTCTTTCTCTGCCCCCTCCCTATTTCTGTCTCATTTTTTGTTCCTGTTTGTGTGTGCTTTTCCACTTCCCTCCTCTGTTTCCTCCGTGTAGAGTCATATCCTCCATTAGCGTGTGTTTGCTGTGGATCCTGAAAGGAGATTTTTCTCATCTCCTCGCTTGACTATGCGTTTTTCTAATCTAAGGTTTTTCATTTAGTTTAAGGTGAGCAGAGCGAGGCAGGGTTGGCAGCAGTCAGGCCAGAAACAGTGATGCACAGGTGTTTGCACCACTTTCTTTGCTTTGTGATCTTTGAACTGGTCCTCTGGGTGTAAGAGTTGTGACAAGTACAATATACAGGCAGCCTTTATAGAACACGTTGCTTTTGGCATTATTGTCAGTTATACGAGCCGATTATTGCACAAATCATTTGAGTTGAAATTAATGCTCGTTTTATCTTTGCATTAAAAGGAATGTTCTCCGCAAGTGTAAATGTGCTTTGCAGTCAGTTTCTTTGTGGTGTGGTAGAATGAAAAAGTTTGAGGTCGGTGCTGTTACAGGAATTGTCTGCAATGTATCCTGTAGTGTTCTTGTGTATAGGCAGTTCTAAGTCTTTTGAGTTCAGTTAGTGTACCTAACACAGAACGTAGTCAAGATATGTCATATAAAAACCTGTGGAATACTAATCAGAGGAATTTTGCTGTGGGCCACCCAAATAAATGGAATAATCGATGCTATACCACTGAATGCAAGAAGTGCAGCTGAGTGCCTTTGTGGAAATACAAGCAATCTGAGACAGCTGACCTGATTGTGCTGCTTTTACTCTGCAGATGGGCAGTGGCTTCTTTCAGATTTATTGATAGCAACTCATTTACATAGAGAAAATGCTTTAGTACGGCGGAGACCGAACAACAGTGAAGGTGTAGAAGAGTTAAACATTTAGGTTAACTGTTTGAATACCAGTCTTCTTGAAACCCCTGGCTTCATTGAATACTCACCACGAGCTCCTGCAGAAGGAAGGGTTTTCATTTTGTGGAAGTCTTGCAGGAGGTCTCACGTTTTGACAGGTGTAAATGCTTCTTACATCAAAACCCATTCTTGCATGTCTTACGAGGGAATTCAAAGTGTGGCAGTCAATTTGTGATGTAGGAGCTGGAGTAGATGCTGAAAATCACTTATCCTTTTTAGCACCTCTTTGGGTGGGACAGCATTAAATCCCTCTGGTTGAGAGGAATGCTGGTTGAGAGTCAAATTGGTAAGCTGCAGGTAATTCTGCCTTCATTGCAGTACTCAGAATCATATAATCTGTGAGAAAATTTAATGTCGCTTTTGAGAAGGAAACACTTTCTGGAGTTATTGTGTATTAAACAATATTCCAGTATTTTTGCAGTTTACTGGCAGAGTTTCCCACTAGTATAAATCTTGGATTTTAGTAGCTGTTAAACTTGGAAGTAGGAGTAGCAAAGCGTACTTCAGTGGACAGATGGATTTGTCATGTACTTTTTCCCATGCTCTTTAGTATATGTTTGATTTAATATATTCTCTTATGGGAATATGTATTCCTTCTGACTCTTTTTGACTTCTAAAACAGGATGTAACCACAGGTGTGTGTGTGTGTGTGTGTATTATACGTATAAAACATTATATATAATATTTACAATGCTATATATATAGGCAGTTACAGGATTATAAAACTGCTTGTAGCAGGGCCAACATTTGGAGTTTCAGAATTAGGAAATCTGACTGTGGTCTGGTTTACCTCGAGGTTTTTTCCACCCATGCCTGTAGTTCACAGATACTCAGTCAGTAATCACAGGTGTTATTTCCTGGCAAGAATGTCAGTTCATCGTCCTCCTGGCTTTTGATACCGACGTCATAATTATGATAAATCTCAAGGTTATCTTTTTTGGCATACAAACTCAGTTGTGCTTACTGCTTTTAGTTTCACTTGGTGTTCTGCAGAACACTTCTGGGAAGTTAGCACTTGCTGCTTGGTCAATCAGTGCACTGAGAATTTGCTGTGTTACAACTGTCACGTGGTGAGAGCTGCATCCAGTTGCGTAGCGGAGCAAGAGAACCATAAATATCTAACAAAGTATTTACTAATACTTAGCATCTTGGCTAGTCACCCTATTAACAGCTTACTTAAAGGATGCGTGCTAAAGGGATTATCATTTTAACAGTTACGTAGTCTTCTCATTGTCACTCCGTTTTTAGTATCTCCTGCTGTAATGTTTTGGGCAGTACCCATAAGTATACTCCACATTATGGAGATTTGACTTTTATGTAGTGAGATTTTTTGACTCCTTTTCATTGCAAAGCAGCAGTTAAGTTCTCTTATTGTCGTAAAGCGTTGCTACCCTCCAGGACAGAAATTGATTGTGAGCAAGGCCATAAAATAAGCTGTGGCTTGTTTTGAAGCTGTTAGATGTTTGCATACTTTTCCCTATAAACTAAGTCCTTTTCCACCTTGTAACGTGGTACCTGTTGGTTTTGTTTCTTCTTTGCAAACACCACGGTGGGTTTTTTCTTATGCCTTCTGACAGTGATGGAAGAGGAAGAGCAGTAGATAGCATCTAAATGGTCTGGTGTTATCTGGTGGTTTACAAGGATGACAGACCATAATAAAGAGAAAATAATAAAGCAGAGCAAATACCAAAGCACACAGAGCAGCACTAGACGTGCATCTAAGAGGAAATAGCACTGATTGTAGCTCCTGTTTTTTTTTTTTTATCTAGCAGCAGATATTGTTAATGTGTTTGCCCATGCGTTATGCTTCAGTCTTATTTCCAGGCAGTCTCACTGGTGTATATAAAGGATTTCCTCTCTCCTGGTTTCTCCTACATTGGGATTATACGTTGCCTTCTGTGAGGTGAAGACAAACCACGTTGTATCTGCGTGTTCCTCATCTACAGAAACTGCTAAAATTGTTTTCAAGCATGGATATAACCACTGATCATTGCCTAAATTTAAGCAAAAGAAAAAAAATAGAGAAACGGTGTCTCCATTGCTTTACCCTCCTGATTCATCAGTGTGAGCTGGCAGTTACTGTTGCCATGCTTGCTTTAATGAGTTATGTTCTGCTTTGGTACGTGGGGCTGTAGTATTCTGTCAGGTGCCACACCTGTGTAACTACACAGGGAAACAAAACCAAGAATTGGCGGGTGAGCTTGCACAACTTTACCACGGTGTAAGAAACCAATTGGTCAGCAATTTGTCAGCTCTGTCTTCTTCTGCCACATACTCCTTTGTATTTCCCACCACCTTCCTGCTACCCAGGAGCCTTTCACTCTGTTGATCTTTTATACAAGTGAATGAACGTTCATAAGACAGCTTGCCAAACTCCTCAGTTGTGGTTTTAATAACTTAGCCAGTCACTTCAGATCAAGTGGCAGCAGCAAGCTGAGCTCAGCTTTGAACACTGACTGCTCTTCTTTTGCTTTGTTGAGCTTAGTGCGTCTGTATGAACTGATAAAATGTCTTGAAGTTCTGCTTTATATTTATATCCAGCTCTGCTTCCAGGCTGTGAAGCAACATACTGCATTAGCTGTGGTGTGTCACACTGTAAATAAAAAGTGCCTGTGTTACTAATGGTGGTTGTGGTTTGTGAGGCGTGAGAGAAGCTCTTAGATATACGTAATCCTAAAAATTATTTTAGCTGGACCGTTATGGAGAAAAGCAATTCTTGTTTTTTGTGATGCAGTGTGGTTAAACAGTGTGAGTGTGTCCCTGTACAGGAAAAACTGCTGTCTTGGCAGTGCTGTAACAGTTCAGTTTTTTGCATTTCTGAGATTTCAAGCTGGTAAATGTTCATGAAGTTGTCACGTTACCATAAAAGTACTTGTCTTGCTCTACTGCAAGAGCAATTGAAAGCCTTAGCTAGATTGGTGACAGCTGTGGGATTGGTTATTTGTTTTTGTTTAATAGGATAGTTAAATGGAAATATAAACAGTTTTGATTTGAAGGTAACCGTGCTTCCAGAGGCTGCTCAAGGATTAGTGGTGTGGTTACGTGATCGCATCTGTAGCGGGGTCACGCGCCAGGCCCAGTTACAAGGCTATAACTGTGTGCAGATTCCTATTGAACAGTAGGTATGTGTGGGATGGGATGCTTTCAAAATAAAGAAGGAAGATGTTTTTGTTAAGTTGATCCTTGGTATAAAGAAACTCAGTTTGAATGATGTTGAAATTTTATGGTCTTTACTTATGCAAAGCGTGTTACTTATTGGAAAAAAAAAAAAAAAAGATGCTGCTGCTTGACAGCTTTCCTACAGTGTGTCATCGTTGTAATTATACACCTCAGCATCTGCTTGAGTATTGAAATACAGAAATGAAATTGCAGTGTGATTGCATACCATTGTAGAATTCACTGGCCAAAACCACGTTCGTTATTTGTTAGATAAAGACCAAGATGTATTAATTCCTTGTCTAACTCACTGCTTTCTAAATCTGTCAGGTGAGCTAATTCCCTCCTTGTCTTCTCGTGATTTACTATTGGCATGCAGTGTCTGGAGAGTATTTTAGCCTTTGGAAGCACGTAACCAATGTGGTAACACAGATGAAGAAAGGACAAGTATAATCATGTCAGCAGTACAGAGCTGGCTGCCTGTCATCAGTTGCTCCTTTGCCATTTTCAAAAAAACTTTTTGTACAGAATTATATTGAGAGGACCACGGGGAGATGACTCGGAGTTGGAAGCAGTTTTTTCAGTTGTGAGCTCTTGCTCGTAGTGTACCTTCTGAGCTCAGCTGCCAGTCAGCTGTCCTGCAGCACTGCAGCCACGTTCTCTAATTGCAGTATGATCAGAAAGCTGTTGTGGATGAGTTGTAACATAGTGCAGTGGGTCTGATCTCACTGCTTTTTCATGCTGCCTCGTAAGCAGTAAATCCTCAAGGACGGTAATCAAAGCTCTAGATGATTCTGGGGGCTGGTGATTTGCCTACAGCTATTCTAGAAGCTAAGCTGATATCCACCACTAAGCACTCTGCATATAGGGTAACTTTTTTCAAGGAACCCTAACAAGTGTGTCATTCACTGAATAGTTTCCAGTTTACTTATGAGTCTTCGCAAATAAAAGCTTTTGAATTCTTTACCTGTAACACAGTTTCTTGGAACTTGCCCGTGGTTTTTATTCCCAAATAGTAAGAAGTCAGTTGCTGTGGATACTGAATTTGAGTGTTGAAGCTGGCATGGTTGTTGTTTCACCATTATCAGGTGCTGAATTTTTTCACCCAGGAAGTCTTCACCATCTTTCTTCTGATGTAGGGTTTAATAAAGAAACTTGTAGTAAGTAGATTAATCTCTTTAATGTACCATAAATGTCTTTGCTAATGGTAATGGAGCGTAAGTCTTTCAGTTTAGGGAAGATAAGATTTTCCAAATCATCTATTACACGCTGAACCTGTTGAAGGTGATCTCCACAGTTCTGGATGACTTTTGGACAGGATTATTTCTATACATCAGACACCTTGAATTTAGGCATCCAGAAAGAAATAGTCATGAAACAAGAATGTATTTAATAAGCGGCTGTTGTTTTCAATTATAAATGTGTGATTGTGAAACTTTGTTCCTTCGTTTAAAGATCACCGTATTTTTCTTTTCAACGGAATCCCATTTTTATTTAATTTCCACTTTTTGGTGAAAATACACTCCTGTACTGACCTAGATTAATAAAACTTTAGAATTTGATACCTTTCTCTGCTCTATCAGTTCCTGTTTTATCTTTCCAGTTCTCTGTCTTTCCAGCATAAAAAGATGTTGGACAACACTGAAGATATTATGCATGCCCGTTTGCTTTTTTAGTAATGATCTGTGTCAAATATTAATTTTGTATCTAATTAATCTAATGATAATTTTGTTCTCAAGATTCCCAAATTAAGAATTTGGGTTTGTTTTGCTGTTGGGTCCACTGGGATTTCATGGCCTGTCCATACTCAATTTCTAACAGCATTCAGACAAAATACAGCACCCAGCTTTGCTCCCTTTCCTTGAATCCTTTTCTGTATCCTGGCTAAAAGCCTCTCAGTCTGGTGCAGGTGTTGGAAGGAAGTGCCCTGTGAACGCTTAAGCAGAAAAATATGGGTATGTTTTGCACTCAGTTCACCCTGGATTCATGCATCTGAAATGTATTCAAATTTTCTCCTGTTTTCTCATCCTTCCAATCTAAAGATTTAAGTAATCCTTTATAATCAAAGAGTTTGTCTGGAAGGTGTAGTAACATGATGTCTTCAAGTAGTTAATTTTTATAAACTGCACAGTGCAGCTGCATTGTAAGTGGACACCATTACATAACTTAGAAACTTTAGCGTTGTATGCGTATACCTAATTTATTTTGCAGTTGGATCTCATTAGTAATTATTCATTTTGTTTTAGGTGATTGAATTTATAATGGTAGTAATGCAGATTTCCTTCCAAATATGTTTGAACACGTCGTGTAGTGTAAAGAACTGGAAATGCTGGGGTTTTTTATTCCTTCTTTCAGAAGTGAGGCATCAGTTGAGTGATGGAACTGTGCACTTCAGTTTGTTTTCTCAGCTTATAAGATACACGGCCTACCTTAAGGAAAAAGATTAAGATATGATTTTCCTGTACATACAACTTAGCCATATAAACGATGTTAAAAACTGATAGGTGGAATTGTGTAGGACTGGAGTGGTGCTTTGCATAATCCCCAGCTTTCACTTGTGGCTGCCAGGGTCATCTCTGTTTTACCATGTCTGCACCATGATGTGAACCCCTGGCTTTCAGCTGCGCTTTCTTTGGCATTTGAAGGGAGACAGGATGCACTGTGATCATGCAGTGTATGTTTATTGCAGTGTATCTTAAAACAACGGGATAATTGAGCTGTCTCGGTGTTTTTTAAACTTCTCATTTATCTTGGAAGTGTACGATGTGACAAACATAATACTGGATACTAGGATGTGTTGGATGTAAGGGAGCAGTCCTCCCAGGTGTATCGTTTAGGAAACGATAACATCATTTAAGATCTGTTGATATCCGTGTTACCTGGATGGTGGAGTGCACTTGTATTTCATGTTGCTGATGCTGTTTTTCTCCTGAGATGTGAATATTTTAAACAGTGAGAACTGTGGCCTTCGACTAGCTGATACGTTACTTGAACTCCTGCTCTTGTTGGTGTCTTTCGTTTCCATTTTTGAGAACACTGTTACATTCTCTCAAATTAAGAATCTAACCGAGTATTAATGTTGGAAAGTCTGAGGCTATTTGATGTACCGCCTTGTATGGGATCTGTTGAATCAGGGCCTGAACCACTGACTGATCACCTGAGGTGAGCACTGAGTCAGCCGCAGGAGCACAGGTGAAGGCAATGCACTGTGTGACCGGAAGGGGTGCAGTCTGGCTCCACCTCTCCCAGACCCCACGTAAGGGCTGACCACCACTGGGGAAGGATCTCTTGTTGGAGATCCCTCCCCTGTGGAGTTCTGGGTGAGCCTCAACCGTCAGTGACAGGTGTGCCTTCCCTTATTTACTGCTTGTCTTTATACCATCCGGATGTGCCATACAAAAATATACCGTCCACCTTCATTATTTTGTGTGGGTACTATTCTTTTTGGGTATTCACCCTACACTCCTTCATGCAAAATCCTGTGAATTTTTCCGTAGGTGTTGACTATGTGATGATTACTGCTGTGATGGTGAGCCATGAGTGAGAAAAGCATTTACTGACTCAGGTGGTTTTCTCCTTCTAGCCTTCCTTTGGTACTGAAGTATCTTTTTGCTCTAGAATACCAGAATCCTAAAATAGAAAGAGGTTGGCTTTTGTCACTGATCGTGTTAGAAATTAATATAATTACTGCTTTACAAAAAACTTAAAATATTTGATTATCATAGTCCTAAAAAGGACTTATTAAAGATGTTTAACTACTATTGTGTTTTGCAAAAAATGCTTCCAACCCTTTGAATTTCTAGTGATGTAAAAGAGTTTAAGTCCCATTACTAAAGAAATGTTTTTGGATTATTGTGCTACTTGATTTTCCAGCTCTTTTTTTTTTTTTTTTTCTGACTACTTGCCCTTGTTCTTTACAATAATGCTTTGTTAACCTCAAATGTTCTGCAGTCTCTCCAGATTTTCACCATTATGCTTAAGCTACTGTCTTTATATTTGAATCTATAGAAGTGCTAGTCCTTTATTTATACATGCAACTGGGGAAAGGAAGGAAAACTGTTGTCCTAGCTTAAAAATATCTGTTTTCTTTCTTATAGAAAATGCCGGAAGCCTCAGAAGATCATAACCATTGGAAGGTCTGTTGACTTCCATTTTTTGATAATCTAGAACATCATCTGTCTGGCATGGCTCAGGGCAGTCAACAACTCGATGTGCAGGTACTCCATGATCTCCGACAACGTTTCCCTGAGATCCCTGAAGGGGTGGTATCTCAGTGCATGCTGCAGGTATGGTGCAGAATTTAAAGGAGTCTCTGTAGTTTATTATTGAAACCTTCATAGTAGGCTGCTTAGAGCATCACTTTTCATCCTTTTGGTTTTATTTTGAAGTGATGGAAGACTCTGCTGTTTACTTTTTTTTTTTTTTTTTTTTTTTTTACACACATAGATGTTACCATTTTTCATTAAATTTGTGATGGGCTTCTTCCTCCATAATAAGGACCTGGCTTACTGGCTTTACCTAGGGGGTAAGGCTATTTTTGTCTTCAGTGATGATGAATTCCTCTAATTATGAAGTCCGTTAGATGGCACGGAGCTGATGGTGTAGCAATCAGCTTTTGTTTTGTTGGTCTTTTTTTTGGAGGCTGATGCCTTGATGCTCTGCTGCCAAATGTTATGTGTGATACATCTTAGTATTCCCATCAGCCGCTGGAGTCTGGCCGGGCAACTTGGTGTGGAGGAGAAATAAGTTACTAGAAGTATCTGCACAATAAAAGTCATAAAAAATTAAATGCTAGACTGTTCTCTCTTGCTGTATTTAGTAGTATATTTTTATCTGAATAGATGCTGAATGTGTGTGTTACTCAGACAGTCAAAACTTCACAGGATTTCACTGTCATCTTCACTGTAGGATTAAGAGTTGAATAATATGAGTATGCTAATATGAGTAGAGAGGGGAGGAAAGGAACGGGAATGTCCCGTTTTACATTTGATTTGATTCACGATTTAATTGTTGTATATTCAATTGCTGGCACCACAGAACAAATCAAACCCTTACAAGGGTTATTTGGTTTCAAGACTGTTGAAATTTATGTCACATTTGTAGGGGACCTTAGGGAATTGCCAATATGTTTTCAAGCAACACTAATTCTGACTTCATTTCGTTCATTTTAAGGTGCTAAATTCTATCTGGAGAAGCTGACTTAAAACGTTAGAGTTCTAAACTTTCAGGTTCAGGGAGGTATTTAGATAACATTTTACTGTTTACCCGTGTCTTTGTTTGGACTACCCGGAGTTTGCAGTTTTAGTCTAATTGAATTTTGTGTTGTTAGAAACAGTTAATTACATATTCCTGTTCTTTGTCTTCCGCCAAAGTGGACTTGATTTGATATTTAAGTGTCATACTGTAGGCAGTGTTACTGCATCTACCCTTTTGCTAGGTGTCATGTGAGCTATATGCTACTTGCAGACTGTGACCTAGTAGGTATTATTTTTGTTTCAAAAGTCTTAACTGTGTCATCTACAATGAAATATTATGCCTGTACTGGACTTGATTGCAGCTCCAGTTGAATGCATATTGAACTTTGAACAGTTTCTTGTTTTGCTTCTTTGCTATTAAGTGGTAATAGTTGTCCCTTCTTATTTGTAGAACAACAACAACCTAGATGCCTGTTGTCGAGCCCTTGCACAGGAGAGCAACAAATACTTATACATGGAGTACCATAGCCCTGATGACACCAGAATGAATAGAAATAGCCTTTTGCACATTAATCTGGGTATTCATCCTCACACCAGCTATCATGCAGGGGATGGAGCTCAACTTAATGGTGGTCGTACACTGGTACATAGTTCAAGTGATGGACACATTGATCCACAACGCACAGCAGGTAAACAGCTGATATGCTTAGTTCAAGAACCACATTCTGCTCCCGCTGTTGTGGCAGCTTCTCCTAATTACAATCCATTTTTCATGAATGACCAGAATAGAAATGCAGCTACTCCTCCTCCACAGCCACCTCCACAGCCATCTTCCATACAACCAGGAATGAACACGTCTGCTATGCAAGGCCCTCCTCCCACGTATATGCACATACCTCGGTACAGTACAAATCCCATTACTGTTACAGTATCACAAAACCTCCCCTCTGGACAGAGTGTACCCAGAGCTCTACAAATTCTTCCACAGATTCCAAGCAATCTTTATGGGACTCCTGGCTCTATTTATATTAGACAAACATCTCAGAGTTCTTCAGGACGACAGACTCCTCAGAATACACCGTGGCATTCATCGCCACAGGGCCCAGTTCCGCATTATACTCCCCGTCCTCTACCTGTGTATCCACATCAACAGAACTACCAACCTTCTCAGTATTCTCCTAAGCAACCTCAGATCCCTCAGTCAGCCTTCAGATCACCACCGGCATCCCAGTGCCCCTCTCCCTTTGGCTCTCCTCAACACCAGGTTCAGCCTCAGCTGAGTCATCAGAGTTCACATGTTTTTATGCCCCCTAGTCCCTCAAATGTCCCTCCTCATCCATATCAGCAAGCATCGCAGACTTTTCAAAAACAAGGCAGTCACTCTGTATCGTATCTTCCTCCTTTTGCTGGACCTAGTTTATCCAAAGGTTCCATGAATAAAATAGAAATTACAGTTGAACCACCGCAAAGACCTGGGGCTGCAATGAACAGAAGTCCTTCACCAATAAGTAATCAACCATCTCAACGAAACCAGCACCCACTGTATGCAGCCACTACTCCTCCTTCAAGCTCTCCATCAAGAGGTATGTCGGGTCAACCCAAACCTCCATTTAGTGTTAATCCAGTATATATTACCTACACTCAACCAACTGGACCTACAGGTGCACCAACACAGTCTCCTCGGGTAATGGTATCTCAGCCAAACCCAACTATTTTTAAAATCACAGTAGGTCGAGCACCGACTGAGAATCTTTTAAATTTAGTGGACCAAGAAGAGCGTACTGCAGCACCAGAACCTATTCAGCCTATTTCTGTAATCCCAGGATCTGGAGGAGAAAAAGGAAGCCATAAGTATCAGAGAAGTTCTAGTTCTGGATCGGATGACTATGCTTACACTCAAGGTAATCATTTTACTGTGCACGTTGCTTTCTGCGAAATGCATTTTCAGCTTGATTTTTGCTACTTATTAAGTGGGAAATACCAAACTGATACAGAGAAGAACAAAAATCACAACAAAAATCTAATCAGTTTATGTTCTTTCTTTAAAAAATTGTACCAAACATTGATCTAAATGTAAAGAATTTCTGAAGCTCAAACAGTTGCTGTGCTTTTGACAAAATAGGTTTTCTGAAGAGAATGCTACAGCTCACATATGCCATGTGTCTGGTTTGTAACTTCTGCATTGAAGAACTATGTTATTGTTATATTATTTGTTATATAGTTCGTATGTTTTTGTTTGTTTGAAGAACTTTGCAGCACGTAGATTTGTTCAGTACTGGGTCCATTGTAACGGCTGAAACAAAACTTCTGTAAGGAATTTTAATCCAATTTATTTGGTTTAGATTGAAGGAGTATTAAATGAAGGAGGGAGAACTGCAACTAAAATTGCTTCATGTCAATACAAATCCTTTTTTTTTCTTAACAGGAAATATAATTATTTTCGAGAACTTCTTGCACTTAGAATTTTCAAAGAAATGGCTTGGCAGACAGGCCTTAGGGTGTGTATTCTGCATAGGGACAGAGTGTAGTTAGTTTTAATGCCATATATAAATAAAGAATTAAAAATGTAGTCGAAAGTAATGAAGTTTAACCTGAAAATGACTTTTCTCACAGTAACTTGCTTTCTAGATTTGAAACATTTACAATGGAATTAAACGAATCAGACTGCAAGCATTCAAACCAATCAGTTGGGTTAATGACACGGTGATTATCAGCAGGAAGTATTTAAAGAATGTGCTTTGTTTCTAAATCGGCATTTGAAAAAGAATCTATTCCTATATTGCTGCTTTCAGCCACCTTCTCAATCTGGGAGATCTGAAACAATGCTTGTAATCCTGTGCTGTAGTTCTTGATTTTATTTTAGCTTGTCAACAGAGCTATCATTAATACTCTCTAAGTGGTAGTGAAGGCCTTAAGAGGAATATCCTTAAAAGCTTAATATAGGGAACAGGATACCTTAATTTCCTTGAATAGAACCATTGTGAAAACTGTTACCAAAAAGCCATTCTGGTGTCTGTACTTGGACTGTTTCTTTGCAGCGAGAGTCAAGTTTGATCAGTTGTACTAAGGCATAATGCCAAGCTATGTAATGAAGCCATATCCACTATTAAATCAGGAAGGTCATGGGAAAGCAGGATATGATTTTAACAGTGGCAAATCTTACAGCGGACATCTGTGTTTCTTTTTAAAAACGTTATCTCTCAAACTCTATCCCTTGAATGACTAACATACATTTAACTTATTTCAAGATGAGAATGATTTTGTTCAGTAACATTGGAGCATGTGTTACAAAATATCTGATGTTATTCTTCAAGAAGATTTACAGTGTTTATTCTTTTTATTTCTTTTTTTTTTTCCCTCATCTAGTATGCAAGTATTTCTTTTTTTTAATTTGCCTGCATAGAAGTGAAGAAATGGACAAGTGCTGGCAGGAACTTAATATGAAGTAGCATTTTTCAGATTCTACGATGCCTTCGTGTAACTGAGCAGTTTGCTGAAAGATTGTTACTTTAGTAGCATACCTGCCTGAATACTGGCAGCACATTTCTCTTATTTTTCTGTCCTGATAGACTTTCATCAGGTAAAAATGGGTGGATCAGAGTGCGCTAAGCATCACATTAATTAACTTGGCCAATTTTACATCATGATGGAATACTGAGAAATATTTACCCGCAAAAATTCATATCATTTTCTAGGTAGTCAGAATTCTTTTGTTTCGGCAGAGAGAGATGAGAGGGCGTCGAACTGTAGGATTAATGACTTTGAAGGACCTCAGCTCTTCCCCCAACTACGTTTGTTTTTTTTTTTTCTGTTTCCCCTTCAGGATTCACATGTCTAGTCAGTTTTATTGAAGTTCCGAAGGTCTGCCTTTGAACAGTGATGAACTTGTGGTATCGAGAAACTTAGTACACTCTGAAAAGCTAAAAATACTACAAGATAATATTGTATGATCTGTAATGGTACTGAAAGAAAAAAAATAAAACAAAACCCACAGCTATTCAGGACTGACATTTGGCTGATGTCTTAAGGCTACTGTCAGACGCTACTGAACGCCGGCTATGAAACGTGTTGTCTCCTGATCTTACATCTGGTATTTGATTTTCAGTCAGTATAGTATTAACATAACTAGATTGCTGTTTCATCCTGAGAGGCTTTCTCCTTGTACAGGTGCCTTTGTATTTTTGAGACGAGAAAGACCAAATGCCAAAAAAGAAGCATTGACCAAAATGGTAATATCAACTTTGAGTCACTAAAATGTGTTTTTATTCCGGAAGAATCTTATCCAAAACTGTAGTTCATTTGGCATGAAAGCATCTTCACACTGGTATTTGATTGCATGTTTATGATCACTTTTTTTTTTTCCAGAATGGTCACTCGTGAATATTATATATAAACTAAGAGTTTGGTGTTCCAGTATTTTTTTTGTTAGTAATTATTTCTTCCATGTGAAAAATTAGCCTTGCTATTACATCAGCGAGCAAGGATGGAGAGATTAGCAAAGGAACTGAAGCTTGAGAAAGAAGAGCTTGAACGCCTGAAAGCTGAAGTCAATGGTATGGAGCATGATCTAATGCAGAGGCGACTTCGAAGAGTTAGCTGTACAACTGCAATTCCAACAGTAAGCGATTTGTTAGTATTTTAATTCAAGATACAAATTTATTTCTTATCCTTTCATAAGCTGAAGTATAACGTACCTCCAAAATCTTCAGTGTTTGGAAATGGCTTCCTACAAGCCAAGAACCATTTCTTATAATGTAAGAAACGCGCATCCAGATTTCTTAGGTTTCAGAACAGAATTTCTGAGAACTGTGTGCTTTTTTGAGCCGTGGAACAGATAGTTACTTTCTTAACCTATGGAAGTGTACATCCAAGTCTGCTTATAGAGTCTGAGCCATATCCAGCTTGGTTGTTGATGTAATTTTGAACGGTTTTTCATTGTATCAAGGTATTTTGCTGTTTGGGTAGCCGCATCTCTTAGACATTCCATTACCCATTTGGTGTATGTAACAGCTCACTAGTGGTGTTGACTGAAATAGCTGGTACCTCACTCCACCTTTCCCTGTTACTTCTTCCTATCTCTGTAACTTTTAACCACTAGGGACTCTAGCCTGGATGCCTGTATGAGCTTGGTAAGAGAACTCATCTGACTGAAAAACAACTTTCAATTTCTGCAGTTGTTAGCCAGATCACTTCAGTCTTGTTGGCTGTGCTCTCATAAACAACGCAGACAGATGTAGGCGGGAAGGC
Organism: Oreortyx pictus; assembly: GCA_036925125.1. Classification (NCBI taxonomy): domain Eukaryota; kingdom Metazoa; phylum Chordata; class Aves; order Galliformes; family Odontophoridae; genus Oreortyx; species Oreortyx pictus. The sequence goes on along the minus strand of JAUPFR010000001.1, from coordinate 75,400,230 downwards.
ATTCTATGCTTTAGTATCAATACATAGGCAGTTAGCTGCTGAAGTATGTAGCTGCTGTGTGTCTCATCTGTCTTAGGTGTTCAGAGTGGCATCTGGCAGATATGGTCCAGGCAGGAGTACAGAAGACACTGTCTGAGCACGCAGGAATGAAGTTTGGAAAACCAAAGCCCGACTTGCCCTGTGTTGAATCTGGCCAGGGATGTCAAAGATCAGAAGTTTAAGTGAAGTGCAGTTCATGTTCCTTTCCCAGATACTTGCAACGTAAACTGATGGAGCAAGTCATCATTTTATACAGATTTTAGTAAAGAGTGTGATTTTGTAGACTTGTGTAGGGCAGTGCCTTTTATGAATGGATTTTAGTATTGTTTCGTTGGCTTTGTTTTTGTTTTTTCTTATCACCACTTCAAGTGCCAGTAGGAGAGTGTTTCTTAAGGAAAGAAATCGAGTGGCAGGAAGGGGATGACAGTGTAATCTTGGCTGTTTTGTTCAGCACCTTCTCTATACTCAGTTTCCAATAAAGCTGTTAACATAGATACAGCAGTGTTATTTATATGTTCGATAAGATGCTGACTCTCCTGCAATTGCTGTCTTGGGTTATTTTTCCTTAGCCTGAAGAAATGACCAAATTGAGAAGCCTCAACAGACAGCTCCAGATAAATGTTGACTGTACACTGAAAGAAGTTGATCTCCTTCAGTCTAGAGGTACAGAACTGATGTTTTTTGAGAAACATAATTTAAATGTTGTGTATATTTAAATATGGATATTCGTGGACTCTTTAATTAAAATAGAATGTTATATTTCTATTTACGTATTCTCGGTTTCAACCCGGTAAACTTGACTTGCAAATTTCTCTGTTGGCCCAATTAAATTACATTACTGAGTAGACAGGGATCTTATCAAGAATGAAATGAATATTAATAATCCTTAGGTGAAGGTTCTTTACTTCATGTTTTTAATTTACCTCTGACAAAGTGATGCAAATCAGAAATGCAGGTAGCCACTGAGAAGCTGGCAATTCTGTTTAGGTATTCAAAATCCTTTCTGTGTCTAAAACTTGACATAAATACAATCAAATAGAGTCAAAACGTGTAGTCCTCCATTTTTGTTTTTCCTTCTCTCTTTTTAACCAAGGCTGTCATACAGAAAGATCTGAAATGTCCCTGCAGGATGTTGAAGTGGAGTTATCATTCAGCATGGGATTAGCTTGCCAAAAATTAGTAGAATAAACGCAAAACTGGAAATATGTGACAAAATATGTTTGGGGAAAAAGCGAGAATAAAATGTAATAGTAAAAAGATGTGTAAGATCTGCAGGCTCTAGATATTCCTGTCATTGGTTAGATGTGTAAGTGATGCTTAAATTACAGTTTCTTACTTATCTTTTCTAACAGGGAACTTTGATCCGAAAGCCACGTGTAACTTCTACGATAACATAGAGCCTGGTCCTGTTGTGCCACCAAAGCCATATAAAAAGGGTAGGTCAAAAAACAAACATCAGCTTGCCATATCTGCATCGAGAAAGGTGTTTTTAATATTTTTCTTTACATAAAACAAACCATGCCTTGTTTATATAACTGCTGTAATCAGGCAGCTTGTTTCTAGTGCGAGTTCTGTTACTGTGTTCTTGGTAAATACTGATATTCACTATTGGAAAAGGATCTGAAAGTATACAAACTCATAACACTTCAGCTAGAGCTTCCTAATTACATTTTTAATGAATACTTTTCATCTAGAACTTCTACATCAGGAGTTCTTTCTGTCTTGTAATGTGTGCTTTAGGATTTAATAGTTAACTTCTTAAAATTTGCATTTATACTTTTAATTATACTTTAACTTGCCCGGCTATGCTTTAATTCTGTGCTCAGAATATGAGTTTCACAGTAGTAGCCCTGAAGCTTGTACTTAGTGCAGCAAAGAGCCTGAGATAATTTAAGATTTGTGATAAAATGAGTTTTCTTAGATGAGTCTGCGTGTGCCACTTATACAGATTCATTATTGGTCTCAGAGATGTTCTGCACTATTTGAATAGCATATAGGATTTCTATCCAGCTTAGGACCTGAGTCTTGTGTCCACGCAGGAGCTGCATATTCAGTCTTAGTTTTGTGGAGGTTCAGTCAGTACATCGCAGTGATTCAGCTCACACTGAGCAGACACCTAGTGGCTGCATAGCTCAGTAGCACTCTGGACTTGACTGTATGAGGGGTCACTTTGGAGCAGAATCCTACGTCTGTCTCAGTTACTTTTTGCACAGGGGTTTGGTTGGCTGTTTGTTGTTTTGTTTTTTTTTCCTCAATTGGCTCTTGAATTTTGTTGAAAGGATTAATTTCAAATGTTAGCGAATGTTTTTAAGTACTTTATATCTTACCACTAAAAGAGCTTATCCAGGATCCTGTGCTCTGTGCTCTTTTCTCTGAAAATGTTGTGTGATGAGTTCATAATACTGCCTCCTCTTAATGCTAGTGGTGTTTACTAAAAATACTAGTGGAAAAGCCTACTTTTCTGATTTAGTATTTTTATGCTCTGCTTGAAAATCCAAATTTAATTTTTAACGGTAACAATAACAAGAAATAATATAGTTGCTAGTAGGCACTTTTCCTCCCTCTTCTGAATCGAGTACTCTTCCCTTTGATGTTCTGAAATGCCCGAGGAAATTTTAAAAGAAAAGGCCTAGAACTGCTGTTCACCTGTGTATCAGTTAAAAAAAAAAAAAAAACACCTTGGGATATGTTCCCTGCACAAGTTCTAGTGCCCAGTGAAGACAGATGTGGCATCAGGTGAGCAGTGGCACAAAACTCGTGTTAAATTGCAGTGATGGTGTGGTTGATTCTAGGTACTCAGTGATGTTTAGTGAGGTGCTCCAAAAAGTAAATAGAGTAGTGTGATGAAGAGCAAAATGATGTGCAAGACTTGGATGAAATGCACAATTTTACTGACAATTAGAATTACTACTGTGTAAGAATCTGTTGTGACTTAAGACTAGCTTCCAGGTTTTGTCCGTCAACTTAGCAGTGATGTGTGTTAGGGTTGGTATTCTGTATTCTGAGCTCAGCTTTTAACACGGATCTATCAAATTCATTTTTTTCCTAGAAAACCCCATTCTCCTTACTATTCAGTTATTAAGACGTAGACAGACAGGCAGGTGTGGGCAGACAAGGTTCTGCTCTGTGCTTCAGGCTGGTTAGTCAACATGAATGCCGTCTTCTGCCCACACGACTTGCTTGCTTAGCAAGAATTTGTTTAGGCCACGTGCTGCTAATATGGTTATACTGCATCTGGACTGGATAGGGCTTATATTTAAGCAAGGAGGATCCTTTTCTTTTTAAGTATGTTTTTGTAAGCAAACCTAGCTGTTACTTGCACTAATGTTGTTGTCATCCATCTGTTAAAATTTCTGAGCAGATGATACTGAGCAGTGTGTGCACTTTGAATCAAATTGCAGTGCTTTTTCTATTTTTTACAACTTAAGTTGTTTTTGTTGTTTGTCTATTTTTAATCTGTTAATGTTTAGCAGATGGATATCTTAACCTTTACCTTCTAAGCAATTCTAACATTGTTTAGATTATTAACACTTTTTAAAATGTTGGATTTCCACATCTTGGAAAGTTTAGTTATTTTTTCACCAGAGATTGCCCGATGATTGAAGTGTTGGTAGGAGACATCAGAAATCCTTTCCTGGTTCCTTCCATGGGTTACAATCGAATACATGTATGATTATGCATTTATATGTACTGATGTTTATGTGAATGAAAACAGATTTAAGTACTACTTAGCACATGCTGTTGAAGGATCACCTCTCCCAAGTTCGTGAGCAATGCTTTCCAACGAAGAGGAAGTCAGGCAGAATTGCCTGAAAGCCTGCCTGGGTGAACCAGGAGCTAGCCAAACTCGAGCATAAAATGTAAGCATTCAGAGGGTGGAAGCAAGGGCAGGTAACCATGGAGGAGCAGAGATACTGTCGGAGTATCCAGGAATGGAGTTAGTAAAGCTGAACCCAAGTGGAAATGGAATTGAATCTGGCCAGGGATGCAAAGAGCAACAAGAAGGGCTTCTGCATGTACTTGACAGAATGGTCCCTTTGGTTGGGAGGAACCTTGAAGATTATCTAGCTCCACAGCCCTCTCATGGACAAGGGGCATTTTCCACTAGACCAGGTCGCTCAAGGTCTCATCCAACCTGGCCTTGGAGAAGTCTGCATCAGTGACAAAAGAGAGACTGTGGGAAATACGGACTCTCCTGAATGAAACAGAAGAGCTGATTACAGGAGAGAGCGAAAATGTTGAGGTACTGAATGCGCTTTGTGTCTCAGTCTTTATCAGTGAGACCAGCCTTCAAGCATGCCGGGCTGCAGAGACCAGGACGAACGGCTGGAGCAATGAGGGATGTGCTGTTGGTGGAGCAGGCCAGGTCAGGGAGTACTTAAGCACACTGAGCATTTGTTAGTGATAGAATTCACCTGTTAATGCTGAGAAAGCTGGCAGATTTGATTGAGGTTGCTCTGTATGATCTTTGATGGATCGTGGCAACTTAGAGAAGTGCCCAAAGACTGGAGGAAAGTGGGTGTCATTCCTGTCTTCATGAGTGGGAAGAAGGAAGACATAGGGAGCTATAGGCCTCAATCCTTGAGGAGGTGATGAAACAGCTCGTCTTGAAGACCCTTTTCAGACCCCTGGAAGACAAGAAAATAATCAGAAGCGGTCATCATGGATTAATTGAAGGGAAGTACTGGCATGGATCGTCCAGAGAGAGGCTGTGGAGTCTTCCTTAACTCAGGGATCTTCAAAAGCTGCCTGGATATGGTCTTGAGCAGCCTGTTCTAGGTGTCCATTCTCGAGCACGGGCTTAAACCAGAGCTGTCTTCCAATATCAGCTACTCTGCAGTTCTGTGAATCTCCTAGTTTTGATGTAGGCCTGTCATTTTATTTTTATTCTGCATGCTCTTCCTCCTGGATAAATGACAGAAAATAAACAGAGAGTATATTGTTGGTCAGACTGTTAGAGGGATCTGATTTAAAGCTGTCTTTCACTTCCAATAAAGGAAGGTTATTGGAATTTGAAGCGTGGTAGGAGCCTTATGTAGACATCAGGTCATTGTTAACAGGATGATGTTGGAGCGCTAGTAGGAAACTTAATTTGTTATGTTTTAAGCTGTTGAACCTTTAGCAATATCATGGACCTAACAGTGGTGACTTGATTTTGTTTTTTATGCAGTATGGTTAAGTGACTCTTCACAGAAGTGAAATACTTAAAATAATCGGATTTCACAAACTGGTTTAGATGTGCAATAGGAAAAAAAAAAAGTTTTTCCAATACGGAAAAATTACCCATCCTCCTTCTCAAATAAGAAACAAATGTTTTTTCCTTTCTTTTTTCTTTTTGATTTTTCTAGAACATCCAAATAACTCCAAACAGACTGCACGGACTCAGCCAAGAGATGAAGACTTTGAAGGGGCTCCGTGGAATTGCGATAGCTGCACCTTTCTAAATCACCCCGCACTAAATCGCTGTGAGCAGTGTGAAATGCCACGATACACTTGAAAATCAAGAAGGGGCTGCAGTGGGTTGAAAACAGGCTCTCAAGCCGACAGCTGTAGGAGAAGGAAACACGGGGAACCTTTCAGTCCATTTGCCCGGCCTTTGCCAGCCTACAATCTTCATATTGCAAAGGGATGGGGGAAATGTGTTAAGTCGTTTCTGCTTTGCGACACACTAGAAAAGAAATAAGGGTGAAATCCTTTCTTATCCCATTACAGTGAGCAAAGCAGAAAACAAAACCTGAAAATATAAAAGGATTAATTTCAGGAAGAATGTATGCACGAAAGCAAACAACTACTGGTGTTTAGTCCTGTGGTTACAGTTACTGCTTAGGAGCTCTTTAAAAAAAAAAAATTAAAAAAAAGTTTAAAAAACATCAAGTGATAGGACTCTTAGAAATGGTGTGAAGTGTTACACTGAACCCAAAAAACTGAAGAGCCAGAGTTGATTTAACTTGGCTACAGCTAGCTGGAAAACAAAGGCTCCCTGTGCTTCTAGATTGTAAGCTAATGAAAAAGAAGACAGGTAAATGCAACCATTAATTCTTCAATGTATAGAAAGAGGAGGGGAAAAAACAAACAAACATAAAAAGACCCTTCTTGTTGGTTTTGGATTTTGTTTTATTTTTTTTGTAATTGCTGCTTTTTTCAGGGTAATTTATGTCTACAAAACAATCACTGTTTGAAATAGTGACCTAAGGTGACTAGACGAGATACTGTGTGAGTGTTGCAGAGAGTTGCAATCAGAAGTAATTTTTTACAATCCCTTTTGCATGAACAGTGCTCACCTGGCTGTGTCAACACTGGTAATAAACAAAGAATGAGTTGTACCATAGTATGGATGAAATTTCTACCGCATGCGTTCATTTGGCCATTGTGTTTAAAAGCCAAAAGTATGCTTTTATGTACAACAATTTTCTAAGTCTGTGCTGTAGCAGCACGGCGACGTATGCCAGACAAACTACCCCAGATTTGGTTTGAAAGACTCGAGCTCAGCCACGACTCCATACGAGAAGCATTTGTGCCCAGTTTCTTAAGCTCTTTCAGCTTCCAATTTATGAAGAATTCACGGTGTTTACATCGCAGAGGGTACCTTGTGCCCCAGTTCAGAGTTAGCTGAAAAATAATCAATTAGTAGCTCTTCAGTTCAGGTTTATTTGCACACTGTTGATAAACCAGCCTGTATAAAGTAGCAGATGGCAGATCTTGAAGAAAAAAAAATTACGCACTGCGTTCTTTTTGTTTTGATCAGGAAGTATTTGCCGTAGGTTGATGAACACAAGACTTGCAGCTGAAAATCATACTGGTACTTTCATGCATACAATATACTGTATTATAAAGGTGATCTTCAATTTGTCTGAATGCTTCGGATTGCTGTAATAAAGCACTCATTATTTTTGGAATTGAACTTGGTTTTTGGCAGCTGGATGATTGTGTTTCAAAACTGCAACTGAGTAGGATGTTTCGTGTGCCCTTCAGAGGCCGGCACGGTGCATTTGAGCTTTTATGGTGTAACTTCAAGAATCAGAGATGAAACCAAGCACGTCAGCTGAGTTGTGGTAATTGACTTCACTTCTGTGATGCAGAAGCTGACCAGGAGAGATTCATACTATTTCATCGTAGATTGTTCTTCAGGCAACCCTATCCATGTGATCAATTACCGCAATTCACTTGAGGCGTGATAATATTTTAAGCTGTGGTGGAACAATCACGTGTCTGAATCCTTATTTAAAAGCAGGCAGCACTTGTAAGAGGTGGGTGGTGGAAAATGCATCTCAGCTTCATTGCTCAATCTGGTGTCTTCTCTCCCTGCATGTAAAGATGATGATAAAAAATAAACTGTGACCTTAGATGAGGAACCAGTATTTGATCTGGCATTTTTCAATATGTTCTTGCACTAATTAAATCTTCAGCATAATTTTAAATAAGCTAAAAGAACTCCAGCAATCAGTGCGCACCAGTGATGGGTGAAACAAAGCCAAAGGCATCAGAGAGTTTCTGTCCCTTCAGACCTTCTCTTTTATGCCGTGTGAGGGGGGATCGCCATCCACGTGAAGTTAGAAAACAGCTGTTGATTGCGTTCGTGTCAGTGGGCATGCTGACAAAAGTGGTAACAAGAAAACACATGAGTAGAAGCGTTCCACCAGGATGAGCAGTACCACTGCTGTTACTGGCTGTATAAATGAGTTACTCGGAACAACGCCAGTAACTTCATGACTTTTCTATCCTGATGCCTTTGCCTTTGTATTATTTCAGTTTTCTATTCGTTTGTACTTCCGTTGAAATTCTGGAAGCGTTCGTCTGCTGGAATACAAAATGACAGCAATTAAAATGGCAGTCAGCAAATGAGAGTAGGTGTTGTGCCTCACTGTAGTTGTCATTTTCAAGCAGAAGAGATGCTACTTCTCATTGAAGTGCGTGCAGTCCAGTAATTCACTGGACTGAAACAACAGTGAGTGCGTAGTCTCTGGTGTTAACGGAGACCCGTTAAGTCTCAGCCATAGCTTTACCAGAAGAAAAGGAAGGCTGCCTTGACACCGAGATACTCTTTGGAAGACCGAGTGAGTGCCATTGAAACGCAAGCGAATTCCACTGTACCAACCATTTTGCTGCAGTCGTTCACTTACTCTCGTTTGTTGTTTGTACAAAACCAAACCCTCCATTGTATTCCTTTTCTTGTAAATGCCCTCGCAGAGACGTTCATAGTGAAAACTTCACATGGTGCTTAAATACTTTTAGTTTCTTAGAATGTAATCTGTATTCTGAATGATGATGATTCGTTCTCCTTCTGAAAGCAGGCGATGCAGGTGATTTTGCACCCACAATGAATTGTAGATTATGCCAAAAACAAACAAACAAAAAAGGTTGGTTTGTGTATTATTTATTGAATGCACATGAAACCCAGATGTCGGCTGGCATATAAAAATGCACTGTATTGTATAAAACTTTCGTGTGTGTGTGTGTGAATGGTGGGGTGCTGATGCCATTGTCTGGAGTTAATGCACTACTTGTATCTTCTTTTTTTTTCTCCTTAATGACGGAGCTCTCCCTCAAACATGTTACTAGGTTGGTGGAGTTTGAAACTGACTCAGTTATTGGAACATTCGAAGTGATTTCACCATTTTATAAAGCTAATTTTATATTTACTGTGCTGTTAAGATGAAATCCCTATAATTATAGAATACTACTGTAGTTCTTTAAGAGTTTATTTAGAGTGGGGCTTGTGGAAAATGATTCAGAGTATAGTAAACCAAAAAGTAATAATAATTCTGAACTTTCAGTCTACTTTTAATTCGATGTAATCATCAGTCTTCTTCGATTGAAGAGGAAAGGGGTGTGAAGTCAAGCAGAAGGAAGTACTTTGTAAAATGTAGTCTTAGATCAGATTGAACTGTGTATCTGTGTGTCTGTGGTATGTGTGTGTTTCTCTTGAAATCTGGGAGCTGTGGTGAAAAGGTGTAATAATTCTTAAAAGAGCTGGTCTCAGTACTTTCCGAATATGTTATGCTACAAAACTGCATTTTTAAACAGTACCCTTTCAGTTACTTTCTCTCTCCCGGTTATACATCTCTCTCATTTCAATTTCTAAGTACTCTTACATTTTCAATTGATTGTAAAAACCCCCTTGGAACTGAAATAAAAAAATACTTGAGTTGAAATAGAGACAAGAAAAAGTGAAAACAAAAGCGAATGTTTAAAAAAAAAAAAAAAAAAAAAGAATGTGACAATATTGTCATCAGGATGATAGTTGCTATTGGAAATCCAGTGATACACCCTCAAATGTGAAAATGACTGTCCTGACAAGAAGTGGACCGTTGGACATAAACAATTCATCAGCTTCCTTGGCACAATAGAACTGACGCGCTCTATACTACAGCGACTCTCCATCGCGTTGAGAAAGAAGACGTGCACAATGACACATCTCACAGTCAGTACTGTTTCTCTGTGCTGCTGCGTTTGTTTTGTTTCAGAATGTCAGCGTTATTCGAAGCAGGCTGTGACTGACTTCTGCCAGATTCTTCAGTTTGGGGCTTTCATTGCTGTTTATGTCCATAAATATCGATGCGACTATTTTCTTGGTTTTGAATAATCATAATTCAGTGGAGTTAATGCAATATTATAATCCTGGACTTTCAATACCTTTGAAAAGATTTTAAAAAAATTGTGTTCTCGGAATTTATTTATTTATGGTGGCACCAGTGTATCTAATCCATATTTCCTGCTGTGTGAAACCCTGTTAAAATTTTTTTCATTAAAACAAGAAGACACGATCTTGTTTAATCCTGTATATATGGTGTCTACATTCTAGATTTGTGTATGCTGTGAATGAACTTATTACTAAGAGATGAAATTGTATAAAGGCATTCAGAGGCTATGCATGCATGGTACCTCCAGAAAGTGCATACTCCAAGTTGCAGATTCCTGCAAAATAAATTAATAAAACTAAGCAAACATCACATCCTGCATTTGTTCTTGTATATGGTAGGAAAGATTTAACAGTACAGCCTTTTTACTTGTCTCTAGTCTCCCGCTTGATCCCGCAGCTACAGCAAATTTCTTTCAGGGGGTGTGGATTTTTCTTGTTGTGATCAACATGATTCTCATTAAGCAGTGGCTGAATACTGAACTGAGGTCCAAATCCTGTTTCTCTGAGCGTTGTCAGGTTGCATTAGCAGGAGTCCCTTTGAGGTGACGAGTATTGAGTATCCTGTGCAGCTTCTGGTGTAGAAACAGGACGCGGGATGTTTGTAGTTTCTTTCTTATTTTTGAACAGAACGTTGCTATTAAAGGGATAGCTTTACTTGCTTATGGTAGATAATTACCTTTTGTTTGCAGTTTTGATTGCGGGCATCCCTGCTTGTCGTAGGCAGTACTGAGTACATGACAGCAAAAGTCGGTCTTTCACTACAACCTCTTAAGAGTGAGGCTTTGAACAGGGAGGTTGAGTAGTGTAAAAACACACAGTCAGCAATACCACTTTATTACTGTATATTCTTAATAGCCTGGACAGTAACAGTTCACCAGACCATAAAATTTGAAAGCTGTGTCGCTGTATTACGGTTGTGTTGTTATTCATGTACAATTTCAGTCATAAAACATTCTGGCTTAACAAACCTGCGTTTACATTTGATCTTTGGTCAGCAAGTGTGTAAGGATATAGTTGTGCATCCCTTTTGCTAAACTGAACTGACTTCTGCAGAAATTCAGGGTAGGTTCGTATTTTAATCAAGCATTCAATTCTTTCATTTTAGAAACCACTGCAATTGAAAGATCTGATTCTATGATTATTTATTTAGAACAAGAGTACTACGTACCCCAGAGGACTGTGTGTTCCCATATTCCACTCAGGGGGAAGGATAAAACTACGTACAGGTCCCGAGACTTCCTCTCTCTTTTGCTGGCCATCCCAGCAGTGGAGGTTCCCTAGCCATCTCGCCTTCAGCTTTAGAATAAAACCTTGGCTTTCAGACACTCTCACTTTACTTGATTTGTTAGCTTCAATTCCAATTATATTGCAGTACATTGTGTTACTTTGAATACTTAGTAAATTAGTTTTCCTCCTCAGGTCACTGCTGCTGTTTTGTTCTTAGACCCATCTCCCCATACTTTCCCTTTTTCCCCCTTTCCCAGGCTGAGGCTCTGAGGGTCCCCGCCCCATCAGTCACGGAACCGGGCAGAACTGTCCCGTAAACCATCGACCAGCCTTTACCTCGGCATATCCAAGTAAAATGGCTCTGCTTGTTTCTGTTCATGCTTCGTAAGCTGACAGGACTTGGTCAGTGTTGATTCCAGGAATCCCTTCTCCTACCCGGGCTGTGCCTCCACATGTGCTTCTGAGTACCTCTTGCAGAGCGCATGAGAAGCTGCCTCAGGTTGTGGAGGCTGTGCAGGGCCCGCCTGGGGACCCCAGGACCCAGGTGAGCTGGTTTGGGAAGGAATTATCCATCAGGTATTGATGTGATTGATGCTGTCCATCAGGAACTGACGCGGTGGTTTCTCCCACGTTCATCAGCAGGCAGTGTGAGGGTTGAAGGCAGTCTTTATGATCAGATGTACTTGCCCCGCTACTGGAACGTTACCCAGGAGCGGCTGTCCTGGAAAACGGAGTGAATTTACAGGATCTTCAGGTTGTCTTTTTCCGGGAAGTAAGAACGGGGCTTCAGGGCAGAATGCGTGGGCCGTGGGGACCCATTAATTCCTTTGTTACTGCATCCGTCACCCGTTGTGCATGTTCAGACTCTTGGGTTCCAGTGTCCATTTCAGGAGGCCATTAGTACGTTTAACAACACCTGATGTAGTACTAGGGGGTGTGGAAAATCCAAAGGATTCCTTCATACCATGCCCACTCCTGAACCACCCCAGCAGTGCAGTGGTTTCCAGTATATGATAGGACTCCCTGTCCTATCGCTACACACCACCAAGAAGAGCCTGGCCTCATCCATTTGCCTCCCACCTCTCGAGGTTTTCATAAACATTTGCGTGATCCCCCTCAGTCCTCTTTTCCCAGGCTGAACGGACCCAGGTTACTCAGCCTTTATTCACAGAGTCCTAGAACCACAGAAGGGATCAGGTTGAAAGGGACCCTGAGAATCATCAAGTTCCAACCTCCAGGGGACCATCTCAAAGGCCTTGCACAAGCCCAGGTAGATAGCAGTTGCCTTCCCTTTGTCCATCAGTGTTGTCACTCCACAATGGATTGATTGGTCAGGCGCAACCTTCCCTTGGTAAAGCCATACTGGCTGTCTCTGATCACCCACTTATCCCTCATGTGCCTTAACACATCTTCTAGGAGGACCCGTTCCATGTTCTTCTCGGGCACTGAGGTGAGGCTCACTGGCCTATAATTCCCCTGGTCCTACTTCCTCCCTTTCTTGTAAATGAGAGTGACTTTCACTTTCCTCCAGTTCCCAGGGACTTTGCCTGACAGCCACGCCTCTTCTAATACAATGGAGAGCGGCTCAGCAACCACATCAGCCAACTCCTTTAGGAGTGCATGTCATCTGGCCCCAGAGACCTGTATATATTCAGTCTTACGAGGCGGTCTCAGATGTGCTCGGCTCTTACAGCTGGGGAGGGGTGGGATTTAGTCCCCAAGTTCCCACCTAGAGACTCAGGCATGCGAGCCTCAGAGACGTGAGAAATACGAGAATCCTGGATGCCCGCGAAGACCGAGTCAGAAAAACTCACCTCAGCCTTCTCTGTATCTGTCATATAGCCAGTTCTCCCCTCTCATTTACCAGAGGAGGACAAACATTACTTCCCAACGGTGGATCCGTGCTGACTATGCCCGACAGCCTTTTCCTCTTCCAATTGCGTGGAGAGGGCATCCAGAACAAGTTGTTCCTTCACCTTTCCAGGCACAGAGGGAAGGCTGACTAGCCTGTAGTTCCCCGGATCCCCCTTCTTGACCTTTCACAGACTGGAGTGACACCGGCTATCCTCAGTCTTGAGGCATCTCTCCCGTTTGCCAAGACCTTGTAGAGGTGAAAGAGAGCGGTTGAGCAGACACCTCTTCCAGTTCTCTCGGCACTCGTGGGTGCATCCCATCAGGCCCATGGATTTGCGTGCATCAATTTTGTCTGCATGCTCTCTGGCCCATCGTCCTTGACCAAGGGGAAGCCTTCCCCTGAAGAGAGATAGGACAGTGAAAGAGATGCCTCAGCTCAACACAACACCAGAACGAGCTGGTTCGGGCTACCCGCCTTTAAAAGAGTGAAAGTACACAGCGAGAAAGACAATTAGCCTCCATCCAACGGCCAATAGAGACTCCCACCTCTTTTTTAGGATGCATGCTCAAGAGGGCGGGATGATACGCGAACAATTTGTCAGGACTCCAGTCCTGACAGTGACTCCTGAGTGGCCCAGGAGGAGGAGATATCGCCCTCTCACCCGCCGTCTCTTATAATAAGAAACAGAGCTGCTTTACAACCTTACGTAGTTTATTGAGTTTGATCCCACAGGTCAAACTGCCTCCAGAAAGGGGCTGTCCCTCACAAAAAAAAAATGCCGTATTTTGGGACCAGCAAGCTTGCCTGCATGCTGCCTGGTCCCCACCCCAGGGCACGTCATCCTCTGTGAAATAAGAGAATTCCACGGTATGATGACACAAAGGGCACGTCATCCTCGGTGAAACAGACCTCCTCAGTGTGATGTCACTACGGATGTTTCTTACACCCCTGTGATAACAGTGGGAGAGGGAACCCAGTCGCTTGCGGAACCCGCAGGAGGAGGACCCAGAGAGAGCACTGTGCCTGTCTGGAGATATCCTACTGCGATGGAGTGGCTGAGAACCCTTCGAGGTGAGGTCCCTCCACCTCTCTGCACACCACGACACTGCCCGAGCACGTGAGTGCCACCAGCGTCTGTTTAGGACGTGCCAGCAGCACTGTCCTTGCTCTGCTGAGTGCAGCTGCCCACCGCGGGGCCCCGGCAAGGGGAAGGCTGTCTCCCATCTCCCTGCTCAACATACGTGTGCCAGCGCAGCCCACCCAGCGCTGTGGAGCTGGAGGAGCGTTTCTCCCCGAGCCGGCCAGATGCTCACACCAGGCTCCAAGCAACACCAGCAGCAGCTGCTCTTCTCTTTTCTTCCAGGTCTCTTTGCCTTTGTGAGCTGCACACCCAGCCTTTCGTGTTTCAGGGGCAGAGGCAGGGTGGCAAGCCGTGTCCCTCCCTGTGCCGTGTCTTTGCTGCTGCAGCGCCTGCAGGACAAGGAGGTGAGCTGCGAATATCCAACCGTCAGTCCTTACCCTGGCCCAGTGCCACGGTGCCATGGCTGCCAGGCCCACAGCCCGGGCTTTGGTGCCACCCTCACGCCTGCCCGGCCCCGGCAGCACATCGGCACAGCGATGGGTGGCTCCTGGGAAGGAGGGCAAAGTGACTGTGACCGATCCACGTCCACAGGGCGACCGAGAGCAGGTGTACTGCGAGCTGGAGAGCGTCCTGCGTGAAGAGGACAGCCGCCTGCCCTGCGGTGTGCTGAACCGGCTGCTGGCAGAGGTGTCCCAGGACCTGATGGCGGCCCAGGTGAGCGGTCACTCTCGAAGGCAAAGGGAACCGCCTGCCCGTGCAGCCATTCTGCTGGCAGATGGCAGTGGCCCAGGCCTTCTGAGGGCCTCAGGCAGTCTCCTGTGCTGCAGTGCGTCACCAGTGGCTCTTCTTCAGGGCGTGTCCACTGACGTGAAGATGGCTGCCAGCAACGTCCTGGTTGCTCTGGCCCGGTCACACTTCAGCTTGGTGATGGCCGAGCTGCAGGGCCAGCTGAAGGCCGTGGGGAAGCCCAAGGAGTTTGTGCTCATCACCCTGAGCAGACTGTTCAGCATCTACGGTACTGCACCCTCAGCCTCCTGACGTCTATGACGACCGGGGAAAGGGGTCTCTCCCCTCTGCCCGTGACCTGCGCTGAGGGCCTCCCTCACTGCTGGGGCTCTGACCGTGGCCCTCTCCTTCCTTCCCCTCCACAGCTCTGCAGTGCATCCCCTTCGTGTGGCTGACGCTGGCCGGCCTGTGCAGCGTGGTGGGCCAGATAAAGAGCGGCCGGACCCTGGGCTTCGTTTGTGCTGGTGAGTGCCGGCCCCGGAGCAGGGGGGCTCGGGACATCCCTCACACCTCTCCTGCCGCAGACTCTCACAGCCTCCCTTTTCTTGGGGTATTTTTCTTTTTATTTTTTATCTCTGTTCCTTTTCTTTTTGTCAGTCGTGAAACAATGGTCAGAAGGAATCAGAGTTCACTTGTGCTCTGGAAAGCAATGCCCCTGGCCTGCCACGGAGAAAGAGCGGATCTTGGAGAAGCTTTACCAGCTCTTCTGCTCCGTGGAGAGGAACTGGCAGGGCTGCAAGGAGGAAGAGGTGAGCGCTGTCGCATTCCCAGCCCGGGATGGCAGTGGGGACATCCACGTTGGCAGCTCTGCCCGTGCCCAGTGGGCTCAGAGCAGAGGGGTGGGTGATGAGAGGGAGTAGGCTGGCTCTGCAAAGGGGCGCGAACTGCCTCTGTGCTCAGGGCTGGATCTCCCTGCCAGGAAGCAGCCTCATGTCACAGCACTGTGGCAGGGACAGCTGGGGATGAGGCTGTGGGGAAAACCCCCGTGCCGTCCACAGTGAGCCCATCTCCTGCTGGGAGTGGGGAAGGGAGAGAGAAAGCCCTCTCCCTAGGAAGGGCAGACCTTCATTCAGTCCTTGACACTGGGCCTCTGCCATCCCTCTTCAGGACAAAAAGGCCGTCCTCGAGGCTGTGGTTGCCATGATGGTTGTCCTCCTGGAAAAGGAGCTGCACCGCGAGCACATCTGGGAGCAGCTCCTCTGGCTCACACATCAGTATCAGGAGGCCCAAGACACCTCTGGGGTGACCAAGGTGAGATGTCGAGCGGGGCTCAGTGAGGGCCCCATGGGGCCAGCGCGAGTGCCACGAGGGCTCAGTCGGGTGCAGGGAGGAGGCGAGGAGCTCTTGGGCATAGAAGGAATAGGTGTCGAAGGGAGCTCTGAGGCTTCCTGAGCTCTTCAAGCAGGGAAAGAGCAACCCAGACAGGGCCGAGAGGGAGCAAAGCACAACTGGGGCCCATCTCCTGGGGATGGGAGGCTTCACCACCACCACTGCACGGCTCTGAGTGCCTGAGGAGCTCTGCGCTAACAACCAGGGGGACAACGTCCAGTTTCATCTGATGGGGGAGAAAAGGGCTGCCGGGTGGGAAATGCCCGCAAACCGTGCCCAGACAGGGCTTGGTTCAGAGCAGAGAGACCCTCCTGGTGCTGCTCTGAGGGGGAGACAAACAAGAAGGCCTGAGGGGGAGCTTCTCCCAGCAGACAAGTCATTGGGAAACTGTTTCTTCGCTCCCAGGTGACTAGACGCGGCTTCAGCCCTTTCTTTCTCTCCTGGTCTCTTGCAGAGCCTCATTGTCTTCCTGGAGGCCTTGAAAGGAGTTCAGCCCGGTATCCCCAGGGACAAGTTTCTGGCCATCACCAGTGCCGTGTTCTACCGGGTAAGGGGAGCCCATCTTTGCGCCCACAGCAGTTTCGCACTTGGCCAAGTCTCAGGAGGACTGCGGAGCTCCGAGCCTCTGACAGCTCTCAGCCTCAGCTCCTGCGTGCCCGTGGCACGCAGTTCCCTGGGGTTGCTGTGGGGCGGGCCGTGTTTTGCTTGCATGTCCTCTCCCCGAGAGTGCCAAGGGAGATGAGAATTGGCAGCAGCCCAGTTTCTTTTCAGTCCTCAGTGTCGATGTGCTTTTCTCAGTCTTTTCTCAAACCTTGTTCCCACAGCTCTCTGATGACACCAAACAGCACAGCGAGGCCGACAGCGCAGAGCTGACCCACTGCATCCTGCTGCAGGGTAAGGAGGGGAGATTCAGTTACGCTTGGCGGTGCCCTGACCAAAACCTCTCCCCCAGACCTCAGGAATGGGCACGAGTTGCTTGCTAACACAGCACGGGATTTCCTCCCCACAGCCCAAATCTGCCCAGAGGAGACGGTTCTGTTCCTGCAGTCGCGGCTGAGCGATGAGAGGGAGGCCAGACGCGTGGCAGCCCTGGGTCTGCTCGGTGCTCTGGCTCGCTCTGACGGTCAGTACCTTGGGCTGGGAATTCCAGGGATCCCTTTTCCCATCTGGCTTGTGCCTTCACGCATGCTTTTGCGCATCTCTTGCAGAGCACAAGATGACAGAGAAGCTGCCCCAGGTTGTGGAGGCTGTGCAGAGACTGTGTGGGGACCCCAGCACCCAGGTGAGCTGGTTTGGGAAAGGAAAGCACTGCTGGGGTAGTAGAGAGACCCTTTCCCTTGAGGCAGAGCCCGGGAGGCTGTACCAGAAGGACTCACCCCCTAGAGCAGTATTTCCCTGCTCCTTCGTGCCTTCTGGGAGCTCCAGGCAAGAGGTGATGCTGCCGCCAGCACGGGCAGGGCTGGGGTGCCCAGGGAGGTGCTGAAGTGTTGCCCACTTGGTCACAATGGCTTCTGCTGGGGAGAGCAGGCAGAGCGGAGCGGGCAGGTCCCTGTGCGCTGCATGGAAAGCGCACAGCCTGGCGCTGAGGCCTGGCCTTCACCTCAGGAGTCAAGGCTTCTCCTCTGCTCTTGGTGCTTCTGCGCGTGCCCGAAAAGCATAAAAAATAATCAAAGCCACAAATGACCCCTGGCAGGTGAGGAAGGCCCTTCTACATTTCATCAAGGATCTGCTCAGCGTTGACGCCCGGAGCTGCTCAGCCTGGGATGTGGTGGGGCACATCTTCAGCGAGTTCAGCCACGCCACGAGAAGAATGGTAAGGACAGCGGGCAGCGTCTTCCTTTGGGAGACCCGTGCTGCTCAGAGGCTGCCACAGATTTACCAGCAGGGCCACACCTGAGCCTCCTGAGAGGCTCCTGACAGCTGAGAGTAACCGCTGTTTCCCCAACACTGCTGCGCAGGCGGACAGAGACCCTTCTGCCCAGGAAGCCCGGGAAGACGGAGCTCTCCGGGAGCTGTGCGTGAACATCCTGGGCTCACTGGATGTCTCTGTGAGAGGGATGACCGAAGTAAGTCAGTCACACTCTGACCTGCGTTCCTCGTCCCCGTCCAGCACCCCAGGTCTCTCCTCCCACTGGAGAAGAGTCTGAAGCACACAAGACTCAGGGGGATGCACAGAGTCCCCTTCACGTCCGAGCTGAGGCGGGAACGCTGATGTGCTCGACTGCCTCATTCCGTGCAGCTCCTGTGGCCGCGGCTGATGCTGTACGTGGTGCCAGCCCAGTACACGGACATGCTGATCCCTGTCTCCCGCTGCATCCGAGCCCTGGCTGAGAGAGAGGACATGGCAGCGCGTGAGACAGAGGAGCTGGATCCCCATTTCCTCAACTCCCTCTTTCAAGGTAGGCGCAGAAACTCCCCAAATGAGCTCTGCTGACCCCCGTGTCAGCACCCACAAGGGACAGCGGAGGTGCGCGTGGCAGGGCACAGAGTGTCTCGATGCCTCACTTGGCTCTTCTTTCTCCCCGCAGGCCCACTGCTGACTCCCCAGACACTGCTGGTGCGCCTGTTGGTGAGTACATGCTCCGGAGCCTGCTGCCACGAGCCCCGAGGATGAAGCGGCACGGCCGAGCGTGCCAGCGCCCGCCTCAGCCCTGGGGATGCCGTCCTCTTCCCGGGCTTACAGCTCCACGGAAAAAGCTGCTGGCTGCTCCTTGCCCGCCAGGGAAGCACCGAGCTGCTTCCCCCCTGGGAGGAGCTGCTGCCTTTGCTGCAGAAGTGACACTGCTTCGCCTTGCTCTCGCTCAGGTGGTGGCAGGGAGCCGTTTTGCAGGCAGCGAACTCCGAGCCGCTGCCCTGCTGCTCATGCAAAACCTCCACAGCAAGATCCACGGGGCTGTGGGGGCCATGTGGGCTGCCGAGATCCCCCTGCTGCTGCAGTGCCTCCAAGGTAAAGCGGTGGCGGGGAAGGAGCAGAGGAAGCGGGGAAGGGGGGGACGGAAAACGCAGCTCTGCAGTGTGGCAGAGGAGACCTGTGGCCCAGCGCTTGCCCGGCTGCTGTTCCCGCAGTGCCGAGTGCCCAAGCCAAGCCTGGTTTGCAGCAGCTCTTCTTCTGTGGATGGATCTCAAGCAGCGGTCTTTTGTTTCCTATTGCTCCACAGGGACAGATGAGAGCTTCACGGACTCTGCAGAGTGGGAGCACCGACTGCTAAAGGTACAGACCTGCTGGTCTCTGTGCACAGAGCTGCCTGCCTGCCTCAAGGAGCCCTGCTCCCAAATGAGCCACCGTGGGACAGGAACAGCCCCTAATGCCACTGCAGAGTGGCCGCACCCCTTTGAGGCACTGCCTCTTCCTCCTTGTCCCACGCCCAAGGGGGGGTCTCAGCAGAAAAGTGGCAGGCAGCTTTGAGGGGATGCTGCGGGGGGAGCTGGGAGCTGGGAGTGGGACAGCTCTTCCCGGCAGCTCTCCCCAGAAGGCTGCGGTGACTTGGGAATGTGGGAAGAGGCAAAGGGCAAGGGAACATTGGCTTCTCCTGTTCTCCAACAGTTCCTGAAAGCGTCGCTGGAGACCACGGAGGATGAGGCCTGGACCAAGCAGCTGTGCTGTGAGCTGAGCTGCTGGCTGGGCAGATCAGACAGAAGCTCTGGGGAAAAGGTGGGTCTCCCCTGGCTCTACCCAGCCGGGGCTGGGGCCGTGGCTGCTGCTCTGCCCACATGCGTAGCTCACGCTGTTTTCCCAGCCCGTGGTCTCCACAGGGCTTTTCCCTGCAAACTGCCTGGGAGCTAAAGCCCTGCAGCTGCCCTCATCAACTCCCAGGGAGAGTGGGTCCTTCCCACACGGCCGTCTCCCAGCAGGTCCCGCTGGTGCCACATCTCAAGTTCTTCCTTCCCTTCCTCTTCCCGAGCAGTCTTTCCTGTACAAGGCCCTTGGGACAGCGCTGGGAGCTTGTAAGGATGTCCTCCACGTCCAAGAAAAGCTGCTCCAACACCTGGAGGAAGCAAACGCAGAGGGGCCGTCTGAGGTCCAGGTGAGGTCTCCTCTCATCCTGCTTCTGCAGGCGTCCCCAATCTGACCCTGGGGCAGAGGGCTTCTCCTGGCCCCGCTCTGGGCCTTTCGATCTCCTCGCTGCTGTCGTTTCCCTCAGGTGGGGCCCAGCCCAGCCACTGTGGCTGGTTGCACCAGAAGGTTCAGCTCTGTGCCAACTGCCCCTTGTTCTTTTGTGCAGGAAACGATTTCTCTTCTCAGCCACGCTGCTGAGAGCAACTTCAGCCTGGTCTTGGACACACTCACCATGTTTGTGTCCAGGCTGTGCAAAGGCCGGAATGCAAGGATTTCCAGACACAAGAAGGTGAAGCGTTATGGGTTTTCATCTTGGCTTTCTTTTATTTTCATGGCAGCTCCTGCCCTGGGATCCCAGGTGTATCACGGGGCGCTGGCAGCCAGTGAGCCCGTGTCTCAAGGCGTTTCTCCCCCCGCAGATGGAGCTGGACAGCACGAGAGCTCATGCCACATGCAGCGCTCTCATACTCGCCCACGGCAGCCTGGCACTGCGTGCCTCCAAGGAACAGATCCTCACCCACCTGGAGATGGACGTGGTGGGCAACATCCTGCTGCTCTACAGCTGCAGCTGCCAGGTGAGAGCCGCATCCAGCTGCAGCCACTTCACGTGGAGGGTTGCTGAGATGGTCCCTGTCTTTCCAAACGTCCCTCGGGGAATGGTCTGTGCCCAGATGAAGATCCAGACCCTTTCCTTAGGGTTGTTCCCACACGTCCCCCTTGCAATCCTTGGCCCTTCCCACAGTTCACAGAACGTTCTTCTTTCTTGGGCCTCAGGACTTGCAGAACAAGCTTGCGCTGGTGCAGAGCATCACCAGCGTCAGCTCTGCCTTCCAAGCTGTGGGTGACTCGTGCTGCTTTAACACCTCCTTGAAGGACACACTGCTGGAGATCCTCAAGGTGAGTTCCTAGAGCCGGGGCCGTCTGCAGGGGAGCTGTGGGCTGTGCCACGAAGCTCACTTCCCTGGAGGCATACAGGTCTCCCTCAGCTACATGTCTCCAGCTGGTGGGGCCCTTGGCTGCTGGCAGGCAGTGGCTGGGCAGTGGGCAAGGTCCACCAGCTGTGGAGCTGCTGCATCCTGCAGTGCCTCTGTGGGAAACGTGGGAGTGACGGGGCCAGAATCTGGCAGCTGTCTCTGGGCTGGGCTGAGCGGAAGAGTTCTCATGGGGCCCTTTTCTCCTTTGACACTATCTCTCTGGGACTTGCAGGACATGCTGAAGGAGTATTACTTGGGCACTCCTCTATCCCCAGTGCCCCTCAAGGTGGTTCTGGCCCTGGAGCAGTTGAGGTAAGGCTGGGGAGCCTCTGGGGTGGCAAAGCAGGATGGTTTGGGTAGCTCCCAGGCCAGGGTGTTGGCGCTGCAGCTGTCGATAAGGAAGAACTCAGAAGTCCTCTGAAGCGGGCTGGAGAGCACTGGTAAAGGCCTTTTCTGCTTTCTCTTCCTTTGTTCCTCCTGCTAGCAAGCTGAAGCCCTCTTTAGAAAGCAAAGATACGCTCCACCTGCTGAGTCTTTGCTGGAAGAATATTGTGACGAACCCTTCAGCGGAGATGATGCTGAAGATGAGGAAGTCACAGCGAGCAGCGGAGTACCTGCAGGTAACCTGCCGTAACTTTCCTGGCCACCTCTCGGTTGCAACCCTACCTCAGCACAACCTATGCCCTGGCAGCAGCCGTAATACCACACCTCCATCCCCTCTTCTGCTTCCAGTTGATGCAAACGTCTCTGAAAGCTCTGGGCCGGCTCCTGGCAGTCCTGATCGAGACGGAGCCCACCTGTGGCTTCTTCCAGAACATAATCTATGTGAGCATGCCTGGGGCAAGGGAGAAAGCATCGCTCCTGTCGATAGCGAGAACAGAGATCTGGAGCCTAAGGGGACTAGCAGCGGGGGAGAAAGCTCCCGCTGACGTGCCCAGCTCACTGTGAGCTCAGAAATGGGCAGACAAAAGGGGGAAAGGCAGGAGCCAGCTCCTGGGTTAGGAGGCAGGCTTGCCTGCAGAGAGCGGGGACAGCAGTGCTGGAGCTCAGCTGGGTGTGTTGCCTTGTGGGAGCCACAGGGCAGGGCCTGAGGGCAAGTGTCAGGAAAGAAGGGAGGGGGAGAGGCGTGGCAGGAGAAGGAGAGGGACGGCAGGAAGGGAAAGAAATGATGTCTCTGCTAAGATACGTGCTCTGCCTCAGGTCCTTCAGTATTCAGTGACCTCAGACAACGTGTGGGAGCGCAAGAGGGCCCTGCAGGTCTGCTTCCAGCTGCTGGCCGTTTGTGAAGAGCTTCAAGTGAGTAAAGAGCCCCGTTGCATATCCCCTGCTCCCTCCCCGGCGCCCCTGAACTGGAAGGGAAGCTCTGCCCAGCTGCGCGTGTGGAGGTGGGTGCCCTGTCACGGTGTGGGGAAGGCACAGGTGGGAGAAGCAAGGGAGAGCTGGGGCCCGCCTGCAGCCTTTTTCCTGCCTCTCACCCCTGCAGAGAGTTGACGCCTGGAAGTACTTTGGCACCTTGGTTGGACTGCTGGCGCCTCTGACGTGTGACCCCATGCCCACGTCGCGCCAGCTGGCTGCGTCCTGTCTGAGCTCCCTTCTCAGAATCCGGGGTGAGTAAGCGGGTGTGCGACAGCCCTCTGCTCTCCTCCGCAGCACTACCAGGAGCCCACAGGCTGGGCCCTGCTGACAGGGGGGAGAGTCACGGTGCGCAGCCGTCTTCTTGTCCCCCCACCCTGTACTCTTCCCCACGGAAAGCGGTTCAGTTTCCAGAAGCATGACTTGCCTTTTCTCCCCATGCTCTTTTCAGCCAAGGCGACCAACAGCGTCATCGAGTCGGGAGACATCGGGAGCCTGTGTGAGGGGCTGAACACCTGCAGCACTGCAGCTCAGCTCCAGACCTCGTCCAAAATCGCATGGGTGAGTGGACCCAAAAAGCGGTGATGGGATCTCAGCACGTGGGCTTCTGCACGTCCCTCTGCTCCCCCCCAGCGTGGGAGGAGAAGCTGAGAGAAGGCTCGACCACCTCCTGAATAAATAGCGGGGTGCGGACGGCAGGAGCATCGTGACTGCAGCCTGAATGGCTGGCAAGCTGCTGAGCTGAGAATGCCCTCGAGACTGACGTGTGTTTCGAAGAGCTGCTGCAGAGCGGTGATGGGATCTCCCCTACTTCTCATTTCTCTGCAGATCGTTTGCAGAAACTTCCCCCTGGAGCACACCGTACAATTCCTGATGGCCATCATGAAGACCTTCCAGCAAGCCACGGGAATGCATCTGCGTGCTGCCGGGAAGTGGATGATCGGCTTTCTGCAGATGTACGGCAAGGACATCCATCGCGATGTAAGAGGCTTTCTTCCACATGACCTGGGCTTTTTCTGGCTCTTCCCCTGTGTCCTGTGCCGTTTGCACGGCCTGAGTGCAGCAGAGCCAGGGCTTGGACACGACATCTGGCGTGAAATTTAGGCTTAGGTCTTGGAACACGTCAAGGGAGCCGGCACCGCTCATGCGCTGAATGTCCACAGTTACGCCCTGCAGAGCCAAGGATGTGCCGAGTCATTCTTTCTCCCCTTCTTCTTCCAGGTGCCACAGATCCTCAACATGCTGCAGAGCTGCATGCTCTCCCTGCAGCAGAGCACGTTCATGCCCTTCCTGTCCCTGGCGGTGGTCATCCTCACCCGCCATCATCCAGAAGTCATGTTGGACAGCTTCCTCCAGCAGCTTGAGCCCAGAGACAGGTATTGGCACCACTGCCTTTGCTGCTGCTACTGTCACAGCTGTAATGTGCCTCCCTCAGAGGGACCTCGGTGGAAGCAGCTATTCTTTTTTCCTCTCAAACCGTCTTTGAGTTGAAAACTGCTCGGTCACAACTTGAGATTCTCTTTTTTCTAGTAAGATGTGGAGAAGACTGCTCAATCTTAAAACCCGGAGCCAGCAGAAGAATGTGTAGAAAAGAAAAAAGTTCAGCTACAACGACTGTATTATATAATACAAAATAAATAAATGCCGAAATCCTAGCGAAGAGGTCTCCCTCTCCGTCTCCCTCTCCTTCTTCCCTCCGCTCCCCTCCCGTGTACGTGCTCGTGTACATTGATGAATGTCACGTGGTGGCATTTTTCCAAATGGAGGAGCTCAGTGACACACCAACTGCTTCATCTGCACGTCCACATCAGACCCACTGTGTCAGACTGCTCATCCGCTGCCATCTGTCACATGGCAGTAACATAGAACGGGATATTGGTGGGAAGGTTCAATTCACGGATAAACTAAAAGGAAACAAGAAGGTCCACGAACAGCGCAAGAAGGGCCTGCCCCCCTGGGAAGAATATAGGGATAGCGTCAGTGCCTGTAGGGATGTAACGAGGACGGCTAAGGCTTTCTTGGATTTAAACCTTCCCCCTGTTGGGCCTCGCTACCCCCAGGCAGATCGACACTTCCAGGCAACTTGGTGTCATCTGCAAACTTACTGAGGGTGCACTCAATGCCCTCATCCAGGTCATCAATAAAGATACTGAAGAGGACAGTCCCCAGTACCAGCCCCTGGGGAACTCCACTCGTGACCGCTCACCAGCTGGATTTAACTCCGCTCACCACCACTCTCTGGGCCCGGCCCTCCAGCCGGTTCCTTACCCAGCAAAGAGTGTACATGCCCAATCCCTGGGCTGCCAGCTTCTGCAGGAGAACGCTGTGAGAGACAGTGTCAAAGGCTTTGCTGAAGTCTGGGTAGATCACATCAACAGCCTTTCCCTCATCCACCGCACGGGTCACCAGATCGTAAAAGGAGATCAGGTTGTTCAAGCGGGATCTGTCCTTCACAGACCTACGCCTATGGCTGCCTGTGCCCGATCCCCCCAGCTGTCCTGCACATGCGGGAAATAGAAACAGTCAAAGTCAGCGTGTGCTGTGCAGTCAGCTGTTTTTTTTTTTTGCCTCCACCTACTGGCGTGTTCCCGAGAGGCAGCAGGGCGTGCGGGCAGAGGCAATACCTGCAGCTACGCAGCGTGCGGAGGGGGACAGAAGGCAGTTTCCTCCCAAGGAAGGGCATGCAAGTGTGAAGCTCTAAATGCAGCCTCACAATGCTGACTTCAGGTGTCTGAATGAGGACTACCCGTAGGAATTTGTACCAAGAAAACCCCAGACGACGGACGAACAGAGTCTGAGTGGCTGAGAAACTAAGATGGCACTCGGGAGAACAATATATAACCGTGTCACAAACTTCCTGTGTGACCATTGCAAGAAACAAGCCTCCTTGAGAGCATCAGAGCAGCAGGCAGCCTGCACTACGGCTGCTGGACTGCATTTCTCCCCACCCCAGATCCCCGAGCCCATGCTGGTGGACACCGTGCTGTGCCACGGACGCTTCCTTGGAGCCATTTTCCAGCTTCCCTGTGTGTCAGCCGTAATCCTGCCGGCTTCAAACTCCCTAAGGCAGACTGGGACAGTTGCGAGTCTCAGACCTGGGAGGCGGTGAAGAAACCAAAGGCAGACGCTGCATGGATCAGTAAGAAAGCCAAGAAGGAAAGGGTCTGGCTCTTAGGACCAGGGGTGGCCTGATATTAGACTGAAATATGTCCAGATGCGACTGGAGAGAGAGGTGGTGACGCAGGCCAGAGGCAGGCTGCTTCTGTCTGACCGCAGACTGGACGTCTCATTGCTAAGCGGAGATCCCGGGCACTGGGGTTCCATTCTGTGGGGGCAGGTGGGACTGCGCTCCATGTGCAGCTGGTTCCTAACGGCTCGAAGCCTCTTTCAAAAACAGCTGCCCTTGTACTACGCCTTTCCTAACTACCAGTATCCCACATCATACAGTATCAAAAGTAACAAAACTTGTTTTAATTCTTAACGCGTTCCGCAGCCCGGAACTTTCCTCCCCGAGTCCCCCTCAGAGCTGTGCCACAGCTCACGATCGCCCGTGAGCACAGGGACGTCACACGCGCGCCGGATCGAGCGGGCCCCGGCACGCCCGAGCGGGAACAGCCCACCCCGCCCCCACACGGAACGCGGGCGGAGCCGGCAGTGAGGGCGGGCGGAGCGCCGCAGGACGCAGGGCGAGCCCGGCGGGGTTGAGTTGTCGCCTCGTCGGTGGAATGTGCGTTCGTCGGACATCGTGCCTGTGCGAACGTGCGTCTGCAAGGGTCTCTTTTTACAGGGAGTGTCCGGGCCGGGCACAAATTCCGGAGGGTAGCGAGGATGGCAGCTGTGTGCGGTGTGAGAGGGTGGGTGATCTGCTGTGCCTGGTGGAGGTGGGAGCGTTAAGAAGCGTCTGGGAGCGACTGGTGGAGGTGCTCCGTGACACCCTGTAAGTCAGGCACTGGGAAACGTTCCGCGAGGAGTGATTGATGGATCCTCTCCTTCAGCTGCACAGAGGGAGGGGCCCTGGGAGGACAAGGACGAAGGGAGACAGGGGTCCTGTCCCAGCCTACCCCACCTCCCCGGGGTGCCCTTGTGTAACTGTGTGAAGCGCACAAAGGACAGGTAAGCGAAGAAACTGAAGTAAGGCCATACAGAGGGCTGCTGAGGGTGAGGAAGTCGTCCCCACACAAGTCTCTACCAAGGACAGCAGAAGGGTGGTCTTCATAACAGACTGCCTTCTCCTTTCATCAGTAACCTTGATGAAGGGATAGAGTCCACCCTTAGCAAGTTTGCTGAAGATACAGAGCTGAGAGGAATGGCTGACACACTGGAAGGCAGTGCTGCCATTCAGCGATACCTGGACAGGCTGGAGAGTTGGGCAGAAAGGAACCGGATGAGGTTTAACAAGAGCAAGTGTAGAGTCCTGCACTTAGAGAAGAATAACTGCATCGGTACAGGCTGGGGGATGACCTGCTGGAGAGGAGTTCTGAGGAGAGGGACCTGGGTGTCCTTGTGGATGACAGGCTGGCCATGAGCCAGCAGTGTGCCCTGGAGTGCGTTAAAAAGAGCATGGCCAGCAGGTCGAGGGAGGTGATCCTCCCCCTCTACTCTGCCCTGAAAAAAACACAAGCATTTGATCTGTTACTGCAGGTTTTGTTTTGTTTTTTTTTTTTAATGCATTCAATGCTAATGCAAAGAAATTTTCTAGACCCTAATTCAAGTGGAATGTTTTATGTGACAACGCACACACAAAAAACGTTTTCAACATATGTACACCAGAAGGCATATGAGAAGCAAAATCCTAACTGTCCAGTTGTGACAGCAAGTGACATGCTGAACACTTTGTGTAAATTAATTTTAAGTTCTCTCTTTTCACTGTTTTTTCAACTTCTGAGAGTAAAGATGAAGGTTTAGCTTCTTCAGTGAGCAGAGTAGGGGCTGTGTTGTTGTGGTGTCAGAGATAAAGGGCCAATGTAGGGTCCTTCACAAGAGCTGGTTAGTGTGCCCAGGTCTGTGATTCAAATACAGATTCAGTAACCTCAAAGCTCATCATACCTTTGTTACATCTTCCTGATTTATTTCTTTTTTGGGTAGAGACTTTATGCTTAACTTCTTAAAAGCATGTCTCTCAAAAAGAAGAGTAGGGAGCCTACAGTAAAGCTGGGGAGGGATTCTCTTCAGAGAGTGTAGTAACAAAGAGTAATGATTTTAAGTTAAAAAGTAATAGATTTGGATTAGATATAGATATATTATATTAGATATAAGGAGGAAATTCAACCGAAACCATTCTATGAACACTGCAGAGGAATTCATAGGAAATGTTATTTTTTAGAAATATTCTACTTACATTTATGTATATATGTATGTATGCATGTTTTCTCGTGTTGCCTGGTAGAACTGCATGGCTGTTCGTAGTGTTTGTACCAAAGACCAAATTCACCTTTTGACAGATAAAGAGCTTTCATCTCCTGTTTTCCTAACGTTGTCATCTGCCTGATGAACGACTCAGATAATCTGCACTCGGAAGTGTTTCTCTGCACTATGTCAAGTTTGTGTGAGGGGACAACAAAGCTCTGCAATGGAGAAGCTTCAGAAAGTGGGCAAGGACAATGTGCTCTTGAAGCTTGAGGGCAGATATAGTGGCCACACCTGTTGTAAAGGAAGATGAACTTAGCACCAGGGGGACTGGAGTGCGGGTTTTTTCTGTGTAGATAAGTATCTCTGTCAGTTCAGTTAGTCCTGGGTTGTGTGAATGGCCTCGCTTGAGTTCTCCAGAAGAGCGTGAATGTCTTTATGAGACAGCCAGACCAGCGTGGGCCAAGTGTCTACAGGGATCAGCTGAACAGTGAGTTCAAAAGCCAAGCCATCTACAGAATTATCTTGAAAGAGAGCAATGAGCTTGAGCTGGCCGCAGGCCATGGCTCCTTTCTGTCAATTAGGGATGCCCAACATCCTGACAGCGAGCATGCAGAGATCAGTAATGGGAATCATGTTTTTATTGTCACTCAGCTGTACTGCAGTTACTGTACTGTGTTGAGATTTTGTTCAGTTTCTGTGCTACCATCAAGATCATCAAGTAACTTGAAGCAGGTAAACTGAGTACTGAAACATTAAGATCGCCTATTGTGGACTGTCTGAACAGGCCTGGACAGAGGGCGCTGAGCTCTGACAGCTTGCAGCTCCTCTCCCCATGGGGCTGCTAGCTGTGGGGCCCATCGTCACTGTGCCCACTAACCATGTCCCTGTGTTCATGAGCATAATATTGGTTCACGTATAAGGGCTCGTCTGCAGGTAAAATGAGGATGGGAACAGTTCCGTGGACAACTGGCAGAAAAACTGTTTGGACAGGTGCTGCAGGGCTGTACCAACTTCGGCTGTTGAGTGCATCTGAGGTTACTGCCCCCACAGCTGGTTGGGAGGCCAGATAAGGTCAGCCTACAGTACTGGTGGAGAAACAAAGTGTTAGGATGGGGCAGCTTCTTTGCCAGGTCCTGTCACTTCTGAAATGGCCATCTGAGCACCCATTCCCCAGATTACTGAGAGGCAGGACACCGCACCGGGCTCTGCAGGAAGGGCTGTGCCCTTTCCGTGGAGGCAAACAATGGAAAGTCTGAAAAATGGAAAGCAATGGGTAAGGAGGGGACGTGCAGCTGAAGAACTGGGGGTGGCATTGCTTGCTTCATTTAAGCAAACGTACTGACACTAAGGGTAACATTTATCTCACCTGGGCTTGGATAGCTGCACAACTGATGTGTACATCTGAGCATTTTAGGTCCTCTTTTAAAATGGAGAGGAGCAGGCACAGGAGTGGGACGCATCTAGCCTGTGTTAGCAGCTTCCTGTAACACAACACTGATTTCACCCCAGAAGCGCCTCTTTCCCTTTGCAAGTAGAAAAACAAGCCAGCTACTTCTATTAGTTTTAATGGTTTTAAACTGGAAGAGTTAGTGTAGATATTGGGAAGAAATTCTTTACTGTGAGGGTGATAAGACACTGGAACAGGTTTCCCAGTGAGGTTGTGGATGGTCCCCTCCCTGGAAGCATTCAAGGCCAGGCTGGATGGGGTTTTGAGCAGCCTGGTCTAGGGGGGGAGGTGTCCCTGCCTACAGATTTGGGGGGGGGAGGAGGTGGGGTGAAACTAAATGGTCTTAGAAGGCCCTTCCAACCCAAACCATTCTATGATTCTATGAAATGACAAACTATAGCTGAGCTCACAGTGGGAGGAGAGTGGCTCCTCTGTGTTGATCTATTACATTGTAGACTATGATCTTTGGCTTTTCACTAGCTGAAAAAATCAGAAATGGAAAGTCCGTGTCGGATGTATGTTGTCTGAAGAGATACGGGTTATAAATTTTACACCATCACTGGAAACCTCATTACTATTTTTTTTTTTTTGGTGACCAGATGTGCAATGCTGATTCTTATCACTGCCAACAGGTGCAGTAACAGCACTAAACCTGCCTGACGCAGTTCTGCCTCTCAGCTCTGAGTGGGCTAGTGTGCTGACGAAAGCCCAGATAATCCTGCGATATGTACCTCTGGGTGATCACGTTACATTTGTTTTCACAATTCCTAACAGATTCACCACAAGGCTCTCTTCAAGGATTTCAGTCTTGATTCAACAAAGCAGCTCTATTATCACATGTTGGAGTGATGGCCCTCACCTTCCAGGAGCAGGAGAAGAACGAAAGGGAGCTGAGAGTGTGACTTGTACGGATACAGGAGCAATTACAACCTAATATACATTCATCTTTATCACTGCAACAGCTTATATAAGCAACAGCCGTACAAATTAATCTGCAGAGATGATTGCACAAGGCACTTATTGTGGCACATAATGCTTTGGTATTGTTTCTCGCCTTCCAGCTTTCATAATTAATAATAATTAAAAGTGTTTTTGTTAAACTGCAGTTAATTCAGTGAATTCAACAAAGAAAAGATACCCATAAGGGAAAATTTAGTCTGTAATCCACAAGGTGTATAATCACAGCGGTTCTGTTTTCGCCTGAGAGCAGCATATGGATAAGCAGGCTGCTTGGCATGGCAGAGGGCTTTGTGTGTGCACAGGCACAGCAGATAACCCAATATGGCAAGCTTCTGGCTGGTCCCAGGGGAGCTGCACACTCACGTAGTTTCACATGTTAAAATAATAAGAAATGCATTACAGTGTTGAACCCATTAGAAATAAAACAATAGCTGTAGTCAAAAAGTTGTAACTATAAAAATTAGAAGCAGTTCCCATGTTTCCTCTGTAACTGTCTCTCTGTTCAGTAAAAAAAAGCGGCTGACCTTCTGGATTTGAAAGTAACCTCTTGTTTCCATCCATGTTTGTATGCTAAGGCAGTGGGTGATCAGCTCTGACTTGATGATAGCATCACTCAGGGAACAGTTATCACCAGTTTGTGCCTTTCCGTCTGCTCAGACTCCTCCAAGTGCCCAGATTCATGCTTCTGCATCCTAAAAAACACATCGGTCTGGAATACCGGGAAAGCTTCCTCCTCCCTTTCCCACGGCTCAGCCTTCCTGCAATCCTGACCTAGGATAACAATTACTTTTCCAGTAAAACAAGGGAACAGTTTTTGAGAAGCTACACATCTGGTGTCTGTTAGGGTGGCACGGAGGCCATCACCTTCTCCCATCCCTCTCAGTCAGCTGAGTGCTGCTCTCTCCACATTAGGGACACAACCACAGAATCCCGTTATGGGCAGTTTTGGTGGAGCCACAGCCCAGGCACCATGTAAGAAAACATCATTGTTTTCTTAAACGGTCCTATAAAGCAAAATCAAAGTGACAGTAGAATACAATCTCCACAATTAGTACTAATTATTAAACAAATGGTGAAGGACCTAGTTGTAAACAAGTCATAGCATTAGTAAATAATTACATCAGCCTTCTAGGTAGTTAGGAAAAATCATTCTGCTGAGAGCCAGCATAACGTGAAGAAGATACTTCACAGTGTGTGTGTCAACTTCCTAAATAAAGTGTTCAGTGTAGGTAATAAAAGCCTTGGAAACTGTATCAGAAGTGTAACAGAAGTAGAAACAGCCAACACGCAGCATTTTTAATATTGTACCAAGGCAAAAGAAAATAAAACCCTCCCTGTGGACAGATAGAATACATCAGCCAGACCTTAGCAATTCGAAAGAAATTTAGATAGCTAAATTGGAAGTCCAAAACACTGCTGCAGAGCCACGTGAAGGTTGTTTGCCATCAGTGCATTTGAGCTGAGTCACCGCCCACATTGCAGCTCTGTGGCTGCAGCTTCAGGACCAAGCTTGCATTGGCATTTTTTGTGCTGGAAAAGAACCTCCTGCACAAAAATCCTTTCAGTGAAACTTCCCAGAATGAGTTACAAGGACAGCATTTCAAAACCAAATGCAAAGGAAAAAAGTGCTCCCTTCCTCCAAAATGTCTTCCAGACCTACTCTCAGTGCTGCTGCCCTAAATTAGAGTGTCTGGGGAAAGAAACAGCAATCTCTTCATCTGTTTATGAAACTGGGAGGTATAGATAACGACTTCAGAACTAACACGGACCGCAGAAACCTCAGATGTTATTATATCCCCTGATTTCCCTGCACCCACTGCAAATATAAACGGTGTCTGCAACAAATCTGCTTTGAAAAGAGTACCAAATCCAGATGTGAAATTAAGACCTCTGTATGAGAAGGCAGCTCCAGATTACAGGGTTGTACTCGGGCCATTCCTCATTGCAAAGAGGCAGAGGAAGTTGCCGTCATAGCCATGATCCAGCCAGGCACCTGAGCATCCACCTGTACGGGCACAGGTACCCCACACAAAGGCCAAGCTCGGGTAGAGGCATATCAGCTCAGTGGCAGAACCCACAGCTAGCCAGGGGACCAGCAACCATGTGCCAGCTGTTACAGAGATAGGCACTGCCGTAAGGAACTGACCTCAAGCTGTTTGAATCGTTGGAGAAGTTGGAGACAAGCGCTTAGAAGGTCTCTGGTGCTGGAGACAAGCTCTCGCCGTTTCTTCAAGTCATCTGAACCTGTCATTTTATTGTAACAGTGTGAAACAGTGCAAATCAACTCAATGGATTTAGAACACTTATCAGCTCCTATTGCTGATCTATGACAGTCCTTAATATACTTCACGGGAATACTTATGAGAGCCCATTAACTGCAGCATTTGGAAGGGGCTCAACATGCCTTCTTCAGACGTGCAAATTATAGTACTTGAAGAGATTTCAGTGTACAGGAAAAAGATATTTGATTGGAAAATGTAACTTTGAGAAGTTAATTTGATTTTACAGCAGTGTATGGAATACGTCAGCGCCAACACTAGTGCAGTTTCTTCTTTCCAATTCAGAATAATAGAAATCAGTTAAGAGTGTTAAAGCCAAGATCCCTTTGGAGTTCATGCACACCCTCCAGATGCCTTTCAGTGAGAAAAAACATTTCCATGTCTGCATCTTCCAGAGATTTCAATATATACTTTTAGACCTATTTGTGTTTTTTAGTGTCTGTAAGCTTTGAAAAGGGTTCTGTATCCACAAAAAACAGAGTATGAGCAGCAAAATCTTGTGCTGAAATAGGGAGGTGACTTTATCTAGTAAACATAATGACAGAGCACTTAGAACAAGGCTGAACGTCACTAAAGAAAACAGGTAGTACTAAGCAGTCTACCTATTTTCCTTTTCTTCCCATCAGAAGTAACTGTTGAAGCAGTCCTACCTGAAGGCCTAGTATTTCTGGGAGAGATAAACAGAAATGATCACATCTTTCAAAAATCATAAGAAATCAACCTGTAAAAATGAAACTTTTTCCGTGTTTTCTGGGGAGGGGAATAAGGCAGTCCTATGAGATAAATACCAGACAGATGTCTGATTAAACGAGAAGAAAAGGTGTAGTTACTTTCTCCGCAGATAAAGGAGAAAGAACTTTATGACAGGTCCTGTAAGAAAATAGGCAATAGAAGAACATAAAAGATACGACTGGTTTGCTGATTTGCTTTAGTCCCAGGATGCAGCTGGAGATATTCAGTGCCACCTTCCCACATACAGCCAGGCACTGGTAGGATTTGGCACTCTCCTATTCTCTCCTAGCACATTCCAGCTAACCCATTAACTCACCCAGAATTTCTAGTGAACATGATACAGAACATGAAGGGTTACGCATAAAATTCCCTTAACAATGCTTTTTTTTTTTTTTTTCTTTTTCTTTTCTTTTTTTCCCTCATGACAGGCGTTTAATCTACATCGGGGAAAAGAGGTTATCTGGAGAAAGTTATCCTGATGTGGTATGCTGTTAGAACTGAAAGGAAACGAAGCTGTAAAGAAGCACTACACGGAAGGATTAATCGGGGGATTTCCTTGTTCTTTACGTCCTCCTGTAGTTAGTACTCAGAGAAGATACCTTCTTCCCTATGAAGCAACAGACAATGTAAGAGGAAAAAAAGAAAAGATGAAGAAACTGAAGAAAAAAATGCAGTCCTGAAGCAGAAAGGACAATGAGGAACTGGCACCGACATGAATTTGAGCTGCTAAAGGAGAGATGGAAAATAACCTATGTATTCTAACAAAAACTTAAAGTGGAAGGTTGGCAGGCAATATGATACAGGTGAGAAGTCAGATTGCACAGTGGTGAAGTGTTTTGGCTTATCCAATTGGATAGATGAAATTGTCCCAGATTCAGTCCTCTTTCTCAACATCACAAAAAATGAAGGTGCATCTGAATTGCTTGCCAATACCAGCAGCAATAAAGTATCTGTGCAGACTCTTGTCCACCCTGAGCTGGCCTGACCACCTACCAAGTGACTTCCCAGCTAAAGGTTTAATATTGCACTACACTACTGCTCATGTTTTCCTCAGCTCTTAAATTAGTGCTTTTAAACATTTCCATGGGCCAAAGCAATAAAGAAACTTTAACAAACACAGCGAAAGGGGAAAGGGAAGGGAAAAGGGAAGGGGAAAAGTTCAAGCATATGCTTGTTAATCCCACCTCTCTTGAATACTTTGTTCTCCACCTGCTCGAGCATCCCTGTGCCCCTTCCCTGCTGCCCACCAGATCCCCCCAGACAGCAGGGTCATGGGGGCATGAACCGGTGATAGCCCAGACCACTGAAGATTCATCTGCTCTCCAGAGGTGTCCTCTACTGCATGCAGGTGGAGCCCAGGACAGGAGGTGACAGCTATGGGCCTTCAAAGGACCTGAGCCTTCTAAGGACTGCAGCACTTTCCATGGCATCACCTGGAGGGCTGTTAGCATGTTTTGGTGAAGAAGAGCCAACCTGTATTTGAGCAGCATGTTTTCTTTTATGATGTCTCTGGTTGGTTTGACATTTATTCCTACCAAATTCCTACATGGATATGTCATGGGTTCAACATCATACTGTAAAATGAATGGTCGTTAAGTCAGCTAACAGTAGGATGTTAGTTAATAGTCAACTGAAAAACTAAAATAAGCTAGAACAGAACATAATGAATTACTATTTTATGGTAGAAATAAAACTTACCAAGGGTTGTGTATGAACACTCACAGGCAGTAATAGAATCTTCAGATTTTTTGCTGGGCACCTGAAACTGTTCTTTCTTATGTACAGTGTGGAACTAATGGCTTTCCAAAAATAAACAGTTGCAATGACCTTGAGTAACAAATACCTGGCTTCTGAGGATGGCAGAAATCCTTAGCTCTTCAGGTTTGCTCAATCTAATTCAGTAATGACCTGCAAGTGCCTTTCAGAGGAGGCATAAAAATCAATACTGAGTCACAGAAACTTTCTGGTACCTTTTCCATTATTGATTAAACTCTTTTTAGAATTTAAGGCAGTTTTTTTTTTTTTTTTTTAGACCTATATTTACAGTTACTAATTGCGCTTTATTTCAAGGCGTTCCATATTTCAAACAGTCTGTGGCATATACACAGGAAGATCTTCCCTACTGAATATTTTATTGAGGCTTCTAAAAGGTACATCACTTAAATGATTACCACACCAGCTCTACATATTTGTCATTCTCAATCATCAGGGAGCCCAGACCTGCCTCTGTTGGCAAGGGTTAAGCATGCAAACTGATTGCAGTTGGTTTCTTGGTCTGGAAACACACTATATCTTTCTCATTGAAGTCTGACTGAGCATTAAAATACAGTTAAACGCCTTTTCTGAATGGCGACATTTCTCTGGATCAGAGCTATTACATCCAGCACCTTCTTCTGGGTATTATTGTTTTTTTTTATATGCTTGCCTGCCCTGAAAAGATGAAGAAGTGGACATTATTAATGGAAACTAAAATCTCATCTTTCAAGTTAAAGCTCAGAAGTGGGAGAAGCAAAGGAGGAAATAATGTCCAGAGAGAGTGCTGTCCCCACAGACCAAGAATACAGCTTTTCAGTGTCAGGCACTGGAACAGTCTGCCCAGGGAGGTGGTGGAGTCACCGACCGTGGAGATGTTCAAGATATCTGCCCTAATTTTTATAGTTCACCTTTCAAGAATTTATACGAAGTTCAGCTGAAATAGACAAAAGTGCCCTCAGAGCACAGGCTGTGTTTTGGTCTCCATTTGTGCTACCACATAAGCTAGTATCAAAGACCCACACCAAGCTCAGATGAGTTTTCCCGTTCTCCCCACATGGCAGCACAGTGAGCCATACCTCTGGGCAGCTTCGCCAACTGACCAGAGCAGACACCAGCAAAGAACTGTGTTTGTTTTAAGCTCTGGCTTCGTGTTACACAGAAGGTGCAATCATGAATTCTGGATGGAAGGAGCTTGCAAACAGCCTGGAAAATGCTGATGTGTCTGTCCAAATTAAAAGGCAAAAGCTTTCTTGGTGGTGCATAGTGACAGGACAAGGAGCAATGGCCAAAAACTTGAACACAGAAAGTTCCGTATTAATAAACGGAAGAATTTCTTTACAGTAAGGGTGACGGAGCACTGGAACAGGCTGTATGGAGAGGTTGTGGAGACTCCTTCTATGGAGGTACTCAGTATCCATCTGGACACCTACCTGTGCAGCCTGTTGTAGGGTACCTGTGACCATTTCCCCCACCAACCCCAGCTCACTCTCCTTATCCTATCTAAATCAGAGGGGGAAAAACTGTAGAGCAAAAACTCTTCCTTTCCGGCTTCCTCTGAGCCACAAGAGGCTTGATGTGCTGGCAAGTCATTCTTTCCCCAGTATATACATCTAATGGTCTGCTGTTTAATTATTGCCAGAAAACAATGATGTGCTTGGGCACTGGCAAACTCCTACTGAAGAGAACGAGGAGAAAGCATCAAGTTTTTCATTTTTCCCAACTTACAGTCTTGGTAAAGGCAAGAGTAAACCATCTATTTTATTCGCAGTTCAGTCAGCATTTGAACAAGTGCTCACGTCTCTAAATCGTCTCCACTCGTTCCTAAATATTTAGAGATGCCATCAACAACCGGCCTCATAATATTTGCACTGAAGGAGTTACGTAAACAGCATTTAGCTGATTTTGAACCGACTAATCATGGCTTGGAACAGCAATATTCCCATTAAAAAAAAATGTTTCTTACCAGCGATTAAGTACTGTGTTATTAACTGCTTCTGGGATACTGCACATAAGCACTGCTCATTAGCTTCATCAGGGATCAGAATGAAGGTTATTTTAAAAGTAAAATGAGTGAGCAACAAATCAAACTCTCAGACTCAGTGGAGCTGACGGGTCATCACTGTCAATATGTAGTGTATCTCTGAAGATACAGTACAAATAACCCTGATTCCACCATCCAGACTGGAGAACAGAATACAGATTACACATACTTAACCACCCACTCATAATTTGATTTCAGAGCAATCTGTGAGCGTCTTGCATACTAATAACAAATCATTTTATTTACTGTTTCTGCCTATCTACATTAGGAAAAACAAACAGACGATAACTGAGATTTCTCTTTATTATTTTTGTCCTGTTAAAGATAAAATGCTAAAAGCTGAAAAATTTATTAAAACCTCCAGCCTCTTCACTGGAGGTCTCTTCATTAAAACCTGAACCTTTTTTTTTTTTTTAATTAAAATCCCCAGAATCTCACCACTGGTGACCTTGTTGCAGGTATTTATCTCCCTAGTGTGGGAGGAACCTTATGTAGTTATTGCAAGTGTAAGCATTCTCCTACACTGAAGGACTCTCAGAGGAGCTGAGGTTGGGCACCACTGGGCTCCATGTTGAGGTGTAACCCAGCAACAGCTCAGCACCACACAGCTGTTTGCTCACTCCTTCCAAGCAGGATGAGGGAGAAAACTGCAACTGAAATATAACTTGTAGGCTGAGATTAAGGCCATTTACCAAGATAGAAGAGAAAAATGGAAACAGAAATGCAATTATAACAGCAGATACCTGCAATGCAATGCAATTACTCACCACTAGGTACTCAGTGCACAGCAATAAGTAACAGCTGCTGCCGACTGATTCCAACCAGCAGTGCAAGGACAGCCTCAGGGGCTTTGTCCATCATCGCTGGGCTCAGCAGAACTCTCCAGGTGTGGACTGAAGGAAGAATTGGGATGTCAGTGTTAAAAACACATTCTGTTAATACCTATCTGCGGTGAGTTCAACTTAAGCCATAGAATTGTGCCTCAGCAATGCCAGTGCTCAGCAGTAAGGCTGCTCTGAGCCTTTATCCCCATCTGTAAGAGAAACACCATAAGCATTACACTGCGGCATGAAGTTTTGCAGAGCTATGTCAGAAGCTTTAATGCGTCATAGTCAAGAAGTCTATGGATCCTAGGTTCTTTTAATTACCTCGAGTAACTAAATTGAACCGCCATAGAATAATCAGTACTACACTCTTAATGCTCTTTCTGTGGATGTTGGCAACTCACTGTGTAATAACCAAATGGAAACAGAGAACGAGAAGTATACTACTATGGATTTCCCTTCATATAATTCTGTTTCTACCAAAAAAGTTTTTTTTTTCTAATCCTGCCATTATACATAGCAATTTCACTTAGGCTTATTTTTAGAAATATCTAATATCCACTTCGAAAAAGATACGTGCGAAGCAGTTGCCTTGCCTCTGCTAATTTGAAAGTCAAATTGAAGAACTGGATGAGTCTGTGAGAACTGATCTCCCCGTCATTCATTTATGGAGCACAAAACAGATTAATTCATTTGATAGTAAAGAGCAAGATAAAAAAAGCCAGCAAAATTTGTAAGGAAATCAGTAGAAAATGAACTCAGTCTTAACACTTCTCTTTGATGCATTGTCTATTTTTCTTCAAGAGTAAACTCTGCAGCGAGTTGCCATAATTTATGTACAGAAGCTCGAAATTATGGAGATTTTATGTACTTATCCACCTACTCATGATTTGATTTTAGAGTAGTCTGTGAATGTTTTGTATCCTAATAATAAATCCCTTTATTCACACATGATTATTGTAGGAAGCACTATGGCGAGGGTTCCTCTTTTAACACTTCAGAAAGGGATGCAGTGAAAAAGTAATTCCCTTCAAGTGGAATAATGCTGATGCATTCACATCACTCAACAGAAAGAAGAGCAGGAGTTGTACAGAAATGAAGATTAGCTGTAGGAGACCCAGGAGACCTTCTGAGAGCAGTCTTCCAAAGCCCAGTTAGAGGAAACAAATACGCTGCCAAGCCTAACAACTCAAACATTGATTGATTTGAAAAACATAGTTATTTTTATCTTCTTCTTGCATCTGAGAGAAAAAAAAATGCCAGAGTTTAAAAATATATAACTATACCCACAAGCAATAATTTTAATCCAGAACTCGAAGTACTGTAAAACTTGTAATAAAGTCATTACAGATGACAACAGTGGCAGTCTCATTATAACTACAGAATCTTTTGTGTTGGAACAGACCTTAAAGATCATCTAATTCCCACCATCCCTGGAGGCACTCAAGGCCAGGTTGGACGGGGCCCTGGGCAGCCTGAGCTGGTGAAGGCAGCCCTGCCCATGGCAGGGGTTGGAGTGGGTGAGCTTGGAGGTCTCTTCAGCCCAAACCATTCTGTGATTCTACGACTTTGTGAATCTGCTTGACAGAATATTGAGGGAAGAACTTGCTTAGAAAAGAACATTCCTTTTAGGAAGAAAGCTGTAATTCTGAGAGTATTAAGGCAGAACGAGGAAAAAGAAGCAATGGCTTTGAGCAGGATACAGAAGGCACATGTAAGCAGTATGTGGAAAGGGAGCGCCACTTCCCCTTTCCAGCTGTAAATGATGCCCAGCTGTTTCTCATCACTGAGAATATTACTTTCCTCCCTCTGAATGCTACAGCAATGCATTTCATTAATCAGGGAGCAGTTTGAAGTGACTAATATCTACTTATGCAAAGACATTTCAGCACAGTGTTTTTATTCCTCTCATTCCCTCTCCACCAGGAAAGCAGCAGAGAAGGCTATGTTGAGTAGCCTTACATGATTAATGCAACTTAAGCCCTGGCATTTTCCATTTAAATCTCTTTTATCAAGGTTTAATTATAAAATCTGGTTGACTCATTTTACATATCACAATAAATTTTAATTAAAACTTCGTAGTGTTTTAAATCAACTCACTTTACAGAAATTACTTGATAAACATGGCAGATGCATACAATCACATCACTCTGGATTTTTGAATTGTTTTTATTTTGTCAGAACCCCCTAGCGGGTTTTCAGATGTCAGCTGAATGGAGGTGACATGATGTGAGAAAGGCTGAGTGAAAGTCTGGGTGCCGTGCTGACTGAAGGCTCGTTCTTTGACCAAACTGCCTGTGTCTACAAAACAGTCTGTAAATGAAGGAAGGAAGATGATTGGGTGGGATCTAGAATGCTTGGTTATCAGACAGACAGTTCAGCTGCAGGTTGCTGGTAGAACCTGTGTCCTTGGAGGTTGGTTGTCCCCTGGCTTGTGGTAGGATTGGGAACTCTTTCAGTATCTAGAAAGCACGTGGCTACCAAAGTACAAAGAGTTGTCTCATTGAGCTCCCTGATAACAAAAGAAATGGTGAAGATTTAATTGGCATCAAGAAACTGCTTGTGTGCACAGTGCATAGGGGCAGGAGAGAAAAACTTTGCTGCCCATGCATGACATTTTGTGTATTTGTATATGTGAATATACAGAGGGCTTTGGCTTGTCAAACTGCCAACTGAGCACCTGTAATCATACACAAATTGAGCTTTCATGAGATATTAATGCAGTCAGCTCATCCTGTCTGTAATTTTACACAGGTGCTACAAGGTTCATTTCAGCAATGGCAAACTGCTATTAAGAAAACCAAAACAATTATCTGCTCCTTTGTTCGGGAAATGCAGTTTATACGGTAGATGTCTTGTCAGTCAAAAGTTTCAAATTCACCATAACCAGATACACATTTTATCTAGCTATTGTTTATAAACTGCCCAGAAATTAAATATTTTATCTCATCATTTGTAGTGCTAATTAATGTTCATGTAGGCATTGCTGGGAAATGATGGAAATGACAAAAAAAAAAAAAAACAACAAAAAATATATGTTTATTGAAAATGAGCATAATAAATATTGCATCTGCATAAGTGGATTTTGAGTACAAAACATGCCTTAACTAGATAGTAAGAGTAACATGCATGGCCAGCAATGTCTAGTTACTCAGCAATGAATAGGGATACCTACAGCTACATCAGGTTGCTCAGAGACCCCTCCAGCCTGGCCTTGATGGATCCCCCAGGGATGGGGCTTCCACCACCACTCTGGGCAACCTGTTCCAGTGCCTCACCACTCTTACTGTAAAAAAAAAAACAACAAACTTTCTTATATCCAGTCTCAATCTCTCCTCTTTCAGTTTGAAACCATTTCCCCTTGTCCTGTCACCACGGACCTTGCTACAGAGTGTGTCCTCTTCTTTCTTACAGCTCTCCTTTAGGAGACCTGAACCGTCCTCAGGTAACCTCAGCGCTTTCTCCTTTCCAGGCTGAACAGCCCCAGCTCTCTCAGACTGTTCTCACAGAATACGTGTTCCATCCTTGGATCATTTTTGTGGCTCTCCTCTGGCTGAAGTCCAGCAGGTCCATGTCTCTCCAGT
Organism: Oreortyx pictus; assembly: GCA_036925125.1. Taxonomy (NCBI): domain Eukaryota; kingdom Metazoa; phylum Chordata; class Aves; order Galliformes; family Odontophoridae; genus Oreortyx; species Oreortyx pictus. The sequence goes on along the minus strand of JAUPFR010000001.1, from coordinate 75,358,918 downwards.
CCATGTACTGAGGACTCCACATCTGGACGCTGTACTCCAGGTGAAGCCTCACCAGTGCGAAGCAGAGAGGCAGGATCCCTTCTTACATGTGCATACATTCCAGTAAAGTGATACAACCATTTGAAGGTTTTTTGTTGTTGTTGTTGTTTTTAACCCTTGCCATGAATATCTTTTTGATAGTCTTTACATGTTTGTCTTCACTGAGGAGGTGTTACTTAAAATAGTGTCCATTTATTCTACAGTGTTCAAATTAGAAGCACACTCTGACCTGGCCTGAGCAACAAGCTATTGAAATTGTCTTGCTAAAAGTCTGGTTTGGTTCAAGCCCAAGATGCCAAGGCTATGTCTGCAAATGCAGGATTTCTTAATGTGCAGAAATAAGACAGCAGTAAAGCAATTTTGCTGTGGTAATACAGAGATCAGTGCCCACCTAAAATAGCCATGTTGCCAGTAAAAGCGCAGCACTGCCACTATCTCTGGTGTGCGGGGGTGCTGGGATACCATCCAAGCAAAGCATCCTTACCTCCGTGGGCAGCAGAGCTGTGCCGGCAAAGGGCTGCAGCGTGGGCCTGCCTTCAGCACTGCAGCTGGAAGAGAGAAGGAATGTATACACACACAGCTGTACTGCGTACCATATACAGATATTTTCTTCTCCTCTTGATGCTCCTGCCCGGGGAGTAGAAGCAGTGTTCTACTGTTGTCACGATGTAAAACAGAAATCAGACAAAGTCCTACAAGATGCTGTCCTGAATCCCAACAGACATCCAGTGCATGGAATTCAGTGCCATCGTATCATCCCTCTGCATAGTGCATCTTTTGGACTGTGACGATGAGCTGTGGCTGCCTGTCAAGATGTAAGAGGAAGAACACCTCTGCAAAGGCAGATCAGGAGTGCAGGCACTGAAAAATAACCCAGCAACATCAGTAGCATTCTGGGTGACATTTTACATCAAATGTCTTCAGTTTTGCCAAGGCCAGAGAATAGAGAAGGCAGTAATGAAAAACTGGGGAAAAAAAAAAAAGGTGTTTGCTATGGTTCCAGAGGGAAATGTATGAGGGAGAGCAAACAGAACTTGCAGGATCTAGAGACAGATGAAATTCAACGAAAAGCAGGTAGCAGGAAAATCTGAAGAGTGAAAGAAGAGCCTTTTATAGCCTTTCCTTTCCTGTAGTACTTAAAGTTTCCTGTGTGTTTCAGTGTTTAACAAGTTGTTTTCGGGATAAAACTCAGGAGACATGGGGAAGAGAGAGGGAGAGGTATCTCAGAGATGCCTGTGCAGAAGTTGTGGCTCAATGTAATTGACAGTGAGTCTTCAGAGACGTGCTGTGTGGAGAGAGAAAAACTACAGGGAAGCATCCTCAGAAGAATTTGTGCTACATGTTCTGCAAAGCCTTTAACTGCTCTAAAAAGGTGATAAAAGAGGCACGGGTGCTGGTTGCATTCATTTTCTTTGGGAACACCAGTTCATTCCAAAGTCAGGGCAATGTCTGAGATTAGGATGACACAAAGAAAAAGAAATCACCTAGTTCTAACTGCTGTGCAGTTGGACTGTCAAGTCCACGCGTAACCTTAGCGCTGGAACTCTGTGATTTTGGGGTGAAAAATGCATAATGTTCATAGTGTCACAGTAATTCCTGCACAGAAGAATTGCCACTCCTTATGTGTTTTTTATTTATTTATTATTATTATATTATTATGAAAGAGTTCACCGTCTTTCTTCACATGTGTTTAGTGCTTCATACTTGCTGCAAGCTAGTTTGGTGTTACGATATGCAGCCTGTAAATGAGCCGCTCTTACGCTGATGGTATCTCTGTTTCTATTGTAAGGTAATATGGCTGTGACTCATGCTTTTGCATAAATATTTAAATGACGGTTTCAACATTTTCATTTTGAGGACACCGTGCCAAATGTTGCAGCGATAGCTTCAAAACACGTCACTTTGAAAGGCAAGTAGGAATAACCAATACTTTTTTCCTTTACATGAAGCTACAGCAAAATCTCTCAAGCTTTTCATATTTCAAGGGCGTTCTGTAGGGAACCTGCTTTGGCAAGGGGGTTGGACTCGATCTCTTGAGGTCCCTTCCAACCCCTATGATTCTATGATTCTATGATCTCCACACTGTTACAACCTTCAGCCGTCCTATTGCTTGCTACAGAGATCCACTATTGCGCTACACTGGGCTCTGGCCTGCTGAAATACCCGTGTGTCTCTTCTGCCTTTCGTAAGAGCTTGTCACACACACCAAATAATAAGGCTGTACCCGCGTATTCCAATATAAAAGGTGCCCTCATTAATAGATAACACATTTCGAGATTAGCAAACAAGATCTTTCAGCACTATCATAACATGTTTCATTTAACGAATTGATGTATTTAATATGGAGATTCCTTTAATGAACATTACAGAATGTGTAGTTGTATGGCACTTCTGATGCTGCGTACTTTTGTTTCTTGGTCAGTGTCAGCAGGCAAACAAAAAGAAGAGCAGCCATTGAAAAATGATCACGTGAGCTGAAATCCAAACTCAATGTGGATCAGAGGTAGATGGAATAGAGGCATCATGCTGTGTGCGCAGTGGTCTGCAGCTCCTTGAAGACACCAGAACACAAACAAGAGTACAAGCCTTTTTCCTGTGGGGAGTGTCCTACAGAACATTAATAACGTGTGTCTTGAGTTTGGCAGAGATACAATGATCATTATTATAGAACAATATTAGAGTTATCGTCTCGAGTTTTCCTTCATGATGAGGAGGAGGTTCTTGCACATGCCTGCTGCTATATTTCTGTGGAGCAGTGAGTTAAGTGGGTGTTGCGAAGTGCTGAACAGTGCTGGAAGTAGGACACACAGCTGTGAGTAAGGGAGGCCACCTCCGAGAGCTGCCATGAAGGTGGACAAGCAGTAATGGCACATTCACTTACAGAAACCGCTGTCCACTGAAAAGTTATTTTAGATTCTAGTTATAAGCAGATGATAGAAATTGAAGCCATGTGCATGCTTTTTCAAGTGACCTTCCTTTAAGTGAACAGTATCCTCAGCTTTAGTATTTGTGGAAGAAAGTGAGATTGGTACTGAAGCCCCATGCAGAATGTGTGTGTGTGTGTGCCTTAATATTTGTGTCATGCATATTCTCAGTTGTAAGTGGATCCCATTGATGGGCATGTTGCATGATACAGAAGGGATTTCTGTGCACACAGAACCCAATGGCAGTCTATGAGTCTTCAGCCCTTCTTTACGTAACAGCGTGCTTTATGTCAGATTTACAATAACAGTTCATCTGCAGGGCAACACATACAAGAAAGATGGGATAGGACTGATGCAGTCAGAACATCTAGGAAAGAAAATGAAGGAGCAGAAGTGAAATCCTCAAAAATTCTGAAGCTGTTTGCGAAGTAGTATAGGAAATACGGGTTCTGTTGAGAACACTGACTCATCTATGCCGTTGCCAAAACAAACAGATGACAACTCCTTTAGAGCGGGGAGGGAAAAGCACTAGACAGCAACAAGGCATCCATGGAGTTCATCAGGTCCAATCCTTGCTCAGGGCTGTGTCCAGCCAGGATGTGAAGATCTTTGATGATGGAGATTCTACAGCCTCACTGGGTAACCTGCTCCAGTGTGTTCACTGTCAGAGTCAGAAAGTGTATTCTTATGTTTAAACGGGATTTCCTGTATGAGAGTCAGTTTTCCTGGTGAGAGTCAATTTGCTGCCACTGAGCATCACTGGGAAGGTTTGGCTCGTGTTGTCTTTACTCCCTGCATCAAACATTTACATCTCTGCACTTTCCAAACTGAGTAGCTCCAGACCTCTCAGCTTCTCCCCGTGTGACAGATGCTCCAATCCTTTGCGACACTTCAGAAGACCTGTTCCACCATTGTCCACGTGTCTCTCATACTGAGGATTGCAGAGCTGGACCCAGTACTCCAGATCTGTCCCAGGGCTGGGGAAAAAAGGATAACCTCCCTCTATTTACTGTGACAGTCCGCTTCACGCAGCTCAGAGTGCTGCTGACCTTCTTTGTTGAAACTGCTGCCTCATGTTCAACTCTGTGTCCAGTTCCCACTCTGCTGCCAGCCTCTTGGTGTCTGCTATGTTCCCATGTCACTCCTGAGATTTGAAGGGCCACTGCCCATTTCCCTGCCCTTATCTCTAGCACTGACACACATTACTTTCATAAATAGAAGTCAAGTAATGACAACAACAACAACAAAATCATACTTGGGCTTCTGTCACGTTTCCTAATGGGACAGCACTCCATCAGCTACAGTCCCAAGCTTCCACATATGAGGAGATAACGGTTTGGATTTTGGTATGGATGTTAAGAATATACTGTTCTATGTAGTTCCAGTAATAGACTAAGCACTGTATTAGCTTTTATTGAAAAAATACACATAAAAGTATCACTAACTACACTAATAATGTTCTCATATCCTAACACTTGACTGAACAAATCATGAAATTTGATTATGCTCTTGCTGAGTGCAGTTAATGGCAAAGCTGTAATTTTGCCATGTGAAGGGAAGACCAGAATCTCGTGAGCAGATATGGTCTGATATTGAGTAACAGCACGTTACCCAAGGCTTCTGTGCTGATATGGTAGTACTTAAAAGGACTTTTGTGTTTGTCTCTGACTCATGCAACTGATGTTGACACATGGAACTACCAACTATGTAAAGACTACGGCATAATTAAGCACCAGAAGATGTGTAGGATACAACTAGGAGCCACAAAGAGGCAGAAACAAAAATGTGGCAGGCACGCTCCATAAATGTACCTTTCACATACACGCATTCCCTCACGCTCCTTTCTTAAGAGTACCACTGCACGATCTGAGATAGCATAGACAGCAGTGGTTTCTGCCTCATGAACACCCTTCCACCATGACTCATAACTACGGCTTTTTATTTCTAGCAATTAGCAGAGAACACTATTAGACCATGGGCCACTTGGCCCGTAGTGGCACCATCAATGTTGTTTGAGACCGTTGGTGCATACCTGTGTCAAGTCTGTGCTCCTTTTTGCTCTTTTCCTTGCATCCTGCTTCTTCCTGAACACGGAGGGACTTAAGGAACTGCAAGTCATTCCTAAGCCAGACCTTGAGACTGAATAGACTCCTGAAAGCACAATGCATTAATGGACGTATCTTAAGTGTACATTTGAGCAAACTAAGGCATGTGTCTGTGACGCTTGAAGAGGGGCTGTGCCTCATCACACAATAAACATCAGTGAAAACGCTTCTTAAAGATAATGTCCAAGGATAAACGGACAGTTCAGAACGATTTATTTATGGTATTTTAATACCAAGTCAATGCATTTCTCAAGTAAGAATTTATAAATCTGGCAATTTATAGAAAAAAATAAATCACAGCTTCACAAAAAAAGCTAACTTCCAACAGTTTGCTCCCCCAAACCCCCAACACACAATTTACAATATAATTCAACTGTCGGTAGAAAGTTAACAGTGGTGTGAAATTCTTAAAAAATATTTGCAACAGCAATTGAAAATAAAATTATGATATTTACTCAGTGAAAAAGTAATAGGAATTATGTTTCCCAGTAAAAGATACATCAGAAAAGCAGCAAAAAATCCTCCTCCTACTGATGGTGTGCTACCTTTCTCTCAGCCACAGTCACCGCCAGCAAAGGCAGAACTTCAGTATTAATCACTGCCACGTTCAGTACTTCAGTGTTTTTGGCAAGAAGTCATACTCAGAAGTCCAGTGCTTGAAACGTGTTCTGCCCTCACCCTGTGTGCTCCAAAGGTTGCTGCTATCCCCGTTCCTCGGTGCAAGACCGGAACAGCGACAGCTCAGAGAAAGGTAAGAATATGAAGATTTTCCTATGGATTCATGTCCATTCTCCACGCTTTCTTCACCTCCCCAGTGCAAACTGGAAAACCCAGAAATTTTACTTCCTACACCCCATATTTGAGTACTTACACAAAGGTGAAGAATCTGAATGTTGGCATTGTATTTTCACCTGTGCACAAAAACCCCCATGCAACCACAGGAGGAAAAACGCTCCCTCTCTAACTTAATTAAAAATCACATTTCCAGAGGTCATTGCACTTGATAATAAAAAGGCAATTGATATTAAATATATTGTACAGACCTGAACTTCTGTGCAATCCGTTGCTTCAGACACACACATATTTAACATTCTTTTTAAAAGCTAAGCCCCTACTGAAATTTAATGAAGAAAAAACTTTTTTAAAGAATATTTTTTCAAAGACAAAAATTTCTAAGCACAAATACATGCACACTTAAACACTCCCTTTAACTCCTAGTGCATTTAAACACATCTTTGTGATTTGTTTTGAAATTCCCCGTGTTGATCCCACATTGAACCTTGCTCTCATTCTGCACCGATGCAGTGACACTACACAAGGACGCTTTTTCTCCACCCTACCCAGTGAGGCTGGCGTTTATCACACTGCTGGTACAAACATGGAGGCTGAAGGTGACTGCCTCGCTCCTTTACCCACGGAGGATCTGAAGTTTTCCAACTGGACACGGCACATTTTTCACTCCTGTTGCCCATGAACTCCAATGGCCAGTTTCAGGCACCAAGTGTTTACTATCCCTAAGCCAGGGCTTTGGGTTGTCCCTGCAATGTTTGTGACAGTTTCCCATTAAAGCTATGGATGTGGAAACTGAAAGGGAGACTTTGGTCCCTGAGGCAGACTAAATGAGAACAAGAACTAAATCACTGATATTTAATTTGGAGTGGACCCTCTTTAAGGAAAACTATGTTAGCTTCAACTTTCAAAAGTTTAACAAATAACCACTAAGAATACCTTTAAATTGGACAACAGAATGTATACAGCATTGGTCAAGAAAAGCATATTGTGCAGGGCAGTTTTAAGAGTTATCAGTTACTGAGAACTACAGATCTGTCCTGTGAGTAGTGTGCTGTATGAGGTTTGTCTCCCAGAACAAGCAATAAAGGGTGAGAATGAGAAGCATGGCCGTAACCAAAACATCTATTTACTCCTACCTCTTTAAATGTACACCTACAGGACTCGGTGTCTTAAATCCTTACAGTAGTCAAATTGACTACAATTCCCAGAAGCCAAACTGAACTTCTAAACTTTGTGATTGATCAATTCAACAGTACTCTGTTAACCGCATCAGTAAACTTTTCATTGCCACCCTGTGGCAATGTTTCTTATTGGTAACACATTTTGAGCTAGTATTTAAAGAACTTCTGCCCTTGAGGGCATTTCTAGAACAGAGGCGACTAAAATAAAACATCTTTGGCAACCACAGACATAGGATAGGTAGTTCACAGCAGCAGGAAGAACAGTAAGACCTTTACAAAGTTCCATAGTGCACCATTAACTTTTTGCAGTTTGCTGTATGAAGTACCAAGACCCTGAAAATTTTAGCCGTACGTGTGAAAATACCTAAGAAGTTGCAGGGTTTTTTTTTATACCAGCTTTCTCAAACAGGGCTAGGGGCTTGTGAAACTTGAAAGGGTGATGTGAGATTGTCCACACAAAGGCCTCCGGTGCAGTTGGAGTTGATTGGGAAGGGAGCAGAGAAGAAAAGGGCTGGAGACTTAAGTTTCAGTGTACCACTTGGAGGTTGCTCAAAGACTGACAACAGATATATTCATGAACGACTTTAGTCACACGGGTAGTATCATCACACTGATGGTGGAATCTCTTCAGACAAGAGAACAAAATTAAACAGACAAACAACTCAGCTGCATCCAGAGAGTCCATTAAGCAGTCTCATTTATCTGTACCTTAAATAAGAAAGAATGTCCATTAGTAACACAGAAATTACTCTGAAATGTTTTAACACACTACAACATAGCTGAGCTATAGGAAGAACTCAGTGTCACCATCTTTTGTTTTCAATGAAATCAATTATAAATTCAATTATGTAAATATAAACTAGCACTTTGTATGTATACAGTAGGAGAGAAATAACCACACTAATAAAGTTGGGTAAACTTTTAACAAGAAGAATAATTGAGGTATGGTACACTAAGCTTATTTCTTCTTTTCTGAATATGAGCTCAACTTTCAGAAATATGGGAAATATTGCAACCAACTTGTGTAACTGCATTGTGATTCCTATACATAAATTAGTGCACAGTTCAGCAAAAGCTATCACAACACGAGAAGAACAGATTCTTAAAAAAACCAAACCATCACTTTAAGGGTATTTAAGCAGGAAAAAAAAATAAGGTAATGTGGTCAGCACTGGTACCCTATTCTGTGAGAGTAAAGAACTTTATACCCCAGATACAGAGTTAGGTTCCATTTACAGCCAATCCTTCAGTTTTAAACCCCACTTGAGAGGTGCCAATTTAAAAGCATGCAAATGCTTTTCTTTAAATTTGAGTCTAATAAAATTTAATGCCACTTTCAGTTAAACTTCACCTCTCACAATAAAAAAAAAACAAAATACAGCTATAGAATATGCTGAAGTCTCTCAGGTGTCCAGATCCAAAACCAATGTGTAGCTCTTAAGTACTCCAGTCACTACAAACAATTTGCTTTTAGTAGTTAAATAAAGCAAACTATTGTCCCCTTTTCTACCACTGGAAAAGAATGAAGAGCATAAAATAAAGCACAATAATTGACCTGATTTTGATGAAATTATGAAATACTGTGAAGTATTACTCTTCACATTCAGCCATCAGGTGCTGCATGAAAAGGCAGTTAGTTTAGCAGATCTCTAAATGGGTTTTTGCTACGTTAGTGTTCTCTATTCTGCCGCAGCAGATTTTTGCTTCACATTTCAGCAGTTGTAAAAGCATGGCTCTGACCTACAGAGGCATGTTCAACAACAGCACTGTTGCCATGCAAGACTTACTGCTGTTTCAGCACATGAAGGATGAATTCAATCCTCAGTAGATTCAATCCTCAAACTTATTATATACTGATGACTGTGCTGGGGTTCTGTTGTTTCGTTAAGAGATAAAACGTAACAAGTTAAGGGAGTCAGAGTACTGAAGTTAGAAGAAAAGTCTGGTCAGTCAGCTTCGGCATTGAAAAGCAAAAGGGTATTTACCACGGAAAACGTCTCAGGGGAGTGCAACCTTGCCTCAGTCAGCAACACAAATGTAATGTATAGTGTTCTACCCTATTATGCAGCTGAGCAGAACTACTGCTGGTATGTATCATCATTAATGCTGCTCCTATTTAGATACCGTCACTTAGAAAAAAATACAAGAGCTGGAAATGCCTTGTTTTCCACTTGTGGGTCTGAAAGGTGTAGGCAAGCTTAGGAAGAAAACAATCTTTTTCTTTTTTTTTGAGATCCCAGGTGCAGGCTTAGCTACATATGCAGGTTACTGATTAGTTGTTTTTAAAAAGCAGCAAACCCAGAATCTCAGTTGCCTATTTGGCCATTTAATATTGTCTCCATATTATTTCCGGCACCCCCATGTGCTGAGGAGCCTCACCTAGAATTAATACTCAAGTTGCTTAGTTCAGCTTGTTAAAAATTTACCCACTTATTCACAGTTGGTTTTATGTTATATTTCGTAATAAAGACTGTTCTCATTCACAGATGCATTCCTGAGTTAGTAAATCAATGTCAAACCATTTGCTCAGTTTGATTTTTACTCAGCATTTGTTTAGGCTTATTTTAGTTCTCCTATGAGCTCAGACAGTCTCTTCCATGCAAGGTAAACTACAACTGAATGGTTAATTCAGGCTGGATTGAGTAGAAACGGATACATCACAACAGGAGCATGCTAGGGTCCTCAAACAGTCTGTTTAATTAATATCCCACCCCTCCCCCCCAAAAAAAAAACAAAGCTAAGAAAACTAAATAACCACCCCCTAAATAACTACCTAGCAACAATGGCTTTACTGTAAAATATTTTCCTTGGGATGACAATTTGAAACACAACAACAAAGAGCAAATGACATCACCATATAAACTTTTTTTTTCTTACCAGGTGAATATCTTAATTTCTGGCATAAGTGCCATCATCCATATTAAGAGTTTTTCAATAAGTATATGAATAGGTTGAAGATGCAACTTCATTGCATATGCACACACAGTCCCTCTACCCAGTTTTTGTAGGTTTAAGCCCCACTTTATTGGGGGTTCTTCCCTTTTTACCCGATTAATTCATTTATCCGTGAGTATAGTGTTAAAAGAACATTCTATAGATTAAGTAGATGAAGATTTCTAAGCACACAGTAATTTCAAAGACAGCAGTAAAACAAAGGGCTACATGAAGCCTTGCCTTCCAAGGACAGAAGAGAAGTCTTCCCTTTACTTAGACCAGAGCCTCAGAATAATTTAAAAAGTTATGAGAAGAAACACGAGACAAAGGAACCTTCTTCTGACTGCACACTGCAAAGCAGGCAATGCAAAACTCTGCTAGGCTGCTCCAACCTATATCCTTTCTATAAAGTGTGTACAGTCTGTATAGATAAACAAAGGGAAGGGACAGCCTCAGGTTTCAAATGCATCCAACAGCTATGAATTCCATGACAGAGAGACGAATTCAAGACGGCATTCACTTTGTTCCCTTAGGCACGATATAACTAATTAACACCCTTAAACATTTGTGTGCATGAACAACAAAAAGCATCAGTCAGTTTTGCTGAAAATAGTGGGGAAAAAAAACAAACAAACAAAAAAAACCAACACTTAAACTAGTGTAGACAGCTTTTAAAGTGATCTAATTCAAATAATAACTAACCTGAGACGTACTTTGCTCCGATTAACATTATCATGCTACTCATAATAAAAAAACCCAAAGGCAGACTACAGAAGATACTAGTGTCACCTGATGTCATCCAGAGGAAGGTGTTTCCAGTCAAGCAAATCAAAAGAGAAATATATATATAAATTGCAATATATGTGTTAAAAATCATATGAACAGCAAAAAGTAACAATAGCAGTGACATTTGTAGAAAAGCTAAAAAAGTTCATGCAAAACCCCCCCACAATGATTCAAAACAGGCTCTCAAAAGGAGATTAAATCCAAATTCCACCATCAGAACTATCTAGGTTGAGCCCTGTTCCAGTTGTATTCAATCTTAAATGCTCCTAGCAGGCAGAATTCAAAGTTTCAAAGCAAGACCTAAGAAAAATAACACTCTTTGCCCCAGTGCTGAAGCAAATAATGACCGAAGTTAAGTTTTGATAAACATAATCCTTTTCTAATTGGCTGAAGAACTAGTTTAATTTTCTGCAAGGCAGATTTTCCAACCTTCAAAAGAAAATAAAGATATATAGATAAGATCATAATCAAGCTCTTGGGATTTTAGGAAATATAACAGAGTTTAGATATAAGGTGACTAAATCATATTGCACCGTACTGAAGAGAATCTTAGTCATGCTGCTACCTATTTCCCTTCCAAACAACCTTCAGGGAATTGTTTGTACAGCCACGGTGTTAAATAAAATGCCTAAGCCTATAACACAGGAGTTCAAAAGGAAATATTTAGCTTTTTTTTTTTTTTTTTGAGGGCTGCAAGTGTGGGTTTTCAGGGCTGTGTTACGTTTTGAAGATTCTTTACTTGAGTAGTTATTCCAACAAAAGTGAAACAATGTGAGAGGAAAGATAAGGCCCACAAATTGTGTCTTGTAGGCTGATGTAGGCCTGAAAACTTAACCTGAAATAGAGCTTAAATATAAATTCAAATTACAGATCATTGAAGACTGCAAGTTTTATTTAATTGAACTCTAACAGTTAGAAAAGCTCTTCTTCAAAAGTGTTTGTAATATTCTACATGTAACAGCAATAAGTCTTTGCAATTCTTCACTTTATGATAACTTTCTACTCTTAGTCCTTGTCGGTCAAGCCAATTGTGATGTTACCAATCTCTCCTTCATACGCAGCAAATGACAAAGGCAAGACACAGCAAGACAAGTTACCCGATGAAACTTTTCTCTTTTGCAACATGAACAGAAGAGAGTTTACAAAATCCCTGCACTGTCTCTTTTAGGTAAGATTTTTTTCCTTTTTTTATCCATCACAATCCCGTGAAACGTGCAGTTAGTCTGATTTAATGCCCTCTGATTTTAGAAGCCTGAAAGATATTGCTTGTATCATCCTATCAAGAGGAAGACCTATCCTGCTTCTTTGTTTCTGCAGTGTTTTTAAGTAATAATTTTCAAATCACTGGAATAATTGATGGATGGCAGGAACAGAATAGGTCAACAAACTCAAGATTAATTAACTAGGCTGGCTGGCTGATTAGTAATATTTGATCTGCAATAAAATTTAGTTTACCATTTGAAGGAGCTTCAGATGTCTCCCAGTCCATAGATTTCATCACAGCTTTCTTCCATCTGGCATAGCGATATTCACTTTCTGAAATTGAGAAATAAACAAACAGAAAACTCTGTCATTGCCTATGAACACAAGTGTAAGTATTTAAGCAGCAAGGACTACACTAACAGCTTTTCACCCTTTCCATAATACAACTTCTCCGCCCCAAATAAGTATGATAAAATATTTTTAATACATTAAATAAATAAAAAGTAATCATAACCCTTAAAACAACCAGAAAAAAAAATATATAACGATCACCATTACGCACAGTAAAAAGAAACAAACTTCAAAAGCACTTTTGAGTGTTCAACAGTTAGAAGATGCATTGAGTAGGACAAAATGAAGCAATTGCTATCCATGCAGAAGCCCTTCAGTATTGAAAATACTGTCCTGAAGCAGGATTCTTAGCAGTAATTACAGTCAAAATGGGAGGACAAAACTCTGCACAAGAAGTCAGAAAATAAATGCATTTTGCCTTTTTATCTTGCACATGGATTAATGATGTCAAGTACATGCTTTTTGCTTCTATAAGCACTTAAGAATGATAAAAAAGGTAGCTAAAACAATGATCAGTGTAGGCCTTTTAAAGACAAAACAGGAGTCTTAGTCCTTTCCAATTCATGAAAATATGTGAATTCACAAAAGACATTCTTCTCCACAGAAAAAAAAAAAAAAGCCTTCAAGATTTCTTTGATTTTACTTCCCGTAAGTCAAAAGCCACTAACAGCAGTGCCAGGTACTGAGCTTCTTTAAAAAAGTAAACAAACAAACAAGCAACAGAAAACAACACTTTGCTAAGTAAACAGCTCAACCCTTTGGGGATGTATTGTTTTAACCCTTCCCCAGACCTAGCAGTCAAATGTTCTAATCGTCAATCTTAAATGATCAAAATAGCAAGTGGAATGCATTCCCCTAAACTGAACACTACAAAGCTGATCTTTAACATTTGTAATTATATTTACTTATAGATGTTTATTATAGTGGTATGACAGAATGCAACAAAGAATTAACTGATCTGTTGACTCTAACAGAAAACAGTTCAGAGATTCTTAGAGTATTTTAAAAGGCTTTACCCTCTGGGTTGATCTGTGGTTCAAATCGTTCACATGTCACTGCTGTCAAATCTCCAGGATTCAGACTCCAAATTCCAACTCCTTCCGCAGCTCCAGCTGCCATAGCAGCTCCTAGAGCTGTTGTTTCAGGCATTGATGGTTTTACTAGAGTAAATCAGAGAGAAAGCCATGATATTTTTTGTTTTACTGAAAGTCAGATGACATCAGAACTAAAGACTTACATAGATATCTATAATATTTTCTGTAACTGCTGTATTAGCTCCCCTTAAGTTTACCAATTGCAAACCCCATTTTATTGCCATTCACACGGTTATTAAATTAGTTTTAACTGTGAGTCTTCCAAGTCTTTGAAAGACCTCAGTTCACTACTTCCCTCAGTACTGAGTCATGCAATTGCTCATTTTCATATCATGTGTAAGGCTTCTGATCTGTACCACCAGTTTCTTCAGCATACTTCTGTTAACGCTACGATTATTCTGCTGTTCTTTCCCTCAGCAAAGCAGTCATCAGTGGCAAAGTTATCCATTTTCTTCTCATGGTCTAGATGCTTTGGTATTATAAGCATTTATATTTGGAAAAGAGATCTTAAAAAGATGTTACATGGAAGTACTTAAGAGCTTGTTTGCTTTCCACTGTTGTTCCACTCGCCACACTGAGAAAGGCAGACCTGGCCCTCATTCACTCATTACGAATGAATGCTGTTCTCAGCTCTATAAAGAAAGCAGGAGTTGTAAATTTATCTTACCTACTGGAATACAGAGGATGTCTGACTGGAGTTGCATGAGTACTTTGTTATTGGTCATTCCTCCGTCTACTTGCAACTGACTTAGTGGTATCCCACAGTCCTTGTTCATTGCATCTAAAATCTTAAGAGTAATATATGTTAAGATTTAATTGCAGACAAATCCCTGAAATCCTCTGAGTGAAAAATACTGATAAGTCAATGTTTGCTGAAGTGTTAAGCAGATTATTCACCCTCCCATATACATCAAGATGGCAGAACAGAAGTAGTAACAATGCAGTTTTATTTCGTGTGCAGCATGTTCAATTTATCACAGAAATCCTAATGTAGGAAATGTTTATACCTAGCCAATCTTTTGCTAATATGACCTGAAAAAAAACTTTGAAAAAAAAAGCTGATAATCACTATGAACTTCGTTAAAACTAACAAGGGAGGAAGTACACAGCATTACTCTATAATCACCTAAATGCAGAAGTACTGAGTTTTATATGGTTTTGTAAAAGGATTCAACCAAATGGCTCATTTACATTTTCACTGTTAGCATATAATTCTTGATAAACAGGCATTAACTACTGCGGAATGAATTTGTTTGTAATTTTTCTTACTCTGCTTTAAATGACAAAACAAAATACATAGACCTCAAAAAAAGAAACTACAACGTATGTGACTACTATTCTGTAGCTCACAAAGCACTCAGTTAGACAATCCTTACTGGGAAAGGTCAACCTATGGGTTTGTAAAGCATGAAGAACTATACAGGAGTGGGTTATTCAGTGGAATTTTATCTAGTCCCAGAAAGTAAGTCAGGAAGGAGCTAAAAGTGTCGACAAATAAAAGAAAGAAGGTAAAAGGTCAGGTTCCATTGTGGCACGATCTATATATAGGCCTGCACATTACATTTACATTACAAATAACTTACCAAATAGGATAAGCAGCAGATCACTGAAGTCTGCTGCCAGTCCTAAGCAGTACTGCTCCTCACCACTTGTTTCCTTCACATGTACCATTTTACATTCTGCTATGCTGAATTTCACCTGCTTTTCTTTACCATTCAGAACTTCAGCAATGCCTCATAATCTTAGATTTATGTATACTGTTGGAGGCTCTTAACTTTATCAGTTTGTGAGTCCACACTGAATAATATGATACACTCAGTAAAGATTAAATAGGTGAAAAGAAGGCTAGAAATGAGGAGGTGATGAAGGAACAAAACAAATCACGATCACGCTGCTGCTATCTCTGTTGTAGTGAAGATTAAGAGCAAGGCACCCATGTGAGTTTTGACTAATGACCTCCGTGTGCAGCTCTTAGAAGTGAAAAATTACTTATTTTTCCCATAATGCTTTCTAAGAGAAAAAACATAACAAGGATCATTTGACTGTACAAAGGAGCTTTTGGGATGAAAAAGGAGAAGAAACTTGATGGTACAGTAAAGCAAAATCAAACACCTCAACCAAATCAATGCAAATTTTGAGTTTTCCTGAAGGATATGAAAGACTTCTATTTCAAGTGGAATTAAAACAGAGTAACTTTGTTTCTGATAAGACAAAACTAAGAGTTTATTTTTGAAAAATGCATGTTTTATCTACATCACTATGACTTAATCTACTAATATAAGCATTTCCAGAGACCTAACAAGGCACTCCTGTATCTGTGACACAAGCATACTGACTAAAGAATGAAGTGTTAGGTATGTCCAAACAGTTCACCTTCAGCTGAAAGCTTTATTTCCAACTCTTCCACTAACGGCCACACGCAGTCTCTTGTTGTGAGATTTGCTACAATCCACTGCGAGGCAGCTGAGATCATTAATCCAGCAAAAAAACAGCTCAGCAAAAGAGGGATAATTTTTTGCTGGAAAGTTCACTGAGCTGTCACGTGAGATGGAATGGATAGGAGGAGGGATAAGGAAAGTCAGAAGCAGACAACAAGCTAGGTCATCACTTCAGTTGGTTGTAATTTGACTTACAGTATCAAAATTGAGAGATATTATCTACTAAGTTCCTTTCATGACTTTCTGAGGACTGAAGGGATGTTAGCATAGCTTCAAAAACATCTGCCTTGCTGAAGTTTCTGGCTTTCTTTTTCCACAGTAATATTTCTTACTTTACTCATTGTTACTGGAGAAATAAGAAGCTGCTTTCTTCCTCTTACACAGTGTTAAGTGGATATTATTTTAAAACAAATTATGTTTACATAACATCATCTTAAAAGTATGAAATCATATTAGGGTTTGGGTGCTACCCCTTAGAGTCCATGTCTTTCATTTTGTCTTGTACTTTTACAGAACACAAGGAGCATAAATTGATAGTAGATGGTGATAAAAATATTACACTGTTTAGAGCATACTGATACCATGCTCTTTGATTTGGTTGAAGGATTATTTTTGTGTGACAAATTTAAGGGTTCTTTTTGCAGCACGTTTGCAAAGACAATGAGATACGTGATGGGCAAGAAATGAATAGAGATTCCCCTGATACATCTGCTGCTCTTGTGTACTGAAAGCAACATCAATCATATCTGTCAGAGCAGAGAATATAAAATGCAGTCTTCTATGATGTAGAGCTAATGCTACATTTCAGTTTTGGCACTGCCTTGTTATCTTATAGTTTGCCTGTTCTGCATCTCATGCTATTCACAAAATATGTTCCCCTTATTTTATGTATTGATAAAAACCACAAAAATAATGTACCATCCAACCAGATCACTGTATCTAAGCTCACAGGAACAATTCTTCAACACAAGCATCACGTAAATTAACATATGAGTGTGGTATGAAGCACCTGATTTTCAGTCAACCTTTTTAACCCTCTCTCTCTCTGAAGACTTACAGTTACTATTATCATACTAGTTTACAATGAATTTAACAACCAATTTGCTTTTACCTCTCGTGTTTGGAAGCAGACAGCTTCTAGTGCAGCAAAGGCAATGTGGTTTTTGTTTGTAAACTGGGTAAGGCCACAGATAATACTGTTGAACAGAGAAGAAGAAAACAAGCAGCAGTTAGAACATCATTTCCAGAAAATACTTCAGACTTCGACCTTTTTATTCAAGTCATAAGGATTGCTTTTTCATATTAAGAAGCTTGTATCTTTTTAATCTGAGTTCTCTTATCTCTGTAATAAGCTGTTTTCAGCGTTCAATCAAACAATTTATTGCCTTAAGTTAAAATGTTATTGTCAATGTGCATGCATAAAGGGTGCATAATCATACACACACATACAAGTTTACAAAGTCAAGTGTTCTTTCTTTAAGGAACGTATGATCATATTTAAAAAATACTATCACTGGTCACTAAAATCTTAATAATTCTCTCATGCTTTCAGTTTTAAAGGAGAAGCCCACCTGGATCACTGCTGTATATTTCGTGCTGGATACATGCAACAACTGAGATATTAAAGGACATTTTTAGTTGCTGTCATTCCAAAGATCAGCTTATAACAGTTAAGAAGCTAAGCACTGTGATCCAGATCCAAAAAATGGTTAGAATACTTATGTCAATGTTTTTTTTCTTTAAGTACAAAATGCATCTAATTTCTAAGAATGCAACTCCAAGGCCTTGAGAACTGGATATTGTTTAAAATCTTCATTAGAGGAAAGTTATTTTACATTATATTTTATATGTATTATGCTTCTGTGACTCTCATGGCATGCTCTGATTTCAGCAACAGCAGATAAGCTCACAGTAGCAGATTAACTAGATAACTATTAGATCTAACTAGTACCAGACAGTTAAGTCTTGAAGAAAGGGACAGGAAGGCATTACGCTGAAGAGTGCTTAATAAACGGAAAGGAAATAGGAAAGTGAGGTGAAACAGTTAAGGATTTAGAAGGTTGAATCATCTGACATAGCGAATGCAACAGGTGTGTGAAAGTGAGCTCAGAAAAATAAATCACCACTAACTTCTTAATTTTTGCCCGACAGTTCACAGGTATGCAGATCTCATCTTCTTTTTTAGTGAGATTAAAACCTTTTCAGAACCAGCAATGTGTGAAGAAAAAAAAGCTGGCTCTTTCACTGGCATGAATGATAAAACTATCCTTGTGAGTCCCTTCCAACTCAGGATATTCTTTCTACTCTGTGATTCTGTGAATAGTCCTCCAAAAAGCACAACCTAGTCAAAGTGTTTTCCACCCCCCCTTCTTTTTTTTTTTTTTTTTCCATTTAGAAGTGTGTGGAAGGATGATTGGCTGAGTCAGCTAGTCTTTGTTTCTCCATCAGTAGCAGCTGCTGTTTTGAACAGATTAAATACAAAGGAAAAACAGTAGTTGCTTGAAGATACTATAGAGAATGAAACAAACAAAAAACAGTTTCTCATACCTGAAAGGACCAGTGTTAGTATTCGTGAAATAATCAAACTTTCCTACAAATGAGGTGTTTATTCAGCTCCTTACCCCCTTGCGCTGGGTTCCCAGTAAGGTGCATACAGTCCTGAAAACGCTGGCACGAAGTAGCAGCCATAAGAAGTTCCTGCTTCTGCAGCTAATTTTTCTAATGGACACACAAACAGTCTTTACTTAGCTTTTCTCAACTACACCAGCACTTAAATACGACAAAGATAGTAATTTAAAAGAGAAAAGATTTAGAATATGTTTTGTAAGTACAAAAGCAAGCAGTCATTAGTACTAGAAAGTACAGCTAACTGCCTGCCCCCTCATCTTTAACATGCTGTCCACTTGCAATGATATTAACAGAACATGGGGCATAGGAGGCTGTGGCAAATGAAAAGTCAAATCAAAATTATTTACTCGATATTCTGACCTAGATTCTCCAAGGTTTTAAAGGGTATCCTGTGAGTAAAGCATCCTACCTTCAAAGCTTTCCAAAAGGTCACACTTGCCTTTAAGTCAAGGCAAGCATGTGAAACTGGATCAAGACCAAAGGGAGTTAAGAACTAAATTCCCATTAATTTCAAATGGATTTAGAGTCCTAAATTCTTATCTTAAGTATATAATCACAAGGCCAAACACAAGGAAATGTGAAGTTTCTTAATATCTGAGTAGTAATTTCAGATATGTGAACTCCCCAACATTAAAATGTGTAATTTTAAAAGCTGCACTAGAACACCCAGCATGACAAATAAAGTAATGTTAATATGAAGCTCCTTCTTATAGCAAGTAAAGAAAGTACATTTTTTCAGCTTGTGACAGTTTCTTCTGTTTGCATTGATCAAACCATAGCAATAGAGAGGAAAGGTAGGGATATATAGTCAAAAATTCTTTTTGGAATGGTATTTTCATACAGAAGCCACTTAGAGAAGTAAAGGGAGGAAGAGAACATTTTCAGGGAAACAGGAAACAATGACAGAGTCCTACCACATTTTAACAGTGACTAGATTGAAGTTCCTGAATCCCTAACCTTTCAGAGCTCTAATGAAACTCATGAGGCCAACAGGTACCACTGCATTTCAACAACTGGCTAATTCTAGGGACAGTAGCTTGTATTCTTCTGTATACAAATGGAGACTTTATCATAGAAAAACAGACTGTTCTACATTTCTGCTTAGGTTTTGAATTTTTAAGTCTAATCTGAATTCTATTTTCTTCCAACTTCTCAAAAATATATCAAATATTAAAAAATTAATGAATCACTTTTTAGTAGAGGTCTCTCTACTTCAATGGATATGAATTCTGCATTACATATTTAGGGTTTCAGGTTATCATGTTTATCACAGCAAAGAATATGTTTATTGGTTTAGGATTCAATATGCTTTGAGTTCATAAAAGACATATACTTTTGGCTCTGGAAAACCGAATACAAATATTGCAAGTTCAGCATCCTCCCAAGAATCTGTTTGCTAGGGAAAGTTAACAAAGTTTTTCAATGATCTTAGTGATATACTGTAAGAAATATCAGTGGAAAATATCAATAAACAGTGGCTGCAAAGCAAAACGCATGCATCTTCCATTTATTCTTTACTTGAATACTTTCAGCTTTCATTCAACAGTAACACAGCCATCAAAATGCAACAACTCATGAACCAAGTCAAACAGAACCCTTGAAATGAACAGCTCCAAACTGCAAATACTCACCAACTTCCTGTGAAGTTTTAACAATACCTAGATTGTCCCTCAGCCAGCGAACAACAGCACCGGCTATTGCAACAGATCCCTGTAGAAAACAAAATCACTACAATTACAAGCAATTTTTCCATGGAGAGGAGTTGCCTAACTTCCTAAGCAATCTTCTGGGATCCTCTAATTTAGGTACTAGTTATATCTAGCATCTAAATTATGTCTGGAGTCTAAACATCAATGACCAGAAAGGCAGAAAATTTAGTCACTGTACTTTCACAGTAAAATTCCTGCTTCCTCAGTAAATGTCCCTGAATGATTGTGTCACATTACAGATAAATTGCATGCCTCCCATCTCATAATGAAGTCCAAACGGTCTTCTGTAAAAGACAGTATGAAGTCTACTAAACTAAGCTTCAAGTGAAATAGGAACATTATTATGTTCTCATTCTAAGCCATTGCTAGAAGGGAACAGAGGTATTTTCTAAGCAGCTACCTCTTACATCTTACAATTAAAACATGTGGGTTTGATTAAAACAAAAGCTTGAATCCCTATTTTTCACTCTCAAAGTGTTGTAACCATGAGATTATTCTAGTAGAGATGTAGGAGAAGAAAGAGCACTTAATATCTTCTGTTGAAGACATTTTTTTTTCAGGCAGTAGCACTAAAGACTTAGAGATGATGAAGAAGAAAAGCGTGCATAAGCATGTGGAAATAAAAGTCACTCTCAAAACAGTTCCAGTTCTTTCTTCAAGGTCTAAAAACAAAACAAACCTCTCACACATGTACAAAATGAAAATCCCAAAGTTGCCAGAACACAGAACAAATACAGCCTCCCACTCCTGGTAACTATAAGCCACAAATTATTTTCCCAGAGAAGAAAATCCTTTGTGTTGTCTTGGTGTGTTCAACATGGAAAACTTAAGGTGTCTTCAAAAGCTCAATGGTAGCAGACAGTTCAGTATGCATGTTCTAAAAATAACTATTAGATCAAGACCACAAAGCAACAGAGATGGAAGAGTAATTCTACTGATCCCAACAAAGCTGTGGTGTCCAACAGGTGTTAAGCTGCTCTGTGCTTCAGAGGCAGAGTTTCAGAACAACAAAACTTAGGTTAAGTTCAATTTTCTACAGAATTTGGGTATTCTCAGAGTTGTATGGAGTTCTGAGGAACTAAAGGAACTGGAAATAGGCACCTATGTTTCAGTAGGTAAAAAGAGCTTAATTGTTAGATGTATCTTGTCCTGGAAATTTGGTTCAGATTTAAGTTTGAAGTAAAAACCATTAGAATGAAATTAAAAATCAAAAGACATCTAGTCATGCTTTTTGTTTTGAGAGAACAGCTGAAACACTTTTTAAATTCAGTCGTGGTTTATTTATTTATTTAGAACATTTATGAAAGATTTGAGACTGGAACTGAAAAAGATGTTACAGATATTATGCCCAGAAATTCAATGTAGAAATATATTTTTTTAGATTAAGTGATCTAGCTTGGAGATAGGATAACCCAAACCACACATAATCCTTGAGGCACAAAGCTAGAAAAGCTGTTTTAATTTCTGTGCACCTGAATGGTTCCACTGAAGATAACAAAGATACTAAAAAAAAAAAAACATTACCATGTATCACTATAAAAAGGAAGAAATTATTTTACTTACTTCTAATGCATAGCAAACAGGTTTGTCTCTACCCAGTTTGTAAGCTATCGTGGTTAGAAGACCATGGTCAGAAAACACAGACTAAATAGGGAAAGAAGAAAAAACACAGGCAGAAAATATTTATGTAAGTACATGCAAATGAAAAAAAAAAAGAATAAAACTGAGAAAAGAAATTATAGAAAGTTTAAACAAAGGAAATTATCTATATTTACACCTGAGACAAGACCTTTGGATTCATGATGTTTTAATTTTCATTTTCATTAGCTGCCCTGGATCTTTCCAGACCTATGTCAAATAATTGGAGGACTTCCAAAGATGTTAATGAGAAGAAAGACAAAGATTTACACTATCTATTCAACTGGTACTACAGAGAAAAAAAAAGTGTGTAAAAAAAGAATGAAATTGCCAAGACAAAGAGTAGAGCATTTAAGTAACACAACACTCAGCATTTTTTGAGTGCGTTAAAGAATTATGCACAAGTAAAGAACAAGAAACTTGCTACGAGAAGTTCACTTTGCAGCTAGAGAAACAAGAGTTGCACTGAAACGCCCTGAACAAACTATTACTTTCCGTTCCTTTAGAACTGAATGCATTGAATACATTTTTCATTACCCCTGGATTGGTGGATGGAGCACATCTCCTTTAAGGAAAGGTTGAGGGAATTGTGCTTGTTTAGCCTGGAGAAGAGAAGGCTCCAGGGAGACCTCATTGTCTTCCAACACTTGAAGGGAACGTATAAACAGGAGGGGGAATGACTATTTACACGGGTTGACAGTGACAAGACAGAGATAAATGGTTTAAACTAAGACAGGTGAGCTTTAGGTTAGATGTTAGGAGGAAGTTTTTTACTCAGAGGGTGGTGACACACTGGAACAGGTTGCCCAGAGAGGTTGTGGATGCCCCCATCCCTGGAGGCACTCAAGGCAAGGCTGGATGTGGCTCTGGGCAGCCTGCTCTAGTGGCTGGTGACACTGTCCACAACGGAGATCATCTCGTTTCAAGCCCCCTGAGGTCCTATTCAACCCAGGCCGTTCTATGATTCGTTCAGTGATTCTAGCAATGCAATTATTGCTAACAAGTTTAAGACTTATTTACAGTTGTACTCAACTACTTAACTGAAGATGGCTCAAAACAATTGAGAAATTAACATAACTGACCTTCTGACCTGTATTGCACAGCAAGAAACATCCTGTTCCATACCTAGCATGAGAGCAAAGAAAAATGAAAACTAGGACATTTAAAAGATAAACAGTTTCTGCAGTTCCTGAATCCATGACTCCCCTATGGAGAACCAGGACACCACTTATTTTCCCCTCAAAATTTGTCACCATAAACTGATGATGAAACCATTCTCACACAGTTTATTTAAATGCAGCCTGAAGCTGAAAAGTCTAGTTCCACACTTCTCTTTCTGATCATTTCATGTACAGTACTTATCAAGGAGCAGACAGAGCTGAAAACTGAGTCTGAATTCCTCTTTGCTGGCAGTGTTTACTTACTTCAGTTTAAGCCGATTATGAAAGCCACTTTATAAAATAAATATTTCACAACATTGAGTTCAAACTTTTAAAGGTGAAAATGCAACAAACTTTGTTCGTGTCACATAGAAGAATGTATTTTTAAACATACTCAACTTCTAAAACTTGCATGTTTCTCATTTGAAGCATTACATGTATAAGTGTGTGCACACATACATAAACAGTTTAATAACCTCATACTCCATGCTCATTAATTCTAAGAATTCACTTTTATTTAATACTCTGAAAGTCCAAGGCTTACAAATAGCAACGAGAAAGTTTTCAGTTCTATTTGTAGAATAAAAAGGATAACGTAGTATCACAGATTGGTTAGAAATCTCATCTGATATTTAGCTAGAGGTAGCTATTTTTCCTTTTCTATTATAAAAAAAAAATTTCATATAAAAACACTTTGTGACGAAATTGCTTAGAACCATATTTGTTTTTAACGAAATACAAGGCTACTAACTTAGATTTGTGTGTAAGTACAAAAGATAACCTGAAGGTTAATTAGAAACAAGTATAGATTAATGTGTAATTAAATCTGTGAATGTCCAAAGCTGTGTATATACCTTCATGTTCATTTAAGCAGGACATTGCAAATGAAACAGTAAGTCACTTAAGCATAAAGCTTTTCATCAAATCAATATTTGATTATACTACTTGCCTGACTTAAATGACCAGCTGTTTTAAACAAGGGAAACTAAGATTACTGAGAACGAGGGAAAAAAAAAAAATCAGATTTAAAATTCTCCATGATCTAGACACAGAACCAAAACTAAGCACTGTAACTTAAATGAACCTTTCCTGTCTAACAGTACTGCATGGTTTTTGTCATTGAGTTCTATGCAATCTAAGTCACGCTGCCTGTATTTGTTTAGCTTTAGACCACACAATTTAAATTATAGTAGGAACTACTTTGCCCTGTGTTTTAGTATATTTTAAAATTAAAAACCTTCTAGTGTTCCAAAGCATACATCACCAACCATTTTACTGTAACATCTTCAGTATTTTATTCAAAAGTCAGGACACCTAAACACAGTTGAAAGGTAGAGCTGTAGTTATGTGGTAACTAAAAAAGTATTTGGCAGTTAGCTCAGAAGAGTACATAATACTAAATTTAAAACAGCAATGACCTAC
Organism: Oreortyx pictus; assembly: GCA_036925125.1. Taxonomy (NCBI): domain Eukaryota; kingdom Metazoa; phylum Chordata; class Aves; order Galliformes; family Odontophoridae; genus Oreortyx; species Oreortyx pictus. Next base: position 75,334,514 of record JAUPFR010000001.1, on the reverse strand, counting down.
TGTTTATCTTACAACATTCATCGTAACCTACGTGTTTTTTGCCTGCCCATCTTGAAAGCACATTTGCCCAACAAGAGCAGCAGACTGGTCACCCAAGCACTGAAAAAAAAAATAAAATGATAACAAATGTCTGCATATGAATCCCATTCACAGAAAATAACACGAACAGACATACTTAACTATAGCTCTAACCTTTTAGGAACACACAGCTAATTGAAAGCAATGAAAAACCTGTAGAGATAACAGTCTTCCCTCTGTAAGAACTGCAAATAAAATGTGTCATGATGCATATGGTGGAGAATCAATAAATACATTTTAATTTTAATATTTTATGTATGTTGCAGAAAAAGATGAGAATCTGTCTCAAATTTCTGGATTATGTGTATCCTGAATCCCTTTTACATATGAAGCAGACCCTGGTTCTATTTCATGATGCTGTTCATTTCCATAGCGATTCTCAGTTTTCAGCATAAATACACACACACATTAGAGCTAACAGCTATATTTCCACAGCCGGATCTTAACTTCTTCGGTATCGATTCAGCTTCAAAATTTATTTCATTTTAAACACGAAGCTAAAAAACTTGGAAACCAACAACTTATTTTCGTAGCAAGATTCAACCTTCTTAAAGATCTCTGCATTGAAGTTATGCCTCATGACAAAATGTGAGTTAAAGTTGACTTACCCCAGAAATAGGTACACCTGTCAAAGCTCCAGATTTCTGAATCACAAAAAGAGAAAGAAAAGCTCCAGATCAGCTTTCCATGAATACAATTTAAGGCAGACAAAAAGAAGCTAGACTTATATTTCACTATACTATATTTTCACAAAAAACTTGAATGCATAAAGAAACAGATGAAGTCATAGAAGAATGGATAGTTACTAATGCTGTAGAAGTTTACTTAAAAGTATTTTTTTTTTATTTCAATTTATTAAAAATCTCTACTAAGAAATGAAAAATGGACGTAAGATATTGATCACAGAAACAGCATTCTGGTGAAAAATACTTCTGGTAGAAGAAGCTTTTTATCCACGAATTTGCTGCATAGAGCAAATGAAGAGAAGAACTACAGTTACAATACATACAGACGGATTCATGGGAGAAAAAAAATGCATGACGGAAGAAGGGAAAAAATTAAATCCTGTTAAGCTATATATATATGAAAAGCAGAGATCCAAATTCTGAACATAGCGTAGACTCACTACTACTCACTCTTTTAGTATTAACTAAGATGCAGTTAATCTAAGAATATAAACGTTAACAAAACCCAGAGGTTTATTCTTATATCGCTTTAAATAGACATGCATTGAAGTTGGTTTAAAGCCAAGGAAAGAAGGAAAAAAAAGTGAGGAGGCTTTAATGTCCAAAGGAAAACATAGAAGGGTCACATAAACAATATGATTGAGCTGAGTTGCACGTTGGACTTAAGCAGCTCATGACTAAACTAGGCCAGGAAAGGGTCACAAACTATGTCGTTGGGTTGAGTGGCGCTGAAGTTGGACTTGAGCTTCATGCAGCTCATTTCTAAAATATTGCTGGAATTTTACAGGTACACGTCATCTCAATAGTTCTTAACGCATATGTTTTCTGAAATCACAGCATACAGAAGACAAGGTGCATGTAACATGCAGTCTCTGGCAAGTTTAAAATGCGGAAGTGCAACAGTGAAGCAACTATAAAGAAATAATTGTTAGGCAAAGACAGATGTCTCCTCTTAAGATACAGCATTTTAAGTGGATTAGAACCTCTTCCAATCACTAGAACACAGTCTTTCAGTTGCATTCTTGCAGTAGGTATCATAATAAATATATACCTTGACAACTTTTACCTCTGTCTTTAATTTTTTTTTTTTTTTTTGGAACTGTGAAAATGAATTTTCAGTGAAGCCATGCAAGTGCATTTCCAATCTGATTTTTTTTTAAATTCACACTTAACAGGGCTGAAGGTAATTTAGTTTAAAAATGCACTAAAAAAACCAACGTAATCTGAAGTTTCAGTATAATAGAATGAGTATTTTGTAGACAAAATAGCCCATTTTCTTCATTTATAAAATGAGACCGACAACACTTATTAGATAGTAGCTCTATTTTTCACTTCACTATGAAAATAAATGTTCAGCAGCTTGCAAACCAGTGCACATGAATACATAAACATTCTGTTTTAGAAACAATTTTGATGTGAACACTCATTGTAATATCTCAAATTTAGAAATACTTGCAAGTTTTTTGGTCTAGAAAGCGTGCTTTTACTGATCCTAAAATCAGTGGAAATGCACAGCATATGAACAGAGTGGATAACATACAAGTGGTCAGCCTAATAGAAGCCTTTACTCACCAGGCTAGGACAGATTTTCTAGTCAGCAAAAGGAGGAATAAAAAAGTGGGAAGAAAGGGGAAAAGAAAACACAAGTACAAATTTAAAGTGACCAGCTATTCTGCTGCAGTGGCCAGGTTGCAGTACTTCATTTCTTATTACCATATTGCCTAGTACTGTTTTGTTTGCTTCACTCATTCAACTTAATTACAAGTTTTATTTGTTGCTTCAAATTAGTAGAAGTCAGTAATGATTTCTAGTAGTGCCTACAATGACATATTAGTAAATTACTTACATTTCAGGCAAGCTGGGTTTACATTTTAAATGAAAAATATTTTAATATGTCTTAATTACAAAATGCTTATATGTTCTTAGTAAACAATAGGGTAAGATGCCAGGAAAAATAACAGAAATCACAACATCCAGCTTATCCTATTCTGAAAGTTATAAGAATAAATTAGATGTCACTTTATCAGAAGAATTACTGCCATATCATATTAAACCTGATAAGTTAACCCTTGAATAAATAAATAAAAATCCCAGATGTCACCACCTTACAAAGTCTGACCACATCCTGCCTTCAGTCTTATGGGAATATGAGATTACACACCTAGTCCTCTCAGATTATTAAATTGTCACAGTAATTTTCACATCTTTTTTTTCAAACCTTCAAGAAGTACAAATACTGTGCCCTAATAACAGCAACCTCATTACTTTTGATCTACTAGTTACACCTTACATTCTGATGGGTAGTTTCAATAGTACTTGTCAACAAACATCAAATGTTTATGCTTATCAAAAACTTCTCCCATTTTGTTTTGCCTATTTGATAATATTTGGCAGACATTTACCTTCATATGATATCTTACAGCAGGAGATAATGACATACGAGTCATAAATCAAACAATACTAGTCAAGAAAAACCCATTAGTTAGATTCTCTCAATTGATATTGAGATATTTTTACAAGATCAAGTTACACACAAGGAAACATACCATCAGGCCATAAATCTCAGATGAGCTTCGTACTTTCGGAAGTATTTCCATAGGAATATCAAAGAATCTGAGCACAATATGAAAGAAGTTACACATGTGGTCGGTGCTAAATCAGGAAGGATTTTGAATTTATCTGCTTAAATAACATTAAGGTATAAAGAAAAAAGAAACACATAAAGGGAACTTAAATATCTAGGATTTCATGCATCACTGTATGTTTCTCTACTTCTTACAGAATGTGACACAGAATGAGGAAGTAAAACAGAATATATTTGAGTATTTTGAAGACACATCTAACTCTTCCACTTGAGAAGGCATTCCTCTTCCAACGCTACCTTTAAAATATAGTGATTAATAAATATAACTCAAAATAGAAACACTATCATTATAACTGCCCACAAATGTAATTAACAAATAAACAAACTATTAAATGCCATTGTTTCCATGAAACTATCCTCTACCTACAGAAAAATTCAGTGCTCTGCTGTTTAAAATTACTTGTAATTTGGACATTTGGTAAACAATGAATATTATATATTAACAGTAAGTACAGCAGTAATTGCTGATTATAATCTAGATAAGAAATTCTTACTACTGAGTGCTTTTTAAGACATCACTTACAGAATCCACTTAGATAGCATTATTACTGTAAAACTGAGCTTACTGGCAGAGCTCAGGATCCCAATCCAAGGAATGAATGTTGAACAACATTGTTCTACTGGCATTAGTTACATCTGTACAGTGAACACCTCCATTCTTCCCACCTGTCAAACACTAAATGAAAAAAAAATAAAAACAATACTTGGTATGAGAAGATACAAGTTTACTTCAATAAATTACAAGCAAAATCTAAACTCACAGAGCTTTCAGCTTGGCAGTGGGGATTTATTTCTGCAACAACTAAATCAGTAAGCCAGATACAGTAGAATAAAGGCATAAGAAAGACAGTAAGGGCACAGCAGTACCTCCTGGATTCTTATTTTGCAAAGGTGGGTTGCGTATCTTTCTGAAGTTCAAGTTTGTCCAAAAGCATGAGAAAAATTACTCAGTAATCCATAAATGGGAAATGACAAGTGTGCATATACAAATAATAAATAAATAAAAATAGTGTAATGGAGACAGAACATGTTCATCTTTATTAGGAACTTTAATGGAGTTTCTTTAACAACTTATATCATCATCGCAGTGTGATGTCAGTGCTCCTGCTAGGATTCCAACTCTCTGTCTATAAGTTCAGGTACAAACTACACAGGCTGTAATCATCAAGTGAAAGATGACTCCGGAGAATGCAAAAAGCCCTTTTTTCCTATATGACAAAAACTACGCAGTTGTTCAGAAGATGACTGTACATTGTTACAAAGCACTCAGTTGTAGGGTGAACAGCCAAGAAGAATAGTACCCACACAAAATAATGAAGGTGGACAATATATTTTTGTGTGGCTTATCCAGATGGTATAAAGACAACCAGGAAATAAGGAAAGGCTCACCTATCACCGACAGTCAAGGCTCACCCAGACCTCCACAGGGGTGGGATCTCCAACAAGAGATTCTTCCCCAGTGGTGGTCAGCCCTTAAATGGGGTCTGGGAGAGGTGGAGCCAGACTGCACCCCTTCCAGTCACACAGTACGTTGCCTTCACCTGTGCTCCTGCGGCTGACTCAGTGCTCACCTCAGGTGATCAATCAGTGTTTCAGGCCCTGATTCTACAGTTCCCATACACAGTAAATACTAAAAATTTGGTTTTGTCTATGACTCCAGGATAAAATGTTTTAGTTAAGAACTTAGTTTCTGGAAACTGAAATCCATTTTTAAAAGAGTGATAATAAACTCACAAATACATACCCATATGAGCCATGAATCAATAGTTCCAAACATTGCTCTTCCATCATCAACTGCTTGCCTAATCTCTTCCACGTTATCCAAAAGCCACCGAAGTTTCACTGCACTAAAGTAGGTGCTAAGTGGAAGACCAGTCCTAAACTGTAAAATGAAAAATAAAAATTGAAAATAAAAATCAAACATTTAATATAATGCAGAGGTATTTTCCACAACTACCGATGTTAAATATAAAAAGGACCATAGTAAATGAAAAATTCAAGACCCAAAACTCAGAGAAAACTCAAACTATTTTATTAAAATAGACAGTAAGCGTTCAATAAGCAAGTCTGAAAGTCCAAAGGACTACTGCATAATGGACAAAGATCAAAGCCGAGCTAAATGCAGGTCAGAAATCCTTTATGTGGAAACAGCTGTTAGCAGAAATCCAGACTTATCTAGGATATCTCCATATGACTAGACAGAAAGTCAATTTGACAAAGATAATCAGCAGGCCACACGAGAGATGGAATTTGTATTCTACTTGAACTTAAAAGCAAGAAAGTTTATATACTTTCTCCATTTGTTTACTGGCTAGAAGAAGATATATAAAATATTTACATAATCAATCAAGGGAAATGTAAATCAAAGAATTATGATATTATTCTGCAAGCATTTATTTCCAAACTTTGATATATACTTTTATTAAAAAGAATGAATTTGCTTTTTATAGAATATCTTTGCACTTCTCAGACTGATTGCAATTGAATTCAATACCACAACATAGGATGTGAAATGATAATGAAATATTTCATATCAATAAATGATTTTTGAACATTTCTTTTCTCCTTGCTCTTACTTTTTGAAGGAATGTTAGGACATGAAGCAGATAAAGAAGTCTCATAACAGTCCATCTAACTTCTCTAGTGAAATACGTAAGATGTATTATCAATTTATTTGAGGAAAATAAGTATTTTCCTGTCTCAGATCAGTGTAGAGCATTATGTTCATTTTTTACTATTTGACAAGCTGGAAGCTACAAAGGACTTAACTTGTTTTAGGGAACTTTTCAAGAAATACCTCATAAAACAATATATATTATCACATTAAGAGTTTAGCTACTATTTAATATCCTTTAATACCTTTTACCTTAAAAAAGGATTTGTTGTTTCCTGGAATTCTCTTAAGAAGTCTTTCAACTGTTGACTGAGTTCTCAGGTCAAGCCACACTAGAAACATGAATAAAATAATTTATTCAAACAACAGTGACACGAGCAAGATGTTTTCAAAAACTCCAGCATTTGCCAGTAAATTACTGTCTTTTTTTTTTATACTGAATTAATATTATATTTCCACTGTATTTTTAATATATTGTTGTAAAAAAAAATAAAAGAGGTTGGATAAACTCATTCAATTTAGAACTAATGATTTGTGATATCAGACGTGACTTTCCACATAATAGGATACAAATTTTTCTCTGCTAGAGCACAAATGAATGACTAATACTACTTTGTTTATAGCAGATGAGTGCTATTACATTAGAAGGTTAAAACAAACAGAAGGTTGATTATTTACTATGATTATGAAAACTTCGAACTGAAGTGATATGCCAGAGTTATCGTGGTACAGCTTACAATAAAGCTGTAAACAACACGTATTTAAACACAGAAAAGTCCTAGTCTTTCAATCGTACAATGTTAAATTGCCCGGTGCTTGATACAGGCTGAGAGAACAAATCTAGATAATTACTATTTCTCAGCCAGCATAAGCTGAAAAGCCAAGGCAAGTAAAAAATACAACTCCAAATCAGTAAGTATTCTTTTGAACTCATAAAAATAAGCTTACTTTAAGGTTAAATCTAAAGAATCCTGACCATTTAGTAAGCTCCTTCACTTAAAATGAAGGGGTTTTGTCTAAGTCAGGGTTTCATGGCATGCTAAGATGTCCAAAACCCCTCAGGAACATTTTTTTTTTTTTTTTGAAAGCTTATTAGGTGATTAGTTATTAGGTAATAGTTGTAACAGAATGTGGCACTTGTGTATACACACAGCTCATGATGGATCTCAAACTGTCAAAAGAAGTTATTAGGTTAGGCCACAGTGACATGTGCACAGAACTGGGAAAGCAGTTTTTCTACAGCACACTCTTTTGATAATATTACATATTCAAAAAGTATAGTAGTTACCAATAGCGTTATAAAGAGGTTCTCCAGTCGTCTTGTCCCAAACCACAGTTGTTTCCCTTTGGTTGCTAACTCCAATGGCTTCAGGACAAAATAGAAAGAAGTATCCTTTTCAGAGGGTTTATTTTCCCCTTTTTTGGGGGGTGTGGGAGGGAAAGGAGAGGTGAAGATGAGGGAGGAACATGTAAGGAGAAGAGGCAAGTAAATGGGAAATAAAATGCTTCCAACTTTTACACATTACAATCTAGAAAGTTCACTTCTAAAAATTGAGCGTTCATCTTTTACTGCTTAACCAGTACTCTTAATCCATTTTATTTTTCCACAAATTAAGACAACATCGACACCGACCGATAACGCTTGAACAATTTACATTTCAGAATTTCTTCTTTCATTGCTCATCTCTGTGATTTTGAAAGATTACATACATCTATTGTGTAGATGTTGCATTGCTAACATACATGAACAATATCTTTTTTTATTATTCCTCCCAAACAAACTACTTTTAATAAAATTTAACATTTTCTTTGAGGCTAGCACAAGCCACCACCTTTCTCTTCACTGACTTAAAAACTAGAGAATCTGACTTGCTCAACTATGAGCACATTAAAGCCACCTCTTGGAATACCTTTTATGTTAGTGATGTCTATGTTCAGTTGCTGCAGTTTCTCACAGGTTCTTTCCACACATTCGTGGACTGACTTTAAGATTTCCTTTGGATCTTGTTCCACCCATCTATAACAAACAGTAAACATCAGTTAATAAAAGAATGCAAGTCAAAAAGTTACATTTGGGAAAAAACAAAATCAATTCTGGATTAAAATCAGCTAAGAATTCTGTCACAACCATAGCTATGGATATGTTTTACATATCCGTAAAAAGTTTAATAAATTTAAAAGCTTTTTTAACATGTAAATTACATTTTCATAGCAAAACTATCTGCAGAAAACAATAATTTTCTTCAATCTTAGGCAGAGGGCTTAGGGGCAAATGGTTGACATGTTTTTTGTTTGTTTGCTGTTGACATCTCCAAGAACAAACTAAGCAATCTCTATGAACTAAGCTGAAGAATATGATTAAACAGTAAAAATATACAGCTTAACCTCTTTAAACAAGACTGCAAGAGAACAAGTGAATGATTGGCCAGAATGAAAAGCTTAAGTCTCTCTACTTTTCCTAACTTAGAATACGTACTGGATGCCTGATGTAGTTATTTAATGCCATGTTTCCTACCACAACGTCATTTATAGCAGATATTCTTTTCGCAGTAGCTATTAATCAACTTAAGTTTTGGTCATTCATACGTGACAGTATATACAGTCTATCAAAATGTACACAAATGAATAAAAAGCCACAGAAAATTCATACCCTTCCTTGGGGAATTTCTGTTGTATCTCAACTTGATGGTGACTCAGGAGCTCTGCTGTTTTTGCATTAAATACCTGCAAAGAAATTACACAGTTGGAATTTCTATGACCACAGAGGTTTAAACAACAATAACTGAACGTGTATTATTCGGAATAAATATAGTTAAATGCTAATTGGTAGTTATTTCCTCATCTGCCATTAACAAAACCAACCAAACATAACAACCAAATATCCATAAACTGAGTTCAGATCTACGAATTCATGCAATTAAGGGGCAGAGAATATCTTGGTAAGCTTTGTTGTCAATTATGGGAAATAACTGTATTTTTTCCTTGAGGAGATTTTAGAAGTTAAACTAATGATATATATCACAACACACAGTTCTCAGTCAGTAAAGTACCAAACACTAGTGATCACAACTCTTCTTTGGCTCCTGCTCTGTTACTCTGATGCCACAGATATGGCAAAAGGAATGGAGGGAGAGCTATCAGCGTGTTACTGTTACGAAAAGCGACAACTTTGAAGAGACAGATAAGCACATCCAGTTTAGAGCCAGCAGAAGGGATCCAATTGTGAAGAATGAAGAAGCACCCAGACAGAACCCTGTTTGTTTCACTGCAAACTGCATATACAGAGCTCATGAACATTCTGAGAAGAAAAAAAAAATGACTGCAGTAACACAACGCATTAAAAAAGAGAAGAACATGTAGAAAGGTGACTTAGATTTGAATATACTGCAATAGAAGAGAGAAGAGAATCCCGAGTACTACACTAATAGCCATTCTTTAGGAAGCAAGGAGTTTCTGCCCTGCAGTAGAAACTGAAACAGAAGACATAAAACTTTTCATTAACTTTCATTAACAGTGGCCTGATTCTGAAAGTAATCCACTGTGCCAAGACAGAATGACACCAAGTCAAACATTCAACTTAATTGTATAATGAATAACTGACAGGCCAATAAGAATGTTCCTAGGAAAATAGTTCTTTCTCACTAACACCATTCAGAACCTTTTGCCTACAAAATGTTCAGAAAGCTAGGAAGTAAAACCTAACCAGAGACTCAGGTCAATTGCAGAACATGCCAGCAGGACACCACCCTATCTTTTCTCAGTAAGCAGAGCAGCGTTGATTTACACAATTCCTCTCCTACTCAAGGTGTAAAATTCAGTTATACCTATCCATTCCCTAAGAATGAACAACTGAATCTTTTCTAGACTTGCTTGGAAATTCTCTTTTCATTCCACACATTATAGCAACTCTTCTTAAAGCTTTTAATCTGTAAACTCTTGAGTTCATTTAGATAGTACAGCTTACTTTGAAACTACTGGACCAACTATGGCAAAGAATAGATGAACTTCTAATTCTCCAGTTTCTCTAAGACCTTGAAGTGCAATTTTAGAGTGAAACTGAAGTTCAGAAGCTAGTTACAAATTAAAATCACAGAATAGTGCAGGCAGAAAGAGACCTTTAGACATCTCTGGTACAACCACCTGGCCAAAGCAGGGTCACCTGTGAGATCAGACTGAGTTGTTCATGGATTTTTTCCAAGCAGATCTTGGAAACAATGCCACATCTCTGGAAAATGCTAAAAGCTCGTGTTCCCACTCTGCCCTCCAGAAAAGAATTCTTAAAGAGGTATATGTTTGTTTGTTTGTTTGTTTGTTTTCCTGTTACCAACTGGAGATAGTACAGAGAAAAGCATCACTGCATTTCTTTCACTGTATTTACTTGGCTGTATTTCACATGCAAGCTCTGCCTTGGCACAAAGCTATCCTAGGAGGGTAAGCTCTGTCAGTATTACACGCTTGGAAGGAAGTAGTGTAATTGGATAAGGGTCTTAAAATGCTAAGCAATGGAGTTAATAGGAGAGATTGTCTTTCATGTATGTATAAAGATAATTTTTCTTGAAATTTCCCTTATATCAAAAGTGTACTAACATTTACAAAGGTTTTATAAAGACTGAAGACATTATATTGAATACGGGTTGGATACATATTTATCTGACCTACTAGCAACGTTAAATATCACTTAGTAGTCATTCACCATTAATCATTTCAGTATTCCTTGAAACAGGAGGCAGTAGATAAGGATTCCTACTGTTAGCAGGAAATAAATACAGACTCAATTAGACAAGGTCATTCACTAAATCTAGAGCGTATGGCCTGCAGATAATAAAAAGTGAAGCCCTAGCAGTGAAAGGCTTTTTGTCTCCTTTAAGTAAGCTGCTCTAACAGGAGTAGTTTCTCCACAAAACCAGTGTCACTACACGTGCATAGATCTTTTTCATGCCCATAGAGAAGAACTAGGTAAACACGCTCTCCTAATCTATCACAAACAATACCACAAGCTTCTGACATCCTCAACAAAAGCAGCAGGCACTCCCTGTACCTTGGGGCATGGGATTATAAAGTTTCACTGAGAACAATATCATGTTATATTGTGATAATACCATTCTGATACACAGAAGGAAACCAAACGTGAATGAAACGTTACATCTGAACCTAGAAGAAAATAGTAAACAAAGCAGGGAATATGCTGAAGAAATTGGACCTGCTGCCCCTCACAAACTGTAGACAAAAAGGGAAGACTGTCCTTGTTTTGCACTGACAGTGGTGAGAGGAACAGGTGACAATGACTAATTCAGATAAGGCCAATAACACTCCTGTTGAAACAGGTTTGAGGTGTATTTCCGTCAGTGCTTTCCTTCCTTTCATACTCATTAATAACTGATTCCAGTATATAACAGAGATCTCTCAATTCTTGCAGATTAAAAAACGTCAGTCAATTTTGCCCTCGTTGTATCAGCCGTAGTTACAGAGGAATTGCCTAGGCCATGGAGCTAGAGGGCTGCTCTGAAAGTAATGCCTCATTTGATGGGGTCCGCCCATGATGTCAGGGGCAGATGCTGATGGTGTGGAAGTAGGGGTTGAACCTTCCCACCAAGATCCTGTTACATGTTATTGGTGTGTGACAGATGGCAGCAGAGGGGCAATCTGACACAATGAGTCTGATGTGGAAGACCAGATAAAGCAAAGGTGTCAATGAACTCTTCCACTATGGCATCCGCTGACATTCATCAATGTTTGCTGACCATTTCTGGATGTTAGCACAGTGAAGCAGTGGATGGTGGATTTCTGTGTTGGTGACAGCTGTAGTGCAGATTTTTCTGAGCGCAGTATGCAGGCTCTTGTTCATCGCTGGTGCAAATGCATAGCTAATGGTGGCAACTGTGTTGAAAACAGTATTTTGTAGGTGAGAATTTATCAAGTAGCGTTACTGTGCTCTTTGTTGTATTTTCAATGGCTAGAAATGGGAGGCATTTCTTTTGGAGCAATCTACATATCTTGCAACAGAGATGATTTGATGGAAGACAATGAAAGCATCCAGAAATGTACCAAGTTCTCTGGTGAGAGATTAAAGAAAAAGGAATAAATACCTTCCTTCCACTTGCAACAAATTTATCATACAAAGAATATGAGATAAAGCTTTGAATCTTAGAACAGCAAAGTAGAGACGGAACACCTAAGCAGCTGCGCTGTGTGTAAACAAGCAGAAGGGCTGACTGTGGAACTCAACTCTTTCTAGGGTCGCACAAACGATGGCACACTAAGGAGTGCAAATAGCTGCACAGCATTACATTCACTCTTGACTATCTTAATAGAAAAGAATTCACCAGCTGTAATACTTTTGGAAGAATAAACAGAAACGTGAGGCAAACAAATATGAGGCTCATATACAAGTAACTTCTAACTACTCATAAGTTTTGTTATGACAGCTGGGTATCTGCCTGCAGAAAGCTACCTCGGTTAGCCTATGCTGTATTTTCATCATTTCTGTTAGGCTGAAACAGCTATAGCTTTGAAACAAGCTTAGAGCTGGAGTTTGGAAATTGCATTGAAATCAACCCAACTGGGGAAAAGATGACAGACAAACAGTAATTCCACCCTCAGCACTTCACTAGAATTAGTAGGTCAATTTCATCAATGAACACACTAATCTCATAGAAATTATATTGCTTGGAAAGCTCCACTCAAACAGCTCCTCTCCCCCTCCACTCCCAGAAGCACTTATGATTATGGGAATAAAAAGCAAACTAATGTTTTTTAAAAAGCTAAGAGTGAGGGAAAAGTTTTTAACACTTTTCATTAGCTATACAATCAAGTTTTGCTCTTTCCTGAAGTGCTGGGCTGCTTCAGTAGAGAAGCAGAACAGATTCTTCTCTGTAGGGCAAGCTCAACGGGTGCTAAATGTTTAATAAATTAAAGGCAGTTCTTGTTTACAGAAAAGAGTAGTTACAGTGTGATATATATTTATTCGAAGTCTTTCTTCTGGAAATGAAGTAAAGGCGGAAAGAAATAACCCAGAGAGGTGGAAAAAAAAAATATTACCTTCAGCTGACTAATGTCCTGTATGTGCACTTCACTGTACAGGCCCTGCGCTGAATATTTCAATTCTTGGCGCTTTTGGATAAAATGCCTGAAAGACTTTATCTAGCACATACCTCTCAGGAGATCAGGCAGAGGTTCAGATATTCATTAACTCAGAACTCCAAGATTTTTAGCAAAAGTAACAGAAGTCACAATGGGTTTTATGATATAATTACTAAATAAAGTGAAATGAGAGACGCAAATGTTTGATGAATGTATTTGGCAAAACATCTAGATCAGAATTTAGTCATTCAAGTACACTAGTTCAGCCTATCCACTCTGTTTTCCAGCTTGGTTATCTTAAGAAAATGAGCCAAAGCAATGGCAACGCCTTTCAAAGCACTGTCCTCTGAAGTTCAGTTAACTCTGAGCTTGTTACCCATGTTCATCCCAACTCAAGGAAAAAAAAAAAAAGAAATCTTACATGAGTAACTGCAGTTATTCTTGAAGAAGAAAGTAACTTAGAAAAAGTCCAAGTCAGGGTTCTCTTCTGGCAAGACCACAGCGTGAGCTAAAACTGTTTATGTGTATTGTGTGCGTAAGAGAGATAAGGATAAACAAGGAGTGATGGCAACAGAAACGGACTTTCCTCCGTTCTGATGTTTCATATAGCCTCATTCACGCGAGCAGAATTACACAAATCTTAGTTCCAGTCCATAAATAGAATCTCAGAATAAGCAATGCTGGAAGGAAATCTCTGGAGTCATCTATCCTGACCCACTGGGCGAGTAAGGTTATATTCAGAGTCAGGCCAGGCTACACCGGGCCTTCTCCAGCCAGGTGTTAAGCACCTGCAAGGATAGAAATTCTGGTCTTCCCACGTGCTTGATCCAGCATTTGAGTCCCTTACAGGGAAACATTTGTTCTTAATATCTATAGAAAATTTCTCTTGCTGCAACTTGTCATCACTTCCTGTTGTCTTTTTCTATGCACCTTCAAGAAAAGCCTGATTCTGTTTTCTCTACAAAGTGTGTTTAGATAACCGAACCAATTACAAAGCCCCCATAGACTTCCCAGGGACAGATAACCCTGGCTCTTCCAATTTCGCCTTGCATGTTGCGTGCTGCAGCCCACAGACCATGTCAGTGACCCTCTGCTGGACTGAATTTTTCAGTTTTTCAGACACCCTGTTCCTCTGTGGTGACTGAAACCAGACACAGCACTTTCAGTGCTGCCTCACCGGTGGCACACAGACAGGAATAATTAGTCCCTTTGATTTGCTGGCAGCACTCTTCCTAACGTGGTTAATCTTTGCCGGCATAAGGACAATCTGCTCTCTCATGCTCTACTTGCTGTCCTGCAGGACCCCAGATCTGCCTCCATTAAGCCTTCATGGCCTTCTGTCCCAAGTGTTAGACTCTGCTGAACTCCATGATACTTCTGCCAGGCCAGTTCCCCAATCAACAGCTCCTCACAGTCCATGGCCACCTGCAAACTTGAGAGTACATCCCAAACCATCATCCAGGCTGTTAATGAAAACTTGCTACCATCCTCTGTGGAACATCATTTGTAAATTATCCTCCATTTAGACTTTGACCTATTGATAGTACCTTAGCCAGTTTTTCACCCAGCAATCTTCAAACTGATCATATGTTCACTGCCTTTAAAAAAAAAAAAAAAAAAAAAGAAATAGCTGCACAGTCCTGACTAAGACACTTGCAAAGTAACAAACTGACTTTAGTGACTTGATAAAGATGAAGTGGTGGGAAATGTACAGAGATCACTGCCAAATATAAGTGAATGTTGCATTTTGGCAAGAATTTAGAGAAACTGAGATGAATACACGAAAAATTGAAAGAAATGACAAATACTATACACTTAAAAAAAAAAAAAGTGAAAAAGTGTGGTCTCTCATTTATTGGTAAAAGCATCTCGACCCCTGAACAGAAATATATATCATGGAAGACAAAAAACAAAAAACACAACTGACAGTGTACAAACTGTACAACTGTACAAACTGAACGTATCTAGTATAAGCAACTCCTTGTTACAGCCTATAAACAGTACTTGTAAAATGCTTAAGTATAATTTTAAAGCTGGAACTGTCCCTTTTAATTGCGCTGGTGTTATAATTATAGGCTAAGAAAAAGAGTTAACTTAGCTGCACACACAAAGCAGACAGAATTTATTTACAGGCATTACAGGGAACTTTCCTAATGTAGGTTTTTGGGGGTTTTTTTGTTTGCGTTTTGTATTTTAAAGGGCTCCTGACTGGCATTCCAGATAGCCCACTGGTGTCATTTGTCAGTCTGGAGCTTCTCTCCACCCTCAGATCTGTGCTTTGTCATTTGACAATCCCATGAAGGTCGTGATATTGAGAAATAATTGTAACACAGGTCAGGAAGATACTCAGTCCCCTGCTTCAGGGAAGAAAACTCCACGCTAGGGAAGCGTATCGCGCTCATCTTCCCAGCCCAGCTTGGCGTTTTATATCTCGTCACTATTTCACTTGCACCGCGGAAGTTCTCATCAGCGTCAATATCAAATTGCTACGACTTACTGACTGGGAGGCAGCACAGCGTTTGTAGAGATCTGCGAGCAGGAAGCTCACACAGTAAGTTACACACATGGGAAGAACACGACTGTCTATTGCATAACATGGAAATAGATCCTTTAGCTCGAGGGCTGCTCTCGGCCACCCCGTCCTAACACAAACCGTGCCCTCCCGCAGCGCTCGCCCCCCCCCCCTCCCCCGGCCCTGACGGGGGGGGAGGGGAGGGGGCGGCGGTTCGGCCCCGGCCGCGCACGGGATGCGCTGACACGGGCCCGCCGGCACTGCGGCTCTCCTCCCGCAGGCCCGAGGCACCGAGCACCGTTTCGCTCGGGCTGAGGCAGCCGGCCGATTCCGACACAGCCGCCCGCAGCACCGGCTCTCCGCAGCCCCTCGCTCGCTCCCTACGGGCAGAGCGAGGAACCCAGCGAGGCTGCGGGAGGGCGAAGCGCCGGCTCCCCACCCGCCAGCCAGCCAGCCCGCCCGCCCGAGCCCCGCGACGCTCTCACCAGGAAGCGGCTGGAGCTGGTGCCCTGATCGATGGACCCCACCAGCGGCCCCAGCACCACGCGGTCCGACGCGGCCATGGACCCCTCCCGCCGCCGCCGCTCGCCACCTCAGGGCGGGGAAGCGTTATACCAGCGGCGCGTGGCTGCCGGAGTGAAGCCGGCGGGGCGGGGCGGGGCGCGGCGGGGGGCGCTGCCGCGCGCAGCGCCAGCGCGCAGCCAATCAGCGGCCGGGGCGCGGCGGGGGCGGAGAGGAGGGGGGCGGGGCCATGAGGCCAGGAAATGGGGCACCGGCGGGAGGGCCGGGGGCGGTTGGGGGCTGTGTGTCACGTGACGGCCTCGGTGTGGCTGCCCGTGGTGGCTGCCCATGGTGGCTGCTCGCGTGTATAGCAATAGCCAGTGTTTCGATCTTTACTCCGGGTTGGACCGTTCTCAGCAAAGAATGAGGTCCCTCAAGATCCAAAAAATGAAGACGCAGCAGCATCGTGACTGATAGTTACGGAGCGCAGTAAATACCTCTGTGTGTATGCTTTCACGTCTACCTTTGTAACATTGACACAGGTCACTGAGTTACAGAGAGTTCCCTGGAAGAGCGCATTTGCTGTTATCTTCCGCGTGCTCTAGCAGTATTCTCCCTGTTTTCAAACGCCTGGAAAAGGAACACTGGCAACGATAACCAGAGCCATTTTTGTAACCTGCTCAGACCCTCGAGTGGGACAGGCAGAAACAAAGAGCTTTGGCAGACACCAGAAAACAGAGTGAGTGTGAACAGCTTATTCTTCCCATCTCATTCAACAGTGCACTCTACCGTTCAGCCCTTTTATTTAGTGTTTGAGCATTTTTATTTTTTTTTCCCTTGGGGGTACTTATTTTTTCGTAGTTTTAAGTTGCTATTTGCAGACCTGTTAGTGCCAATAGCAGGCCCTGTGTCAAGGGGATTGTTTGCAGGGAAGGAAGGGTGAAGCCATGACCTTACCTTTATGGTAAGGTAGCGTGAGGCTGCACTGCTGAGATGCTGTTAGAGGAGTCAGCTTGGAAATGAAAGCAGTGTACCTGAAGGAGCATGGATGTCTGCGTGGACTCATTTGTTCTGATTCTGGCTTGGGCCTTGCTTAGGCATGTCTACAGAATGCTGCTTAAATAATTATCTATCAGTTTCCCTATTGAAGAACGTACAAGCTGAAGAAAAGAATCTTGTAAAGAATTAGCATTCATGGTTTTGAAAGTTAAATATACTTATATATATATATACACATATATACATTAAATATATATATGGAAGTTTTCTCCATCTCTGAATATATGTAGCCTTTGTGGGGTTGTTGTTTTTTTATATTTTTAGGCAGCAAGTACACTTGATTTACAGTAATTGTAAACATAATTATAAGCACTTACTTATAAGCACAGTACTTACAAGCACTGTACTAATAATACATTTTCCAGTTTTTAGTATCAGTAGTATGGAGGGATATCGGTAATGAAATTCTGCTCTTTCTGGCCGATGCTTTTGTGCTGACCTCAAGCTGAGGACAAAATGTGACTCTGTCAGGCTACTCCAAGCATGTGATAACGTGTGAAATAAAGAGTGCGTGCCAGATGTCCACGTGTCTTTCCATTCCACCTGTCAGTGACAGAGATAACTCTGCAGGCTGAATCCCTCTGTACCTTTCTGGTGTCCCCCAATCTTTGTGTTCCTGTAGGAAGAGCTGAAGTATTTGGAGTTAGCCTGGAGCAGGTGTACATATGTGCAGTGTGCCAGGATCTTAAGTCAGGCTGTCACATATTACCCTTTTGCCTACTGGGAGCATGAATGGTATGTATGAGTGTGCAGATGCTTATATGTTTGAATAAATCTTGTCTCTCATACCAGCCCAGGGAGTAAACGCAAATAGACTGTGACCTTGACTGCCAGTGCCCTCCCATCTCAATACACAGTTTTTAGCACGCCTGTGCAGGGAGCTCTTCCACAGATACAATGAAGGAAGCAGATTAGAAGGAGCGGCTCTATGTTCTCTATACTAGGCTTATTTTGGAAGGTGTCCACAGTGCTTTGTCACCATTTGGCAAGAACAGTTTTATTGTGAAGCCATGGGCGGTGGTGATGCAATAGATGTCTTGTAGGATGTGTTTCACTTCTGACCTGATATTAAACAATAGTTTTCCCCGAATTACATTTTATATTTAGAATCACTCTCACGTTGTTCAAAGTCTGAGCAGTCATCATTGTAGTTACTGTTTCTCACGTGGACAGAAGTGAAACTTGGATTAAGTGAATTCACCTTTTAAATACAACAAACGCTGACAGATGTGAAAAGTGTTTTGAAAACCAATACATCTTTATATGCATCACGTTACTCAAAATGGAAAAAAGAATCCTCAAGATTTTAATATAGGTAAGAGTTCTTGAGAAATAAAATTAATAATTCAGAGAAATAGAAATACTCATTAGCATTATAGTAGATAATCCATGCCTCAAAATCCTTAACTCTGAGATGCCTGTTTTTCTGTCTTCCATACAGAAATTATGTCAACTCGCTGCAAAATTTAATCCTGAAGGAAAATAAACACTGCACTGAAGAGAAGCATTAAAATGAAGTTCGTTTTCTACTGATTTCTTTACAAACTGTATTTTGTTGGCTTTCTTTTGTGTGGTTTGGCTTCTCACGTATCTTTTTTGAAGTGGATATGAGATAATTCTAAATCTAAGCTTAAGTGAAATTGCTATGTGTAATGACAGGATTAGAAAAAAAGGTGAATGTCTTTAAATACCAGTGTTTATCACTTTTCTATCTAAATGCTGGGTCAGAATTGAAATTCTATTGGCACACACCCCAGCATCTAGCTGAGGGAATGAAACTTCCAGGTCAGCCACAGTGAAAACACTAAGAAGCATCGGTGCAGTTGAATGAGAACCTGGAGGCTATTATGGCACTGGTTTTAAACAATTTCTCTTAATACTGCACTAACCTGAGCTCTTACATCATGTAAAGAACTAGAACTAATTGGAACAAAATAACGTTTCAAGTGAGATGCGTCCTATGTCTACAGAGAGTCCAGAATGAGAGAGTTGATTAAAACATATAATAGAGTACATGCTATTTTTGTAGAAACATAATTATATGAAGGGAAATCCATTGTAGTATACTTCTGGTTCTCTGTTTCAGTTTGGTTATTACGCGGTGAGTTGCCAACATCCACAGAAAGAACATTAAGAGCGTAGTACTGATTATTCTATGGTGGTCCGGTTTATTTACTCAAGGTAATTAAAAGACCCACATATCCCATAGAATCCATAGACTTCTTGTCTATGAAGCATTAAAGCTTCTGACATAGCTCTGCAAAACCTCTTGTAGCAGTGTAATGCTTATGGCGTTTCTCTTTCAGATGGGGATAAAGGCTCAGAGCAGCCTTACTGCTGAGCAGAGCAGAGGTAAAGGACAGCACTCCCTCAGGCCAAGAAGCACTGCACTCCTTACCCACTACGTTTCTCAGGAACCAGTATCTGCATTCCTGTTGGCCTCACAGAGAACAGAGCTGAATTATCAAATAATAACCAGCGGAGGCACAATTCCCTGTGTTAAGTTGAACTCACAGCAGACAGGTACTAACAGAAAATGGTTTTAATACTGCCATCCCATTCCTGCCTATGCACAGTTTCTGCCTCTTGTGAAATGGGTCTAGTTTTTCTTGGATCTCTTTTTGATTTGTCTGAGCTCATTAATATGGCAGAAAACAAACCTAGAGAAAATAAAAGTCCATAGTTTTCTGCCAAGAAGCTGAATTGGCTTACTTACAGTGATGAGTGCCAGAGCTGGTGTAAGAGGAGAAATTTCCACAGCTAGGAGAACGGGAAAGGTTAAGAATAAGTAGGAGATGGTGTGGAGGAGACTAAGGACAGGATGAAATGTCAGCAACCGCAAGCTCTTAGATTGCTGCTGCTCAAGGACCTTCAACCTCCATATCATCAAATCAAGTGTTAGCTGTCTGCCAGGAAATTCTGGAGTTATGAACAGATACGTTGTTGTCCAGAAAAACTGGTCTATTGTCTGCTTTTTAATACACTGCTATTTTCAATGTTGTTTATGTTTACATCATATATCACAGTACTTGTATATCTCTGTCATAAAACATATGGGAGAGCTTAGCTACGTCTAGAGTCTCTTCTGGAAATTCTTTATGGCCTAGTTATGTCTTAAGGCAAAACAAGGGTTGTTATCAGTAGCTAGAGTTCTTGGTGACTGGTAGATAATGAATGAGGAGAGGCTCAGGCTCCTCTGATTGCTCAGCTGTGAAACAAGAAGGCTCAGAGACACCTTACTGCTTTCTGTACCACTTAGAGAGAAAAATGGAGGAGGTGGGTTCAGTCTCTTCTTGGAGGTGGTATGGTAGTAGGACAAAGGAGAACAGACACCAATCAGAACACATGAAATTCTGATTAGATGCAAGGAAAGACAATGAATAAGCAACACTTTTTTTTTTTTTTCCCAGAATGAAGGGAAGTGTCAAACACTGGAGGAGAGAGGCTGTAAAATTTTCATTCAAGGTACTAAAAATGCAACTGGACAGGTCCTGAGCAACCTACTCTGTCTGGTGCTGCTTTGAACAGGAGGTTGGGTCATCTGGCTTCCAGAGTTTCCCTCCAGCCCAAATGGTTCAGTGTTCTTTTTCTATTCTGAAGGTAAGTGCAATATGCTCCCATCACTGAGTACCTCTGGCTATTCTCTAGCTCTGCTCCCTTTAACTTCATGGCAGGTCCATAGATAGAAGACAGCCATATTCTTTCTGTTCCTCTCTCTTTGTTATTTGGACAGAGAAGCAAATCAGAATATAGACGGATGACAGCATAAAGAACAGAAGATAGTGGATTACTTCAGAAGTACTGCAAGTCAGTTTCTTTTTTTTTTTTTTTTGGCAAGTCAGTGATATTTCCCCAAGCAACATCCCAAACAGTAAAAATGCTTCAAGCAGACAATGACCTTAGGGCTTTTGCCACTGTCTGAACCCTGTCCAAAGGCTTTAGCAATTATGTAGTGAATAAAGGAGTCTGAGGAAGGCATCCTATAGATTTGGAAGATGAAGATAGTCATGTGGTCACTTTAGGACAGTCTGTCACTGATGCCAACATTGTCTTAAATACCCAACTCAAAAATACCTCTGTATAAGGGTGAGTGTTAGTAATAGGGTCAAATGATATTGGAGGGCATAAAAAAGTTTTAAAATACAAAAAGGCAGAGCACCATAGAAGGCCTGGGAGTGTAGTGGTTCTTCCATTGCAGAGATTAGAAAGAGGGGAAAGCCCTTTGAGCTTAGCTGCTAGTAAATATACTGCATTCTTGTGCAGAAGCATGGTATATGTCAGAAGGGATACCCTATCTGAAAAACAGACTTGTTGGACTGATCTTCTGTACGTGTCTCAGTGTTGGCTACTTTGCAAGCTCAACTTCTGATAACTGAGGTGGTCACTTCTATATACAATCACCAAGGACTCAGAAGTAAGGCATGTACCAGCCTCAGCTTTCATGGTATCAAGAAATTTCTCACAAGAAGTGGAGTGTAGAACGTGCCTTTTCTTCAGTTTCTAACAACTGAGGGATATGTAGAAATCGCTAGTAGATTAATAGTAGCTGGTGCATAACCTTTATTCCCAACCTAAGCAGATCAAAATAAAGTACTGAGGGCTTAGGAGCAAAACTTGATGTGCTAGTTGGATAGCATGGACTTAAGAGGAGTTGCTGTATGGATTTTTTCCTGCTTTTACGGCTCTAATCTCTTTATGCATTTCTGACTTTTCTGGCAAATTCCCCAAATGAAAGAAAAGAGTGGGTGTTTAAACAAAATCTCTGTAGTCCCAGCAAGGACTTGATATTTACAATTCACTGCTTTTGCAGAAGGTCACCAAGTAGGTAAAAAGAGTCCAGCAGAGCCTGATTTGTAGGTAAAGGCATTCTAGAGGGATTAAATGATTGTCCTCTAAATCACGTTCAGTATTGCTGATCCTCTCCAGCAGTATCAACATATTTGGGAATATCCTCTGTGAGACACTATAAAAAAGCCCTACATTTATTTTGTGACTAGAGATTCTGTGTGTAGGGTGAGAAACACTTTCTGATTGATGTTGGAGATAAATGTTCCATTTTCCTGAAAAAAATGTAGGATTCTAAAGCTATGTTTATTGAAAAAGCTTAACAACGAAACAAACTCTAGAAAAAGGAGAAACTCTTAAAATTGGAGTAAACTAAAATAAACTATGAGAAAAGGCAGGGAGGGAGTTGACCAAGCTCTCAATGAAGCTGTCTAAAAGAAAGGTGGTATTCAGCAGTGGAAGTTCTGAGGTAAAAAACAGAATATCCCAAGGAGATGTGAGAGAGTTGAAACATATCTATTACATATCAGTACAGAAAAAAAAACCAGTCACCCAAAGAGAAATTGAATATGCAAGCTGTTCTTTAAGGACTGAGTTTGACGATTTGATAATTTGATAATCTGCAGAGACTACATATCTTAAGCATTACTTAGGATAACTAATTAAAGAATGCACTTCCCTAGTGTAACGGTGGGGAAGGACAACACACAAAACTAAGAAAATAATTTGTCTGAGAGACTAATCAGTTCAGCTATCCTTGTCCATCTCCTGCAAGGCAAGGATGACTTGCACCCGGTCCAGGCTAAGCAGAGGAAACGGCTGGCTGCATTCAAGGAAAGCCAGGGAGTGCTAGTGGAAACATCCCATTCTGCAAGATCCAGCTGGATTACAATCAGGCCTAAAGGCTAGAAGCAAACAGAAGAGGTTATTTCCCTTTAGTGACGATAACGTAATACCTATGAAGCATCGTAGGGAACCAGATTTAGGTACTGGATTCTGAAGCATTAAAAGCTTGTGCTTCAAGATTTGTTTGTTACATTTATACATACACAACATAAAGGTGGCTCCACGTGTGCCATCAGACATGGGCCATTTCAAAAAAGGTTATTACGTGGTGTGTTAGAAGGTCAGATTCCATGAATCATACAGACTGGCTAAATGGTTTTCCACAGCAGGTTCCTGTTTTTCTTTTCTTTCTGAAGACAATTTTCTGCTCTCATTTCCCAGAGTAACTTCCTGAAAACTACAGTCCACTGTAGTCACACATGGTATTCCCTCATGTTTTGGGGCTTTTGCAATTTCAGCCTACCCAGCAGTGTAGTAACAGAATACATATTAATGTTGCGGCCATTTGGTATTGACTTCTGTCTAATTCCAGTAAAGCTCTTGGTACATTTTCAGAAGAGTTTTATTTATGTGCATTTGGTTTTCTTCAGGTCGTGACACTCTTCTGCATGAGCAGAAGCTACTTAGTGGCAGAGTTGAGAGCTGGGATGGAAGCTGCTCTATCTGTCTGGTTTGATTGGCCTGTGTTTGTGAGTAATTACTGTAAGTACATTAACTTCTAGAAGTTGAGTTGATTATTCTGCAAAATTTAATAAAATTCACATAAGTATAAAACAGTAATTTGTTTATGTGTGCTTTTATTGAGGGTATTAGGGCAAAAGATATTAGGTGCATAGATAAAATTGTAATACTAGACAGTCAGATGATGAACATCATTGTAGCAGTGGTAAAATTCATCTACTTATTGCTGACATAGAAAAATTACCTTTCCAATGACATTAGAATGTTCCTATTATTATAAGATAAATTAATAGCTGACTTCATGCTATATGAGATTGTATTTTTGGTATAATAATACAAAGAAATTTAATTGCTCTTTTATACATTCATTTCTATCATATTATTTGAGAGAAGTCAGCCCGAGGCAATCTACTCTTCAGTGGAATTTCATATACCATGTATGTAGAGTTTTTCTGTCTCTCCTATGCAAAAAATTGCTACCTGGTTAATGACCAGGACGCAACACACATGTATTTGTGTACCACTGCTGAATGTTTCAAAAACACCTCTAGAAAAATTCCTGCTCTCCGTGCAGTCAGAGGAAACTTTTGCAGTGAATTTAAGAGGTAAAGAAGATGGATGTTTCTCCTGCAGATGCCGTAAAACATGCTTGGTGTTAGTGTATGTGCATGTTTGTTTTGCATGTGCTGTTTTGCCACTGCTTACTGAACAAATTAGATTAAAGTTTCAACATCAAACTACATTTTTCTTGGATGTCTTTGCCTACTATCTTTGTTTGTTGTATTTTTGTAAACAAGATAAGAAATGAGTAAATAGGCAGTTCTACTTCCATGCTGGATTTTGTAGAATGTTCTCAGATGACCAATTATGCGGCATGCAAGCCTGCTAAAACAGGAAGGACAGAATATCAGGAATCTCAGAGGCATCTGGAATGTAGGGAAATACAGTTGTAGTCAATTCACAGCAGTATTTAAAAAAAAAAAAAAAAAGACATGAACTTTGAAAATAAATGATACTAATTCTAAATCACAGAATCACAGAATTGTGGGGGTTGGAAAGGACCTCTAGAGATCATAGAGTCCAACCCCCCTGCCAAAGCAGCTCCCTAGCCCAGGTTGCACGGGTAGGTGTCCAGGCGAGTCTTGAATGTTTCCAGAGAAGGAGACTCCACCACCTCTCTGTGCAGCCTGTGCCAGGTTATAATATATGATTATGTCTGCAGTAAATGCTAATAATAAATGTATGTAGATAATGATACTAAGCAGTTATAATTATTTAGTATGTATAATATACATATTTTAGCAAATAACATTACATGTATATAAAATATATATGGACATATATAAGATCTAGTATAATAATATACTATTTCCAGACACTGTATTTAAATAATACATCAAGTAACATAAAGTAGTAAGTGCTGTTGTTTCTTTTTAAGAGCTTAACGTCATTCATTTTCAGAGAATAGTATTAATTTAGTCTAGGAGGGAACTCAGAAGGTCAGCCCATTACCCTCTTCATACTGGAATTTTACGTGAATGGAACAAGCCCTAAATCTATATTGTGTTGCTCCAAAAACATGAAGTACTTTCAACTCCAAAAAAAATCAATGTAAAATTAGAAAAATGTTTTTTCTTGTTTCAACAGAATAGCCCATATATATCTTAAGTTAAACAGCTTGAAAGTTTAATGAAGGAAGGCACTGAATAAACTGAGATTTGACCTTTCTTATTTAAAGGTATTATTGACTCTGTGATCTGCAAGAAAAATAAAACTCACATAGTTGTGTAAAAAAAAGCTTTCAGTTTAAAATAGTGGTAGAAATACAATAAATTGTATGAATTAATAGATTGCTGATTATTTGGATGAAAGTTTCAGAGGATAACGAATGACAATTATGTGAGAGAATGGGGCATGTGCGCAGCTAATAGAGATGCTTGAATCAGTGAAAAAAACGGTGCAAAACTCTTTGGAGTCCTTGGGATGAACTGCTCAGGATTGGTCAGGTATTAGAAAGCCAGAAGTTACAGCAAAACATTTTTGGAAGTAGTACAATTAAAGCACTATAACACTTAGTCAAAGCAAAATAGCAGTATTATTTACATCTTTGAAACCATTTACTTCTGATTTTAATTCTTTGGGTACATCTTTTTCTACTGTACTCTAATCTCTTTGTGGCTATCCCTTGCTAGTCAAAGAGCTCTTCCATGCCTGAACTGCTACATTTTCCTTATACAGCTCAGCGGGAAGGTTTACTTTTTGTCATTTTGACAACTGAGACAGTGTATGCGGAACAGGTGAACCCGGCTAACAAAGCACATTTCTCATAACAGCCTACAGGGCAGGAGAGAAAGGATTTAAGAATTACACAACAGAAATAAGCACCAAACATTTCAGATGCTTTAAAATCAGAGCTGTATAGTTTGTCAAATAATGAAGTTTTTTTTTTTTTTTTTTCCTTCCAAATGGATTAACTCAAATAAATTATTTTTAGCATGGCACCTTGGACTCTGTTTTTTAACTGCCACCCCAGTCCTGACTTCAGTTCTCACCTGGAGAGCTCTGCTGCGCCCAGCTGCGAAGGACAAGGGCAGAGCTGCTGCCATGATGTGCAGCATCCCCGGCAGCAGGGGGCAGAGCAAGGCCTGCATTGGACCACGCTGTTCTGAACCACATGGGGTCATACAGATATAAAGCTGTTGCAGTTGGCCATGGGTTGGGGTGTGGGGGGGGGGGGTTGGGTAAGGGAGTTCTTGTGTTTCTGGTGGGCGCTGGTCAGTAGTAGCTGTATTTATTGCTGTCAGTGTGTTAGCAGGTGGTAATTGCGTGCTGTTATAATTGCATTTCTGTTTCCATTTTTCTCTTCTGTCTTGGTAAATGGCCTTAATCTCAGCCCACAAGTTATATTTCAGTTGCAGTTTTCTCCCTCATCCTGCTTGAAAGGAGTGAGCAAACGGCCGTGCGGTGCCGAGCTGTTGCTGGGTTACACCTCAACATGGAGCCCAGTGGTGCCCAACCTCAGCTCCTCTGAGTGTCCTTCAGCGTAGGTAAGTGGTCACAATGCAGAATGAGGTTCTTATCACACTGGATACTAAAGCCAAGATTGCAAAGCTTCCGCAGAGCTGATGGCAGAAGGGTAGGGCACAGGTGAACAGCAGATAGACAATTTTACCATAAACCCTTCTCTGAGACAATGATTTTCAAGGAAGTCCCAGATATTTTCCTCTATCTTTCACCCTCATATTGGTGTAACTACTATTCTTCACCAGATTGTGCTCCCTGGAAAGGGCTGTATCAGTGTATGTTTTAGAGCATTGGACAAGTAACGAAGGCTGCACTTCAGGCAGAGAAAGACCCTTCATTTCCTTTGCTTCTACCTTAATTTCTGTTCAGTCTCTGTGGAAACAGAAACACTGGGAAGGCTCATCAAGAGAATTTGGTTCTTTGAGGGGCTGCTGCAACGATGAGATCTCCTCTCTTAGAGTAATACTACCCACTATGTGACAGTAGTGACTCTTCAGTGATGCCATTGCTACTGTGGAGGAACCTATGTGAAGAAGCACAGAAGCTGGCTGGGGGGGCAGATGCTACTTGGTAGATTGTGAGCCACTGATTGGAGAGGGTGAGCCCTTGCATCACTGGTGGGCAGCAGTAGGCAGACAGTTGCGGTATTGCTACCTGCTGCCTGTGAAGGGGCACCTGTGAGAGCATTTTCCTGGAAATGGTTAGAAATGCAGAAAAGTATGGGGCTGCACAGAGTTCTGGACCAATCAGCACCACTGTCTGATCCTAGAAAGAGAACCCTGGACAGTCCTATCCTTGATGTTAGAGGTCTCTTATATCTTATCCCCGCCCTTCACTGCTGTGAAGTATTTTAGGGTTATATAACAGAATTAAGCACTGAACATTTCAGATACTTTAAAATCATTTTAGAGCTATGTTTTGACAAATAAAGGACAGACATGTTTTCTTTGCAATAGATTATCTCAAAGATTTTTTTACCTTAGAACCTCTTCTTTTTTTTCCAAGGTGGTCCCATAACATTTGAAGATATGATTTATGGCATTATACAGAAAATATCTCTGGAAAGAAACAACCCCTGTGCTATTGTTGAACTACACAAATACTCCTCACCAGATAAACTCTTAACAACCAGCCTTATGAAGAATCATGATATGCAGTTGCTCACTGAAGAGCAGGCTGCTGTGGAGGAAAGCTGAGGCTGTGCTTTTAGTGAATGTGTTGTGTTCTTCTGCAGGTAGAGAGGCTATTATGTGTGTACGGCGCTTGTTAGTCTGCATCTAAGGTTCGGAGAATATATAACCAATCTCCCTAGTCACGGGAAAGTTCATTGTACAGTTTTACAAGCAGTGCTCAGTTTACTTATTGCAGAAGGCAAAGAATGAGTAACTGGAATGTACATTGAAGAAGGGTGGAGTGTCTGTTTCTCAGCCAGTCTTACAAAATATGCCTTACCTCCTCCCTGCAAATCTTAGGAGGCTACAACTGCCCTCTTCTCCTCTGTGCCTTTACACACATTCCATTTGCAGCTGGCAATTCTGAGCACCTTTTGGGCTGGGGAAATGAAAATGTAAAAGAATGAACTACCAGTCTGAGGTAAAAGACCTCCTCAATTCTGAGATGCATCCATAGCAGTCATTTTTTAGAAGCCAGAACAAAGTTCTATCTCCCCTCAGTACAGATACTCCTGCTGTTCCTCATTTCAGCTGGTCACATTAACAGACATCTCACTAACAATATATGTCCAAACTATTAATCCTCATGGCTTTAGCTGACCAATTTACAGAGCAAAGGGAATAAATTAGATGTTGGATTATATGCTCCTCTCCTCTCCTTTCCTGCTGACCACAGTCTACAAGTACAGATTGGACCAATCTGTTGCTTCTGGTGTTATGAATCAGGGTGCTGTTAATTATTTCTCGTTCCTGGGCTGTTTTAAGAGCTGCATATTGGATGGATAGCGCCCTTCTGTTGTCAAGAAGAGCTGGTAAAACCTGCTCAGCTCATCCCAGATGTCATTGTACTTGGCAGGAAAGCAACAGAACAGCTGAAGTTATAGCTGTCTTCTTGCTTAGAGCTGAAAGGCAGCAAGGGTGTGACCAAGCCTATTCTGCTTTTTAGGAGACCTTGTACTTGGTGCTGGAGATTCACCTGGGATCATGGAGAAGCTGTGAGGCATCATTGTGGAGATATGGAGATATGCCCCTCCACCTGCCAATCTTTTCTTCAGGGTGATGTACTCTATTTAAACACCTTGGTTTAAACATAAGCAAATGGCCAGTCCAACAGAGCAGTCATCAGGGACCTTCAAAGTCATCTCACTACAGAGCCTGCACATCTATGGGAGAATAGGACCTACAACATGGCTGCATTTCTCACACTCCAGAGTCTGTTAGTGATAAGCAAAGAACTTGCTTTTATGAGCAGAAAACAGCTATAACCCAGAGAAGGAATAAGTTTTGCTTTGGTGTAACAGTATTGAGTCCAAAGTACAGAGTTCTGGTACACAGCTACATGTAAATTACCGTAATCACTGCATCACATATCAAGCCTGGGTGAGTCTGGATTGTTGTGAAATATTTCCTGCTTATTGTAGTAGTGAATTCACAGCAGAATGTCAATTACACTCTGATATGAAATGCTTCTTAGCCTGATATCTGGGTGTATATAATTATGTTATTGTCTTCTCCTTGACTGACTTTCCATGAAAGGCTGCTCAGTTTTTAAGATGATGTTGAAGCACATCCAATTTCTGATGAATTATCTAGATCTTTCCATATGAAAATATCTCACAAGTCATTAAGATGCCAACTACCTAGCAAACAAATCTTGAACATCAAATTTAGGGGGAAAAAAAAAAAAAGGAAGTAACCAACTTCTCCTGATATACATAGCCCCTACACTTTTCAGCATTTCTAGAATGCCCAAAGCAATACAAACATTTTTTAATACTGACTTGGCTTTAAACTTTTCAGTTTATTAGGTACTATTCCTACTATTCTTTTTGGTTTCTTGATGCCAGCAGTCAATCTTATTCCAGTAATATCTTTTGGTATGGAACTGTGGCCTATGGTTCTACTTTAGTTTACTTTCTGTTTGTTTCCAGCTTTGCTTAGTGATAACTGAAATCACTTGAACTTGTTTCCTTTTTTGTATAACCAAATCCACAAGACTCTGTTTTTTTTTTCCTGAAATTTTCATGTGAGCAAATAATTGCTATCAAGTGATTTTAATAAACATATGATATTTATAGGTCCCACTCAGAGATGCACAGAAACACATAGTAGGCAGTATAGCCTGAATTGTGAAGTATCTGAAGTTGCTTTGATTGTAAAAATCTTCCTTTGACTTTAGTCTGTGTTTCTCCTTTGCGATTGTTCTGTTACCTCTTCATCTAATTATATACCCAGCTTTTATCTACTGCATTATTGTGTTTACAGTGCTACGTATTAGTGTACTGTGTTAGCGTGGTTTCAAACATGACTGTTATTTTATGTTACAGTAGCAACATATATTTACAGATAAGTATTTGTTGTCTTTTGTACCGAATTCTGTGTTTTCTACCTTCTTCCTATGAAGAATCCAAGACTGAGGTTGGAAGTGCCTCTGAAAATTGTCTACTTCAGGTTCTTCACAGGACAGGGTCAGCATTACTGTTTTTGATGTTTTGAACACTTTCAGGGTGTGGGAACTCCCCTGCCAAGTATTTATGCATGTGAGTAAATTGCCCTGAGCCTTCTCTTCTTGAAGCTCAGCAGCCTCTACCTTTCTTCTTCTGTCAGATGTTCTAGTCCTTTATTTACCCCTGTGGCCCTGTGCTGAACTTGCTCCAGTATGCACTGGGGATCTTCTACTAGGGATCCCAACCCTGGGCTGCCAGCGCTCCAGATGTATCTCACTGGGTCTGAGCAGAGGGCAAGGATCAGCTCTTTCAATCTGCTGGCCGTGCTCTGTCTCGTGCAGCACAGGAAGTTACTGTCCTCTGCTACAAGGATGCATTGATGGCTCTTACTATTATTTGATGTTTTAGGTTATTCCTAAATTCTTGTATTGTTTCTATCCTAGTCTTCCTAAATATATCTTCTGTAACTCCTACAAGCAACGCAACATCAAAGCTACACTTCTCACTATTATACTGACTCCCACTTCAAAGCAACTGTATTTGTTGTTTTCAGAAATCACCCTGGATCCATTTTCCCTTTCATTGCTTTCCTCACATTTATGCAATTTAAAACTATTCTGCTATCAACTTTCCTTGCAAACTCTCTTTTATTTTTTACCAGAAAAAGCTTCCTTGGATTACTATGCCTATATAATTGTTTTTTTTCTTTTTTTTCCTGCTCCTCAGTGGCAACCAGCTCTTTCAAAAAATCAACTCAGATACCTTTGGCTTTCTAACTGCTTTTCAGATGCTCATCCGTGATCCCATTCCTTCCTATCTGTTAGGTCCCATGCCCCTTGGTATTGCTTGAACAGCAAGCTGTGGTAAGTGTGGTTTCTTTGCTAGCAGACATAACCCTTGGCTTGCCTGTGGTTATTCCAGCCCATGACATGTGCTGCCTTTCCTTCTCTCATTTGCCCAAGAATAACTGACTCTAACAAGACCACAGTAATGCTTTTCTGGAATCTTGCCCAAAGCATGGGAGATTTTTTTATTATGATGTTAAGAGTAGGCAGCGGGTCAACTGCTTGTTCTCTTGTGGCTTCTCTACTTCCCCAGTCATCTGTTGCAGACCTTGTGAAGACAGTGCCTGAATTCAGACATTTTTTTATAGAATGTTACTATTTTGGAATCTGAGCTGAAAGAATGTATTTTCTTGGTTGCTGAAAAGATGTAAAAGAAGTTAGGGATGTAGTAATCAGTCAAAAATATGAACCGGTGCCTGAGAAAAATATACAAGGAATACAGCCAGCTGCCACTGGGTGGCTCTCCCTGGAAAGTACAGACGTGCCAATATAACTAAAATAACCAGACTTCTGTAATATCTCGGATTTCTGCAATTTTTCATGGTATTTTGCTACACTATTGAAAAATCCCTTCTTAGTAGCCTGAGTAGTTTCAACTTTATTATGCTATGTTGGCGTATTCTAAAAAACTACAAAAAGAGGAAAAAAAAAAAAACATCTATTGCACAATCCTGTTTTCCACATAAAAACTCTTTCCCTCGTGTTTTGAAACGTCACCACTAGAGACTAATTGTCGGTAAACCAAGAACTAGTTTAGCAGCATGAGGCATGATTTAGTTTGTTAAAACTAAAGACTTAATAAAACTAAAAGAATCAATACAAAGTTAATGTGTCATGTGGTAGGCTTTCATATGGGTGGGCAGTGTTACAGCACATTTGTGTTGCCACTGAATTTTGCGTGGAAGTTTTAAAATTAAATAGTTCTTATTTTGGAATGACACAGCTAATCTTGGTTTATGAGAGTCCATCCAGCCACAGAAAGAAATATGATCAGTGGAAAGCCAGGAAGAAAAATGTTGATACTGTAGTGAGCTGGTCCTGTGGAGATGAATAGTATTCCTTGTCCTCAAGGCACAGCAGATGAAACAGTCTGCTCCTCTCCACAGCTGAGACTTGCTGAAGGTTAAGCTTATTAAATCTGGAGACCTCCTGAGAAGGTAATGAAGAGCTCACCCTAAGGCAAAAAATCAGAAAAAAGTTTTTGGAAGAAGAAAGCCAAGGGGAGGAGAGAATGGTAGGCTACACCCTGCTCTGGCAACATGGGCAAAACAGTGTCAGCGTCCTCATCTAGGGCTGTGCTGTTGACTGCAGGAGTTTCCACTCCAGACACCGCATTGTACAAAGTAAATGTCATATATTGAATAAAAAGTGGAAATACATCCCAAGCAGCTGAAGAATTTCCTCCCAGATCTACTGATTCATCTCATCAGGGATCTAATGATGATGCCTTTCTATCTGATACTTAGGATGTAATTACTTAATTAAGTGAGCAGATAGGATGCGTGAAGAATGTGTTGTAATACAAGGTGTTCAGAGAAGTTGGCATTCCTGTGGTAGGAACTGGTCTGGCAGTATGGAATTGAGACACAGGTTCAAGCTTTCTTTTATTCTGCAGTAGCATTTATGTGTAGTGATCTGGAACAGCTGCTGAATTTGTTTACTGCCAGAAATGTATCTGCTACATACACTGAGATTTACAAACAAACAGTGATAATGAAGGTTTATTTTTTGCCTTGTTTTCGGAAAATGTTTCTATGGTTTTGTGCATTTAAAGAAGTTGTCAGTGTATGCAAAACATTAAACAAAACTGAATAATGAGAACCTGCAAATCTTCACATTTTACTTGGGAAATTTGACAGTTTAAGGACTTACAAAGGAAGAATGTATCTCGTGGTAAAATGCAGGAAAATAAAGGCACTGCTAAATTTCCTCTGTGCAAACTGATTTCTAAAAAATGGACCAGTCCAACTGCAACACAAATTCTATGGAAAGAGCAGAGCTGACTGATGTCTTTACATCCTAAGAAGCTTAAAAAATGACCACAGAGGGCTCTTAAAGAGATCTGCTAGATGCAAGCACAACAGGTATAGCTGCTGACAGCCCATTTAGCCAAGTTGGCTGCTGAGAGGGGAAATAATAAGCTGCATTGCTCAAAGAATAGGTACAGTTTGCTTTCTGCACAGCACAATGCAGTTTCAAGTTGCTCTCTGCTGCTGACTGAAATGCTCTGATGTTTGATAGTATTTACTGTGTACTTTGGTCTCAGTAGGTATCTATCTGTCAATCTATACATTGTGTATCACCTTTTATCCTCCTTATTTGAGGCTGGAGGTCTGTAAATAAAGCAGGTGACGTTTAGATTTTGTTGTTGCTGTTCGTTTTGTTCAAAATCATCTCTATCTGAATTATCTTTCAAAGAAGAATTAAAAATCTTCGGCTTTTTCACAGGCATTATCAATAGAAAGAGGCCAACCAACCCTGAACACTGCCCATTGACACTTTGCATGCCACTGGTGAACCATACACTGCAGATTAAATAACAGGGTTTATATGCTTATGTGCCCATACGTAGTTGTGCAAGGAAACCACAGCATACTCTCTGCTGTCAGTGGGACCACTTGTACAGTAAGGAAAAAAAGATAAGTAAAACTATTTGACCACTCAAGGTTAAAAAAAAAAAAAAATTACTAACGAAGATAAATTGATATGGAAGGGAAAGAGGGAAAGACCTCCAAATTATGACAAGAGCAGTGTCCTAATTTTTGTTAAGTATGAGAGGAGAAAAGAGCATGCACTGAAAAGAGCATGCACTTGCTGCATACATACTTGCTTGGGTACATGAACAAGAAAATTGATTTATTATCTGCAGTTATTCCTAGTACCAATTTTAAGAAAAAGCTATGGAATATGAGTCCTTTCAAAGGCTCCCCATTTATAATTTCTTGAACAGACATTTCACCTGCAGCTGGCAGGCAGCTAGCTGCCTCTGAGCTGTTTGACAAAGCAGGCCCAGGTTAAGCACAGATTTATACAAAACCTCCTTTGTGGAGCAGCTCACTTGAAGCAGTTCTGTCTTTTGAGGATGGGAATACGTTCCTGATGCATTGGACTTGCCATTACATCATTCAGAAAGTAAATGTCCTTTGACCCTTAAAGAATACCCCAGCACCAATCACAAAACCATAGCTGTTCATGCGTCTCAAGCTTGGAGAGTGAACTCCACTTGTCCACTGAATTTTAACACACTGCCATTGCTGAGAGATGCTGTCTGCCTGGATATGGCAGGCACTGAGGTACTGAGCACATGTTGGGTCGAACCTTCCTCACGACAGGGTTTGCAGATGCTCCAAAAGCAAAGCCTCTCTAGGTAGCTAAGCTGTGCTGCTTTGTGGAAGCTGAGATGTCAGAGGGTCTGAGGACAACAAAACAGAGTTGCTGTGAAGAGCATGCATTTGGCATGACTTCTCGAATTAGATGTCTTGACGTGTCAGATAAAAATAAGATGATACACAATGGTTAAAACGGGGGTATGCCACAAGTCACCAAAATATGAGTACTTTCTCTGTCGTTGTTCAATTCACTTGGGTTTTGTTGGTTGTGTTTGTCTGTTTTGTATAACAAAACAGTTAATAAAGAGAAGTCCAGCTGCATGGACTGAGTGTGTTGCAATCGGCCATTTTAACAATACACAGTTTCACAATGAAGTTTCATTTAGACATAAAAGAGGAAGGTAGTCAAGCATGTTGAAGTTCAGCCAGTTAGAAAAACCCCTCATCTCCTAAGGGACTTTCTTTCTATACTTCTGCACTATAGAGTATTAGAAATAAAACACGTCACCTTAGAAGTGCATTTGAAAAGGAAATAAAAACAGAAGGTTTCATTTTAGGGTGGGACAGACTCACAGGAAGCTTAAAACTGATTGCAAGACAACTAGTGTCCTGTACTGATCAGCTGCTGATCTTCAAAGGTAAGAACTAAAATATACTATGTGTTACATAAAGACCTGAAAACATTGCTCTTGCTTAGCAAGGTGGCTTGGTTCTGTTTGTGTGGGATCACATCTGGTAGCTGATAAAATGAAGATACACTTTTTAAAACTGTTTTAAACTGTTTTAAAACTGAGTGCATGCGTATGTTTGCAGAGTCTTAGCCACCAGCCACAGGCAATTTTTGCTGCCTCAGGAAGTGATAAGAGTATCTCAGAAGTGCCATCTGTCTTCAGAGCCATGATTGACTGTGTTTGTGAATGTAAAAGGAATATTGATTGGTCCTCTGATCTTTCTAAAGACTGTCGTAAAGTCATACCAAAATAACGTACTTAAAAATACCTTTAAAGGGAGTCTTACCAGATGTCTTGCTTTTATCATGGTTATGGAATTTTTCTTGGTCTTTCTTTACATGGTGGCATGCTGTCTAAATCATCTTAGGAGTGGAATACCCTATTTGTAAACTAGAAATAAAAATAGGCACCGTGATAGATGGAATGGAATTTATATTAAAATATGTTCATAGAAAAATATTGAAAAAAAACCCACCCTAAAAATAAAGACATTTTGTCATTGTATTTTCCTAATTTACAGCCAATATTCTGGTTCAGTACAAATCCACAGTGTGACTTGTGTATACACACACAGTATGCACACTCCCCTCCTATTTTTCACACTCTACAGCAGATGTGATCAATGTTTCAAGGCTTGTTAATTTCCTCGCTCTTCTCCTGGGAAAGATCCTTCAGCATTTTCTATCTTCCTTCCTTTACTGTTCATTCTTTTCTCTGTCAGTCCCTTGTACTTCAACTTCTTAGTTACAAAATATTTCAGTCCAAATAGTTCAGTCACAGAGACAACCAACAGCTCACTGAAATAAACACAGAAATCTAGAGACATGAAATGACTTCCACCCTGAAGGATAGCACAGTGTAGAACTATTTTGCAGTCAAGTTGCCCTTATAAATGTGGAGCTTGATCTGTTCCTGCCTCATTTTGTATTGCTGTTTACAGCTTTGTGTATTAGATGTAAAACGCTATCAAATCAAACAGACAGTGTCCTAAATAACTTTGTGTAGGTATAGATGATTAGGGAAGGGGAGAGTGAGAAGTGATGAATCAGGCTTGCTTTGTACAAGGCTTCAAGGAACTTCAACTAATAAAACAGAATTAGATGGGAAGTGATTTAAGAGCTCAAGAAGCTCTGTTTACCCCTATAGATTTTTTGCTGTATTTTTATGGAAGCCTGCCCCACAAAACTTTAGTTAATGGTACACCACCAGTCAGACATATACTGAAGGATTTTTTTAAAGGAGTTCTTGTTTTGGTCAAAAAAAAAAAATTGTTCATCATTACAGTAAACATATAAAATGTACTGTGTCACTGAGGAAAGAGATATACAGGATTGTAATTCTCTCAAACAAGTAGGACAATTCCAGCCTCAAAGAGCAGCCTCCATTATGTTTACCCAAGCCAGCTCCGGGCGTTGGACATAATCCTTATCAAACAGGGTTCAGACACTAAAAATCCTTAGGTTTCGTGCATTAAGAAAAGGCTGCAGTCATCCATATGCACAGACAATCTCACTACCTTCTTCAGTGTCCTGATTTCCTCATGCTGGCATCCCAGGAACTGGCAGAAGGTGACCTTTGGGTCCTGCAGCATATGCAGCCTCTCTGCCCCAGCCTATCCTGCTTACCAGAGCACCTCTCACATCTATGCACTGAAGTCTGAGGTGGATCTCAAACCCTGATGAGAGAATCAGTTTCTCCATAGACAGTACAAGTGTCTGTTAAGATTGGGCAAAAGAGTGCTAAATATGGATCCATGGGATTTTGGTTCCCTTGAGACAAAGAGATTTTAATTACAGGCCAGTCTAGTAAGTCAGCTAGAACTTAGTTAAGCAATGCCAATAGCTTAACTAAGCTATACTTAAAGCTATACCCTGTGGTATAACTTGAACTGAAACGACCAACAGCAGATCAGAGAGCTGAAAGCCAGACATACTCCATTTCAAAACAGACTTGTCTCTTCTGTGAGCTTACAATTCCCTCCTTTTGCATTGCAAAAGAACGTCCCTTTCCCTGCTGAGCTGTGATCCCAGCTGGCACCATGCTCTTTCCATTCTCCCTAGCAACTTTTGATCATGCTCAGGTTTTTTAAATGGGTCACAATTCATCATCTATCTTTGTGTACAGCTCTCAGGCTTTCCTTAAGCTTTTTGCTTATTCTGAGCCAAGAACTCCCATTCTATTTGCTTGCACCCAGACTCTAGCATGAGGTCTTTAAGCAAACAGTGGCACCATCTCCAGGCATTATATTCCAGCAAACTTGCTGCCACTTAGAAAATAGTAGCAATACCACTGTATTCTACACATGGCTTTAAACATTCATCCTGTCTTCAGGCTTTTTTTCCTCTGAAGAACTGAACAAAAACCCCAGGGAAGATTATATGCCTTTTGAAGAGCTTCTGAGAGTAGTAAAGACTATGGTAACAGAGAAGAGTGTAAATCAGATAGCCTTCTTCCTGTGCCTCTGCTGCAATCTGTGCTTAGGTAAGATGCAGATAGCTCCCGTTGCTGATGCAGTAACTGCACAAGGAAATATCTGTTCAACTCATATACCACGCGCATCAGATCAATATTGTAAACAGGACTGTTTTTCCTTGTGCAACAAAAGTCACACGATTATTTTCAGGACAGGAGAAGTGAATGTTGAATTTAAGGAGCATGAAACAGTAGATATAATTCCCATGCACTTGGAATCTTAGTGTATACACGTGTATGGCACAGAAGGGGGATTAAGAGAAGAGACAGAAGAAAGCAGAATTAATGAGAACTGTCATCCCTGTCTGATATAAAATACAAGAATTAAGGGTGACTCAGCTGGGTGCAGTGATGGAATAATGTGAGATGGTTATATATTATTAGGACCAGAGACACATGTAGCTCACTTAGCATTCCAGCTCTGAACACTTCCTAATAAAATTTCAGTTAGAATCCCTAGCAGTTTTGTGGGTGTTGTCAGATGAGTGCCAGTGTTTGCAACCTTCTGAGGGTAGCCTTGTAACTCCGAGAGCCAAACATGATGGGAGCCTGAAGTTTTTGTATTGCTGTTAGAGCAGTCTCAAACTGCGTGCCCTAAACCTCTGAAAACAAGTACTGCAGAATGCAGCATGAAGAAATGAAACCAGCAGTTTCATTTCCTTATTGCATCAACTTATGACAGAAACAAGATACATCTGGGCAGTAGGAAAGATAGATGCGTCACATGCTACCTGAGCACACATGGCTTTGTGCATTTTGGTTAAAAAGTGAAGAGGCCATATGTTGCATTTTCACTCATTTCTCAGAATCAACATTAGAAGTATGTATAGGAATAAGTGCATGACAATTCCAGAGTCAAGCTAGCCTAAGTTGGTGATTACTTAGCATTGAATCTCTGAGGCCCAGGGAGCAAGGGAAGGGAACAGCCTTTGCACTTCACAAGGAGGGCAAGGAAGGAGAAGGAGGAGGGGGAGGTGGGCTTACAACCTGAGCAGCTCAAGCATTTCGGTATGATCTCTGGTGATACTTCATCCACAGCTAAGCAAGGCAACAGCAAGGTACCCCAAATAATGCCAAGCCCCAAATATGCATGCTCTTTTTTGCCTCTCATGTAAATACATTGTATTTCACTAAATGTTACCTGCCTGTGGAAATCTCACACAACTTGCAGCAGCAGAAGGGCTCCAGGGCCACCAAATCAAGTGTTTGGATACGTTAAATTCTCATGAACATTTCGTTTTAAAGGAAGTTTATTTTTCATCCAGCTGCCTTCTTCACAATGTGGAAATGATTTATTTCCCTTCTGGGGAAGGTCTCATGCTGTCTTCTTGCCAACATCTGCATAAAGTCCATAGTCTGGATTTAGCCAACATTTATTAGTACTGCAGCATTTTGTACTAGCAACTGTAACACAAGAAAAGCCTTACTAAGAAAGGAAAATCTTTTCACTCTTGTAAGTGAAGAATCTAACAGTCAACAACAGCATGGAGTAGTATGGCGTGTGCCAGAGAGATCCCACCTCTCTGCTCACAGTGTGAGGTATAGTACTCAATCACAGCAGGTGTTTTGACAAATAACTGGAACATATGCTCAAATGCTGTACAGACAATACCCATAAGGATTAAAGTGATATGAATGGATTAAACAGTAATTGAAAGAAGTAATCACTGTTTATACAAAGACAATCTATTTGCTTCTCTATCACACGATATTTTGTACTAAGGAAAAATCTATCTATGTAACTGAGAGTTACGTTCTCTGCTGAACCACACAATTTCTTTATGGCATATTTCCTGTGAATCATCTCCTTGACATCTGTTTAAATAAAAGACACAAAGGTGGACTTAACAACAATTATATAGCAGTGGAACTGTTTAAACAATAGTAGAACATTTGGTGATGTGCAGAGACATTTCTGTTCCTGCTAGTGAGTCTTGTCTTTCACTGACACCATGTCTACACAGATTCTTGATACTGAGCTACCAGCTCCAGTACCTGGAGAGGGTCAGTGACAGCTAGAACAGAAAAAAATGATTTCAGAGCTGATGAACACATGCCTCTGAAAGGCCTTGCTTATGCCACTGACATCTTAATGTCTAAAAATTACAGAGAACTCCATCCAGCTTATCATGGAATCATAAAATTGTTTGTGTTGGAAGAGATCCTTAAAGGTCATCTAGTTCAACTCCCCTGCAATGAACAGGGACGTCTACAGCTACATCAGGTTTCTCAGAGCTCCCTCTAGCCTGGCCTTGAATGTCTCCAGGGTTGGGGCATCTACTACCTCTCTGAGCAACCTGTTTCAGTGCCACACCATCCTCATTGTTAAAAAAAAAAACAAAAACAAAACAAGAAACCACACCTTTTTCATTATATCCAGTCTAAATCTTTCCTCTTTCAGTTTGAAATCATTTCCCCTTGTCTTATCACCACAGACACTCACAAAGAGTCTGTCCCCATCCTGTTTATAGCCCCCCTTTAGATAGTGACAGGCTGCTGTCAGGTCTTTCCTTCCCAGACCTCCTCATCTCCAGGCTGAACAGCCTCAGCTTACTCAGCCTGTCCTCATAGGAGAAGTGTTCCATCCCTTGGAACATTTCTGTGGCTCTCCTCTGGACACACACCATGGTCTGCATCTCTCCTGTACTCAGGACTCCACATCTGGACACAGTACTCCAGGTGAGGACTCATCAGTGCAGAATAGAAGGCAGGATCACCTCCCTTGTCCTGCTGGCCATTCTTCTTTTAATGCAGCCCAGGATACAGTTGGCTTTCTGAGCTGCGAGAATGCACTGCTGGTCTGAGTCCAGCTTGCCATCCACCAGTACTCCCAGGTCCTTTTTGATAGGTCTGTGCGCCATGCTTACATTCCCCAGCTTGTACTGATAGTGGTAGTTGCCACGACCCAGGTGCAAGACCTTACATTTGGTTTTGTTGAACGTCTTGAGGTTCTTTTGGGCCCACTGCTCAAGCCTATCTAGGTTACCCATGCAAAAGCAGTAAACACTAATTTCACAATCTGAGAATTTTTAGTGAAAAGGGAATCACACCTGCAGTCATTGATCAGTATGGAAAAGAGAGGGTTACACTTTAAATATGAAACTAAAATTAACACAGTTCAGAAACAGGTGACAAACCACACACAATAAAAGTTGCTTCAGAGCATTTGGGAAAGGTGGGGAAAGCCCCTGGCTTCTGAATTGAAATGGCAAAAGTATGAATATTTAAGTGTAAACTATTACAGCAGTTATTACTGTAACAAACCGCTTGTTCCTCTTTTCCCAACTCGTCTTTAAATGGATTATCCATCCCATACACTATGTTATACAGAATATACTTTGATGTATGATTGAGTTAACATCAAACTGATCACTTCACTAAGTCTCCCAGAAAAACAGATGCTTGTTAATGCCCAGATTGGAAAGATATTTCTATAGCTAGTAACAGAACTGTGAGTACAGTCACCACTCAATTACTTGGTAATGAACTAACAATTTCTTGTGATTTTTCTGTCTTCTGGTGGTTCCTTTGTTTTATTGGAGGATGCTGTCGGAAGGTTACCTTTACAGAATCGCCTACCTCTGTGAAGACCCTGAGCTCTGCGCCAACCAAGCAGTGGAAGAAAGGGTGTATGAAATGAAGTCCATCAATTATTCCTCCAAGGACGAAGCACAAGGGAAAAGCCTCCTTCAGAGATGCAGGTCTGCTGGCAAATGCATTTCTTCGATTCACTCTAGAGGCAGCAAACACAGCAGAAAGCAGAAAGACAGTCTCCAACAGCCCATGCAGCACCCACTGCCTGAAGGACAGACATCTCCAGCTATGGATGTCTGCGAAGGGCTGGCAAGAAAAGACACCTACCTGGTTCCATCCTCCTGCAAAAGTATTTGCAAGAACTACAATGATTTGCACATAGCTGGGGACTGTGTGGTACCTATTAGCTCAGTGGCAACTGATTTTACCTGTGACAGTGGCATAGGCCCCTTCCTGGAGTCCTCAGAGTTTCCTCTGCCGATGGAGTCCGTGCGGGTCCCCCCCAGCGAGACAGGCCGCAAGCAGGCCCAAGGCTTCTCATCGTGCTGGCGTGTGGCAAGCTTGGTGCCACACCAGCAGCCCCTCTCTGACTCTGCCCTCAATGACTACCTGGAGCAGAAGCTGATGGAGCTGTACAAACAGTACATCATGGACAGCACAGCCAACAGAGCGTCCCCCACTCAGATCCTGGCCTCAGAGCTCATCATGACTAATGTAGACCACATCAGTACGCAGATATCACGAGAGAGGAAAATGGAGACCACCAAGGCCAAGGACATTGTCATCAGCCGCTTCTTGCAAATAGCCAGTGAACAAATATTCTCAGAAATTAGCACGCCCAGTTTGCATATTTCCCAGTATAGCAACACTAATGTGTAGTATTTGAATGTGTGCAGTTAGAAAGCTGTTATGTTCTGAAAACTCATTGTTCTTCTCTTTTAAGATATCTTTCTGCTACATAAAGACTTATTTACTGTCTACCAGTTAAATCTTCCAGCACATACGAAGTAAAAATATCTGTACTGTGCAGATGTGTGCCAGACAATTTACAGCTTTTTTTAAAAAGTTTTTCCCCAAAGACTTATTTCAGTGAGCTATGGACATTAAAAACATTTTGGTAGAAAAATGACTAAGAACATATGACACTCTTCCAGGTGTTCTCTTTCTTCCCTTTTGTCTGACATCTCACTTCAACTTTCCTGCCCTGGAATCTGCCTTACTACCTGAGGGCCCGTGTGAAGCTATGGCTTACAACACTGAAAGCATGAGGATTGAAGAGCCTCAGAATTAGAGAATTCAGACTGTTCCACCTCCCTGACCCAAATAGCTTCACTTATGACACCCCTTGAACTGTTTTTATAATCTGCTCTTAAAGTTATCAGGTAGTAGGCACTTCAGAATTTATTCTATACCAACTCTAATTATTCTGTATGTGTCTTCCTATTTAAACATTTCTGCAAGCAAAAACTCTTTCCAGACTGACATCATCAGTGGGAGTGTGCATGTGGAGCTGTAGACTTCATGGTACGAACCAAACTTCTATGGTGGATGCTGGTGACCTGTGTCTGTCAGCAACCTACAGACCTGTGCCTGTGGAGTGGCCACATCGGGATAGTGGTGATAATAAAGAGAATTCTAGTTCATCTTCCCCTCTTTTGAAGAGAATTCCAAACTGAAAAATAAAGGCTAAGTCAAAGTCCCCGTCATTAATGTGAACAATACCTTTGACCTTTGGTCAAGGTTATCTGAACCTAATAGATTTCTAATAGAAAGATCTTTTTCTGTAAAACTCTTAAAAAAGAGGAAGAAAACAGTAATTAGCTGCCTCATGGATAAGGATGGTTACCCGTTTTGATATGTAACACACTGGCAATGCCAGTCCATGGTTGGTTGAATTTCCAAGAGTAAGTATAGTGTAAATACTAATTTATAATAAATATTCATCAAATGTTTTCATGTCAGCAATTCAACTCTGTTGTTTTGGCCTCTGTGTTCTTTTTGCTTTTTTTTTTTTTTTTGGTAAATGCAAGGCATGCATATTTCAAAAACGATGTCGCATAGTAAAAATGTCAGTTTATTTTATAGCTGCTCTCTTCCCAGAGATTGCTGGGATGGCTCAGTATACTTTTCTGCTTGTACATTGAAGAAGTATCCAAAAAGCTGTTACTGTATGAACATTTTATATGTGAATCTGGGGATCGTAGGTCTGTTGCCATAGCAGCCTACCCCAATACTATTATTCAGCAGTACAAGATGGATAATTTCTGGCTTATAGTATTTCTAGATATGAAATACAAGTTACAAATAGAAAAACTGTATTTTTAAGGGAAACATTCAAAGTAATGTATAGTTACACATACACACCCGACAGTTTAATCGGGGGCCGTACTCGATTCTCACACTAAACTCACTGCAGAGAGCACATGCTGTGTGAACAAAGTAGCATTTTATCATCTG
Organism: Oreortyx pictus; assembly: GCA_036925125.1. NCBI lineage: Eukaryota > Metazoa > Chordata > Aves > Galliformes > Odontophoridae > Oreortyx > Oreortyx pictus. Next base: position 75,291,017 of record JAUPFR010000001.1, on the reverse strand, counting down.
TGACTCAGAAGGTCTTGATTCTCCTAACTAGCAGGGCTGTGACTGAGAGCTACAGGAAGCACCTGTTTGCCACAGTCTCCATTCTGAGAACAGATTTAGGAAATAGTAACAGCACCTGGGAAATAGTCTGAGCGTCTTGTCCACAGACTATCATGGAAATGCAATCTCATTTACTTGGCTGACCCTCAGGCTGCTGTGGCAAAGTGCTGCAATCAGGTTTGCGGTTGGATATTCCAAGGAGAGAGCTACTTCTGCAGGGTGCTACAAAGCAGTGCAGGCAGGTCATTGGTGTAAGTGAGACAGCAGTGCTGTTGCATTCAGAGGGCACATTGAATAGTTACATGGGATTCATCAATCAATGACAAATCATCCCACTCGTGTGGAGCTTTCTTCTAAGCAAATTGCTTAGTATGATGACACCTGCTTTCACAAAAAGGTCCTATTTCATGTTTTCGAGCTGACATTTGCAAATTTTATTCATGGAAAGGTCAAAATCGTAGTGGAAGCTGATTTATTCTGGGAAGAGAGCATTCAACCACTTCCTCCCAAAACATGTGTATTTTCTTTTCCCCTGCCTCAGAATAAATGCCCATTTCACTTTGAGCCCTGGTGTGTATCTCACATGAATTACATACCATCCCCTATACTGAGTAGCTCTTGAACGTAAGGTGACTTTTGCATAAGCAAACAAATATTTCTTACTTTCCACTGTGCTCAGATGAAAGTTCATTTCAATTTCTGTCCTCCTTTCCTTTAAAACTAATATTTCTCTGCACCGGTGCCTCTCTAGGTGTGGCTGTTTCCAGCTAAAAGCCCTTGGATAGCAATTAGGCTGCTATTACCATGAGTCAGGTTGTTATCTAAAGGGATTACCATCTTCTCTCTCCTTCTCCCTCACTCCCTCCCCTCCTCTTCTGCCTCAGGGTCAAATGCTTAAAGAGAGAGATCCCAATTTTTTTTAGTAGCTCTGTTAAATAATCAGTTTTTAGCCAAGGGCACATCGTTTTTGGACACGGACTTATCACAATGCTGGTGGCATCCCAGTGGCTGAGGAGTGTGGTTTGAAAGGGGAGCACGTAGTCTGGCCTCACAGTGCTTCCTGGCAGAAGAGCTAAGTGACTAAGGTCACTTGAGAAGGCAAAAAAAAACAAAAAAAAAACAAAAAAAAACCACCATAAATATTTCAATAATAGATCGGTTTGTTGCTATTTTGACCAATTGTGAAGAAATTAATCTCAGAAGGACAGTTTATAACCACCTTCAGCATATTCTAGCAGCTTCCTCTGGCATTTCTTACAGAACATATTACTCACTGCTGGTAACATGACTATTAGCATCTAGGAGTTGCATTGTTGATATATAGCACAACTGTGCCCCTAGGAGTCCAAGGCTGCCACCACAGGGCCGCCAGACAGGCCTGGGATCTTCCTGAAAGGTTGGGTGTCCAGTGTGTGCAGCACAAACCTCAGGGAAGAGAAAAAAGAGGGAAAGGGAGGTTGTCACGGGTTTGTGTTTGGGCTTATCCTTTGTGCCAGCTCTGGTTGCTGGTCGCGTGCCAGGACCTGATGGCTGGGGAAAGGAAATTGGATGTAAAGCGCAGGCTGAGCTTTGTGCTGAATGTGAAAGCAAGCATTTCACGCTCCGACTGGTGTGTTGAGATGAAGACAAAAAGCTAAGCACCTAAAACTGAAATACATGAAGTTCTGCAGCAGCTGGGCATGGTGCTGGAGCTTCAGAGCTAGGGCAGCTGCTAGGGTCAGGCCCAGGGTAAGATGAGGGCAACCCGAAGCCTGGCTCATTCCCACTGCTTACAGGCCTTCCATGACCACAGAGCAGGGGCAGCTCATCAGGACCGTCCTTTCCCTGAGCCTCTTCCTGCCATGGCTTTCTCTCAGAGATGGGACCACTAAAGAGTGCCACTAGCTGTTAGTCTGGGCTTGGGGACAACGTGGTAAAGGGACTATGTGTTTTGCTGCTGTGTTTATTGGAATTGCTGTGAAATGTTCTTTGTTCTACTGTGGATAGGGGAGAGGACTACTTGTTCCCCTTCAGGAAGGATAATCACTGCCTTAGGGAGATCACTCTGCTTGAGTGATGAGGTGGCTAAAGATTTTAAGCCAATACCCAGATATGAAAGGCGTGTTGCTAATCGGTGGAGCTAGCGACTTGCATCAAACCTCACTAAGTGCATTTGTTGGGCTCAGAAAGGACACTGCGTGCCTCTGCCAGCTGCTGTGCAGGCACTGAGCACTGTGCTCCCAGAGTACTGCATCTCCCACAGACTGCTACAGCGGCTGCGGAGGGTTCAAGAGGAGCAGGAGCAGTTCCAGCCACGTTAATTGCATACAGCTTCTCTTCCAGCGTGAGCCAGCGGGGCTGGCTTCAGCTCAGTGAGTAACGCAGACCAAGGGCCGTGTTATTCTGGATAAATGCAACGCTGTAGTAGAAATGCCTGCCTAAAAATAACTAACATGTAACAAAACAGAATTTTAGGTCAAAATGGAATTATTCAGTGCATTGAAACATTGCTTCTGCTGTATCAGGAAGAGCTGGCTTGTCATCTCCCTGCTGTTAACACTGACGGGATTAGAGTGACTTTTCAGAATATTAAGCAGGCTTCCCAAGAGCTGAATGGAGCAGTGCTCCCAAGGCTTGTTCTCAGACCTTCTTACATCTCTGCCAGGGAAAAGGTCAGGTGAACTACCTTGTCTGAAATGGAAATGCCCGTAAGGAAAATTAGAAGTGCCTCATTTTGAATTAGCATCTGATTACTGCTGCACTCTGTGGTGCCTCCAGCATTACTTTCCTGCTTTCTCTCCGCAAAAAGCTGGTGACCACATGCTCCTACACTGCATGTCAACATGCCAGAGCCCTCAGGGGTGCTCTGAGGCCTCCCTTCCTCTCTCCCTTCCTCCCTCCTCCTGCCATGCAGCCTCATCTCCCATGGTTGGCCTCATCTCACAGCAGCTTTGCAGCCACGTTTCCCTGCGACTGCACTGGAAGTAGGAGGACTTAGGTAACTTCTGTTGGTACAACTTGTCGTTTTTCATGTTTGAACACAAACTCCTTTTCTTAAAATTGGACCCTGTTTGGTGGCTGGGAGCACAACAGAATAAAACAATCAAACCAACAACGAAACCAAATGGTAGATATTTAAATACTACCATTCTAACAGGGGTAGCAAAATTTGAATCATTTCCGGATAAACAGTGCTCATCAAAAGAAAGAAACATACGAAACGTTAAAGGCAAACATTCCAGAAGTACAATGCTTGTCTAAAGCATTACAATTAGAGGAAAAAAAAAAAAAAAACCTGATATATGGAACGGTGAGTTTTGCATTAGTAAGGTCATATTAAAAAAAGCACAGCAGATTTCTTTTAGGTCTGAAGAATTCAAGCAACACTTTGATTATTCAATTATATGAACCTAGAATCTATTATTTATAAAAAGCACAGTCTATCAGGTAAGAAGAAGATAGACTAGCAAAAGACATTTTCCAAAAATCAGCACTGATGAGGCCAGCAGCTGACCCTGAGTGGATCTAGGCAATCACAAATCACTGTGAATTAAGTGCTGAGTATCAGAGTGTGCATAGCAGAGTTTAAAAAGTGGCTGCTGCTCACGCATCCATCTCTGGGGGACTGAAGTGACTCAGAAGCTGCAGGAGAGACTGACAGCTCTTAGCCTCAGGAAGATTGATTTTTGCTGATTCACAGATGAGAAATACCCAAATTGCATCTGTAAACATCTGTTCCTCAGTTCTTTAGGAAAGGCACTGGAGGTTCCTTGTTTTTTGTCAGTGTGACCAGCTAGCATTTCTTCCCAGACCATGGTCAGTTTTGGTACTGAGGTGCTGTGCTGCCGCCAGGCCTGAGCACGCAGAGCATAGAGGCCTCATGGAGCGAAGTGCTTTTCCATGTCTGTGTGCCTCACTGGGAGCCATCGTGGACATCCCCTGCCCGGCATATATGGCTGCTCACCTTCCTAAGTGCCTCTCTCCATATTGAAAAATACGGATGACTGTGGTTCTTAGTCCTAGCATCTTCTAAACTCAAGGAGGGACTTCCATGCTTGACAAAACCATGGCTCAGGACATCTTCTTTCTTAATATTCACAGGCAGACAATGCACATCCCCTTATTCTCACCTGGTGCATGCATCTTCACCTTCTGTAGGAAGAATCAGAAAAAATGTATGCTGCAGGCTGTATGCAAATTATTTGGAAATATGCAAAAGAAATAACTGCAAAGACATTCTGTTTCCTATGAAGCTGTGCAGGTCATAGCAGACAGCTATGAAACTGAGACTAGGAAAGAAAATTTGCAAGGTGTTTATTAGCAGAAAAAAAAAAGAAAGCTTAATTCACACAATTACTTCTGCTTTGTTTCAGACTATCTTCTAAAACCCCTGTGTTAAGTTTATAGCTTGAATTCCAGTGAGGCTACCAACTCTTTGTAGACATTTCCTTTAAGAACATGATCCTTGATCTGTCAGCACTTGTTTAATTTCATTTCATTTCCCCTGATGTTGCCTTTTTTTAATATCTTCTTTTACTTTTCACTTTTGGTATACCCCTCTGACCTTGCAAGCTTTTCATGTGCTACTCTTTGAAATAAGGGTATCATAAGCACATTAGACATTTAAATATACTGAGCAGCTCTAAGTTGGCATTTTTTCCTTTCTTCCTTCTTTTAATTAATTTCTTTTAATTTAGGCTTCACCAACTAAACTTGGAAAAGAAGCTGGAGATTTAAGTCATTGGAAAACCAATTAAAATGAAACAATTAGAACAAAATGCTGTTCATAGAACACATCTGCTAATGTCTCTTCTGTTAGCATATGGTCTGTTGCCAAAAATTTTCCAGTGGGATTCTCTGGACACACAGAAACCCTAAAGATTTGCACAGAATGTCTGGTTCTGTCTGCAGGCTGGAAAAAAAGGAGAATGATAGTTGCTAGAATAATATTCCCTAAGTCAACTTGAAACTATTAAAATAATAGATTCATTCTTCTGTAAAATAACACATTACTTCCTAGGCAGGAACATGATTATTTCCTAATGACTTCATCATATATCTAAGGTACTGTGTAAAAGTCAATTAATTTGATGTCAGTTGTCATTATATACACTGTAAAGGTTATTGAACCATTTGTGTATTGAAAATAGAGTATTGTGTTAAAAGTTCAAAAGCTGTTGTTATGAGAAGATAGAATAGTTTGAGGTGACATTCAGTTTGTATCCCAACTACATACTGTGAAATGAAGTTCATTAGTGACCTGTTTCTTCATTCTGTTCACACCATGATTAGCAGTGTATTGGAAAAATCCTTGATGCATAGTCCTGCAGCCTTTGATCCTTATCTAGGAATTGCATATTTTAAACTGCAGTAGCGCAAAAGAAAATGAAAAAGAATATGTGATATTTCAAATAAAAATTAAAGAACATATGTGAGTTGTTGTCACCTTTACTCCAATTAAATAGCACTTTTATTTTCAAGTCATAAACTCAATGGACTGAGTTGTGAAACAAAGTGCTAAATGAGAACATCACATGAAAGACTTTAATAAAGAAAAGAAAGCAAATTTGTCCAATAACTTGATCAAATTAATTTAATTGAAGAGTAACTTCAGTGACATATTTGTTAAGCTATGTGTTTAGATCTTCCCACTTAAATTTCCCAGTATGAGACATCCAAGTTTGCTAATTTTGTTGGTAGCATCTATCTGTGTGTTTGCTGTTATTATTATTATTATAATCCTCCATCCCTGGAGATGTTCAAGACCATGCTTGAGCACCCTGGGCAACCTGATCTAGTGGGTGACAACCCTACCCATGGTTGCGGTGTCAGAATTAGGTGATGTTTAAGGTCCTTTCCAACTCAAGCCATTTTATGATTCCATGATTCTATTATTTTGCTCTTGATAGATGGGATAAGAATAGGCTGTTAGGAGATACACTGTAGTTATTTTTATTCGTGTTTTATGACACAGAGACAGGATAGCAATGGAGAAATTAAAACAGAGTAATCATGTAGTCAAAACAAGGAATTAGAAATGAAAAGGAGTTTGGGAGAAGATGTGAAAAGCAGGAACAAACTTGTCAAGGATGTTGTAGTGTTTGAGAATGCGAAGTTGAGAGCTTGGCTAAGAACCATATGTATCTGTTGATGAACAGAAATTGGAAATGGTGTGCAGAATAAATGTAAAAGGAGAAGAGAGATAGGTGGTTAATGGGAGAAAAAAAAGTGGAATTGAGTGTTGGTTTTCTTTTCTTTTTTTTTCTTTTTCTTTTTTTTTTTTTTGACATTTGTATCACGAAAGTGAAGTTTTAAGAGAATTTTAGGAGAAATGCAAAAGAAATGATACCAGAGACATGAAGCCACAGAAACATGTGGAGGAGATTAAATTTAAAAAGGAAGTAAAAGTGTAGGAGAATTGCAGCAAGAAAAAGTATAGTGCCCTGGAACCAGGAAGGTTGAAATATAATTTTAAGTTTGGATGATCAGCAGTTCTGTAAAAAAAATGTGGGGGTAAATAGGAAAAAGATGGCAAGGAAAACAACATGTCTGTCTCTTCCAATGAACTGGAAAATTAGAGTCATTTAGCTACAAAGACTGAGAAGATCTGATCAAAGCATGAGGAAAATCAATAATTATGTTATAAGAGAAAAGGAGAGAGCATCTTAAGATTAAGAAATGTTATCAAACTGGACAAACCAGATGGCTGTTATGAAAGTTGTGGTACTGTTGGTTAGGGACATGTGGGAAAGAAGCCCAAGTGGTGACTGGACTGAAAAAACACAGTGAGAGATCAGAGAAGCAACTGCTCTGAAGAACTGACCAGAGCTGCCTAACATAGTGGAGAAACGTTCAGTTAGGGAGTTATGTGAATAATTACCCTTGGATCTGTAGGTGTGTAGGAGGCTGTGGAGAGAAAAAAAAATGAAACTTAAGATGAAAACTGAAAAAAAAACTTATGGGTTCAGATCACAGGAGCTGGGAGGTATGAAAAGACTTTAAAACGTTGCACTCAGGAGGGAAGAATGAGTGCGAAAAAGAGAGTGACTGAAACAAACCCGTTTGTGTCCAAGGAACTCTAAAACTCTAGATCCTTTGATCCAGAACACACAGTGTAAACCTACAGTAAAAGGCAGCTATGTGAGTAGTACTGATTGATAAGACATAATTCCTTAATACATTTTAAAGCTGAAGGAAATGCCTATACACTCCAAATGCATGCTAACTCAGAAACGGAGTGGTCATTCCACACAGATGGTAAGAGAAAGAGAGAAAGAAGAAATGAGGTGTAATGGTTCTGATACAGCCTGACAAAAGTCACATCCAGGTTCCTCTTTTTGTCTAAGATTACCACATTTCAATATTTCCTCTAGGTCTTCCTCTAGAGATTTTCCTACCGTGCTATGAGTCAGAGAGACACAGCAACCAGGGTAAAGAGGTCATGATATCACACCAAAGTTCTCTCTCTACCTACTTAGATATATGAAGTCATTTTGTTTTATGGAGTGAAACAATAATGAAAAGAAAGAAATGCAATTGGGAAGTATCCTAATTGTATGTGGAAAAAAACCTTGATATTCTGTGATGGGAATTTTCTGCGAAGCTTAAATGGTTGTTTTGATCTGAGCAACAGTTTGACAATGGAAATGCATGTAGCCCAACAGCTGACTCTCCCAATGTCCCTGTGAACACAGAGAGCTGGCAACTTTCCTACAGTCCTCTTTTTCCTGTGTCTCAACTATTTTTCTTGTTAAAAATGAAGATGGAGAACAGAAATAGCTGGTCCTTTCTCATTCCTTACAGGCACTTAAGAGAGTGCAGTTGTAGAGATGAAAAAGATTTTCCTAGGCAGAACTTATAATCAGTTATATTTCTTTTACTTGTGCCACATCCCATACGGTGGTATGTATTACAGTATTCTGTATATATAGTATACAGTATATATGCAAAGACATACTGTTGTTTGTATATGATGTCGTGGAATCCAGAAATATGAAGGCTTTTGAAAATCAGGCCTCTAGATTTGAGCTGGCCATTAGAGTGGGACACTGAGGAAAAAATAATGATTTAGAGCAGCTTGACTTGATTGAAGGCACATTTATACAGAGGCCTTGGTATCCAATTTCATAGATCTTAATTCCTCATGAATGCGGTCCTTAAAGCCTGCTGTGACTGCACACTGTTTCTAGCCTTTGAAGACGTGGATTTATGTAAAGCATACATTTGAGATGTGTCTTCATCTCCACATTATAGGCAACTAATAAACAGTCTGAAGAAAACAAAATCAAAGGCATTATGTCCAGCTCCATTTTCTAGAAAAAGAAATTGATCTTGATTGTAAGGTAGAGAATTCTTATGGCTCTTTGACATAATGTTCTATGATTGCTTGGACTGAGTGGTGAGTTAACCTAATTTTGAGATTTCATCATGCTTTGTAAATAAGGATCATATCTTTGACAGTAAGAGGAGTCAGAATTTGTGTTTTGTTGATATGCTTCTTTGGATATCATGGTAAACCCTGTAAGGGAAACAGATATTCATCTGAGTACTTCTGCATTTGAGTAACACTGGAAGTGATGGCTGCTTTCTACCTTGTCTAGTGCAAAAACTGAAGAGAAAAAGCAAGATGGTTCTTTGTCTCTGAGCTATGAGCTCTGGAGGAAAAAAAATAGGTATGCAGGACCACAAGCAGATACCAAACATTGAGTGTAGCCTTTTCTCCCTGATCTAAATTTGTATGAACTTTTGTATAAGCTGCGGAGCAACTGTGTAGCACGAACAATATTTTAACGCTGTATTTAGTACTGTTTCTTCTCCATGTCTCAACCTAAGGCTTAATTTTGAAGTCTCTCTGATGCACATCCTTTTATCTCATTTAAATCACTATTTTAATCTCCTCATTCAATTTGTCTGTAAATTAGAAAAAGAAAGCCCTACATCTGGCTTGAAATATTTTGATGAATGTAAAATGTCATCTGCAGAGTTTTTTTATTCCTTCAAAGTGTTAGAAATTGTTAAAAAGTACACTGTAGAGAGGAGAGACTTATTACAGTCTCTACAGAAACATGTTGGAACCAGTAGTGGTCCATAGTGCCCTGAGGTCTAAAAGACTTTGGATCACTATGTGGTTTTCCTAATTGTCCAATTCTGTTTTTGATCTCCCTGTGAAAAAAAGGAATAGACAGTTCTTCATAAAAAAATAATAAATTCGATGTATCAATTTCTTCCTGAAAGTGAAATGTTAAATAGAATGAGAAGAGGAGGGTGTTTTGACAGTCTTTCCATCTGTTAAGCAACTCAAGGGTGTATTAGTGTGTACAAGTAGACCACTGAAATGGAGTGACCACCGTTTTCTTCCTTAATGTAAATTCAGTTGCAAATGTAGTTTTGCTTTACAACAAAACAGGAGAGACAACAGCCTAAAAACAAAAAATGACATGAAGGTGAAGACTGTGGATTGGCAGTAACTACTAAGGGTTTTTGTGCCTAATTATAGAAATGAATCAGACTAAAATCCTCCTTGAAAGACTCGATGGTGACGGGAGAACTAGCAATCATTTAGTCTGTGAAAGACTGAAGGCCAAGCAGAACAAAATAAAAAGCCTTTTCATGAGAGTATTTTAAACAATTTGGTTCTACTCATGTTTGGAGATTTTTCATTTGGTTATTTAACTCATGCATCTAGTGCACGTATTGAAAAAGGGCATTAATATTAAACAGGAAACAGCTGCATTGAATTCAAGAGCCAAACAACTTATTTTCAGGAAATATGTGAGCAGTATTACTCGCATTAACAGCCTCATTGAATGTTGTGGTTATATTTAGGGTAGTGAAAATATATCTAAATATAGCTAAAAAATTGATTCTTTTGTTGTTGTTGTTGTTTGTTTCAATAAATTTGATTTTAAATCCTTTTTATAAGGTTTACGCATTGAGGAACATGTTAACTAAATGGGCCTGTGCAGCAGTAATGTTAGTCCACAGCTCCTGTAATTGAAACACCCTATACAACATGCTCTTAGAGATGGTATATTGCTTGGCTTAGACATGTCCTGATTGTAAGATCTGATTCAAGCCAATTTCCACTGGGAGCTTTAGTCTCAGATGGGTCACAGTTTTCAAACAAACCTCGTCCTCTTAGAGAGCCAAGTGAATCTGACATATCTTTTCATTACGTATAAGCTCATGAAGAAATTGACATGCTGTTATGATAAATTCATTCATTAATGTGAAAGTTCATCTGAGGATGGAATAAATGTTTGAAAATGGTGTGTTGATTTTAAATACGTTATACTCCTATCAGCAGCCAACAAAAGAAGAGAAGGCAAGACCAGAGGTGATGTATGTGCAGATAAAAGAAAGAGCAGCCACTGTTGGCCATCACTCATGGCACTGGGATGTCTGCTAAGTGCAGCTATAATCCCAGCAGCTCAGGCTGACAGAACAACTTCTAAAATACTTATTTTTCAGTCCCCCTCGGTGCTGGCTGTCTGTCCTGACACAGGCAAGTGTTCTCCTGGAAAGCAGACTTCCTTCTTAACACTAAAGGCTTAGCATGCCCTGGTGCAGAGGCTTAGAGTTCACTATTTGTTCAAAAGTAGCTGGAGAATTACAGGCACTCTCAAATATTTTTTCTTTTTGTTTCCATGGAGGTGAATGATGAATGGCTGAAGTTACACGCAGCAAAAGATGTAGGAACATACCTTAGCCAAAGATGTGATCATGCAAGAGCTACCCATTAACCTCAGAAGTATTTTTTTTTATACATAATGGTTGTGAAGGAAAGTTTGAAACTGGATGTGGTATTTGCTTGTCTATCTGATTATAGAGAAAGACTGAAACAATGGCTCTGAGCAAAGAAGCCAGCGTTACACATGCCAAATGCAAGCCATTTTCCATTCGTTTTTGATGGATGGAACAGAAAGTGAGAGAGAGGGGCTGGCAAACCAAAATCTCTCCTGCTGCTGTTTCAAATTCGGCAAAGGCAGCTCAGCTTCAGTGCTGCAGGCTTTCCCTGAGGCTCAGCCAGTACCTCCACCAACTGCTCTAGCCCATAGGTCATATCTAGAAGGGCCCAATCTCTTCATTTGTTATTGTTTTTACCTCCACAATAGAAGAGAGACTGACTCATGATAATGTTTATTTCATCATCAGCAGAAAGTTGTTCCCCCTGTTCTATTTGTACACGCTCTGTGGCCCTCCAGGCATGGCAGCTGAGGCAAGAATGCAAAGGGGAATGACCGATTGCATGTGAGAGCTTGGAAACAGAGGAGAAAAAGACACTGATCAATTTTTGAACAATTTCTCTGTTCCACTTCAAGCTGGAAGGTTTGGGACTGTGCCATTCAGTTTCTAGACAGATTCAAATTTCACACAGGATAATTTCCCTGAGCTTTTCCTGTGGCTGTTTTTTGATGTGAGGATTTCTGAGCTTTAGCAGCTCTTAATTCTAGTTCAAATATTAGTGTGAGACAGCCCATGGAGAGGAAAGATCTCATTATTTTTTTTTTTGTTAGGATTCCACATTTGGCAGGAGCTGTAGCAAATGAATTGTACAAGGCTGGAAAAGGGCACATCATCATTCTGACGTGTGGTTCACACATTTCTTATGTTAAAATGCCATTACTTCTCAAAAAGCTTTTGCTAGGCAAACAGATTTTGGAGGCTTTCTGAGTGGATGACATGCAGTCTTACTGATGTCTGATGTTTTCAGCTTCCAGATATTTCTAAAAGCAGACCTTTTAACCCCCCCTGTGCTACCTTTAGAGCTGAGGGAACCCAAGAATGTGGCAGGAAAATAGGTCAGAAGAGAAAAAGTGTTTGGGTACTAATCAGAAATGGAAAAAACATAGGCAAAGGATTTCAGCAGAATCAAGATTTCATTATCTACTTTTCTTTTTGAGTTGATAAAATACTAAAAATGCAACAGATCCACAGCAGAGGCAAAGCAAAGGTGAATTAATCCTCTCTAAACTCATAGCAGGGACAGTTAATTCTCATTTGTGGGCTGTGAAAGTACCAGTTTTTATTATTTCCTAGGACTTAACAAACAGAAGGTGAGAAAAAAGGAAGAAAGGGAGACTCATTCATTGTTTCTGACATAGAAATTCATGTTCATCAACTCTCTTTTTCTGAGAGCTCGTTGATACAGCAAGAAAGTTAAAACACCTTTGCTCTGCAGATCCTGAGATAAACATCCTTTTTTCCATGGACTAAGAAGGAAACATTGCCCATCTCAATTTCTGGAGTTGTCTGGCTAATTTACTGTGTTTAAGCAAAATAAAAGTTATGTACTGTTATTCATTGATATTATATTATCTTAAAAAAAGATATGCAGACAAATGAGCTCCATTGTTTCTACTACAAATACAAATCCAGAAATGTCCACGGAAGGCAGTAAATGGGTGTAAATCAAGGTGACTTTGAACAAAGAAGTGTTGGGATCCCACAAATATTGCATCTCCTAATGGCCATGATAAAGCCCCTGACTTCACAGAGCATGCGCAGATCAAAAATCCAAGGTTAACATTGTATGCTCTAGAACAGCTGTAAAGCTGTAGGTAGGAAAACTCTCCTGCCTGTGAGCTTTGAAGCACTGTTGGATGCAAGAGGTGTTCTAGGACACGGTGAGCTGCGGTGCCGGTGGGAGAGGAGTAGACATAAATAAATGGGAGTTGAGAAGAGGCTTGGCCAAGAGAAACTTGTCCCTCAGCTTTTCTTCATATTCATAACAGGACCTAGAGGAGCAATATAACCAAGGACTGGTTTTGTCTGTGTGGTGAGCACATTTCCCAATACTGGAAAAGGGAGGGGCAAATTGTCAAGTCTTTGCCTCCTCAGCCAGCAGTACTGCTCCTATCAGACAAGTCTCCCAGCCACAGCACACCTTCTGGACCTCTGTCAGTGATATTGGATTGCCCATCACTAAGGGACATGTTGTACCCATGGGGCTCCGTAGGTCATGTTGATGGTTGGACTTGATGATGTTGAAGGTATTTTCCAACCTAAATCCTGCTTCTGTGGTTCTATGGCAAGCTGAGAAACCTGAAAATTGGAAGATGCGGCTGGGCACGTGCCAGGTCCTGTACTGCAGCCCTGACACTGAGTGAGAAGCGATATTTAGGGTTTAATGTGTGTTAGACAAGCTCTGTGATTTTGTGGATGTGCGCTGTCCACAGTAGCAAGCACTTAAAGCATCTTTAGATTTTGCAATAATTGGCTATCATGAGCTCCTTTACAAGAGGTAAAGTGATTTTCCTGGCATCACATTTTGTGTAAGCATGCCATTAGTTATATGCCAGTGCTGGTATATTTGACTTGTTTTTTTGTCCAACGTTTCAGGTGAATCCTACTTAAGGATTCTTTAATTTTCATTACGCCAATGTCAAACATACGGTTTGAGCATAATTTTTGCCATCAGGTTGGAAAAAAATGCATCTTGATGCAAAAAGGGTGTCGAGATTTGAAACTTCTCGATGACAAATGATAGAGACACCAATTACCTTATTCCTGTATATCACTACTTTGACTATGATGTGCTTTTTATAAAACACTGTGGGTTTCATTCTTGTCCCCAGAATACCCTTGGAACTGAGGCGTACAGTCCCAGCAGCGTTATTACAATGACAAAAAAGATTTTAATTTTTAGACAGTTATAAAATATATGAATGCAGGCATAACATCTTAATTGCATAATGTAATACCGGGAATAGCTCACCAGTCATGTTAATCAGATCATCATTCACTCAAAATCCCAATCATTTGCAGTATCTCTTGTCTAAATGGAGGTCAGAAAAGACGCTGGTAGGTCGGTAGTTAGTGCAGCTCCTGAAAGCTGGTGCTTAATGGATGGGACAGTAATCGGGAGTTATATGAAACTTGAAATATTTTACATGAGTGCTTGGTACAATCTTGTTGTTTTTTTTTCTCGTGTTCCAATGAATTGTCATCCACTTGACTTTTTAATACCTTCTGATTTCAATGGTCCACAAATTAGTGGAAGAACTGTCCTCAAATCATTAGCTCTTCAGTCTTTTTAAGTTAATGCGGCTGATGTAAATTCAGCGTTTTCAAATTAATCCAAAGTCTGTACAGCACTGCATCTGTTCCATTCAGTTATGTCCGTTTAAAATAATTATAATAGAAATTCCTCCTTGCTGAGAAAGCTCCAGACAGCTGGAGTCCTCCCATTAACCTGCATAAAACCAACAGGCAGCACATCTTTCTTGTTAGCAGTTTTGCATAGTTCCAGCACATTTCAAAGCACTTGATTTGCTAGAAGTAAGGTGTGAAAAGAAGAATAAGGATGTTGTGTGCTTTTTTTAGGAAAACTAATGTACTAAATGAGTGAAGAGTAATTATAATCTAGCAGAATTGCCGTAGTCTTGAATAGTGATTGTCTAAATCACTGGGAAAATTCTTATAAATGCTGTGAACATGAAGAAACATGTTAGGAGAAAGATCTAAGACAAAGCTGGTAGCTAAAACTGGGCTCATCAATAATTCAAAATAGTTCTGGGGTATGTCATCTATTTATGGGAAATGCTTTCCTGGAACTGTGCGGCTGTATGGGTGTGATTGCTCCTCTCTGTCACAAGATGTCATTGTTTTACCAAAATCGGCTTTTAAAATCCACTCTGAGGGAGAATAAGCAAAAATTCCTTTGCCTGGCATTTTAAGAACTGGGAAACATACACAGATAATTATATAGTTTTTAGTTGCATGAGGAATGTAGAAAATGGCAACCTGTCAAAGACTAAATCAGAAAGTGCTCCTTGACACCTATTAATCTACCACCGAGCTTTCAAGGTCTTCAGGTTGGTTTGTTTTCTCCTTCCTTCTATAAAGGCATTCAGCACGGCCATTGGACTCCTGTACCTTGATGTGTGGTAAGGGATTTTTTAATGAATTCTTTCTGTTTCCACATTTGTGAAGTTCAGGTGTGGTGGTTGGAGCAGAACAGGTGCTGCCCCTCTCAGGTGTGTGTCAGACCCACAGCCACTGCATCTGCCCCTTCCTGCTTTGCTTGCTTTTGCTTTTCTGCCCTGTTTCCTTCTGGACATGAGGACTGGTGTTGATATGCAGCATTTCCTGGGATACCGAGTCTGTTACAGATGACTGTGCTGTTACTATATGGTGATGCTACTACTAAGAATATGGGCTCAAGTGTTAATACAGCAGTTTTCTGCCAGAGCATCAGCCAAATAAGACCCCATGATTATTAATCTATTCGGGAGATTTTCCAGATAGAAACCTAGCTGGCAAAACATGGTTAAATTTATCAGAGAAAGTCTGTGGGGGTATTCATCATTTCTATAGGGCTTCTCTAGTGCAGTGCTGAGAGCTGTCTGCTCAGCCAGAATTTCCCCTCTGCTCTGAACTGGGACTACAAAGGGAGCTGCTCAGGCATTGCATTATTTTTTCTATGCTAAAGGCAGCCAGAAACACTATTTCTAAAGTTCATTATGCAAAAGCCTTCAGAAAAGCTAGAGGATGAAAGAAAGAGGGAAAAGGACGGAGCAAGCTGAGTTGGCTCACATATACTGTGGGAGAGACCAGGCATTTACTTGCAAGACTGGAAGAAGCCCTGGGAAAGAAGATGCACTAAGAGAGTTGTAATGTCTTAGCACAGGGGAGGCAGCACAGTGGATGGGTAGGTATTTATTGGGAATTTCTGCCCAGGTGCTTATTGCCCTTGGAGAGGACACTCAAATTTCTTAACATCAGATGTATCTCTGAATGGTTGAGTAGGAAAGTTTGCTATTATAGCAGGAGCCTGCTGGTGTGTTACACAAGCATTTGCCATTAGACAAAAGATGACTGAGTTCTGAGCCATGAAGGCCAGATACAACCAATCTGTGTATATCCATGTATCATGAATGTAGCAACAAGACTGAACTCTTCTCAGTGGTGTGTGGCGATAGGACAAGGGGAAATGGACACAAACTGAGGCATAGGAAGTTCTGCATAGATGTGAATGGGAAATTCTTCACAGTGCAGTGATGGAGCACTGGCACAGGCTGCACAGAGAGGTGATGGAGTCTCCTTCTCTGGAGACATTCAAGACCTGCCTGGATGCCTACCTTTGCAACCTGGGCTAGGGAGCTGCTTTGGCAGGGGGTTGGACTCGATGATCTCGATGTGACTCATCGATGGACTCGATGAGAGAGGTCCCTTCCAACCCCTACAGTTCTGTAATTCTGTGATTCTGTGAACTTAATTAAAAAAAAAAAAAGTCTATTATGTATTAAATTGTACCACTGTCAATTGAAAATGTGTGTTAAAGACAGTGAGTAGATTATCAATTCTTGAAATTTCAGTGTACCTTCCAAAATTTCAAAACCCTCAGCAATGTTCTTCCAGTTTGGAATGAAGAATGCTGTCAGAGTGGTATAGGAAAAGGTTGCTGGAAGTAACGGTCTTAGTCATTACAACTTCTGTAAATAAACTGTGACATACTCTGAAATGCATACAAGTATTTGAATAAAAGGAATTTATCCACAGATTTTTGCAGGATTATAGAAAGACATTAGGCTATGTGCTAATTATCAGTTGGGCCTGCCATAGGGAGAAGCTCTATTGCCTTGACTTTTCTTTTTAGTTTTAGCACTGGTATGTTATAGATATGGTATTTGATCAGCCAGAGAGCAAAGCTCCTATCAAGCTGTAATTCAGTGTTGATACTAAAAAATTCAGTAGTAAAATAGCACATAGATTCTTTCCTGTTTTTCCTTTTTCCTTTTTTTTTTTTTTGTTACCAATGAATGTACTAAGCATACTCTTTGATCTCATACACAAGGCAAACTAAACTTTACATGATGTTTTCTATGGGGATGTCATCTCACAGAGCATGCTGACAGCAGCACCAGCAGTATGGCATCTGCTGTGTTATATCCTGGAGTTCCACTTGTTCTTGCTTTTAGCCTACACATGTCCTCATCTTCTGCAGCAGGTTTCAGTGTGCTTGGCTATTTCATTCTGCTTTTATTTATGCTTTCAGTAGTTTTCATTAGCCAGCATATGTATTCTAGTAAGTATTTAACTGCAAATCAGTCTTCACAAAACCAATATTTATAGTAGTAACAGCTAAATCTAATAAAGGCAGACAGAGTATGAGTCAAGCCACTGGGACAGGAGCTAATATAAGACATATCTGAGCTGTGTTGAATCTTTTCTCCAGGCTATCAAAGATGCCTCTCACCTTTGCTAATGATTCTCCAAATGTCACTGTGTTAATGATCTCTTCCCAGCTGAAACGGTCAGCCATGACTGTTTCCCATGAGGTTAGTTGCTTTCTTCATGAATAAACAGAATTTCAAACAAAGTGGAAAATAATCAGTGATAACGATGAATCTGTCTTCCATAAAAGAGCTCAGAATATCAAGTGAGAGTTACGAGAATCACATCTGATTCATTAAAAAAAAAACACCAAAGCAGGAGCTTTCACTGTGTGCTTGACTTTCCCAGCCTTGGAGAGGGAGTATCTCCAGCCATCCCTTTTGCCTCCACACATCTCAGCATGGATTCTCAGCCATAGCTGAGCCACCTCTGGCAGCCTTGGCAGTGAGGATCAGGTGGGGACAGATGAAGGGCCCTTGGCACCCACGTGGCCATACTGCCAGGGCAGCATTTCCTGCAGCAGATGGACGAGGTTTTGGAGAGCATTCTGAGAGTGTGCTGCAGCCTTTCTGAAAATGTTTTTATGATGTTCAGAGCACCAAGGCAAAGAAACACTAATACTCATTTCAGGGCTTGACAAGCCTCATTTCATAAGGGTTTTCTGCATCTGCCAGATTTACAGTAGCTGCTGAGGAGCTGCTTATGCAGGCACTGTTTGGTCCCTGAATACCTTCCAGGCAGTGTGTTATCATGTATTTCATTTGTACAGCCTGCTTTTTACACAGTGGGTATTCAGCAAATTCACTGAATACAGTCAAGCACCAAAGAAAGGGACAAATATCAGAGTACTATTTGTCTTTTCAGAATCCTTCCAGGCTAAATAGGCTGCCTCTGGCAGTATGCAGTGACAACACTCAGTGCTCAGACAGCTCTTGCCCTTAAAATAGATATCCTCGTATAATTACCACTGACCACAGTCAGGCCTAGCATGAGACGTGATAACACCATGACGGAAATATCATGGCACTGAGTGTGATCAATTCTGCTTCCACTGAAGAGCTGTGTGGGTACTGGGTACAGGAACAAGAAGGATGCAAAGTAACTTCCAACAGGTAGGAGAAAAAAACAGCAGTATTCTAGGGGACTGCCCTGGCTATCAAACTTTGCACTCACCAGACTTGACTTGCTTTTCCATCTCCAGTCAGACCGTATGGCTTAAATAGACAAGTGAGAGAAGTCGAAGACTTGAATTTGTGGAATTGGTAAAGAAAAACTGAGGAGATCCCTTAGGATAATTCTTTTCAATAAAAAGAGGCTGCTTTGGAAGACCACTAAAAAACAGACATTTAGAGAACAAACTACTTTTTGTTCTTTCCCATCATGACATTATGTTATCAAAAGTGATACAGATGCTGTCTACCAACCTCTTAGTAATATTCAGAGCCACTTAACAACTACTTTTGCCTTTGAAAAATCTTCCACCATGATAGCAAATACATATTCTCCAGCATCTGTGCTGGGAAGTGTATGCCCTATATTTACAAAAAAAAAAAAAAAAAAAAAAAAAAAAAAAGTAATAACCACAGGGACACATTTTAATTTAACAGAATCTCAGAATTGTCTTGGTTTCCCACGGCAACCATCAGGAATCCCAGAAGAAAATGAGTGGGTAAAAGGAAAGCAACAAATTATTTCAATTCTACATGACACTTTGGTCATGCATTTTTTGGAACTTTGTGCTAAAAGCATTCAGATTTTCCTGCTGAGGCTCTGTCATAAAGATTATGAACTCAACAGATCTTCAGAAATTATCTATGATACAGGTAACACCGAAACATTGATCTAGGAACAAGACTTCAATTTTAAGCCAGCCTTCCTTAACAGCATGTGAGAACCATACAATTTTCTCTTACTTTTCTTGCTGCTATTTGTTATTTCAGCACATAAACATTTGGGAGAATCTATGATGCTCTGGAGAACTGTTATGTGGAATACAGAGAACGGAGAAGATTTTTTAAGATCCTTATGGTCATTCCCCAAAGACAGTGTGTTCCTTGCAAGCAGTAAGATAAATTTGGTAGTGAATGATGCTGACTTAGGGAAAGGGTGAAACAAAACAAACAGGCTTTAAATAAATCACATTCTTGGACAGAAAATAAAGTAGAATTTAATTTAGAAATACGTTGCTTCAGAAATCAAGGGAAAATCCCAGTTTTTCGGTCTAGTAAGTTAAGATTGAGAAAATAATTTAACAGTAGTTGAGAAGGGATTCATTGCTATCTATTGAATTCAATAACAAGAGTAAATGTTCCTCCTGATAACCTGACAGGTTGAATTTCAGGTCATAGGTGCTATCTTTACAAGATCGGGATGACAGAACTCTTCTCTCCATTCGGTGTACCGCTTCAGTTTTCCTCAGATTGTTTCCCGTGGAAGAACACAACACCACATCCTCTGTAGAGTTACTGATTTCTGATGTATGTTAGCTGCTTTTGCATTCACTGGGCTAAATAGTGTGAAGCATTATGGAAAGTATCTTTTGCTCTGGAAACAAAGCAAAAAGTTTCTATTTTGGGGGAGGCTGGAAGGCATTGTAATACACAAGTCTTTCATTCCTAGCTACATGCATTACAGAACAAAGTCAAATGCGACCTCTTCTTTCTGCTGATTCTGTTGAAAATAGATTGCAGATTGAATTTTTTTTGTGTGTGTGTTTTTGCTAAATGCTTCCTCAGTCCTTTCCACCGTTGCTCTCCCCTGAAGAAAAACGCTGATGACTGCCTATAGACCTTTGCCTCTCTCCCTTTGGCAGGCCCTGGAGCCACCAGAGGGCCATGGAGATGGGGGAGCCCTCTGTCATGGTGCAGCAAGGCTCAGCCACCTCGCTGCTCTGCTGCAGGCTCCAGTGGCAGTGGGTGAGGCCTTGGCTCTGCAGCTCTCAGCTGGGCTCTCCTTGTAGCCTATGTCACAAACAGAGATGTTCGTTCTACTCTGCATTGCACTGGTATATGATCCTGAGGTTATTTTCTAGGCATAATTTAGCACAAACAGCATGGTGTTCTGCTTTTACAAACAGGAAAGAAGCACTAGGTACCAGCAGTTTAGCTTACCGTCAGCAATATTTTTTGGAACAAACAGTGGCTAAAACTATGTACCAAGAGGATTTACATAGTATAATTTACTTTATTCTGCATTATAATATAAATTTCATGTCCTGTGACTCCAGCCACAGTATTTTATAACAGAATAGCTGATGATGCAAACCAGATTTCACTGCTGCTGAGACCTTGCTCCCTGATCTTTCTTCCATTCATTTGGAAAACGAAACACCACAATTTCTTTCCAAATGTCTCCCCCAAAAGCTTTTAAGAGATAAACATTACCCCCTTCCTTTATTGTAATGTAAACTCGAACCCATAAAGTTTTGTTAAAAGAGTATAAATCTTTCCCCTCCAGAAGTTATCTGCCATGTTTCTTCTTATCCTTTGGATGACTGCAGTAATTTTTATACTATGCTGTCGAGAGTGTAATGTTAAGTGCTTCATTAATGATGATTTGTGCCATTGAAAAGTTTAAAATGGGCAGATCCTGGCAAGGGCCTGACATTATTTATTTTTGCTCTTTGTATTAAACTCTGAAAAGAACATTTTAAGAGCAGTTTTGCATCTACTTGGAGATGCTATAAGCAATATTTCACATGCCATTGCCTCAGAGACAGCATTAATCAGGAGAACAATAATAATGGATGCACACATTGGTAATAAATATTTGCATTTATTTGTAATAAAAGGGATACATTTCACTGTTTGATAAGAAGGAAATAAGCAGAGAGATGCTTGTCTGCATTTGGAAGTAATGATTATTCTGAAGATTTGCTGCCAGAAGAGTTAAGAAAGAATAATTGCACCTCAAGGACCCAGGTTCTGTGGAGCATGATACAGCAGGGCAGCAGGCAAAAAATGTCAGTGGGATGGGTTGGCCTCCCTGGAGTGCCCTTCTTCAAAAGAAAACCACAGCATGCAACTCACTCTGGGAATAGGGAGCGGTGGAGCAGCATAGGAGGAAGGAAAGGATGACTGGATGCTGTGATGCTGGTGGGTCTGTCTGACATGGGACCTGTCCCTGGGCATAAGGTGGTCCAGCTAGGTACTGCCTGGAGAGTGGGCCAGGGATGGAACTCACGCTGAAATGCAGCTGGGGTGAAAGAGTGGCAGCACAACTCAATGTCCCAAAACTCCAAAGCTTTTTTTCATTGTCTGTTTAAATATCAACCTTTTCTATATTTTTTTTTTCCCACAGTATTATGTAATACAAGTGAAAATAGAGGCCCACTTGCTAAGCAAAACCCTTTCTGCTAAATTCCAATGCTGGATAGTATAACCCCATGTTGTGTTTATTCCTTAACTTCAATTTTTGTCAAATGTATGTAAAATATGAAATTTATTGGAAACAAACCTGGGGGAGATGTAATTTTTTGACTACTTGATGTGTGAACAAATATTTTTCTGCAGCTTAAATTTCATATGACCCTCACATATAAGCAATGTCACATGCGATGTAATTTCTTTTGTGTGTTTTAGTTCACTCTGACTACATTTCTCTAGTGGCAGATGGTGCTTAAGTGTGTACGTTAGTAAATTGAGGAGTTAAGGGTATTGTCTGTGAGCTCCAGGATGGGTTCTGGAAACACAGAATAAGATTAAGTTGCTTTTCCTGGTCAGGAGAAAGGTTAAAGGTGCAGTGTCTCAAACACCAGTTTTAGGAGCATTATTAAATATCCACACAAGGGAGGGGAGGGGAGGGAGAGGAGTCAAAGAAAGTATTAAAAAGCCTGAATACCTTGGAGAAATTAAATTGTTCATAAAGATTTTTAAAGCTCCTCTATGATTAGTGTTCCTTGGGACTTCGAGGGGACCAAAATAACAGTACAATATATATAAAATGTCATCAGATAAAATATTTATTTAGTCAGTATGAATTATAACATATGATCCTTTTTTGCTTGACTCTATTTCTTAGCAAATGTAAAAGTCAGATTCCATCCCCACTGGGTCAGTTCCCTGTTCTGTCATTCGTGGATACCCCTGTACTGGAAAAATACATCAGTATACTTTATAGAGTGAAATTTTACAGAAATTACTGTTCCCACACTAGAAATAAAAATGCAAAACCAGATGTATGGGGCCCTTGCTGATTTCAGTAGCAAGACTTCTGTATATTTCTGTATGACTGGGAAATAAAAAAAAAAAAAAAAAACAGCCAACCACAACAACAGCAGAATTATCCACTATCAGACTGCATTTCATTTTACACTTTCCCAACAACTATGATTTAATTTCTCGTCAGAGAAGAAGAGCAGATGTGGAAATGATGCAAAGGAGACAGCGGCCCTAAAGGCATGGAGTCCACAGAAGGGAAGAGGCAGGATGAGAGCTTAGCCAGGAGTCCACTGTTGCCAGTGCCTCTTCTGATGGAGCTGAGCAGCTTCTCTCTCCCCAGGCAGTGTGCAGCAGCCTGGAGTTCTGCTGTTCCATGGGAGGACATGAAAGACAATAAAAGAAAGGACCGTGATTATCCAGCAGGAAGGGAAAAGCATTAAGAAGGATATTTTTGTGAGCAAAGACACATCAGGAGACATGTCCACCTCTAGAGTTTTCTCAGCAGTGGTATTCCCAACAAATCTCATTAATCTGATGCATTGATATTTATACGCAGGATTAGGATGGCCTTGTGTCTGCAACAGTTGGTCTGCAGTGTTAACAATGGCAGAACTGATGCTCAGAAAATCCCACAGTATTCAGAGCAGCACAGATGTCATATATCCACTCCCAGTTAACTGCACAAGACATTAACAAGCTCAATGATCACTTTAAAAAGCTTTATAAAGCCCATCTAAATCCACTTGCCTTTTGACTAATGAAGCTGCCTCTTGGATTCATTCTCCCCTCCCATCTTCTCCCTCTAAACGTAGGAATTAGAAGTCTCATTTCCATTAGAGATGCTGTTGGTGCATAAAAGGAGAAGGCCTGTAGAGAAAGCTCTGGATTAGACGCACTCCCTGCGGAGTGCTCAAAACCCATTTCTGATAAAAAATTGAGTAGTTTTCCCTTTGTAAAGAATCATTATGCAAAATCATGCTTCAGTTTGGTCACAGGATATGAAGTCTGCAGTGTCAAACACGTAGTATGCTAAGAGAAGCTAAAACAATGCTGGAAAAAGGCTGAAGTATAGGACTCACTCAGGAAATAACAATATCACAAATAGAGCTATGTGGAACTTTTCACTCTAAGAAAGTACTGTTTTGAAATGTTATCTATACACCAATCTAAATAACTATGCAGCGTGTGCTGTATTTTGTAAGTAGTTTAGCATTCTAAACCTTTCCTTCTCTCAAATCAGTACAACAAATTTTTCAACCCTTTTTGGCTGGTTCATCTTCCACCATTAACTTGAATCTGCTTGCATATCTAAGATTGACCATGCTAAGGGAATCTCATTTTTTATAATTTAATAGTTTGTGGAGCTAGGTAGATAAGAAAAATCCTCACAAAGAAAAGATAGACTCATCTTGAAAAAAACCCTGAAGTAATTGCGCAGAAAAAAAAAAACAAACAAAAACAGGGTGTGTACCCCAGAGCACGGAAACATTTCAGTAGGATTTAATTCCTTACTTATACCATAGACTCAGCTATAAGGAATTAGTCCTTGGAAGCAAAATTTCATCATGCCTGTCTGCAAAAGACTGTCCTTTGTCACCTTCATGCAGAAATCATGTATCAGACTTAAAAATGTGGAGGTTTTTTTGTCCTTACCAATGACTGAAACATTATTCTGGGGTCTCACTGCTCTGGAAACATGACAGAATAGCAAGCAGCAGTAAAGCAACAAAAACCTGGGAAGTGGTCATGAAAGCAAAGGGTAAAACTGCCATTCTTAACAGAGAGAAAGAACATGGAGAAACTAAGATACTAAAGTGTGATGCAGCTCTAAAGACAGACAAATGCTTATATAATCTGTACAAGAGGAAACTTTGGGATCCAACCTTCATCTTATGAAGTCCTTTAGAGGGAATGAAGACTGAAAGAATGGAAGTTGAGTGCTGTAGTGTGGTCTAAACTGGACATCTATTATTTTGAAAGAGAAATTATTATCTTTTATTTCCAGGGAGAGCAGGGAAAGTCATGATTTCCTGGCACATCCATGAAGTTTGGGTCCGCCAAAATCAGTGACAACTTTGCTAGATGATTTCAAATATTTTCAGTCACATATTAAAGAATGGAAGGAAGTTTATTAATAGATCTTTTTCTTCCAGTGTTTTTACTTAGTCAGTTTTAATTCAATGCTTTGTAGCAGTTTGATTAACAATGCCATGTACTGTTTGGATCAAACTCATTTGTCCTTTCAAACACAGAGCATTTTTCTTATGAAAAATACATCCGCAAAACTCGAGTACTTTTCCATACTTCTACTGTAGAAAACGTAGTAAGCCATACAGATCAAGTATTTCAACCTGCCACAACCATGAAATGACCATCTATCAACTTTATTGTTCTAGTTTGAATCAGGATTGTGTTACTATCTCCAATTACTGTGCCTCACATCACCGAATGGTCTTGGAGGATATGACCAAATTCCTTTGTGAAAGAGAATGGCAGATGCTCTCCTGGTGTGTAACATAGGGCCGTTCAACTGCTAATGGGCATTTAATCCATGAAGCCAGAGTAAAGCTGTCTGGAATAATCTCCTGTGATATGCCAATAGTTTGTCAGGTGCTCCATGTCAACTGTTTCAGCCCCATTGGTTTGTGTTCCTTGCTAATTTAGACAAAGTGATGGCAGCAAGTGCTTGCAGGAACATCTAACCCATAGCGTTAGAAGATGTATTTCTCAGTTCCAGGCTCCAGTTGCTCACCGTGGCTTCATTTAGTCTTTGAGCCAGGGTGCAAAGACAGAGGGAGAAAGATCTGGACCCCCTGCTGATGGCTGAAGTATGGTGTACTTCCACACCAACCAGGGCTGGAAAACTTGGGAGACAAGCTTATAGAATGTTCTACATTATTGAGGCTGCCTGTCTCAAGAAGGTTGGACAGAGCTCCTGTGCTGGCGGGAGGAACAAAAGGTGATACTTGGGCCAGAAGGTTTGTCTTCATGTGAAAATATCTCTCCTGAGATTTCCACATGTAATTCTGCATTGTTTTTGTCTGGCAAATGGAAAGCTCTCTGCCTTTCAGAAGTCACGGAAGTCTTATATCAAATAAATCCTATCTGTCTATATGTGAACATACATTAAATATTCCCATACGCTCTGCTTTAAATACAAATTAAACAGACGATGTCATAACTTACTGTTAACGTGTACAAGAATATTGTACCTTTTCTTCACACCAATCACAAATTTAAGGAAGAAAAAAACAAGGAATCCTTGCCCAGTTTATTAAAATAAAAATAATATCTTTTTTTTCCACTAAAAAAAATGTCTGCCTTCTCAGGTGTAAGGCCTCATTTCAAGGGCTTTATTTTTAATGAAGAGAAACAGCTTCAAGGTTACCCTTGAAAAAACATGTAGTAGTTTATAATCATACTAGACAGACAGCTTTATTAAATGATTTTTCCCTTCACAGTTTTCTCAGGCTTATTAGGCTGTATGTGTGTGCAGTGCAGCACATACACAAGCAATTTCATTCTGGACACAGAAATAGAAGTAGGAATGCATGTAATCATATAGACATTTGTGCGGACTCATGAACATACACCTATACTCTCATGCACTGCCAAATACTGTTAGGCATCTGTACTTTGACATTCTGGTGTGCACACAGCTACTGAAGTATCTGTGTCTGTATCATTTTGCCCATCTATATTTCTTCTTATGAATGATAAATAATTAGTGGTATAGCTATAAAGCTTATGTATTTCTAGCCAATGACACCTTCAAGGTCCCTCTGCTGCCTACTGCTTGACCTTGGTTTAAAAGCACACAGAATAGAAACCTTGAAACCAAGATCAGCAAGATTCATTCTGACAAAAAAAAAAAAAAAAAGATACAGCACAATAGAGAAAAATACACGTTTAATTTTAATCTTTTTTTTTTTAAAAAAAAACACCTTCACTATTACCAGCTCTTTAAAAAATCCTAAGGTACAGATTGTCCTTCACACAAGTAGCATACATTTTAATCCTTCAGTTAGATTTGGATTGGTTAACATTGTAACTACAGTAACTATAGCAATCTATATTATTCAGACGTGGTAGGAGTACACACACATTCATACCTGAGGAGATAACATAAGAAAGGGTTATTGCCTTAGGACAAGTCTTATTATTGGAAGATTCCTGACGTCATAAAAATAAAATCTTTTTATTTCATAATATTTGAACTGAGAGGTTACGGGGCTTGCAATACAAGCAGATGATACGAGTGATCTGACCTTAAAAACAATGCTTTTGTCCTACGTTACTTTTCAGTTTTATGTTCAGTATTAAGCCAACTGAGCTTAGGGCTTAATGCATCTCTAACTTATTTTCTGAAAGAGAATGAAAACATCTTTGCAAATTGAGGAAGAGATTTTGAGATCGTATCACAGAACAGTTACAGGACCAAGTCTGTCTCTCCAGCTGCACTTGTCCACTGAAAACAAGTCCGTCTCAAGGCTTCCCACTAAGATGACTGCCCCTGCATTATTCAGTGCTTTAATGGGAAGAAAATGGAAAACTTAGTTGATATTGGCTGTCAATATCATAAACATCAAAGTGGTAAATAAAAAGAGGCAGATTGTTCATATAAAGCTGCCTGGGTTACTTAAGTTGCCCATAACCAAGGAAGTGAGGTTGCTCGTAACTGAGGAAGCCAGAGCATAGAAACAAAGAACACAGAACAATGTTTACGAGGGTATCTTGGACAGAGACAACATCTGAAAGAATTAACTTTGAATACTGGTGAAAAGGACTAGTAGTATATTTGGATGGAAAAGGGGGACATACTAAAAGAGGAGAAACTAGTACCTTTGATGACCTCTGTAAAAACAATACAGGAAGGCAGCGTACATATCCAAAGTCTGTACTTCATAACAGTACGAAGAGATGGTTTGTGAAAACCATGGAATCATAGAATTGTTTGAGTTGAAAGGGGCCTTTAAAGACCATCTAGTCCAACCTCCCTGCAATGAACATGGACACTTACAGCTAGATGAAGGTGCTCAGAGCCCCATCCAGCCTGACCTCGAGTTCTCTGGGGATGGGGCACAAACATAAACAGGAAGATCCTGGACACATTTCTCATGGTTTGAGCAGTTAAAAACCTTAATGTGAGCATGTAATTTCTAGAGTCACATGGAAATTCAGTGCATTCCACAAATGGTTGAAGACTCATTATGATAATAACTGTCGATCCTACAAAGGAAATGATGACAACAAAGTTTAAAAATGGCATGGAGTGGACCACTCTGACAGTTGAACTTGATTTTCTATCTTGCCACAAGACTTACCTGGAGCAGAAAATCCTACTCTTTCCTTTTACACGGGTAAGCATTAAAAAGTCTGTTAATTCATGACAACCTTTCTCAGTTTGTGTACACAAACACTTTTCAGTGCACAGGCACAACCTTTTAGAAATTTCACACGTGCAGATGGTTAAAGAATTTCTCAACTTGATCCCTTCTGTGAAATACATAGGAAATACAGGCTTCCAGAATTTGTTCGCCACACATTAAATAACATACTATTCTCTTTTCTGTAACAGATATCTTTGTGGACCTCAGGTCACTAATACAGTTTCTTTCTAAACCCTTCCTCAGCTTTTCTATTTATCCAATTTGATGCCAGCCCAGTGGCAGTCCTAGCCCTATATTTCAGCAAAATATTTGAACATGCAGGAATTGCCTGGTGTTTTGTACTTCTTTCCTGTGTGTTCAGACATCACAACAACATGGTTGGTCTCCCAGTTCAGCTCAGAACAGCTTTCTATTTTTGCCTTTTTATAGGAAAACAGTAGCTTTAATTCTCTTTTTTTCTTAGGGGTGACTCTCCTCAGATATAACCGCTAAGCATCATATTTCATACCTAAGCGTACATTTTTCGTACCTATTTTTCATCTTTATTTCCATTCCTACATACATCCACAAGATACACTACACCTAAGCTCAAAAAATTTTGATTGTAAAAATAAGCAAAAATTTTAGGGAAAAAGCATGCTTAACTTGCTGTAGAAATATGGTTACTTCTGGTTGAATAGGGAGCTTGTCTGCTATACTATTATACATCACTTTTTAAAAATATATATTTTCTTCTTTATAAATTGAAAAATTTTGTAGAGTAAAATACAGTAGAAAATAGAGATCTTTAAGCACAAAATGTCCGATAATAACAGGAGCGGTGAGAGGAGAAACAAGATGGATAACAAAATAAAGGCAGTTTAGGGAAGGAACAGACTCCTGGAAATCTGCACATGAGCCTGGGAATTTTTTTTTTAGTCTGAATCATAAGCTGTCTTTAATGTAATTTTATCCATTACAACCAAGTACAAGGGTGAAAGCAAGCAGAGGTGGAAGACATTTTTACGAATTGTTATTCTTGCTGCTTCTCACTTCTACTTCTTTTGATACTTAACCACTTCAAATGTAATTAACTTTTCATTAAGACAATTTTGTCTGTAAAATTCTAAATGCCCTACAGTGTGTTCTTGAGGGCAACATAAGCTCCTAACATGAGATATGAGTAAGAGGAGCCTGAGGTCTTTTCATCAGAGCAGCCTAAGAAATGGTGCATTGCAGACTTCAGCCACGATAGTGCAGTTAAAGGGAAAGTCAACTGATTACAGGAAGAGAATTTTATAAATCATACATTTATAATTACAAATTCTGAATTATTGTGTGGGATTCACAGTCCACTGTTTCGGGAAGTGATTAAAGCAAGAGATTTCATTAGGCAAGAACAAGACCAGTTTTCCAACATGAGGTTGCTGGAACCAGGGGCTGGGTACCACTGTCTTCAGTAGTGGTTCCTGTCATGCTGGTTAGCATACGCCATTATTTCTGCCTGTACTGAAGCACCACAATTTAGCTGGCATGTGATGTATCTTCAGTCTTTAAAACAATTAAAATAGGTAGAGAATCGTAGAATGGTTTGGGTTGGAAGGGACCTTTAAGATCATCTAGTTCCAGCTCCCCTGGTATAAGCAGGGACATCTCCCTCTAGACCAGCTTGCTCAAAGTCCTATCCAGCCTGGTCTTGCAGGGAAGGTGCATCCACATCCTCACTGGGCAACCTGTTCCAGTGTCTCACCACCCTCACAGTAAAGAATTTCTTCCCAATACCTAGTCTCAATCTACCCTCTTCTAGTTTAAAACCATTTTCCCTCATCCTGTCACTACATGTCCTTCTAAAAAGTCCCTCCCCAGCTTCCCTGTAGGCCCTCTTCAGGTACTGGAAGGCCACTGTAAGCTCTCCTCGGAGCCTTCACTTCTCCAGGTTGAAGGCCCCAGCTCTCAGCCTGTTCTTGCAGCGGAGGTACTCCAGCCCTCTAATCACCTTCATGGCCCTCCTCTGGACCTGCTTCAACAGATCCATGTCCTTCTTGTGTTGGGGGCCCTAGAACTGGATGCAGGTGGGGTCTCACAAGAGCAGAGGGGCAGAATCACCCCCCTCACCCTGCTGATCACACTTCTCTTGATGCAGTCCAGGATAAGGTTGGCTTTCTGGGTTGTAAGCACATATTACTGTTTCATGTTGCATCTTTCATCAACAGACACCCTCAGATCCTTCTCCTCAGAGCTGCTCTCCAACCATTCTCCGCCTAAACTGTTTATGTGTTTGGGATTGCCCCAACCCAGGTGCAGGACCTTGCACTTGGCCTTGTTGAACTTTATGATGTTGGCATAGGCCCACCTCTCAAGCCTGCCCAGGTCCCTCTGAATACCATCCCTTCCCTCTGGCGTGTCAGCTGCACCACTCAGCTTGGTGTCATCTGCAAACTTGCTGAGAGTGCACTCAATCCCACTGTCCATGTCACCCACAAAGATGTAAAATAGCACCGGTCCCAACACTGATCCCTGAGGATCATTTGTTACCGGCATCTGCTTGGACACTGAGTGTTCACTTATATTCTTTTGAAGGGGTGTATCTTAGGGAGTCTGTTTCTACAGCTCTTGTAGACAAGTGCAACATACTGACAACCCTATTAATTAAGGAAGATCTATAAAGAAAGAAAGAATAACTTGTAGTATACTCCAAAATGTGAACTGGTCACACAGGAATAAAAAATGGACTTCAAAACACTGAAATAAGTATGAGACTCCATCTTATTAGATCTCTGTACCAATTTAGAACATAGAAGGACACTGTGAAAAGTCACGATTTGAGCTGAAAAAAACAATACCTCTGATTTTCTGAGTTAGGCCTGACTGTCATTTAGTGATATCTTCTGGATTATAATTTTGTACCAGGTTGCTTTTCTTTTTTAAATGAGGAACTGTAATAAGCCTCATGTCAGTGAAAGGAAATGAGACTGTAGCTTTTGTGCAGTTCCAGATCTCAAGCAAGAGTTTGAATTTTTGATTAATGATTTTATGACTTTTCTTACATTTAACATATTTTAACTACAGTCAATTACTATTGACTTTGCTTCCAAAAGATTACAATTTATGTTAATACTAGAAAATATGGAGTCCTGTTGATTTAAGCCACTGAGCGTTAGATTTCAAATACTAAGAAGTTAACAACTGGAATTCATACTTCTCAGCAAATAAGTAGATACAGTCTTTGTTATGCCTCTTTACTGATAGTGTAACAGTGTTGAAACTGTTACTGCATCAGAGCTGGAAACTGCAGGGAAACTATGAGCCCTGGCTTGTAGAGGTGTTTCTGCTGGTCTTTGCCAAGCATCTCCTGGGACATGTAAGTTGTGCTACGCAGCTCCTGCTCTGCTTGAAAGCTGTATCAGTTGTGTCTCCAATAAACCTAGAGGAGCTTTATTACACTGTAGGACACATCTCTGGATAATTCCAGCCGTGAAACACTACCAATTCAGTTGCCAAAGCAGTTGTTTATAATAATGGCCTGAGACAGGGTCAACATTACAGAGCTTCAGAGACCTCAGGCAACAGCATCCCTTGCCCATGCTTACCTTCAACCAACTAATAAAGGATCTTGAGATATGAGAATTTGCAGTTAATGGTAGTATTATTTTTGTTCTATATTTGTACAATAATCGTAAGTCACTTTAGGCAGTCCATTTTCAGGAGATGACAGCCTTGCTCCACGTACTGAAATCTCTATTCCTTCAGCCTTGTGACTCATACTGCACCTTTAGTCATATTTTAGCCTTCAGAACTGTGCTGTCTGTCATATCTTATTGCTTAATGTGTGTTCTCACAGCATCACACCACCAGACAAACCTCAGTGATTTTTTTTTAAGAAAAGCACATTCACTTGCCTGATTTTTAAAAAGAATTTCCCTTAAAAATGAATGAATGTTTTAATGTCATTGTTCCCCTTTACTATGAATGTTTCATGCATGTCCTTGACATGCTTATAACAATAACAATCAGTTCTGTATATATGAGGGTAAAACACGACATTTGCCGTATTATAAATGTTTGTTTACTAAGTTTTCATCTGACTGGATTTAATAGATTATTATTATTTTTTTTTCCCCAAATAATTTCACTATAAAAAAACAATAGATTTGGGGATCTTTCAGGAATGCCTTTAGTCTCTTAAAGTTCAAGACAACATATTACCTTCTATATATTTTGTATGGAATCCAGTGACAGAACAGTTACTGTGGAGAGGGGAAGTAGCTCTGAAATGCAGCTGGCATTTCAGATGTACCAAAAGTTGATTCTGTGGCTTTGCAAACCATATGGCTCTTCAAAGCCCTCTTGTGCTCTTTCAAAAAGGAGAAGCTATTGAAAAATATGAGATGCCACCAGTAAAACATTACATTAATAAAAATAGAATTGGAATCAACATTACATAGCTGTTTAAAAATTTTTGTTTTCACCATTTGGAAGGAACCTGTTTTTTTTTCCAGATGATTGTAAAACTCCTTAAATCCCAGTTCAGTCTCTACTCTGCACTAGGACCTCTCTATTTGCTGGTCAAAGAGATCTCCCTTCTCTTTTCCCTCTTCCTTGGGCTTGCGGAGCTGTGACCTTCATTGCTTTGTGTCCCACTAGCCAGGATGCAGGAACAACGTATTCACAGCTTTTCCTCGGAGATCTTCAACCCCCACACATCTCACTGCTGTCTTTCCTTGTGATTGCCCCAGCGGTGTTCAGGAGCCTCCAATTCCCATCAGCCTGTCACAATAGCAGCTGCTGCTGGTTGTCCCTGGCAAGCCCTGTCCACTGCTGCTCATTTACAATTCCTCTGACCCCTCTTTGACTCTCATGTGGTCACATACAGGGCTTTTCACACCAGCCGACTTTATGCATCTGATGTGGCATGCTCTCCATTGGCTCCTCAGAGGATGACCACCTCATCCACAGAACATTAGGGAGCTATGCCTGTGACATAAGCGGATATAAGAGGTACCTAAATCTGGTCAGAAGGAACACATCTCTGTTACTGAGATCTTAGACAACAGTGTTTTAACTACTTTAAGATATGAACACTGTTCTTCTTGTTGCTATGTCTGCAAGCTTATTGATCGTAATAACTGTATAATTCTAATTACAGTAATAATAAGCACATATAACAACAGTAGGAGTTGCTTTTGCCTGTTTAAACTAAAGACTTGATGTTCCAAATGTGATGACATTTATTTTTCCAGAACAGATTGCTTTAGTTCTAAGCCAAGATTTTATCCTAATGGCCATTCTAGTGAAACGTCTAGTTTTTTAAGATGATGGCAGATTTTTTTTATGTTCTTAACTTTCAGCAATGGGAGCACATGCAAGCTTACAGGCAGATCATTTTTCTTAATTTTAGTTTTCGTTTTTAAATTCTAGAAAATATTTTAAACATAATTATCTCATTTGAAAGACTACACCGTGCATATTCTCAAATGAAAATGGAACATATCACATTTTTTTAACTGAAAAGTATCAGAACATGGTTCTACAATAAAAAATATGTTTTAATAAATAGTAAACAGCTCTGGGTAGGGGAAAAAGGGTAACACAATATAACATGTTCATTCAGGGAGTGTTGTATTTTTTTCCCAGATAAGAAATTCTTATACATCAGGTTGCATTTTATGCATAATATTTCACTACTGGAAATATAAAGAGATTTCAAACTGTCTTTGAAATGACTGTTTATCATATTCTAAAAAGAGACAGAGGATATTATTGGCCAAAGACCCATCCAAACCTTCAATAATAAAGATGAAGTACAGACTTGGTAAAAAAGGAGGAGACTCGGCCTTTTGCCATTTTAAATATTTAGTTTTATGCATTTCTTAATGGAAAATGAAAGTATCTTTAGTAGTAGTTTAATATTAGTCTGCGCTGGAGGGTCTGTGGCAAGACTAGTAATGTGGGAGCAGTATTTGGTGATGAACACCATTCTAGCAGGTGGCCACTGCATTCCAGCCTTTTGGAGGGCAGTGTACTACTGCTTCCCCATGTTCTGTCAGGGAGGATAACGTTTTGTTCAAAGTCTACCTCAAGTGTAATTACACTCAGATTTCTAGCTTACTCATAAGAATTTAATGAAATCCACTGAAAAACTGTCTTCATGATAGTTTATGTCAGCAAAGGCATTACTGAGGTGACAATCTTTACCACATTCTGGTGGGAGTCAATAAGAAGACTGAGTGGGACAATAGTGAGAACAGTCCTCTCTGCAGCAGCAGCCAAGAAAAGCATCATTAAATCCTCCAGATTTTGCTTCACTATTTGTAGTACTAGTTATGGTCTTACTTTCTCATCACGATTACCAGGAATGGGACCCAGACAAGCCTCTGTAGAAGTGAGCCGTGGTATGGAAGGCACAAATTGCATCGGTGCTCCTTTGGTTGCCATGCAGAAGCAACTCTCTCAGCAACATCTTGCTTCAGTTCTGTCCCCTGCAAATCCAAATGAGGTGACTCTGAGGAAAATGGTGATGGAGGCAAAGAACCAGCTTCCTGCTAAAGCAGACACTTCAGTACGTCTCTTAGTTGAACCCCAGTTTTAGCCATTAGAATGGAAACCAAATAATGGGAAGACACTGAAGCTTCTCTTGTAGGACAGGCTACAGCACAATTACATATGGCTAAAGCCAGTTATGATAACCTTCTTGGTAGCACTCCAATTAATCAGGGAATTTACAAATACCTTTCTTAGCTTTATTCTGCTTGCTTTACCCTTTTCCCTTTGCTTTGATGGATTGCCCAGACAGGGCAAGCAAGTGACAAGACAAATACTTTCAAAGGTGGGAAAGAAATAAGTTCACAGTGCAGAAAATGCTTGTCCTCTAGTGCTGCAGTCTGAATTTTAATTTAGGAACACTTATTTCTATGACTGATTAAAAGGATGTCACCATTCATCCCACCTACAGTCTATGTTTAAATTACCATTTTCATTTGGATCTCAAGTAAATTTTTGAAGTGTCTCTCTTATCTTCTTTCCCTTGTAGCATTTCTGTCTTCAATACAGAAGAATTTTAGCACGCCAGACTGGATTCCCTTTAGCTGAAGCCAAGCGCAAGAACAATAGGCTCAGGAGCACGCCTTTTGTACTCCAACCACTAGTGGGCATTAGAGAACTAGACAACGGTTAGTAGAAAGAAAGCATGCCCGGCACTCACAGAGGGTGAATACCCAGACTAGAGATCTAACGGTTTCAACTCGGTGGATCAGCTCCTGTTGCCCTATTTGACTTGCTATGTGAGAGGGAACAGACTTGTTAATTGTAAAGCTCAGATAGAGTAAACAGGTCTTACCTGTGCTATAATAGAGTTGTTGTGCTGTTTTAGTATGTATGTGTGGAGTGAATATATACAGGCACCTCAGTCTGGGGGGCTGCTTCTGTCAGAGACAGGCTGCCGTAAGACAGAAGATCCTAAAATAAACAAGAAGGGCAGAATTCCTGCATGGGAAGGGCAAAACTATCTTGCTTTCCACATTTGGAAGCCAGTAGCTTTATTATCTGAGAGACATGATCAGTTATGCCGCTTCCAAAGTGTGTCCAAAACCTGTGAGTACCCACCAACAAAAAGATCAGTTACATTAAATCTGCAGGAGTAGATGGGATCAATTTTGAGCAAATTAAAAGTCAGGGTGAGCATCTGCGGCTCAGAATTATGTCAAAGATGGAACTGAGGGTGTGATTGAAAGTAGATCAATGGCTTAAGAGGGTAAGATATCTTGACAATAAAACAGAACACTGAGGTTCAAACATGCAGTAGGTTTGAGGCCTTTGAAAACCTGCAGGGATGCACTACAGCAAATTAACAACTGAAGAGATGTTCAGGCTTGCTTCAATTGTCTTAAGCAGAAACACCCATGACATTGCACAGGCTAGAACGAGAATAGTATAGTATCAAATGCTGACATTAGTTTCTGTGACCACTGATGGCAAGGCTAGAATTTGGAGACTCCCATATGAGATCTGAGCTAATTCTAGGTTGCCTATTTCTTTATCTTGGGCCAAAAGGATGGAAAGGGGTAACTATGGATATATCATCTTTCTCCGATTATGGTAATCGGGGTAAAAGGCAAGCATTTTGTCTACAGACTCCCTGAGAAAATTATCCTGCTTGCCTTGAGCCATCAGGGAAGATAACATGCAAAGGACATTCGCACTATCTTTAGATAGGAAGATGTGAGAGGGCTCAGCACCTTTCAGAACTTGCAGTGGCCTCCTGGTGGCTAAATACAAATATGTAAAGTAACTCTAAAATTCTCTCCAAAATCTACTTTTATAGCCTTAATAATTCTACTCAGTACTGGAAAAGAAGTCTTATTACTTCATCTGAAATTCACTAGGGTGCTAATTAACAAATCAAACATAGCTCATTAAACAAAGACATAGCAAATGTTATTTGGTTCAGTTTCACCTTGGAAGAAAATCTCAAACCACACAGACCTTGAAAGTATGGGAAAATGCAGTAAGAGAGAACTAATGATAATCATTCAGGTTTACTGTTTCACCACATATCTTCCCTAAAAGGAAAAAAGAAGGTACAGTTGAAAAGTCCTGTTTTCCCTGCTCGTGGTATTAAACAAAGATTGATATAAAACACTGTTGAACTGGATAATAGATTATATTGTCTTTAACCTTATTATTAAATGTCACCGAACATTGTAGCTCAATTAAATAGTTATTTGAAAAAATGCTCATTTTCTTTTAAATTCTGTGGGATTTTTTAGAAAGGTGAAAATATTTTGACACTATTTCATATACTTCAGTGAAAAATGATTCTTTCTCAGTATAGGTTTCAGAGGGATTAAAAGCTATCCAAACATTAATCTTACATATCATGCATCACAAGCAGAACTAAAAACTCTCATACTCTACAAGGTTTTGAAGCACAGTTGTAGCATACCCAGAGCAAGCCTTCTAGCAGCAGAAATTGTTTGCTTGGTCTCATACAGATCTCCAGCTCAGTTATCTAAAGAGTTACTTACTAAATTGAAATTTCATTCTTTCTGTTCCACACTCCAGCAAATCAGGTAAAATGATAACACTCACTTTAAGCATGCACTTTGATGGATCAGGACCGCGAAAGGGGTTCTTGATCTTCAGCAGAGAATTACTGCAGAAGGGCATGTGGACATTAAGATGACAAGACTCGGTGGAAGTGCCATTCTATGAATGTGTGCCCCAGACAGAGCAGAATGCAGAGGGAATGGTTTTGGGAATGTGGCAGTGAAAGAAGCAAGGGAGGATGCACATGGTCTCCAACTCAATGAACTTTGCTTTAATAATGGGAAAGAGGAGAGCTGTGTCATCATTGCAAACCCAGGCTATTTGGATTGAGAAAGAGTAAGAAAATGCAAGTGTCACTTTATGCGTCATTCAAAACCTCTCTTACTCTACTTAGAATTTTAGAAAACCTCACAAATGAGGTTTTCTAAACACAGATTAGCAGCAGAGGACAGCATTATTCTTCCTTAGTAAGGAGTTATTTCTAAAATTTCATCAGCTGGGAAGATGATAAATTTCCTAAATTAAAAAAAAAGAAGTAAAGAAAATTAAGAAGTAATAAATGATAATCTTCTAATAAACTTCCTTAAATCAGCAAAGACTTGAGAATAGCAATAGATTAATAAGATAGTAAAGATATAAGGTCCATTTTCAGCATAGTGTGGAGTTTTATTCATGTAACTCCTCTTTTTCTGTAAATAATACCCTTTCTGTAGGAGTTGTGCTTTGCTGCCATCAATAAGAACAGTGCACCTAAAGCTTTACATAGTGGGCATGGCACTGTCAAGAACACAGCTGTAGCTATAAGAACTGCTTGAAACAGATGCTTGATGCCATGTATTTCCGTTATAAAGCCTGACATCTGCAATGCACCCATTATTTACTACAGCACAAGGTCCTCTGAGGAGTTCAGCCTACAGAAACATTTTTCCAGTATCCCTGTAGCAGCGAAACACTGTTAGAACACTGTTGACTCTTACAACGCCACTAACCTGCAGAACATCACTTATGTAGTAAGTCATAAGTTCATGTTTCAGTGGAAAACCACAGCAAATGGGAATTAGCACTAATTCCTATTTATGCTGTGCTATCCTTACCATTTCACCCATGCAGCACAATTGGGTGCCTCTCAAGGCCACAGCCATGCTGCTACACAGAAGGAAAGCAATGTAAATCAGAATGCAAAACCTTCTGGTGTCTGGAATAGCGGCACACTGTTTGCAGTTATGAGATGATGTGAATGTTGGTGAAGAAGTATCAGATTTGTAGCAGTTGTATTTATTAAAAGATGCTGTTAAAGTCTTTTGTGATCTTTGGAAAAAAAATACAAAGAAACTCCCCTAAGATCTTTTTTCTTGGCAGCTCCAAGTGCTGTGGTTTGAAACATGGCTTCAGTAATGTTCTTTACTTCAGTCAAGTACTGAGAATACACAATTCTTAGTACTCTGCTGGACATAAATAAGAAGATTAAAAGGTTACTGATAAATTTTGAGAATGTTAAGTATATGAAGAGCATTCAGACCCTGCTTATGAAGCTGAGGAAGAAATATGGGAAGGAAAATACTTACTGTGTAAGCACTTTTTATAGGTCAGGATTATCTTCTGAGCCTTAAGCTACTGCTTGCACATCACTTTAGCCTGCTTCTAGTGGAGGAAAGGGGAAGAAGACAAGCAGTTGACTCCCGCCTTTCTTTCTGTGAAACTGACTCACTGCACAGTCCTGAAATACATTAGCCCTGGAGAGGCCAAACTCCTACTTAGAGCAGAATGCTTGGAGCACTGACTCAGGTTGCTCAAGCCTTGCATGGCTGAGTTGTGAACAAAGTCCTGGGCAGCCCCTACCAGCAGCCAGCAGGGAATGCAGCCAGCCTCGGCCTGCACATGCTGCAGGTGACAGATGCCTCAGAATGAGCCTCCCAGGAAGTTATATACCCATTCCCTAAAGGATCAGAGAAGGTTAAGCCCAATTTTCCATCCTTTACATCACCTATCAGGATGTTTCCCCACCTCCGTAGTCTGTGTAAAACATGAATTTATTCGAAGATATTTTCCTGGGAATTCCTCATGCCCATCCCTTCCTAAGCCATGGTGGAGTCACTCCTGCTTATGCACAGAAATGTTCTTGGCTAGCTTACGTTTTGAGTTTGAGGTGTTAAGAAATGCAATCTCCAATTCATTCCTGTCAGCAGGACTTTCTTAGAGAGTCGCACTTTCAGTCAGAACTGTGTTTTACAAACACAGCTTCCTTTACTCAAAATTCATAGCTTTACTCTGCTGT
The DNA here is from genome assembly GCA_036925125.1 of Oreortyx pictus. Taxonomy (NCBI): domain Eukaryota; kingdom Metazoa; phylum Chordata; class Aves; order Galliformes; family Odontophoridae; genus Oreortyx; species Oreortyx pictus. The sequence goes on along the minus strand of JAUPFR010000001.1, from coordinate 75,252,033 downwards.
TGTCCTGATAGAAATTATGCACAGACCCACGAGTATAGTTGCAACTGTTTTCTGGCAGGGAAATCAATAAACAAGGAGCTGTCAGATAAACAAGACAGCTCATTCAAGGAAAAGTGTGCCCACACTGAAAATTAGATGCAACTGTACAAATGGAGCAGCAATTTACCTCAGGATCGATTTTCCACTGTACTTTCAAGTGTGGTTGCCTGAAGTTAGATCCTCAAATCTATTTTCTGGCGCATGGACAAGCAACCCGATATTCAGAAGAGCTCTGCACATAGCATATTCCCCTCAAAACAGCTTGCTTTTCAGTCACTACCGACACTTACAGAAATGCTGCAAGACAGACAAATCTTAGTTGTAGGTTTTTCTCCAACTATTTACATATGGCAATTTTTTTCTACTTATCTTGCAAAAGATAGAACAAATGCTACCAATTCTATTGATTTTCTTTCCATTAAAAGAAACAAACAGAAAGCAAATCCCTGCTTTAATGAGCAGCATCTCACATTATGATTCTTCTCCAGCATTTAGAAAATGGTACAATCAAAATGATACTCCTATCCCATGCAATAAATTATTCCTCAAGGGAAAGAAACTCAATACCACAGATAATATGTTCTCCCTTTCTACAATTACAGACATTATTTAGCACTGCACACAACTTTCTGTTGATGCATTTATCAGGTCTTCGTTGAACTTTAACCCAGGATACTTTAAAATGAAAGGTGCCACCATTTGGTTAGGTAAAGGAGAGAAAATTAATAGATATGGAAGATGAAAAATACAAAAACTTCCGTTAATAATGATCATCACCAAAAAAAATCGAGAGCAATATATTGAATAAGACCATCATTTTCCAGGCTTATGACCGGTTGGTTGCTAACAAATTAGTACACACACACACAGATGCTCAAGCAAGACAAGCAGCCTCAGAGCAGCAAGCGTGTGAGAAGTGCTGACTTCTGGCTTCTTCTCTGCTCTGGGGCACCGGTCAGAGCAAGGACACTGCTGTGGGAATGGGGTCATTTGGGAGGTTCTGGCTCCTTGCCTGAAGAAGCAGTGATGCTTCTCTGACATGATTGGGGTCACCGATTTGCTCTTTAGTTGCTAATGTAATGGTGCTCATGCATGTTACCCTTCATTTCAGACTTCTGGCACTGTCACAGCTTGGTCCTAAGAAAATATGAAACAGTGCACTGCAATTGTTTCTGCACAGTGATTTTTGAATGGTAAACTCATCCTTTTTATAGTTTTACTTGCTGCTGTTTGAACACAATGAAGGAGTCTGTCTCCCTGCTCTGGTTATCATTTTATTGTGTTTTTTTTTTTTTTTTTAAGTCACGTCTGACCTTGTTCGTGCTATTTTGTTTAGTGTCCTTGAGCTTAGCTTTAATCTTAAATAAAAGCACAAGAAATGCTACCATTTTCAAAGACAGAGCTGAAAAGCCATTGACAACAAATATTGTAATACTTCTATTCTGCTTTACTGAACTCTTCTACTTGTTAGGAGCTCTGATTCCACCGAGCTAACAAGGTTATCAGATTATATGTCCATTGTCTTGTTATGACTTCCTTGGCTGAGTTCCTGCAGTAAACAATGCTGATGTGATGTTTTGTTCAAGTAGCAGAGTGGGAGGCAGCCGGAGGGAGTGGAGCGGCGCGAGGACGAGGGTCATGGAACTGTCAAGGCCTCCACAGTGGTGGCGTGGCAGGGAGCGCTACCTGCGGTCAATATTAATCAGCCTCTTGCTTCATGCGCTCTCGTTAGGCGCTGCCAGCCTGTGACAGCAGCAGAGCTGGGGCTGAGAGTCTGCAAAGCATCCTTACAGGGTACCAGAGGTGCAAGCAAGTGGGAATTTGCAGACACTGTCTGTCCAGGCTGACACGTGCCAGATGTCTTTAAAAGAAGGTAAATAAAACCATATAAAGGCAATAAACTGACCCATTAGCTTAAAAATACATTTCTGCTCACACTATCACATGCCAGAGTGCTCAAATTACAAGAGTAACAATTTAAATAACAGTTAAAAAGGGAACATAATTGTACACTACCTTTTCTCCTCTGTGTTAATGATGTGCATTCAGATTTTCTTTAAGCCATGTCATAAACTTGCCTGTTTCCCTGCTGTTATAATTAATGCATGCCAACCATTGCTATTTAAATCACCATGGATGTCAGGGCAGCAGCTGCACAGTTGGGGGACTTGCATCAGCATCATGCCAATTGGCTGGTAATTCTGGTCGCTTTTTGGACTGTCATGATAGTCTGAGAAAGAGAAAATATGTTAACTCTATGGTATCAGTATGCAACATAGAAGTGGCAGCCCTACCTAATGGGATTACAGCAGAATTTACAGCAAAATCTCAGAGTGTACTTTTCTTGCATGGTGTGCATGGAAAAACATAAGACATCATGTAAACCCTTCATCTCATTTCTGCTCCAGACAATTTTCAAGCAGCAAACGTTACTGTTCATATTCTCTCCAACACCTGTGCAATTAGATTAATACTCCTGACATTCCTTTGCAGTACCAGATAGTTAGGATTCCTTGAAAAATGTTAGCAGTTTTACAGAACACTGATAAGCTGCTATAAAATGGGATAAATCTTGGAACTTCTCATGACTGTGGAACTTTCTTATGACAAAGCTCACTTTGTTCAGCTCTACACTAAAGCTGCAGCCACCATCCTGCTTCTGAGCAGGATTGCTCATAGAGGCCCAGGACTCAAAGGAGATGAGAAAAACCACTCAAACATCTTCAGACAATAAGCAGACTAGTGTACTTCACACCTCTGAATATCACCTTTTCCACTTCTCTACTGTGTGGAAACATAATGAGTCCAAAAGTGGAGAGAAGATGATCACAGAACCGTAGAATATCCCTAACCCCCAGCTGCCCCTCCCCTGACACAGCTCCATGCCGTTCCCTCGGGCCCTGTGGCTGTCACACAGAGCAGAGCTCAGCGCTGCCCCTCCGCTCCCTGTGAGAGCTGCAGCCGCCATCAGGCCTCCCCTCAGCTCCTCTGCTCTGTGCTCAGCACACCCAGGGGCCTCATCAGCTGCTCTTGACACACCTTCCCCTTCAGACCCTTCCCCATCTTTGGAGCCCTTCTTTGGATGCTCTCTAATTGTTTTACGGCCTTACACTGAGGTGCCCAAAATTGCACACAGCACTCAAGGGGAGGTGGGTACCCAGTGGTCCTTCCCACCATATCCAGTCAGGTCATGTCTTCTGCCTCTGCCTTGCTGAAGTGATCTGCATCCACATCCAGGCATGCCTGGTGTGAGGACAATTGTTCCTACAGCTTGCCGTTTAAAAAGAAATCTTACTGTAAAATGCTAACAGGTACAGTCGTACTGCCTTTTTGGTTAGCTGGGTTCTCCAACTGTGTGCATATTGTACACAAGAATAGCTTAACAATAGCAAAAATCCTGACACTCCTGACAAAACCTTGCTGGGTCACACTCATCTCAGGACATTGCAGGCAGTTGTTTAACTCTCACACTGTTAAATGCTGCTTGCCTCCTAACACTTCAGAATCTGTATCACTTTCAGATCAAACAAAAAAAAGGGCACTTACTATTCATTACAACCTGGGATTTTTTTTTACTAGCATTCATAGTGAGTCAAACATGGCTCTTTAAAAGGGTCTGTCAGAGGATCCAGAAGTTTTTGTCTATGCAGTTTTCCTTTAAAAGGTGTTTCTCATCTGACCTTCTCCTCTGGCAATTCTTTTTGTGCAACTCAAGTTTCAGCGAACAGAGTTAAAGCATCTCACAGGGGGACTTCACCAAAATGTGTTAAACCTCCAAGAGTTGGTAACTGAGTCCAATCACTGTTATTCAGGAAATCTTTATCTATATGAAGGGCACCAATGCTCCAGCAGCACCTGAGTTCCCAATCCCTTTGAAGATTTTATTCACAAAACAGAGGAATATCATGGTGTGAGAGATGCATTACAATTACAGAGATCAGAGATCTGGGTGAGTCATTCATGCCTACAAGTATGGAGGTATGAGCCCCAGGCTGAAATCACTGTTGAAGAGCCATCCCCTACAAACACACATGAGGTGCTGTTTATCTTGCTTTACAGGTTGTGCTCTGAATGGTCTTTCTTGTATTCACAGAATGAAATGCCTCCCTCCCCTCCCCAATCCCCTAATTCACCCCCCCCCCCCCCCCAAAAAAAAAAAAAGACAATAGAAATATGGGAAGAGAGAAAATACCTGGATTCTTTCTCTGTTCCATGTGAGACAAAGGGAAACCACATATTGGGGTGCTGAACAAGATTCTTGTTTTTCAGGCACACAACTAATGCTTTTTGCTTTGTGTTATATGAATGTGGCTGTACTGGCTCAGGACATTGTGCTGAAAATATAGAGTGTGCACATAGGAGTAAAATGATGATCAAAGCGGCTTTTAAATTGCTGATGAGGGAAAATTTGGTGAGTGGGTGCACTATTCTCAATTCTGTTAAAGACAAGAAATTGCAGTCTTAAATTGTGGCAAAAAAAGATGCAAAGACAGTGTGGAAAAGCTGTGAAGCATTATGGAAAATTGCCCTAGGAATTAGAAAGAATTGGTGGCTTCTGAGGAAAAAGTTAGACAGATCTGTGGTAGGAGTGACACACTCAGCTTTGGTTTGCTCAGGAAGAAAAGGAAAACTGTTCAAATTTCCAGGTAAAAGGGAGTGAAGTGTGTTTTGTTCAGTAATCTTCAAAGGCTCAGCTGGATCTGAAAAGGGACGTTTTTTTTCTTGAAGTATGTTTTCAGTTTCCTACTTGGCACCGTGCATCCTGGGGTTTTATCAGCTCACCATGAAGTGGCTTCTATGTTTTATATGAAAACTGTTAGTTTTAGATATTTATGAAGTTAAGATGAAGGCAAGGATTTTTAGGGATCTGAACTTTGGACATTGATGATTAGCAGCTTTTCCTTTCCCTGCATCCTTTAGTACAAAGCCTCTCCTTGAATGATGGTGGGCAAGAAGGAAGATCTAGGCAACAACATTCTCATCAGCCGTATCTCTGTCCTTGGAAAAGCTGGGGAGCTAACCTTCGTAGAAATAATTTCCAGTTATGTGAAGGAGGTTATTGTAAACAATCAGTATGGATTTACTAGGGCAGATTGGGCATGGCCAACCTGATTGTGTTTTCTGATGAAATGACTGATGCTGTGGATGAAAAGTGGATGTTGTTCCCCTGGGTCTTAGCAAAGGCCTTTGACATAGTCATTCTTAGACTTAAACCAGTGAGTTATAAACTAGATGTTGAAACGAGTAGAAAATTGGCTGGACCGCTGGTCTGAAAAAAATCAGCAGTACAAAGTCCAGCTGATAGCAGATCAGTAGTTGGGGTTCAAAAAGGAGCCAGTACTGTTCAGTGGCTTTATTAACTATCTGGAACATGTATTCATGAAATTGAATATTCACTGAGATTGACAGAGTTCAAGAAGCATCTGGACTATGCTCTCAGACATATGGTCTTGATTTTTGGTCCTGTGTGGAGCCAGGAGTTGGACTTGACAATCCTCATGGGTCCCTTCCAACTTGGGATGTTCTGTGAGTCTGTGATTCTATGACATCTGACCAGGGGGGAACAATCAGTGGGAATGAGAAAGCTAGGCTCATTCAGAAGAACTCAAACATGCTGGAGAACTTCATGAAGTCAGCAAAAGCACAGTGTTCCAAAGCTGGTGATCCATTATCTGGTCAGAAAAGATGGAAGTGAACAATGAAAGCATTGGGAAACAACAGGAACTAGAGAAATTGTAATTGCATACAAGGAAAAACTTTTTCATTGTAAGAGTAGCCAGACAGTGGATCAGGAGCCCAAGCAGATTCTGAAGTCTCTGTCGTCAGAGAGACTCAGACTGTGATATGACATAACCCTGAGCTACCTGCTCTACCCAGACCCACTTTGAGCAGGGGGTTGGGCCAGATGGCCTCTAGCAGTCCCATCCAGCCCACAGGATCCTGCAATTCAATGAAAAACACTGGACTAGTGTCCTTAAAATTCTGCTGAACACAGATGTTTGGTCCATAGATTGGCATGACAAAAGGACAATAATATCAGTGTAATTTTTTTGTTTTAAGCTAATACTTAAACAAAAGCTAGTCACTCAGCTGGAGATTAGGGTGACTTTCTGCTATTTTGGCTGCTATTTTGTGGTGTAAGCAGGCAGAGAGCCTATCAGCAAATCTTAGAAACTCCCTGATGGTGCCTAGATCTTAATGGAACTTCACATGTCTCTTCTCCAGCTGTTTGCCAGAGGGTTATGATGAGACAAAAAAGAACTCTTCAATGTTAGATGTTTACCTTTGATGTTTGATTAGACATTATTGAGTTTTTTAACCTTTTCAGTTCTGACAGCATGTTGGTGTGCATCCAGTTTTGCAAGAGGTCGTACATACTTACTGAAGGTCTACCTGTTGCCCTCCTTTCTTCCTTCACTTCTGGTATAGAACAACAAACAACCTGATTTTATAATTTCTTTAAGACTGTAGCATACATTTCACAACAGTTTGACTGGTTTGGCATAACTATGTTTACCAATCTTCAGGTTTTAGCAGCTATAAAACTTCTCTGTGGCACAAGTTTTAATTTGAATCACAGACTTTTTTGTGTCTGATTTATGAGCAGAGTGTTGTAGAGTATGGATATCCAGGAGTGAGTAAAATTACAATTCAGACTCTACAATATCACCAGCTTATTGTAATTATTCCTGTCCTTCCCGTTAGGCATTTTGAGCGTAGTGCTAAAATTCCAATGGACAATTCCACAGCATGCAATATTATTAAGGTGAGATGGTGTTTTATTTGAAGTTCATGCCTATCAGCCATTACTCTGCACCTAGCACAAGGCTCTGAATGCAAAATGATTTTTAAAATAGTGTTTTCTCCCTGAAAAGTTTTTGAAGGACGACTAACATACTGATTTATTTGCAGCTGGACATAGAAAACATGCTTTGTCTTTATCATTGAAGATCTCTTCAAATAACAGCGTGGTTAACCAAATCTCTGAGTTTATAAACTGATTAAGAATGAATGAGGAGACTCAGGTTAGATCTGACCTCTCATCACATTTGAATTCAAAACCCAAACCAAAGGAAAAATCACCATTGTCCATGACTGGAGAACAGTACATTTAAAAAATTCTGCAGTACAGATTCCTAGAAAAAGCAAATCTATTATGGGTTTGCTGTGCGATTCTTCACACCCCTTATTTTTTTATAAATATTGGACAATTTTAACAACAGTGATAACAACCTCAAAGATGTTTTGTTTTTTTCCCTGGCCCACATATTTTATAGTTCTAAAAAATAATTTCTGATTGGTATCAAAGCAGCCAAAGGGGCCTGGGCTGAGAATTGAAAGAGCAGCAATTCTGTAAGAAAAGACATTTCTGGACATTTCTTTCAAGAGTGAGAAAATAAAAATAAAATATCTGTAGTGTGCTATCCTATAACGCTTCCAGAGTACTTTTTTGATGTCAGACTTTCATACATGCATACACAGATTTAATTAGGTGTCCAGTGAAATCACAAATATTGAATTTAAACATACTTATTCCTGTCTTTAGGTCAGAGCTGCTGTTTAGATTACATATCAAGGAATATCATAACTAAATACATGCGTAGTTCTGCAAAATTCTGGGCATTTAAATCCTTATTGGTAGAATTCCCCTTCCCGTATCTGCCTTGCCTACTTAATCTCTACGCTTCTCAAGAAAGGGTATTTCTCAGAATATGTATTTGGAAAGTCCTTAGAATCTTGATAATAAATAATAATAAAATACCCAGTAATAGATTTTTTGTGACTCTATTATTGGGGAAAAAAAAGACAAATCATTCATATCTTTAGAATTAATGCTTTCTTAGGGTGGTAAAATCGTAGCTCTATTGTATGTGGTTGACTTCTTATCTTGAATAAGGTGTTTTCTCTACTGAAGCCAAAATATTTCTAGGTATTCCCAATAATTTTGCTTAGTGATATTACCAAAAATTAAAATGCAAATACAAAAAAAATGAGAAAGAATTTAATTGGAATGATCTCCAAGACATTGAAGTGTTTTAACGAATAAGTTTAAACCTTTCAAGTCACTACAACTAAGAGAGGTATATCTTTTGCCAGAAGTATTAATTCTACTTAGGAAGACATGATGTCTAAATTTACCCAGTCAGCCAATCACTGTCTTGTGTTTTTTGTAAGCTTTTTTTAAAACAAATTACTTGGTTTTAGGCTGCAAACTCTTTGGGGGTGAGAACTGTTTTGGAGTCTTCAGTGTTTATGCAACCTAGCAATAAGCATTACAAATAATCGTAATTTAACCTAATCTGTGTGGTTATAAAGAAAGGTAATAGTTGGGTCATCCTGTCCCAGAAATATTTTTCTTACCACTGCTGATTTGAAGCATTTTTGGCATTTGCTATTACTTTTTTTCTGTTTTTGTTGGGAGTCATTTGCCTGGGAAAGATTTCTTGAGCAGTTTTGGCAGCAGGATTGGGTTCTGGGAGGTGGGAATGACTTCTTTTCCTATCAGGGAGATAAAGGAATGGGACAATGTGATTTCACATCACTTCAGTTTTGTGGGACCAGGACTTGGAAATGCAGTATTCAGGCAAGTTTGAAAATTGTAATTTTTAACACTCTTGGGTGCCTTAGAAATGAAATACCTTCTCTAACTTTGCATAGAGTATTAAGATATCTTTGGAAGTTGGGTTAGATTAAAATACAGTACCCATGCATGTCTTCTGACTTCGGCCATTTTTTTTTCAATGAAATCTGAGGTGCTGGACAGTGGCTCAGATTGAGTCTGAAACATTTAATGTGATTCAGTGCAAAGACCATTTTAGTTTTGAAACTGAAGGTCTGCAGAATTCTGGGAAAGAGGTGTCTGAAGAGCTTCCCTTACTGCAGTGTGTAACCAGTGATGGTGACAACAGCAACAACAGCAGCAGCAGCAACAAGAAGAGAATACATGAAAGCCCAAGGAGGAGACATCATCGTGCTTGTCTGTTTATCAGGTTAAATATTCTCCCTTGCAGCACAAAAAGTCAAAGGTTGGAGGATCTGTGTACACTTTAAAAGGTGTTGAAAATGCCTATGATGTCACTGCATGAGTGGGATGCATTTTTCTGAGATAACATGCTGCGGGTCATGGTGCACTGTTATACTCTTGTAGACGTGTGTTCTTTTCTTTGCAATACATACTGTAATGTGCTATCTTTTTCTTTGTTACTCTGATTACCATGTAGGCCAGTAGAGGCAGGTGGGAGGCTAAGTGTATAGTTAGATAATAACAAAATGTTCTTTCTAATTTTTCACTGTCTCCAGCCTTTCTCTGGTGATGGAAAAATGGCGATGAATTAATTTATATCTTTTTCTTTTCTGTTTTGCACTTTACATGTCTTTTTCTCAAGAGATGCAACAGAGATGTACCTAAAACTCTATTTTTTTCTTCTTCCATGGTTCAACACTCATGAAAGTTGGGTACATTTAAAATAAAAAAAAAGATGTTTCTCATTATAATAAATATTCCCTATATTTTTCCAAAAACTCAAATGTAAACAGGCATTCACCTGGAAATGCATACAGCACTAGTATTGGGAAGGGTGGTTTGGGGCTCAGAAAAGCTGAGGACCAGTATCTCATACTGAAATCAGTCAGACTGCATCTTGAAAGCCAGATTCATTTTCGGTGGCTTGTATTTATCTTATGTTTCAGTCAGTAGAAGTTTTAACAGACAGACTTAGCTACTTAGATAATGAGTTTTTAGTGCCTTGATTATTACTGTATGAATCCTCACAATGATTTTGTTATATATATCTTGGAAGATACAGAATATCTTCCAATCCAATACTGTATCAGAAGTTCACATTGTCTGTTGACACTGTCATGTCAATAGCTGTATATGTTTGCCTGGCTACGCTCACCTCACCTTTTGGCAGGTTAACAGCAGCTTCATAGTGCCTCAGTACTGGAAGGGAAACAACATTTATATTAGATTGTCTTTCTTTTTTTTTTTAGGTTTTTTTTTTAATGTATTTTGTATTTAGTGACCTTAAAGTCCTTTCAGAATAGCATTTACTTTGATTCAAACTGTGAGTAAAAAGTAAAAGGTTAATGGATTATCAGCTCATTCTCCTGCTTATGCTAAGCATTTCAGCTTTAATTACCTCCTGCTTCTTACAAGATTAACTGTAAATAAATGAGTGGAAATACCAAAGCTCAATAGGTAACGGTGTTAAACAGACGACTTTCTTGTTTGTTGTGCTTCACAATTTTTATTCATCATAAGAGAGTATGGAAAATCATACAAGTACAAATGTTTAGGCACTAGGCTACCCTGTGATATGGAGACTCATTCAATTGCTTGCTCTAAAACACACCTCTTGCAGCATGTGGAGAATAGCACTCTGCACCTCACAGAACATTCTGAGAATGAATGCATTAAATATTTTGAGATGCTTCAAATGGATGTGGATTGGATGGGTAATGAATGTAAACAGGCAGGTGAGGTTTTCTAAAGAGGAAAATAACTCTTTAAAAGCACTGATTACCTAATAAATCAGCAAACCTCAGGTTCACAGTTTCAAGTTCATGTAAAGAAACAAGGAGCACAAATTCTACCACAAGGCAACAAACTTTCCCACTCTGGAAAAATGTATCTTTTTTTTTTTTTCACCAGCAAAAATGTGGAAGATATCTTCATTGCAGTGTAAAAATAATTCTTAATTTTTAGAAGGAGCTTAATGCAATTTCAGTTTTTCTCAGGGAAATTTTTCTATGACACCACAGGTAGTTAAAATTAATTTAGATTTGTTTTCTGGAACGAGGCACTGATGTGAACGAGAAGGTAAACCCCAGGCTGGATGAATATGCAGAATGGAATATAAAAGATGTTTTATTTGTTCCTGCAAGGACTAAGTAGCAAAGTCTGGTGTGCCACGAGAGACCACTGAACAATATGTTATGCAAAAATGAGTGTTCAGTGCAAAAGCGTAAAGCAAGTGACACAGTAAACTGAAGAAATGTGCTTTGTTTTAATGATGATTTCATTTGAAGGAGTTCTGTTAGAACTGTTAGTACTTGTAATTGATTAAGTATGTCCTTAGCATATTTGTCAGCAGGAAAAAACAATAAGCTTGTTTTCGCTGTATCTAGGTGAACAAGGTCAAACCAAAGCATGAAATGAGATAATACCAATCCCAGTGCAAATACGGGAACACTTTAGCGTGTAGCTAAAGAATGATAATGACTTCCAAAAATCACACTCCTATGAGAAGTTTCAAGGATATTTCTCTGCTACATGTAAGGGTACATGTTGTCCACAGTGAAACCAAGAAACTGTCAATAATAAAAACAAGAACTTGCCCTAAGAATAGTCAATATCTATTATTTGAGCAATCAAGTTTGTCTTTTCTCCCTTGGAAAGGAGAAGTGCTGTTTATTTCAAACCTTTCACATTTTTTACTAAACGGTGCTGCTGTTACTGTTGTAGGATGTGCCTATGGCTGTTGAGAAACAAAATAAAAAAGGCTGTGCTATTTCTTAACATTTCCTATTGAGTACTTCTACACATTAGTGTAGGAGCTGAATGAGGGGGGCTGCAAAGAAGTCGGTGCATTGGCAGTCTATTGGCTGTGACAGACCTTAACTCCGTAAAATGCTTCATATTAAGGTCCAGTGCTTTATTCTGCAACATCGATAATATTAGTATATAATATATCATTGTGAGAGGGCTGATTTTTGGATCGTGGCAGTTAGTTTATTTTCCAAAGTATTAATATCTTAGCAAAGTTACAGTAAAATTACCGTCTCAGCTGCAGGTGCTATCCTACGTATCCTGGAGCCTTTTAAAGATCTTTTGAAGGCTTTTGCCTCAGGCCTTTTCTATTTTCTATTCACGACATTATGTTTTCATAAAATGCCCTCTTGTCCTTCAAAACAGGAAGGCTTGGTTGGCCCTCTCTGTTCTCTTCATTATGTTGCATAGCTTGCTCATATCTTTCTTGTGCTTTCTTTTACCAAACCGGGTAATTAATGTTTTTATTCTTGTCTGAAACGGGAAAGCATATGTTCTTCTCAGTGCAGCATCCCACAATCCTTTTTTGTTTCTTCAGGTTGCACTTTCCTAGGGCTCTTTTTGTATAGGCGACTACCTGCCCTTATATGCCAATTTATAAAGTCATTTAATTCACTGCCAAACTTTATCTAAATTTGTCAGGGGGAAAAGATCTCGGAGGCAATTAGTTTCCTTTAAATGTCATTTAAATAATTGGCTCAGAAAAGGTAGCAATGTGATCTCACTTCAGCAGATGTCAAAGAATAACCACCTGGCAAGACTCAAAGGTGTGTGTGGGGAAAGCTTCATTCAGAGGAGTTTGTATGTCTGAGGCACCAACAGCACATGGAATTGACTACTGAACGAGGGAACTAATTGAGAAAGAGTGAGGATCTGCCATTGGTGGCTGCTGTGCCACAGAATTTACCCTGTGTGTTGGAATCAGGAACCTGCTGGCAGCTGTATACAACCTCTGCTTCGAAAAGAGCGTTGCAGCAGCAGTACTGTGCTACAAGATGAATGTGTATTTAATGTGTGTTAGGAGGTGTTCTTATCATACAAAGAGAAAAAGGTAATAATAATTAAGGAGACCTGTGAAGAAGTTAATGCCACTTCATAAGCATGGATCTATTTTAGATCAAATCAGATATCTAACTTTTTTATTTTTATACTCAATTTTAAGTCATACTCTGTTAATTCTGTTCTGTGTGTTCAGAGGAAAAAGTGTCCAAACACAGAAATTGGTATTGTCCAGCAACAACAGAAACAGAAATATTAGCAGAGGTCACAGAGGACAGTAGGAATCTGTGCATTGCCTAGAAAGATCCTTAAGGAATATTTTGCACTTCTTTATTATTCCTATTATTCTTTATTATAACTTCTTTGTCGATTATTTTTTCTGCAATAAAATTTAAGTTTGGGGAATATCTCTGATTATTCCTGGTACTGCTACAGGCTTCTTTTTGCTAATGTTACACAAGAGCTGACACCAGTAAAAAATGTTTATTTGACAAGTAATTTGTCATTCATAGTTAATTATCTCATTCATAGCTAAGAAAATGCTAGTTTTATGTAACTGAAAATAAAAGCCTATTTCCACTTGAAACATACAACCTATTTTCACCTTTACCATCACCAATACTCACAAGGCAATGTTATCAGTTACTAAGGTAACATGGATGAGGAAGCTTATTTACATATCTTTCAAGGCCAAAAGGTTTTGCCAAGTCAGCAGACAGTGTGACATTAAGCTAAACTTCTGCTAAGCACTACTGAGAACCATCTGAATTATGTTTGGAAAGTGAGCTATTAATTATACATAACAATACAGTTTTTATTCCAACGACTTTAGCTGTTATAAGCACTTCTAGCAGAGAGTGCATTTAAAACTTTTATCTATTTTTGCATATTTATCACTGATATTTCCCTAACATTACATGTGTTTTGAGAACACAGAATTTTGGTGTTCAATCACTTCCTGTTGTGCAACGTTTTGGATAGGACATTCAGTGCATACAGTGGTGATCCTTCTCAAATGCAAGGGAATGTTTCAGCAGAATTATCTGGTGGAACTTAATCAGATTGAGTCATTTAATCCAGGTAACTCTCAAATTCAGATGAATACAGGTAGATATACAATCTGCTCAGTTTGCCTTCAACCTCCCATTGTCATTCTTGTTTGTTTTTAAGGTCTTCGGGGCAATTCTTTGTAAATGTCAATGTATTGTTTAAGGTCTCAGCAGTAAGTTAAAAGAGTCATGAAAATAGCTGATGGTGACCACAGTCCCCAGTTATCTGGAAAGCATGAGCAGCTGCCAGCCCTCCATGGTCCAGCTTGTATGTCCTAGATGAGCTGTGATGAATTACTGACATGCAGTGGTAAACTGAAATTTGGTATTACCTCACCCATTACAGACTTCCAATCTCACTGCTTTTTTTATCTTAATTACACAGAAGTTTTAACTTCTAATGCATGCATTATTATTTTATTGTAGAATTGAATGAAATTCAGCTGTAGTTAAACCAAAAAGGATACTGGTTTATTTTCTGTCTGCCAATATTTTATATCTCGTACATTTCCAAACAGAAATCAGAATTCTCAGTTTAGGAAGCTCGGACAAACATTGTATGGCATGTATTGTGTAAGAGATTACATTAGGAGACCACAGTGGTTTGTTTTAGCTTCTGTGAACACATGAAGCTATTACTTACAGTTGTAGTAGATGGTAAGACAATCCTATACTTTCTCTCATTATCTGTTTTTCAATAAATGCCAATGGTTTCAAGATGGATGTTTCCCTTTTGAAGAATTTACCATTCAGTACAGCACATTTCAAGTTAAGTATAAAAGTCACTAGCACTTTCTAAGGAGTAGGGAAAAGAAAAACTTACTTTTGCTGATCTAAAAATAGCTTTGCAGCTGTTTACTTGAGAAGATTCAAATGTTTTGGTCATGGAATGATGAACTTTAAAGAAGCCTGGAGGGCTGCTTTGCTGTCAAAGCTTTGCCTACCATGCATAGCACGCTCCAGACTGCTAAATTTTACAACAACAAAAAAATAAATCATATTAATATATGTTTCAAAGGCATGTTAGCCAAGTCGACTCCACTAGAGATTATCAGAGTCTGGAATTATTTTTTTTTAAATGTTCTCTCAATCATGGGACACACTGCTGCCCCAGAGATTTGAGTACAGGCCTTCCTGATAATGCTTGTCTCTGGCTTCAAGCATCCCTCTGCTCTGCATAACAAAAGTAGAAGGATGTCTATCTCCACTATGCACTCATCCTTATCCCTGACATGACTCAAGCAATAAAGAATAAAGTAAAAGAGGGAAGGACAGAGAAGGGCAGGGAAAGGCAGGGCAGGACATGACAGGAAAAGGAGAAGGCAAAGGAAAATAAAGAAAAAAGAAGTTTCTGGCTCTGCAGTGTTTGACTTCTGCAAAGAGCAAAAGATGACATGTAAAGTAAGGAACACAGGAAAGGCTGAAAGTTATGAAAAGGTGAGCCAGCAGCGTTCTTTCTTTTTCATTTGTCTTTTACCAGAAAGCAGTAGCAAAGTACTTATTCATTGGTGATATTGCTCATCAATCGCTATTGAAAGTCTAATCAGGTCCTTCAGCCTGCAAGAAGAATTGCAGTGACAATGACTGCTTTTGGGACACAAAGTAAAATTAACTTCTAGGCTATCCCCGTCAAGGGCCATTAAGTCCTGAACTATGAGGGACACTGAGAACAAGTCATATTTTAACCTCCCATGAGCACAAAAGCAGGCAGGTTCTTCTCCTCCCCCAACAAATCTGACCTTCGCTGAAATTTATGTGGAAATGAAAAAATAAAAGGCTGCTGTAGCTCTGCCAAACTCTGATGATGTGACTCATTTTAATTACTGGTATTTGGAAATTAAATGGCCTGAATTTCATTTGGTAGTTTGTTTCAGGAAGAATGATTTAAACATGGTCCAGAGTTGCAGCTCCTTTTACAGCAGGTGTGAAGCAAGGCACTCATTTTTCTTTTAACAGTGTCCTTGTAAGCATAATAACAATTAGGGAGCTAGGTCTTCACATCAGAATCTCACGTTCACTGTGACATTACCTCCATGGGCTACTTCATCACTTCTAATTTTCTCAACAAGTTTCTCACATACAAGTTTCAGTGAATTGACATTGACCAACATCAGAGGTACATGATTTCTTCAAAAACAAAACATGTAAGAGGCACAGACAGATGGAACATGCACCCTGCTCATGTGAGCTTTGTAATTACCTGAACATCTTTCCCTTTGAATGCCTTTCCTACATCAGCTTTGTTAGACCAGAATGTCCACTACACCAAAATAGTAATTCTTCATTTGATGTATAGAAGAGCTGAGGAAACGAGAGCTGTCTTATGAGAGCAGTAATGGTTTTCCTTGTTATTGCTTGTTGATTAATTTTCTTCAAACAGATAAAAAAGGAGGGAGAAAGGAGCAAAGGAATGTACAGTAGTAATACTAACACCTCCAAGTGACACTTTTTTTGAGAAATCCACATTAATTTTATCAAAAATAAATGATGCACAGCTTTTAGATTTCAGGTGGGATTTGTGATTTGCAAGGTTAATCAATATCCTGAAGTTACAATAGGGAATTACAATATGTTTAGGCTATAATGTATGCTGGTATTTTTGGGTTTGAGGGTAGTGATTTCTACTATTTTATTACTGAAGAGACTGCACCAGTTCACTCTGCTGAACATATCTTACTGTCAGCTTTTGAAACTATATTTTCTGCATTGGGATAACCAAGGTATTTCTAACCATTTGTTTTGTAAGCTGTGCTTTGAAAGTGATAGGAGAAATGAAGTCGGTACTTTTTATACAGAGTCTCATTGCATATCAGACTGAAGGACAAGACTGAAGGACTGAAGTACATTTTTAGACTGCTGAGAGAAAAAAAAAAGAAACCTTCTTAAAAATAAACAGCAAATCGGATTTATAAATAAAACCCATGAAGAAATACTGAGAATATCTAAATATGAGAGAGAAGTGAACTTACATGTCTGATGTGTATCTTCACTTCACATTGGGAGTCTGTTATCTTGAACATATATCACGGCAACAAGCAATAAATATTTGGATACAGCTTATTTCAGTTGAGCGCCATAGGTGTAAAGTTTGCAAAATCAGCTCATTTCCTACACACATACATGAGAACAGTAAGTAAAGAAAGGTCATTAAAAAGCTAAGAAAACAGGTAAAGATTCAAAAATGAGCTCTGTAAAGATGGGTGATGAAATAGTTTTAGAAAGACATCATTATAGCACATGGGAGGTGTGTTCTCATGAAATCCAGTAAGTAAGAATTATATATTCAAAGAAAAATTTTATGAAAAAAACAAATACTTTTAAGACAATACATAGTCATCTCATTATAAAGAAGGAATTTTCATCTCAGTTCCATACAGCTTTAAACTCCTTTTCTTTAAATGTTTTTCGATACTTGTGAAGTATTTAAAATAAAATTCTGAAGGAGAGCCCATATGAGAGTATCACCAGCTCAGGTATAATCAGTGGAATAGCACACCTTGCATATGGCTCCAACAAACTGCAGAATCTTGAAAGATACCACTTTTAGGTATTTGTTGTCCCCATATTTAAAACAGCATTTTACATAATAGTGCCTAGCTCAGATATGTGCTCCCTTCCCATGTGTTTCTTCACAGTTAGGTTTGAAGACTTGGTGTTTTGCTTCTGAGCAACATCAGCTTAAGCAAGGATTGAAAATGGAGGCTAGACAATTGCTTTTCTTTGGAATAAGGAGCATGTTTTACTATTGTTTCATTCCTCACAATACTGTTATTTGAAGGCTGACACCATGGGACTACACTTAAAATGCTAATGCTATAGATCCAACAGTTTTACTACAGACAACTTCAAAAGTGAACCATACTGCGTCAGATATGAATTATGGAGATACCCGTTAATTCAGTACCAAAATTCCAAAAGAGCCCAGATTTACTGACTGTCTATGCAATATGTACAGATTAAGGTAAGGTGCTAACAGCTGTACTCTGAAAGAAACAAATACCTTGTACATTTCAGTAGGAGAATTAAATGGTCAGCAAATATGTAAAACGTTATAACTGAAGTATTATTGCCCACTACTATCAGAAAACTATTGGAGGGGATTATAATTGGAAAAGGTAGGGAAAGGTACTCACTCACCCAGTGAGTACCTGGTCTGTTTCCCATCACTACTAGAATCTGGGGAAAAAGAGAGGAGGGAATTACTTCACAATCTCTTGGAATGGAGAATGATTAAGTAGGAGCTTAATTTCCTATATTGAAAGGGTAGCTTAATCATTGTTCTGATGACTGTACTTTGACAGCTGCATGCTCCATGGATTCATATTTTAATTGTGTTCTTTGGCAGAGTGAATTTGATATTAAATTTTGAGCTGAGTCTATAGTTTGGAAAAAGCACTAAGTCTGATGATTTTGTTCATCTAAACATTCATTAGTGTCATCAGTCTTGTGATGCACACACCTGTCCTCTAACATTGTAACTCATTTCTCAAATTGAATAGCCAAAGAATCTCAAAAAGGCCACTATAAAATAAGTACTGAGAGAGATGATTTCCCCTTTGGTGACTTGCAAATTAAGGCATCACATTAAAAATCATGCCATTGTGTATGCTAACATTGGGAATGTCAAAAGACTGATACATTTAGCTTCTTTCACACTTTCTCATGACTTAAAAAAAATATATATATTTCAGTCCCTGTAATGCAAATTCTATCAGGAAGAAAAAGAAGGGAATGCATCTGGCCTGTTTATTGACACCAAGCTAAGATGAGATATAGCCTGTCGATGTTAGGTGCATACTTATATGGCCATCCTGATGACATGCACATGAAAAGAATGATTTTTCACATGCAGTAATCACCTTGAATTATTCAAAGTGCAGCTTCCTCCTTCCATATCTATCATATATTATTGCTGGGCCAGATGAGTGAGCGTAAGATGGTGAGGACATATTTCAGTCCAAAGTGGGCTTTTAAGGATGAATTATTAAATCCCTAAAAATAAAACAGAGGTTTATCATGGGACCTTCAACTGGAGAAGCACTAGTAAGCATAATTAATACTGAGCTCAAGAATGGGCAATCTATTGCCATCCCCCACTGGAGAAGCAACATTAAATGAATTAGAATGCCTCATGTAATGAATAGGAAGAGATCTATTATTACTATGAACTCTTTCTGGTTCCATTATCTTCACCTCTAATTCTGTATCAACTACCACAGTGATATGTAAGGAAGGAGTGTGATAGTCACATATGCGATTGCCTCAGGAATTCTGAAATAATTACATTCTGTGCCTAAGTTATAACATATAGTAAGATGCCTGCAGTTAAGGGTCAAAAAAGATGGAAGCACCAGAAATTAATGAAAGGTTAACATCAAAGATTAAATTGGGATAATTCTACAAGTGCTATACAGCTTTATAGAGGGATCAAATTGGACTGGCCTTCCCACTCAAGCTACAGGGACTCAAACTGAGAACAGGTAACAGGAGAAGAATTCTTCTGTTCTTTGGAAAAAGCACTTTTAGCAATAAATAACTTATACAACAGGATTTATAAGAGAGGAGTATCTACAGTTTGGCAACAGTGGAACTCTGAATGTCAAACCAGCCTTGATTCACATCCATGGATTCCCGAACAGTGGATTCCACTCATACCTGATCCATCAAAACACAGCTTTGAGGTTTTAACACACTTTGTATTATTCTTGTGTTCACATTTATGATTCTATGTGTAGCATCACATATATTACTCATAACAGACGGAGACCCCCTTTTGTGATACTTCTATATAAACTGCAGAACAATTTAACTTTACTGCCAAGTGTGTTTAAACCAGCTTGTAGATCTTTATTACCGTTCACATATCAAAAAGGCTAACTGAAATATCTGTCTAAAAATGTGTGCGTTTTTTCTCTGAGAAACACAAAATATGAAATATTTATTTTTAGAGATGCATAAACCTTTTTCCTCTTTCATTCAAAATCATCGTTAAAAAATGAAGCATGGGAAAAAAGGAGAGTAAATCCTACCATTTGGAAAAAATAATACAAAAAGATATTTTCAGGTCTTTTTTACAAAGGTCCCTAATGACCTCTTCTTGCTTCTGGAATTTCCACTTTACTGTAGAAATTTCCTTTACTGTGGGAATTTCCACTGATATAGAATGTGGTGCAGTTGTCACTCAGTTTCATATATTTATCAATTTTAAGCATTCTTAATCCTTTTTCTTTTAGTTCTCATATGTACTTTCCTTGGCCACAAAACTGCAAAGGATTCTCTCTATTGCATCATATACTGCACTATATAACTTTCTTTGTGTGTACTGTTTTGCTGTAGCTGTGAGCCACATCTTTTTCTATATTCTCACAGTAAAGAAGAGACAAAATTTATAGAGGGGATGTGTATCTTACTAGAATAGTGGGTAAAACATGAATTTTTGAAAGTACAACTTAGATCATTACAGCTGCATCAACATCTGCAAAATGGCAAACACTGAAGTGGATGAATATTCAGAATAGAGAACAAATAATATAAATCATGGTTTTTATTTCTGAAGCACAAATTCAGTATTTACATTATACTGGTTGACAGGAACTTTTCATTGTTTGTCCTTTTTATCTGTATTCTGTATCTCCAATCGCCAATAACTTTTGAATGTGTTACTGTTATTTCATCTCAATAAAACATCTATTTTTTTCCCCTTTTCTAAGTGACCCAGCACTTGAGTGCATAAAGACTCAAATTTGAACTCTGGTAGTGTTTAAGACAGCATACTTTTATTAGATGAGTAAAACCTAACTGCAGATATATACAACTGTATAATTTTTTAATTGTTAAGTTGGAAGGGACTCTTAAAGGTCACCTGGTCCAACTCCCCTGCAACAAACATGGAAGCCTACAGCTACATCAGGGTACTCAGAGCCCCATCCAATCTGACCTTGAATGTTTCCAGGGATGGGGCACCTACCACATCTCTGGGCAAACGGTTGCAATGCCTCATCATTTTATTACAGCAGTTATTATTACTGTAATAATTCCCATTTATCCACAAATATTGTGAAATCTCTCCTGTTTACTGCAAAAGGCTGCATGTCCAATAGTAATTTTGAAATGTTTAAAAGCTCCATTCAGAAGTCTTACTCACCTTGTACCTTTGAAGGGAGGAAGTGGGAATGGGGCCTTCTTATGCTAGATCTATTTTACATGCTAAAAAGTTTAAAAAAATTTATTTTAAATGTAAATAATTTATCAAGGCGCTTATTCCACTTGTGCTTTAAAATGTTAAGAGTGTCTTCTTGAGGGCTTTAGAGATAATCAAGGAAGAAAAGACAGATAGGTGTTCAGATCTATCAGTCATGTCATGTCAAAGTAAAAAGACCTCATGAAAAACAGCAACTTCCATTCTCTGCAGATAACATGAGAAGTGAAATCCCAACCAGTGCAAAACTTTTGTGCTGTCCAGAAATTTAATATGTATCTGCAGTTTTGGTAACTCTGCAATGGCTCCACTAACATCATCAGTAAATGGAGTTTGTGAAAAGCCTGCTGGAGATACCACTCTGAAAAAGGTGTGCTCCAAGTGCACTACGATAAGACAATTTAGACAAAAAACGTTTCCAGACCAGGTTCTATGACTCTCTTCGATCACACAAAATAGTTTTTAAGTCTGTGTTGGAAAATAGGAACATTTCTCAAATTGCCACACAGTAAACTTAAAAATGTCTTCTTCACAGTACACCTGAAGGTATTGGTCATGTCCTGTTACTACCTGTCATGGTTTTATGATTTTTGGTATTGGTATTCCACATCATAACAACATGTAATGCATTAAGAGTTAAAGAGTTAATACTCCAACTCCATAGATCATTGATATTTCCGGGTATACCTGTCTCAGAAGAACTACATTCCCCAGAGGACTGTGAGATGCCTTGCATTTTTACCTATTTTCCGCTCAGAGGGAAAAGATAAAAACTCTCTGCGGTCACGGGACACTCTCTTTCCTTCGGGATCCACTCAGCAGTGGGTGCTCGCTGCCGTATCGCCTTCAGTGTTAGCGTAAGGCCTTCGGTTTATCGGACACTCTCTCTTGCTCATTTTATTTGATTTATTAGCTTCAATTCCAATCATATTGTATTATATTGTGTTATTTTGCTTTCTGATATCTTATTTAGTAAATTAGCTTTCCTCCTCAGATCGTTGCCGCTGTTTTGTTTCTAGGCCCATCTCCCTTTTTCCTTTTCCCTTTCCCCTTTCCCCTTTCCTGGGGCGTGGGTCTGTGGGTCCCCTGCACCAATCGTCACGGAACCGGGTCGATCCAGCCCGGTAAACCGTTGACACTACCAGTCACGTAAGATCTCTATGTGTCTGGAAACCACAGTAGCAACTCTACTTGCCTAGTTGCCTCTGTAGAACAACAGGCATTACATCCTTGCCCATTATGTCCTTCCCAGAGGCAGTACAAAAATGTAGGGAACAGAAATATTTGTGGAATGGGGGAACGAAACAGAACAGAGTAGAAGTCCTTGTATGAGAAGAAAAGATGGGGGCCTTAACATGGGTATGTCAGAGGCTGTGGAATCTGCATTCTTGGAGACACAATTTGAACTTTAAAGACCTGACTGGACAAAGCCTTGAAAAGACTGAATTCAGTACTGAGTCTAATTTGAGCAGGAGACTGGACTAGAAATATCTTATAGCTCCTTCCAACACAAATGTTGCTATGAGTCAGCTATATGTGTACAGATCTGTAGCGTGAGTACTGCAGAACAACCAATGGGCCTGTGCAGACTAATCTGCTAAGCACGTGGTGTTCTATCCTTACCAGAATTATCAACACAGTATTAGACTGCCTACATAAGTTAGAAAAGAGAGTATCGTGGGCAAGGAAAATTGAGTATTCAATGTGTTCTTTATGTATACAAGCCATTTGACCTATAGAAGCAATAGAACAGATAATTGATAACAGATAATCTACTTAGAAACACACTTTTAATCTGAAAGATTCTGCTATTCATTTTCTGTCTGCCTTTGCTGCTGAAGTTCTGTCAGGTGCTGGACCAACAGCACACCCTCTACTGCCCTGGCACACAGTTGCTTCTTGTGGATGAGCTCAAAAATATTACTTCTCTGTGGGCTCTGCTGTGGACTGCTTTTCTCCTGCCTGCTGGTCTTCCCTATTTTTTGTTGAGGTTACTGGTGTTCTTGCATCAGAGGTCATGTTTTTCATTTATTTCTTGACACATTTTTCAACTTCCACCTACTGTTCCATTTTCCTCATTTTATCCATTCCCTCCTCCATCAACTGATGTGTTTGTCTTTCACTGACTATTTCCCCCTTCCTATAAATATATATATATATGTGTGTGTGTGTGTGTGTGTGTGTGTGTCATGTTTATTTAGTTTTCTTTCAAGGATTTTCTCTTTTTCTTCTACTTTTTCTATGTAATTTTCCCATCACATCAGAATGTCAGAGAGTCAGTTTCATATAAGTGTTACAAATGTAGGAAAGCTGTTTAACTTGTCACCCTACTGGAAGTATATCACCACCTGTGAGAACATATTGTGTAGACCATATTTAGCTGCAATACTGTTCAAATTTTATCGTATTGTGGATAAGATGCTGTAGGCCACAGCCTTGACTACACCATTAATAATGAAATGTGACAGAGGAGATGGAGAACCCTGTCATCCTTGTATTCTATATTACACATTGTCATCCTGTCAAGTCAAATTTAATATAAATGAATCACATTAATCAGAAAATGTGAATTTGTATTTGACAAGCTAAAGGAGCGTAACATCTTCAATTAGACTAGCTACCTAAAATTAGCTACTGACTCAAGCAAGTACACATGGTCAATTTGCCTGCCTGAAACTCAAAATCAAGTAAGACGTATTAGATAATAGATAGCCTCAAAGTGAATGCAAGGCTTTAACTCATCCAATGGGCAATGCTGACGTCACATGAAACTGAAGTGAATTCAGCTATATTTTCAGTTTGGGGTCATCTGTTGGCATATGATTTATAACAAAAATTTTAAGCTTAAATGCTTTGGACTCTGTTCATCAATAATTCAGTTCTTTGTTTAGAAAAGAAGTAGATAAATTCCATCTTAAAGACTTCTTAAGACTCGTGCTGTTTTGGAATCCCAGCTACAAAAATGGGATAACAGGCTTCATAAGCCTTCAGTTCCATACACAGTGCAGACATTTTCAATAGGTTCATTAGAGTAAGATAATGGGTGAAGAGGCAAATATGAAGAATATACTGCAGGTATGCATGAGCAAGATCAGAAAGAGACTTGAGTGTAGAAGAAGAGGAAGGATGATTTCTATATTCATTCATGCTGAAGTTCAGGCTAGAAGTTGCCTGACAAACTCCTAAGGTAAGTATAGGCTTGTGATTAGATGACTACCATGTGGTTGCCAAGTATTCTTCAGAGCCATCTCTCTGGGAATCTGTGGCTACGTGTTCTGTTTTCAGAAGCACAATACAAGACCTGTTCTTGGTATCCCTGCACTGCCTATGTTTCAGTGAGTACACTATCCATAATCAATTACTGACTCAGAGATGTGTAAACTTGCTTCTCAAAGGCATTTATCTCTTGTCACTTGAGCTGCTGAAAGCAAATGTGGGCTACTTCCTTTCCCAGTAACTGCTCACACTCCTTGATTAACCTAAACCTCAATAAGTCTGTCATTTTAAACATTTCTAGAGAAATCCACTTCTAATAGGGAAAAATGAGCAGAATAAAGATGTATGTATTTTGAGACCTGAAAGGATGACTACAATAATGTTGTTTGAACTGCTGCACAGTGCAGAATATCATCGTCTCATTGCTGCATCAGATTCTTCAATATTCTTAAAATACTGAAGATATAATCTCAATAAAGTCATGTTTCATAGTCTGAAGACTTTTTCTTCTAGTTATCCTTCCTTATATATCAACCTCTTTTCATTATGTGAATAAATACTCATTAGTTAACCTCCTTTTTAGATTGTTCATGTCTGAATATGTCCCATGACTTTTCCAAAATGGTCCTGATAATATATTAAAAAAAAAAAAAACAAACAAAAAACAACACATATGGCCACAGTCAGAGAATACATACTTTGGGAGTAAAGTGGGCAGGATGAACATTGTTTTCCTTTTTGTATTTGAACCATTTAAGGACAAAGAAGAACAGATTAATCAAGAAACAGAAGTTTGATACCTGATGAAATAGTACACAGGAAGATGAAGATATCTGGCTAAATCTACCACATGACAGACATGAAAGAAATGTGGCCACATTAACAGGATAGAGGTCCTAAGGAAGTATCTTCATATGCCAGAAATAATTCATTAAGCCTCTGCACACTCCAAGATGATGTGGAAGGGTCTACTAGAGAACAGAGTGCATGACAGATGGGTATTTCTGGTGGGTTGTATCTATTCTGCAGGCTGCCAACCAGTGTGAAAACTGTTTCAGGGCTCAGGCATATGAATGACTTAGATTAGGCAACTAGAATAGAAGGCTAGGACGAGACTCAGTATGATTAAGAGTACCTCTCTCTCTCTCTCTCACTGATTCTCTCTGCAGTGAGACTGACTTATTTTGATTAAGACTACTGTTCATTTAAGATGAATTTCATCACATACTCACAGTTCATCCTAATTGTACTACTCAAGTTAAAAAGCAGATATTTGCCCTGAGTAAAGAAAGAGTATCACGCAGTCACATTTACTCAGATGATGATCAGTAATATAATAGGAAGCTACAATCTGACTGTCATATCCTTAGAAAGAGGAATCCTTAAAACCTATTGAGAAGAATTTGGACTATGCCATTATTATGAACTTCTTATTTCTAGTGTTTCTTTGGCAGACTACTTCCATTTTTGTTCCACTGAAGTTGTGAGAAACCTTCCATGAAGTGTGGAAGCAGATGAGAGAACACAATTTATCTGAATTGCTTGTTAGTGACACCATTTACTTGTGGGCTCTCTTGAAGAACAGACTGTTTAGGAGTTCACTGTTTGACTAGGTGATCTCTAGAAGTCCTTTCCAACCCCTATAATTCTGTGATTCTGTGATTCTATAACAAAAAATCTGTTCTGGCCAAAACACTGGGACATGGTCCAGAATCTATTTACCTGTATTATCACCAACTGAAGGGGATAACTCTATTCACTTTTTTTAAAATATCAATTTCTAATATGTCTCTTTTTTTTGCCAGTAGATGTTGTCACAGAACATGTATATTTTAATCAAAGATCTTTACACTTAACTAGAAGAACTTTGTCATTCTTCTTTTCTGAGTAATTATAACCAGCCATAAATAACAACTCTATGCTGTTTGCATCTGTCCAATGATTCCACCCAATGGCATTTATGCAGTTTTCTGAAAATGGAATATGCAATAATGTAAATAGGATACATAGGATACATAAGTTTTCTTACACTCCCCACAAATCCATTCTACATTTTATTAAAATGGACATAACTGTTTTCCTAATGCAACGGCCTAACATCTAGTTTTGATTTTCAGGCTTCTTAGATTGCTAATACAATTAAAATTATACTAAGAAAAGGAACAGTTAACATGAGTCAGAGCCAAATGATGTTTCTGGTTAGCTCTTTGACTTTTTTATGTGTAGAAAAAAAAGGATAGTGTATATACAATAATCTATATAAACAGATTACTTAACAGATTATATACAGTAATCCTGTATATACCTGTTGTATAATTATTTGCTTTTTTTTATTTTTCCAACCTATAATCTTCTCCATGACAGGAATGTCAAAGATATTCTAAAGTGGTAAATGATAAGAAAATTATAAAGGATCTTGCAATAAAGATCTTCTGACTTTCAGTGCTACTGGACTCATCAATTTCTAACACTTCACAAAACTGACAGCAGTGAGAAGAAATGACTATGAAATGTTTACTCCAAATACCTAAAGCTAGCACTAAAAAAAGAAAAATTGGAAGTACGATATTGAAGAAGAAACTTGTCAATGGTGTCATTTAACCTACTGTAAGAACAGGGTAATGAGTCCATTTAATGTCACACTTAACAATAAAAACACCTGCAGAATTTCAGCCTGATAAATGATACAATCTCAACTGAACACTGCATGGAAGATTATTACTTCTGATGAAATCAACAAGAATAGAAGGCACGAGCCTCTTAGCAAATAAAGCTTCCAAGTCTGTACCTTGGTTTCTTAAAAAGACAAATGGACAGGCCTGCCCTATTCCAGTGAGTTCCCCATTTTTTCAGCTTAAGAATATCCCTCTCCCAGAGTTTGTGTGGAAGAAATCCTCAATGGATTACCCAGTGACTTTATGCCAGCTATTGTTTTGAGGAAAAAAATAGAAAAAAATAGTTCATTTGACTGGTATTGTCAGGCACTGAGATGAGCTGTCAATGTCACAACAGTCAGACCACAAGGGATTTGCACACCTAGCTCTGTTCCACAAATTTATCTTCTTTTAAATAGTACTCACTATCCACACAATTGTAAGGAAGTTTAGACCTTATCCTCCATTCCTTTAGTGTAGGGAGACCTGTTCATTGATGACTGCAGCTTTGCTATCTTTGCTAGCTCACTTTGGCAATAAATTTTGTTATGCAATTTTTTCCTTTTTTTTCTGGAACCTTCTGTATCTATTTAACTAGGCTTACAGCAGGGCAAGGGTTGGAGGGACTAAGCTAAAAGGCATAAAAATCTGTCCAAAGTCACAGGAAATCTGGAACACCACATGCTGATGTAAGATTACCAAATGAGCTTCACAGACTGGATGCATATAAGCCACTGATAATGCAGAAGAGATAGTGGGCCTGTTTGCTAAATAAACATCACATGGAAGTCATAGAAAACCATGATACTGCTTATGCAAACATATCTATTTGGTTCACCTTGCTCAGGAATTTTCCACAGTAGGTTTACAGGAAAGGGATTCGTTTAATTGGCTTTCTGTTCCTTTACAAAATGGTTTTTAGGGAAAAACAAATCTTTACCTGTTTCATTTTCTCAGTTTATGTTCTTCAGGCAATATATCAAAGAAGAGATTTCAATTCCACTTTAGAATATACCATTTAATTCATAGGAGAATGAACAATAGAGGAAAGGTGTAAGTAACAGTTATCAACTTACTTTTGCAACTGACAGCTTGTCTATCTCAGGCACTGGAATTTCTCTCATCCCCTCACCCTCAGAAAACACTTATATTCTATAGTCTGACTCATTTTCTTTTACTACCTTTAAAGCAGAGAGCTCCTCAGTATTGGTTTGCCACAGAATACACATCCTATCTGCAGCTGCCCTGCTCCCTGCTGCTTGCTTAAACTGTTGTTTTTTCTAAAATTCCTGATATAATCTCTCATGTTTCTCACCAGATCTCAGATATAGGAGTAGCAAATAAACAGTGCAGATTTTTGTTTTCTCTGTTTTGGTGGAATTCTTGCCAAATACAGAATTACTGAAGCTCAACTTTTGCTTTCTATTTGATAAGGACACAATATCAATGGTTTTCCCTATTGACAAGGCTCATATAAAAGCTTCTGTTATTTTCAATAGTAATAAACTTTATTTACCTGCAGATTAATGGGAATTTTAATGGCAGCTACACTCTTCCTTCTCTTCAGTGCTTATGAGAGCCTATAGAAATACTTTTGAAGTGGTTAAAATTTATTCAGTCCTGCAGAAACAAAGCACCAGGTTAATACAAGTACTTTCTTTTGACAAGAACACATAGTTTATCTTAGAAAATATAATAACCTACATATAGTATGATATTTCTAAGCTCAGCCTTCTCATCATACTAGTCTTAGCCAGCTATTCTCAACTGTTTCTGAAGATACCAGCACAGAAATATACTGATCTGGGAGAAGATGGAATAGGAGAGGAAACAACAAAAACTTAATGGTCATGTAAAAGCTATATCTAACTGTCATATTTAAAAATTGGAATTAGTATGGGAAGAAAACATTATTTAAAGAGACCATGGCATTACCTCTATTGCAAGTAGGTTCTGTGACAGTAATATTGAAAGTTTAGACATATCATTTTTCAAATATTAATGCTTAGGCATTTTTAATGCACAGTAAAGAATTTGGACCTATGATGGAAATGGATAAAGCAGATGCAAGTAGCTTAGAATAAAGGGCAATAGCTGTCTGGAGATGTACATCACAATAGATGAATAAAGAATCTCTGTGGAGTACTTAAAAGATTGTTTTGCTCTTTCTGTCCAATTCCGTAATTCCATGTGGAAACTCTCAAGAAAAGATTATTAAGAAAATAATTGAATTTATATTTGTATGGGGACTGCTGAATCAAAGCCAGAACCACTGACTGAGCACCTGAAGAACAGACCCGGTCAGCCGTGGGAGCATAGGTAAAGGCAATTCACCTGTGCAACCGGAAGGGAGACAGGCTCCACCCCTCTTAGACCTCATTTAAGGGATGACTGCTACTGAAGAATGGTCTCTTCTTGGAGTTCTTTCCCTGTGAGCATAGGCCTTCAGAAACAGATGAGTATGCTTTTCCTTTGTTTTGTAACATCATCTTATTTGTGCTGGTCTATTTGCTTTACAGTGCTTTATGTGTCATTTATTCTGAAATGCATCCTCAGCTGCTGAACTAATTCCAGAATATTTTAATGTGTATGTATCCATGTAGGATAGTCTCTAAGTATATGATACAAACTCAGTCTGTTTTCAATAGGCTGATAAAAGCTCTTACTTCTCTTCCTCTGCAGGAAGCAGTCTGGTTCAGAGAAGGACTTCTTGAAGGAAGTTACAGAATGTGATCAAAGGTAAGCTTTTTCAGCATCAACTGAGCTGCTGTTTTTGTTTCTCCTTCACTACTTTATTTCAGTCTTCAGCCTTCATTTCTAAAGAGTAAGCAGAGCATTTACAGTCTATTTATGATTTTCATTTAATTTCTAATGTCTTTTTTTAAAAAAATAGACCTTCAGGAATCACTGGATTTTTACTTGCATTTTATTTCGCTCCCATTATCTCTGGGTCCTCATTCATTTGTAAATGACGTACTTCTACTGAAATTGGTGGAACTATGCTAACTTGCTGGTGATCATCAAGAGCTTTCAACTGAAGGTGATTAGGAAGGAAGAAGTTTACATACAAGTATGAGAAAATATACCTTTCACAGAAATACAGTAGTTTCTTCTCAAAATAGAAGTTAATTTGATTTTGAGCCCTATTGCATCAGACAGAGACTAGTTTTAAGGTCATTAGCAATAGTTAGTGCCTGATATAACACAAAACTCTCAGGTGCTACCCTGATTAGTTTATGGCCCTGCTGAAATGCACCCTATAGTGTTTATTTACATTATATAAGTGAGTGAAGGAAGAGTACAAATGAGTCTTATAGGACACTTCTGCTTGCAGTAGTTTACAGTACACGTGTAGTAGTAGTGGTACACATGCAACCTATTGAAAGATAAGAATATGCAGCTTCTCACAGCACAAATATAGGAGCAATTTTTGACTAAGGCTTGGACTAAGTAAAGTTTCTTCATTATTTACTTAGCAATTGATTTTTGACTACAGTGTAATCCTATTGCCAAAACCTGCATGGACACATGGCTGATCAAAAGCATAAACAGTTTCAACACTAAAGTAAATAAGCATTCAGACCTTGAAAAATAAGTACTAGCCGTTTTCCTTTCGGCATTAAAACACTTATGTTCCTATGCCAAATGATCAGAAGGTTAACAAGTATTTATTTCAATTAATTCATAAGAAAGAAAAGAAGTCTGATTAATCTCTGCTGTCCTTCAGAAATACTCCAAGCTACGACCAAAGGATTCTTAACCCCTGTTTCTCATAGATGGAATACTATTGTTGGTATTACTAGTATGTGGCATGGAAAACAGACAAGGCTATTTTTGCTGGGTGCATGCTGAAATATTCCACATAAGAACTGTCATGGTCACCTTCTAGAGTGGATGATCTGACGCTCAAATATTGGTGACACTCAAATATTTTAAGCAACACAGGGCCTTGACATTGCTAAGCAGCCCTGTGAGTTTATAAGTTAACGCATTTAATGTAAGGTAAGGGTTCTTTATGCTACAGAACATGTTTTCTAACTGCACTTATTCAGCAGTCCCTAAGAATACTAATTTCAGAACTAAAGTGCAGTATTGCAGAAGCTAAGAAGCAAGTCTGTAACTTAATCATCAGATGGATAAGGTGACAAAAGCAGTGCATCAGGAGCATCATCTTTGCAGGTTCCTGGAGTGTTTGTACAGTACAACACCTGTATGAAGAGCAAGAATGCATTTATTTGAAAACTGTTTTTACTACAGAACTCATTTGAGTACTTGACCACAATTAAAACATTTATTACCTCTGCTACACCAGTCACAATAATAAAGATTTAAAGGTTTTTGAAAGGGAGCAGAAATAGTTCTGGTCATTTAAAAACTTATTAAAAATCCACAGAAGTCTATCCACACTTGGACAAATGCTGTGGAGGAATCAGCAGCTCAGTCAGTTGTTAGCAATTATTCAAGAATCTTGGTTTGTTTTTTTTGTGTGTGTGAAGTGTTACCTCAATTTTCCTTCAAACAGATTAGATCTGAAGCATTTGTAAGGTCAAATTATCAATTTTTCTGTAAGGCTTATTCTTATTCTTTCACTAAGTACTTCTACATTTCTCTCACTGTGAAGGGCTTTCGGGATATGTTCACATAAGAGCTAAGAGGAGAAGTTGCTCTTAATTAAAAATAGGAAGTTGTTGTTGCATACATTAACAGGTATTTACAACGTCAGCAAGAAGTATGAAAAGATGAATAGAGCAGCAAAGGATGCACGAGCACAGGTGCAGTGGTGGATATCAGAACTTTCAAGGAAGTGACAGCGTGGTGAGTGTAAGGGTGACTTTGAGAGTTAACTTGCTGTGTTTTAAAATGGGGAAGTGATCCATGGAAAATTTTTTAGTAAATCATAAGTTTAACTAAATCACTTCAGCGTACTCTAATAGCAGTTTACTATGCTGCTGTGATTTATTCCACATACATAACCTTTGTAACAAAGATTCATGGTATCTGTTGATGAACTGTTGGGAGAATAATACAACTAAGGAGAAGAGTTGATTTAGAGAAAATCCTAAATTATCTGGTAACATGTGCTTTGGACTTTTGAAGCTATTTTTGAACTCAGCTCAAGTTGCAAGCAACTGCCCTCCTTTTCTCAGCATCTGGAACTATATTAAAAAAAACAGTGAAAAGTAGGATATAAGTGAAATTTAGAGAAAATGAATACAAACTTTAAGTTGTACAGTAAGACTTGAATTCTTTTAACAGTCTAGAACTAGGCTAACACTGTTCTCATTATAAGAAATTCTGGGGATAACAACTGGAAGGGTTCACTCAAAGTGAACTCCATTCATGCTCATTTAGGGAACTTTATTTAGAAAGTCCTGTATCCATCTGCTAATGGATATTAGACTAATGTGATTATCAAGGTTACCACTCCAAATGCAGACTTCTTACAGGAGAAAATTATTCATGTTCTAGTTGGGCACGAATTTGCTAAAATTAGGGCTTTAACAGCTTTCACAGTGTCTTTTGTCTGGCATCAGTGTCTGTTGTTGACTGCACCTTTTACAATTGTCTCATACCTGCCAAATTAAGTACTGTACTTAAAAAGAAAAAAACAGCTCTCCACACTACAAGCGTTTGCCATTTTGTACAGATTCCTGGACAGGCAGTATTTGCTTTCTCAATTACACTTGTGTAGAATGCTTTTAAGTAGGTAGGTTATGAAATACTGTATAAACATTCAGTGGCTGAAAACTATAAATTCTTAGGTCAGGAGCAGAAAGAATTTTACTTGCAGAAGATACATTTGTTTAGTGTAATCAAAATTAGAATATTATTACTTTTCTAATGAGCACCAAGTCACAGTGCATTTACCATTGAGTAGCTACTATGCTTAGTGGAATCTGCCTAGCAGAAGTGTCAATGCTATGCTTATGTAAACATCCCCAGCATGACAATGCAAAGGAACGGAAACAACAGTTGATGACCTGATGAAATCAGTTCCTACATCTAAATAAAGGCTATAGGTGTAAATTCGTCTTCAAAAGATCCTATCAAAGAAAGGGAAACCAAAGCAGGACTCTACAGAATGTCCTTCCAGGAAAGGAAAAAAAAAAATTGTTCTGAAAACTAGGTTCACACAGCCACGAGGTTTGGGACCTTCATCAGCTGAATATAAAGAATCTGTAAGATGAATGGAGCAAATAAATCACTTAGAAGACAAACCAAATTAAGAGAGCTGTATTAATACACTGATCTGTTTTCTGTAATCTGATTTCTTCACAGATATAATAACTAATTTCTCATACTTACATTTTGATAAATACGCTCCTATTCAATTTATCATCTCTTCAGTAATCTGCTAGATACTCTATAATAACAATTACAGAGCAGCAAGCAAATCTGGAGCATTCTATTCTGCAAGCTGTATTCACCAAAATACAGGCAGAATGTGGGAACGATTTTAAACATTTCAGTATTTTTTGAGCATTAGAGTTTGAGGTCTCATTATCCTTTTCTAAGTTACAAGCACCATAGCAGAAGCAAATCAACTTTTTTTTTTTTGTCCCCCCGAAAGAGACTTATTTGCCTCTTCCTTTAAGAAACAGACTAATCTTATGGCAGTATTTGAACAAGATAGAAAGGGCAATATCTAGGAAGACAAAAATTTTTGGGGAACATGCTGGATATTTGGGTGAGGAGTGAGTGACCTGTCACAGAGAATCCTTGGAAGGGACCTTTTCTGCGTTCCTCTGCACTTCTTATCTCTGGATTTCACCACAGTATTAAGTGAAGCATAATTACTTACAGTGAAGCCAGACAACTTACTTTGCAAAATGCTCTTAAATAGCAGAGACATCCTTGCCCATTTACTTTTGTCAGCCACTTCAATCAGGAATCTATACGTTGTAGTTCCAGGATGCCATAAATTTTTACATAATAGCCAAAAAGGGTAGTGCTCATACTGATCATTCTGTATTTTCAGATTTATTGCACTTACCTCAGAAACATCCAGAGAGAAGTGTTAGGTTTCACACGGTTGTCAGCTGAGGATATTGTGAAGTTCTCAGTGATGCCAGCTTTGTTTCCTGGGGAAATGTTCCATGTTTGTTTTTCTCTTGAGGCTCTTGGCTGTAGTACAAATGTTGTGTGTCTGGGTAAAAACTATTTCAGAGTATGTGCTCTCAGTAGCCTGGCAGGTCACCACACAGCATGACTCTGTCTGCAAATGGTGATATTTTTGTTCCAGCCTTGATAAACGCAAATGTTTTTTAAATCACATAGTGAAGAAATACATGTTGATTGATGCCACAGAAAAATTGTCTGCAGTGGAACAGGAAGCAGTACTCTTCTGCTCT
Source organism: Oreortyx pictus (assembly GCA_036925125.1). Lineage (NCBI taxonomy): Eukaryota > Metazoa > Chordata > Aves > Galliformes > Odontophoridae > Oreortyx > Oreortyx pictus. Next base: position 75,217,975 of record JAUPFR010000001.1, on the reverse strand, counting down.
TTCCTCTAACAACCTTATTCTTTCCACAGTCAGAACAGAAAACAAGAGAATGCAAAGACATTACCTGCTTCTGCCTGCATCCATGCTTTTTCTCTTCAACTTGCTCCTGAATCCTCGCCTTGTCACTTAGATTACTCTTTTCCTGAAGAGCTGCCTTCCTCATTCTTTTAGGAATCCAGTTTACTCTCTTAACACAGGATTCTGTATACAATAGTTTCAAGAGCATCCTTTACACTAAGTAGTTACAGTTGTTGACGTGTAGCTCAACATTCCTTCCCTTGAAAGAATTTTGGTTCTTATCTACCTCATACTGGGATCCTCTACAACTGCTCTCCTGCAGAACCTCTGTGAGAGATCAATAGCACTACATAAAGGAGGAACAGAATCAAGCTGTACCAGTGTTGGCAAGTGCTGAAGTGCAGCACAGCGGGAACAAACGCACAGAATAAACAGGTGGTGCTGTAGATTCGACATCTATACCACTGGAGTTTTACTTTGGGCTAACCATCCTGGTCTCAAGGACTAATCTCATTAACAGATGGAGAGTGCCAGGGGCGTTTCTAAAGAGCGCTTTGCAGTTTAGCTTCCTGTGGAATAATGAAGATTATGCAATCCACAGCCACTCTGCAATTCAAACCAAAACACAGTTTGTGGAGATATCGAGGGGGTGAACTTTGAAAATGCATTTCTAAAATAAGCTAAAACACTGACTGGATTGCTGCACTAAGTTACATCTTTAAACTTCTTTTCCTTTTTTTTCCCCCCTTCAGTACTGGTTTGGAAGCTTTCTAAGATAAAGCAATGTGCTGTCTTTAGCAGTGGCACCAGTGATGGTGGTAGGAACAGCTTAAGTGATGCAATTGTAGTAAAGCTGAAAATGTCTCTTCTTGACTTTCTCCTTAATACTTGAAGAAGCACACAGTGTAGCTCTGTCTTGGAGAATTTTTTATTAAAAAAGTACCCTGCAGCTCGAACCAAAGATTAGAAATTAGAACAGTTAAATCATTATAAAAGAATGTGTATACAGCATAGCAGAATTAATTTCAAAACCCTTCCTCAAATGTAATATTTATCATACCCGTATACTGTTTTCAATATTTCTGAAATGCTGCTTGGCTGAGCCATGCTTATCAATGCAACTGTGCTGCTGAGTGTAGTGCTATCAGAGACAACCAAGTCAGTGACCAGGTTTGCAGTATCTCTGCCTATGCTAAATGTATAATTTCACACTGAGAACATTAACTCTATTATGGGAAGTAGCTGTAACCCCAAATCCAAACATTGTCCAGTTCTGAAGAATTTCCTAATAAATTCTAAAAGCAAGGGGGATTCTGGCAGACTCCTGGTTTTCAGTGAGATCTTATTCCCTTCATTGTTGTGTATTTTGTGGGGTTTTGTTTATTTACTATTATTATTCTACTTAGATCTATTCCTTCCATTAAAATGAAACTATTTTTGACAGTGTCACATGAGTTTTGCAAATACTGCCAGCTGTTAACATGCTTTAATGGGATTTAAAAGGTGTGAATTACAAGACCAATAGCAAAAATTTAAGGAATGCCTTCAGCTATTAAAACTGTAATAGATCTCATGTTCTCTGTCCAGTGTGCAATTCTGGAAGCACTATTATGAGCTGGATGCAGTACTGTGTTAAGGTTAGTACTCAGCTTAGCAGCTGTGATCAAAATGCACATAGAATTGAGTTGCTGAGTGTAATGTTATTTTTTATGTTGGCTTTCTTTATAGCAGAATTGCATCTTCAACTACACTTCCTTCAGAAAGTCTACTGAATGTTTTTCCCACTATATGTGCTCAGCCTAAGAGATAAATACAGAGAAGTATCAACCAGTCATAATATGCAAATTCTAAACAGCAGAAATGACTTAAAATTTTTAGTCCAACCTATTTATGTGTCCCACTGGCAGCTTATGAGCAATACAAAGCACAGTGACCCATGACATTTTTTGCCTAACTCCCAGTGAAAGGAAATTGTGGCTTACAGATGAGAGAAAATTTTACAATTAAAGAGCAACTAAGAAAGGGATGTCATGAAGTTAACTATTGTCAGCTAAATTTAGAGCATCTGAGTACATTATCTTTCACCTTTGTCCATGACAAGATATGAACTGTTCCTAGATTTACTTGCATTGCTTAAAAAGAAAGGTTAATGAGATCCAAAGGTTTGTAGAGATCAGTAACTGAATTTGCTATAATTAATGTATCTTTTTCTTTAGACACTATTAATGCAGAATTCAGAATCTTAATTCCAGTAAGAAACCCTCCCTGAAACCTGTGTATTTAATTTCATCATTCAGACAAAAGTCCCAATTCTCAGTCTCAAATCTTTTAGAGAAAGGACTGTGACTGTTGAGATCAAACATTAGCAAAGCAGAAAATATCTTGGAAAAATGAGCCTCCTTTCCTCTCTACTCGGCTGTTTCTAGTGTGCATTATTTCTGACCTACGCTGACAGACTAGCATGTACTTAGTCCTGGTAGTTACACTGCTAAAAAAGAGAACTCTTCAGCACTGTTTGTAGTCAATCATTAACAAAACACAGAGTATAAAACTTAACAGTTCCTGTCTAGAGAGTCGTCTGCAAAGACACACTTACAGGTTTTAAAACCTATAAATGACCCCTATAACTCTTAGATGCTGCTCATAGCCACCCTCTTATGTTCTTTCAAACATGGTTCCTTGACAATCAGAAGCACAATTTCAAATTTATCATCTATTTCTGCAGCATAGTAATATTCTGGTGTAACTTCATCTCTGTAATTGATCTTTATATGAAGCACCTGCCTTGGAAGGTTTGCTAACAGCTGTCACATATTTGTGTGACCATCTACATTTTATACACTATCACAACTTTCTTATGCCAACAGTATTGTCTCACCCTCTTGCAGCTCTTGCTCTCTGAGATACTGACCCCTCAAAAATGAGGTGAAAAACAGAGCTGCCAGAAGATGGTCTACCCATAGCAGCAGAAAAAATTGGGGATGCTTAAGGAACTGTCTGAAAACAATAAAGAAAACCTGAATGCTAAAAAGCCAGTTATGGGATATCAAAATTCTCAATCGATGCTGTTAGCTTTCAACCTACTGCAAAGATGAACTCTGGTCACTTGCACCAGCTACCACAACTTTTCACGCATTTCAGCAGCTGTGTGTAAGTTAAGTGTAAATCTGCACTTAAAAACTCGTAAGGGAGGGTAAATGCAACTGAACCTGGGAAACAAGAAGCAATCTAGAGTACAGAGAAGTATCTAAAGTCAATGGTTATATATAAAAAATCAAAACAACGCCTAAAACACTTACTATGAATATAAGTACAGATGAGAAAGCTAGAATTCAGTGGTGCTGAGAAGTACTGAACAATAGCAACCTATTTTAGTAGCTGTAATGCCTCCTCCCTAGGTAGGCATGCTGTTCATAACCTATGTCACCACCTGGCATTACAGCTGCTGAAACTATCTGGTGTCTACATAAACCTCACAGGGTAACTGCCTCACTATCGTGAATAGACACTATTTTCACAACATGCCTCTGTGGTAGGAAAGTATTAGCCCTCTTTCACAGACGGGAAATTGAAGTCTGAGTAGACTACTTTATCCAAGGTCAGTCACAATGTCTGTTGTCCATGCTGGGAAATGAGCAGACATCTCCACTGTCCTATACCCGTACTCAGCCAATATGGCATTTAATTCTATCATTATTTTTATATCGACTGTGACCTTAACTTAGACGTGATTTCAGCTTAAAATAAGCTGCTGCTTACAAGTCTCCTTGAAAGCTTGTAAGGAGTTAACACAGCTGAAGCTAAAACTTTCAGTAAATGTCAGCTATTTTTTACAGCCCACACAACAGTATGATATTTTTTTTTCTACAAACAACAAGGACTTTTAAAAATAATTAAAGAGAAAAGTAGGTCAATGTCAAGGATTAAGTGGTACAGCAGCATAAAGTTAATCAAAGTTAGTATTTAATTCACGATCTCATTTTATTGTGTTCCAGACTGTATTTTCAAATGAAGTGCTAAAATGGAAATAGAATACTTTCACTTCTTGTCAATTCTCAGCGTTTCTAACATGAACTACATAATGTCATATCTTCCACTGCCGATAAACCACATCATGCCATAGGGTTCTTTGATTTATACAGTACAGCAGAAAGGGTTAGACCCAAAATCTGAAACTTAAAAGCACCGAATTTACTGCCAAATAAAACCAACCATGTGGACATTTATAATAAGGTTAGCAGTTATAACACTTCCAGTTTGTATGCCTATAATTCTCATTTTCTTTGTATGAATAAAAAAACTTCACATATGTAGAAAAGCTTTTACTTTATGCTTTCAGATGGTGATTATCTAGAAACCATTAACATGAGAAAAATTGCACCTTATGGTAAATGGAGAGATGAAACTAGTGGTAAACAGAAATAAATAAAGGTGTCATTAGGAAAGCTCAATAGGCAAACGTAACTTGCTGTTATCCTGTTGTGAATTTCCTGGGCAGCCTGAGCTGGTGGGGGGCAGCCCTGCCCATGGCAGGGGTTGGAGTGGGTGCACTTTGCTCTGCTCCAGCCCAAGCCGTTCAACGATTCTATAGTTCTGTGCCATCTGAATAATGTACATCATAGTTTTAAAGATCACAGATTAAATAAATAAACTTTTCTCTGGACAAAATCCTCATAATTAGGTGCACAAAGTTAGGAATATTTTGTTTTTCATGCTTGTTTACCTGGCATCCAAAGCATGGACATTGCATTACAGAATGAACTGTCTGCTTATGTTTCTGAACAGCCATTTTAAATCTCTGAACTCACAAAGCTAAGTCAAAGAAATCAAGAAAACCAAGCAATAACAAAAATGGGTACATAATACTTTTTCATTGCTGAGTTATGAAGAAAAAGACAAACCACAGTATTACTAACAGAGTCCTAATCTCTCTTTTACTATATGTCAAGATGATGTGAATAGTGAAAATCACAGGAATCGCTATGCACAGCACCTAAGCAAAGCTCCATTAATACTAACAAGGGCCAGAGAACCCTGGGACACCCATAGCAGTTGCTATAAATTCTGGAGAGTGGCCTAAACTTTTACACATCCCTGAAATAGCACATAAATTTATAATTTAACACACATTATTTTAAATATATTTTAAATATAAAATATCTCTGCTGTCAGTGGCTGCTTTTCCATAGAGAAAACTATTCAGTCTATTTTGAACTTTAATTCTCTGTATCTTTATTCCCATTACAGCACATCAAAGTATAATTGCATATGACAGTATGTGTCTGTGTGGTGTACTTGAAGCTGTTAGACTGCCAACTAAACTGCAGTCTAAAAATATCATTGTTCATTTGCTGGAACATTGTCTTACTGTGGTAATTGTGAGCTGTAACAAGTTTCCCCCCTACCTTACCCATCTCGGTGCACTGTGGTGCAGTCTGTAAGTACCACACTTCTGTTGTCCAATGATCAGCACAAAAGCATGCATACAAAAAGATGAATTTCAAAGTAAAAAGAAATGAAAAAGTCACGCAAAGAACTGTGTCATAGGAAACAATGGACATATTGCAACAGACATATATGTAATTCAGCATGCAGCTGTTCAAGTTCAACTGAAAGAACAGTGATTTTATACATAGTTGATGCAGTACAGACTGAGAGAAAAATGAAAAAGTGTCTCCAACATGTAGAAGGATTTTATTTGCCTCTTCTTCTGCTTAAATTCTAATTCCTGAACTAGTGTGATGTCGTTCTACAGGAGATACGGTTTAAACTATTTGCTCTTATTTTTCGAAGACAAAGGGACTTTAGTCCTAGCAGTGCAGAGGTTGGTACCCTAAAGAATTTAATGACCTCCTGTAACATACAAATACTGAGAAACACAAATCCCTTAATCCTGTTGCTGTTTTGCTTTTAGTAGTGGATTAAACACATGCATCTATTTCTCTTTCCATGATTTGTTATGAACAGTACTGAGACATGGTAGGCGTTGTCAGTCTCTAATTTACAACAATTATACGAACAATTAGAAGCAATTAGCACAATGAGGCTCTGATTTACAGTTAAAAAAAAAAAAGCCACACACACAAAAGCAAGAGGTGGGAGTTAGTGGATGTTAGTTTGAATAAGAAGTGATTTTATCTCCTCTTTAGACAGTCACTGAAATATTTAACCTCTACTGGCTATATTGAGTATTTCTTCTAAGTGGGATTAGTCTAATCACTAAGACCAGGAGAACCTCACTGTATTTTACAAGACATGCCACCCTCGAATCAACTACAGCTTTCATTGAACTGTGGACAAATTCTCCACAAAAGGAATTTCAGCAAGTTACTTACAATAGATATAGAAGGCTGGGCACTAAGAAAAGCTGTGTCTGTGCTAGTGCCAAGTGGTTTAGTGGTATTGTTGTTTCTGCACTTACATCCTGAGAATTTGCCCTTCTTTTGCTGGTGTTATGAGAAAAGCCCGACTTGTAGAAAAAGTAGGAGAAAGCTAGCAGTTTCATAATGTGATAAGAGAACTGAACTATTACAGTCTATTTGGAAATGTCCTTGGAGCTTTTACTTAGGGTTCTCTGGGGAAAGAAAACTCCTAATAGGCCAATAGTAATGACAGCAAATAGAACTGATATCTATCAGCTGTTGTATACCAGGAAAAACTGCCTCCTGTTTGTTTTAAAATGACAGTCTAACCACATCTACACTAAATTACACGTTTTCTGGAAAAGGCTCTTTTCCTGTTTGTTATTTAGTAAGTGAATAAAATAAATACATAAATAAAAACAGTGGAAAATTGGTACAAGTAGCCTTGCTGAAATAACACATGAAGACACATAATCTTTTCATCACTAGACTGAGATTCTAAGACACAGTGCAGTCATGCTTTAGCATTAGTACACAATATTCTGCATTTCTCTCCATTTTCTAACGATCTCCGCATTGAGGTTAGACAATAGTTTTGAGATGGGTTGAGTGAGGAAATGCGGAAACACAACTTTCAGCAGTGAAAGGTACAGAGAATTCTGAACAAGGAATCATATGGGAAGAGGGGACTGAAAATAGGGTTGCCCTTCTGCTTTTTTTTTCTGAGAATCACTAAATCATTTCAGTCAAACTCCAGGAAGCAAATGTAGATAACTTAATGACGAAAAAGGCTGACTTTCACAATACTTTCTGCAAAGACCCCAAACAGTGTTTGTTACATATATCACTCTTGTTGAGATGATCTGGTAAAAATGAAGAATCTTAACTACACTGAAAAGTTTTCCAGCAACTACATTAACTATAGGAAAGAGCAGACTGACTTATTTTTTTGTTTGTTTTGAATAAGCATGTGGAGAAAACTTCTCTTAAAATTAAGAAAAAGATTTAATAAATTCAGCATAAATGCACTTGGAAGAAGTCCTCTAGGCTTCTATTTACCACAAACACAGCATCCTATGAGCCAAATCTGAAAGATCTTGGTTTCTGTTGACAGAAAACTTCAGTGCATAGGCTTGATGCCTTAGTGGCACTAGAACTCTGGGACATAAAAGAGCTTGTACTTGTTGCTCAGTGCAGCTACTGAAGGTCTTGTTGCCTTCTTTCCTTCTAACCAATCCAATGTGCAGCAGAACCAAGGCAGTTTGTGTGTAAAGCGCAGGCCTGGATCATGTCCATGAAATAGGTCTCTTCCAGCAGTGCTACAGCTGCTGCAATCTGTCAGGTACAGAAATACATGGTAAGTTAAAAATGAATACTGCCAAGTGTCAGGGTGAAGAACATCCAATTAAAACAAATGAGAATGTACAAGAAATTACATTATTTCGTTGTAGTAAATTACCCTTTCCTTAAAATGACCTTAACACTCTGGTCAGAGTAAAGATGAATATGGATTATTTAGTATATTCTAGAAACAACATAATGGCTGGGAAGCATAAAGAAGGAAAAAAAAAAACACAACAAAAACCAAATCACCCTAAATAAACATGTAAGTCTCCATCTTATCTATTAGTGATCTTGGACGTTTTCATGCACAATATTTTGTAGTGTTTCTACTGTTTTGAATTTTAATTAATTGATAATTAATAATCCAATCTTACTGTGTGTGAATATGCAACAGGCAAAATATTTCTTCTTCACTCTTTTGTTTTAAGATCCTATTTGTGGCACTTCCTTATGTTCCCAGTGAATGATGCTGGGCCAAAAAAGACAAATAAGAGAGGTAGGTTCTCTCTATTTGACTGGTAAATATGACTGATAGCAAAAATGCAGCTAAGAAATTATGAAGAAACCAAATCAAATAACCAGATATGCTTGATTCATTTTGAATTTAATTATTACAGTACTAAATTGTAATGTTGTGATAAAAATCTGAACTGAGAGACAGGTTTAGTTTAATTAAGATTCACAAAGGCAAGTTTTCCAATATTCTAAACTTACAAATGCTATGATCAGATCAGATTTCTTGATTCCAAGGAAAATAATTATGTGCCTAAAATTAGACACTGACAGAATTTTCCACAAGTTTGGGCCTTAAGTGATGAACTATGGGACATGAAATGGCAAATTAGGGAAAAGCTAGACTCTAGAAAGGTAGGATGCAAAGAATACTGGTCAAGATCCATCTCCCCTTGACTGCTGACTGATCACCTTTAAGGACTTGGCTAACCTGTGATTTATTTTAACAGTACAGACTGTATAAATGAATAAAAAACTCACTATGACAGGAGAACTAAGAAGCAACTAATGTAAAGACATCACAAATATTAGCCCTAGAGGAAAGTGCTACTAGTCGAGGAAAAAGAAGGGATTGATGTCTCTGAGTCAAAATAATAAGAGCTATACTGCAAAGCAAGATGTTTTTTTTCCCATGATTTCTTAAAATAACTGCCATGCCTCTCTCCCACCCCAAAAATTTCCAAATCAGTTGACTTGACTGAGTGCTCTTATTTTTCAGTCAAAAGATTAAGAGCATCCCTAGGATGATCCATTGAGCTTACACAACAGTTTACACATTCATTTAAAAAAAATACTAATCCTGTAACCAATAGGAAGTGGATTTGTATTCTTATTACACATATTTCCAAAATAAATAAAAAGAAAAGTTGGCAGGGAATGTTCCATGAAAATGTGCAAGACTGACAGGGAATCAAATGAATATATGTTGCTATGTTTCTGCATTGGAAAATTGGAGTTATACCTACTTCTTTCCCTTGGTCATCATCCTACCTTGGGCATTTTTAACATGAAAACTAAAATATCACTGTAATGGTATAAGATGAATGTGAAAGAACAGGCACTCCTACCCATTTTTATAACCACATTTTCTTCCCTCCAGCTCTCTACCCATGAAAGTGCATACCTACAAGAAATAAATACAGATGGGATATCTTCTATGTTTTGGAGAAACCTATTAAAATATGACTAGATCCTGAAGCTTGGGTTACTGAAATTGCTACACGTTTTCAGAGAAAAACTGAATTTATAGAACAACCACCTGTATAAAACCACAAATGCAAGGAAACAAATGAGGTTAAGGAAAGTGGAGGGGGAATTACTGCAGAATTTAATCTACTCTGGAATATTTACTGGGCACAAAGGCACCTGACACTTCATCAGAGGAGGACAAAGAGCCCAAACATTGATCCTGATGTTGGTAGTAAAAATGCTGGCTTCTCCACTGATGTTAACTTCCACAATTCCTATGCAAGTGGCGCTTTGATCTAGAGCCAGCACGCTTCAAGTGTTTGTGAACAGTACTTGGATTTTGATTAAGAAATTGGATAACCTCTATTTCAGCTCATGAGAGAAGCAAGTTTCCATTTTTTTTCTGTATATTCACTAAAAAAAATCATAATCCCTGTATTGAATATTGCCTGTGATTTTTTTTTTTTTAATTAAGGTGAATTGTGCTACTGGATGTGGTATAGGGAACAGATGAATCCTAGTGTTATTGAATCTAGCAGGAGAGCTGCTATTGGCACAAACAAAGCCTTAATTCCAATGGTGTCTTCCTAATTCTGTTTTGGCTCTGATAAATAACATCAGGCAAATGTTTTCACCTCCCTTCTGCTTGCCCTCTCTGGCTTTGCTTCTCTTCAGTCACTTGTGACACTCTCTCTGATGGACTTCTGACTCTCTTACTACTAAGTAGAGAGCTCCTAAACACAATGACATTCTTATATCAGTCTACAGTTATCATCTTTCTACATAAATGACAATATAAAAGCAGACCATCATGAAATACATAAGCAGTCTTTTTCTTTGGGGCCAGCTGCGGAATTGCTGGGGATGAGTACTTGCACATGAACTCGCACTGAAGAGAATCTTTTGATAGCTACAGAAAACATCACATGCCTAATACAGAAAACTACAGTACTCTTGAGACACGTGGCACTGAAATCATTGTATTGATGCAGAGTACCTATAAACCAGATGAGGTGAGAAAATCAAGAATAAGCTTTCACACTGCATTCTTTCACTTTTACTTGCAGCATAGATTACAGACGATAAGCCTGTTTCTGTTTCACAAAGCGTATGGCTTGTCAACGCTTACCCAGAACAGGGCAATTTAGGATGTCAAGTGTTACTTGAGAAACGTCCTTTAACTTTCCTTAATTGTCAAACTTTAAGAGTTAGCTTAAATTTAATTTTGTTGCATTTAAGGTCTAGTTTTATGATGATATAATTTATTTTGGACATTACCGGTGACATTGTTCTGCCTGTCAATGGAAACATGAAAGAATATCATCATAATGAATATCCATGGACTCACATAAATCATTCAAAACTTCAGATATGCATGGAGATTTTACATTGACCCTGTAATGACTTTAATAAAACTGTTTCAACCTCGGCTGTGTCAGCAAGGGAGACATGAAATGATGGTACAGCCACAGCACCTCAACATTTAAATATTTAGGAAAAATACTGATAATTTTCTTTTAGTAGTGCTTAATGCTTCCCAAATTGCAGCCTCACAGTACATTACCATATGCCAGAAACCCGTGGGATTTTCTTTTTATGTTGCCTCATAACATCAGGGAGCTGTAGTTATTACTTGAATCAAATCATTTAACAACAGATATTAGGAGTATGTCAATTCAGCAAAATGAAAATGTGAAACTTTAATTTAGCTTTAATTTAGTCACAGGAATGAAGGTGATATCACTGATAGTTTGGAGGACTTAGACTGTGACTGTAATTTCTATCATGTCATTGATACTCCTGCTAGAGTTATTAAAACTACTCTTGTTTAATTTTATGGGGTGGACAGAGCCTTAGAGGACTTTCTTTGAGCAGTCCAAGGCAAAGCATTTTTACATGAGCCCCATCACTGGTGTTATATCACTGATTAAAGAAAAATTCCATGAATCAGGATGGAGTTCAGCATCTAGCATGGCAAGGAATCAGACTCTCCTGGTAGGTGAGACCTTGAAAAAAAGCCACTTACACTGTTTCAGTTATAGAAGAGTTGCATTTTAAAATTATAGCCTGACCTTCTTCAAAGTGAACTGCTTTTTGCTTACCAGGAAAGACTGTCAAAGATCTGTGAAGGCCATGACACAGAAACTTTTATAAAAGCACAACTGCTATGGGATTTGTAGGTGGAAGGGAAGAACACTGCTGAGAGAAAAAGATCTCCAGGGAACTTCTGGCCTTCATGTGTGTAAAGGACAAGCCCTTCTCGAGTCTGATAAAGAAAAGCACTCAAGTCTTCTCTAGGAGAAGTTAGCAACTATGAAATATCAGATTAAATTTTCTATGCTCTTTGTGGGAATTACTGTAAGGGCAGAACACAGATAATGAGAGATTAATAAGTCAAAAGTAAACATAGCTGTTTTACTCCAAACTACACTCATGCAATTGATTAAGGTTCTAGATATTAAAATCTGCAATCAGCAACATGCTCATTTGTCATTCGCAGACCGTGGTCCTGCAGTTCTGAGATTAAAAGTCCAAGGTAATGATGTGATTTACTATCTCACAGGTATACAGAGGAAACATGTCCTTGAGAAGAGTGAAAGATATCAACTGAACACATTTCTGGATGCAAGAAAGAGACAATGAAGTGTCAACAATAACGTTTTAGGTATATATTTTTTCTCCTTGTGACCTGGATGTTCTGCACAATGCAAATATAACTGGAAAGCAAAATAAATGATAAAGTTGTGAAAGAAGGAATTGCTAATCTTCCTATTCCAAGACAACCATATTTTCAAAGCCAAAGCCTGGAAAGATGCACCTTGAGATGCACAGTGAAATCAGTGGAATTAATGAAATAGTGGAATTCTGGTGAAATTAGACCAGAAAAAGAAACCTACACGGATTGTAGCTTCCAGGGGCTGAAAGGAAAAAAAGGAGTTTTTCTTCTCTAAATCCAACTCCTTATCATGTTTCCAAAACCAAATAAATGAACTCCATAGCAACAGGTTACCAGAAACAAGCATAAAAATAAATAGATTTATCAATCATCCTCTGTCTTTGGACGAACTATCTTCAGTCTGTCCCTTTAAGGTTTCTCTCCTGCTGCAAGCACTACTGTATTATCAGTTTCTTTTCCCTTGTCTATTTTTCAACCCTTGAAAATTTTCGTCTTCTGGTTTTCTAAGCTCGTTTTCCTAAACATGCCCATTTACTGTATTTCATTTTCTGTTTCACACATTCTTCTTATAACCCTATCCAGTGGCAGTACCTTCCATCCATCCTTATTTGCAGTGCCCTGTTCCTTTGTGCATTTGCACATTTCTCCTTCAACCCACGTTCTTCGTGCTTAACATCAACATGTGTTATGTTTTACTGTCCCATGCCCCTCTAAGGGAAGCCACTCATATGGATGCCAGAGTACTGCAATTTGCTACTCAGCAATTTTTCTGTTCAGCACCTTGCATATTTCTGAATGTCCATGGAAAAATGAATAGTGAAACAAACAGCAACAACAGCACCGTCACAAAAATCCCACCCTCAACAGATGATTTCATGCGACAAAACAACCCCTCCCCTCTTCTAATACAGTATTCAATGACTATACCTTCTCCTTACCAGAGTCACTGAAAAAAAAACATGTATAGCCTTCATACCCACCAAATCCAAATCAAGACTGAACAGTTTGGGGCATATGCATAGAGATGAACAAGCTGCACTTCAGTTAGCAAAAGCTCAGTGTATAGCAGCAGAAATAGTGCCGTTAGGCACTGACAGTGCTAGCCCTGGGATTCTCTGATTATCAGACCAACCAAGGATGTTATCTGGCTGCAGGTGAGCTAGATTAAGATGTCAGTGCTTCTCGCTGTACATTGGGCTATCAATGACTGTAACATAACAGATGTATCAATGTAACTACTGGATCACTCCCTTATCAAGTTGTATTGAAATGATCTGGGTTGGAAAAATCCATTCTTTAAATACCGCAAGCAAGCTCAGTTTCTTTGACAAAACTGAAGATATAATCTATCTCATATGCCAGCAGAAGAGAATGCCAAATGACTTTCCTGTTCTATACAGAATACAAACAGATTTTAGAATGGTAGTCTGTGATTTAAGCAAAGAGTGCAGCCAAAGAACTACAGAAGTTACTTGAAGGTCATAAATATTTGAGATACAGACTTTAGATTTGTATGGTGAACCTGTAATTCCTTTATTTATCTGTCAAATTCGTGTGAAAAGAATGATGAAAAATGAAATGAGTATGTTTTCTAATACCAAAAGATGAATCTGACTGAGAAATGATATACTGCCTCAGCAGAAGGGTGGTATTTTTAAAAATCCAACTTGAGTTAAATATGTCTCATCTAAGATCTAATGAAATATGTGTGCATTTTAAAAACCCTCACATTGTTTTTCACATAAAATATGTGCTAACTTATAAATCTATCTGAATGCAATCTTTTTATTGGCAGTGTATTCTTGCATCTTACTCGCAGATGTAAATGTAATTGTAAACTTGTCAGTCTCAGGTAATGAGTTACAGTGGAATGTTTTTGTGCAGTTAATTTCAACTTCAGAATTTGTGTAAGAGTTATGTGGTGTACCATTGCCACAGCAGTTCTAGATTGCATTTTATTCTCCTCGAACAGTGTATTAAAAAGCTTAATTTGCCAGCTTTTGTATGTCATTCGCCTGTTTTTCTTTACCAGCAATGTATTCCTCAAGGCAAATAACTGAGGCTAAGTTCAGTAATTCAAAGTTATTCCTACGCTAATATTTAATAGTACACATTCCTTATTCGAGTGTCATTAAGAGTACAGATCAATTTCAGGTGGCATTTAGAAGACCGACTGATTGCTCAAAGCCCTCTCTCCCCTAAACTCAGGCCTTAGGGGTTTGTTCCCATTGAGTGACGGGTTCCATGTGTTGGTTGAGAAGGACGTACAGCAGTGATCTCCATCTGAATGAGCTCAGATCAGTAAAGTGGCAAAAAAATTACCCATTTCTTCTTGATGGCTTAGTTTCTTGCTGATTCGACTAAACAAAAATCTGCCATTACAGACTGCTCTTACAGCTTTTTAGGTCGGGTGGGACCTTGGAAAGCATTACTGCGGAAAATAAAGCACGGAGAACACATGGCAAGGTATCTGTTTCTTTGTTACCTTTCTTGTAATGACTATTCTAAAAATGCTGCCAGCTTTATGAAAGCATTTGGCTCACCAGAGTCAGACAAGTGCCAAAGCTGGCACAAGGAAAAAAAACCAGCAGCGAATACATACCTGGGAGTCATCTTTTTTAGCCCCAATGAGCTGTTGGTTCACCCTCTCTCATGGGACTGTGACCTTAAACAAGCTACACAGGTGTTTGGGAATGTATACACTCACTTTGAACAAAAAAGTCCCAAATTTTATGTCCTCCTGAAACCTATTTGCATAACCTAAGGTAAATTAGCATATGAATGCAAAAAGATGTCTGTGATATGAGAAGGTCTTAAATTGGTTATCTTCCAATGGGAATATGACAGTAAAGTGCACAGACAAGTAAATCTGAATTCAGGATTCCTACTTCTGGATACAAAATGCCATGGCCTTATGTTGATCTGAAAAAAATAAAAATCACAAGTTCAAATTTATTTAAGAAATGTAAAAGGGTTCATTTTGCATCATTATAGTTTATCCTGGATCAGGTACCACCTACTTTCAAGCAGTTTGCATAAAGGTCTAAAACTGATACAAACTATTATGTAGTCCAGCTAATCCCATACAAAATGTCACCACATGCTCATCCTGATCCAAAACAAATACACACCAGCTAAATGAGCTGGCAGTAAATACAGTAAAAATACAGTAAAAAAAAAAAAAAGTCAAATCACAGCCTTAGAGCAGCTGTAAAAGCTCTGTAAATTCAGGTTCTGCACTCCTTGACCATGTACAGATCAACTGCCTTTGGCTCACACTGAATCAATCAGGCTGTCAATATGTTCTACCCAATGAATCTATTTCAAGTTGAGGAAGGATGCAACAGTGCATCAGGAATACCTGATAAAATATAAAGATAAAACACTATTAATGGTGATACTTTTCCCTTAATCCCTACTAATTTTCAAGTAAATATCCCTGTAAAATACAAAGAATGTTTTAATGGAATACTTCTCTTATACCAAACATATCTTGCTAATTGAACAATCATAATATTTCACATTGAACTTTCTTTTTTTCTTTTCTATTTTTTTTTTTCCGATGAAAGGTTAACTTTTCTTGTGTAAGTCACTGAATTGAGCCTGTTTTACATCTGACCTTAAGACCAAATTTTGTTTTTCATCCTTTGGGATGTAGAAGATTTTAGAAGATATCGATATCAATTTCTCGCTGGAAAAAAGCTCTCTCTCAAGCTAATGGTGCACTAAAGCACTGATGGCACAAAAACAAACGCTTGTTTGGTCTTGTTCTGAAACTGAAGTCGTGCACTTTGGCCAAGAACCAAGTGTACTACCAGATGAGTGATACAAAGACACTGAAGAGAAACATGAAAGCATAAGACTGCTTGTCAAGACTGCACTGTATCACCTTCATATCCAAGGCTTTTGTCTGAGTTAAAAACAAAGCAAAGCACAAACAAACAACAAACAAGCAGTCATTTTTTTTCCCCTGGAAATAAGTAAATCTATTCATGACTGAACAATACAGAGCTAGGTAATAATAACATAAGATCTTTTAGCAGAAACTGGGCACATCCATTTTTTTGCTATGTTTTCATGTACTTTCCAACAAAATGCATTTACTTGTCTGTGAGGAAATTTCATTTAAGTTTTTGTTTTTAAATGGAGAGCTTTGTTGTCTTTGGTTTAACTTGAATGCCTTCCTCCAACATGAAAAACTAAGCTGATCAAATCATCAAGTAGCAAAGTTTCTACAGCATTTTTGGTGCTTTAAATGCAAAGAAATTATCTGCCCTGAATAAATTGTTGTGTACCTTGATATTAATTGCTAGAAAGAGAGAAATGTGTGTAAGTGAACTTATGAGAGAAGGAGGTTTACTTGTGACTATATTAGTGTAATTTCTGGCACTGCATAGTAAATCAAGTTTCAGTTTCAGTATAAGATACCTACGTTGACATAGTTATCAAAGAAAAATACTTTCTGTTTAGGTTGGTTGAGAGTGAAGTGTCATCAAAGTCATTATATGACAGTAGAGTTGCATCCGCATTTGAGACTTGGTCAAAAGAGAAATGCCTTGAAAAACTAAACACTGCAACCCACATTGCTACATCAGGAAACAATTCCATTGTAGACCTGGTATAAAAGTTTCATATTGCCCCTAAGTAAGGCCTTGTCTAAGCATTATCCTCCCCTAAATGGCAGAATGTTTCCATAAGTGGAGTACAAGTTCAAAACTGCTAACACAATGATTTGAGTCTCAGCTGTCTCATAGTTTCCCACAGATGCATTCCAGGTTACAAACCAATAAAAAAATACAATTAGATTGTACTGATGGACCAATAACAGCCACCTCATGAGAGACGGGCTACTGATGGCAATTAAAAGTTTAGGGATGCTCATGGCAGAATTTATCATTGAAGTTGCTGAAATAAAAAGAAAAAAAGAAAAAAAAAAGAAGGAAAAAAGACTAGAGAGGCAAGAAAAACCCTCTAAAATTTTAACACAGCAACATCAAGAAAACACTGATGAATTTAATATGAAACACCTGAAACAGCAAGAAAATGTACTAAGCAATTAGGCAAGTAATTTCCAGTTACAAGTGATACTATTCAAATGACAACATTTAGTATTATTAAATTTGTTTTGGAATTCTAAGCATTTTTTTTTCCTTAAAGAATGTTCAGTAAAACATTGCTTTCTGCTCCAGGGACAAATCTCACCTGTCTGCAAACTGTATACATCAATTTCTTGGTGTAATGTAACAGTTCTCTACCACTGCAAAACCAGTAAAGGGCTTTATCTTATTTGGATCTGTGAAAAAAAACATGATAGACAAAGAACTAAAAGGATCTTAGACAAAAATCTGAAATTCCTGCATTAAAAAAAAGTAAGTCTGCTTAAGGAGGCACCATAAAAGTCAATAATGTTTTAATGAAACTAATTTTAAATTACATGGTGCATTTCACAGGTAAAACCAAGTATAATCATAAGAATTTTGGACAACAAAGTTCACTTGAGGCAAATAACCCACTAGTGCTCTATATTACTCATGTATTTTTTATGCTTTCTGCGAATGCCTTTTTTGTGTCCCGTTGTGAAGAAATATGCAGAGTGAAATGATTATATGACTCTATACCTTATGAAAGCTGATATGGTAGCACTAACTTCACAGAGAAAAAAATTGCTGAAATCTGGGCTAAAAATTGCAAGAAGCCAAAGCACTCAGCAGTACTGCTTAAAAGACCTGCACACTTTTACTGAAATTAGCATTTCCAGGGTGATTTAAACATCTCTTGGTAGCGATATTGATGGAGCAGGTGCAGAAAGCAACTTGCAAGCCACTACTTTCTCTAGAAGTGTGACAAGGCTCTTCTAGTTCACGTAAAACTTAAAATGTTACTGTTTTGCCCCACGAGGCATAAAGATGTAACCCTTCACTTACTGTAGGGAGTGTTGCGCTTGCTGCGCCCACTTCTTAGACGGTCCAGCTGAGAAAGCGAGTGTGCTTTGCATTCAAGAGCAACGTCAGATTTGGACAATCACTATCCATCTCTCCCACCTTCGTAAAGATGAAAGTAAATATTTCCTCGTTTCGGAGGATGCCACCGTGACATGACGGGCCTCAGGAAAGGGGAGATGTAAGTAGAGGGAAATGTTTTAGGCTGATGGGTGAAACGCATCTGTCGTGACAACAGAAAGATGGGCCGCCACGCAGCTGGAACGCAGAGGAAGCGAACGGCACCGCCTCGTCGGGAAACGAGGAGGAGGGCTTTCCCTGTTTATTATTCCCCTCCTCTTTCTCTTTTCCAGCCAGTGAAGTGTGTCTGCCCCCTTTGAACCGCACTCCGGCACTCACGCGCGCCGGCCGCCGGCTATAAAGAAGTGAAGAGGCGGGCAGAGGGCGAGCAGTGCTGGTCTCCCGGCGGGCCGGGCGGCTGAGCTCCGTCCATGGCGTGCCTGGAGCGCTGCCACTGCTGCGCGGACGGCCGGAGGCACGGCAGCATCCTCTACAGCATCCTCAAGAGCCGCGAGACGGCGGGCGAGGGGCCGGGGCCGCGGCGGGCGCAGGCGGGGCGCGGCTGCTCGTGCGGCTCGCAGAGGAGGGTTGCCCTGAAGAGCCCGCAGGTGGCCTGCAAAGCGGCCTCGGCCGTGCTGGTGAAGACGCTGCGCTTCGTGCAGAACGTGCCCTGCTTCCAGGAGCTGCCCCTGGACGAGCAGCTGGTGCTGGTCCGCAGCTGCTGGGCGCCTCTGCTCGTGCTGGGGCTGGCGCAGGAGCGGGTGCACCTGGAGACGGTGGAGAGCGCGGAGCCCAGCATGCTGCAGAGGATCCTCACCACCCGGAGGCACGGCGAGCACGCCTCGGCTCCCGGCCGGCAGCACCCGCCCTCGGCCGGGGAGATCCAGGCCATCAAGGGCTTCCTGGCCAAGTGCTGGAGCCTGGACATCAGCACCAAGGAGTACGCCTACCTCAAGGGGACGGTGCTCTTCAACCCGGGTGAGTGCGGGGGTCCCCCGAGGGAGGGCTCGGTGATGGCACGGTGTCCCCGCGCGGCTCCACACGCGGTGGGGGAAGCAGTAGGACTATGGCAGGAGCCGCCTACGTGGGCACGGAGCGGTTGTCTTGGCGATTCCCTAACCTGGTAGGGCAGCTGGCCGCTTGGGTATGGCACTTAGAACGATGGCGCTGCCACCTGAAAGCTGTGTTCAGCGCTTTTGCTTTCCCGCTGTCAGAGTGAAAAGCTAAAGCTGCTTTCTTCAGCCCTTCAGTATATCCCTAGTGTCGTTCACCAGGGAACTTTCACGTCCTGGAGTTGCTTCTTGCCGCATGTCATCTGGAACTCCTTAGAAACCATTGCCAAAGGGTACCTTAAAACGTGAATACTTTTGTAGCAGTAAACAAAAGCAAGCCTTTATTTTATCTTTTATTATTCTTGTCTCTGCAGTTCGCGGAGACAAATGTAATCTGTAAAACTATTTTGGATGTGAAAATGGGGAGGTTGGAACTAGGTGATCTTTGAGTCCCTTCCTACCTAAATCGTGATTCTGTGCTTCATTTTTCAGTGAAAGTTTGTTTTTGGCAAATATATATTTTTTTCTTATTTAAATTAATGTATGCAAATGTTGTGTTTCAAGCTTGAATAGAAGAGTACTGACTGTCCGGAACACCAGCGGAAGGTTTTGAACTGTACTGTAACATGTGGCACATTGCTTCTTGGTCCAAGAGGTCCTCTAAGAATTTCATTTGTGTCATAATCTCTGATCGCTTACTTAGTATACTGCAGTTATTATTCTCTAAGAAAATAGTTTTATCAACAAAGCATATGTAGATAAAGTAATTTATTTCCCTTTTCAGATCTACCTGGCCTGCAGTGCACACAGTACATTGAAGGACTGCAGAGAGAAGCACAGCAAGCTCTAAATGAACACGTCAGACTCATTCACAGAGGTGACCAAGCCAGATTTGCCAAGCTGAATGTTGTTCTGTCCTTGTTACGATCTGTTAACGCTAATGTGATTGCTGAACTGTTCTTCAGGCCCATCATCGGAGCAGTGAACATGGATGACATGCTTTTGGAAATGCTTTGTGCAAAATTATAAAGGTGTGTAAAGTAATGAAAATAAATCCAATGTGAAGGAACTCTTAGAGCAGAATAGTGTAAAGTACTGTAAATAAACTAACTTATTGTTTTTACATAGATAGTATTTTTGTATTCAATAATAAAATAGCCTTTAAGTTCTGGAATTAATTTTTATTAAACACGGTGTTTTTTGCATTAAGATTACAGTCATCAGAATAAGATTTAAAGTTGCCAAGAATGTTCATACCCTAAGTCAACTGGCTATTCTTTTACCATGTCTATGAATAAAGATCATACATATTGCTCACCTCAAAAGTACAGTGTAGTAATTTTTTTTTTTCAAAATAAAAGCTAGTTCAGGTTTCCATTTTAGACGTAGCTAGCATACATAAATAGGAATGAACAAGCATTTATATGGCTTGTTTCAGTGGTATGTTACTGAATATTGTGATCGCTTCTGCTCATATTTTCAATACCGGCTCCGAAGAGTTTAACTACTTCAGTTGACTTACTCTTTAATTACTTCAATTCTGTTTACTTGAGAAAATGCGTAACGTGTTTGTTATGAATATTTTGAGATTTAATGAAACTTAATGTGGCTTGGTTGGGTAACTAATACTTGTGGTAAAATGTTCCATTCAACACATGTTGGGCGCCAAAAAAACCCCAAGATAACTCCGCTCCCCCAAATAAAAAGAAAAGAAAACAAAAACAACTCTAAAAATAGCCAGAAAAACAAACAGTGTGGCAGGGTCAGGAGAACTATGGATGTTTAGTCTGTGCTTTGCTTTTCGTTTCCCAGCTAGGATTTTGATAGCTAGTTTCTTCAGACTACTTATTCCCATAGAAACAGAAAATTATTTTGTTGAAAATGGTATGGTGCTACTGGTATATCTATCAGAATTTGTCAGCTAACAGGAAGATGTCATCATTAAACACTGAGCATTTTTTTTTGTTGTTGTTCTTGGAATTTGATTCTTTTTCCATGCCAGTTGTGTTTTTGTATGGAAGAAAGAAAAATCTTGCCTATTCTAAAATAGAAAGGTAAAATCAATGAATATGGTTCATGGTTTCCCTTTCTGTGTGTGCTGTTTTCTAGCTTTTTCCCCTAGTAAATTGGTTAAAAAAAAAATGGGGGGAAGAAAGCGTAAATTACAAGTTTACCAAAATAGAAGGTAGTAGCAACTATGCATGAACAAACCACTAGCATTAAGATGTGTTTTTTAAAATAGGGTTAATATAGTTGAGGCAGTCATTATTAATAGAAGGTGTGCAAGGGAGAGAGGAAAAAGCTTTCTTTTGCTGCCACCTTGCGCAGAGGATAATTACAGCTCCTGTACTCAGGTTGGGAGCAGAGTGGACTGTTGTTTAATACCTACTTGGGAAAAAACTTGTGGAAGGCAGAAATAGCTGGAGAGGTAGCCAAATATTTCTGGAGGACAAATTAATCCATAGGTGTCATCAATGAGGTTTGTATTGCCATAGCAATAAGGATCTCATCATGGACTGGGATGCCATTGTAGAGCAAACAAAACAGCAAGAACCAACTCCCATCCTGAAAACTAATGATGTAGTTTAAATGGGTGTTTTTGTGGTGATCGCGTAACTCTGGGTAGAGTTGTGTGCCCCAAGAAGCTTCTAAAAAAATTCCAAAGGACAAAAAGAATGTAAATGAAGTTCACTACCAGTTCAGACTTAAGATGAAAGTTCACGCCATGAAAGAGCAGGCTTAGCCTCTACTTGATTAATTTTTATATTTACACATACATACAGTAAACATATGCATTCATGTACAGAGAAAATTTTATGCATAAGTGTTGTATGAGGTCACAGTAGCTTTTAAGGTTGTCTAACATCTCCAAAATAGAAACACGTGTGTACGTTGCCTTCTTTCTGTGTAAATGGCATATGAGCTCACAATGGTGAGCTTTCAGCAACACCTGACAACTCTCTTTTCCAAAAAGCACAAAGCATGATGATGAAACATTTACACAGTAAATGCAAGACAGCAGATGGATCTTGGGTAAAAACAAAAAAAAAAAAAAAAAGGAAAAAAAATTAAACGGCCTTAGATTAAAACAACTTCATAT
The DNA here is from genome assembly GCA_036925125.1 of Oreortyx pictus. NCBI lineage: Eukaryota > Metazoa > Chordata > Aves > Galliformes > Odontophoridae > Oreortyx > Oreortyx pictus. Next base: position 75,195,722 of record JAUPFR010000001.1, on the reverse strand, counting down.
AATGCTGAGTTTTGTAATATACTGCTCACACTTAGGGATGGAAATATTTCCATTTTCTTTCCTGTTGAGTGGTGGAAGAGACTTGGCAGTGTGAGCCTTCGTAGCAGGCAAGGATTTTCAGCTGAGCAGTCACCTTGAGATGTTTTGGATCTGTTGTGCCACTAAACACAAAAGTTTTCATGACTCAGGTGGAGCTGCTTACATCTCCAGGTTTTGTAAGCAGGAGTATCCCTCTCTGAACAAATTCTGCATTCCATTCAATTTTCTGAAGTTGTCATGAAAAATACCACTTCTGTGCACAATGAATTCACCTTGAACTCAGTGTTCTATCATATTTCTCTTGGACCAGCTATACTGTTAGTCATTTAGTAACTGATGGAAGCACCTGGGAACAGTAAATAGGAAATCTGAATGGGAAAAGCCATTTATCAAGGCTTTCTGCAAAAAACTGGCAAAAACGAGTCACTTCATAGGTCAAAGGAACAGGAATGATTAGGTAAAAATTTACAAATGGCTCACAGGATAAACCAAGGTAAAGGCTTAGGATCCACATGGGAATGGGAGAATTAACTGTTCTGATTAGGGAACTAGATGGGAAAGGGATTGATTTTAGTGAGGAGACAATGTGCCAAGAGCTGACTGGAAGTACACAGAGACTGTAAATCACCAGACAGACCAGAGTTGGAGCAAAAGGGTGCCTGGGGGATACTCCGTGTCATGTCCAGAAAATACCGCAGAGTAGGGAAGAACCTCCCCAGGAAGCTGATGCAGAGGGCACCAATATCTCCCGAGTGACTGCCTTCTGAGACAGAACAGCTTGCTCTTTTCTTCACTGTAAGCTGGGCTGAAAAAGGGGCCAGAACAGCAGCTGTGAAGAGGAAGCAACAAACAAAGCTGCTCTACTGTCCAAGGCCTTTGGCCCTTGGAGCACTAAAACCCAACTTTCCACTGGAAAGAAGTGCTGGGACAAATCCTTTTCTGCCTCTGTCCTCTGCAGCATGGATGAACTCTAAATTGGATGTCTGTGTGGCCATCTCTGTGACATGAGAGATGATTCCTCTGGATGTCTCTTGCAGCAGGGACAGACAAAGCTTACTGCCAGTTCCATCTTATGCAGAGCATTGCTACTTTGTGCTGTGAACTCAGCTCTTTATGGGAGCAGCACAACAGTGGCTAACAGTACCTTTTTCTACTCTTCCAGCTCTTGGGCACTGTGACTGCTGGCTGCTTGCTCAAGCAGGGCAGAGGTGGTTCTGCACCCAATGTAGTTGTGTGCTAAAGAATCACTATGCCTGGTGCTGTGGAATGGCCAGCTCACAGCCTAAACCAATGGTTGAGCACAGGGTGAGAAGGCATAGCTAACCCAGGGAGCTCAGGTGCAAGCAATGTACCTGAGTGACTGGAGTCTAGGTCCGCCCCTCCTCACTCTCATTTAAGGATTAGCAGACAAGGGGGCAGCATCTTTTTGGATAGGGATTGTACTTTTCTTGAGCTCTTACTGGTTGTTGGAAGGGGTGAGCTAATTTTTCTCCTTTGTCATCTTCTGCCACTCCATAGTGCTTACTAGCATTCCTTACGTCCCAATAGAAGGCACTGTCATGGCCTTCTTTTGTAGCACACCTGGATTCCTTCAAAGTGTTGATCCACACTGTGCAGGGGCTCTGCAGAGTCCAGGGACGGCGCTGGTCTTGGGAATAAGGTTGTGGCACTGCTGCTGCCTTTCAGCACTATAACAAAGACTAGGGACCCTGTGGCTTTTCACATCTGTTCAAAAGAAGGAGGAAAAGAGGAAAGGTATTATCTCTGCTGCTCTTTCAGCAGCTTGTGTTCACGGTAACTCAGCCCTGAGACTTGTGCTGCTCCAATAGTTGTGGGTCTGGATAGTACTGCAGAATTACTGAATATGGCACTGTGATTGTATACCTCTTACTTAATCTGCTGAGTCTGAGGCACCTTTTATAGGTGTGCAGCATCTGATGTATAAAATCACCTCATAATGCATCTTGCAGCCCTGAAAGAATTGCTTTGTGTGGGACAGCATCCTCCATAGGCAATATCATGTATGGTTTCTCCTTAGTTCCGTGCCAAGTACCATAATTCCCGTATGCTCATTGGTTGTATTGCCAAGCTGTATATTTACTTGTAAATCTTTTCCCACCTTTTTAAAATGTATCTGCAACTTTCCAATTTGCCCCCTACCTCTAGCATTCTGGGTATGAATCTTCTGAGCACTTTTTTTTTCTCAAGTTACAGACTTCTGAAGTAAATGTAAACTCCCAGGCCATTTAATTACACGGTCCTCTCAGTGATCACCTTTGCTGCATAGAAGCAAAGCTGTACCAAAAAGCCATTCCCACCTTCCCCAGAGCTCCCCTGTACAGGTGGTCAGCGCCAGAAGACCAGCAGCAGCCAGCTGTTAATCACAAAACACCATTCCTACAGTATCCCTTTCTCTGAAAAGGTTTGAGAAAGGATAATTTAGAAACCTGCTTGCACTTGTAGTTAATATGGTTATGAGTGTTTCTTTCAGATAAGAAAAAAAACATACAACAAAAAACAGGCATCTTTCAAGTTTAATACATAACTTTTGTTTAGGCAGTCTTTAATAGTTTGTTTTGAACTTTGCAGCACTTTGCTGATGTGGACATGAATGGTGATGAAGCCTAATGAGAAATATCCTGCTCTCAAAGGCTTGGTTCTGCAACTTCAATTTTCTCGTTGTGAAATGGCCCCTTTTATTGGCTGAACTGCTTGAATCTGTTATATTGCGTCTTTAAAGATAGATTTCTTCCTCTAGTGGACTTTCTGAGCATTGCAAGGAGCAAGAAAAAAAAAAGAAATAAAATATAAATAAAAAGTCAGAAAGTCAAGCAGGAATCTCTTTTTCTGTCATGCAGTGTAAGCAGTAAGCAAATACTGAATCAGGACATTTTGAAGTTTGAGATGCAGACTGAGATCTTCATACACGTGTTGCCTTAGCACTCTTAACATTTGTTTTAAATTATCTAAGTCTAGTGTTTTAAGTCTGGAAGGTACACAGTTAGGACTCACTAGCTGATGCCATGAGAGGCTTGCAGAGGAGCTTGAACTAAAACGTCCTTAAATCATCCAGCACTGAGGAGACGGAGGCTGAGGCTTGTTAGCCGGCAGCACAGGCTACAGGCACGCACGTTCAATCAGCAGCCCTTTCAGTGCTTATGTCATCGATGAAATTGGCCCGGATTTTTTTAGATATTCACACTGTGTCTAGATGAAGGTAAATAACCACACAAGTGTTTATACAAGCACACATGGCATATAGACACCTTTTCTTCTGTGTACGCTTATGTTATTTACCGATTTTACATAAGGAAAATGTCTGTAGTTTCTGGTTCAGAAGAAAAGAGCCTGTCCTTTCGTTTTATATTACCAGTCATTATTTTGTCGCGTAGGGGGAATTTCAGTCTTGCTGAAACGGGGCTGGATGAAAATGTGCCATACAGCACCTTGGCTCCGTCTGGTGGGAGCGGAGCGGCACAAAGCGCCTGCAGATGGCGTCTGATCCCGGCTCACCTGCCTTGCGAGGGAGGCAGCGATTCCTTCTCAGCGGGATGGAGTGAGACTCCGGCTGCGCACTGATGTGGCAGTCACTGTGGCTGGCTGAAGCTTGGAGCCTGTGGTGTCACTCTCACTTCTGGAAGAAAGTTAGACTATTGCTCGGTGACAGATCTTTTTCTTGTTTTTGACACTGAAATCAGCGTATAGGACTGAATGAGCAAGTGATCAGTACAGGGACTAGGATTTTTTTCCCCCTTGACATATCTTTATTAGGAAGCCAGAAGAAAATATGGCTCAGGATTGAAATGGTCAGAACGTAGCAGGACACAGTCATCCAGTGTATGACTTGTTTGCCAAAGACTCTGGTGTCATGGTGAACAAGAAGTGGAGATCCTTTTTAGGGATGACTTCTGGAATGCTGGGGAGTAGTGCTGTGTTTCTAGTGTCCGAAGGGATTAGTATCCTCCTCCTCAGCCAGCCAAGATCTGAAGATCTGAGGATAAAAGGTAATCACTTTAAGTTGTGCCAAGGGAGGTCCAAGTTGGATATTAGGAAAAATTTCTTCTCAGAAGGAGTGATGAGGCATTGGGACGAGCTGCCCAGGGAGGTGGTGGGGTCACCATCCAAAAGTGCTTTTGGTGTTCCAAAGACATGGAGATGTGCCACTGAAGTATATGGTTAACAGGCATGGTGGAGATGGGATGCTGGTTGTACTAGATGGTCTTGGAGGTCTTTTCCAACCTAATGATTCTATGACTCTGTGACTCTAGGAACATTTCCTGTTCCCAAGTATGGGCAAATGAGTAAGGAAGCATTCATGACCTGCTCTTTGAGTTGTGTCTAATTTACGGATCAGTTAAACTGTATTGAAATAGAGGAATTTAAGAATGCTGAGCATGCATTGATAATCTTAAGATGTTATCACTTGCAAGCTGATTGATTTGCATGCAAATATCACCTCCATGGTATTTGAGTTGTGAACAGAAACCTTTCACTGACATTTGCTATGGGAAAGTTATCACAGCACAGTTAACATGCTGTAACTCTTAAAACTGAGGTAACAGGGTCGTACCTCTAAACTTTAAGACTGTTATGGGAATCAGGTGCAACTAATCACTCCATCTAGAATTTCTTCTTGGAAAGAGCTCAGACATTAAGAGCTCAGTCAGTAGAACTGGAAATATTGCTACCTCTGGTGCCCAGAGGCACAACCTCTGCTCTGGTCTACTCTCCTTAGCTCTCCTCTTTTTAGGAAGGAAGATGAAAGTGAGTTGTGACTTCCTCTAGTTGGTCTGTTCAGCTGGATTACCAAGGAACTAGTTAGGGCAGACTGCAATGTGCACTGCTCACTTGGTATGCATCATGAAAGGGGTATACAGCTGTTCTGAGTATTGTGCTCATGGTTTTGTTTATCTCTGCATATATATACTAATGTTAGGACAAATATTCAGCTGTATTTGATATATTATTTATGGGTCAGACTTGGAGTCTTTATAGGCATAAAGTTGCTTCTAATAGCATGAAGTAGGCGCCTAAAGTTTAATGTGGCTCCCAAAGTAGGCCTGGACTTGATATGCTCTCAATATTTCTTTAATGTAAGACAAAGAAGAATAATTCAACGAAGAAGCCCTTTTTCCATCAGTTACTTTATTACAGAACAGTAAAGGTGACAAGAAAAAGTAATGAAGAGAAGCAGTAAAGCTGAAATAGGTTATAAATTACAGCAGGTGTATATTTAGTTCTTCTAAATAGTCATATGGCTGGAAGGGATTTCAGGTGATCATTTAATCCCCCCCCTCCTTCCAATCTGACAGGATGAATTATACACACATCAGACCTGAGAAAAGCTTGTCTAACCTGTCTTTAAAAGTTTCAGTGAAGGGGTAAGACACCCACATTCAGCCTATTTCTGTGTCACTACACTTAAAATTCAAAAGTTGTCCAGGCATCAGAGATGACTCTTCTGTATTGTAAGAATGTCCTGTTTTCTCAGCTAATTCACCAACACGGAAAAAAAATTGTGGCAGAAGACCATTGTATAGTTGAAGACTATTAATTTTAAACATCATTTTGTGGAAAGTTCTCTGCCTGAATTGTACCTCTTACCTCCTCTGGACACCTATTTAGCCAGCACCTTTCTTGAGCTGCAATTCCTAGATTTTCTACTCAAACAAAAGATGTATTATATTCCTGTACAACCCATTTACACTATTTTGTCATAGCGCTTTTAAAAAGCATAGTAATCCTCTGTAGATAATATTTTTTAATTTTTTATCAATGTGGCATCTTTTAAAAGTCAACAACCGGCACTAAAATACATTTTCCAGCTGCAGTTCTAAATATTCTGCATATAAATGAATTGCATTTTGGTAAATGAGAACTCTTTTCTAACCTCAAGGTTATATTATTTGATGTTAAATGCATGTATATTTGAAATACCTCTTTGATTTTTTTTTTTAAAGGTAGTCTTGACATCTGTGGAATTTAAAACCTAGAGTGGTCAAAACACTTAGAGATGTCCTAGAGGGACTGTTCTTAAACTGTCAGTGTAGGTGGGTAAGCTCTGTGGATGGGTAATTTTCAGTGCCTAATTACCTCAAGTCTATGAAATGCAGTGCATTACATCAGTTTATTACAGTATCAGCATGTGCCATTGTCTCAATGACCATTATTATGTTTTCCTGAGAAGAACAGGTTTCACTTAACGGTGGATTTTAATTTACTTCTTTTAAGACAGTTTAAAATAGAAAAGAAAGAAAAGGAGAAAAAGACCCGCGTGCTTGCATAACATAGCAGTTTTAGTGGAATTAGTATGCAGAGAATATGAAAGGAGAACAGCTAATCTCTTGTTTGCAACATGTCCAAAGAAGAATGCTTTGTATCAGAAGCAAACCACTATCATTACTGTATAGCTTTCACTTTACAAACAAAATGGAGTTTTATACATCAGAGATTATGCTGCAAAAGAGGAAAAAAAAATAAAGTAAAAAAGGCAGTAAAATTAAAGCAGCATATGATGACTGTTACTGAGCCTGGCAAAGTCTGCAACACAGCAGGTCTGTGTCTGCTATGCCATACTCTGTCAAAAGCAGCACCCAAATGTGGTGAAGGAAACATTAACATTTCTAATCTTGGAAACATGCAACGATGCCATCTCAGCTTCATCAAAACCTGTAATAAAAGGCACCCAGAACACTCTATCTCACGAGAGCTCAGTGAAACACGGATGTTGTTGTTCCGTATTTTCCCAGAGACCATCGATGATTCCATTCACAGAGCGCCAGGTCTTCCCATCACCCCAACACTGCCTGATGTTTCCCTCAGCATTTTACTCCACAGAATCACTGTCGCTGTGTTTTTCTACACACTAAACTGGTTAAAAATAAGGCAGCAGTAAAATATCATTGCTATGGCTGGGGAAGAAGGCAGATACTGTTCATTTGTATCCTAAGCAGCAGGAAGAAAAAAAAAGCCCTAGCCGTTGAAGCCTGTTTCAGAACTTCCTCACAGAAATGTAAAACAGCATAAGCCAGAAGTCAAGGGAATTACACTAATCAATATTCACCTTATGCTCATGAAAAAGGGACTGAGATCCATGCTGACATTATCAAAAGCTTTCCTTCCTTCTCCTGTACTTATCAATAGCAGGCTTATTTCGCCTCTCTCTTGAGACTAGAATAGCCAATTAAGGTTTTTAAAGGTTTATGGATTTTTCCAGTAATCTGCACAGTGAATATTAATAATTTTCTCTACCTTACAGAGCTGCTATATGGAAGTCAGCATTTTTTAGCTATTATTTTCTGTGACATACATCTGTTTTTCTTGAAATCCAATTCTTTTTTGGATCTCTTATTGAAGCATTATTTTTCTTTCTTCATTTAAATATTTTACTCGGTCAAAATATTTTGCATGTGAATGTCTGTATAGCACAGTAATTCCTGTTGAGCAATACTTCCCAATATTATCCTGTGGTCATGCATTCAGATAAAGCAAGTTCTCATTAGTGTGCAACTTACCCATTTGGAAGAGCAATCCCTGCTTACACGTGCGATTTTGAATGTTAGACACAACAAAGCATTATTTGTACCTTGAAGAACCTTCTTCCATTTGTAACTCAGCTCTGCCTGACCTTTCTTATTCTAACACTTAACTGACAGGATAAGATTAAGATGCATTGTTGTATTTGAATGATTGTAATGGGAAATTTTAAATATGCAAATTGTGGTTGCCAGCACTGATTGAGGATCTCACGATAATCAGTGGACTCCTGCGGTGGGCACTGCTTCCAACAGGTGAAATAAATCTGTCCTGTCAAAGTACGGGACTACATTCAGGAAACTAATCATCCTTGTTATAACTTGTTAAAGCTGATGCTCATCCTATTAGAGGAAAATACAAGGGCTGCTCCAAAACTGATGCCTCCTATTTTATTACATTGCCTCGCTATGTCAGATAGAGGGTGGTGGTATGGCAGTAAAGGTTGAACCTTCCTGCCAATATCACATTGCATTTTGCTGCTGTGTGATAGATGACAGCAGAGGGGCAGTCTGACACAATGGTGTCTGACTTGGAAGGGCGGATCACGCAAAGGTATGTCACTGAATTCCTTCATACAGAAAAGATTGCACCATTGATGTTCACATGCTTACTGAATGTTGATGGAGACCAGCCAGTGGATGTGAGCACAGAGAGGCAGTGGGTGGTGTGTTTCAGCAGTGGAGACAGCGGGTTACCTCCACTGGTACAGATTGTTATGTGTGTAACACGCAGGCTCTTTTTCACTGCAGTTGAAAATGAATAGCTCATGGTGGTAACTGTGTTGAAAAAATGTGTTTTGTATCTGAGAATTTGTTTTATCAAATAGCGTTATCGTGCTCTTTTTATCAATTGTAGTTTCTGTGGAAATAAATAGAAGGCATTACATTTGGAGCAACCTACATGTATTCTTCTGGATGTGGAAGTCCAAGAGAGGCAAGGCTGCTGCAACTCTACACCCCTAAGTGCCTCCAGTAGTGAGCCTGAAAATGTATGCCCTGCAGGTTGTAACAACAGGAGAAGGGCTAATGGTTTTAATCTAAAAGAGGATAGGTTTAGTTTAGGTGCAAGAAAAAAATTCTTCACAATGAGGGTGATGAGGCCCTAACACAGGCTACCCAGAGGAGCTGTGGATATCCCATGCCTGGAAGTGCTGAAGGACAGGTTGAATGTGGCCCTGGGCAACTCGATCTAGTGGAAGGTGTCCAGGCTTGTGGCAGCAGGGTGGGAACTAGAAGGTCTTTAAAACTGCATCCAATAAAAACAGTTCAGTGATTCTGTGATTCTAAATGCAGATCAGAACCAGACAAGTGCATTCAATAGTGCTTGCTTAAGTACAAATGAATCTTCTTATTTCCTTGTGTCACTGTTTCTCCCAGTTTTCCCTACTCAAATTACCTAAGTCCCTCCTTTTTTTCTCACCTTTGATCCTGCCCCTACAGATCCTACAGTAAATCCTGTGCAAACCCAAACTGTCCTTCTCTACATCCCATAATGTGTCCCATGCCAAGGCAGCAACTCTCTGAAGTCCAGTTTGATTCAGAGAACTGTTCCCAGTGTCTCACAGTTGTGAGTTTCACAATTGGATGCCAGGGCTCTGGATCTGCTGGCAAAACCTTGGGAGGTTTTTGTGAGTCTTTGAGTCCTCCTGTCTGCCTCTGATGGGTCTTTAATGGGCTGGTGGCACCTAGGGCAGGCCTGAGTGTGATCAGGCAGGATTCCCCCCTCCTTATTCTCTCTGAGGTTCATTTGTAGGTCTGCAGATCAGCTTTTGTCATATACCAAGTTTGTCTTGTATCTACAGTTAGCTAAAATTCAGTGAGACAGAAAAAAATAGCTCAGCTACAAGAGAGTAAAAGAGCCAGCTCATCCTAAATACTTGCCTTCTGAGACAGATTTGATATCTGGTGTGCTTTGGTTTTAGGTCTTTATTGTAGCTATGGCTAGTCTATTACAGATATAATTTACATGTTAGGTCACTTCATGTTCTATCTGCCAGAACACACTATCATCACTACACAAAATATGTTTTCTGTTTTCTCTTTGAGAGAGTGCAGGATGACAACATCTCTTGAATAAATTTTGGTGGATGATAGATAATGATAATTTCATCACCAAAATTACATCAATTATCATCCTGTCTACATTTGTTAGTTTTGGGGGCGAGTAAGAGAGGAAATGTGATGATGTTATGTCAGTGGGTGTAAAAGCAGCTTTCAATCCCTAAGCACTTCATAAAAGTAATGCTCTACCATGTAACTTCACAGAGTTATTCTTAAGTTTTCCATTATGTTTTGTACAACTTATTTTACCTGCAAATAATGTGAAGTAAAAAAATAAAATAAAAAAATCAGTCATACTCTGATTTCAAAACAATGTCAGTAAGATAGAAAATTTAGGATAAGAAGAGACCCTATGCATTTGTGTAGCCCCACTGATTTTTCTACAGGTAGGACTGACTTCAGCAAGCCTTGACCCAGGGAGTGACCAGTATTTCACTAAACCACATTGTCACATCACCTGCCTCCCGTCTCCAAATGAATATCAGCATGGCTTCTGATCACTAAGCTCATCTTCCAGGTTTTATGCACAAATATAGTGCAATGGAAGTCAGTAAAAATCTCCTTTGTAATTGGAGATCTTAACAGAATTTCTGCTAATGTGTTTGAAATAGATCTGAGATCCTTAGCTTGGATTGCAAAGTACTGTTAAAACTGATGAGCAAGGCACGCTTTCAGTACCTGAAAAAATGTCTTTTCTACTACAGCTCAGAGTGGTCCATAGTAGTTCTTGTTCAACATCACGTCTAGTGGATTATCAACTGCTTTATAGAAGAGTGAACTGTAAGTAACCTTATATTTGCCTACATAATGTGCTGAAAGTTTTCCCAGCTGCTCTGCAGCTTGAACTTGCAATTGAGATCTTCAAGTACAATTGAAGTCATAGTTCCAAAAATAAAGCTTAACTTGAACTACAAGACTTGAGAAATTTTGAAGAGATTATGAGTTTATCCTAACAAACAGTCTCATAAGTAAGTTTCTCAACAGATAAATGTATGAATGTTGCTCCAAAAGTAATGCTGCTTATTTATTTCTGTGGAAGCTGCAATAGATACAAAGAGCACAATAACACTATTTGATAGAGCAAATTCTCAGCTACAAAACATCATTTTTCAGTATAGTCACTGCCATTAGCTATGCATTTTTTTTGCCAGTGATGAACAAGAGCCTCCATGCCGTTCACACTGCCTCACTGTGCTCACATCCAGTGTTTAGTTGCCATAAATTTAGTGAGCCTTGATGGACGTCATCACTGTTTTCTGTAGACAGCAGTTCTAATTTGCTCCTTTTGAAAATGAAATGGGGAAAAGTGACCAGGATGTAATTCAGCAGCTTGAGGTGGGAGCTAGACATTGTATTAAGGTTCATACTGGAGAACATACAGGAGGATTTTCAACTATTAAGGAACTTAATAGAGTTAATATAGAGTAGTATATAGTTAATAGAGTAATAGAGCAGAGTCCCTGCTCAGTACCATAGGCGATCTCCCCCTCTGCCTACCTCGTGTCCTCAAGTCCCTCTAAGCAATAGGTTTGCAGTGTTGGATGTTGAAGGAGAAATAAAGGGGGAGGTACAGGAAGATTCTCCCATGAAGTCACCAGTGACAAGGCAGTCGACTCCGCGCATTGAGACTGCCGCTGCCAAGAAAGAAAGAAAGGTGACTGTGGTGGGTGGCTCCTTTCTCAAGGGTACTGAGGGCCCCATTTGCAGACCAGACCCAAGCCGTAGGGAAGTGTGCTGTCTCCCTGGGGCCTGGGTCAGGGACATAACTAGAAGACTCCCAGATCTGATACACCCCACTGACTACTATCCGTTACTCATAGTTCAAGCAGACAGCAGTGAAATAACTCAAAGAAGCCTGCGAACTATGAAAAGAGATTTCAGATGTTTAGGGTGATTAGTTCAAGGGGTGGGAGTACAAGTGGTGTTTGCTTCCATACCTTCTGGGGCGGCGAAGGACACGGAATGGGCTAGGAAAACACAGGTGATGAATAATTGTCTGAGAGACTGGTGTAGAGACAAACACTTTGGGTTTTTTGACGATGGGGCAGTTTACTCAGCTCCTGGCCTGTTATCTGCTGATAGAATGCACCTGTCTTAAAGGGGGAAACGAATTCTAGCACAGGAGCTAGCTGGACTCGTTGAGCAAGCTTTAAACTAGCTGTGATGGGGGAAGGGGATATAACAGGGCTCTCCAGTAAAGAGCCCAGGGGGGCTGTGATGGAGCAAGGGGTGAGGCAGATGTCTCAGCTGAAGTGCATCTGCACCAATGCATGCAGCATGGGCAATAAACAAGATGAGCTTGAAGCCATTGTGAGGCAGGCTAACTACGACCTCGTGGCTATTACGGAAACGTGGTGGGACCCCTCCCATGACTGGAGTACTGGGATTGATGGCTACAAGCTCTTCAGAAGGGACAGACGGGGAAGAAAGGGTGGTGGCGAAGCTCTCTATATCAAAGAGTGTCTTGATGTTGAAGAGCTTGAGGTTGGAAATGACCAAGTGGAGTGTCTATGGGTAAGGATCAGGGGGATGGTCTGTAAGGGTGACATCATGGTAGGGGTCTGTTATAGACCGCCTAGTCAGGATGAAGAGATAGATGAGGTGTTCTACAAGCAACTAATAGATGTTGCACGATGGCCAGCACTTGTTCTCATGGGGGACTTCAACTTCCCTGATATATGCTGGAAACATAATACTGCACAGAGGAAGCAGTCCATGAGATTTCTAGAGTGTGTGGATAGCTTCCTGACACAGCTGGTGCAAGAACCTACCAGGGGAGGTGCCCTGCTAGACCTGCTCTTCACTAACAGAGAAGGACTAGTAGGAGATGTGAAGGTTGGAGATTGTCTTGGCCAGAGTGACCATGAAATGGTAGAGTTTGCTAGAGTTTTGCTTGGTGATGTCAAGAGGGTGACTAGCAAAACTGCTACCTTGGACTTCCGGAGGGCAGACTTTGACCTGTTCAGGACGCTTGTTGCAAGGGTCCCTTGGTGTCACGCTCCAATATAAAGGAGGGAGACGAGGTTCTTTGATTATGTGTATACCCGATGGCGAGATTAAGACACAACGGGTCAAATGTTAGCCCAACCAGTTTATTACAATTACTAGTTGCTTAGGGATATGGGGAAGGGAAGGTGAGCGATAGAAAAGGGATAAGAAGCAAGGAGTCTTGATAGAAAGCAAGAGAGATATAATCACCACCGTGGGTCCAACGAGGTTCGTAGTCTCAGGAACTCGTCTGGTCACCGTGGGGGATGGGAGATAGCAGCAAGCAGGCCTCAGGGTCTGTCTGCGGGAGTTCTCCTCAAAGATTTTCTCTTTGGAAGTTCTTCTCCAGGAATTCTTCTCCTCCCCAAAAATCCTTGGTTCAGTGTAGGCCTTTTATCCCCATTTCTCAGGTGTTTTTTCTTTTCTCTGGGTTTGTGTGACATGTCTGGGCTAACAGATAAGCCAGCAGCGGATGTTGCCTTCCTTGCCATGCAGGAGCATTGTCTTTCTGTGGTGGTCAGCTTCTCCAAGCCGTACCCCCCCGGAAAAGACTATTTGCCCCTATTTCTGCTTATCTTTACAACCATAAGCAGAGACAATGAGGCACCATAACACCCATCTGGATAACCGGCAGTTATCAGTCAGGGTCTTGTCACCAGAAATAGGCCTTACGAAGCAAGCTTTGAGACAAAAGAAAGGAAAAAACAGTTTCTGTCTTTCACACTTGGGACTTGCTCCTGAGGGGTAAAGGGGTCCAGGAAGCCTGGGTCCTCCTCAAGATTGAAATCTTAAAGACACAGGTGCAGACTGTCCCTGAGTCCCGTAAGTCAAGCCAGAGGGGAAGAAGGCTGGTGTGGATGAACCGGGATCTCTTGTTGAGACTCCGGGAGAAAAAGAGAGTCTATGTCCTCTGGAAGATGGGACAGGCTACTTGGGGAGACTACAGAGAACTTGCCAAGATTTGCAGGCAGGAAGTTAGAAATGCAAAAGCCCAGCTTGAACTTTGACTGGCTACTGCAGTAAAAGAGAGCAAAAAATTCTTTTACAAATAATACAGTAAAAGAAGAACTAAGGAGAATTTCCCTACTTTACTTGATGTGGCAGGGAATGTAACCACAGAGGATAAGGAAAAGGCTGAGGTTCTCAATGCCTTCTTCACATCTGTCTTTAATAGAAAGGTAGTTATCCTCAGGATACTTTTCGCCCTGACCTGGAAGTCTGGGACGAAGCACATAATACACCCCCTGTGATCCTAGCTGAGACAGTCAGAGACCTGCTCCTCCATCTGGACTGCCACAAGTCCATGGGACCAGATGGAATCCACCCAAGGGTGCTGAGGGAGCTGGCAGAGGTGATTGCCAAGACGCTTTCTGCCATCTATCAGCATTCCTGGTCATCTGGAGAGGTCCCACAAGATTGGAGGCTTGCCGATGTGACTCCCATCTACAAGAAAGGCCGTAAGGAAGATCCGGGGAACTACAGGCCTGTCATCCGGACCTCGGTATCAGGGAAAGTTATGGAGCAATTGATCTTGAGGGAGATCACACGGCACGTGCATGGCAATCAGGGGATCAGACCCAGCCAGCACGGGTTCACAAAGGGCAGGTCGTGCTTGTCCAACCTCATCTCCTTCTACGACTGGGTGACCAGACTGGTAGATGAGGGAAAGGCTGTTGATGTAGTCTACCTGGACTTCAGCAAAGCCTTTGACACGGTCTCCCACAGTATTCTCCTGGGGAAACTGGCAGCCCGTGGTGTGGACAGGTTCACTCTTCTTTGGACTGAGAATTGGTTAGAGGGCCGTGCCCAGCAGGTAGTGGTTAATGGAGTTAAGTCCAGCTGGCGTCCTGTTACGAGTGGTGTCCCTCAAGGGTCAGTATTGGGGCCCATCTTGATTAATATCTTTATTGATGACCTGGATGAGGGGATTGAGTGTACCCTCAGTAAGTTTCTGGATGACACCAAGTTGGGAGGATGTGTCGATCTGCCTGAGGGTAGGGAGGCCCTTCAGAGGGATCTGGATAGGCTGAACAGCTGGGCTGAGGTCAATGGGATGGGTTCAATAAGGCCAAGTGCCGGGTCCTGCACTTTGGCCACAATGCTATAGGCTTGGGGCAGAATGGCTTGAGGAGTGTATTGAGGAAAAGGACCTGGGGGTGTTGGTTGATGCTCGGCTCAACATGAGCCGGCAGTGTGCCCAGGTGGCCAAGAAGGCCAATGGCATCCTGGCCTGTATTAGGAATAGTGTGGCCAGCAGGAGCAGGGAGGTGATCATCCCCCTGTACTCAGCTCTGGTGCGGCCACACCTCGACTACTGTGTTCAGTTTTGGGCCCCTCACTACAAGAGAGACATCGAGGCCCTGGAGCGTGTTCAGAGAAGGGCAACAAAACTGGTGAGGGGTCTGGAGCACAAGTCTTATGAGAAGCGACTGAGGGAGCTGGGATTGTTTAGTCTGGAGAAAAGGAGGCTCAGAGGAGACCTCATTGCATGCTACCACTTCCTGAACGGAGGCTGTGGTGAGGAGGGAGTCGGCCTCTTCTCCCAGATAACTAATGACAGGACGAGAGGGAATGGCCACACGTTGCGCCGGGGAAGATTTAGATTAGATTTGAGAAAAAATTTTTTCTCTGAAAGAGTGGTCAGGCACTGGAATGGCCTGCCTACGGAGGTGGTTGAGACACCGTCCCTAGCGCTGTTCAAGAAGCTAAGGGATTTGATTTAGTAGCTTGGTGGGTAGGGATGGTGGTGGGAGGATGGTTGGACTAGATGATCTTGTAGGTCCTTTCCAACCTAATGAATCTATGAATCTATGAATCTATGAATCTAATCTTATCTCTTATCTTCAAAGGCACTACCTCTAGCAAGCTAGTGTTTCCTACCATAGTGAAAGGCAAGGTTGTGAAGAGCAGACCTGAGTAAAGGCGTGCTGCCTGGTGAGTTACCAACACCTACACACTGCAGCATTTAGATTTTTTTTTGGAAGCTTCTCACCCAGATACTATCTATCCCCATCTGTGCTCAGCTTGAAAACTCTGCTGTTAGCCAGAGCTCAAAGCTGCAGGCAAATTGGAGATGCATGATCTGATCAAAATTTCCTTTTATCCTACCTCAAGAATAAGTGACTGAAATGAATTCCATCAGCTCTATACATTTGTAGAGGTGTCCCTGGCGCATTCAAGCTGATTGACTTATTGCCGCAATGGTTTCAGGAATGTAGTGCGGTATAAATGCATGAGTTCTTTGCAGTAGCACATTACAATCAAAATTCCTACACATCGACACCTGCTATTATTGAAATTGCTTACTGAAACTCCATTGAACATGGCACTTTATTACAATGGATGCTTAGCAAAAAGATCAAATAGGAGGGGACAATGGGATAAAATCTCAAGAAAATGAGAGCACATAATCAAAGAAAAAAATATATAACGCTTTGGGATCTCCCCTTTTATCCTCACAATATTAAATCATTCTTTTCTAGTCTAGCAGGGCAGAATCTGAATCACTCAGAAGCTAAGTGCAAGTTTGCATCGCTGAAATAGGCACTAACAGGTGAAATAATGACTACATAAAAATCACCGTCAAGCTTCCCAGCAAATTCAGCATGGCCAGGAATTCATCCTAAGTGACTAAAAGTGTCCAAAAAGAATTCTGTGTGAGTTTAATACATTGTCTTACTCATAACTCATAGCTTACTCATAGCTATGCAAGTCATACCCTGCCTCTAGAATGGCAGAACAGATTCAAAAATATTCAGTATCTTTCAGGGCTACACAAAATAAAATATGTCTAGAGGGCCCATTCAACAATCCATCTGCATGAAATTTTCAACACAGGACTGTGACTCAACGGATACCATCTTTTTTTTTCCTAATATTTAAGCCCTAGTAGCTATCTTTCTTAAGATGGAACTCCTCAGTCAGAAGAGCTAAATCCTCTGAGGATATGCAGTATATCAGTATTAGAGTTCCAAGACTTGTGTGCCTTTTACAGTAATTTTATTTGAAAATAAATGTTTTTTTTTTCTTCAATAATCTGACATCCTCCTCAGTGTCACTGAAACAAAATAAAAATTGCTCATCTAGTTTTTTCTTTATAACTTTTATGATCACCAATATGAAGCAGGAAGAAGTAGGTTTGACTCACAGACAGCCTTATTCCCCTTCTCTCTCAATGAGCCATTCTGAAAATTACATCAGAAAATGCTGGGTTTGGTCCAGTTTAAAACAAAGCCAAGTTTGAATTTCTCCATGAAGCAGAATTTCCATTTTTTTGGTCAGTTTTACCATTAGATTTCTCTTTCACTAATGGCAGGTGAAATGTTTGGAAACGTTTGGAATGCATTTCCCATTTGATTTTTCTTGGTTAATGATTTCTCCAGTCAGCCAATAAATTACCTCTCCTTGGCCTCTCTCAGCATTCTATTCTTGGAAGGGACTCCTCAAAGTTCTGCAGCAAAAGAATGTATTTAATTTAAAACTTCAGGTGATAAAGCTTCCAATGACGCATTAACACTTAAATAATAATAGCCATCTCTATACTGCCTCTTCATAGTCCAACTGTCTGTGCTATTTTCCATTTAATTACCCAGCTGATTTAAACAAAAAAATGTTAGTGAAATCTAAATTCACTAAATATCTAGTTTCAGTACTCTTCTTACACTGACTAGCAGAGAGCTGCATGACTGTGTAATAGCTTGCTATTTGCATCTTTCTGTGCTATAATTGTCCCCCTCTTTTAGCAATCTGTGTGTATTTTCAGATGCATAACAGGAACATACCAGTTTCTTGGTTTCTTTGTCACTAATACATTTCCATGTCATTTTCGTCACTGTTTTCCTTGAAGAGCCAGGGGCCAAAATCATTTTGCACCTGTATTATATATAATTCATAGTTTGGACAGATCAGAAAGCTTAAGATTGTGCATATTAAGAAGAACATTCTGTTCCTGTTTGGATATTAAGTGCAAACAGCAGAATATGTCAGTCTCTTTCTCCATTACAGCATAAACTCCTTCTACAGCCACATACAAACCACTCTATATCTAAACTCTTTTCTCTACAGGCAATCCGTATGGTATTATTTTTCATAGCTGAAATTGCTGGCATTTATGCCTCAACAATGTTGAAGTAATCACCCTGAAAACTGGAATATTTCTCAGTTTTAATGTAAGTCTCCCTCCAGGAGCTGAAGTTAAGCCAAAGTTACATTGTAAAAAATGTATGAAAAACTTCTCTATTGTCTCTGCATTAAGTGAAATCTTCACTATACTTATTCCTCCCCTTCCTGCCCTCCTTTCATAAAGCACTCGTGGGCAGATCAAATGCTTGACATTTGAATTGTTTAAGCTTTGCTATGAAAGAAGTGGTATTAGTACCTCAGCAAGTATACTTTGTGACTTGGCAATAAAAGAGGGCTGTAACAGTGAGGTCTGAGAATTGTCCTACATCATTTGAATTATGCATGCAAACTTTATGGAATAACCTATCAACTGATCATCTCCTTTTTGTCATTTGATGCATATTAATTTTATGCTCTACTGCTTCAGCTGCTATTTCATTAGAATGTTTACTGCTGTTTAAAGTATATTACTTCACAGTAGAAATAAAAGTTGTTATATGCAAATATTCTTTTCCCCTTCAGCATTGTAACCTGTGTAAAATTTATTCTCTTCAAAATTAAATAAAACGAGATAATGACTACAGTGTTGTATTTTTTGTGATTATGTAGGCACATTGTTTTCTTTTATTCCAAGTTTTCTTGAATAATTTAAAAATCAATAATAGAAAAAAAAAAAAAGACTCCCCTGTCTTGGAGTATAAGATCTTATAGTCATAGAATGGCTTGAGTTGAAAGGGACCTCAGAGATCATCCAGTTCTGACCCCTGCTGTGGGCAGGGAATGTTATGATTATTATAATAATATATATATATATATATATTTTTTTTTTATGAAGATGGTAGGTAATGGAAAATGTTGGGAGCCAATAGAATTGAATTGAGCTGGGCAGCACATCAACTTGATGATGATTGGTTAGGTTCATCCTTTCCTAAATATGGTTTGGAAAGGCCAGTTTTTTTGTGTACTCATTGGTCACAGTTTTTATTTCCCACTACCAGCTCTGATTTCAACACTGTACTAACAAACCTGCATGCCCACAGGGAAATATAATCACAAAGTCCACACAATTAGATGACACCTACAGTTACTCTGTCACCATTAAAAAATAAAAAGAAAGAACAAATCAGCTATGGAAAATACAAAGGAAATGCATACGACCTGGAAAACTGAGATTTCTGGGAGGAAGGAAGGGGAAGGATATGCAGCTGGCAGTAACTGAGCAGCACTGGTTGTGGGAGCTGCAGGGTAGGTGCCTTGGGATCCCCTGTTACAGGGATATGAGCTGGGCCTGCAGCTCACCTCGGGTTGGCCTGTGGCTGTCTCAGGGATGTCCTGAGCCATCTGCTGAGATTACACAGACTCCCAGACCAAGGGAAAGTATGTGGCACACTGATGCTAAACATCCTAGGAGAAATAATAATAAAATAATTTTAAAGACTTTTTTTTTTGTTCAATTAGTTATGCATAAACCCAACATGAGAGAGTTTAACTTTTTATTCTGTTTCCTTAAGCAGTATTTCATAGAAACATAGAATCACTCAGGTTGAAAAATACCTTAAAGATCACTGAGTCCAACCGCGACCTAACCATACTACCCTAACAACCCTCTGCTGAATCATGTCCCTGAGCGCCACATCCAATCAGTTTTTCAACACATCCAGGGATGGTGACTCAACCAGCTCCCTGAGGAGCCTATTCTAGTGCTTAACAACCCTTTCTGTAATGAAGTGTTTCCTGATATCCAACCTAAACTTACTCTGGTGCAACTTAAGGCCATTTCCCCTTGTCCTGTCACCTGTCACCAGTGAGAAAAGACCAACCTCACTCTTGCTGTAAGCACCTTTCTGATATTGGAAGAGAGCAACAACGTCTCCCCTCAGCCTCCTCTTCCCCAGAATAAACAACACCAGTTCTTTTACTCTCTCTTTGTAGGGCATATTCTCCAAGCCCTTCACAAGCCTTGTTGGCCTTCTTTGGACCTGCTCCAGCACCTCAGTGTCCTTTCTGTACTGAGGTGTTCAAAACTGAGCAAAGTACTCAAGGTGAGGCTTCACCAATACAGAGTACAGGGGCAGGATTACTTCCCTGGTCCTGCTCACCACATCATTCCTGATACAGGCCAGGATGTCATTGGCACTGTGCACTGTGCAACCCTACAGGCTTGGGCAGGAGTGGCTGGAAAGCTTCCTGATAGAAAGGGACCTTGGTGTACTGATGGGCAGTCGGATTAATATGAGCCAGCAGCGTGCCCAGGTGAGCATGACCACTTTTTCTCTTACTTCACTGGAACACTAAAGTTCATAGAAATCTGAATTTTCCATTTGAAATATTAGGCAGTATACATCACAGTCTGTTTCAGAAAAATAAAAATGAATGAACCAGAGAAGTTTTTTTCAGGAAGTACTTTCCCTTTTTTGAAAATAAGATTTGTGGTGTTTTCTTTTCTAAAGAATAAGCTATCTGAATTCTATAATAAATATCTTCTTGAAAAATTCCTTTTTATTCCAACAATGCTATTGTAAATAGGAAACAGAAAGACATGGTGAATCAAACCTCATATGTCAATTAGGAATAGTTCAGTTTAAACTCTGTATCTTATAAAATTGAATAATCAACCTGATATGAAAGAGTTCTGCCATGGCTTCTTTTAAAATGGGGCAATATTCAACTCAGATATACTTTGCTAAATCAGACTCCTATGGAGCATTGTTTTTTATAGTCTATGCAAAGCATAGCACTGGAATTTTAGTCAATTATTTCATATGAATATAGCCATATTAATACACAATTATATAAAGCTGTATGTTTGCATAGATTAAAATTTACATGGTGCTGTTGCAATTAGTTTTACTCCTGGCTTGCTTTTGGTCTCTAATACCATATCAGTAGTGATAATCAGCAGTAAGGTAGCTGATCATCTTGTTCTGTCCTTTGCCCCCTGGCCAGGTGCTGCAGCTGTGACCAGAAGGTTTGGCCACTCAGTATGGGCAGCTGCAGCCTGCTCCTTCACTTCTCTTCCAACTGCTGAGAATGCTCCAAATCCTATCCACTCACTTTCTGTAAGGCCTGAGATGTCTGTTTCAACTGCCATGTCCCTGAGCTTTGCAAGTAAAATGAGAAGATGACTTATTTCCTGCTTTGTGAAATCAAAGCCACAGTTTTCATCCACACCTGAAAATTTGATTCGTGCCTTCCCCTGGCCAAGGAGCTACCTTACTCAGCTGCATCCCACAGAAACATAGAAATCATCTGATCGTGTACAGGTGTTCGCTGCTTAAATTTACCTGCACAGTGCAATAAATAGGGCCTTTTTAGCACAATTTTACCACATAGTTCCAGTCAGGATCTGTAGAATGGCACCTCCCTGCAGAAAGTCTGCCAAAGAGCAGACCACCTGAGTGTGCATGTGTGGGAAGGAGTTAGAGAAGGTGATTTGAGGATGTCTTTGAAATCTATGTCTGAATTGTCTGAGGACTCATTCCTGTTCAGCATCCATTTATCATCATTATCAAAGTCTCCTTGCCTGTGAGACTGCACTCCTAAGACCCAGATTTAAATTCCATTGTTGTGCTCTCTTGCCAGATTGTAGACACTAACATGCCACTAAGACTCTTTCAAGACAGTAGTTTTCTTGTGAGCTCTCTGTCGCATACTGAGAATGTACAATGTACAATGATCTTTGCTGCATTTGTAATAAAGAAAATAAAAATGCTTTAAGGAACTGGCAATGGAGTGAACAGATAACTGCTTTTGGGAAGCACAATTAAACAGCTTTTCTTCTTGTCTGCTTTGTCATGGCAGATGTGAACCGTGAAACTGATGAAGTACAGTTTTTGTACGTTAGGCTGTGTTTTGAAACCCTGGCAGGTGAAACATGCAACAGAACTCTGCTTGAATATCGAAACGGGGGGGGAAAATGTGAGAGGATATGTGATATCAGCTTATGACTGACTTGTGCTAATTTCACCTTTATGTCCAACTTTGCCAAACTGCTTTCTCACTCCCTCTGCTCAAAGGAAGAGAAGGGAGAAAATATGATGAAAAGAAAAGGCTCATGACTTGAGATCAGAAAGAGAAAAATTACAAAAGGAAAGGCTACTTGGAAGCCTAGAGAGAGAAAATTATTCTCTACTTTCCACCAGTTAAAAGCCATGCTGTGGGAAGCAGAGCCTCAGTGTGCATAGCAGATGTTCACAAGTACAGATGTTATCACAAAAATCCCCTTTCCTCCTTCCCTGTTCCAAGATTTGATTGCTGAGAGTGATGTGATTTGGAAGGGAGCATCCCTTTGAACAGTCTAGGTCAGCTCCCCCACCAGTGTTCCCTTTCCACCTCTTGCCCACTTGCTGACTTGGGGGGATTCAGAGAGAGTTTTGATGCTGTGCCAACACTTCTCAGCAATTGCAAAGCATTGGTATGATATCAGTGCAAACACAGCTCTGTGAATGGTGCTGCAAGGGAAGTTAACTCCATCACAGCCAGACTCAGTACACCTGTGTAAGTACTATTTTGAGATAACAAAGGAGCAAGCAAACAATTAGATCCTGAAATAAAATTTATGGGGACTGACAGGAAGTGGCCATTAGCATGTGCAAATGGTAATTTTGCAGACATTGTGTTGTAGCTGAAGTAAACAGTGTTAATCAAATGGATTATTTATCTATCACATCATCTATTTACCTTTTTCAGTGCTTTTAGCTTAGTAGAACAAAACTTCTGTATGCTCAGAAGCATAGAAAATATCACTTTGACTTCCTAGTCTTAAGTCTTCCGGACTTTATTCAGTATCTACAATATTATTCAAGTGGTATTATTTGTCAAGCATCAGTAAAATATTTCACACCTCAGAGGTAACTCTCAAGCATTTTTGCTCAGTACTGGCTTTATCTTTTAAGTTTTTATTTTTTTTTCATTTTATTTTTTTTTTTGCTACGATAGCTAGGAAAATTTTTGCTTTGTATTAGCTTCCTAAATACTCTCTCAGACTTTTTTTTTTTTTTATAAATTCCTTTTGATTTGTCACCCTTTATTTTTTTTTCCAGAGTTATCTAAGAAATGGTTAATACAAATTATTACTTTTTTTTTTTTGCCTTCCATATAATTTTATTAGGCTAGTTGATTTCTTTTTTTATTTATCCCAGAGCCATTCTGTTTACACTAATGAGCTCCCCCTGAAATAATATTATTTCCATATCTACTGTCTAAGCTTGTAATTTTATTTTTATATTAGCATAATGTGATCATAGAATCATCTAAGTTGGAAAAGATGTCCAAGCCCAACTTTCAACCTGACCTACAAATCCCATTAATAAACATTGTCCCTTAGTACCATGACCTCATGACTTTTAATTATCACCAAGGATGGGGACTCCATCACTTCTCTGGGCAGCTGTTCAAGTACTTGACCACCCTTTTCATGATGAAATTTTTCCTGATATCCAGTCTAAGACTCCCTTGGTGCAACTCGAGGCCATTACCTTATATCCTATCATTTATCACCTGAGAAAAGGGGCTGATGCTATCCTTGCTTTCAACCTGCTTTCAGGTAACACAGAGTGTGATGATGTCTTCCTTCCACCTCCTCATCTTCAGACTATAAAACTCCAATTCCTTCAGTTATGCTCTTCATAACACTTGTTTTCTAGTCCCTTCATCAGCTTTGTTGCTCTTCTCTGCACACTCCCAAGCAACTCCATATCCTTCTTGTACTAAATGGCCCCAAACTGAATTCAAGGTGTGGTCCACCAGTACACCACACACAATGGGACAGTCACCTCCCTAGTCCTGCTGGCCACGCTGCTTCTGATGCAAGGCAGGGTGCCAGTGGCATTCTTGGCCTCCTGGCTCATGTTCAGCCAGTTGTTGACCAACACCCCTAGTTTCTCCTCTGCCAGGCAACTTCCCAGCCCAACGACCCAGCCTATCCACATGCTTCTACAGAGCCTTCCTACCCTCAGCTGTCCAGCCTAACTTGGTATCGTCTGTGAAATTACTGAGAACGCACAGAATGCTCTCATCCAGACAACTGATAAAAACACTAAACAAAACTGACCCAAATTCTGAGTCTTGGAGAGTGTTACTGGTTACCGGCTGACAATTTCATTGAAGCCCATTCACCATAACTGTCTGAGTCTGGACATCCCATCAGTTCTTCACCCAGAGAACTGTGTACATACGCAAGCCAAGAGCAGCCAGTTTCTCCAGGAGAATACCGTATGAAACATAATCAAATTCTTCAATAAAGTCTATGTAGACAACATCTGCAGACCTTTTTTCCTTTTTTTTTTTTTAATAAAGGAAACAGAATCTGCACATACCAGGAGTGTTATCACTATGCAGCAAGCATGCACTTCAGAGCAGTGAAGTAAAATGTCAAAATGTAATAGGAACTTAAAAATAGCTTACCATTTAGAAAGAAAGAGAAGCAGACCAACCTACAGCAATCACATAGCACAATCACCTTGCTGACTGCCAGATTTAAAAGGCACCAATAAGAAAAGCATACTGGGAAAATCCCTGTCAGAATACAAAGCCATACTGAAACATTCAGTGATACCTGCAGGGAAAACTAATAAAAGAGCTGTTACTGGGGCAGAGACAATCTAACTTTGACAAATTGAAGAAACTGAGATAATTAGTCTGCTTCTAGATGCAATTATGATTGTGTTGTGATAAAATATACACCACTTTTTAAAACTTCTTGGTACTTAAAATTTAGTAGCACAGTAATTCTCTTGCTTTAGCATATGAAGCTTTAATTCAAACAAAGCAGAACATATCAAAGTCTTTTCCTATTCCATAACGTGCTCAAATATACTATAAAAGTACCTACTTATATACTGCATTTATTCAAACACGCTATAAAATTGGACTTGTCATTTCGGCAAGAAAAGACTATTTTTAATCCTTAGATCTAAATAATTATAATCATGATTAAAACTATATATATATGCATACATTAATTTACTATAATTAAGCAACTTAAAAACCTATTTTCATCAACTGCAGCCATGATCCCGAGGTTCTACGCAGATGAGCCTAAAAATTTGGTAGCATATTTAAAGAAATATTGAGATGAACAAGGGAGCTATATAAAAATGAATCTTGTCATAGCAAGCTTCTATTTTCCCAGTAAGAACAGAACTGTAAAGGAAGTGATGGATCTCTTACACCATCTGAACTTTTAACTTATGTTTCTGAGTATTTCACTACTTTCTGTCTTTATGGTAATTGGTTAGTTATGATCCTATTTTTATAGACTGTAGTATGCAAATGTTTTTCATTACCAATTACTGCATATATTTAATAAGTTCCCATCTTTTTGGAACTGTAGAACTTCTAGATTTTCAGCTTTATGGAGCCAATATACTTTGGCAAGCTACTGTCAAATGTCTAATCTTCTGGAGAAAAACATAAACCACATGCCTGTTGTTTTCACATCAAAGGTTATATTTGACATCTTACCCATTATGCAGGCTTAGAAGATATGTTTGTAATCTTTTGGATACAGTTTCTTAAAAGAAAAAAACAAAAACAACAATAATGTATATTTATTGCAGACTGAGAAGGATAATAAACTGCAGCCAACTAAGCCATCCCGACCATCCAGCGAAAATTCTGTGTAGGGGTATGTAATTTAACAACAAAAATATGACATAATAAAAATTCATAGTAATAAAAGGAACTGCTATCTTTACATTCTGTACATTTTTACTTTTGCCTTCATTCAGCTTCTTACATACATCCCCTCAGTACATTCAAAACCTTGCCGTGACTGACAAGGGTTCACAATGCTGTCACTTATACAGTGGCTCAGCTTCTAGAGTATGAACCACAATCAGCCTATGGAACTGTTGTGTTTAACCCCTCAGAGGTTTCTGCTTTCAAGGGAAATATTACTTTTGGCTCAGAGGGCACCTAAAAACTGCTTTTGGAATGGCTTCCTTTCCTGAATTCTGTTACCACAGGGCTGGACTAAATGAGGCACCACCACGCCCACATGAAAAGAACAGATGATCATCATATGATTCCGGACACATTCCCAAAATTGTCACCTAGTTCTCCCCAGGTGTAAATAATTACTGATGAATTACACCAACTCTGGTATAACCCAGAATGCACAGTACACTTTGCAAAATTTGTTCTTTCATATTTCCACATTTCCAGTTCAAAGAGGGTGAAATTCTGATGATGTTGAAGCTGAGCATATACATTTTACTTTTGTTCAGGCGGGTAAGATATTATTCTCCCTATTTTCCTTAGAAATAGAACTACTTTGCTGTCTGGAACCAAAGTGCAGGTTTTCAGTTTAAGATAAAATTTCAGAAAGAACATGCATTCACCCACACACTCGCAAACACCCACACAAAACTGGTATATATTAAGCATGATGGTGGTGTCATTTATTTCTGGATAATGAAGAACATTTTAAAGAGGGAGGGTTTCTGCTGTAAAAATGGAATTATAATAATGACAAGGGAATAGAAGTAAAAATTGATGACTAGTCAGGAACATATTTGGGTGTGGTGAAAAGAGATTCGACTACCATTTATATCAAGGTTAAACTATTAAATGTTCTGCAACTGACTCAACAGCATCATAGATGAATAGATGCTATGTGATCAGAATACATTATATACCTACTGAGGCAGTCCACGAAGAATGATGCTAATAAACACACCCAGATTAAGAGAAGTGACAGAATGACTAAAAATAAAGGTTTATGACAATGTCAAACAGCATTTTTTTAAATACTTTATTAAGAAAAGGCATATCGGATCTCCCGGCATAAAAGATTATATAAAATTCATGGCTTTAAGCTTCTGTTCCTTGTTCTATCAAAACACCTGACTCAATTACAGCACCAAGCAAGTATTTCAGGACAGAAATCAGGCCTCAGAAGAGCTTAAATTGTCCTGCAGCACTCAATGTGATACTTCTCACTCTTCCCCCACTTTTCCACTTGTTCTTAGGAAGGTTCAGAAGAAGGTTGTTTGAGGCTTTTTCAGCTGATTGTAGGCAGCAGCTGAGTACTTCCCTAAATGACACCTGGTGCTGCAAAGGCTCAAAAAGAGCAGAATTGACTTCTACATTTTCTTTCTTCAGAAAGCAGGCTCAGTAGTGGTATCTCTAGCCTGAAAGAAGTATAAAAAAGGAAATATTTATAAGTTGGTTAATTTGATTGATCTTAGCTTGTTGGAAGGGCACAGCAGAAGAAATGTAATGCAAACTTGAACATTATCAGTAATTATGATTATGGGGAAAGGAAATAGGGTGGCATCTTACAAACAGTGTCAAACTATGAAATATTTCTACAACAGCAAAATCTTAGCATGACCCTTGTCCCAGAGTAGTAATCAGTTCTGTTAATGTCAAATTGAGATAAGGCAGTAAAATTAACATTCTTTTGATTAGGAGAACTCAGATTAACATTGGAAGTCTTCTGATTATAACTGAGAAGAGGGGAAGTCGTAAGAGAACTCTAGAGGAACATGATAGCCTTTAAATGAACACATTTTAGATGGAAGCTACTGGGTCTCTCATTCCTTTGAAAGCAGAAGGAAAGAATAGTGCCAGACTGGCACTGTGTGATTCTCATACAGTTTTTCTGATGCAAACTGTGCACTTCAGGACTGCTGCCGTTCTAAAGGCCAAAGCACAATGTGGTAGTAAGAAACAAAAAAAAAAAAGTAGAAAACACTGATGGTGGACAGCATACTCATCTCTATTCAGAGTATGGAAAAATCCTGAACTGAATAGGAGGGAAATGTAAAGTCACTTATGTGAATATATGTGATGATGGATTTCAGTGACACTGAAAATAAGAGAATTTGGTTTTAGTCCTAAAATGAAAGAAACCTCTGAATACATGAATCCTTCCCAGAACTTTTGATAAGAGGGTCTATATTTCTGTCTCTTCAGTGATTAAGTCAATTACTAAAACCAGACAACCTTCTATAGTGTTGCTAAATGTAGGAAGTTTTCTGTTTGGATTCTCAAAAATGAGACAAGACATTCTTTATTGCAGTGTTCCTCTTATCACTGTGCAATACAAATTCTGAGCGATGAAATCTCTTAAGTTCTGACGTCTTGCAGCAGTTTTGTAAACTTCTAAGCTTACATGCTTGTACTGTGGGTTTTTTTTTTGTTTTTTTTTTTTTTTAGGGACATGTAGCAAAATAAACAGGTTCTTTTTCCACTGTAAGAAGTAGATAAAGTGTAATGTATCACCTGTTATATTGCTTAACATTTGTTATGGCTTACTAGACCTATATTGGCTTTTTTGTTTTTATTCCATTGGAGATTGTATTACACTGTTCCTGTAAGCATGTGTCTTTTTTTTTTTCCTAGAAATATGTGTAATGGATCCACTGAGTCAAGAGAAAGTCCACTGCAGTTGGTTATAGCATTCCCAGTAGAAAAAAATACAGATGTTAAGGGAATGAATACAAGAAACAGTGCATAAGATCTTGCAAAGGAGCTCAGAAATTGTGGGATTTCCTAGAAAAAGAAATCACATTCAGAGTACTTTCTAACAGCAATGAGGGACCGACCGCTGCCATCCATGCAGTGGTCTAAATCCTTTCTGAATCCACAGAACCCCAACTCCACTGTAACCTCTTTCAGTAAATTCCAGAAATCATCTGTACTTTTTGCTCATTTAAATATTGTTCATAATCACTGCTTTGGTGCCTACTGGGAACATTTTTTCTCTAGATAGGAAATAATAGATCAGTGTTACTGATCAAACATCTCATAACTCATCTCATTTTGTGTGTGTGTGTGTATTTTTTGTTGTGGAAATAATTGCTTTCCTTTCACCACTGAATACTGTTGCTCTCAGTGCACTGTGTTTTCATAGATTCCCATCCAGAAATGCAAAATAAAATGCTGTTCCTTCTTCAGAGAAACCCTGAGCTTTTAGGCATGCTAGAAATTGATTATACACAGAACAGAAAGGGCACAATGTAAAATGTCTTCTAAGCATCTGGAACAGACACTCCAGTATATACTACAAAGTGGTTACAGACACTATTTTAGTTATACATGACTGCGTGAAGGGGTTGACCACGGTAACAGTTGAAGGAATGCAGGAACATATCCTGCAGATGGCACTGCTCCCTCACTGTTACTCTTTTCAATTGGGCCATGGCGTACGATTTGTAGTGAAGATATTATTTTTTCTCCTAGGGACATCATGTTTAGTTAGTGCATCCCGAGCCACAAACAGAAAAATGAGCTCTTCTTCAATGTGATATTAGAAATGAAAATCCCGTTAAGTCTTTAAAGGTCGGTCTAGGCCACTTTTCTCTTACCTTTTGCAGCAGAATGCGCATACAGCTTTAATAAAATGTCTCTTCCTGGTTCAGTGGACTAAAGATCTTTCTGTCTGTCCAATGTAGTGTGGAATTCTTTTGTTTCTCAAAAAAAAAAAAAAAAAAAAAAAAAAAAGACTTGAAGGAGCTCATTTTACAGTCTTACAAGCATCCAGAAACATGAAGACTTCTTTGTTTCTTTAAGAAAAATAAAGTAACCTTTCAAGTGATGAGAAAGAAAATAGATTAATTAGAGAAGGAGTATATTTATACACTCCCTAAAAAGAAAGGTAGAGAAACATGCCCTACTTCAAGCAGCAACTCATGTTTGATCAGACTTTCACTGGAGATACAAGACTAGCGAGTACACAGGAAACTGGATGAGGAAAAGTTTTCTTTATTATCTGTGTTGTGTTATCTCAGTAAACAGTGCTGGGTAAAGTTTAGCATGAGCCGGTGGCAAGGGAAACAGCACACTGTAGACTTTGCTGGTTGCCTGTGCTCTTTTATTTATCATAAGTAGAGATAACTGTAATGCTTGCAGTTAATGTTTCATAATATGTACAAGACTAAAGTGAAGAGTTTGCCTGAGTCACAGCATCTCCCTTTGAAGAGCCCTACTGGATTTGTTTTCCTTACAATGGATTTTAATTCTAGCAGAGGACTAGTCTTGAGGACATAAAAGTGGCCATACTTCTGCTTGATTATTTACACTGATTTGGCCAGCCTATAAAGGCTTTCAAAAGCCACGTTCCTACATGCTTAGCAGAACTATTTACAGACTTGTAAAAATCTTGCAGTATCCAGTTTGCACTAGGCACACACTCAGCTGTACAGCAAGCTCTACAGGTTATCTTGAGCATGGCTTAAAAAAACAGGACTGAAGCTTGTCCCTGCAAGTGCAGCTCCTAAGGTGGCAAAGGGAAAACTACGAGATCTACCTCCCTTCAGTGAGCATGCACTGGGCTGACTGCCTGCAGGGGATTTCTGTGTAAAATGTGGATCAAGGATGGTATGAATTGTCACATTTAAGGATCCTGATAATTTAAGGCAGTGAAAATCTCCATTTTACAAGGAGGTTTAAATAGAAAGATGCCCGCTTTTTTTGTATCCATGTAGGTAGTGCTATGTACTAAAGCTGCAGCCATTTCATCTTGCTGCTTTTTACTATGAGTTTGCTAAGTTCAGCCAAATCTATTACTACTTTTACTACCTCAGGCATCCTGAAGGTGAAATGGAACCCCGGACTCCTGATTCCTCACATTTCTTTCATGTTCAGTAAATTGGAAACCACTGGCAAAATGAGAAGATGGCTCCTGTTAAGGAGACACAGACACTGTACTGCTCAAATTGTCCCGTCCCCTAGCTACCCAAGCCATCATCAAAGTTAATTAGCAGAAAAAAAAGCTAGAAGTAGCTTTACTTATCTAAGATATGCTTACTGAATATAAGGTATTTCTGAGGAGTGGCCAGATATTTCCATCCTTTGCCTTTTCTCCTCACACTCCTGCCACTCTATTTCTTTTCCCTCCTTACTTTCCTTCCTCTTTGTGTTGCTTAATGTTGACTGTCATTTCCCCTGTCCCTGCTCCTTGCCATGGACAAACAAGCTTACAATTTTCTTTAATGCTCCTGTTTGAATTTTCTTGGTATAAATTCACCAAGAAGGTAGAAGTGGGCTATCTAGCCCAGATGTGAATCTTGCTGACTTAAATATTCTAAAATGAATTAGAAATGATTCTTCTTTGTTCTACTGTCTCTAGTGAATTTACTTTACTATCTCTGTTACCTTTGAAAGAAAAAAGGTTAATACTCTGTGCATGAAACACTTTTGGAAAAAGACAACACCTCATGTATAACAGGGAGATACTAATCCAAATGAAGATATGTCTGTTAGACACAGGAAGACATTTTACATGTTCCCCTTTGAAGAGCTGTCCTGGTCTCCCCAGCGCATGTTGCTTCTCTCTGGCTCATTCTAATCTGACTCCTCTAAAGTTTCCTTGACTGTCCCTCATTAAACTCCCTCGACTTTTCTGTTTCATGCCTTTATATACAGCAGATGAACGGTTTTCTTTGTGCTCTGACAGCTTTTTTTATAACCAGCTACCCCTGTGGTTTTGAACAGTGTTTATCTCTAGGCAAAATGGCTTTTATCTGGATTATTTAAAAACAGAAAAACAACAATCCAATTGCTGTGATGTTCCAAACTGAGCTTTTTAAGCAAGAAGCAAAAGGAAAATATTAGCAGGGCTGAATGGTAAGTACTTCAGATATAAAAATCTGGTTGTCAGTCAGATTTTGTCAGCTGTGTATCTAGGGTTGGCTTTAAGTGTGCAGAAAATGGGCAGCAGAGTGGGCCAGCAGACCAAGAGTAGGAAAAAATGGGAATGGCAAAACAGCTGTGCCCCACTGGGTTCTGCCTTGGTCAAAATTCTGCAAGTCTGGAGGATGTAAGATATTAGGTGTGGCCATGAAGAAGTAAAAATCCTCTTGGAAGTATCCAGGTATTTCCATCTCTCCTTCTTTATCTGGTTGAAGAAACAGCAAATGCAGTTCTCCAGCATCCACTTGAATGTGACACTTCCAGAAAGGAAGAAGTTTTATGTCTAGCCCTCCTCTGAGGCTGTCCTCAGGGCTCTGCCTCTTCCTCCTGTTTCTTCTGTTCCCCTGGCAAAGCAGCCCATGCGTGGCTCTATCACCATCCAGACCCACAGCACTAATTTGTCTTGATTCAGGACTTAAATCTTTGCAACTGCTGTGAAAACACTGCACACTACATAGAAATAGATTTTCAAAACTAGCAAGCTAAGGGCTGTCAAATGACAAAGGGAAAATTAATGGCAATTGTTTGGACTTGAATCTTTCTGTTAGCAGCCCAGAGCTGTCTGCAGAATGACTTTTGTTTCCCTCTCATCTCAGCCGCCACTGTGATGATGTGAACACAGTAACTGTTTAGCACTGAAATAATACAGAACAGATAGCTACAGAGAACCCAGAGAGAAAATTAATAACACTTTTTTTTTTTAATCTGAACAGGGTTTTAATAACATGCTGTAAATAAGTCACAAACCACTGTTCAACTGTGAAGATAAATATTTAAGTACGTACAAACAGGCACACAACGCACCTACTAAATATATACATGCAGACATCTATAAAATAGATCAGTTCCAGTACCAGCTAAAAACTGCTAGTGCTCCTGTGCAGCTACTGAGGTCGGGTTTCAGTGAGAAAAAATACTAGCTTGTGGCATGTAAAAAAAAGATAGTATCTGCAACATCTACAACCAGCAGAAAGCCAACTAAAATCATACAGGATACCCAGTTCTTAACAACCCCCACTCTTAAAAATGACTGCTTTTAGTTTTCTGAGTTGAAATTGCTATAAAAAAAAATAATTATCATCTGACTGTTTTAGTCTGCATCTCTGCTTCAGGGACCAGGGCACTCTGAGCTGACAGAATTTCGGATACAGAAAAGCTATCCACTCTTCAACTGAGCAACGCTCAGCTAGGGGCAAGATGAGCTGCGAAGGGTTTCTCAGTTACCAGCTGATAGGAGAGAAATGCTAAAACTGGAGTCCTGCTTTCTGTTCTGAGCTCTGGGCATATGTTCTGCTGGGTATCTACTGCTCTGCTTGTTTTTCTCTAGCATAATCCCCTCTCCCTTGCATTTTTTTTAAAGTTCCCTCCCCTATCATGTCCCCTTCCTCATTGCTGGTGTCCCATTTTGGTGTCTTTCTTCTCAGCCTTTGCAGCTCCAGTTCCTGGATCCCAGGATACCTATTCCTGTCACCTCCTCCATCACTGTTATGAATTAGGTCTTTCTCTTGCATCTTCTCTATCCTTTTAAGCCCTTTTTTTCTCAGACTGTCACTTTCTCCTTGCCCTTGCAGCAAGGAACCATAATTGCTAGCATCAGACCTCTGACATTTCTTTAGCACCTGTCCTTACCTGTTGCCCTCCTGAGATGCCTGTGTCCTGCAAGCAGTGCTTACCTTATCCCTGGTGCTGTGGGCTCCCCACTGTCCCCCTCACGAATGATCCCTCTGTGGTCCGGAATGGGATTGATTCCTCCTCCCCATGTTAGACTGTCTGGCAATTGACTGACTTAATACTTCTCAGGCAAGGCAAGGTTTAGGGCAAGAAAGTACATATTTTGGAATGGCATGTTTTAAATAAAATTCAATGAAGTGAGAGAGAAGAGGATATATTTTCCACATGTGTCATTATACCTGAGTTTTCCTCCTGTTACCTGACTTTTATCGTCCACCACATTTTGTTCTCACAGTAGCAGAGGAATTCTAGGCTAAGCGTACCCTACTGGAAAATAAATAATAAATAACTTGCAAGTGGAAATGAGTCTTTTGATGTATGCCTATATAAAAACTTCATAAAAATGAAAATGTATGTTTTTCCCACAAGAATATGTATGTCTTCAAAACGCTGTCACAGTTTTAGACATTCTGCATTTAGTTATATCCTCAATGTCTTCAGTCTTTCAGTCTTTTCTCTTTCAAAACATCATGCCTTCCTGCATTAAGTTACAGTATCAAAGCCAACTGTGTGGAATACCACCTAGGAGAATAATATTGCAAAATCATTGCAAATCAAATTGAACTCTGACAAGTTGATAGGATTTAACCCATCTGATTTCTGTATTTATCTACCTCTTTTTTGTGTATACCTCATGGAGTAATATCTGAGCTCCAAGAAAAGCAAAGTATTAATATAGCTGATTCAGTCAATTATACAATGTCCAATACTGAGATAAACACTTGTTGCATTTCTGCACTGTCTGCAAATTACTTTCTTTGCTTTATCTTTAATAAAATCATTACAAATACTGACACATGATATTTCTCTGAGAGAGACTGAGACTGAGAAGTATGTAGAGCATCATAAATTAGCCAAGTGAAAGGAACCACCCAGCTGACAAAAGTAATCATTGGCCCAAATGACCCTTGGTGACTCAATGTTTTTGACCAGAGGGTTTGACAATGGCATGGGGTAGAATGCTAACATAATCTACAACTAATGTATGTATCAAGATTCTGAAGGCAGACTATTTTTACTGCAAAGACAATGTGTTTTAGAAGTCACTTAGTTGACATAAAGCCTGCTGGATTTAGTATGCTAGTAAAAGAAAGAAGTATCAGTACTTCAGTTTTGTTAAAAAATATATATTCTCCATTTCTACAGTAAAAATATATCACTAAGACTTTTTTGTATAGTTAACTATGTTTTTGAGCTCTGGCACAACATTAAGTTTGTGGGATGCTAAATCCAACCATGTGGTATCCAACCACAAAAATGATCCTTTTTAATGATGATAAATCAGTTTTTGTTGAAGTGAAATACCACATAGCTCTGGAGACAAAAATGTTGAAAGGTGGGAGCTTTGATGACATACTTAGTCAAAATCATATGTGCATAGCTGAAAGTGTTTATGATGGTGTATGTAGGGGGTTTGTAATGCTCAGAGATTTCTTTTTTATGAAATTTAATAATAATAATATAGGCAGTCTCTGGTTAAACACATGAAGGGATATAAAGTAAATTCTTAGTAAAAATTGCATAGCTACCTCAACAGGAAAGCTCCAGATTAATATTATAATTACATTGTACTGTAGGGACAGTATCCATTTCGCCTAACCTCGATCATTTGTTTCTATGATAAATCAAAGGAAGATGCGTTTCTGGAACACGAATCAATATACTCTTCTTAGGTGCACATTTGAGGATGCACTAAATAGATTTCTGGTGGTGCACCTTTTAATCTCCTCTGCTCTAGAGGCCAGATGAATTACCAGAATTAGCTACCTTATTTGGCATAAGCTAAGTCTGGTGAGTTGAATTCATTCACAGTTACATTGGTACATGGATCTTGAATCTGTGTATATATGTGATAAACATGTATTATGCTCCATTGTTTTGACACTAGGCTGTGAGCAGTAGAGTATTGACTTGACTCTCTTGTTCTCACCACAATGCATGCAAACAGGTAGTATGTAGGAGTGCTAATTTTGCTGAAATATCTTGAAAAAGTTTACAAGAAAAGTGCTAAGAAACTGCTGGGGTATCCACGTGGCTCCTATTACCTCCAAAGCCATCTCAAAACACTACTGGGTGCTTCCCACTGGAGTTCAGTTTTGGATAGACGGTGTGCTTTTAAGATTAACCTTGTGACCATTTCCTCCTACTATCTTCTTTTTTTTTTTTTTCCTTCTCTCTTTATATGTAATCACAAAGCAGGATCGTCACGTGAACTAATTTAATTCCTTTGGCAGGGAATTAAATGTGAAAATAAGCTCCTAATGTGCTCCAGCCATTACAGGAGAGTTATTACATGGGACTTGAGCAGAGCTAGCCTGAAGTAAAACAGCAAAGCACGTTCTGCGTTGTGGATGTCAGGCTTAGCACCAGCTGGTTTTACTCTTTTGCTCTTACAGATCTGTTTCTGTGGGGCTGAGTCAGGTGGTAATGCAGGCATAGCCATTACATACTAGAGATCAGTCTTGCCCATTCACAAAGTTCTACTCAGCACTGTATACGTCACTCAAGATTGTTTTATTGGAGGAAATGTGAGTAAGGAGGTTAGAGATCCAGAAAGAGCCAGTTAATACTGCTGTAAACCAGTCACTCGCATGCAGTGATCCAGGTTGTCTACAGGAACATACCTGATGGTTTCATTTTAATCCTGACATCTGTTCAGTGCTAGGTTATCATCTCATCTTGCATATTGATCATGTATTTCTTTATATTTTACCCAGTCATTTGTTAAGCATTATGTTAAAATAGCATCATATGATTAGTCATGTTTATGCCATAGCACTCTGAATGGTACTCTTGGTTGCTCTCTGGACTGAGCATTGCTGTTTGGACTCTACTTTTTCCATGGATGAAAAAAGTTGTCCCTATGGGACTAGCATTGACTCAGTGATTTGCTTTGGTCAGTGCCTCCCCTACTTTGTCACTCATCTGCAAACTATTAATCACATGTGAGACTTAAACATTTTGCCAGAAGATGCGTAAATCTCAGTTCCTTTCTGCCAGTTTTCTGTTAAATCGCAATTGAGAGAGTAAAGTGGCCTGGGCTGCTGTAAACATGTGTATCTCACCTACTGTATTAAATAAGGGTCTTGTCTTATATGTGGCCTTTACCTTCTAATCTGAATGATGAAATGCAGTGACATTGTAATCTTAAAGTATTGAAACATGGGAAAACAATAATGTTTCTGTCAAGTGAGATAAAAAGTACATCTAGCTTAGGTTTGGTCTGTGAGAAACAGGTTGCTACAGTTCATGTTCCAGCACCTCCTTCTGCATAAAATTAGTCAAGGTATACATATACCTAAGTGTATATATAACTATATATGCAGAATGTAACAGACATAACCTCATATTTTTTTAGGAATGTCTGACTTAAGAAGCACAGCTGAGCTTCATCCTTCCCTGACACAGCTTAGAAACCTTTTTGCTAAAATAAAATTTATTTTGAGGGAAGGGTGTATTTTTTACATTAAAGACTGTAGCAAATAATAAAGTTAATTTTTGCATAACGTACTGATAGAACATATCATTGCAATATCTCTGTAGGAAAACCCACTGCCACAGTTATATAGCTTGTGTTGTCTGTGTTTTATTTTCCTCAAGGATATAGATATCATCTCAAGGCCAGCAGATCCAGAAGATATGCAATGCATGAAATGTTGCCCACTAGTTTACAGCAAAAATCAAGAATTTTTTTACTTGCTTTGCTACTGGTCTTTATGATTGGAAATGTAAATATTGTAATAGAGATTTCCCGATAAACACAACACATAATGCTTATAAGATCCTGACTATACCTCTAGATCTAAAAGCGAGATGGTGTGTTGTGGATGTTTTCATAAATCATGGCTTGAGAAATTCTGAGGTGTTTTAGAAATTAGACAAACTGAAAATGCAGTGCACCGGCTGTTGCTGTCTAACGCAGATATCTCCAATCCTTGGGAAACTGACCTATTTTGGAAGACTATGCCTCTCATTTGCTACCAGGAATATCGTAGTGACCAAGAAAATCTAAATACTTTCTTGGTATTCAGGTAAATGCAAAACATTTCAGTTCGTGTAAAGATGGTCTACTCAAAACTGTAAGTTTCATTGACAGCATTGAAGCCTGTGGCATAGTTGAGATAGATCAGTGCTGTTAAGCTGAGAAAGCTGCTTCACTCTCCCAGCTCATATTGTACAAGAATCATGGTCCTTTTTGTTGCCCAGTTGACCTTACTCCTTTTTTTCCCTTTTAGAAAAATCTTGACATTCTTTAAATACGGACAGTTAGAAAGAGGCCATTATTTTACTTACTGTGCTTTTGTTTCTGAATTCTGATTATTACTTCCCTAACAAATGAATCCACTCGAATCAACTGCTCAGATTTCTTTTGGAAATTGTGAGGTTTTGCAGAACATCTGGTGGTTAACCAAACATTCTTTCAGTAAGAATGGATTGGAAAAGACCTCTAAGATCACCATCCAGCCATCTACCACCAATATTGCCCACTAATCACGTCCCCAGTTCCACATCCGCATGTTCCTTGAACACCTAGAGGGATGGTGGCTCCACCACCTCTTTGAGCAGCCTGTGCCAATGCTTCAACACTCTTTCTGAGAAGAAAATTTTTTCCTAATATCCAAATTCCCATTCGGGAGCACTCAAGTGCTCCTTTCTTTACCAAGTAGGATTAACAAGAAAATACCTATTTTTGCACGATTCTGGAAGATGCGGTATCATGAGATGAGGAATGAGTGTTGTGTACCTTCAAAGTGTCTACCTTGTGAAACAACTGAAAGAACAGAAGGATAATTAGGATCCAAAGAAACCTGCTATGCCAGTGTTATTTCAAGCAGCAATGTCTAATGAATGAGAACACAAAGGAATGCTGCAGTTGTCAACTGAATACATGCCACAGTGCACAGCAGCTCTATAAATGCTTCTGAAAGATTTATGTACTTCTATTTCTATCCTCGTATTCTGTGAGAGTATTTTATTTGGAGGATAATGCAGGGGGGGAGATGGGATAAGAGTGAACGAAAATGAGATCCCAAATTAGATCACAGATTAAGATGAGGAGTAAGGCTGCTCATGAATTATCGTGAGCTCATAATAGAGTTACTGTATATTTCACACCCCAGAAAAACAATTAATACATTCTACTCAGTGCCAGGGTGCTTTTGGCTAAAAAATTAGATGGAATTCCAGCTTGGCTTAGCTAAATGACACATTCAGTAATTAATGCATATTTGGCTTTCGTACACTTGTGAAGATGTGCTGTTGTTCTGGAAGCCCACATACTAGGATCTACAAACATGTTGCAGTATGTGCTCTCAAACACTGGAACAGGTGTCTGCATGAAGGCTTGTCTCTAGCATGATTAAGACAGCGACTATGATTGGAGTATATGGCTCTGAAAGATACATTTGCTTCTTCTGAATTTTGTTTCTTCTCATTTCTGTCTGGCATTCACTGTCAGGTTTCCATGCTTAGCTTTGTCAGTCTTCATTTCCCTACTAAGGCTTTCTGGGTGGAATTCATCTTTAGAAATCATCCTGCAAAACTTACTAAATCAGAGCTCAAATTAGATATGCGCATTTGTACATCTTTCTTTTTTTTTTTTTTTTTTGGTGGCACTGAAATAATAGCTTAGTGAAGGATGCCGGGATTTATCTAGTTTGTCACTCTGCACTAAGGCAGGATTTGCTCTCCATATTAAACCTGCACATATTTTATCTGGTCTCCTCTGGAGTATTCCTAGTGATGGTTCCCCAATTACCCCTCTTGGCAAATCTTGTCATTTTCTAATTGTCCTTGCTTTTGGCGTTTTTATTCCTTACATCTAACCTAAATTAATTTTCCTTCTTCATCTTTCAGCCAATTACTCCTTATTATATTACTCCTAATGACATTAAGTAATTCCTCCCCATCTTTTGTGTTACTTCTCTTGAAGTATTTAAACAGTTATTGTAAGTGTTCTTTGCCATTTTTCTCTTAGCTGTACATGTTAAATTCCTTTCCTGCCCCCTTCAAAGATCATGCCTACTAAACGGTTAATTTGTTTTTGCTACTCTTCTGTTTGCTCTTATTTATTCACATATTTTTATATTTAAGAAAGCCACAGCACACAGTACGCTCAAATAATACCTGTTAAACAAAGACAAAGTGAATATGAAATCTCTTTTTCCACAGCCATTCTAAGAAATTATTTTGAAAGTTTATCAGGGTATTGCTTACCTAATTAGTTGGTTTTATGGGAACTGAATCACCATGTTCTGTGGCAGCAAAATTAACTTGAATTAATGAATCTAATAAGTAGTCTGAATAATCAGCATTCTTAAAAGTAAATCTATCATTTAATAGAAATTTTTAGTTTAGTGTCATGGTAGAATCATTCAGAAACTAATATAATCTCATGGATGTTGCTAGTATTGTAATTACATTGATTGACACAGATCTTAATGGAAAGAACAAAAACTTCTGAATGGAGAAGGCTGTAGATGACATTTAAGAGAGTAAATTCAAATGTGACAGAAGTCAGCTGGTGGCGTTAAATGTGACTACGCCTACAGCACGGAGGAAGCAGTCCTCATGACAAGAATGTCTTTCATGAACTTGAGAGATAGTCATATGTCAGAGAAGTATCGGTTCAAAAATAAATGTTATATAAAATTACAACTTTGAGAATCTTATTTTATATAACCTTATTTTGTCCTAAGGCAGACAATTTCAGAAATCACTTTTTTGTTCCAAAAGTGGTGGTTGTGCTTTAGAACTACACTAGAACTCTAGTCAATAAGAATTCTGATCTACAGCAGTTTAGACAGATAAGAAAATTTCAAGAAACAAGGTGGTTCTTGACCAATTTAATATATTCTTGAGTGTACTTGGGAAGGTTTGATCAGGAAAGTTGCAACAGTTAGAAGCTCTTTCGTGCTGGTGCTGGATGCTAACATCAGGATACTCTCTTCATCAAAGAGTTTATAGTCCAAGACTTGGACCAATGCTGAGAGGAAGGGAACTGGAGAAACTACTAGGTACACCTACTTTGCTTTCTTGTGTTCCAGTATATATCATATTATGTCTCTGTGTTAGTGGAGGAAAGATTGCAGGGTGTGCATTTCTTCCTTGCTTTATATTCTTGGTTTTTGCTGCCAAAGGGGAGTCATGGAGTATTCACTGTTTCCTGGTGCTGGATCATGTTGGAGCTCAGCCAGGACAGGTGGTCTGGCTGCCATCTAGAAATGCCATTGCGCCATTGCCAAGAACACTTGCTAAATTCATCTCCTGATGGAAACCACAGTAAAGTTTGTAAAAGAGAGTTCAGGGATTTCTTTTACTTGTATTCCAACAACAAAAATGATGGGAAGAATGAATCACAACTTTACACCAAACTGTTTTTCTAGTGACAAATCTGTTGGCTGTAGAATACTTCATTGCAAAGCTTTGATCAGAAAAAAGGACTGTTTTATACTTTACAGAAACAAAGCAAGTGACAAAAAATAATCAGACCAAGTTTAATGAATTTGAACGTTGAAAGAATATTTTGACAAAAATCATTTTAATGGAGTTGTGTGTTTTTTGTTTCTTTCTTTTGTTTTGAGAGAGAAAGAGAGAGAGAGAACTAATACAGATGGAGATTCTCACGTTGTCTTTCCTTCAGTGGGGCAATAGCATTGTCTAAAAAGCCCCTTTTGCATTCAGTGATGTGCAGTCGTAGAATCATAGAATCAACAAGGTTGAAAAAGACTTCCAAGATCACCCAGTCCAGTCATCTACCTACCATCAGTCTTCCCCCACTAAACCATGCCTCTAAGTACAGCGTCTGAACATTCCTTGAACACTTCCAGGGATGGAAATTCAATCACCTCCCTGGGCAGCCCATTTCCTGACTACTCTTTTGAAGAAGAAATTTTTCCTCATGTCGAATCTGAACCTTCCCTGCAACTTGAAGCCATTCCCTCTCAAACTACTGCTGGTTGTGTGGGAGATATTGACCTCCACCTAGCCACAACCTCCTTTCAGGCATCGGTAGGGAGCTATAAGACCTCTCCTGAGTCTCCTCCAGACTGAACAATCCCAGTTCCATCAACTGCTCCTCATAAGGCCTGTGCTTCAGACCCTTTACCAGCTTTGTTGCCCTTCTCTGGACACGCTCCAGGGCCTTGATGTCTTTCTTGTAGTGAGGGGCCCAAAACTGAACACAGCATTCAAGGTGTGACCTCAACAGAGCTGAGTATAGAAGATTAATCATCTCCTTGCTCCTGCTGGCAACACTATTTCGGTACAAGCCAGGACGCCATTGGCCTTCTTGGCTAACTGAATCTTGCAGCTCAAAGAGTTTGTATGACGTCATTAGAAAGTAAATTGTAGCTTTAATCTCAAGATCATTTTCTATCACATTAATTGCACTGCCCCATGATTGGAAGGTGCCAGCTGTATGTGACATAATGTGATTCCTTAACTGAAATCCAAACTATCCTATTTGCAATTACTGTGTATGACATTACAGCGCACTAACCATTTCATTCTGACTGGAACAATTCATTTGGGAGACATGTGCCTGTCTGACTTCTTACTGGAGTTGGCCTGTCTGGAAGCATATAATGTGTGGAGAAGAGAAGCATGATGAGAATGTGTGGGTGGGGCATGAGACCTTATTTTTTTCTTTGGTTCAGTTCCTTCACTAAAGCAGAGAGACCATTTCATCTAATCTAATAGCAGTGTACCGTTTTGGCAGTTTGCACTCATTTCAGAAAACACAGTCGTGAGAAATGAAAAATCAACAAATATTATTATCCATTTGAAAGCAACTATAATTCTGACAGAGCTCAGCAAATGGATTGTTGTTATTTGGAACCTGGAGCAGGGGGTGGAGGGAGTGAACTGCTTGCAGCACAGAGCTGAGCCATACAGGTTGTTATTCCACAATAGCTACTCCATTTCACACCTGGTCATTTCTGGATTTACATTAAAGAGCAGGTAATTCCATCTAAAACCACCGGTCTGATGCTTTGTGTATATATGCCATTAAAAAATGCTTTTCATTATACTGGAAAACGTCCTGACATGACTCAGAAATTTAGATCTCATTAATGAACCAATTAGACTCTTTTTACAGAGAAACAAGAGTTCTCATGTTCAGTAAATAGCATAACTGGAATTTTAATCCAGACTGAAGTCAAGCTCTGCAGGGCTTCTAAATTGAAATTATGGCTAGAACAAAATCTCTCTCATTACACTGTTTCTAATTGCTTCTGGATGCAAATCTGAGATAGCATAAATCACAGAAGAGTTTGAAGGAAAGTCCATGGTGGAGAGGAAGTAAACATGACATAAAATACTATTTAATTTACTCTTTTTTTTTTTTCTATGAAAATAACGTAACTTTGCTTATTTTACATGAAAAAAAAGGAAATTTTGCAGGACATAATAAGTAGTAAACATATAAATAAAGCAACAAATAAATGAACAAAACTTAGTCATATTAAATAAGTTATTAGTCATATTAAATTAAGTCATATAAAATAAGACAATATAAATTCACATAGTTATTCAGAACAACATGGTTGAGAATTTCTTTCCTGTACCCTTACTCAAGAATACAGACAGGGTAAAAAAGAAGCAATTTGAACGCTTGCAGAGTTTGTTGATATTTCCACAATGAATGCTCAAATGGTCATCAAACTCAGAGTGAAATATCTCTTGTTTTCTTTTTCAGGTTCTACAAACTTAAAAATAACAATAACCAAAATCGTATTTAGATACTAAGCTCTTTCAGAGTAATGGTCATGATTATGCTCTCATTTACACTTCTACCAAGGCACATTTATGAATCCAGATTCTACAGTATACGTTATGGTGAGCCTAAATTACAGAAGAAAAATTAATAAGATCATTTACAGTTTTTCATTCTCAACCACATTAAATGGAATCCTTAATGATCTATTCCACAGTAGCATCTGGAAGTCTCAGTTCAACAAAGAAGTGATATGTTTGGTCCCTGTCATGGTTTTATTATTTTTGGTATTGTTATTCCACATTCGCTGATTACACAGCGAGCTAGGATGGGGAACCTCAGTCATCCAGGAATCCTAAAAGTGATCATGGACTGGCCTGAAGGTAAAAAGTTTGGAACAACACCAGCAGAGGAGGTATCACGTGCTAAAGAGACCCCACCATACAATGAACTACCAGAAGATGAAAAGAGATATGCCCTGTTCACAGATGGATCATGTCATATTGTGGGAAAGCACCACAGATGGAAATCTGCAGTGTGGAGCCCCACATGAAGAGTTGCAGAGGCCACTGAAGGAAAAGGAGAATCAAGTAAGTTTGCAGAGGTAAAGGCTGTCCAACTGGCCTTAGATACTGCTGAACGAGAGAGGTGGCCAGTGCTTTATCTTTACACTGACTCATGGATGGTGGCAAATGCTTTATGGGGGTGGTTCCAGCAGTGGCAGCATAATGACTGGCAGTATGTATATATGTTGTGTGTGTGTATTTAATGCATGTTAATCATTGTTCTTATATATATGTGTATATACATATCAAGCATGATGTAGTGATGTGGAATAAGGGGTGGAATGTCATGGTTTCATGATTTTTGGTATGGGTATTCCACATCATAACATCATGTAGTGTATGTATTAAGAGTTAAAAGAGTTAATGCTTCAGCTTTGTGAATCATCGATAGTTCTGGGTATACCTGTCTCAGAAGAGAAGAACTACATTCCCCAGAGGACTGTGCGATGCTTTGCATTTTTACATGTTTCCACTCAGAGGGAAAGATAAAAACTGTCTGTGGTCACGGGACACTCTCTTTCCTTTGGGATAGACTCAGCAGTGGGTGCTCGCTGCTGTCTCGCCTTCAGCGTTAGCGTAAGGCCTTCGGTTTATCAGACACTCTCTCTTGCTCATTTTATTTGATTTATTAACTTCAATTCCAATTATATTGTATTATATTGTGTTATTTTGCTTTCTGATATCTTATTGAGTAAATTTGCTTTCCTCCTCAGATCATTGCTGTTGTTTTGTTTTTAGGCCCATCTCCCTTTTCCCTTTTCCCTTTCCCCCTTTCCCCTTTCCTGAGGCATGGTTCTGTGGGTACCCCGCACCAATTGTCATGGAACCGGGCCGAACCAGCCCGGTAAAACATTGACAGTCCCCTACAAACATATGGCTGGAAAAAGTCCAACTCTGAAAGATCTTTCACTCTTTGAAATGCTCAAGGAAGGAAAAAATAATGATTCACTTTTTGTAAGAGGAGAAATGCATCACTGAAAGGTGATGTGACTTGCCCAGGGATGTACATGAAACCTCTAGCAGAGCTGGGATTTACACTT
Organism: Oreortyx pictus; assembly: GCA_036925125.1. Lineage (NCBI taxonomy): Eukaryota > Metazoa > Chordata > Aves > Galliformes > Odontophoridae > Oreortyx > Oreortyx pictus. The sequence continues at coordinate 75,151,282 of JAUPFR010000001.1, read as the reverse complement.
TCATCTTGCTACTCAGTGCCTTAATCAGAAAACCTTAATTCCTCTTACAGTCTGAAATTGACCCAGCTCGGCTGCAAAATATTTCTAATTTGTAAAATAGATTGTCTGTCCCTTCTGAGCTCTAGTGTACCTTATGATCAGTTTGCACAAATTCTCAGTCTCAAAGTGTGCCTAGATGAATCAGGCAGAATTTAGATTTGAGGGTCAATTTGTTATTAGGGACTGAGATGCTTTAACACAACAGTGTGAGTGTATTTGCAGTTGTCAACACATACAATAGCTGTAGGCATAGTTTGAGATCTCTCAATAAATTAGAAAAAGTAACTGAGATTGTTTTAAAAGCATTTTTTAAATATTTACTTATATGGCTCTTACTCTATGTTCTTGCAATGCTACCCTGTTCTTTTGTAATTAATAAATTTGTATTGTGCTGAATACAACAGCTGGGTTCTGATCTTGTTATTACATTATTTCCATTGATTACCAGCCATCACTGTTCAATGGGGTTTGATATCATAGTGGAGGTATTGGATTTCTCTTCAGCAAGGCTGGAAAGGGCAGATTTTTAAAACAGTGAGCAAAATGATTAACATGTGACTGAAGGGCAAAGTAATAAAACTTTAAAACCACTAACTAAGCCTGGAGGCCATGTAAGAACATTGTAGTAGAGACACAGATGGTGTGCATACAGATGAGCTGGAAGACTTAAAATTGAGAGCAAGACTGTATGGCTAAATGGAGAATTATGTAACTTTACTGGGGCAAGAGAAGAATTATTTGCTAAGGCAAAAACCCATTGTAGACAGCAAAGAGAAAGCAAAGAGAAACACATAGAGAAATCTACTGTAGGCTCACTACCAAGAGAAATCAAGGATTGAGGTTGTGGAAATAATAAATAGCAAAAGATGGAAAATAATGAAATGACCAAGGGTGATTCGGAGGGACAGAGAAGAGGTATGGACCCAGTTAGCACTCTGGTCTCCCTCAGAAGACTCTGGTCTTCCACTGTTCTTCCTTTCAGAATCTCTGATGGTGGTTTTGTCCCTCAAAGAGTCTATATTCACCTTGCTGGACTGTCTTGTCTGAATTCTGAACTTTGGTAGATATAAGCCCAAGACCTCCTTTATTCTCATCTCCTGAAACTAGTGGGATTCTCGCCATCTACCTTTGGCTCTGAACTATGTGTGCTGATCAAACTAATGACACACACTGTAATCACTTTGGACATAAAATTCTAAAAGGTTCCTTCATGTTCTGCCCAGCTGAAGAAAGGATAACTCTCTCCATGTTATAATAGTGACAAAATGTTCTTCTATCTTCTATTAGTGAGTTCTCCTCTACAGTATAAAATGATAGCTCTTGCCACCTACAGAGCTGAAGCTAAGTGCAGCAGATAGATACAATTTTTCTGTCATTCCCTTGGAATACCTTACACAGAATCTGAATTTTCATTCTAAATTTCATGGACACCAGCAACATTTGTCACTGTTTTGCGCCCAGGTGATTTATTCTGAACCCATGCTGACAGAAAGTCCTGGGAGTGAAAACCTGGCATCCTTTTCCACTTGAAAAGCTAAGGTCTGGATGAGAATACCCCCCTGGAACTGTCATCTTGATATGGAAAGCAGAGTAAGAAAGGATCTCCGGAAATCACAGAGGTTGCTGATTAAGCATTTCACTTTTTTTTAACATCTTCTGAAGCACCTTAAAAACCTTGAGTAATCATTTAAGCTAAATAATTACTGTCTCCAAAGAAAGCCATCAAGAATTTCTAATTACTACTTTTGGGTTGCTATTACTTTATATAAGTTATCAATTGCACCACTTCACTGCAATAAAAAATGCTTTTCCTTAGAAAATGAGAAAGGAATCTCTGTCTTTCTGCACAACTCTTTAGGCGAACTATGACTTGCTTTGCAACCATTCTTTGAGGTATCCTATTCTGGGCACCAGCTGTGTTCAGATGCTCAAAGTCAGTTCCCAAGTTTCTTTCATTTTTCAGCTTATTGCTTTTCTGCCAAAATGTAATCAATTCTTTTATCCTCATCTTTGCTGTTCAGAGCTCTTTTTTGCATCTTCAGTTTAGAAAATAATAAGCTTTAGCAATATCACCTCCTGGTCTCAAGCTAACAACTTTAGTACTCTTTGACCCTTGACACCCTTCAGAGCTGTGCATCTGAACTCAGCGTGAAAAAATACTGATCACCATGAGAAAAGAAAGGCAAAAATAATTCCACTTCATATTTGTCTAAATATTATTCTGATAGTAATTAACCCATGCCCTCGCAGATGATGCACTTGGGATCTGCAATTGGCTTATTACCTAATAAAGATGGCTCCTGTTTCATTATCCCTTGACTATCTGTGGTTGCAAAATAACTGTCTAAATGTGTGTGTGTGTGATAAATAGTACTGCCAAAAAGATGCAAGAACTTCAGAGATGTTACTGCTGTCTGTCTAAATGGATATGTTTTCAAAAGATTTATCTGTGTAGATTTCACTGCACTTTAAAACAGATTAACAATGTTAGAAACATAGATGGAATGTATTTAATGAGTCTGTTTTGTGCCCAAACTAAATATATGTTTCAGTGGCTGTAACTTCTCTATTCTTTCTGTATTTTAGGCAGGAAGGATAAGACACAGTGCCACAATGAGACTAGTGGCATTTACTGAACTTTCTGCTATTGTGAAGCCATGAGATCTAAGCATAAACTCTGATCCCTGTGTTGCCAAAGTCCAGCTATCTGTAAGCCCACGACCTTCTGTGCATGGTGGGAACACAGTACACTGCAGAGTAGAAACGATACATCACTAGGTGTCGTGGAGGGTTGACAGCAAAACCAAGACATTTTCCCAGAAGCCTGCTATGAGATATCGAAGAGCCAGCTTTTAAATATATTGTAAAATTAATAAACATAATTTGCTCGACCCTTAGCTCAGAGCTTTGTGGGACAGCCTACCTGCACTGCTGAGACAGCGTTTCTCTCACAGCATGGGCAGCGAGCACGGGACTCAGAACTGCTGAGTTGTTTTTTTTCTTGCCGATCTATTCTTTTATTTTTTCTTTTCTTTGCATTGTATTTCTTCTGTCTGACCGGTACGAGATCAGCCATGCTGACTCCTAAAGTACTTTTTAGAAATCCTGAGTTGAACTCATTCCTGTATGCACTGCTGTGTGGGAGTAGCTCTTGGTGGGCCCTGTCACCATCCCTGGGCCGGCTCTGCTCCTGACAGTGGGCCAAGTCTGCCGGCCTCAGCCATGCTGTGCCTTGACTGGCGGCTCATGGGTTGCAAACGGGATTCCAGAACTGGTGCTGTTAGCTCGCAATTTCTCACAGACTATGAGGCTTCTTTCATGGTGGAACAGAATACCTTGTGAGACTGTCTGATAAACTCACTTCATCTTATCCTCCCCTTCAGAATTGCTTCTTGCACTGACAGAATAACAGAAGCAGGCTAACAATCATAACTACTGCAAAGAAACAAAAGTACAGAGGGAATAGGTACTATTGGATACTAAGGACAAAGAAACTGCATTTTAGATTGGATTTTTCTTCTTCATCCTGATCACGCTCTTGTTTCCCTGCATGAATTTCTTTCCCAAGAGCAGCTCAAAACCATCTGCAGCCCTGACAAACATCTCTACTGACGGTGACATCTCATTCTCTATCTTTCATTTTTCCTGGGGGTCTCATGATTGCTCTTGATCATATGACATACCGAGAGAGGTAGTCATAAAAGAAAGAGAAAAAAAAGAGCATTTAGTAATATAAAAACTTGGAAGACGCTGCCTCTGCCATTGCCTAAGCAATTATTCTTAGTCTTCCTTCTATTTGTCTCTAAGTAGTTCCCAGAAGAGAGGGAAGATTGCAGCAGACCATATGAATTGCTCTGATGGCTGCAGTTCTTTTTTGGTTATTCCCTGCTCTGGTACATCTCAGGTGTAGGTTGGGTTTAGTACAGTTGTGAGTGGGCTTTAATGCTGGTTAGCTCTGGAACCCTATAATGGGTCCCTACATAGAAAGTTCTCTGTGGAAGCTGATTGGTGCTTCTTTCAGTGAAAATTAAGCACCGCTTGCCTCTAGCAGACTTAAGAACTATCTCCTGTTTGGATCACATCCCAAAGATGCAGCCTAAGTTCAGCATTTTCTTGATTTGTGAGGGGTCTGCTAACAACATCCTGATGAACTTCTTAGCTGAAGAGGCAATGGACCCTAAAACATTATCTTCCATAAAGTTGCTTCTGTTGCTTAACTGTTTTCTAAGTACTTCTTGTTTCTATGAAAATAATGTAGTACATTCCCACTAATTTATGTTATTTCACTTTTACTGAATAGCATTGTAACCATCACTTGGCTTTCATAGGTCCTTACTTGTTAGCATAGATGCTACTCAACATACTTAAAATTGAATTCAGTACAGTTCAGTAAAAGCTGTATTGTCCTAGTGTGTCTGTGTGTATTATGAATGCATCTTGTTATCTTGAAGTCAGATGGCTATTTGAATATGCCAAGATATTTCATAGTGATCTCATACTTATTTTTTAAAGAGAAATTAATGAGCCAAATAATAATCATTCTAAAAACATAAAGCACTGCAACTCAGTAAAAGGTTTTTTATGACTAGAGCTTTGCAAAAAAGATAAATAAGTCTTGGACTGAATAATGATTGTGGGTCGGAAAAAGAGACACAAGGAATCATGTAGATTCAAAAATGCAGTGTATTCACCTTTTTGTAGGTCCAAATTATTTATAAGCTAACAAAACATAACTTGCCTGAAAATTCTAAATATTTGGCATTAGATAATATTATATTCTGCTGGACACAATTACTATTTTCATATGATTCGTGCCAGAACTATGTAAATGTTCTATTTCTCATACCTTCATTTCTTCTCTAGCCAAACTTGTTGTAATATAGTGAATAAATGGAGCTAATATTTCACATATTTTATGAGCTAAGTAAACAAATTATCATTGATAATTTAATGTCTACATATCTACATGTAAAGCTGTAAATGTTGGAAACAATATGAGTAATGGTGTCAGATGGTACACTTTGGAAAGCACTTGACTTAAATGTTATGGGCAGCATTAATAAATTGCTGAGGCCTGAGCCTCCTCAGTTCTCAGTGCTCCTTTGAATGGTATATCCCAGCTCAAAAGCTTCCAAGGTTTAGAAAAAGCAGAATAAAATATTCAGTGTAAAGCATCTTGAAAAACATTGTTTTATGATAGCAATATCAAAAATTCCTGTGTTAAACCAGATAATTTCTTCTCTTCATAAATAACTTATACGTGAAAAGACTCTTTTCATTTATGCTTTCAGTTCTGTCCGTGAAAATTCAGTTTGTGCTTTTTTGTTTTCCTTCTGCATATAATTTGTGTGTATCTGTTGTTACAAGATACACATTGTATATCAAAATATTTAAAGATATATTTTCATCTTTTATCTTCAACAATATTATCCTTATATTTATTTTCAGAGTTTACTGGTCCCTCCCTTTTTATTTTAAACACTGGGGAATTCATAAAAATATACATTTGTGAATATTACTGTTAATTTTATTAATGCAATCTTTTGCTTTTCACAAAGAAGCAACTTTTTAAAATTAGTTCATAAGTATTCATAGAAGTGGAATTAATTTTTTTTAATACTGTTGCAGAAATTCAAGCTCCGTTTGTAAAATGTTAATTATTGTTGTCTGAAATCTTTCATTATCCCTACATTTAAACCTTATAATTAGAAAAGCCAAACCTTTCTCCCACTTCATAAACCAAAATATTACAATCTTCTATGTTTGTGATTATTATGAAAAACATCTTATATCCACTTCAAAAAAGATAAAGTAAGTAAAGCCACGTTGGAATTGTTGAAAAAATAAAAAAATTTGAAAACCTATCCTGTCAGGGGAAAAAATAGCTTTTGTTAACATGCTTATTGTCTCTTAGCTGCAGAGAATCATTCCTTTTAAGAAGGTAATGGATCTGTGGAGTTTGGGGGAGGAGTGCTCCTGGGAGCAGTCCAGAGGCTGACTGCAACCTGTCCCAACTATATTTACTGCTCAGCTCACTGCTAGCAACCTCCCAGCTATGGATGGGTTCAGCAGTAGGATGTTAGAAACCTGGCCCCTTGTTAACCTGTTTGTGTGGAAGGTTTGGCACAGCACAGGAATGGGCTTGTTGAGATTATACCCTACTGAACCACAACTTTTGAACTGTCTCAGTGTATCTCACAACAGCTGAAAGAGTTACCCCACAGCCATTTGAAGGTGGAAAACTGCTCAGTGTAGTGGGCTACAGAATCAATAGGCTGGTATGATTTCTGCCAATGCTTCCAGCTGGGAATGGGGACTGTCACAGTGACAAAGCCCACGCAGCTATTAGAAACAGCCTGCTACACACAAGATTTTGTCAGCACTTCACCTGCCAGCATCTGTGGCAGGAGCACGACTGTCTTAAGTGGGTGTATCAAGAAGAGTTTGCAGTCATGACAGATACATGGAGGAGGACCCGGTCTTTGTCTCCTTTGGAAGTGTGGGCCTCTTCAGAAAAGACTGTCTCAAGAGACTTATTTTGAGCAGATTTCCATAGGTTGAAGTCAGCTTCTAGTACAGACCATTCAATTTATCAGTGAAAACTTTGGGTAACGGTAGACAAGTCTGATTAAGAATTTCAAATGCAAACCGACATTGACTGCAAAATAATGCCTTGTGTGGATCTTATGGTATCCTAAAGATGTGAATCCAGCCAGAACTATTTCTCTCCTGAGCAAGTTCATCTACACTCCAGGGTGAATCAGCTGCTGCTATTTTTTTTTTTCTTCTGTTCTTTAATGGAACAAAAAGCAAACAAAATAACAGACTCCGTTCATCTAAATCACATGTTTCAGAATAAATTTAATTTTATGGCAACTGCTCAGTTTATTTATGATGCTTTATACCCAAGTGGCCGCCCCATTAAAAACAAAAATATACTCCACATTCTTTTTCATTTAAGCCTTAAACTACCAAAACAGAAGTTCAGCAATTAAGATTTCAGTAAATTATCACGCTAGGATTTATCTGTATTGTACTGAAAAAGTGATAATGAACTGACAAACATATATATATACAGGAGTACAAGCAAGTCCCATTCCCTCAAAACCACTTACAAAGAACTGCAGAAGTAAGAGCAAATGAAACAAAGCAAAACCATCATTATAACACTTCCATCTGAATACAAGCATAAAACCCAATCATCCCTCTTTTCAAATCTGTAGATTTTGGTACCCTGCCAAGATAATCAAGATAATTGCCAGCTCATTTTTTTCTAACATTAAAATGAAATTGTTCGGCAAGCTTCATAGTAATTAGGAACACCTCACATCTGCATTGTGAAATGGACAATTTAAAAATATTTAGCTTAAAGCCACAATGCAGGAAAAATGTCGTTCTGTGTTTCACTCACCAAAAAAAACAGGACACTTAACTGAAAGAATTAGACCATCACATCAAGTAGGACAGTTTGCCATCTTACTCTAATATTTAAATTTTCAATATACTTCTTATCTTCAATATTATCAGGTAAAGACCAGGAAAGTCTTCTCTTTTGTAGTTATAGTTAATAGACATTTCCACGTCTAAAGAACTACCAGGGCTCAGTATACCCAGGGTGGGCAGTGGCAGGGTGGTGGGGCAGTAAAGCAGTGAAACAGGGCCTTCTAAGTGGCCCTGTCCCATCATACCCAAAAGCGGTAAGCAGAACTGAGATGGGGATGGTGAGTTGGGACCCAGTAGATAACACTGGGTCTGGTGATGGATGGGGCTGGGAAGAGGGGTGGCAGTAACGTAGCTCTGTATGGGACTGGGGAGAGGTCTGAGCTTAGAGACCAGTGGGGTGATGGTGCGTGACAGGAGGCCAGTGGTGAGACTGGTCAAGGCCATCAAAACCAGTTTATATATTCAGAGCTCTTTTTGTAATCCTGGTTCAGAAATACTCATTAAAGTCAGCACTAAACATGCATCTTATTTGAAAAAGTGATGGTGGTAGGCAAAGGAAGACTGAAACCACAAATGCAATTTGAAATATGTTCAAAGAAAAAGATGCACATTAATGAAACATGTCCTGCTGAGATAATTCAGCATATCAGATTATCTATAAGAGAATGCAACTATCAAACTCTTATTCATTTTCGTGTAAAATAAACAAATTAAATTCTTTTTAGACCAGTATGTAAATCAAAACCTAAACAAAATCATGCAATTGCTGACCATCTGCTTGCAGAGAATAATGCTTTTGACTGTGATAAACTGTTTAACGATGTTGCCAACGCTAACAATGCCTATAAATTAGAGGAGTCATGTGTCTTGAAACCATTTGCTCTCACATGTCTTTTTCTAAATACCTTTATTGTCATCTTTAGACCTTGACACTGGAATTAATCCAAAGTAGGGTGCAATTAAAGCTGGCTGACAGCTCAGATCTCAGAGCAAAATGTTGAGCTTGAATGCCATTTTTAGCTCTGCCAGTGACCAACTGATGTTTCAGAAAAAGGCAGCATTTAAAGTAATGTAAAGTACCTGGTCATATTTCGCAATGTTGTCCGTGGCTTAAAAATCTATCTTTGAACCATTACGATTTATTTGGTCAGCTGTAATCACTGAGCTGATCGTGTCTAACTAAAAGCTTTGCTTATAAAATTATCTGAAAAAAATTATTGATTCCCATCTTAGGAACTTGCAGATAGCATACCAGATAAAATTATCCAAATTTATCTCAGATCATCCCTAGACACTTAAATTTGAACCTGCAAAAGTCAAAATAGTGGGTTTTATGAAAAGGCTGGTATTGTCACAACATTGTTAACAAATAAGAAACAAAACAAAAATGAAAGATCCAGCAAAATTCTTCTCTGAAGGGGCTTCGAGGCTAACACCATCTCAAAGGCACTATGTGTATATAGTTCTACTGTTAATTACTTGCCTGGCTTGCAGCAGAGCTGAACAAAATGTTCCCAGTAATACTCCAAACTATTTGAAATGTGCTTGTTTCTTAGGTTTCATTGCAAATGAAATCATTACAGTAGTTTTGTTGAGATTCACAAAAACTTTTTTAATGAAAATGTGTCTTTGTTGAGAAGAATCAGTTTTTATAGCAAAAGCACTGAAAAAATGCTACTCTTTGCCATTAGGATTTGAGAGACAGTAAAACTTGCTTGTGCTTTATTTTATATTCTCTGACACTTAAGATGAAACTCAAGAGCTATAAACATAGGTGGAAAAATGAAATATGAGACTCTAAATAATAACTTATCACATTTCACCTTGCCATATTCCTACTTCTTATAGCTAAATTAGTAAGAGAAGAGAATTAACTAATTAAAGGGGTAGAGATGATGCCTTCTAGAACCTGAAAAATCTCATTACTTGCATACAAGATAGTGTGGGCCTAATTTGCATTTATGTAAATCCAATGGAAGAAATGCAATTATACTAGCATAACTTAATGTGAAGATGAATCAAACTTTATGTCTTTCTTTATAGCTGTGGTGAAAAGTTTTGGTAAAAGCTGGGTTTCAAAAAAGGTTCTTTAAGGTGAAAAATGGGGTCCTAATAGGTGAATTATTTCAAAATTTCTACCTCAGGAAAACACTAAAAAGCATCCATTCCTCCCCCCCCCTCCTGTTTTTTTTGATGGTGAAGAATTGGATTTACTGAGAGTTACCTCCAAGTTGCATGCATGTTAGTATTTCATATCTTGTATCTGAGCTAGCTGGCCATGAAATCTCAAGTTTACTTGGGCTACCAGGCAATTTCTGCCCTTTGCAGCTGGTTACATCAGTCCCTTCTAGGAAGGACTCAGAAATTCTTGCCCATCTGATATTTACCACATGGCATCACCTCAGAGCCTGATCAGTGTCTGTACAGCATTGAAACCCATTCTCAGAGCAGGGATCAAAATAAAAGTTCTCCTCACATATTTTCTATAGTTTAACTGAACAAAACATCGCTTCTGAGGGGAAATAACCAGGACTTGACTCCACTCTTGGGCTGCATTGCTCAGTAGTAGAGATGCAGCCTTCTGTAGGGATGATACTGTCTGGAAGACAAAGAAGTGCAATTCCTGCACTGGGATCTTGGAGCTCAAGGCTCTGGGTTGCAGTCTGAGTGTTACAGACATTTTTCCTATGTTGTCCTGTTTCCTCCAGCAGATCATAAAAAGGAAGTAGGCAAGGCTTTTTGTGATGTGGGAAGAGAGAAAGGAGTAGATAGTAAGGGATTAGCAGATAGGAGCATGCGGTTGCCTCAGGCTATCCCCATTTGAAAGACTTCTGCAAAGAAGGATAGATGTCCAAATGCCCTTGATTCACACCCAGCACTCCCTCCCTCCTTAAAGTCCTGTTTCTGCCCCTGTTTGGAACATCTTTACTGCTGAACTCTTTCCAAGCCTCTTCCTTGAGGCCCTTTGCATTCAGAGGCTGTATAACAATTTTTCTCATTCTGCCCACCTGATCACTGCTTTTCCTAGCCCTCCCTGCAACAGGAGTTGCTAGTGCTCTCATGGCCTTTTTCAGTGGCTCACCCACGTTACATATCAACTCACAAGGACCTTCTATCCTGAGGGAGATTTTTAAAGGCAGAATGTGGGTATTTATGCAAAGTCTTCACAAATAAGGCAAGAAAAGTGGAGGATTCCCTCACCACTACTAGTGATTTTATCAGTGTGCGGGTGGTTGATCATCCAAGATTTTTTGCACCAATAAGAATGCTATAATTTATATGCTTAAAATAAAATAGTTAGAGAACAGGTATTTTAGAACAATGATGTTTGGATATGTCTCTTTCTTCTATAAATTGCCATTGCTGGGAACTAAGCCCAGAAAACTTTGGTCCCTGCATCTGCTCTGAATCTTATAGAAGACTAATTTATTAAAAGAACTGTTCTTCAGGACCTTCCTTGGTATTTTTTGCTTTCTGGATTTCATACTATGCTGTGTTTACTTGCAGTTTTCTGAGGAATTTTTGATGAGGTGACAGAATCAAAAGGAATATAACTTATTGAAATGACTCTTCAGAATAAGTGGTTATCTGGAGTTACATTATTTTCTGCATTTCAGACCAAATTTCTAACTTATCATTTTGCAGAGCAAGTATGTTATCACTCTATGTTAGAAGCAAATACTTCAGTAAGTAGATCTGGCAACAGAGTATTCTAGAAATAAGGATCAGGAAAATGGTGCATTGTCTCTAAAAGATATGTAGTACCTGGTTGCTTTTCATACAAAGAAGGAAATATTGAAATTTCCGTCTGGGTAATATATGTCTGTGTATATATATATATATATACACACATATGTATATACACACACATATATCAACACAGATAAAACAGTATGTGAAAGCAGAATTAGTGTAATCAGCTTTATAATAACCTGTCTTGGATACCAGAAACAATCTAGTCATAAGATACATAGCATAATTTTTTATTTCCTTAAGCTATGTATTTCTGAAGATATCTTATTTATATCACTTAATTGTGTTTACAACCGATCTGTCTCTAGATGAGGGTGCAGTATAGAGAGATTCCATCCTTTGGTACACTTGATTCAATACATTAACCTAAGACATAGAAAACCTTCTTTCCAGTTACAACACTGCAAAGGCATCCTTAAAAGTGCTGAAGAATCCAGCTGGTGATTTCTTGCCTGTGCTACTAAATCAGACTTATTTTCAGCAAGAGGATTTTAACAGGTAAACAACCCATCGATGGTTTGTACATGATGTTAAAGCCATAATAATGTTTATGAGCATTTATAATAATGTTTATAAACATAATAATGTTTAGAAGAGAACTGTAGTTTGTTGAATTTGGGAACTAAATGTAGATCAAACTAATTGTTAGTACAAAAATCATTAAAAGAAGCATACAGAGCAACTGATCATAACTCACTTTTTAACTCCATTAACTTTTCACATAACTTTGTCAACTTCATATATCCTCTTAAATTCATTTACCACTCAAATATAGAAAACTTGTCATAGAAACTTTCTTGTACTGCCTTAAACAAGGAAACAGTCTGTCTCTCTGTTTTGACTTGTGCAATGTGAAAATACAATGTGGAAATCACTGTGGGAGAATAAATATAATATCCTGCAATATCATTTTTACTGCTACTTTTCTATTACTGAGATTTAAAGATCTCTGGTTTAGATTTGTGACAGAAAGACTGTTTTAAAAACAAAATTTCCTTCCTGAAGAAATTATTGGTTTTAGGCAATTTGCCTCTTGCTACCTTGCTGTCTCTCCATACATAATAACATATGAATAAGGTAACCTGGGAAACCAGTATTAAAAGATGTAAAGGTCTATTGCTTTCCAACTTTTCCTGTTTTCTCATCTCAGGACCACTGATACAGTACACAATGCCATTTATGCTATTGAATCAACAGATATAATATTGTTATAATACTCAGACTAGAGGGGCAAAAAGGTTTCTTCTCTGGGTGTAAAGAGAAGTTATTAAATACACGGGGATTCAGAACACAGAAATCTATGCAACTGCTTCGGGAATGAATAGAGATGTTTTTAGGGTAGCTGTAATCTGTGATAGTTTCAGCTAAAACTAAAATGTTGTGAAATGAGGGAACAGAAAATGATTTAATGTAGCTGTACTACAATAAACCAGGGATAGTCTGATTAGTTAGACCACTGCACATTAAAATTGCTCACGGATGAAAATATCTCCCTGTTGATGAAAGGACAAGACTCTGGTGCCTAAGTTGGAAGTTGAATAGAACATTGGTTCAAAGACAAATGCTCCTTTTTAAATAGCATTAACAAATAGCTGTGGTCAAAGAAATAACTTGGAGGTTTGATTGAGCAACCTCTTGCTTTCAAGGGGAGGTAGAGGTAAGTTAACAAATTTACTGTTTTATCCCTCATTCTTGGCAGAGGGAAGCTGGCAAATTTACTGTTTCCCCACTCCTAAGAGAGGGAATTATTCAAGAGTAGAATAGATAGCTACAAATTTCCTGACCTGTACTCTTTAGTGACAGCACGTGTGTGGAAGGTTTCACGTCCCACAGTGAGATTACTCTGGAAGTAGCTGCATCACTGTGCACATCTATGTGCTGACCAGTATCCTTGTCTTCTGCTCACAATAATAATTACTCTACAACCAAACATTGATAACTTAGAGCTCAGTCACTAAAGCACATTGACCACTTGCCTTTGCATACAGATATTATTAATGGAATTGCTGTTTGTTTTTCTTTTCTTCTTAAACTGCCTGTTTTGACGACAGATAAGGGTGGCATATTAACCAGCATATTAAAAAGCAGTTGATACTGGATCCAGTGCTGAATCCAAATTTTAACACAAGTTAATTACAATAAAGAAGGAAAGAAAATGTCATTGTCTGTAAGTAAATTTTATTTTCAACAAATATCTGATGTCTGTGGCATTGTGTTACAGCTTTCCCCATTACCATTCGTTGAAGATTTGATTTCTCTTGAGTGAGTGTACAAGAATTATATTGAATTTTACTGAATTATCCTTTCTTATTGAAACATAGTTTGTGCTATAGATTATTTCTTGGTGACAAAGACTGCTCATTATTTATTGTCAAGGCAATAGGAAAAGATTCAGGTAGTCACTCTATGACCATGATTCTTCTGTAGATTTGATCACTATAGAGTCTCTGCAGCTTACAGTCTCTACAGCTCTGTCCACATTTTAGAATCAAGCACTCCTGAGGCCTAAACTTACAGTTAAACAAGTGCATTCCAATAGTAGCAGCAGACAGAGATCTCTTTTGCAGCAAATACGGTGCAAATAAAATTTGAAGCAGTCCGGAGAAGGGGTGAAATGGGTATATATTGAATGGAGTGTGTGCTGCATGGTTACATGCTGGATTTGGGAATTCTTTTCCATTTTCTTTTAGGTATGTCCTTCCAGTGCTGGGAATTCCTGGGGTTCTGCCACTAGCCCAAGTATGTGCCTTTCTTACATTGTGTCAATTGTCACGTTTATTCGATTTTATTAACCTCCTTCCCTCAGATAGCTGTTGTGCAGACAATTTAAATACCTACTTATCTTTTCCATTTCTCCTAAAACCACTCATCTCCTAATCTCTTTCTCCCTGCTATAACTTCAGCCTTTTTATAACAATGAAGCACACATAGCTGATGAAAACAAATGGAAACTAGAGATGAAAAACACTAATTTGGTATAATTCATTGTCAACTTCAGTCATTTAGAAACTCATCAAGGGACAGCATATTGCTTAGGCAGAATTTAGCATAATTTTCAAACTGCCTTGGCACAGCTGAGCCTCCTGAGTTATTCTTAGTAACTCCAGCACCAGAAAGGACCCAGAAAAAATAAAGGGTCTCCAGGTAGAGATCCTGGCTTAGTCCTGACCTTGTACTGAAATGTGGAACTTTACAAATTTTGGATCCACTCTTAAGCCTGAAAACTGAGATGAAGCAAGCCCACCAGAACACTGTTTGCCTCCTAGCAAAGATCTGAACTTTCCTTGCATCATACCAGGAAGCTTTATTCCATAAGAAATGTTTTTTTTTTTTCATTTGTCTTACGAGAATATGGCAGTCAAATCTGGAGGGAAAACTGAGTTCATCTAGCAGTAAAATAAAAAGTACTATTGTCTTCAGTTTGAGAGTCTGGCCACAAATATCTGCACTACATCAATAAACTTGATGACTGAGATTTGTTTTATGAATTATAGATAACATAAGCAGAAACATATAGCACTCTTAGTACTCACTTCACAGGAAGAACGTATAGCATGTTGCTAAGCTGTTGAAAAGGAGACTAAAACCCCATATGTGCTCCTCCATAAATCCAGAAATCAGATAAAATACACTCATGATCTGCAGAGTAGCAGAGAGTTTCTTTCCTTTTTGGAAAGTTAGGGCAGATGAACCAAGCCGTGAGATGCTGTTTGTGCATTTTATAAACACACACACACACACACACACACACACACACACAAAAAAAAAAAAAAAAAAAAAACAACACAGAAATAGGGAGACCTTGCACTACGGTGCTGGAAGAAAAGCAGAAACTAGCTTTGAAATGAGTCTGCTTGCTCACCATTTCACAAACAAATAAACAAACAAATAATCCTCCCCAGTTCCACCCCCCTGCAGAATCCCAACCACAACACAGTAAGAGGAGGCTGTGGGAGGAAAGAAAGATCTGGTTCATGGAAGAAATAAAAAGTAATGCAGAAAGAACAGACTTCATATGTCACAATAAAGAGACCTCATATATCTTTAATTAGCTCACTGTGGAAGGGTGTAAAGCAGATAAACCTTTTTTATCTGCTCTACACCACTGATTTAATAAATCAAATGGCATTAAAGCTGGGAGTTGCTCTTGATGTGAATTTTGTTGTTAGGGTGTTGTTCTAAGCAGAAGTGGAAAAGAAGGACAAAGGAAATGAAAAAGAAGGGATCCATGAAGAGTAAGGAACTAAAAGTATGAAATGGACTAAAAAAAAATTTGGGTATAATAATGTTAAATGTAAACAGGAAGTGAATAGGGAGATAACATTACTGCCATCATCCTTTTACATACACGACTGTATTCCTAAATAGGATTTCTCATTCCATATCCACTTCTACCCCAGGTTAAAGAAATACAAAAAAGGATGTGGTATAGCACAATATGTCAAAATATAGGCATTAAGTGTAACATTATCCTGACATTTAAAGATAAATGGCACTAATTTCAAGCTGTATCTACCTGGCCTCTGTTGTTATATGATCTACAATTCTGCAGCAAATGAGAGAAGATGAGCACTTTAGGTACTATAAGTGTTCTGGCTGCAGCACACCATCTGCATACATTATACTTTCTAGTTCTACTATCACAGAAATGACCTGATGGGTATTTTGGAATGTGCATGCTTCGTGCTGCTTTATATTCCTTTGAGGTGCCAAGAGAAAACAAAAAGGCAAATAGTCTATAGAGACCATGGCATCATGCATTTAAGCAAGTTCAGCAGCTTTTGGAAAAAAAAAGCAAACTCAGAATAGTGTAAGAATCACATGCAGCTGCCTTTGAACTTACTTGTCTCCTCCCAGTGCAAATGAAATGGAAGTGTATTATAATAATACGCCCTGTGCATCTACATATCAGCTAAGCCATGCAGCAGTTGTCATGACTTGGGTCTTAAAAGGTGGATATTTATTCCTCTGATTCTTCCTTGACCACGCAAGTGATTGCGGGGTTTAGACTCTTAATCCTTCGGACTGATTAGCTCTTGCATGGAGGAGAAATGCCTGAGTTCCTTCTTCCAAGAAAAGAGTGTCCCCCTCATAAGTAGATACAGGATTTCCTCCAATACTTTTGCTGTATGGTACTCTGTGTTGTCTTCATTTGCAATCAGAGTAGCTGATGCTATGAATAATAAATAAAAATATATATAAAAAAGAGAAGATTTTTGTAATAAAAAGATATAGAGAAAGGAAGAATGGGAAATTTTACAGTTCTTTTCTACAGGCAATGTACCCATGGTGCACCAGATAACAATGCATGACAGAATTCTAATCTATCCCTATTTTACATTTTATTAGCTAAATTACAAATCTTGCATGTTCCTGAAAGGGAACACAGAACTTGCCTCTCATTTTGGGTGTGCTTTTTAACGTAATGCTGAGAATATTAAAACCCCGGAGACTGACCTTTGGAGACATCTGTTTTTCAGCATCTCTGCCCCTGTGCCTTGCTATGCATTCACTCTTTTAAAAGGAAAATCACTGGTCAGTTATTGAGAGAATAAGCAGCATACGAGCCAAGTGGTATCTTAGGAACTTATTGTATTCGTGTTTGTAGTGCAGGGATTTGCTGTACAGTTCATAGTAAACCACACAGATCTCCATGTACCCTGCAGTCTTATACTTCACTACATTTGCTCTGCACTGACTTGTAGAAAGCGAGAATAACAGTCAGGATTTATGAATCCTTTGCAATCTCTATAGGTTGTGCATCTGCAGATTTAAGACAGGTTTAACACCACCTGCATCTTAACTTCCATTTTATTTTGACATTTCCCTTTCAACACTCCCTATTATCACTAGAGAGCTTACACAATGGCAGAAAGGTTCGAAGGAAACAAATTCACCCCAACATTAAAAAATAAATACAAGTTCACACAGTATGTAAGCCTATAATTTACATTATATGTGCAGAAAAGTATCTTAAAATCAGCCCCAATTGTAAATTCAAAGTGTTGCAATTGAAAATAACATGGAAACTATTTTCAGAATTTAAACATCATCAGTTAGATTTGTACTAATTTATAAAGTATGAGATTACTGTATTTGAAATACTGAAGTTGAAAGTTATCATATCTTAAAAATCCTATCTTTATTCATTCAGAATATTTTTTTTCTGGTACTGCCTGAGTAAGTATGGAATTTTTATTCAGTCCTTGCAGAAGCAATTTAATTTAACTTTTAACTAAATGGGTTGCGTGTGCTTCATGACTCTCAAGAGAAAAGATGCTCTTCAAAAAGGAAAACATAATCTGTAGAGTCGCCTATGAATATGCCTTTTGCTCCCTTCTATTTCTCCACTCTTGTATATGTCAGAAAATGCAGACAAATTGACTTTTCCAGTTTATGCTGTCACTGGGGACTAGTGTTTAACAGGTGCATCCCATTCATCTTATTACAGTCATAACTACCAAACCTTCTTATATAGAACACTGTAAATTATTGTCTTCTGTTCCGACAGCTATTGGACTTGATAAACATAGATGTATTTATTGCTACAGCCTACGGGTGTGATCCACCTCTGCTGCAGCCCAGAGTGCGGGTGGGATGTGAGCCTGCTCTGTTTCTATATCCCACCATGTGAGTTTGGGCACAGCCCAGTAAGTACACCACTGAACAGGGACAACTTGCATTCTCTTTGTTTGGAGTACTCTTTAAGCTAGCTTGAAACTGAAGTGTGCATGCTTTTGGGGAAGAAGTTGCTTATGCTTCAGTGGCTCTTACTCATATGCATGGCCTTCTGTCAGACAGCATTATAGACAGCAGAACTGGAGAAACTGATAGAAGGCTGAAGAGAGCAAGGAGGCCACTCTGCTCACCTTCCCCACATCCCAGACTCTATGACAGTATCACTTTCACCTTAAAAACAAAGAAATAAAAAGAAGAAAGGAACAAAGAAGTAGATCTGCTAGTACGGAAAAGCCCAGATGCTTTGAGACATTCAGAAGAAGAAAAAAGTATGCTTTGCTATGTCAGCTTCTAAGAGAGATCTTCTTTAAAACGTGCATTTCCTGAGGAAATGCTAGGAATTTTTAATGTTGTTTGAAACCAAGGCACACAGTTATCCTATTGAGATACCTGTGACATTAAGAAAAGTAATATGGAAAATGTGAGATAAATACCGAGGGCTTGATCCTGCCCTTTGGTACAATAATCGAGCATCACTTCCAGTTGTTTAAAATCAGCTTCTGACAGCATATGCCCTCAAAATGTGGGTGGCAAAACAGGAAGAACTCCTTTGACTATGTATATGTCAGCACAAAAGGTGATGGCATTTATTTGGGAATTGCTGCAAGTGATTTTACCTTCCTTTGTTATGTGGAAATGTGATGTCCAATTTTATACGTAGCAAAAAAGCCATTAAAAGCAAAAATGTAAGAACAAGTGATGTAAAGAAAATAAAACCAACCAGCCAAGTGAAAAATAGCTACACAATAAAGCATCTCTCAAAAACAGTGGAACTGTAGTTATTTTCTCCTCTGCATTTTTTTTTTCAGGTATGTTGGTTTGGCTTCAAATTTCTTTTTCTTTTCCTCCTTTTCAACACAATGCTCATTCCTGACACTGAGTTTCACAGAGGTCTGTATTTTCAGAAAAAATAATTCATAAGCACAGTGTATATGTGACTTTTTTATATACCTGAAGCTTTCTTCTGTATTTGGTTCTATTCACCCAGAAACCTCCAGAAAATTGTGTTTTTCCTACATGCAACCAGGAATCGATAATATCTATCTACTGCAACAGAAGAAATGTAGAGGGAGGCAAATGGAATGAGTAAGAGAAATGAAACAAGATGGATTAAGACAGATTCAGGCAAATGTTTCTGAAAAATAATTAAAGAAAATAAAGGGGAGATATATCAACATAATGTAAAGCAGAACAAACGAGGCACTCAAACAAGCTATGCTAAGGAGTTGAAAATCTGTTAAAGGAACAAGGATTACAGAAACAAATACAAACAAACAAACAAATAAACAAAACAAAAAAACCCCAACAAATAATGATTAAAAAAAATCCCAGAAGAGAAGCAGAAATCCAAGCGCCTCTTTCTTCTTGTGTAATACAGGCAGCACTTTTCCACTGATTTTGATGCAATAGAATAAGGCCCTTAAGGGAAAGTAGAGAAATGCAATTTTCTTGAAAATGAAAGGAAAGTAAGATGAAAATTCTCCTAAAAACTATAATTAATTCAGCATTTTGAAGATGGAATGTACCCTAAACCAGATACATATTATTGTTGGGATTTGTAAAACTTACAGAAATTGGGAAACATAATGAATCACTTTGTTGTAATAATATACAGCAGTGTTCCTTTTTACCATAGGGAAAGGGCTCTCAGGAAGTTCTGGAGCTGAAGAACCACAGCTGTGTTTCTGCCTCTTAGAAAGTTTTTGTCTTTTATTTTTTTTCTGTGTGATAAGAAGAACTTAAAATGGCTGTAATTCTACAGAATTTGCCTGGTGTGAAAATCAACAAGATACAAGGCTTCTTAGTGTTTCTAAAGTATGTTCAGAGGGTACAGGAGAAATACTTGTCAATTAAAAATACTTCTCTTATCAAATCTGAAAAAAAAGATTGGACCATGACATAACTCCGTGGCTGAAAACGTTACTTTTATAATATTGCTTTTATCCTCCCTCCCTCAGTGTGGCATGTAAATGTAATGAGGGAAAGGCACTTTGTTGGTGTGAAGAATAGCTTGTGATGTATGACTTCAGATCTTGATGATCCTTAGAGAAGAGCAAGTGAAACACTGGAGAAGGAATCCCAGAGAAATAAAGGATATACATAACTCAGTGCTGAAATGGAAAGCCCACACTAGCACAATTCTCCCACTGACTCATGAAAATATTTTGTACCTGTATAACTATTCATATTTTGAAGTCGTATGCATTTATACTTGTATGCTCTTCTATGTATATGAAAATTCAGGTTTTCCCTTCCCATTTATCTTCCCTCTCCATAATCTCAGTTTCCTCCCTTTTACTCTTTTTAATTACTTCATTTCCATTATAAAGGATAATAGACTCGAGGAAGCATTTAGTGGAAGCTAAATGTGAAACTGATCACTTGAGAAGATTTGCAGAATTGCCCTGAAAGTCGGGGAAAGCAATGGGCATCAGCTCAAAGGGCAGAAGTGCAGAAGGTGGTTGTGTCTAAGCTGTAAGAGAAGACAGAGAAGACACAGAGGAGTTGGGACCAAATCCTTTTGCTGGGAGGAATTAATACGAGCCAAGTTTAATGACAACAGTATTAAGCGTAGGAGCACATGTTTTGCTCTCAGGGACAGAGAGAAATAACTAGATTTCTCAGATATATAAGGAAGAGCAGCAGGATTTAATAGCAATACTGAAGGGAAAAGAAATGAAGAGAGAAGTTTAAAAAAAGCCCTGGCTTTGTGACATTAATAACTACAGGAGATGAGAGAGCTGCCAGTGGTGACAAACAAAGGAGAGGATTTATGTGAAAAAATGCGTAAGTCAACCTCCATCAAATGTGAAGTATCAGCAAAATCTGGGAAAAAATTCTCTATCAGATAATTTATCTTGCCTAGGATCATCTAAATGTTCCCATAATTAACTTCAGAAGTCCTCAGCTTCAAAACATCCTACATTCTTGTGTTTTACCTTTCTCCCTGGTTAACCAACAAAACTGTAACTTGACTAATCTTGGTTTTATCTGTGTGATTTTTTTTGATTGTAGTGAATTGATAAAAAGCGGAAAACAGTATCACATTAAGGTTGAAACTGAGAAAGTTCTGTGTTGCAGTAAAAACAGTATTTTTTGGATAATTCACACTGTTTTCCATGCATTTTAATTTAACTTCTCCCCAAAAGTCAGCATCTAGTGATTCATTTTTGCTGGGTTTCAAGTGTTTCTTATTGGCATCCAGCTTCCATTATTCCTGTGCAAACTGCTGTCTCATGATAAGAATGGAAAGTAATTATCCAAGAATGGCTAAAAATGGCATCCACAAGTGAGAATTTTGCTAGTATAGAGTAACTGGACTTTCATGTAACGGAGACCATGGATGTGATTGATGTTTTGGCTCTGGTACATTTCATAGCTTGCAGTGCTAGAGAGGTATGAAAGTTATCTAAAGTTCTTCCTGGAGAAGATCCCCTAGAGCAGAAAATGCAGAAATAGTCAGCTGCTCTGTGGAATTAGTTTTAATTGACACCTTCTCCCTCAGTTCACCATTTGAAAGAATGAATGCTAATTAATTGGCACTCCAGAGGTACTGTGGGAGGTAACCATGAGTTTGCAAACCCTTTTTCTTTCCTATTTCTAAACAGTGTCATTTAGCTGGAATGAGTGCTTTTGTAAACAACTGCAACTTTGTGTTTTAATTCATAACTGTAAGACACCTTTAGTTTAATAAAATCAACCTGAGAACATTTCTATCGCCATTACTGTTCTCAAGTACCTCTATGAAGTCTCCAAGCCTCCAAATCTCCAAAGATATACAGCCATCACAATGAAAGATCTTTCTCTCCTTACTGCTGGTCTATTGCCTACCCTATAACTATAGTCGTAGTAATACTATCAATAATAATAGTAGTGGTAGTAATAATAATAATAAAGAAATACTCTGGTTCTGATCTTCCCATTGATTTCAGTTGATATTGTATCTGGGACTGAATCATCTACATATAAGTTCCTTAGCTGGTTCACTGTATAAAACTTAGTGTAAAACTGTTGATGTCACTTGCAACAGCAATTCATAAAGTACAGCTTTCAAAGTCTCATGACCTCCAAAGGTACCAAAAGCCATAGAGTCAATTGAGATATTGCTTTTGTGGCGCACTGTGGTTTTCCCCAAACCATTTCGTGATAACTCAGTGTTCCATAGGTGAGAATTATTAATTTCTCTTTATGTCCCAGAGGAGCTGATGACCTTATCATCTCATTGTTTCCTCACATCCCCTTTTTTCCTGACTGGTGTCATTCACACTTTTCTCTCAGATTGTCTAATTGTATAGCATAATTAAATTAGACTCAGAGCAGCTATTTCCAGGCTAGAACACTTTTGAAAAATCTGCTACTTTTTCCAACTTAAAAAATACCACTTTTCCTTTTTTTTTTTTTTTTTGCTACAGGTTTAATATGTGGTATTTCAAAAGCTGTTACTATCTTTCCTAAAAAAATCTCATGTCACTGTCAACCTAACCATATAAAAGAAAAAAAAAGGAGGGGTAGAAGTAATATGTTTCCACATTTTAGACTGTATTCTTGGTTTCTGAAATGTATTCTATATTCCCAGTTGTAGTCTGAACCATGTTATTCCAGAGAAAGCTGGGAAGATTCTGCTCTGTAAGTATTTGGACTTCGTGTAAAGCTGACAATAAAGAAAATGGAAATGACTGGAGATTGTCAATCAATGCATCAGTTTAGGATGAAACCTTTAATATTTAACTTTTTGTTTGTTTGTTTTTGTTTTGTTTTTGTTTTTATAGAACAGTACAGTTATGGAAAGAAAGAAATATTTAAACATTTATCTAACCCAAATATATAATCCCATTTTTAATCTAATTAGCACTTCTGATGGAAGTCTACATACTTAAACATGTCACCTCATTATGCTGTATTACTTAAAACGTTATGACCTGAAATTAACCTTTGTGAAACCATGTACTCTGTCTCAAGGACATGACCAAAAATGAGATCTGTTTAGTAAAGAAAGGTCAGATTTTACACTAAGCAATTCATTTGTTTGTTTTTCCTCTAAATCATGTACCACTATATTTTTTTCTTTCTTCTTTATTTTTTCTATCATGTACTGAATATTAAGCAAGTGATCAGTTTTCCAAGCTATGACCTTTACATTGTTGATCTTCTTTGTATCCAGGAAATGTTCTTTCTGTATTGTTTCTCAGGGAAGCTAAAGAGCAGAAAACAAGAAGCTGCTGTTACACCAGAGCACAGCCCCCCAGGCAACGGAAAGAGTGTGACTTGAAGGAAACTAATGAGGGCTGTCAGGTGCCAGGGAAGGAATTGCCCAGGCACTGTTTCTGCCCCATGGCTCGGTTGTAGTTCATAGCAGCTTGGCGGTGCTTACAGCAGTCTGCTGTCAGCAGATCTCTCAAGATCAAAATACAGCACTGTGATTACTCTCATTACATCTATTATCCTAGATCTGACCAGCTCAACACAGGAATAGAATAAAAATGATGCTAATTGCTCCCTACTTATGACTGTTGTGGGATAACAAATTCTTTCATAGAAGAAGCCATAACATGAACGATGTTGAAAGTTTAAGAGAATATAAATAAAGTGCTGGCGTTCTTACGAAAAACTCTCATCCAGCTTTTTAAAGAGAAAAATTAGCAAGAACAGAGAATCTCTACTGTATGTCTCTTCATGCCAACTCCATTTGTTTACTTTTTATCTAGCAAGTGAATACCTACGAACTTTGCTTCTCAGAGATTTTATTTTATTTTGGAATCAGACAGTAGACCAAAAACCTAACAATCATTCTTTTGGTGTACCATAAATGATGAGTATGGGCTAGATATGGTAACAGGTAATTCAGATGCTGGTAACCCTACATGTAGCAGCTAGATTCTTTCATTCCTTTTACTTTTGTTACACTAACATAAAAAAAAGCTGTAGTGTAGAGGCATGAGCATGAAAAAAAGCATAAAATGGTGTCTATTTGCCCAGGGCAGACTCCTCTCTCATAATGTATTTGTCGTAGCAAAGGCTGTTTTCACTCAAAGGCAAGCATCTTAATGTGTTTTTATATTCACCGATGAATAACTGTGCAAATGATCTGACTCTCTGTATATTCACTCTTTAGCTGGCTTTGTTTGTAATTCATATAACTGACTGCACATGAAGTTTCCTATCTCCACGACTCCTACCATTGTAGGAGGTCTGCTTATGTCAGTTTGTATGAGAAGGTGGGCAAGTCATGTCATTAGGAAGTACTGGTACACCAGTATAACTATATTTATATGCAAATTGTAGAATCTACATTACTAGCCCCTTTCATGTTGCAATCAACATAGGCTCATGCAAACCCTGTACATAGGTAGATGTATATTTTATAAATATGCTATTGTAGAATAGAAAGCTGCCCGCTTCTGCTTAAAAAGATTGAATAATATGCACAAAAATAATATCTCTAAGAAGAATAAAACCCAACATTTGGCTTTTGAGTGGTCTCATGATTGCTGGAACAAAGATGCTTTTAGAGATGATTCACACTTTGTCATCCTCACAGAACTGACTTACATTTTTCAAGTGTTATTATTTATTTATTTATTTATTTATTTATTTGTAGTTTGAAATACCAGCTAATTTCCTAGAAATTGATCCACATTATATGACAGTAAATGAATAAACAACTAATGAGCAAGTCATTTTTCCTCACTGAAAAGCAAACAAATAAAAAATAAATTATTTTCTTTTTTTTTTGAAAGCTGACTAATGAACCACATTGTTTAATAGGCAAACAGTTTTACACTATTTGCTCCAAGAACCAGCAAGTTAGTGATAGCCACAGTCCTGTTTTCTGCTGTATTGTTTAGTTGTTCTAGCAAAATGTTCTGAAATGGAAAATTATGACATTTTTGGGAATCATGAAAAAATACAAAAAGCTGCAAAATGTTAGAAAGAAAAACATTTTTTTTCTGTCTGCCTAACACCGACTATACAAAGAACAGTAGATGTTGCTATCATTACTAGCTACAAATACAAATGTAAAGGTAAATCAAGGGTACTGTGAAGTGCTTTGAATTGCTGCCTCTGGTATAGTTTCCACAGGTCAGAGGAACGAAACAGTGACATCCACACTGTTCTCAGTTCTCAGTTACCTGCCCTGAGGAAGCTGATCTCCAGCCAAACCAGAGATCAGTCTGGAAGGGACTGTACTTCTGAGAAGCCTGAGATGCTCTGGTATATCCAATGAGTGTTGACATACAAAAAAAAACCCAGGCATGTACAGGAGAAAAATGTTGATGGAAGCAGCAAGCGCTAGATTCCCTGGGCAATTAGTCCAGAAGAAATTCAGCATCTCTTAGTCTTCCTACAAGAGGATTAAGTGGGACAGAGACCTTTAATAACTCAAAGCTCTTAGAGGAACAGTTGGATTTTGTCACTGTTTTAGTTCTGCACTCACTCTTGCTTTGCATTTCTGAGATATTTTCTAAGTAAAATAGCAAAATAACTGACCTAACTTTCTAGTTGGTCTGTGTAATTTAATTAAAAGCTTTATTTCAGCTTTGCCTGCCTTGCTTGTGCTTATTGGTAGCAGTTTCAGTAAAGAACAATACTTTTATTTTCACCAGTCATATTCAGGTCAAGAGCAGAAGTACAGGTCAGTGGAGGAACAAGGAAAACTGAGATTACTTTCCAGCTCCAGCCACTTGTATTATGTCTTTTAACTGAGCAAAAAATATGCAAAAGCTTTAGTATTTTGTGGTATGTATTAGATCTACTAACAGAATGAAGTATATTAAAAATGATTTTTTTACTGCACCAGAAATAAAATAAATAATACATGAATTATACAATACTTTCTGTTTTGAAATCATTTCAAAGTCATCTAGTTTTGGTCCTGGGCAAACTACTCTTGTTGTGCCAGCTTGAGCAGAGAGTTTTGACAAGACAACCTCTAGGATCCCTTCCAACTTGAACCATTCCGTGATTTTGGGATTTTTAACTGTTTAAAGGCAGCACATAAGTTGAAGATAACTTCTCAGCATTCCATACAGGTCTCTGCTGAACCTGCAGATGACAGGAAGGGAATGTGGAAGGACAGTGGCAGCATGACTGGCCTCAATGAGTTGTTCCCAGGGAAGTCCATATGGGGACACTCTGATTCTATGAACACACAGGTACTGATGAAGAGCAGTGACAAACAAAGGCTGGTGATAACAATTACGATTACATTTAGAACAATTTTGCTCAGGTGAAGTCTCTTTTCACTTCATGAAACAATTACAAATGACTGTATTTAATCAGGCAATTCAGGAAGAAACGAAAGACCTATTGCATGGCATAAAGTAATGTGCACTCTTCTGAGTGCTGCCTCCAATCACACACCAGTTCAAAACAAGACAAATCATACTGAGGCATCCCTCCTACAACATCAGATGCTTCTCACAGTGTTTAAGGAAACAGAAATAACTTTGGACATTAAAAAAACTTTCTTTTTTCCTCCCTTTGCAATATAATATCTTATTCTCAGCATGTGATCAATTTAAAGACTTGTTTGAATGCAAGAAGATATGCCATTACTTTGCATCAGGAAAGATTCCTTACTCTGGTACATTCCCCTTGCTACACCCATGCCTGAAGGAAGAAGTGAACGGAGCAGCCTTCTCGCTTCTTCTTTCTCCTTCTCTTGCCAATAATTTCACATAAATCTGGCAGAAAAAATGTTCTGTCCTTCATTTGGTTTTGCTCTGCGCTATACTTGGTACTTGGATTACGCAAAATGCCTTGCAGTGTGGGACAAAACACATCCTATGCTATGGGGCTGCCTTGTACAATGCCCTGGATCTACTCTCATCATAGTGCAGAGCCTGTGCACAACATGTACTTGAAAAGGAAATTCACTTCAGAAGTGGAAAGCCATGTGAAAATGGTTCTTCAGTACAGTTAGTAAGCTCTACTCACTAAGCAGGTTTTATTATCTCATGGTTATGCTCTTTGACAGTAAATGCTGACTGCTTGAGTACTGACAAGGCTGCCTGGGCAGGGCATTTCCAGTGTAATCTATGTTGGTATACAAATGTCTTTAGTGACCCAAATACACATGCAGCATGTGTATGAAATCACACACATTGTATGTACACTTA
This sequence comes from Oreortyx pictus, assembly GCA_036925125.1. Lineage (NCBI taxonomy): Eukaryota > Metazoa > Chordata > Aves > Galliformes > Odontophoridae > Oreortyx > Oreortyx pictus. The sequence continues at coordinate 75,124,190 of JAUPFR010000001.1, read as the reverse complement.
CAAGAACATACATATGTATACTAGGGAGGAATAATTGCATGCACCAGTACAGGCTGGGGAATGACCTGCTGGAGAGGAGCTCTGTAGAGAGGGACCTGGGTGTCCTGGCGGATGATAGGTTGACCATGAGCCAGCAGTGTGCTCTCGTGGCCAAGAGGGCCAATGGCATTCTGGGATGCATTAAAAAGAGTGTGGCCAGCAGGTCAAGAGAGGTGATCCTCCCCCTCTACTCTGCCCTAGTGAGGCCTCGTCTGGAGTACTGTGTCCAGTTCTGGGCTCCCCAGTATAAAAAAGACAGGGATCTCTTGGAAGGAGTCCAGCTCAGGACCACAAAGATGGTGAAGGGCCTGGAGGATCTCCCCTATGAAGCAAGGCTAAGTGAACTGGGCCTCTTTAGCCTTGAGAAAAGAAGACTGAGAAGGGACCTGATCCAGGTTTATAAATATCTGAGGTATGGGGGACAAAGTTGTGAGGCCAGACTCTTTTCAGCAGTGTGTGGAGACAGGACAAGGGGGAATGGACAGAAACAGCAGCACAGGAGGTTCCGCATGAATGCGCACAAGAACTTCTTTACCGTGAGGGTGACGGAGCACTGGCACAGGCTGCCCAGGGAGGTTGTGGAATCTCCTTCTCTGGAGATATTCAAGACCCGCCTGGATGCCTGTGTGTGACTGGGTGTAGGGAACCTGCTTTAGCAGGGGGGTTGGACTCAATGATTTCTAGAGGTCCCTTCCAACCCCCATGATTCTATGATTCTATGATTCTATGATACATCCACACACTAATAGGAACATGCATACTCATGCACTGTCAGCTGTAGTGACACAAACAAAGCCTCTTTTATGGCAAGTGAGACAGTGTTGTGGTTTAACCTAGCAGCAGCTCAGAACCACAGTTATTCTATCATTCAGTGCAATAGCGGAAAGAATTGGAAAAAAAAAAAAAAAAAAAAAAAAAGAACTCATTGGTTGAGATAAAAACTATTTGCTAATACATAAAAAGAAGGGAGAAATGATTACGATAACATACATACTATATATACACATATGTAAATATATATTTACAAAATAAGTCTGGACCACCCCTTTGACCAGTGCCCAACCAGTTCCCAAGCACTGGCTGCACCCCCAGTCAACTCCCCTCAGTTATATATATATATTTTTTCATGATATCATATGGCATGGAATATCCCTTTGGTCAGTTTAGGTCAGCTGTCCCAGTTCTGTCCCCTCTCAATTCCTTGTGCCTTCTCAGCTCCCTACGCTGGCAGGACAGTACAAAAAGCCGAGAAACTGAAATGTCTTTGACTCTGTGCTGAACTGCTCAGCAGTAATTAAAACAGTGGTGTGTTACCGATATTGTTTTCCTCCTAAAGCCTCAACGTAGCATCATACCAGACACTATGAAGAAAATCAACTCTGCTCCAGCTCAAACCAGGATAGACAGATTAAACACATATTACATAAGCAGAGACATTTATCCAATCAAGTGAAACAAAGAACAAGGGCAAAAGTGCTGATTCAAGGAGAGCATCTTACTGAGCCTAGTAGATTACACATTTTGTTCCACCAACTCTTCTATAATACAGCTAAATCTCTGATCGATTTGTACTTGGAAATGTCAGAGTTCATTTAAATAATGGTGTAGAAGAGGGGGAAACCTTTCAGAGAGAGGATTTAAAAGATTTTACAGGATTGAATCAAAGATGATAGTGGAAAGGCTGCGAGGGAAAGCAATTTCAGTTCAAACAATATCTGCCATAATTGTGAAAGAAGAATACTTTAGAGCAAAAGCATTTCTGTAGTCCACAAAATGACTTTTAAATTGAATCTAAGGAGTTAAGTGCTCCAGTCTGGGAAAGTTACTTGCTAAAGTTTGAGAGGTTTCCCTGACCTTTACTTGACAAAGGGGAAGTTTAACTGGAATGAGCACCAACTGTGCAGGTATGCATCACCATACATTAAGAAATAGAAGATTTCTTTCATCCTTTTATTTGTGTTTGTGAATTAAACATTTATGAAAAAGTATACTACTTGAACTGAGGTGTGATTTGTGTTTTGTTTCATGAAAGAGACTGCAGCTCGATTCATCCTCCATAAAGCTGCCAGATTTGTTAATAGAATCTGCAAATATAAGACCCCGGTACACACCAGCATATATTTTCTACAGTGGCACAGGAATTTCAGTGATAAATCCAAAATAAATCTTCCTGTCCTGTAGACTGAGTAGATATTGCAAAGAAGCTTCTTAACTGCAAAGAGCTATTTCTCTCAGGGGAACTGTCTCCAATCCCCATTGCTCAGCCAATTCCAGACATGGTCAGAAAAACATTGTAAAAGTTTGCAAGGTAGAGAGCAATTTTGCATGAAGCAAAGAAAAGAATCTTGGACTGGGTAACCATTTCCAACTCCTAAATGAGATGCCAGGAAAATGGTCCAGGAGAAACCACGATGTAATGAACACTGAAGTATATTTATTAAGAAAGTTTTAGTGAAGAAAAATTAGATAATAGAGTCAGTAAATACTTTATCCTCTTAGCCTGTGGATAGAAATTCAGCGTTACAAATAATGATCTTCCTTAGACAAGAGGTACCTTTGAGAAGCTTGGGGAAAACGAAAAAAGATTTCAAATTCTGACTTTGATTTGAGATTTCTAACTTGGCTTGGATCTAGTGACTACGGAAGTCAAAAATAACATTTTTATTCCGCAATGTTTAATCATTCTGAAAGCTACACTTAAAAGTTTCAATATTTTATACTTGCGGTTGCATATCCTATCACTTGATTTCTGTGGCAGTGAGAGGTTTTCCCACCTACCTCCCCACTGTGTTTCTGCTCCTCAAATTTCCCCCCTAGTCAATATGCTCAGACTGGAGTCAGGGTGCTCCTTTTGCTGCAGATCAACCTGTGACCCCACACTCATTTCTCCTCCTGCTTTTGCCTCAGAAACCCATAATCCTTTCCACCCTAGGACTAACATACCTTCTCCCAGGGTGCTTCCTGCACACCCTGAGCTTGGTCACATCCACACAGCAAAAGATCTTTGCTCACAAACTGTTCTTCCCTCTTTCCCAGACCCCTTGCATTTTTCTGCCCGCAAGACCTGCAGCCTGTTTACCTTCTCCAGGTTTTGCCTGCATCATTCTGAAATCATAGAATCATAGAATAGTTTGGATTGAAATAGTCCTTGAAGATCATCTAGTCCCCAATCCCTGCCGTGGTCAGGGCTGAGCCCCCAGCTCAGGCTGCCCAGAGCCCCATTCAACCAGGCCTTGAGCAGGGATGGGGCACCTCTGGGCAGCTGTGCCAGGGCCTTACCATCCTCTGGGTAAAGAATTTCCTCCTGATATCTAACATAAATTTTCTACTTCATTTTCACTTTTTTCTCATTCTGTTTGAAGTCATTCTCCCTTGTCCTGTCATGATCACACCATGTAAAAGTGGGTCTCCTACGTGTTTATAAGCTCCCTTCAAGTTTGGGAAGGCCATAAAGATATCTTCCTAAAGCCTTATTTTCTCCGGTCTGAATAAGCCCAGCTCCCTCAGTCTGTCTTCACTGGCGAGAGGTGCTCCAGTCCTCTGATGATCTTTGTGGCCCTCCTCTGGACTCCCTCCAACAGTTCCTTCTTGTGTTTGGGGCCCCAAGTCACAATACGTGGGAACACAATACTCTAGGTGAGGTCTAAATGCCCTTGAATGAAGCCTTCCAGTTCCTCAGTGTTGTTCCAAGCCCCCAGGCTATTTCCATGCCTTCTAGGAGCATCACTGCTCTGTGTTTCCTTTGCCAGTGTCACCCTCTGTCTGGACAGCTTCCTCCACACCTGCCAGCCTGTGCCAGAGCTCAGTGTGGCACTGGTGTGGTGGGTGGTCTTGTATGTTCTATAACACGCACATATAACAACCTTTTATGGGGTTAATTGGAGGCTGGGAAAAGTAATTAGGCTGAAAAATATAGTATACATGCTACCCCCGCTCTCACTGATGCTACAGACTACAGATCAGGTTCTATTTCAGTATACTCAGCATAGTGGCATTTTATATTCTACAATGCTTTTGAAAACTCTCAGTCATGAAGAATATTATTTTACATTTCCAGACCTTCCTAGAGTGCAGTTAGATGGAAAGGAGGGAGAGGAGGGAAACTGTGAAGCATCAGATACTCTCAGTCATCAGATAAGGTGTGACACAACCCACTGGTTAGGGAAAGAGAAGCTGTAGCAGAGTGGTCTCCTGGTAAATTTCTATCTGCTTCCCAATGAACTGGCACAGCTACACTATATCAGCCTTGCAAAAACCAAGGTACCTACTCATAGGAAATTTTTTCTTCCTAATCTAAAAAATTATCACATAAATTCTACTGTAAGAATAGGGCTGATGTCCTTACATAGTATGATCTTTATTCATTGTGATTCACCTGAGTCACTGAAAGGATGTTAAATATTTTCTATTAATAATTAAAAAAAAAAAAAAAGTAAACATGTTAAAACAAGTTTGCTTTTCTAAAAAGTTTGATTGAAAAATTTTGGTCAAAACACTTAGGTAAGAAGACTTTTTTTTTTTCCTGTTATATCTTAAATCTTTATACCGCAGTCTTTCAATTATTTGCAAAATAAAAATGAAAGTAAAGAAAAGTGTGGGGAAATAAGTAAATATATTTTTAAATCAGGGAATTACAAGAATTAAACATTTGAATTAAGTAGTGTTGAAACTGTAATCTTCACTTTATTCATTTATTTCAGTAAACAGCCATAAAATCTTTGTGTTTCTTGCAATGTATCACAATTGTTAAAATTTTCAGCAAGTTTTAAAACTTATTTTCCAGCAAAGAAGTCAGTGATGGGAAAACTATCACCAATCTATAACACTTAACCTGAATTGCAAAATATATTTTACATATTAATCGTAAATAGTCTAGAATAAGCATTTTTTTCATTGGTTTAGAATCTAAGGCTATGCAGTTTTGTAAACAGGAATAATGAAAAGTTCTCCAAGTTGTTATTTTCTTATTTATTACCCATATACATTTTTACCTTGTTCATTGCCATAAGATCAGCAGCCATCTTTTTAACCTCTTATGTCTTTTTCTTTTTTTAAGAAGAAACCTCATTATTTCTTGTTTAATAGTCACAGTTTCTATAATGTTATATTTGGTTTGGATAACCAGAGCCAAATAACGTGTTGAGCGTGCTGTGCTGCAATTTTACATGAAGAGTTTATAGTTTCAGGATAATTTCTATGCCCCATGCAGATTTGCATGTGGATGCATGTGTTCGTACCACCACAAACACAGATCGACTGAGGTTTATTTTTAGTGCAAAACGGTTCCTTTACATTCAGCTAGGAGTTTAGCTAGCTTAGACCCCCACCATATGCACTGATGTCTAAGCAATTATTGCTTTCCATTTATCAGTGTTGAACTACAGCTGCCTCTGTTCTCCATAGGAGATGAAAAGAACAGCTTAGGGAGTCCATAGGCTAGAGATAAGTGTCCCACCTGACACTTGTGCTGCCTCCCTGTCTGGTCTCTTCAACTCACCAGCACTGATACATGTGCCTGAGAATAACCTACCTTTATTCTCTTGCCCTGATGAAAACTGATTGTTTTTTCTATTTAGTTTTTTTTTTTTATCTAGCTCTTCATAAACCCTAATGGTACTTTGTTTTTCATATCCTGACAATTTACTTTCTTTAATAGCTTGCTGTAATGCACTTGTTCAGAAGCCCATGAGTAATATCTGATGAATCACATATTTAAACTATTCTGAACTTGCAGGCACTGGGAAACAAAAAGAGAATCAAGAGATAAAAGCAATTTTGAAATATGTCTGTAAATCCCAAATTGACTAGGTTCCACTTGGTGCAGTAAATGTACTCAGAAACATGAAATGGAGTCTGGGGATTTTATTCTAACAGTGGCATTAATATCAATAAATTAATTAATAAATATTGGTGTGTTCAGAAACCAATCGGAAAATACTGCACCTAAATATCTGTGTTGGGTCTTTGTTTCTAAATTTAAAGATCTAGGTGTTTGCCTGATGGACTATGAAGGGCACAATGATAACATGGAAAACAGAAGGGAAGTTAAACAAAGTTCTCATAATCTGTAAGTCTTAGCTCTGTAGGTGTAGAATCATAGAATCATTTAGATTGGAAAAGACCTCCATGATCACCTAGACCAACCATTAACCCATCCTCACCATGCCCATTAACTATGTTTCTCAGTGCCTCATCCACATGGTTCTTGAAATACCTTCAGGGACAGTGACTCCACCACCTTCCTGGTCTGCCTGACCCACTGCCTCACCATTTTTTCTGAGAATAATTTGTATCTTGCATTCAACCTTTACCACTCCTGGCACAACTTAAGGTAATTCCTTCTCACCCTATTGCTGTTACCTGGGAGAAGATGCCAACCCCCAACCTCACCACAACCTCCTTTCAGACAGGTATCAGGTGTGATCATGTCTCCCCTGAGCCTTCTCATCTCCAGTTCTCTCAGCTGATCCTCATAAGACTTATGCTTCATGTATAAGAAGCCACAACCCTTCAACATGAGACGATTTGCAGAAAAGTATTAGGAAATAGAATTACTCTTAAGGTCTTGCTGTACTTGGCTGGCCTGTGTAGAACTGCTATTACATATAGTATTTTAGTGCTTGAGGAGGTTGACCAGAAGCCAAGTCTGTGTTTCATTGTGGTCTGTGTACAAATATAGAAAATGGGTGTCTGGAGGAACATTTCAACCGCCTGAGATTTTAAGACACTTGTCATTCCCTTCTTCCCCCTGGCACAGAAATGGGAGCTCCATACACTGCCAGGTTTGGGAGGAAGATGAGGTCACTAGAAACCAGACTGACAAGTCATGCTGATGAGGAGATAGCTCTTTTTTCGCTCTGCCCCTTTCTTTCACATGTCAGAGAAACTGCAGGGCTTTGGTAAATGAAAACTGAACAAATCCATGAGGAAGCTAAGTGCATTTTGCCATAAGGTGATATTATCTGAAATCTTTCAAGACCATCTGTAGCTCATAGACTTGAAAGCTAAGGTGTCCCTCAAGGGAGCAGTGAAGCATTAAGCTCTCTTTTTCAAATTCCACTGTAGTTTTCTTACTGTGATGGCCTCTGAGCTGTTGCCAGCCCTGGAGTCATTTGACCTGCATGTGTGCAGGAGAGGGACACCCAGCCTGTCAAGGAACCCAGGCTGCAGAGAAGAACTGAATGGAAGACGTGTGCACAGCTCAGCAACCTTTCTAATTTAAAAGATTTATGGAATTGGGCGAAATGACTGAAAACTTTCTTAATTTCAGTTTCCGTTTCACATAAAAAGGTCTAGACTTGTGAAGGAAAAGTGACTCCTTGTAAAATGGAAAAATATTGTATTAGAACTTCAGGATTTTCACCAAAAGATGGGTATAATATTTTGTTCTTAACAATTTATTCTGGGAATACATTTATCTTTCTTTTATTTATCCTTCAAGGCAATTTACAATTTCTTTTAAGCTCTGAAAACAGTATTCGTCTCCCTTCAACTATTCCTTTTATTTTTAATGTTTTGTGCTTCAGCTCTCCTAGATATTTTTTCCCTTGTTTCCCTAGTATTCATCAATACAAACAAGTATTTCCCTACTATTTATCGATGAAAAACAAGAAAGATACAGAGATGGCTGTCAAAATAATGTGTCTGCATTGGAGAGGCCATAGTAGCTGCACATTATGTAGACAGACCCTTAGTATCTCCAAAACTTGCAAGTTTGGGTAGCAGTAACAGCTGTTCCAGATGCTGGGACTTACTGGGTGACTTATATAAACTCTGCAAAAACCTTTTGCTGTTGCTGTAGCCTCACCCTTGCCCAGTGCTAAATTCATATTGAATATTAAATTGGATGTCATGGCTGCACTTCTAGGAGGTGCAGTGGTGGCTTTGACCATGGTGTAGACATAAGCAACAGTGAGTAAAGTTGACTGTAAGTCATGGATATGGTGAGAAACTGATGACACCTGCAAATTTCCATTACAAGGATGAGAGCTTTTCTGAAACTTTTTCTTTTTTTAAGGATAAAAAGACAATGGTTCCCATGGTGATGAGAAGAAGAAACTGGAATGAAAATATGGAGGCATCTTGAAATAACCAACCAACAAATAATTAGTTATGTTGATGAAATGGTGAATAAGCACAGAACTATAGAAATGTATAGTTGAATCAAAATAAAAGTACAATATATGCTCTTCTGTAAGGGGCAGAAGATACCTCATGTTCTCTGGTAGTTAGGAACAGATATATCTACTGTGGAAAAGCTATGCTTGCTGTAAAAGAAAAAGCATAAACCTAGTTTTTATTGTTAGATGTAGCTCTAATTTTTTCCCTATAAGTACCTTTATCTTTAATTGTTTTTCATTTAAAGAAAAAAAGAAACAATTTTAATTTTACATGAAAGCGGTTTTTATTATGCTATTAGCAATCTGTTTTAATAACCTCTCAGAAACTACCAGTCTTATATTGCCTTCTTGAAAGAGATCTGATATACCGAGTTTGAAATTACACATGTAGGATTTCTAGTGAGTATGAGTAGTGAATTACATTTAAGATCAATCCTGAATTCTTGACTCTACAGAATTTTTATACCACGTTCAGACTTACTGTCTATTAGCAGTTACTTTAACAGAACATTTCCATAACAATTTCTGCTCTCCTGGGAGCTAGAAAATGTTAAAGGTTGTATGTATTTAGTCTTTTTACTTATACAGCTACAGTATGGTCGAACACCAGCTAGCTTTCAACATTTCAGACTTGTTCAGTCACCAGCTTTGGGGTATAATTAAAGGAAGTTAGATGAATCTATGATTTTGCCAAATGAATCTGGCAAATCTAATCAGTTACAGAATAATTTGGTAAAAGAAGACCTGTCTTCATAAGAAATGTAAAATCCCCTCCTGTGTAGATGAGCAAATAACAGAAAAATACTGAGCATACTGAGCTCACATATGTACATATATAACTCGTCAAAAATTTCATTGGTGAACTGTTTTTTGACCATATGAAAGCTGATAACTACAAAGGCACATCCCTGACTGGAATCCCCAATAACCCGGGAGAACAGCACAGCAATTTTTGTGTAAAACTGTTGCTGTGCTTGACCTTTTTACTGAAGTTTGATCAAACTGCAGGCCCTTTAAAACATTATCAACTTCCTGGCTCACCTCATTCTTTCTCTCTTATGAAAAATCCACCCAACTTTGTCTTGGAGGCTGTTGTCTGCTGTTGGATTTAACCACTGGCTTTATTCATGTCTTCCTGCTTGTCTGTTCTCCAGATTTTAGGATCTCATGCAATTCCTGAGAGAGAGTATTTAGAATTAAATCTATCAAATGACCTCACACAGGAAATAATCCATTTTATTCTATTTCCTTTACCATGGATTTAGCTTGCAGATAATTTACAGAATCCTCATTTTACTGTACTAAACAAGATCAAAAGTGACTCTGACTCTTCCAAATTCCTTTGAAAAGCTAATCTGCATCATTATGCTTTAGACAGCATCTCTCCTAGGAGGCTTTCTTTTATGAACCATTATCCTACGTAACTCAGAATCTGCTCAACTGAAATGAGCCCTTAGAATTTTACAGCTGTTGCAATTAAAGATACATCATCAGGCCAAATTTTTCTAAAACCATGCAGCCGAGTACTTTTCTTTGTTAGTTGTGTTTTATATATATATATATATATGTTTGTATGTATGTATGTATGTATGTTGTACATCTGGTGGGTCAGTTGAGAATGTTTATAGAAATATTTTAAATCAAGAATTAATGTATGGTTCCAAAGCACATAAATTGAGTAGAGAATGTAACTCAGTATTATAACCAAAAGCACTTTTGACTTCATTGCTTCATTCAAGTGGAATGAAAGAAATGATCTGATGAATTGCTGGGGCTTAATCCACCAGAAATGAATAAAATTTTAAAAAGAAATGAAATCTGTAAGCCATTTGCCTTTCAGCAGAGGATGTTGTGGTTGGTAGCAGCATTAAGAGAATCTGTTGGTCTTTTATTTTTTTCCTCAAAATTTATCTGGGCAAGCGTATCTCTTTAGTTCACCAAACCTGGTAGCTGTGGGTACTAAAACATTCAGAATATTGTCATGTAAATATTCATAAAACTAGTGCTTGAAAAGACAAGAATCCATTTTCTGACAGAGACTGATTCCATTGTCTGATTTCCTTTAAGAAAATATGTGGGTAAGTTTTCATGTTTATTTATAGCTGCAGCTTTCATTATATCTTGCTTTCCTATGTGTCATTTCATGCATTATGCAGGAGTGAAAATGAAACATGATATAGTGAAAATTTGGCTATAGAACACCCTGGAATTACACCAGTTTCCATCTACAAAATGTGCCCTGTCTTTAAAAAAGGGCATATTTTCTCTGGTGGGTAAGATAGGTGCAGGGTGAGCCCTGTTGGTGCCCAAGGCAGGCTAAAGGCAGAGGAAGAAGCACCATTGCCTGTCCTCTGGGCCTTGGCTCTGGGGCAGTAGAGAGCTATGTTTGAAATATGGCCATCGTAATGTGCAAAAGTGCAGTGGATTTGATTCTCCAGAACACCTTCTATTTTTACTGCATCTATTTCAGTGTAGAGAATTGTACAGAAATACAAGTATTTGAAACTATCGATGCCTTTGGAGAACTGCACTGAACAGTTCTGAACAGACAAGAAGTACTAGATAACATTGACCATAACCACTCTTTCATCCCCTTTAAAAGGCTATGGATGTGCTTTGTTTTTAATGTTTTTTAAAGTATGCATTTTTCCCAACTTTTTCCTCACTGAATTTTGAGAATGTAATAAGTAAATAAATTCATATACCTCATTTGTGTAATGATTTTCAGTGCTTTTTAATTCTGTTAGATTTCTGCCACGGGAAAGACAATGTTATTCTTTTAACATTTGGTTTCATTGGCCTTCTGCAACTTTTCTCTCTGTTGAGAAAACTCCTCTATAAGACATTTTATTACAGGTGTTAATATGACATCTAATTAATCCAGACACCACTATAATTACAAAACACTCATTTAAGAAGATAATTACATTTCATTTTCTTTTGATTCAACTATAATTGTATATTTCACTTGCATTTTAATTTTCCTTCTTAAATGAATTAAATGTGATGTTTTGATTTCTTTGCAAGTTTGGATAGTTTTAAAGATTGCATTTGGTCCTACCAATCGGACAATCAACAAAAAATATATCTAGCTGTATGTAGATAACTGTACTGTTATTGATATTACTATTTCTGTAATTTGTTACTTCCAGATTTTGGCCAAAATCCATATGAGCAAATGGAAAGCCCGCTATAATATTAAGTATGAGTTATTTTCTGCTACCTGTAAACCTATGCTGGTGCAGGCAAGAGAAAATGTTTGAAGATATGGCAGCCTTCTGCATAGGCTCTGTGAACAGTTTAGGTCTAAGTGTCCATTTGAGCCATTTTCTGTTAAATTCAAGAACATCATCGTTAACATATCAGCTTAAGCAAAGTAATACAGTTACAGAGAATGATCTAATGATTCATCTTCAATTTATGTATTCCCTCCATGGTTACCTGTATTGGGTAAAATAATAATGTTAATGTTCAAATGGTGTATGCACCCAGGAAATTTGGGCAGAGTCCTTAACATAACCCCCCATTAAAAGTGTCATACAAGCATCCTGCACTTAAACCTCACTCTCAAGACATTTCTGACCATGGCAAAGCTTTACAAGTCAGAAATCTCATGAGACCTGAGTTTTTCTGGGTAGAATTCACGATGTCAAGAATTTCGTAAAGTAGCACGATAGCCAGATGATTGATGAAACTCAGATTGTGTCACATGTATTCTAGATTCATCCTTTCCTTCCCTCCCTCCTTCCCTCCTTCCCTCTTTCCCTCCTTCCCTCCTTCCTTTCTTCCTCCCTCCCTCCCTCCCTCCCTTTCTCTCCTTTTTATCTCTCTCCTTCCTTCTTTCCTCCTTTCTTCTTTTCTTCCTTTTTTTTTTTTTATTAACTTACAGCCCTTTCTTTTTTCCTTTTGCCTACACAAAAATCTTTGTTTCTTTCCATAGAGTGTTCTTCAAAAATAAAAAATATATATATCTAGGAGACATTATGGTCTCTAAATGTGCTCAGCATTAGAAACAGCTCAGAAACAAAAGTACAAATATCAATGCACTGCCCTAGAAATGAAGTGTCAGTCCAACTCTGAAGTTTTATAAATCAAAGAAGTGTGAGATTACTATCCACCCTGAGTTTGTCCCTCCAGGGTACCCAAAGCATGCCAATTAGTGCCAGTTGTGCTGACAGCTATTCATTAAGTCTATCAGAAAACTGCTCTGAGATTTAGGGGTTTTGTTAATTCCTGTAAAAGCATCAGAGCTGGTGCTTTATCCATAGTGGGAAATCCAAATGCTTTATTTTAGGATAGCTCATGTATGCTTCAATATGATCAATACTAATTTTGGTGAGGGTCAGAAATGACAGAGTACAGTTTTTGCTTTGCTCTGCTCTTGCTTGCTGAAGCAAAGCAGTAAGCACTTTCTGGCACTTCTGGCCCTGAAAAGGAGTTTTCTTTTTTTTCTGTGCATCGTGACTGAATATTGCTACACACATACTGTTCTCTAGAATGGAGTACCATCTGCAGTTTTCATGGATAAGCTCAGTTCATGCAGGCAAGCAAGAAGAATGACAGGAAGGAAATTTCTAGAGAGATGTTTTATAGATCACAGAGAAGAAGTTCTCCCAAGATCTCCCAAGATTTCATGTATTGGTAGGAGAAAAGATCATTTGAATGAAGTTCCTTCTATTTCTACTTGAATGAGTAGCAGAGATCAGGAGAACACTTCTGAAATTAATCTCCCAATTGCCCACTCTTCTCATAATCCTACTTGAATCATGGTCTCACTGTGGAATGCTCCAAAAAGGCTTCTTTTCTGAGAACCACATAATTGTAGAGGTTGAAAGGGACCTCTGGAGATCAACTAGTCCAAACCTCCGCTAAAGCAATTTCCCTGTAATAGATAGCATAGGAAAGCATCCAGGCGAGTTTCAAATATCTCTAGAGAAGACTTCACAACCCCTCTGGGCAGCATGTTCCAGTACTCTGCTGTCCCCAGAGTAAAATAGGTTTTTCCTCTTGTTCTGATGGAACCTCCTGTGTTCTAGTTTGTGCCCGTTGCCTCTTGTCCTGTTGCTGGGTACCCCCTGAAAAGACCATGGCCCCATTCTCTCAACACCTGCCCTGTAGGTATTTATGAGCATTGATGAGATCCCCTCTCAGGCTTCCCTTCTCCAGGCTGAACAGTCCCAGTTCTCTCAGACTGTCATAAGAAAGATGCTCCAGGCTCCTCGTCACCTTTGTGGCTCCTCTTACTAGGAGATCCCTGTCTATCTTGAACTGAGGAACCCAGAATGAGACACAGCACTCCAGATGTGGCCTCACAAGGGTAGAGCAGAGGCGAGGGATCACCCCTCTTGACCTGCTGGCCGTGCTCTTTTTAATGCACTGGAAAATACCGTTGGCCTTCTTGGCCACAAGGGCCCACTGCTGGCTCACGGCTAACCTGCTGTCCACCCAGGATGACCAGGTCCTTCTATGTAGAGCTCCTCTCCAGCAGGCCAAACTCTAATCTGTACTGAAGCATGCAGTTATTCCCACTCAGGTGTAGTACTTTACACTTGCTCTTGTTGAACATCATCAGGTTCCTCCATGCCCAATTCTCCATCCTAGCCAGGTCTCACTGAATGGTAGCACAGCCTTCTGATGTGTCAGCTGCTCCGCTCAGTTTTGCATAATAAACAAATTTGTTCAAGGTGCCCTCTATCCCTTTACCCAGGTCATCGATGAAGATGTTAAACAAGATTAGTCCCAGTACCAACCCCTGGTAAACATGGCTACAGTCCTTCAAATAGAATCTTAATACTGCTTGGTGTGAAAGGGAGCTGGAAGGTGTGCTCTAGGACCAGACAGAATGTCCATCAGCTGCTCAGGTGATCTCACTGAACCCACATCAGTCCTTCTTCACCACTCCCAGATGGTTGCCCTTAGCAAAATCTGGGTCACCTTACCAAGCCTCTTCTCTCCTGAAGCACTATTTACTGATGCTGACCTAGACTATTTTCTGTTTTGAGAATCAGCCAGTTTAATTCTCCCTAGCAACAGAAATTACTGTGGATGACTTTATTCTTTAGTTTATGTCATGAAGGATGTATGAGAGTTTAACACTTGATAGTTTTTCCTGACTGACACAGTATGGATGTTATTATTATCCATGTAAAGCTAAAAGTTCTTCATATGCCAGCTTTTTGAGCTTTGTATCCCAATGATTGTATTTTATGTTAGAAAGTCTGAATACGGTATCCAATTTTTACTTAATAACTTGCCATTTTTGTTACCACTTATTCCGTGTCATGAAATATCTAAATTTTTTGTGATCTCTGCTATTTTATGTACCTCTATCACTACATTTGCTTCATGTATATCTCTATTACATAGTACTCATCTCATAAGCACATTAAGCAGGCTTGGTCATTGAAGTACGTAAATGATTTAATTCTTAAAAAAATCTTTTTTTTTCCTCTCTCTTGCTACTTTTTTCAGTCCTATAACTTGAGGCAGAATTATAGAAGTGAAAATAATACTGGTGCTAGAAAAACAGCAATAACTGAACTAAGAAACAGTTCTCATCTCAATTTCTTTCAATCTTTACATTTACATAACTTTAGAGATAGAATTTGAGACAGAGAATAGAATTTGTCACAATGCAAATAATGCATGCATGTAAAACTATTATTTTTTATCTAGCTTTTCTTCTTTTTTAAGAGCTAGAAAAAACAAAGCATTTCAATTTTTATTAATTCAAATCTCAGGAGGTAGATATTAAAAATATTCCCACATTATTCCAAATTATCATCTTTCAAATGTTTCCAAATGGGGTCAGAATAGCAATAATTAATAACCCTAAATTCACAGCCTCACCAATTTTTACATTGCTGTGATCTTGCATTTCTGAAATGTGTACAAACATACACATATATGTGGATTACTTGAAGTCAAGAACATATTGAAGATTTTTTGTTTTTGTGTTTGATTTTTTCTTCCGAGAGCATTAAATATAAGAATGTACCTTGTTATCATGGTTTCAAAAGTCACTGTGTAACTCCTTGAAATGCACTGTGAAATTTCTGTTTACACTGATGGGAGCAGAATTGGTTTTGTGATCTGAGCATTTCTGAAAATGTGAAGACTCCATGTGTGCAGATATTGTCAGTCTACAAAAGTCTATTTTCTCAATGTATTTCTTGCTAAGTCATTAAGTTGTGTTAATCAGGATTTTTTTTCTCTTTCTTGATGCTTCTGACATATGTTTCTATTATCTTTCCTCTGCTCTGAAAAAAAAAAATCAAGAAAAGACTTGAGAAAACTATTCAGGAATGTGTAATTAATGTTGATATAACCTAGGTCTGCTTAGCCTGGGGAAAAGAAGACTTGGGGCGGGGTGTCTGCCATAAAGTACTACTGGGAAAAATGGACTCTTTTCAAACTATACATAGGAACAGCTGATAAGATGTATTTTACTTAAATAGAATTAGCGTGTACATTTAATGATACAAGTGCTTACATGGGACAAAAAGACTTCCATAGCTGCACTGCCTTTCTGATCTATACTTCCTCAGTACAAAGCTATCTAACCACAAACAAGAAATCTGAACAACTTCAAAGTTATTAGAGAAAATGATATTTACAGTTCTGTAAACCTTTAATCTTCTCCTAAAAGAGTGAAAAATTATGTCCAGAATACTTGAAGCTGTAATTTCTTAAGTTCAGTTGATAACAGACAGTTAAACAGGACCAAAAAAAAGAAAATAAAAAAAAAATCCTTCATCTTGAAGCAGGTCTGAAGTTAGGAGCTTGTGTTGGCCCTGTCTTTTACAGAGGCGCATATCTATTGAGATAGGAAGAAAGGTGGAGATGGGTAGAGGAATGATGAATGTAGGCAATTGTATCACCATGTTGTTTTATAGAATCATAAAATCATTAAGGTTGGAAAAGATCACTAAGATCACCTTGTCCAGTCATCAACCCATCACCACCATTCCCACTAACCACGTCCCTTAGTTCCACATCTTTTTCTGGAACTCCTCCAGGGATGGTGACTCCACTGTCTCTCTGGGCAGCCCATTCCAATGCCTCATTCCTCTTTTGCCTGTGTTCATGAGTGTGACTTAATAACATAACAATATCTGTAGTCTTTGCTCTTTATAGCCCACAGGAGTTTGTGCACTGACTTTAATGGAAATGGGTTTTAGTCAGAACTAGGAAATCTTTTATACAAGTGAATGTATTGCAATATAGTTTCCCATAGGGAGTGTCAAATGCAATAATACTAATTTACTTCAAAAGCTTATTCCATTCAGTTTCTGTAATCCTATGAATATTTTTGTTTCCATTTCACTTACACTAATATATTTTTAACTCCAGCTTTGAGACTAAAAAAATATGTTTACTACTTAGAGAGAGTTTTCCCTACTAAATATCGTATCATCAGATTAAATTAAGTGTCTTTTTGTTTAGTATGAGAATAATAAGAAAATTTGTAGTCTGTATGCTTAAATAAACCACTGTTATATTTTTACATCCATGGCTTTTTTCATTACTAAATGCTACACAGTACGAAGACATGAATGACACAAAATGCAGGTAAGATCAGCAGCCTTGTGAGTATCTTTCCTTAAAATATTTAAAGCCTACAAAGCTGAAATAGTTAATGCACCAGGACTAACTGGGAATTTGTTAGCAAAGTTCCATTTATCAGTATCTGTCATTCAGATTCTAGAACACTGGAAATCACTGCTGTTGTATGCTTCTTCAGGGAGTTAGTCCACTCGTGGGAGCACGCTTAAAAAGAGTTATAGGAGTACGGAACATTTCAAAGATAACTTTTATCTGGCTTTCATAATAGTAAAGTGCACCTCAACATAAAAGAAATTAGATCAGAAATTTTCAGGACAGACTCATAGAAGGTGTTATTTGGGTGTTTCATGTGTCCATTTCCTTCCCTGACTGATATGTCCTTCATGTTCAGGGCTTAGGAAGTGGTAGTGGGGCAGCCGTTCGTGAAAGCCAGAGGACTAGCCACAGCTAAAACAATGAGGTTAAAAGGCATCTAAATTCTTCTAGGAAGTCATGGTGACATTTCCAAGGAGGCAATCCTAAATGAAGTATTTGAATTTACATCAAAAGAAAAAAAAAAAAAACGTTTTTCTATAGGGGAAATAATAGATCCAATTTGACAACTGGCACTACTTCAGAAAACTTCAGTCGTGAAGACCATTAGTCTGACCTCATTTACCAGCACAGAATTCACTTAAAACTGATTATTGTAGCAACTTATCTGTCATGCTCTTTTTAAATACAAAGGACAAGAAAAATTGAACCAATGTAGTAATTATCCTAAAATTATCTTCATTTCTCATAATTTTTATGTTAACAAGAAAGAACAATGTAACCAATGAACTAATTACTTGTTTCTATCTGATTCTTATTTTTGCAAGAAAAAGTAGTCCTGAACTAATTATTTTAAAGCTTTTATTTTACTCTTCCTTGTATTTTATATCTTGGAGAGCAAAAATTGATGAGCTAGTGAAATAATTAACCAAAGTGCTCTCCTTTTCCGAATATATTTGTTTGCTTGGTATCAAACAAAGGAAACAAGCATGTCAATGAATTTATCATTGTAGAAAATGGAATCTTCCTATTCTTGCCCTCTTGGATGACATATGCAGGCTGAAAGGAAGTATGATTTAATGCCATTTCCACAATGTTTTTAGACAAAGTTGCAGCTGGGCCTCTTTAGCAATGCTTTGTATTCTGCTCCCTTCTTTCCTCCTGTGAGCTGGTGCTATCTGAGCAGAGCAATACACCGCAGGGCTTAGACACCAATATGGGGATCTGTGGATATACTGCTCAAGGCTAGTGCCCCTCGGAGCTCTCTGAGCTGGAGTGAACACAGTTTTACAGGCTGTCACTAGTTCAAGCTAAGGCTAAAGGCAATGTTGCATTAGAAGAAAGAAAGAAACCTATCTCAGGAGAATGCAATGTTCAACGTAGAATGGAAGCTGCTGTTTGTGTTCACTGGCTGTTGAACTGTGCTGTTCTGTTCTGCAGTGAACAGAAGTCTAGCTGTGGCTATAAGTGTAACCTTTTTAACTTCATCTTCAGATGTGTATACATGTACATTTACAGCCATATAAGCCAGAACTGTAAACCATAAACTCAGCTTCTGCTAACACCCAGGCTCCTGTCCTTTTAAATTTAGGAGGATTATAAAGAAATTGAAGATCCTGAACTACAACCCAAATGTGGATGCCAACTGCCATCCTTTGTTTACCTGTACCCTAGGAATACTCTCTGGATTACTTACTTTTTGTGAAATGCCCTTCAAACTGCACACCACACCAATACAGCTCAGCTTAAATCTGCAAGTCTTTTACCTATATCTGTCAAGAAGTAAAAACTTTTCCTCTCTGCCTTTAGATCAGAGATCATTATATTTATTTTTACAAAATGTAAGACTTTTTTCTGACTACAGCAGTAATCCTAGGTATTTAGTCTTTTCTGTTCTGAACTTTAAACTGAATCTGAACCATGTCCCCATGTCCAGACATTACTAGAGATGCATTAAAATTATTTGTAGTTTTCATCATTTTGTCCATAAGAATATAATATACTTTAAGCAGTTAATCTGTTTCTTTAGACATCACTACCTCAAATCCCAACACATATGCTTTGATGACAAGTGGTCTGTTCCTGGTCCAGAGACAGCAATAAACTACTTATTCTTCTCAGCCAGAGACTTTGCCTCAGCCTTGTATAATCCAGTTTATTATTTTTATTATGTCTGGATTATATTCAAACTAGAGAGCCTACTTCAATATTTTTCCAGGCCAGAAACACACCTTAAAACAGTAATATTCTTTCACATCTATGACTATTCTTCTCTATTTTGATAAACAGGTGAGCATGTAGTGAGAAACTACAAGGTCTTATTGCAAGGAAGGGCAAGGTCTGAATTTGAAGCAGAATTTGCATTGCCATTTATGACAGTAGGGATAGAGAGGGTCTTAGCTTTAACATCTGAAGGTCCTAACTGTCAAAGTAACTTGTTTTTGTGCCTACCAGTCAGTGATGGTTCATATGATGAACTGCTATGAACATATAATCACATGCCAGTTGGCAAGTTATGTAAGGGCGTTTTTTTAAATTGTATGTCAAATAGAAAAATGATAAGTTTTTGTCTTTTTTTTTATTTTTTGCTTTAGCTTTGTGATTAGATTGCTGTACTTACAGGTACATAGTTCAGGTATATCTAGGTAAATAATTCAGACAAAATGGTATAAGTAAGGGAAAAGCTAATGGCAAAAAAGTTAAATAACTAGCAGTGTCTGGAGCTTGCTAAGAAACCAGAATGTGTTTAATTTCTGCTAGAAAGAAAACCAGAGAAACCAAGGAGGAGCTGATATTTAACTGGAGCTCTGAGATCATTTGGTAGACTATGATTTGACAGTCTAGAAAGTACTCTTCATTCATTAAATAAGCTACCTCTACTATACAAGAATGGCTCCTGCCTTGATGGGTAGTATGTATCTCTCTTCAGAAACTGAAAAGCTGAAAGTACATTTTGGATACTGGTAAAATGTTTAATTATATAATACCAGTGTGACTGCCTCCTGGCTAGCTGAGAGCTGTGGCCAACAAGAAGCCTGGGAATAAGTTGAGAACTGGAGATAGTATGATTAATGCTAGATTTTCATCAGACTGATCTTCTGTCAAAGTTCATGATTAAGACTGGTGCTCACAACTGCGGGGAGAGGGACTGGATTTACCCTGTAAAATGAAAGAATTAAGGAGCTAGGGTAAGGAGTGGTCCCTACAGGAGTATGATACTACTGGATAACTTCAAGGTATCTGCATAGGAATGATGGCTTTTGATTATTTCACAGAATCACAGAATGTTAGGGATTAGAAGGGACTGGAAAAAGTAGATACTTGTGGAAGAGAAATATTTTCTTTGTCAATCTGATGCCACTCTGAAATTATGTTTACTTTAGAAGTAAACCAGTCATAATTTTAGTTTGGTTAAGGAAAGGTTCTGCTCAATATTAATGGTTTCAAAGCAGGAACTCTTGCCACCTGCTGGCACTTTTTGATCCAGTAGTTATTCCGGTCCTTTCACCTTTTCTTCCTCACAGTCAGAGCTCCAGACAAGCTCCTACTTAATCCTAAACACCCCGAAGCACTTTAACTACACAGGGCTAATTTAAAGAGGTTATCTTTCCTTATCATAGTCTCGGGCATTAGCACGTTCAACAGTAATTCTACAACTCTATCACTTGTTACTGTATATGTGTCCTTTAACTCCAAACCCAACTCTAGTCCAACATCACAGGAAAAAAATAATTACTATGCACTAAACTAGCCAAAGCAGCTTTGCCTTGCTATGCTCAAAATTATACCTCTGCAGCCTTGCAAAAATTTGACTGTTTTAATGCTAACTTGAATTCTAACTGGAAATCTGGCCTTGAAGTAAGCAAACACAGATTTGTTGGAGGACAACTAATAGTCCAACACTCTTCTTTCTATAGACACTTAATAGATCTGCAAGGCTATACTGTGCTCAGAATCAAAGAGATCTTCAAACTCAGCGCTGTTCTATAGTCTAACCCAGTTCCTACTCTTAACTGTGGTTTAAATGCCAGAGCCCATATATCCTTGTTCCTGAAATAGCTATAACTCCTCACCTTAGTCCTTGTCTTCCAGTCTTTCACAATCCCTTGTAAAGCTATATGACAAACCCATGCTGTCCCAGGCCTAATCTTAACTTCTGTCCCACTGCTTTTAAACACTTAATTCCAGAAGTCTGTTTCATATCAGATCCAAAATCTCTCAGGCTGAATAGCAAATGTTCCCACAGGAACTGTTTCTCAGATTCAGAAAGAAAGGATGGTGGTGACAAGTTGGCAGTTGAACTAGATGATCTAGAAGTCTTTTACAACATTAATGAGTCTATAATTCTTAGATTAAAATGTTTGTCTCAGAATTAATATTAAGCCATTCAGATTTCCGGGAAAAAAATAACTACATTCTGACTCTGTGGGCCTGGCATGTTAAGGAAACACTTGTTTCTTTAAATCCTGTTACTTCTAATCTTAACTCTAATGAAATTATAATGCCATCACCTACCAAGTCTAATAGTATCTTAAAATATACACCATGAAGAAGTCCTGCCCTAGCCTTAAAAGACAGGGCAATAAATGTCCCAGTGCCTTGTTGCTCCCCTGTTCCATAACTCTAATCTTAATCTATCCATGACAGCATGCAGCAGAAACTGTCACTAGCTCAAGAATTAACATTAAGCCACTCATGTTATTACAGCGACTGACTGCTCTGAAATGGTCTGAGCAATTTTGTCAGGCAGGGAGCTGGCATAAGGTACTTGCTACTTGTGTTAAGGTTGCTGTAAGATTTAGAACAGCATAGCCAGCTGTATTTTTTGGTCCTGCCAAGATCAATAAATGTTGTTGCTGTCATGGGCAAATACCTTAGGCTGAATTTGGGAGGAGGATGAATTACAATGTTTTTTATCATGACTGAAGTCAGTTTTGCAACAATCCTGTGGTTCTGGCTGCAAATACTGCATGCGTGACTAAGATGAGCAATTCCAGGGCAGGAATTGCTCATCCCCAGGGCAGCCCTGGGGAGTTTGGGATTCCTAGATTATCCCTGGAGGGGGAAGAAAGTCTGGCCTTTATCCTTTAGGTTACAATGAGTTTTTCTTTTAATATTTTTAACCCAGGGTCAGAACTAAAGACAGCGGAAGTGGAGAAATGAGATAAACTCCAGGATTATTACACCAGATTCACCTGACAGCACACAGATTATAATTCATTCTAAGACCATGAGGTGTGAGTAATTTACTGTGTTAAGTCTTATATTTAGACTTGCAATCATGGTTTGGGGCAGCTGAAGCTGAAGAGCTGGTCCTTATGGAAATATTCTGTGATTAGGTATGAGTTAAATTGAGCTGATACACTATTATGTTAAGTGATGCTTTGGGATTCGACATTATCAACAGAAAAAAAAAAAAACATATCTTCATATCTTATTATCTTGGCAGTCCTATTGTCTCTACTGAGGCAGATGAATTGTCATTTTTGCCAAAAATGAGGGTTGCTGGTTGAGTTAGTTTAAGGCAGGGTTACATATGAGTCAGAATTAATGTCAGTAATTAAGAAACCAGGTGCTGAGTTTAAAAAGGATTTAACAAGGATTGTTTGTGTGAGGATAAGCTAGTATCAGGTAGAACATGTGTTTTCTTAGTGTGACTGGAAATACTGAACAAAGGTGAATAATAGATTCACCGTTACTGCTGGAGTTAGTCAAGGACATTTAAGAGTATTATGTTGTTGTAGTAAAGTCTTTAGATTAAGCTTACCATTGAGTCTGGCTATGGTGGTCCACCGATAGATCCTATTAGGCCTGCGGATCTAAGACAAAGTTCAGTATCAGCGCTGGCATTTGGCATTTGGTAAGTATTGGAACTGAGGAAGGTTGTGACACACTTGTGTGTTAGGGCAGACGTTTGAAACAGCGGAGCTGGGTTTAATGACTGAATTTCCAAGATTATCAGGATTAGGATGATGTATTAAATAGGTCATAATTACTTCAGGAACTAGCAGGAGTTGCTACTCTACTGTGTCAGGTATGTTCTATCATGTAGAAATTGTTGCATCAGTGAATGAAGAGCTGAGGTCAGAAGTCTGAAGAAAAAAGATAGGCTTATCTTTCAGATGTAATACTTGGACACTGGGATTCTTGATAAGATAAATATGTAGATGTGCCTGCATTTTTAAAACAATAATGGGTCTGGGATTGTACAGATGATGGAAAAATTCAGATCACTTTTCATACCATACCTTGAAATTTGTTCCATGATATTACTTTTAGTCTACTGCACTTTAGAAAGCTGAGACTTTGTTTTAATGTTGGAAATGCTGCCTAGTTCAAATGGAACGTAGGAAAACAGATTTATCCTGCTCAGGAGCAGCACTGAACACTGGTTAATATGCCTTCCAAAATTCAGAGCACTGAACAGCTGTGACTGGGCATAGTCTGGTTCTGCATCTGAGGCTAAACAATATCTATTATTTCAGACTTAGCTGAGGTTGCCCTCAAATTCTAGTGCAGGTTTCAGAGAAGAAAATACCTACTTGATACAAGATTTGAAAACTCATTTTCAAATTATTTAAGAATAGATTATAAGTGCTTTGTGACTACCTTAACTAGAATACTAAAGGTGGATTACACAGAGATGATTTCAGTGTGTATCCATTTGAAAGTGGACTATTTTTCTAACTATTTCTTTCTTTTTTTCTTTTGTTTGTTTGAAAATAATGAAGTGAAAAGAGGAATAAGTGATATTCAACACATTTTATCGGAAATTTGACTTTTTATAAATAAAACAAATGTTCCTAATAGCCTCCTGGTTCCAAAGTCAACAGTGCCTACCTTCTGTTTAACTTTATTAGCAGTACCTTCAATACTTCAGTCAGTATAGAAGTGTAGGCCACATTATGCACTGAAAATTACACTACTGTAAAAGACACTGCTACTTGATGGCCCACTAGTGATCCAGAAGATGTTCTCTGTTTTGCTGACTGTTCTCAGGAGAGCATCAGAGAACTCTGTGGAAGTGAGCATTTCCAAGTGGCTCAGGCAGACAATGAAACAGCACCAAAAATAATATTTAGTTAGTAAGAGTTGATCTCATTCTAACAGTACATTATGAAGATGAAGGTGGGAAGAAAATTCAATGGTTAATAATTAATAGGATTGAATGGAGCACAAAAATCTGACCAAATGCCCGTTCAAGTCAATGTAGGGATATTATATAAATGTATTCCTAATAAATGAAAAAGAGGAAAGAATTAGGTCTTGAAAAGAGAATATAGTACTGCCAAAAAAAAAAATCGTCTGACAAAAACATTTTAAGTTGAAGCTGAGAACTGGAATTTTTTCAATGAACAACAGTTACATGGTTAACATGTAACATCTTAGGGTTATAAAGTGCTTTGGGTTGCAAAGGACCTTAAAGATCACAGAATCACAAAATTGTAGAGAGTCAGGAGGAACCTCTGGAGATCATCTAGTCCAACCTCCTGCTAAAAGATTCATCCAACCTGGCCTTCAGTGCCCCCAGAGATGGGGCATCCACAGCTTCTCTGGTCAGCCTGCGTCATGACTCACCACTCTTGTAGTGAAGAATTTCTTCTTTATATCCGATTTACATCTCCCCTTTCTTAGTTTAAAGGCTGCTATAAGGTTTTCCTGTAGTCTTCTCTTCTCCTGAATGAACAACAGTGGTCATTTTCTGGAGACACCTTAGCTTCTTAAGTTTGTTTAAAGTAATAACAGAATAGGGAAGGCAGGTGATATATTTTCACCTGGAATTATGTTTGATTTTTGGAACTGAACCACTATGTTTCAGTTACAATATTAGCACAATAACAAGCTCAAAGAAATCTTAGACCAGCCACCCCTCAAGATGAAAAAAAAAATTCCAAGGAACAGGAGGTTGCTTTTATCCTCCGTACAGAGTAGCAGCTAGGTGTTCTGCAGAACACTTAATGCTTCTTTCCCATAATTAGTGCATTCATCATCTTAGAAGAGCATGCAAGTACTTTTAAGAATGTAATATGAGAGTTGATGGAGTCTATTCTGCCTATGAAACCATTTTGTCTGACATTTAGTAACACCTGCACCAAAAGTGGTCCCATGAGACTGTACTCATTTAAATGAAGTCTGTATGTTTCTTTTGCTTTAGGGTAAACTTTTTTTTTTTTTTTTCCAAATATGAAATGTTTTTTTAAAAAAACATATATTGTAGGATAATCTTAACTGGTATAGTGCGACTTGTAGAAGTGGTAATAATGGCTCTTCAAATAAATTTGGTTAATTTTATTCACTTAAGTGAAAATTAATAAGTGTATATATCAGATATAATCTTGATCTTTAAAAAATAATAGTTCCAACAGATGTTAAGACGACATGCAGTCTTGCTGATTATATGGATACACATTTGCATTTAGTTCCATTTATATTAGTGCAGAACAATTGACATTGATGTTTTCAGAGTTCATGCTATAACATTAAATATTACTTCAATTGAATAATAATAATAATAATAAAAAAACCTTATTTTGTGAAGGCAAAGGAGAGGTTACCACTATGTTCCCTAGTCAGGTATGACATTGTGAGCAGGCCTGGGGAGCAAACCACATAGTGCAGAGCACTCTGTGCCCCACAGTATGCACATTTCAGGCAGGTGAAGCAAAGAGCTTTAGGCTAACTGTTGCCCATGGTCTTAACTCCACTCACCTTTGAGGTAAATGAGTGAGTTTCTGGGGAATATATTTCAGTTCAGTTATACTGAAAAGGAGATTGAGTACTTTAAGCCACCTTTGTGATGTGAACCAAAGCATAACAAATAAAGAGCATTGGAGGAGCACTTTGAAAGAGTATTCTTGATAGGACTAAAACACTAATGCAGATGTACAATGAGAATAGGCCTCAGGAAACTACTGATGTCAATAAAACAAACATTGTTTTCACCCGCTTTCACTTTTGGAGACATAAGAGTCAATTTACCTCTCACCGTCACCAGCTGGCAAGTGAGATGAAGCAAATAAATTTATTTTCCGTTTACCTACAAACAACAAATTCTCTTAATTGTCTTCTTAAATTCTGCTCACTGGGATTATCATGGGAGACATTGAGACTTAGACTAACACATCTAGGCATCATCAGGCATGATGCCAAAATATATCTAGAGCTGGAAATACAGTCCTTGTTAGGTAAACAGATGTAGAAATAGTCATCTCTTGCTGAACAGACTGTTGGTGCATAGAATCAGGCAATCCAAAGAGGATATCAACAGGGCTAAGAGTAGCATGGAACTGTTGGACAAAACTGTTAGGTGCCCACATAAAGATTTTTCTTTTGTGAACTGCTGAGATGTTAATGGTCCTTATTCTATTTCGTTCCCACAGCTTTTTGGGGAAATAGTCAATCTGATATCAACTGAGGAAATACGTGTTGTGAAAAACAGAATGTCATTTGAATTGGGTACGTAACATCTGTGGAAAAAATAAAAAATGAGGAAATGAATTAATAAATAATTTAAACAATAAATACAGACAACAGATGATATCAAAATGAAAAACAGTTTTTCTGATTAAAAGTCTAATTGAATTTCCAACTACTCCTTGCCAGCTGTACACTGAGGGAGCTCTGTTGTGTATTTATGATTTCCTGAATATTCTAGAGTATCATAGCAAGATGTGCTGCTCCAAACTTGTACTCTTTGGCAGTGGAACAGTGGATTGCATGGTTCAGGAGCATTTTTTGAATCAGGGGTGTTTTCCCAATGAAAGAGGCCCACCAAGAACCAACCACTCTTTCAAGAGTGACTGACAAGATTTGAATGATAAGCCCAATGATATGTAAGGCAACACTAGGTAGCTCTAACAGATGTAAGTGCTTTATGTAGGACTTACAAGCAGGGACAAGAAGAGTGCCACAGTTTACATACCAGAAAGAAAAACAAACAGAATAAAAGGATGGAAAGAATGGACAAGCATTGGAACAGGCTGTCCAGGGAAATGGTGGAATAGCCGTCCATGGAGGCAATTAAGAGACTTGTGGATATGGCTCTAAGGGGTGTGTTTTAATGAAGAGATTCAGTTCATAGGTGCCCTTGAAGATCTCTGTGATCTTTTCAAATTTAGATTATGATGAAATAAAAATATTTTTCTACTTTTTCACGTTTATATAACAGAAAAGGTTTTCTCATCATGAAAGCTTTCAGGTGTGTTTAGCAAGAAACGTGTTTTTAAAATTGTGTAGTTGCTTTTTCTTAACAGGTAAAATATCTCCAATTAACCATCCAGGCCTGAACAAACAAATATATTTTGAAATGTTGCCATTCAGCAGGCCAATCAATTTGTTTAATTGCTCTCATTTATTTAATGGTGATATGTTATAATTTAATCAATGCACAAAAACAATTGCTTACTGTTTGTGATTGTTAATATTGCTTAATTCTGAGAACAAATAACTTGGATAAAATAAAAAGTAGAAGAACTATAGCTTGTGAATAAGTCAAGCATCAATTTCAGAGATGTTCAGAGAATAGAATGCAGATTAAAATGTTATTTCAATCACTACAGATACATCATTTCAAATTACAAAGCATTTTTAAAGTATTGAAGCAAACAACAAAGAATAATGAGAATAAAATTTTTGTTAGCCAGAGCAAAAACAGTCTTCATCAAAGTGTAACAGAATCTTACAGTAACCATGGGAATGTAGTTTAAAATGTGCAGTTTGATTTAATGAAATTCTAGGTTATCCAGGACATTTATTTTAAAGGATTTCATGTGATTCACAAGTCAGGCAGCAAGACATGGCCCATCATGATATTGGAAATATTAGCATTAATGCCAGTTAAAATTGTAGATAGAATTGTGGATTTTATCATTACCATATTAATTTTTGTGCATTCAATTTTTTGCTTTTTGAAGATATGCTGAATGAACTCTAGCATCCAATAGAGAAGCAAATACCAATATTATTTTCATCACTATTAAATAATACTTAGTACTCCTCCCATGTCAACTTGTTTTCTCTTCCACAAGCTATTGCATTTACTGGTGCTTTGCTCTGAGCTCAATTAGCTATCAAATTAAATTTAATGTGATAACTTACTGATTCTAGATTGTCATTGTAAATATCAGTCAGAAGCATGCTATTTTTAATTTTGAAAGGATAAGACATTAAAAGACAACTTTGTGACTTTGTGTTCATGAAAATATACAAGCCAACCAATTTTTGTCCAAGATGCAGCAGAAAAGCATGAGATAACATTGCGGCTAGTGAACTTCTGATACACATTATGGTTATGTTTTTCAAGAGCTCACAAACCTGTATGTTTTTTTTATGTTAGATTCAAACTTTGGAAAAATAAATTCTGAGGAAACATAATCAAACTCTAGAATTAACAGAATTCTCATTTGCTTTCTCCTTAATAAAGACATCAACATCTCTTTACAGCAAGTGAGCCAATGGAACTTGTCCAGTCAGCTTCTGGTTAGGAAAAAAGGATTGGTGACATAGTACCGGGATTTGTTTTCAGTTATGCATGTCCTTTGTAATGTGGACAGTCAAAAAAGTCTAATTCCTTTGGAAGCCATCTCCCATATGGGGTTAACAGCAGAGAACAGATGGATATGTGCAATCAGATCCTTGACTGTCAAGCATGCTGGGGCACATGCAATTTCTTTAAGGATACAATACCTAAGGACTGGAAATAAGTACCTATGAAGTTTGTGTTCCATAAAACTAGAGCAGAGAGTATCCATTCATATCTGCCCTGAAGAACAGTCTATACTAAATCTCATCACGAGGACAAACATTTTTTCAAAGTCTTACATATCTATGTAAATATTATGTCTGTTCCTGTCACGGTTTTGTCTCCAGGAGGAAAAAGACAAACACTGTTTGACATACAGGGAGAGCACCCAGACTGAGGGACCTTCTATTTCTGCTCTAGCTCATAAGGACAAAAGCAGTGGGTTAAACACATCTTCCACTGCCCTGAAGTGGAAGCCTTAACTATTTGTTATGACATAAATTTATACTTTATTCATAGTTTAAGATTTCTCTTCTAAACATTTAGAAAGGTATTTTTTACAAAAGAGCAAAGAGAACCTAGTCCAGAAGAAAAAAAATCCAGTGGAGGTGGAATTAAGGGGAAAAAATAAATGAAAGACAGCATGGACCTTGGACTTTTATCCTATGCAGCAGTTATTGGTGCCTCTGTCTGGTTTTGATGACTTTTTTCTCTTTTTCTTTTCATACTATTAGTTAAGAACTTCCTGTTATTCCTGGAAAAACTAGAAATATTATCTCTATCTAAGCTTTGCCCTTACCATTTGGAATTCTTGAAGTCTAATTCTGCTTTTATAGAATGTGAACGGAAGGCCACTGCTACTGAATCTGAATATATACTATATATTCTACATACATACATAGACAGCCAGCCTAAAAGAGATTACTCTGCTATATTCAGTATTAATGAGGTCTCACTTTGAATATTACCTATTATTACCTATTATTACCTATTATTTTGAGCCTGTTAGTGCTCAAAAGGCACTGGGCCATTTGGGTAATAGATTTAATGAATTGTTGCAGCTTTTGGATAGCCCTGGAGGGGCCAGACAGTTGAATTTAATGATCTTTTAAGGTCCCTTGCAATGAAACCTACTTCAACTCCTATTCTCTTCTAGTTCTAAACTAGTCTAGTCTAGTCTAGTCTAGTCTGTCATGTTATTCATTGCTTTACTGAATTTAGGTTCACATCAAAGTTTTATAATTATGCTTTAGTATATCACATGTTCTAGTAAGGTTCATAGCTAGAGTATTATAGTGTCGAAAAGGTAACTATTTTTAAAGATATGCTAGCTTAATAATATTAAATATAGCCTAGCTTTAGTTCTACTTTCTGCATTACTCAGTTGAGTTTTGGTTCTTTGTTGCTACTGAAAAAAATCAATTCTAATAAAAAGGGATACAGCTGTATGTTGAGGGTAATTCAGTATTTTGGAATTTTGGGATGTTCATGTTTTCAGTGACAATAACAAAATTCTTTTTAAATTTGATGTATCCTTTTACTAGTAAACTAATAATCTTGAAATTTTAAATTATACAAGTAATTATGTTTTTAAATTAATAAAAGTGATTAACTGATAACAATTTAAGGTATAATGTTGTAAGCAAACTGTAAACATGAAGTTTGCTGTTCTGCTAAACGGGGTTACTGATAATCGCTTTGGACATACATGAGCTGAAATTTGGCAACCGCTGCAAAATTATTTTGAAACACTGAATTAAAAATGCTCCAGAAACACAATATTCTGTTCATTCATATGAACAGAGGATTAATCACAGGAAAAACTCATGGCCATGTCTGTATTGTTTGTGAGAGTGCTGGCTTAAGTTCTACTTTTTCGTACTCTGGGAGTTACTCTCCTTCTGTCACCAAAATGGAATTTTTCTAACTGATGAGCAGGTGACATTGGCAGATATGGCTTAAGAGCAGGTAAACAGTGGACAGATCTATGTTATACAAAAAATGATCCAATTGAGAAAGAACATACTTCTCATAATTCTGAATTTCTTTTAAAAGAAATTTCACTCTGACCATACTGTCATAATCCAAAGCTCCTAGGAGGTGCATTCATGTTCATTGCAGATGAAGCAAGAACCATCATACACAGAGTGAATGTGGATGTTGAGATTGTGCCACATGAAGACTAAGAAAAAAAGTAAATGAAATGTATGTGCACATACATTTTAGAAATTTGGCCACTGACTGCAATATACATAAAATTACTCAGATCTACTTTAGAGCTATTTTTATTATTCAGTTATTTACCACATGGTCATTTCAGGTTTAGAGTGCTATAAGTTGGTGCTACGTTTACTCAAATTACGGCAATTTTTTTTTGGACCGATTTTTTTCTTCTGTGAACTTTTTGTATCTGCGGTACAATAAATTATTTGTTTGCAAGATATGGTATACAATCTACATGCAATAGATTCCAGAAAGCTTTAGCTGAAGGATGTTGTGCCTGGGTGATGCACTGGTGAAATCTTTCTGCCTTATTCATCCTACATATCTGTCAGATCTGAGTTTGCTTGATAGCACAGAGCTTAGGCAGAGCATGTTTACAACACTGTGTATACGAGATATGCAAAACCTTATGCAAGAAACATTAGTCTGAATGCAAACTTCACTTGATTTTTTTCTACTTGTGAGACCATTTCTTTAGTCATCATTAATGTTAATGCAGTACTATCCAAGGGAACAAGAGGCTAAGCAAGGTAAAAAATAAGGATTTTTCTGAAGACAATTACTAAGTCAGAAGCCTATTCTTAAAGTCCATGAAACTGTCTTTTTAATGCTTATGCCATGTGTCAAGATAAGCTTTAATAAGTTATGATTGTTGTGTTTTCCATGGTATCTTAACCTAATAACAAAGAAAATCCCATTAAAATATGTATCTGACTCATAGTAAATTATGAATTATTATGTACTCATCTTCACCCACTTTAATTTATTAGTACTTGCCTTTGTTTGTATGATTATTCCTGTGACAATTATAAAGTATTTGTTCCTGGTAGGCTTATTTTTTGCCCTTTAATCTTTCAGGAAGTTCAGGAAGGGGAAAAAAACAACAGTAAAATCAGCCCCTTTAACTTCTATCCATAAAAAAGAACAACAAAAACATTCTGAAGCATTAAAGGAAGAAAAGCACATGCGTTAAGTGAAGGGAGAGCAGAAAAATTGTTTTATTAATGGGTTTGAAACATTCGTTTGTATTTTAAATCCTGAACAACTACATCATTTTTTTTTTCTCAACTGCAAGGTAGCAAATTAATAAATAGGTGCATTTACAAGCATTTTAAGAAAACCCTCTATTTCATCAAAACAGTAAATAAATTAAATGAAAAAAAGCAAAATAAAGTGGTTTAAGCAAAGAATAGGAACCCATGGCAGAAACTAACCTTTAATATCAGCTGTAAGAAATAATTCTTATTTGAGACAGATTCTCAAAGGTGCTTCTCAAGAGGCAAAAAATCTCACTTTTCTGGATCCTCACCTGCAACTAAAATCCTTGCATGCTAAAGTGCCTCTTCCTTAGTATTAATCTCACAATTTCTCCCATTCAGACGTGCTGCATAGTTGCACAATGAAGTCATGAGAGACTTCTGGAAGCAGCAGTAATTTGGTGTCAAATCATTTAAGTAATTGTATCTAAGCTTCTTATGCTCCAGTCGAAGCAAAACTGACTCCCCTTCCTCTAAAACAAAAACAGATAGACAACCCCCCCCACAAAATAATACTAAAACCCAGTGGTATATATCATCTTGTCTTATAGAGCTGAAATTTGCTAGCAATATTAGAAATCTCCTTGTTTTTGAATAGCCCATATTTTCCCATGGAGAAAAAAGAACAAAACAAAGAATACTGCAAAAAAGGAAACCATCCATAAAAAAAAAAAAAGCTAAATTCACTAAAATGTAGTCATTACCACTGATAAAGTAATATGAATAGTCATTACCACAGAATAAAGCACAGTGCTGGAAGAATAGCACAACAGTCCTCAGTAGTATATAGACAGTTCAAAACAGTTTGCAGACATGTTGGCCAAAATTCTGTGGGACATAACAGTAAGATACACTGTAAACTTCCTAATTGACCTTTAAAACATCAAAAACTAAAATGTAAATGCTCAACAGGTGATCAACTCTGAAGATACTTATGAAATTCTATTAACAAAAATGGAGGTGATGTGGACCAGTTTCCCTATCTGGCTGAGGCAAAGGAGGGAGATTAGAACCCTATGGGGCTCTAAATATAGGGTATGAGATATTCTGGAATCCAATGCTTTTCTCTGTCTAAATGTATCTGTGTAAAAATAATAATTTATTTGCTGGAGAGAATGAACCAGCAAACTTTGAGCAAAGTGTGACTGGAATGGAATATCATGTGGAGAAGGTATATGAATACAGACATCTTCTTCATAAACAATCTACACACCCATAGGCTACAAAGTCATTATCTGTATACTCTCTTTGGATTACTGAATATTTAATTACTGTATGTGAAGTGCAGCAGCTTTGACGGAAGAGATTTAAGATCCTACCTCAAAAATCCATCCCTGACAATGATTAAATCAGTCCCCTTGCCCCTGGCAGGAAAATGATCAGCACAAAGCCTCCATAGCCCTTGAACCAGTCTGTGATGGAGTTTATACAGTCATTAAACTCAGGGGCTGCACTTCTGTTGGGTACAGACAACCTATGCTGGCCTGCAGGGAGATGTCTAATTCAGAGAGAAAGGTACACTTTATTATATGTGTTTGTTCTCATCGTTTTGTATCCTCTGGCTTGGACGTTCATTACTCTGTGTACTATTTTCTGTGATTCACTTTCTTTAGTACGAGGTTTTCTCCCTGAACAGTGCAGAGAACATAAACCCTTAGGAAGAGCAATGAATGTCGCTAGGTAACTGTGTATCTCAAACGAGAGCAATGCTGTGGCAGTTTGCATCCTCAGAGTAATTTTGCTTAAGCAGTGTCAGATTCTTCCATGAGGACATGCTGTACTTCTGTGTTTTGGCGGGTGGCAGTGAACTTGATATTGAAGGATCCACCATTGGGCAGAGCATGCTGACAAAATGGTACTTTGTTTTTCTCTCTCCATACAACATGAGGTATTAGAGTCAGTCCTCTCCTGCCTCATTCTTTGTTCTTTGTAGCAAATGTTCTCCAGGTAAGATCATACTCTTGTGTACATTTTTGCAACCCTACTGATATTCCCATTCCCTTGGTTACAGCTGTATAGTCACATTGCCATCATTTTATGTCAGATGTGGCACCTGGGTGACCTGAGGATATTAGTAAATTGAGTCATTGCCTCAGATTACCTTGGACTGCTGGCAGCATTGCCTTAGCTATCTCTGTACAGAAGCCTCCACTTGCACTCAGCTGTCGCTGGCTCTGCTGTACTGATAGCAGGAAAAGTGATAAAATCTTATATGTGCTAGCACATTTACCAGGTATTACTCTGAGTATGTGTCAGGAGTGAGACAATTTCATAGGACAAAATAAACATTTTTAATTTGAGCATTTCACAGAGCCACCTCCTTGCTCTCTGCCAAGCAGATTTCAAGAATGTGATTTAAGAAGGTAAGAAGATTTAAAATAATGCTTGACACTTCATCCATAATCCTCACTATGGTGCCTGTTTCTTGCCCTCTTTTTATTTAGTTTATTACAGTGGCAGGTGACAAGGACATGTTAGGCACCTTCACTTTAGATTTCCTGATTGTGTTAGACCACTGTGGTCCTTTGCATATTACAGGTACACTTAATAAAAAAAAACAGACTTCCTTCTGTGTAGAAAGACAAGAAACAGCCATAAAACAAGAAACAGTCATAAAGAACACACAAATTACTTTTAATTTGTGGGTATGATATTAAGCCAAGCAGGAAATCAGATAATTGAAAGATGCTTCCCTCAGCATACCAAGACAGAGATAAATGACCTATGCATATATTTTGCAAGTGAAGCAGTAAAGAGTTAAAATTCATTTTAATTGAATTTAATAAATTTATATTTCTTTAGTTGTGATTCTTTGTTCAATATAAAACACAAATAACCAGAATAGGCACGCTTTATGCTTTCTAGAGAACATCAATCATCATTCAACCTAATGCTGACAAAATTTCAACTGTCGAGATTCTATTGTTTTCCTCAGTAGATATGCACAATGACAATTTACAAAAATAAAAATTAAGTTATTTGTTTGGAAGCTTTCCAAACAAATAACAATATCTGATTTCAGATCACACTACTGAACTTACAAAGAAAATCACAGATTATAAAAGAATATCTCCATGAGAAAAAAGTCTCCACAGCATTAGAGATACATGAAATTAAATAATATTCAGAAATTCATCAAATCCGATTCTAATTGCTGATAACAGTTGCATGAAATAGTATCTTGGTAGCTTCACTGCAGAGGAACACCTCAGGGGAAAAAACAACAACAAAGGGATAGTTTCATTGTTTGAAAATTCTTTGTGTGTTAATCCAAATCAGGAGCCTTCTTAAGATAACTCAGATTTCTTTTCAACAGAATCAAATAGCGTGACTAGAAAACCATTGTATTCTTATACAATGACTACCAGGAAGGATAAATCATGTCTCAAAAAAGCTTATTGGATAGAACAACAACAACAACAAAAATACACTGACTGCCATGTCGAAGTGCAAGATGTAATAATTGATTTCATCTTAGCTGACCTAGAGAATCTCCTTTTCTCATGTACCATCAGTAATAATGAATCCTTATCTCTCTTTATGACTTAGCTGAATCCTGGCACACAATACTTCTCAAGCTTCTTCTTCTTTTTTTTTTTTTTTTTTTTGAATGTTGGTGACAAGTCTTTCAAATCCACAAGAAATGTACAAAAAGTGCATTGCAAAATATTATTCATGTTGCTCTTTTCTTCTTTCAGTTAATGCATTAGCTTAATGCATTAATGCATTAATGAATTAGTATAATGGTTCACACAACAGAGTGATGCAGACTTTGAGAAGAATATGTGCTGATTCACGTCCAGTTCAGTTTTCTCTGTCAAAAGCTGAAGATTGCCGTTAAATTATGTCAGTGGTTGGAATTAAAACATAGAAGAAACACCCTCCCTATTTCACAGACCTTGATGAAGCCTACTGATAATGAAATGAGAAATAAAAACAGAGTTCAGAATACCATCTACATAAAGCTTAGACTGTAAGCAGTGGGTGATCATTTTTCTTTTCACTGTGGTAAATGAAAAAAAAGTCAACAAAATAGCCTGTTAGTGAAATTTTACTACTGAGCTGAAATATATAAGCAGCTACTTTCTATATACTTTTGAATGAACATTAATTTTTCTCACAGATAAGAAAATGTTTAGATATTAATATAGCATAATTTCAGGTCCTATGAAGAAGGAGAATGTCAAAGATTTTCAAGGCTACTCCGAACTCCTTGATGTCTATTTGGAGACAGAAAATACCATGGCCTTTGTATTTGACTGTAAGCTTGACTGCTTAAAAACTCATTAAAAATGTACTTGCAAGGTAAATGATGCTTAGCAAAGTTGAAGTTGTATGAAACCTGTAGTCACAAATGGTCTATAGTCTAGTGCTAAAAACTGAAAGCCTGGACTCTCTTGAAAAAAAAATCACAAGACTTCTATTATTGAATAGGAAAACATTTCAGGTTTCTAAAACTTTAGTTTGTTACTACTTCGTGCTTTACAAATGACTTTTGGAATTGTGAGGGTTGGGCATCTTTTCTAAAAAAGATGGTAAAATTATCCAAAAAGATTTCCTTATGAATGTTTAAGTTTCAAGAAATACTTCCAGATGTGTGAAACTCATTAGAATTATCAACCTTCTGTACTCTTTTGCAGTGAGCATGGAGAGTCAGGGAACACAGTGAGTCATCTGCACTAGTTAATTAAACATTGCCTGTGGTGTTCTATTACTCATATCTCACTCTCACATTGTTAGAAAGATCTTTGGCATGATTTTTACTCTGGGTTACGAAGGGCTCTTCTATTTGGTTCCTGAGCAAGTTTGTGTGACTGTTTGTAGTAGTCAAGTTGTATTAGAATTGATGAACCTGTTGGCAGCAGGGTCAAAGTACAGATCAAATTAATTTGGTAGTTTCAAGACAAACAAGGAAAGGAAGACTTGTGAAAACATATGTGGAAAAAGTATGGGGAAGAGTAGTAGGCTCTGGGTAAATATATTCCTCAAATATAAGAAAGACAAAAACCTCTCTGAAGACGGAAAAAGGAAAGTCACTGCACCAGTGCTCCTGCTCTGCTACATAGTAAAGATGGAACAAAGGTTAAAGGCAACATTGTTATGGACACAAATGGAAGTCTAAGCTTAGCCCCTTTTTCTGATATGATTAATGAAGGCGACCAGCTTAATCTCTCAAAAGATAATGGAAAAGACAGTAAAAAAATTGAATTAGTTAATCAAGGACTGAAGTAAACATCAATTTGGAGATTTCTATTCTGGAAGTTTAAAAAGCTACATATAAAATTGGTATTGAGTAGTAAGAACTATTAAATACCTTTATCAGGTACAGCTTAGATAACTGTTTCTTGAGTAAAGATTTAGATTTGTAGTATCTACACTTTAGAAACGGGGAAAAAGTGAGAACTCTGTACTTATTCTTTTCTCTGAATTAGTATGCAAGATTCTGTGATATTTTTTAGCATAAACAACTAAAACTCATGGGGGCATATGAAAAGGGAGCTGAATGGCATGAGTCTATCACCTATGCATTGTGCGATACTGTCCAGGTAAGACATTTAGTTATCTAGAAATTTTAATTTTCTAGGAATTTGAAATAAAATAGATCTAATCAATCCAGGCATTAGCATTTGGGCATAAACTTTTAATATGATGCCACAAGGAAAACTATTAGTGAGTAAACAGATTGTTTTTTAGTTGGATAAAAGGCAGGATAAAGCAGTTTATACTGGATTATATAGAAAAGGAAATACTGAGAATAAGATGAACTGGCAATGGAGCTCTCATTCAGTCTTGTGAACTATCAGTCCTTTTCTCTTTGCTGGACTGTCCTAATGAAGAGTTCTGGCCCACAACTTTGATATGCACTGTCAGAAAATAAAGCTAAGAACAATAAGCACAAACAACAGAAGCCCTTAATACTTAACTAAAGGCTGAAAATTGATGGGGGAGTTAAACAACTGTCTCCAAAAACAACAGCCAAAAAATGATTTAAGCTTGAAAAAAGTATTACCTTGGATACTTTTAGAGAAGACTGGACTTGACAGCTAGGAGATTTTGTCCTGGTTTTATACTTACAGGACCATCTTTTATTTCTACTACTGGCATCTTCTAAAAGCTGTGGGAAGCTTCACATAGCTTTTAGAAGACTTGTCTGGGCTACTTTCATGGTATGTCCTTTTTATACCTAATAGAGGAGATTTGCTCTTCTATTCCACAGTTTCACAATACATTTTCTAACAGTGTCCACAACTTGCAAAGTGTTGTAAGACAGTAAGGAATTCCACAGTTAAAATACTTCTTCAGAAATATTTTTCCAACTAAGCAGAGGAAACTACTTCACACTCACTGTAAATATATTTATAGCTGTGGGAAGAGAGTGAAGACCTCTCTTTTCTGTTAAGAAAAAAAGTTAGGAGGAATAGCATATTCTATTCTGCTGTTTTGGTTGGATATCTTACTATCATTATTATAGAATGGATGAATCATTGCATACATTCATTATCTTTAAGCAGAATCTTTCAGGAAACATAGCTAATTGCTTTCTACATTGAAATAAAGCTGTATAACACTATCATTTGTGCTCCAGATTCTGCTGTTCCAGATTAGAAGGCAAATCTTACAGAACATCTACTTGAAGTTTATTCAGCTTCAGGCTACAATAGTTTTTGTAAACTGGTCCACATAAGCTTGAAGGCCAGACCTCATTTCTTAGCCCCACTGGACAAGTTCTGAAGGGAAACTCCAGTAACTGGCATTTACTTTGTTTTACAAATAAGAAAGAAATAAAAAGTAGAATAACTTTCTGGTTTTTAAGTATGATGACTTTTGTCACTTTTTAAACAAATCCTTCATGGTAGATAAATATTTGTTTTAAATAATTTTCTCTTCTTCCTTTTTAATTAAAGATTATAGAATGTGTTATTTACCCAGGAGATCAGATCAGAGCCATTCCACCCCATTTACAACAAAGAGAGCCTGTAATAAGTCCTTGAAAACACTTCTAATCTGTAATATAAATATTTATTTAATCAGTTTAAAAATGCTAATTATTTACCAGAGGGATTAAGCAAAGTTACTATGGATTCATACACAGCTTCTGAGCTTTTAAAAATCTATATACATATGTGATGTACTTCATAGCTTGTAACGGTTTCTTTACAAGATACTCTTTTTTTTTTTTTGTCAAATAGAAATGGAAGTTTATAACTTTTTATTGTATTTCATATAACTATAATCTGTGATTTTTTTTCCCAGGCATCTATTGATTACTTTGCCTACTAATTAACTGTCTGCTCAGAAGTGTACATTCTATGACTTCAATCACTAGAAAAACCTGCATCTTTTCACAGGTTCTTACAACTTCAAATTAGATTCTGTTTTCATGCCATCATGTTTACATACCCAAATAAACATACACTCTTCAACTTCACAACCAATTTTCCATAACAAGAATATTCTCTAAGATGTCTTGAAATAAATAATATTTCAAGTACAAGAAGTATCTTCCCAGAAAACAACAAAAAATGTGATGTATTGATGAAATAGCATGAAATGCTGTGACTACGTAGAGGGTATTATTAGTAGTCACATTCACAAGAGATTTAGAAGACAAGCACTGCATTAGAGAATGTAGAGAAAGCTGAGATAGCACTGCATAGAAGAATTCAGTTGGTGTGAGTAAGCATTGTCCCTCTCATCTGTTTAGGGCCAGAATCTGGTACCGAGAAAGGTCAGGTGGAGGCACATCTCATGTGGGATGAGATGTGAACCAGCAGAAGAGGAATACCTCCATTATTTGCATTCGCTTTCATGGTAAATTCCTCCTTTAGTGATTTTACCCCTTTTTCAGTCAGACTAATACTTATGATGCTCCTAGAGCATGCAGGATTACAAATGTTGTAAACAAAATCTTATGGCTGTCACTATCAACCTACCCAGTGTTGCGGTCAGAGAAGCAATGGTATATTCCCACATCAAATATCTGGACTGTTTGCTTCTGACAGCTGTCACCATTATAGCCAATACTGTATCTTATGATAGACAACACCTAATTCCTCAAGACAGAATTGAGTGGCATATAAAGGACAGATAATATGCCCTAGCTTTACTTTGCTCAGTGTATAATCCTCTATAATGTAAGTATGGAGAGCATACTAAACTGGTTAAGTTCCATCAGTGATTATGACATAGTAGAAGAGTGATTATCAGTTTATGCTGAATATAACTGGAAGGTAAAGCAGTTTAGAAATCTGACTAGTTTTCTGAAGCCTATTTTTCAAATACAGATACCACACTTAATTCCTTCACAACCAAAGCTATATCTTAAATGACAGTTTTTCATTATTAACCAGTTCATTTATTTATGGAAAATAAGTATGAAAAAAAAATAAACAAACAAACTGAAACCAAACAAATATAAAAGCACGTTGGCAAAAAGGCAAAAAGGAATTAAGTATTGAGGAAGGAAGAGGGAAAATTTATCAATTAATAATGTTATAATAAAACAGTAAATAATCAGTGATAATGATAGTAAGACAATCCAGGAAAGTCAAGAAAGCAGTAGTTCCTAATGTTCAGGAACTTCATTTCCTGTAACTGAGTTTCAACGTGTTGAAGGGGAGGACTGTGTGAAGTTCCAAGCTCATAGTAGTAGAAAAGGAAACAGGAATGATTCCGTGGTTTTGTCAGGAAACAGCAATCATGAAATGTGCGGTCTCGGATTGCCACTCTGTATGGTGCAGGTCAGGAGACTCCAAGCAAGCTTGCCAGAAGCACTCTGATTTTCATCAGTACTAGAGCTCACTGTTTCCTTTCTCTTTTTGCTTGTCTTTTTTACTCTTTATTTGTTTAAGTTTTGGAACCAGAACTTGAGTGCCTTCCAAGAAATCTTGTTTACTTACTTTTTCTTGGGTTGTATCTCTTGAAGTAGGCAGCATTATATGGCTTCCATCTCATTTACGTATGCATATTTTTGGAAAAAAAATACCAGCAGTTTACAAAATTCCTGCACTTGTACTTATCTCAGTAGCATGTCTAAGAGCAGCAAGGAATGCAGTGTAATGAAGTAAAGAATAAGAGTCCTCTGTTATTTATTTTTTTATTAATGTCTTTTTAATAGCAATATTTTAAAAAATGTAACTAAAATACATAAATATTTTGAATTTACAGTGGATCCCATAGTTCTGTGCCCTTGACATGCTGACAGTTGAGCAATTATAATTCATATGATGCTTAACAGAATGGAAATATATTTCTTGCCACCATACCAAGCCAATGAATCATGTTGATATTGGATTAACTGTGATTTTTTAATCAGATGGTCTTGTTGTTATTTCTCATGGCAAATATAAAAAAATCATGAGGAGTAGATGTAACAGAAATCTTCAAAATACAATAATGTGACTGTAGAGACATTATTTTGTAATATGAGTCAGCTTGACTCTGGGCTCCAGTCTCCAGCTGCAAAATAAAATGGTTATTTTAAAAAATACATTTAAATACAAGATACTGCAGGTAAATGGATCCATTTGACAAGTCTTCAAAGTCTTGTGACACTCGTGAACTAAAAACACATCAGCTGGTCTATGGTCTCGGCCTCTGTATCAAGAAGAATGCTATCTCTTCTGCAGACTTTAGCTCTAGCTATGGTGTATGTTCAGCCTTTGTAAGAACTACTGTGACCTGGTGCCTATCCCCTATTGCAATGTTTGAAGTTCTTGTGTCACAGAGGTTCAAATGTGGAGCAATCCTCTTGAAATCTGAAGGTTTATACAAATTAAAAAATAAAATGGAAGAGTGGAAATAAGTACAATGTTTCTTACATCTTTCAGAAAGTTAAGGATAAGAAGGATGGAAAAGCTAAAAAGACAATGATTCCACATCAAGTGACTGTAAGATGAATGCTAACCCATTACACTGGATAGTGAAACTCCTGATGTATGCCATTGCCATCAAGAAAAGAACCACAGAGCTTATTGTTTGTTCAGAAAATCAAGGATGAAATTTTTTGTGACTCAGGCATTCAACAAATTTAAAAAGGAAAAGCAGTAATTCAGGTTTTCAATAATGCTTGCTTGGACATTTTCTTGTTAGATTTCACATG
This sequence comes from Oreortyx pictus, assembly GCA_036925125.1. Taxonomy (NCBI): domain Eukaryota; kingdom Metazoa; phylum Chordata; class Aves; order Galliformes; family Odontophoridae; genus Oreortyx; species Oreortyx pictus. The sequence goes on along the minus strand of JAUPFR010000001.1, from coordinate 75,082,550 downwards.
TACAATGACAACATTGCTGTGATCTGAGCTAGTTCTTTTTCTCTAGAGTTCCGTTACCACCCAGGCTCTTCCACTCTGTTCACACACACCACACAAGCACCAACAAAACCTACTCACTGACATATTCCTATACTCCCTGGGTACCCAATGGTTCCAGTAGAGCTGAACAGATGTAAAAATGGAGGAATGCAGGTGTCCATCACAGATTTGCACACAATCTTTCCCTCAGAGAATTGTGAGACTGTACTACTAGATTTGTCAAGAGCAAATCCATCATCGTTTGTGTTTTTAAGAAAGAAGTATACACATAGAATACATGCCTCATAAATAAGAAACAAAACAGCAAAACAAAAGGAAAAGGAAAGAAAACATTGATAGAGGGACTTCTACTGTTAAATATACTCCTATGCAAAAGGTCACATTTCCTGATGATGTAAGCTGGAGCAGTTCCATTGCCTCTGGTTGGAGCTGTACCAGTTTAACCCGTGCATATTCTCTGGCCCAGTATGTCACACAAGTCAAACCACAGAACTAGAATCTTCCAAGCCTTCCCTACTATGTTGTTAAATTCATATTGCTATTAGAAAAAAAAATCTTTTAAAAAAAGTTTGCATACGCAACTTACTCACATTGCTTTATTTTTTTTCGTTGGTTCACAAAAAAAAAAAAAAGAAAAAAAAAGTGTTTCAAGTTGTCATAACATAACCTTGCATTTAGCCAGTGAAAGAGTAATCTTGAAAGAACATTTTTTTACAAACTGGACACATACCCTGTTTATTTTTCTCTAAAAGTTGCACACCATAAAGCAAGTAGGTTATGTTTTTTGTTTGTTTCTTTTAAAACCTTCTTCAGATATTATTATACAAAAATATTCATATTCAAGTAATAAAGATCTTTTTTAAACATCCAACTTTCTTAAATCTAAAGCAAAGTCACACAAAATGTTTTTTGTTGTTGTTTCTTTCTTTTTTTTTTTTTAATCTAGACAAAGTACACCTTGTGCTTTAACAAACCTACAGCATCATGTGCTCAAATACTCTTTACAAGGATTCCAGTGAATATGCTCACGTGTCATTATTCATCAAATAATACAAAAAATTATATCTGGTACAGAACTTGCCTATTTTTGTGGATTTTATTTCCCTCATTATTTTTTTCCCTACATATGTTAATTGTGTTTGTATATATGTGTGGAAAAGTTAAGGCAAGTGCAAAGTTACAAAAATCAACACTTCTATTGCTAACATGTGCAGCATTCATATTTAGTGAGTGATATAATTTCTCCTGTAAGAATAAAAATTGAAGAAAATACAAAAAGTTTTAATGTGCTATGCTTGTTACAATGAGCTGTTCCGTTTTATATACCAGGCTTGTTGAATTTTCTGAAGGTTTACAGTAAGATCAAATGTTTCTTTTTAAAGTAATATACACTGAAACTAGACAACATTTTGATCACACCTTTCTTGCTTCTCAGCAGTGTGTACTTATTACTACAAAAATGCAGTAGTTCTTATCTATGACCCATGTAATTTTTTAAAAAATAAATATAAGTTAATCTCTTTAAGTAAAATATCTTAATATACAATATGCATAAATATAGGTCAATGTATCTCTACCTCTGTGTTTCTGTTTTAACTTCAGTGATTCTGCACAAAATCTACAACATTTCCAGTTTTCTGCCATACCTGAAGACTTAAAGAAAACCTTGATATGTAAGCATGTGTTAATCTATGGTTTATATGGCAACAGCAATGGACATTTGGAAAAAACAGTGATTCTGAAAATGAAAACTAAATTATGGAGAAACCAGAAATTTATGTTTGTCAGCTCTTGGTGTGATTCTGCTCTTCATTGTACCAATCTGACACAGTATTAGCACTCCTGCTCTGCACAGAATAGTTTCTGAATTTTGTCAGCGATAGAGGAAAACAAGAATGACCTCAGAGCTCAGGACAGCACTTGCTTATTTTCACCAATGCAAAACTTTGTTAAGTTGGTGAGTATAACTTTATACTTGTAAGGTACATGCATGCATTTAGCAGGAGATACAGAGCACTTCATCTACTCTTCTCAGGATGCTGGAAGGCCAACTGATAGATTTTTGAGTAAAGTGTTTTATAGAGATGCCTATCCAGCTATTAACTTTGAATAATGTGCTCTCAAGAAGATTGTTATGTGAATTCTGAACCAGCTCCTCCTGAGCTAAATGAAATTAAGAAAACTAAATCCTCTGAACAGTTTTTTTCTAGTAAAAAGATGCTTCATTTACACTAGAATCAAGTATTTCTCTAGAGATTTCTATTTCTTCATTTGTATTGCATTTGCAGCTCTTTTGTAAAAGTGAAACTTGTGCAGTATTTCTCTATTGCAAGTAGGCACTTGTTCTTTCCTGTAAAGTTTTTGGTCATTTTGCTTTCTCATCTTCCGAAGAAAGCACAGTTTACAAGGGCTACTCTGAAGGTAATGCCTCCTATTCTATGATGTGTGCCCACATGGATGTTCATGGTATGGCAATAGAGGTCGAACCTTCCCGCCAACATCCTGTTATTCGTTGTTGCTGTGGGAGAGATGGCAGCAGAGGGGCAGTCTGACACAATGGCTTCCAACAGTGAAGTGCAGATGAAACAAAGATGTGCCCTTGAATTCCTCTATGTGGAAAAAATTGACACACATTGATTCTTGCTGAACATTTTTGGAGACCAACAGCATGGTGAGATGGATGGTATTGTCCTTATGCAGTGCTGACAGTGATGTGAAAAATAAATTGTTACCTAGGTGGCCATGTGCATCTGTCACACCATAATATGAAGAATTCCCCCACCAGCTCATCTTCACTAATTTTTGAATTACAAGCAGGAAACTGTGTATGGAGGTGAATATTGGCTTCAGTACATTGGAAATGATGGTGGCGATATTGGAATATCACAAAGTTTGCATAAGGTGGGTCCCACAAATGTTCACACAGGAACAGAAAGAACACCACATGAAAGTTTGTCAGGTAGAGGCTAAAGGTGACTGTTTTCCTGGATCACATTGTTACCAGGAACAAGATGTGGTGTCACCACTGTGAGACAGTCAGAATGGCAGACCATGGATTGGTGACATGTGAATTCCCCATTGAAGAAAAAGTTCAAGACATGGTCCTGAGAAGGTAAAGGAATGTGCACTGTCTTTTGAAATAGGAAAGGAGCAATTCTTCTGGGTTTCCTGCAAACCAGACAAAACGTCAAATCTTACTGCAACATCCCAACACTAAGAGTTGAACTTCCAGAGTCAGGCCACAGAAAAATACACCCTTTCTCTTGAAACATAATAACACCAGACCACCCAAAGCACCAGTTTGAAGACTGTGGAGCACACTGTCAACCTTGGCTGAGCAGTCCTACCACAACCACTATACAGTCTGAATTTGGCACCTTCTGACTTCCATCTGTTTGGGCTGAAGAAGGATTAACTACATGGGAAACACACATCCTTGGAAGGATGCCATCATAGCAGCCATGAAACAGTGAGTCATCTCTGCTGGTGCAAAAAAATGCATAGCTACTGGTGGAACCTATGTTGAAAAACATTATTTTGTAGCTGACAATATTCTCTATCTTACAGTGTCATTTTTCTCTTTGCACTGATTGTAGTTTCCATGGAATTAAATAGGAGGCATTACTTTCAGAGTGTTCTACATATGTACTATATATTAAAATATTTACCTATGAGATGGTACATTTGCTTACGTTTATTGTATTATGAATAGTCGCATGACACTAATAGCTGCGCAGACTTGATAATGTGCTTTATTTATATGCTTTACTTTATTTATATGACTTAAGCTATATCAGTGGATTTAAGAAATAATGTTGGGAGGAGTATTTAATGTCATTTGTTGTATGATTTAAGATAAATATTTTGTCTCTTAGTATCTTCAAGTCACTAATTTTGTCAGTTATCACACCACTGCCCAACGTTTTGCGGTTGTCTACTTTAATATTATTTGCTTCCGGACAGGGATAGCATAAAAGCATTAATGAGTCTGCAAACCTTCACAATATAATCAAGATGTTATATGTAATTTTTTCTGTGCTTGATGACTACTAGTAAAAAGACTAGATCAGTTCTTTTCTGGACATTCAGAATAAGTTATAAATGGTGATTATCTTGAGCACGAGGACAGGAGGAAGAGAAGAAAAAAGATGCAAATTGGTCTGTTCTAGTCAACTATTTGATACTGTAGGTGATTATTTATCCACCTTGAGAAATAACTGACTTTATCTTAGTCTTAAAGCCTGTGGGAAATCTTTGCAAGCCAAGAATGGCAATCAGAACAAACTGAGAAAGAAACTTCAGGTTTTTCACAGAATCCTAATCTATCTATGAGTGTGTAGCATTGAACTCACTGTGTTTGAGCCCAGGCGTTTTGGAGAGGAACACTTGAAAGCACCATTTTCCCTTTTCAAACATCTTTGTTGGAGTGGAGAACTGAATAAAGTGGGAGCAGAGGAAATCCAGCAGCTCTTTGAACTGGTGACCTATACACATGTAGAAGCCTTTCAGTTCTCTTCAGCTCAACTCCTTTCCTTTCAAGGTGTTTATGCCCCCACCAGTCTAAGGCAGTGCAATGATATCTCCTGCTGTCTATTTTCTTATGAAAAACAAACTAAACAAAAAAAATAAAAAATAAAAAGAATAGTATGGAAAGCAACAAGGAATGAAAATATCTTTGAAAATAATATGTATGGATTGATCAATCTGTCTCCAACCTGTTATTCTCTAGATCCGAGAATCCTAAAAGAAGCATAGAACTTATCATGCCTAAGATGAAAGAACAAATATGTATTCTCCAACATTACACAAAGATCAAGTTGACAAGTGTCTTTTCAAGTGTCTTTGCAGATGTTTTTCAATCTTCAAAAATATCAAACAGCAAAAAAAAACCAAACCAAAACAAAACAAAACAAAAAAACAACCAAAAAAAAGTAGAACTGCTCTTTCCTATATGGCATTGTCAGCTATTTATAATTTTTTTGTTTATGAGATGAGAATAGCAAAAAGTTAAGTAAAGAAAATAGGAGATGAACTCAACAGACACTAATTATTATATATCATGACAGGAACTCTGGCAGATATTCCTGTGACTCAGGTAGATCTTGTCATGCAGAAAGAACATTTCCTACCTCTGGCAAGATTATACAAATGACTTCAGATAGCACCCAGGAATGGAAGGAAGTACCTGAGAAATTTAAGTATTTAGTGTCCTACAGGCAAAAAATGTTTGTAATCACCCATGACAGCAGGACTAGTTAAGATTTCATCACATATCACCATGCCATGATCAAGAAAGGTCTACACTATGCTTCTCACACCCTCTGTCACCTCCAGCTACCCAACTATGTCACAGTGCCACCCACCAATGATCTGGTTAAAAGCTTGTCTTCATTTTGCAACAAATGGAGGATATGGTCCTCCAAACAAGCCCAGTTGTTGGTGGCTTCTTTCAGTTTTCATGAAAAAGCTACTTATTTTTCTGCATTGTTCTGTGATTAAACGATTACAAGTTTAAATACATATGTGTAGGCATAGAAAAGCATGAAATGTGTTTTGGGATGTAGCAAACTTCTGAGTGTGCCCATCGCAACAATTTTTCCCCAGATGTCTGCATGATTTGTCATGGTTCATGTGTTTTGCTGAGGTAGACATAGGTTGGTAATCTCAAAGAAAAAGCTTGATGTCACTGAACACTTGTTAAGATAGATGAAGGGGCAGTTGTGTAGCTGTTTTTATCTCTGCTTTGTATTTACATAATTGTTCCATTTTAAGTTGCCTGGGTTTTAAGAAGACAAATGTCCAACACTCTAAGGTGTTGCTGAAGTTACACACATTATACTAATTGTTTAAATTGTCTGCTGAAATGTCCCTAAGACCTTAATTAGAGTTGCAGCATTCACCTGAGAATATTTACTCCAGCAAACAATTTCTTCTAAGTCTGTATATTCATTCTCATTTGTGTCTTAAACTTGCAATGAAGAATGGGACTTTCTAAAAAAATAAGTATAATCTCCCTGTGATTTACCTGTCATGCAAGCAATGAAAAGAAAATTTAAAACTCTTTCTCACATAATTTCCCATAAAACTGCAAGAGAAAACAGTTTGCTTTGGAAAAAGAAGACCTTAAAAACTGGTTGAAATAGGACTTAGCAATTGAATTGCTGTTTTGCTTTACTTTGTTTACTTTTATTTATTTCTTTGAGTGTCTGTTGACACCCTGGAGCTATATGGCAGAAGCACGAGGATATTTTGAGCCCAAACTGACCTTTTAAAACTTCCTTTTCACTTCACAGGAAGTATCAGGGTATTACTTCATATGAGCATTCTGTGGGGATGTAAAAAATAGTGTGTGAACTAAGAGAGTATACACACAAATATATATACTTTTATGATCCTGCTTTGCTTTTCTCACTTTGCAGGAGAGAAGATATCTACTTCCTGCAAAGACTTTTCACATGTACACAAATTTGAGGGCTCAGGGCAGACTTCAAACTTTTAACATACCCTGCAAGGCAAGTGCAGGGGAGACAATGGGATGGGATGGGATGGGATGGGATGGGATGGGATGGGATGGGATGGGATGGGATGGGATGGGATGGGATGGGATGGGATGGGACGGGATGGGACGGGATGGAATAGGGTGGGACGGGGTGGAATGGGGTGGTTTGGGATGGGAGCTGCTGCAAGAGAGTTTAGGTTTGAGGTTATCTGATCCACTCAGCAATTTCGTCTTATTGCCATTTACTGGTCTGGGCTCTAACCTGATAAAATAATTTCTTTCTAGGCTTATCTTTGTTATCACTCCTATAGCAGGAGAAAAGTGATGATGTATTGAGACTGTATTTTCATTTGTACATCCCTGACTAAGCATGACAGCCAAATGGCTCTGTGGGTGTTCCAGGCCTGCAGTGCTCCTCAACTGTGGTCATGTGCTGCAGTCCATTGTACCATCTTGCACTGCCTTATCCACCACCAGATGTGCTGGAGACAGAGGGCTTTGTAGGCATTCATTTTTTTCAGAATAAATGGAGAGGAAGGAAAAGAGCTAACATTTGAAAAAAAAAGAAAAAAAAAGAGAGAAAAGTTATGTTAAAAACATATCCATTTTATTTCTGGAGTGATTTTTGTGTTCATTCTGCCATTCCGTGGCTGGTAAGAGATATGTCTTAGCAAAATAATATCACGAATATCTCAATCAAATTCTCTGAAATTTAACTTCAGGTTGTTTTTCTAATACTAGTGACAAGGCAAAGAGATGTCTGTACTTGACGATTACCTATTTCATATACCATTTAGTTCTTAGAAAATCATATTACTCATACTCTACCAAAATATATTTTTTTAACAATTGAATGTTTTCTGAAATCTAGAGTATTTTTTTTTAAATGTAAGAATGCTCTTGGGCTGAAGCCAGTTGTGGTAATAAACAGGACACTTATCTTCAATAATTCTGTATCTCAGTGTGCTTATTTTTTAGTAATATGATCAGCTGTAGAATTTATATGTTTCAAACAAGTCATTAGGCCTGCCTTTGCAGTTTATGCTCTGACTACTGCATAACTCAGTGGACTCTTGACCTGCCACCTATTGTGTTTATTGGTCCAGAGCAAAGATCAGAATTGTCTCAAGCAGAATTTAAACAAAAAGCATAGGATAGCTTGATGGCAGAAACATTTTCTGCTTGATAGCAGAAACATTTAAATTAGTTTTACTCTCCAGATCCAAGTTCTGGCCCATCAAATAAAGGCCAGCTAGAGGAGCACAATGCTGCCAACGCATTTTCTTTGAGATTATAGCCAGAGTCAAAAGGAAATAGCCTAGAGAAATGACATCACAAGTGGCAGTTCGGTATTGATACTAAGTCCAATGTATAAACCCTGTAATGAATCTCAAGTGACAGATCATGTCTCAGATGTCCATCATTCAATCTCCACTCAGTGGACTATTTAGAATGTGAAGAGCTGTGATTGATTAAAAAAAAACAAAACAATTATTATACAAGCAAATTCATTGCTGTGAAAATGCTTAGGTTTTTCTGATTCTATCCAAATTGTTCTCATCTGAAAAATGGGTTACAAAAAGTGTTCTAATAACAGCAAATTAGATAGGGGGTGAGTTTGAAGGCAAATAGTTACAATGAATAATAAATTAAGCCTGCCACAGAGTGTTTTTAGCACTGACAGATTTCTGTCATCCTCTGTATTATGACAATAGTGGATGCAACAGAAACTCTGTGCTAGACAACTGGCAAGTGCAAATCATTCAGGAGTGTATTAGGCACATGGGGATACATTTGTGTTGCTCATCTATCTGGATGGGCCCCAAAAATACCAGTTGCATTATGTAGGTCAGCCAGAGTAGAGCACTTTGCATGACAAAAAAGCCACAATACAGTCAAGAAACAGGTGGATATTTTGAACTTTATTCTCCATTGGCCTTTATCCTGTTTTTTTGGCTTACTTTATTGCTGTTATTTTTTTTTTCTTCATTGGATCTTAATTTAATTCTCCTTAGTCTTGCTAGCTTGACTATTTTATTTTAAGAATGAAAGAAGTCTGTTTACCAGGCAAGCTTTCTCCAGTCTCACTGATCTATCTATAATTTGTATGTCATTAATGCACAATATTCAAGTAAAATTTTTTAAATTTTAATCAAGCAGATAAAACAGGATTTCCAAATATTTTGAAACTGTTTACCATTAATCATGTAACATACACGTGATTTTCACAGCTGCCTAGTAATAGAAAAATCTTAGTTTGCATCTAAAGATAAGAGTATTTAGTTCTGAACCAGATCACACTGGAAGCGCTTGATGTTTGCTGCTGAGAACTGGGCCCATACTAAAATTCAGAAGGCAATTTGCAGCCACAGCTTGTCACAGACCCCAAATGTGAATTCCTTTTATTTTTGCCTTTCCAATTTTCTTCTCTCACACGAATTCATCTTATGCTCATTTAGCCTTATTAGATTTATTCTCAGTTTGTACTGGCGCAACTGAGAACAGAATTAGACCCAGCAATGAACTTTATCTTCAAAATAGTTAGCTTCATTTTATACAACTCTCGACTTACGTCCTGCTGCATGTGCTGCCAGGGCCTAGAAACTGATTTTCCATAGGTTGTAGAACAGAGTCCTTTAGCATCACTTCAAGGATTACCCTGATAATATAGAGCCTTATAAAGCTCCACATTTGTATAATTCATGTGCATAGAATCCACATACAGACCCCAAATCCTTGACCAGGCAGAGTAAGTTTTCCAATCATCACACTGTGCAGTTTTAAAAATAAAGTGCTATTTGTTTATGGCTAAACATTAAATGTGGCTATTGCATGCACACCCAGACTGTAGGGACAAAACTAGAACACCTTCACCAATAAGGGATGGAGCCTAATCCCTCGAGCGATTATTGTTTTTGATTATTTTTTTCCATTTTTATTCTAACAGAACTTTTGTCAAACATAGAGCATGTGAATGCACAAGTTTCCTTCACAGATCTGTTCATAGAGGAGGAATACTAAGTAGGTATGTTTTTCAAATCAATGATAGCTTCTCCATTTCTTTCTTTCTTCTTTTCTTTCCTTCTCTCTATCTTCCTTCTTTCTTTCTTCCTATTTTTTATTTTGTTTAATATTATGATAAAAGTATTATAAAGAAAATTTATTTTTTAGAAAAGTACTATGAATATCAAATGGTATCCATCAGTCCCTGATTCGTGTTATTCAAAGTGCTTAAATCTGCATTAAAACAGAACAGAAAAATATTCCCATTGTGGATAAGGACAAATCTACCTAACATTGCCTAAAAGTGTCTGTGATCAGATAGTTACATTCTACATTTATTCCACATCCCAGTCTTTTCTCCAGGGCATGTAAAGGGGAGGAAAAATGAAAAAAAAAAAAAGGATTGTTTTTAGAGGAACTGGTACATTTGGCATTCAGTTGGATGAAGAAAAATGCCATCAGTGCCTGACAAGTGTCTGTGAGTGAATAAATAATAGCTTTCTTAGACTATGAAGAAAACAAAAGTGCAAAGCTCTTTTAGAATTTCATCTGGCCTGGCAGCTTCATTTCCATTTTGTGGACATTTGGCACATGTCCAGAGGGAGACACCATGATAGATTGTAGAAAAGGATTTGAGCAAATTGTCAGAGAAATGAACATTTTAAAGCAAGCAAAAATCTGTGCACATCCCAAAGCTCTATTGGCTTGTTATGCACATACTGAGACTTCTTGACTTTCACAACACGATCATAGTTACATCCTCCCACACTGTCAGTTCTGGATTACTCCCAGAAACATCCCCCGAACTGCAGTTTACCTCTTCTCTAAGCATTACTTCTCATTAAGAAGACCAAAATATTATAAGCTGTACTTTTCTCCTTGAGACAATTAATATGAACAAACGCCACAAATCCCTTATATTGGCCAATATCAGTCAGCTACCATAAAAATTCCTAAAGCTAATTAATTGCAGAAACAGACAGGTTTGTCTGCCAGACTACCAGCTAGATTTCTGCCAGAATCAGTCAAACCTACAACTCTATGAAAGTGTGCTGCAAGCAGCAATTCTGCCTCTGCTCCTCTGCTTCTGCTAGCAGAAACTGGCAGACAGCTTGAATAGCTTGTACAGCTACAGCAGTGCTCTGTGCTCTTTCTCAAACCAGAAAGGACTCTTCCATTATTTAAAATATGAGATGCTTGTTTCACTTGCCTTAAAGATGCCCAGATGTAAACACAGTGGTTTGTTTCTTCCCTGGCAACCATGGTAAACGCATTATTTGCAATTCCTCAAAGATAGAATCATACATAAAAAATAAAACTAATTTATTTATTCATTAAAGTGAATAAATTGTTTTAATACTTCAAAGTCTTATTTAAATATTAATTTTGTATAAATAAAGTTTATTCTGAAAACAATTATATTTGTTGGTCTTCATGTTTCTTGTTTCTTTTTTTTTGCCTGAGTTCTTACTGAAATCATGTTAAAATTAATCTTTCTTATTGTTACAAGCAAAAAAACAAATGAAATAATATTTCTTCATCTTGAATATATCACTTTAAAGCAAATACAATTTTGAACATTAAAATACAAGGGGACTCTGCAATCCACAGCAAAATAATGTTTTGCTCTTCCTTTTTTCAGAAAATAACACTCTGTTTAATACAAAGTGACAACCGTCTTTGATACTGCCTTTTTATTCCCCTTTGGTTTGGAAATCATCACTGTAAATATCAGCAGGACTCACTGCACTTCAGTGCCTATTGCCTCACTTGTCTTACTTGCCTAAAAATTGGAAATGGTTTTATTTTCAGGTTTTTGAAAGGGGGGAAAAAAGTCAAATGCTTAAAAATAAAATCCACGACCACATCAGTACTTTACCAGGAAGTGTTAAAAATAGGGTTTGCTTTTATATTTATAAAAGGGGTACAAATGACTCATTCTTAAAACAAAAACAACAAAAAAAATCAAACCCCCAAGAAAGCAAAAATCAAATCAACTCTATTTTCTACACACTCTGTAGTGACTACTGTGAAGCAATCGATACAGATTGGGTATATTATGTTGTTTGACAAGTTTCTACCAAGTTAAATGTTAGATGATCAGACTGTAGTGTTACCCCAGATGGAGCCATAGTAAGGGCAGGGAGGGAGCAATGCACATTACAGGAGAAGAAATGAAACAGAAGCTCTCAGTGGGGGATGGGGTCATTCTAAAAACAAATATTACCCAAAACAGGTGAACTGCAGCAGGCATGGCCTTCAGGAATCAGGCTAGGCAGGCCAACAAAAAGGATGGTGCTTCTGAAATCAACATAGCTTTATCCAAGCATTCCCAAGAGAGGTTAAAAACAAACAAAAAAAGTCTAAAACTATACTAATGAAGCAAAAAAGTTTCCTATCTATACAGCAGTCTATTCATTTAAAAAAATGTAAATATACAAATTCCAATGACATATAAAACAAAGTCGAAAATGTGAATGGGAAGAGAACATGGGTAAAACAGGAAGACCGATGCTACAAAGAAATTGCAAAAAACGTATGTACAAGACCCTGTTTTTCCTCATATATTATCGATTGTAATGCATGATTAACAGCAGCAGTCGAGGATGTAGTTCCAGGCACCGGACTGCAGACTCAGCTTCTACTCAAGGGGATGGACAGCCCCTTGCATTTCTGTCACCAAATGACACTTGATATACTGGTCTCCCGTGGCAAGAGGGGCAGTATCGCACTGTTTGTGTGAGCCTCTTCTGGATTCTGCTCCCTGTTAGTTTTTGTCTGTGGCCGCTGCCCGTTTATAAGCGTCATAGGGATGTTGCAGTAGGTATGCTGGTTACCTATTGAGGTAAGCGGCAGGGTGCCGGTAGGAGGTACATCATATTCATAGCTTCGATAATAGTGTTTCTGGCGCATCTGTGAATGATATGTGTTATGAAAGGTGGAGCGTAGATCTGGATGGGCAGTGGCAAGAGCAGTAGAGGTGGCAGCAGCCATTGAAATTGCAGAGACTGTCTGCAGTTCCCCAAAGGGCCCCTGCTCACTGACATCTAAAACCTGCTCATGTGTGATGGGTTCAGTCCTCTTAAAAGGCATTTCATACTGTAAACGTTTCCAGAATTTGGAATTCAACTTGTTGCATTTTGGTCCATGCCATTTAATGACAGTGAGGAGCTTGATGGTGTGTTTCAGGGCCTCAACCTCCTGATAGTTCATAACTCCTCGCAGTTCACTGCATTCAATCAGTATCACTTTGATTTCGCCTGTGACTAACATGTTCCGAAGCCTTGTTTCCAGTTCAAAGATGCTCCAACCTCTTCTTACCACATAATTTGGAGTCATGACGATGATCAGTCGCTTGCTTTGGTCTACACATCTTGCCACGTCTTCAATGTAGGCTACAAAATAAGACAATTGCTCAAAACACAAGGCAAGAAAATACTTCATTCCCATAGGCTGGAGAGAAACAACAGGAGCAAACTCCCTTATCCCAGAAAAGTTCACTGAATGGTGCAAAAACATCACTATCAAACGTGTAAGCTTTGCATGTTAGGACAAGGTTTTTTGGAAATCTGCACTGGGTGAACCTGCTTGAACAAGGCAGTTGGAGCAGATGACATCCAGAAATCTTTTCCAACCTCAAACATTCTGTGATTCAGTGAAGTATTTATTTCCCCTTGGGCTATGGTTTGGAGGTGTTTGTAGAATTGTCAATTTGTGCCTATATCTTCACTGGAACAACTGTGTCCACGATCATTTTATCCATCACCATTTTATAAAAAGAAGTCATAGGCAACAGAGCACAAGCTGTGATTTATTGTCAGACTAATGATATTCTAAGGTCGACTGATGCATTAGATTCTTGTTTTCCTTTCATACCCTCCTACATACATTCACAGAAACGGAGTTGTGTCCTGAAAATTAATGTTTAGGATACTGTAGATTTGAAAATACCCATGTGCTTAGGTTGTGTTTTACTTATATCAAGCATCCTTTCTTATAAATATAAATTCAATAAAATATTTTGAACTTAGTAGTTTTATAAATGGCTACAACTGAAGTTATGAACCATAATTTACAAACAGTACCGAGCATAGGTTGGAATATGTTAAATATACATGAAAAAGATCTATTTATATCAGTTGAATCAATTCTCACTTTCAATCTCTGAAAATGATTCTGTGCCTCCACTACACATTTATCTGCAGTGGGTACTACCAGCAGTCTTTTATTTACTCTGCTACAGATGCCTTTTCTCAGCTCCTTCCTTAGCCCAACTGTTTACATCCTATGTCTCTGTATAGATGGATAGTGATAATTACTTATTTAGTTAGTTTTTAAATGTGTGGTGAATATATTTCCAGGGAAACACTTAGGAACAGAAAATAATAATAATAAAAATATTACTTCCTAGATGTGAAGGCTTTCAAAAAATCTGTGAATAAATATTAATTTCATTAATTTCTATTACCTATGCATGCCCTTTCAGCACTGTCTCACTTTCAATGAATATAATACACTTAGTAAAATATAATCCTCTAATCTAGAAAATGCACATCAAGTGTACTTGGTGACTTATCTTATTCCCTAAGATGATGGAATTAAGACATTCCAAAGAAGTAAGCATAGAATTAACACTTAAATCACATACACAATCACAGCATATCCTGTTTAGGAAATACACAAACATAAAGACATCACTTACTTCCTGTGGGAATCAAATCTCTGTCTGGTATGAACAGCTTGTATCCATAATGCTTTTCAAGCATATCTGGTAAGATCTCAAGGGCAAATCGTTCTTCTTCTCCAGTTTCTTGATTCCACTGATCAGGATCCACTTTGGTATAGGACAGATATGCATCATAGTCTTTGTTGTCTAAAGAAATACAGGAAAAAGAAATAGAGGAAAGAAAGTAAATTAGATTATTTGCTGTTCTTGCATATTAGACGATTACCCAGGAATTATTCCTCAAAGAGTTTCTCAGGAATGGTAAATAATTTAGATAAAATAGCAAACTTTTACTAATTTCCAGTTATTAAACATTCACCTTTCATGTTCCACCTAGTGGAGTTAATTTTTATTTAAATGGATGTAAGACAGAAGTGATCCATACCCATACACTGAACTCAGTTTGTTCATAAACATCTGTGTGAGGCTCTGTATGAAGGAAATCCACTCAGCTGGCTGGTAGCAGCTTGTGAGCACAGAATAAAAGTCACTGAAAAGAATCTGAATTATTTTCTAGCTTTAAAATGGAAAAGCATGGAAATACCCATACCAATGAACAATTCTTTATCTTGCACAGTAAAATATTTCAGTTTTGCCAAATTTTCACTATAAATTTAAGACTTAAAATGTTCTAAATATATGCATATATTTACTTCTAAAATTTGTTATTTTCCCAGGCCTGGGATTATTGCCAAAATTAGATCTTTATAGCATCAAATTCCAATTATGCAGTTTAAGTATCATGAATTCTATGTGCTTAAATATGCAAATTTAATTATATATTAATGTATATTTTGGTCTTTAACAGTGTGTTATTTTGTTTCAATTAAGCGAAATATATGTGTCTGTATCTTAAATGTGCTTGGTGTGCTTACTTGAAAGACTGAATCAAAAAAGTCATCATTAATTTTCATTAAGAGGTCGATAATGCCAAGTGCTCTGGAACTAATTCAGTGGAATAAGAGGTCACGTTTTGAATTTTGTTGTGAAGAATGCAGAAAAAAATCAATGGCAAGATTAATGAAATGTTAACATCTTTCTAACTCTCTTGACAACATTATGCCCAGGCTATCGAGAATATCAATTGCTTGTAAAAGAGACCTGATTGAATACTCTACCGTGTGTTATAAGTAATGTTACACTCATTCAATGCTGGCTTCTTTTTTTTTTTTTTTTTTGCTTAGCCAGTCTTTTTTTTGATCTTGCAGTTTTTTTTTGTACTTAGGTTGCACTATTTGGAAAAGCCTGCCAAAAGTAGGAAGGGAGTTGTCCACTCTTCCTTGCAAGGAATCATTCATACTGTGCTTATTAAAATCTGCAGAAGAAAATATCAAAATGGTAAAACTGCTTTCAGACTTTCAAATCCAATGAAATTACTGTGTGCTTCATTTTCTTTCCTACACAGTTTATGTAAAATTATCTGTTGGAGTGTAATGTTCACAGAAAATAATTAACAGCAGAAACCAACAACAAAAGAGATAAAAAATGTCTTCCTTTGATCCATTATTCCATCATTTCAGTACTTGTGATCCATAATTCTTCACGATAAAGAAGCACCTAATGCCTCTGATAATGCCACTGAATGGATCAAATGAAAACTAGTGGGAGACTACAGAACAGGTTCTGACTCTACAGTGGAAAAGTCTTAACCCAGTGAAAGTGTTAACACGTAGAAAAGTCAGGAGATATATGGAGAAATCTCCACAAATGACAAAAAGATGATGTGGTCATGTCATTTTCTTTTATTGCCTTAGTAATGGTTATAATGATATTACATGTTTTAGAGCAGCATTAGTCTTTGGAAGCCTTTAAATAAATATGAAAATGTGCCATTTCTTAAAGGGATGAATCACAAAAATAATGCAGTCTTCCAACTGTTTTGAAGACTTCAGGATACTGTTCGTGAAGACAGTTTGCACACTCTTAGAGGGAAATTTACTCATACTATGCCACAACTTTCTTGCACAGGTAATTATGACTCTAATGCATTTTTTAAAAAATATAAATTATATACATTTTCATACCATCCAGCATTCCTACTGACTATAGCTGCACTATCCATGATTGCAGGGAACACATCTTTCAATCCTAGTTCCCTAGTTTTAGTAGTATTTGAAAAACTAAGGTGGACAGGATCGAGTATGTGTACACAGATGCGTTCAGGCAATCGTGAATTTATTCAAATCCAGTACAGCTAGATGTGTAGTCCACTCTGGGAAACTGTTAGATGCTTTAGCACAGTGGTTTTCCTGAGCTATTAAACTCCCCATCTGTCAGTTATTTTTAACTTTGATGAAAAGTAGAAAGCTCAATTTACAGCAGAATTACTTATGCAGTAATTTTGTTATCTAATGGGCTGACATACTGGCATAAGCAGACAATTCTAAAAATGTGACATGCCTGGGATACACAGGGTATGATCACATACCTCTAATCTCCAGGAAAGTATTTTAACAGAGAAGATGACCTCTCTGATCATGGTTCTTCTCAGTTAAAAGGCTCCAGCTACTTCTGTTTCTAATGGGTGGGACTGATGTCTGTATTCTAAAGGTCTTTTTGATCTTCATTCTTGGTTATCTCAATGGACTGAGAGTGACAGCCTGCAGCCATCAGGCTCTTGTGGCTGGGTCAACACCTGGCAGCTGGGACTCGCATCTAGCTAGTCTTTTGACCATTTCACATGGAAGAAAGAGACTCTGCAAACCCTTTGCTGTTGGGCTGTTTACCACATAGGCTTTCTTTTGAATAACAACACATCCACGAGACCCCAAACTATAGCAAATATGCAGTAAATACACCATTGCTTTCTGTTTTCTTGACTGTTCACTGGAACAGATATTTTATATTTGAAAATGTTTGGTCTCAGCATATCTTCCCTTTCCACAACTACCAAACAACCAAACATACAAAACAAACAAAAATTTAATCAGAAATTTCCTAATCTTCTCCTAATCACAGTCAAGTCACAGAGGACGTGATACTACTGTAGTATGGTAATAACTAAATCCTCCCAGATTTGGGTACACAATCATTTCATATATTGTCTGGAACAAATATTTAGTTGTAGAATGCAAAGGCAAAAATCCAAAAATGAAACAAAGCTGGAAGCATCCCAGACTTAATTCTACTAAAAGAATTTACTCATTTCCCTCATCAGCAAACAATGAAGTCTTCTATACAAACATCTCCAGAGTGAAAAAGTGATTGACTGTTACTGCACTTTGGCTTTAGATACAAATTACTCCATTTCAAATATTTCTTGTTGACAGGCTCCTGTGCATTAGCAGTAAACAGGACTGTAGGTACTCACTACCTGTTTCCTCCCAGACTTAAGAAGAAAAATACCTGCTAATTATCAAATGTAGGGATTTTGATCATTTCATCTGAAATTTTTCTTTTTCCTGTGTAAATTCAGAGCAATTTGCTACATTTACTTTTGTACCTGAAAGCATTGTTCTTTCCTTAACTGTTTCAGGATTCTTTTTTTATAGAAATGTATCAGAATAAATTCTTCTGTCTTTGCCTCCAGGCACTTTGCAGAGCCTGTTTTATGCAGTAGCTGTCCTTTAATTCAGTAAATGCATCTGGGTATGAGATGAAGTACCATACAATGACAATAATGTTAGCAGTAGATGGGAAGAGGCTTCTTACCTCTTCCCATTCCTTGTGAATGGACAAATAATCCTCTCTGGTTATGAGATTTGTAATTGTTTTCCACTGCTACTACGTACTATACAACTAGGATGGAGCTCTTCAGCTCAGCAGTCTCAATTTTTATGAAAGTGTGTTGTATTCATTAACTGAAAAGGCTGAAATGAAACATAAAAGAGACCATGTATGGGCAAATTTAGTGAAAAATAATAATAATTCATGGTGTATTGTAAATAATTATGAGAGTATACTGAAGCTCTAGATTAGTTTGGAACAGTCAGTTCAGACATGGATGGTGCTCCAGGTACAATGCACGTCAGTCAACCAAAGGCCAATTGTACCTCAAGACCCCTGGCAAACAGGCTGTGAAGAACAAACTTTGCCATGGTATTTTAATTGGTGTATGAAGTTGAAAGTAAGGACACTGAGTAATGGTCTTGGACTCAGCCAAAGGTCAGAAAAAAAATTCTGGATCAGTCTTAGGGGTAGACATTGGAGGTGAAATGCCAGATCTATTAAGAACAAATTGAGAAATTATTTCATTCAGCAACTCAGGATTTTAACCAAAACACCTTTTGTATCTTTGCAACATGAATTCTTTAATGCTGTCCATTTATTTCAGTGATCATCCAAATGTAGAAATGATCATATTCCTTGTAACTTTCTGAAGTGTTAATGCTGAAGAGGTCATATAAATTTTTAGGGGAGAAAGTTGTAAATGCTGCTTATTATTCTGAGGATGTGCTCAGCAGCAGTCTTTTAAAGGCTCAATGTAAGCATAAAATGAAACCCAGACTCCATATGAATCTACTTTTTTCTTCTATAGGGACCAACAGACAAATTCAACTTTGAATTTTTATTATATATGTACATGTTTTCTAACAATTTGCATGTTGCCCTCCAAGAGGACAACAGTTTGGGCCTTTGAGGGTTCATTAAACCTTAAGCATTGCAGCTATTTCTGCTAATGGAACGTACAGGAAACTACATATAGATGAAAAATTAAAAATAGAAAAGTACCTCCATAAGGTTATGTTTTTCTTATCATGTTCAAGCAGATGACAAGTTCTGATTCCCAGCTGGCATAGTATGTTATAGCACAAGAGAGCTAGACTGATCAAAATAAAGAGAAACAGACAATGCAGTAGTCTGTAATGTCGATAGATCTGAACCTTATTTTAACGAAGCTGTACACCTAGACACCAGGATCTGCCCACACCTTTGTGTGTCCTGTAATCCTCCAGAGTCATTAACGGCAACTGCAGAAATATGCAGTGCTCCAAAGGAAGCTGAAAACACATGGTCCACTCTGCCACCAGGAGTATCCAGAGACACTCCTGGCTTTCTGAGGTCTTCCTTTTGTGAATTGCAGGGAGATGGACAGCTGATGGATTCTGCAAGTACTGCAGGGAACTGCTGCAAGGCATTCCTCTTTGAAAACACAGTGGTCAGCAAGAGTTGCAAAGGGGTGAGTTCTCAAAATTTCAGAGAGAATTTTGTGCCCGTTTCATTATTCACACATTTAATTTTCACACTGCAATAGTGCTCATCACCCTCAAAACAGTGAAAAAGATAACCCACATTCTTGGATGATTAAAAGCTCCAAATCATTATGAGTCTTCAAAAGACTTGTTTTACTTCAGGCTATTTACTGTTGATTGTGATGCTCACCTTATCATTTACTTTAATTTCTGTTCTTTAAATGCCAAGCCTTTTTTATTGTTATTAAAAACAAAAAACTGCCAACATCAGCTTTGCCATGGTGAAGTACCTGTTAAATGGAGTATTCCTAATTATATTCTAGATCCTTGCCTGAAGTGCTAAATGGTGAATTGAAGGGAGATTATAAATGCAACACTGGTAAAAAAGGTTAAAGAAGTATAATCAGTTCTGAAAAGGTTCTTGAGTATTCTCAGCACACCATAGACTGGGAAAAATAAAAATGTCCTTTGCCCATAAGTGGTATATTTATAAAAATATGAAAGCAGCAGGAATGCATTTTTTCCCTTCCTATTAATTTGTCAGCCACATTTAAGGTATATTTTTCCTTATTATCTATAACTACAACTAAAATTTCTTAACGATAGGTACGTAAGATTACTACTTATTTAAAAAGAATAACCTGTTATTAAAGGTGATTTTTTCTCATGTACTTACTCTGATTTCTAATTTGTAGCTAAATGAAGAGGAAAGCTTCAATGTTTCTAAGCCATTCTCATTAATATGAAAGTTAGTAGCTAAATTAAATACTACTATTGAAGTAATTCTGCTTTTAAGATAAAAAGCAGGTGCACTGTTAATCTCAAAAATTGCTCTTGACATGAAAATGTGAAATTTTGTATACCATTATCAGAATGTTAAAATTTTTGAAAACTAATATATGGTGCTAGAAGTTTTCTTGGTTTGTATGAGCAATTTGCTGGTCTCAGAAAAAGATATTAGTAGTAGGTACTGAAAGACAGAATAGTAACTACTTAGTAAGGAGTCATAGCATAGCATAGAATATATCTATGAAAGACTAGATCCTTTTTTAAAGAAAATAAATTCAACAATTGTCATGTAAATTCTGAAAAGGAATATAATATTTTCTGTACAAAATAAATATCTTAATCTGACAGTGTCAAGTAATCACTACTCGTTATCATCCTAATTCAACAAAACAGCTTATTACCTATATAAATACATGTTTATTTGTGTTCAACTGGTCTACGATAGTACTTATCTCATTGGGTTATATAATGTGAAAACTGGAGCTGAGATAGCCTTGGTGTAAAAAAAAGGTAAAAGAATAAAATAAGTTTTTGTGGGTACAAAAAAAACCTCAGGAGAGAAATGGCTTGGAAAAAGGCTTTCAGTCTAAAATTCTAGAAACTGGATGCCAATATGCTGCATTCATCTTGCTTACCTTGGAAATATGTCCTTTGAAAACAACAACAACAAAAAAAAAAGCCATCAACAACAACAAAACAAGAAAAACGACTTCAAAGCTCAGAGCCATTTGACAGAGCTGCTGGCTGAGGAACGGGAGATATCTCAGTCTTCAGATGGTAGCCTCTTTTTTCATCCTTAGTTCACTGTTTTTTAAAATGGTTCTATGTGCCATAAAATAGGGAGAGAATAAAATAATGATCGAGGAAAAAACAGAATCTTTTATTTGAATTAGTAAGTATCAAAGGAAACTAGAAAATCCTATATTCATTGGAGACATAAATAGAGATTTTATTATTTGAATTGCTTTTCAGATGTAAATAAATAGCATAAATGATAAGAGTTAAGAGCTAATGTAGGCAATTATCCAACAATAAAAAAATCCCTGTTTTGTAACAAGTAATCCTTAGAAAGATGAAGGCAGCACTTTTTTTTTCTAAACGTGATTTTAATAGAAATTGAAATTGATATTCATAGAATAGAATTTCTTATTTCCACAATTTGCCAATAGCCAACAAGAATACATATACCGTGCTGAGGCTGCTACTTGTAAACTTATTCCATGAATCCCTAGGGAAGATTCTGTAATTTCAAAGTCACTAACTTCAGCAGTAATTTCAGTCTAGCTCTGTCTGCAGAGTGTGATCACTAACACAAGCACTTCAGCAGGTGCCTAGGCCACTGAAAAAAGCTATATTTGAAAGTTAGCAGCTAAGTCACACAGAAGTGTTAATAATCTGAAAGCTTTGTCTTTCTTTGTTGAACAAGAGGTTTGCTAGGATGAAACACAGGAAAGTACAGGGAAGAGTGTTCTACTTCATCTTATTTTGTGCAGTGAATAAGGTATTTTTTGGGCAATCCCACAGGTCTGCCTATGAGCCCTGAAAGTCTTTTGCTACTAAATAATGATAAAGATGAAAATCACGGCTACTTAAGTAGTCCCAGATGCAACAGAGATTTCAAGACAGAAAAAATTTCATCAGTTTCCTAATGTGAGAATTGATTTACTTCCTCTCAGAAAACAACAAAATCCATTTTTTAATAGAGTGCAGCACTCTCAGCCCAGAAACATCCACTACAGGTGTCATATACTGAATCCAAGGAAGATTTCCTAAGTTTAAAGAGCTTAGCAAAGACACTTTTCAGCTATGTTAGGAACACTTTAAAAAAAATTAAATTAAAATAAAAAAGGAAACAAAGTGAAATCAGAGAAACTCCAGGGCCTTGTTTTCCCAGGCGCCAAGCCTGGCCATGTGTAGCCTAAGAAGCTGTCTCTCTATTCTCCCATGTTTCCTTTGAAAGGAAAGTTGAGAATAGTGTGAAAGACACCATGGAGAGAGGCCTGTCCAACACTGTAGAAACAGTTGATGGGAACTAAAGGCACTGAGTGTCCTTTTGAAGGTTGTCGAATCAACTGTCAAATGAAGGTCTCTTTTTGTAGTTATCAGCTGAATATTTTGGTGAATTGGAGCTTACTGGACTCTCTAAGGCAGCATCAAAAAGGATGCTGCTCGTCTGACTCCCCTTCTTCCCTTGCTGACTGTCTCGGTGGCTGTACTGCTTTGGGATTGATCCTTCCATGATTTCATGTACAGAAACAGTCTCTTGAAATTGTCCTAGGTAAAGCCCTGGGAAAATTTCTATAGATTTTGGAGGCCTGGGTTTCATCTCTCTTATAACCAAAGAGTAGATTTCTATACAGTGGTAGTATCTCCTCTGATACCAAAAGTTTTTTAAGATCAGAGAGTGCAAGAAGTTGGGGTATGTCTTGATCCAAGGGAATTACAAATGTTTTCTTGCATTTTTTTAATCTTCACTGTTCATTTCTTCAAAGTTCATTTGAAACTGAGAAAGTCAGCAAAGAAGATCCATGGAAAATAAAAATACAGAAATAGTAACAGCTAAAACACTTATCAGAGGATGAATGTGCTATAAAACTCTAATGTAAGGGCTCTGAGTACAATAAGGCATAAGCACTAATCACTTCTTAAAGCTGCTTTCACTATAACATGCTAATACTTAAGTGCACATTATGGAAAAGACTTTTTAAAATAAACTTTTAAATTTAGAGTCTTAAACCTAGAAAGAATGCCTGACATTTAACAATGATCAGCCCCCAGAAGTTTCCATTGAAGCATCTATTTCTGAAATTTTTTTTTTTTTTTTTCCAGAATATTAGTGAACATTTGAAGATGATGCTTAAGGGATCTTGTCAGATCTTGAATTAAAATTTGCTGGACAAAGAGGTTTGAGGGTTTTAAACCAACCCACTGGTAGGGATGAGCTGTCTCTCTGAGAGGCAAGGCTATGCCAGGTAGCTTCAAGTGGGAAAGCAGCTTTGCCACTGTTCAGAGAGCTTTGCCTGTGCTTCATCTCCCAGGGAGATGTGTCAGACATTAGCGATAAAGTCCACTAACCAAAATCCAGCATAGTGTTAATTTGATTATGCTCTACTTCACCAAGAAAGGGAGTTAACCAATGGAAAAAAGAGGGTTATCCCAGAAGACAAGACTGAGCTGAAGTATTTGCTGGAGAGAAAAAAAAAGAGGAAAACAGAGTTACTGAGATGAGAGAAAATGGAATATTCAAAGATACAAGGTAGAGAAATGAGGAATCAGCATCTGTGAATGTTTGTTTAATCTCCATCGCTCCCAGATAAAGTAATAAATTAAGTTATGATAATTTTAAGGATTAAATATTCTGTTTTCAACTATTTCTCACAATTTACCCATGCCATCCACAGAAATGTACATGAGAAAATCAAGTGTCAAAGGAAAAGAAAGAGGAACTGTGGCAAGATTCAACATCCTGAAGGCCTTGTTCAGAAATGAAGCATTGCATTTTACGAATATTTTGAAAGGAAAATTTTAACTGGACCTCACTTTTACAGTGTTTCAAATTCTCTCTGGATACAACACAGTGAACACAAAAAGCCTATGACATTTTGATGTTTGCTTATCTATGTGCTATCCTGAAGTATGCCAGTGCATGATGTAAAGGATGAATAGAAAGTAAGCACTTGGCTGTGGCGATGCAGGAGTTCAGGTCAGAAAAAGATTTTACAGTTCAGCGTTTTGTGCCTGTCTGTAACAGGTGAAGCCAAAGGAAAGGACCTGAATTTATGTCTGCAATTTATTTCCACACAAACTGTGGCTTGGCCTTCTGATGCATTTTCTCTCTGTCTTCTTAATTCTGCAAGAGCATAGGTGAGATAGACCAGAAGTCCAGCTGTAGTATCTTCTTTGTCACAGTAGGTTTTATCCATGTTGCTTGTATACTGAGTACAGCAGAAGCGACAGTATTCTGTTAGAGATTCTGCAAGTAGTATTTTTCCTGGTGTGTTACTTCAATTACTCACACTATGAGTCTGCATTGAATGTATAAGGAGAATCCACGCTTTATCTTGTAAATTAAATTAAATTTGCTTGGAAAAAAACAAACCAATGCTATTTTTCCTTCTCTCACATTACAGAATAGTATTGTTTAGAAGCTAAAATGGATAATTCTGTTCTCAGGTCACTGGGAGGAGAGAGGGATAGGTGTGTAACACTTGCTAAGAGTAAGTCTGCAAATAAATTGGTGAGATTTGAACTAACAATAAATGACAGCTGTAAAAGTAAGAATTACTGAAACAGAGAGAGAAAACATTAATTTGCAACTATTTAAACAATTACTAAGCCATATGTTTTTTTTCTTTCATAACACAATAAGATTATTATTGAATTCATGCATGCAAGTAAATGCACTCCTGTAAATGGTAGGCTCCATTTTGGATCAGGGAAGATCTGTTTCTGAAAAAAAAGGAGTGTCTGTCAAAATACTTCTTGAATCACAGTGCTGATGGGCCACGATTTCCTCTTCTGTAAAATTAGTAACCTGTTGTGTTCAATTTTTCCCAACTGAACTGCTGTACTAATATGCATCCTTTTAGTCACTCTGGCAGGAAACAAAATGTTCCAATGTTCTGTGGCTCTTTGTTGTTACGAGCATCTTCTACTTTTAATTCTTGTGCATTTTTAGATTGGAGGTGGAAATGGGTCATTCTCTAGTGATCTTAATATGGAAGGCTTTCCCTTACATCAGACCTTTAATTTTACTGCCACTCTCCTGTATCAGTGACAGATTTGGACAGTGCAGATGTATTTCTTATAGTACGTCACACAGCAGCTACTATCCAGGCTATTACCTTGAACTGTAATATAACTTTCAGCAGTATTTCAGTAAATAGGAAAGTTCTGTCACCAAAGACGTAGTAGCACAAAACCATCAAGAACTCTGACCCAAGAAACCAAATCTAATTAATCAGAACCTGCAGCTCAACCTGGTTTGTTCTCCAGCAGCAGTTTTGATAAGTGGGCACAGAGGATTTTCTTTGTTTCTTAAAAAAAAAGAAACCGTATATATTTGACACAGTCCAGAACATTCACTGCAGATTACTTTTGTTTAAGCTGACTGTCCTTTCGAAAACAAAACAGTGCTAATGATCATTAGCCACTCTCTGAGTGATTAAGTAAATGAACTCAAGAAAATGGAGTGTTGGGTGTGCTCCCAAGCACTCAGCAGTTTATTGAAACTGATCCATTTAAACAAACAGTAAACTGAAATTCAGTCCAACCTCTACCTCTTAGGGAAATATAATTACTGAAGACACTTCCAGGTTTACAAGAAGGTGAAACTGGCTTTCAGCATTGACAGAAAGGAAGTCTTTAAAGCCTCAGTATTGGTTACTTCCATGTGATGTTGGGAGTACTGATCCAAGAGACATGTGTCACCTCCAGAACCAGAGAGCAACACAAACATCAGCTGAGTAGTCATTGCTGCTAATGTGCTGTATGAGGAATGTGTACTAAAGTCAGTGCCTAATGCAGTGGGAAATAAAAATTGCAGTTGTTAATGTATCTTGAACTGAAATTAA
The DNA here is from genome assembly GCA_036925125.1 of Oreortyx pictus. Taxonomy (NCBI): domain Eukaryota; kingdom Metazoa; phylum Chordata; class Aves; order Galliformes; family Odontophoridae; genus Oreortyx; species Oreortyx pictus. Next base: position 75,056,789 of record JAUPFR010000001.1, on the reverse strand, counting down.
ATTTGGACCTTGATTAAGAGAAATAGGCACATTTAGACAGTAAGAAACATACAGAAAAGCTGCCTTACCTCCATCTAGTTCTTCAGCTCCAAAATGATTCCTGTAGAAGAGCATAATCTCTATCTTGTAACACTTGTAGATAGTCACTAAACAAACAAGCAGCAGCAGAATAGCACCAAGCCCACCAGCAAGCTCAACTGTATACATCAGCTCTGCAAAGAATTACAAAATGCAATAACAACCACATTCCAAACCAGAAAAGATTAACAGCAGACTTCATATTTATGTAAATTATTATAATAATGAGGGATAGGGTTATTTTTATTTGTCTGAAGATGCCGTGAAAGCAGTAGGAATGTGTTTTCTTTATTAACATACTTTTTCCTTTGATGTGGTATCACAATTGCTGTTTTGTAAAACAACAGATGCTGGAATATCTGTGCACATATGCATACCTATAAGAGAGATTTTATAACCCTCGTCCATCTCTCTCTCTGCAGATACACTCCAGTTCATTTTATACACATAAATGTTGACATTCCATTTACAATGAAAGCAAAGGTGAACGTTTTTTTGAGGGGATATTATAATGAAAACACATCCTCTGCATTACTTCACATATAAATAAGAAAATCTCAGGTTTTGGATGAATTTCAGTCTACTGGCTAGATCAAACTAGGATTTTTTTTTCCCCAAAAGAAAAGTAAACAAACAAATAAACAAAAATCAAAGAGAAAAATAGCTCGAGTGTTGTGAAGACAAATTATTCAAGGAACTCCAAAACCACACTTCTCAGATATCTACTAATACCTTTGACACTGTTTTCCAATGATCTGCAACTCATCTTTATTCTCCTGTCTGTCCACAAGCAGGGTTGGCTTATGTTTAGACATTGCAAACCATCCCAATTTGTCAGTTCTGAGATCGTCATTCAAACAATGGGCACCCTCCGTGGCTTTTGTTGCACTCTGTCACTGGAGAATGACATGACTGAGATCATACCATGTAGCTCCCTTCCTAAGGCTGGGGACTCTGATCAAATGTAGCCAACTCTATCTAACACTAACCTCCTCAGTGGAGTAACTTATCAGTGAATAAGTTATATCATCATGGACCTTTATTCCTCCCTGTCTAAACCACTGCATGCTCAAGAAAACTCAAACAGCTACATGACATCCATTTTGCTTTTACTTTGATTATCAATAGGAACTGGCAACTGGCAACAAACAAAAAGGGTAGCAATGTTGTTAGCACTGTTGAACTAAGTAATAAATGGCATATCTTATGACCCCCTATATTTTTCCAATGCTGCTCAGTTCTAAGGAATGCCAAGAAATCAAATTGTGGAAATTCAAGTGATGTAGTTTTGCTTCACAAAATCTGTGCTGTCGAAAGGTCAGTTCCACATTTCTTTCACGCCATCCTCTTACAGTGGGCAGTTTCTTTCTGAATGAAGCACTGTAGCCCTGATGTAACCAACTAACTTTTTTAGATTTTTTTTTTTTGTATGTGTGTGGTTATGCGGACACAACATAAAACAATTCAATTAGAAAGACAAAAGATTATAGAAAAATGTGAGAATTCCATTTATTTTGACTATATCTACTGAGAATCACATATTTTTTTATTATTTTGAAGTGACTGTAAGATGATTTCATTGCTCTCTAGAAGACACTAAAAATGTAATAAAATGAAATAAAGAAGTATTTATGTCCTGTGTCATTCTTTCCAAAACTGTGCTGGAAACTCCTTTGTGTTAGATATTTCCTAATACTCTTCTGGTCCAGAGAGGGGAATGTTATTAAAAACAGCCAACAAAAAATTGTTTGCATAGACAAATAATAGAGTATTTTACAATATCAATGGAAATGGAAATTACTCTGGGCTTACTATAGCCTGTTTATCATTTTGTACTACAGGTGATTCAGCTGTTCAACAGGGACTAGAAGAAAGGCTTAATACATTGGGTTGCTAGGTACCAAATACACTATTTATGTGCCTGCTGTTATAGCTCATTAAAAGTGAGGGAAAACTTTACAGCTGGAAAACAGAAGTTTTTGCTAAATTAATGATTTTGAGATTAAATGGAAAAAATAACTGCAGGTCGTTACTTGTTCTCTAACACTGTGCATGAAATCAAATAAATGGACTGCATCACTTTTGCTATTAGAGAGGTCCTCCCAAGTGCTCTTTTCCCCATAAAATAATTCAAGACTATTCCTGTATATTTTCTTTGATAAAGTCTATCTGAACACACATGAACATATTTCAAACCTATTAGATAAGCAAAGCAAGAAATGAACTTCTCAGTTCACCCTAAAAATTTCTAAAAATTTCCTTTTTATCTGCTGCCACCATAGTCACTGATGAGCCCAAGAAGGGTCAGATGGGTCTTTCTTATAGAGATTTGTTTGCAAAGTCAGTTTCTTGCTCTACCCTTTGAGCACAGCAAGTTGGTATTTTCATCCATGCTGAGCTATGTTTATCAGCACATGCTCACCCTCTGTCTCGGGTGATGTTTATCAGGTCCTGAGGCAGAGACGCAGCAATGAGCCCAGCAGACTGCACTAATGCCTCAGCCAGCCCCCAAAATATCACAACTGGTACAGCTCTATCTGCACAGTGCTGTGAAGGGCAGCACTGATTAGCTTGCGCACAGTGCCGCATGCAACTGTGTGCTTTTGGGCATCAAGCTAGTGCTTCTCCAGGTTGCTAAACTAACTGTACAGGGAATCTAGCTGGCTTTGTACACCTCAGGATTTTATTTAAGAGCGTCACTGTGTGTTACACAGAATTGAAGGTGTCAGAAGCAGCAGGCTCAATCTGGCCATTGGTGTCAGTCCCTCAGATGGCCACTATCATTTCACTTTCCTTGGTGTCTTAGAGTTCCTTGTGTGAAGTGGGAAGGAGCACTTGGACTCCTTCCTGGGAGAAGTCATTTTTGAATGGTGCCTTGTGAAGGTGATTTGTATGAGAGCAAGGGCGTAGTAAACATGTCATAACAAGGACAGAGTGTGAGGTTGCCTTTGCAATAACATGAATTTTTTAGTGCTGCCGTCTTCTGTCTTTTGCTTTGCAATTTGAGTATGACTGCTACAGCAGGCACTGCACTGCCTTTGATCTGCTTTTCCTGCTGAAACCCAGGTTTCCCGCAGTGGCTGGATGCTAAAAAGATTCAGTTTCGGCACAATATAGCATCAGAGGGGAGAGACAAAAAGTACAAACCTTTTAAAACCCATTTAACCTCTGTGTTATGTTGCTCAAATTACAGACCTTGCCCTCCTTAAGGACCAAAACCAAATGTAAAAAGTAGTAGAGGAAAATTACTCGGCTAACCCTTAGGGGGACAAGTATTCTGTTAAACACAACAAACGAGCGAGTGCCAAGGAGCTACGTTCAGAAGCACAGCAATCATTTAGTTACAGGCAATTAACAACAGTCCTCCAGTAGCACGGGAACAGTTCTACTCCAAGGGAAAACACATTGATTACTGCTGCAGCTGTAGATTGGTTTCTGAATAAATAGCTTCAATTTAAAATGAGATTTGTTACAAGCAGTTTGACCAATGGCTACAATCTTTTTTCCTTATCAAGAGGCTTTGGCCTGGAAAGCCAAAGGAAGAAACAGCTAATTAAAACAAGTACACGTCCTCTTTAAACATCTGCATAATGTGATGGTAATAAACATATTCATTTTATACTGATCCTATCCTAATTATCAGGCATACCTTTGATCTTCACCTGGATTTAATTTTTTATAACATTCCCTTCTCTCTGTCACACATGTAATGCACTTATCTTAGTTTACAAGAAAGTAAATAAAAGGGAGCTTTCAATATTCACATCTTGTGACTTATACGATGTGCTTCAGAGGCCTTACATTAAATGATCCGTGATAACTTAAAATTAATCTTATTCTATTCATTAGCCTGTATACAGCTGAGCTACTAAGAAAAATAATTATATTTCAAGCATCCTTTTTGGTGATTTATAGCTCTTTGAGAATATGTGATTTATAGCTGTGTATTCAATTTCTGAAGCTTTTTCAAAATCCAATTACAGTCTATCTAAGGTTTCAATTTTGCAATTACGCAGATTGCTTAACTTCACAGATGATAAGCAATCCTTCTGAAGTCAATTGGACTATTCACAGAGCATCAGGTTATCTCACACTTAAATCTTTGTAACTTTGTGCCTAGATGCATTTTCGTTCTTCACTTGTCTTGGACAAATTCACTCATAAAGCTAAACACTTGCCTAGATTCCGTTATCAGTTTAACTAGATATATGTTTCTGGACTTCAATTATTAAGTGAAACACTGAAGTAATGGCTATAATTTGGAAAGGGAGCAATTAAAGCTGATGCTTACTAAAACTCTTAGTGTTTTCTGTGAGAATCGAAAATGGCAGATACTGGTAACCAGTAGTGATGAGTCATAAGATTTGGATTTGTCTGCAGAGATGTGTGCTTCCCATAAGGGAAAGAGGAGGTCAGCTAGCAAAGGAATATTCATCTGAGGCTCATTTCACACATCAGCAGTAAATAGTAGACAGATATGAGGGAGAAAAAAACCTATATTCACATTTTGAGAAGGAGAAGTATGCTTCTTTTTTCTTTCTTTAATGTATATATGTATGTAATTGTGTGTACCACTATATGCATATTCAGTTCTCCACATTTTGAGAATTTTTTCATTTGTTCCATAGTGCCAAATAAATTGGTTTGTATTTAAGGAATCAAGATTGCTTTATAGATGCTGTTGTGAGTAACCACTTACAGATGTTGTAGGGCAATAATACTTCTGATGCCAGTAGATTTGGGGTAGTAGATTTGAACTGATCATTACCTTGATCATGAAACCATCTTTTAACAAAAAGTTTACACTTCCTGCTAGCAGAGGGTCACACATTACAGTAGATGCCTGCACAGTTCACTTAAGATGGATAACTTAAATTACAGGGGTCTTTTTTTTTTTTTTTTAATTTAAGTTTTTTAATGCATTTTATATGTTAGAAATATTAGGGCTCAGTTATCTCACCACATTTATTAGATAAAAATATAATATATACTCCCTATTTTGTATATGTGTGTATGTATGAGTACAAATACAAGAATGGAATTTTGTCAACAACAAGCAGCATATCCAAGCTGTGGGTCTGTTGGATTTTTCAGTGCTACTAGAACAGAGAAAATGATGCAAAATAGTAGTTTTTATATTCCTAGTCATGACATTTTTATTCCTTCTGAGAAATTCGGGATACCTGTTCCCAACAGAAGAATAATTACAATCTTGAGTATGTTAGCTCAAGAAAAGAAAAGTAAATTTTGTATGACTTAAAACATTACTGATTAGTAGAGCTTCAATTTGCTTATTTTAGTAGAGACATCAAACATCCCACACCATTACTTCTCTTAGATCTGCTGAAATAAATGAATGTAAGAAGCACAAGAAGGTGCTAAATTGTGGAGAAAATGGAGTACCAAGTTACAAGGATGTAAAATCATAAAACATGTTGTTTGCATTTCTTCCTAAGGATAGCATTATGAATAATTTACATCTGCGTGGTTTATAAAACATTTTGTGACATTTTATATTAAAATATTTTCTTCCTCTCTAATCAAGGTTAGAATTGAAGTTATATATATAGACATTATATAAAAAGAACATATCTCAAAAGTGGAACAAAAGCTGTTTTAAAAAGGAATATGTTAAACAACCAACTTGCTTGACAGTTCTTCAGAGGGGAACTGGGTTTAGGCACATACTTAGTAATCTGACTAATGTTCTCACTGGAGTTGTCTGACTCCAGTTTTTAAAGGATTAGAAAAACCTTCATGAAGAAGAAAAGATTTTTATGAAAACTTTTTTGTCCAACGCTATTTAATAGTACTTAGCTAATTTACTGATTTTAGGTGAGATATCGAGTGTAAAAAGAACAGACATTTTTGATTAGGCTTGGGGTAGGCAGGGTGAATTACACTTTTGGCCCAGTGTCATGAACTTTTTCAGTGACTGAATCTTTGCACTTCCCAGCAGAAAACTTTTTCAATGGCCACAGAGGAGGAAATCAATTTGCATGAAATCTAATTTCACTTTCAATTCTGAAACATGGAGAAGAACTCAAAAGAGCTTTTCCTGTTGTGCTGAGTAAAAGCTGAATGCATTATATGCAGGAAGATTTGTATGTGTGAGGTCTTAACATACCATGTGCATCTGAGTTTCAGAGCAGTTTTGATTCCACTGAGACTTATGAGTTATGCTCTTAAAATTTCTGCTTGAAATTTTCAAGTCATTAAGGGCAATTAACAGAAGCTGCAATATGAAACTCCTTTCTCTCGTATCTCACATGATACATGCCATTCAGAGATTTCAAATGTGTCATGAAGCGTTATGGCAAAGGGAACTGTAACATAAGGTTTCTTCACAGAGGTTACAAGAATTGCTGTTTCTTTTATCTTTTGAGTCTTAATTGTCACACATGACTACTACTGTGAGAAACTGTTCTGATGACTGGAAATGCTCATGAGATCAAAAATTTATATTACTCAAGTTCTTAATTTATAACATAGATTTACACTATCTTGTGAATGACACAGTAATTTAAAGTGCTTGTCAAAATTCCATTACCAATAACAGCTGGAGGAAGAAAAATTCATTGTTTCCTACTATTCTGAATTTGCTACTAAATTGAAAAAGAAATATTAATATCATGTTAACGTGTGCACAACTTGGTTCCATTTCAAACATACATTTTCATGGGCAAATTCAAACAGAACAAATCTCTTCCTCTTAACTATTTTATTTAGACTCTATGTTTCCATCAGAAAAAATGAAATCAAGTTGTTTTAACCATCCATCAGTTACTCAATTGCTGAAGGACAGAACCTTAGATACTCAATGATAGAGGAAAATAAACCCAGTACATAAGACATGTAAGACAGAAGATTGGAGAGCACTGAGAGAACTAGAAGAAAGTTAAGGAAACACTTTGGTGTCTCCTTTTGCATAAGGTATATTACCTTTTCTCAGGTTTGGTAGCTATTCCATGAGAAATGTAAGTATATTATTTAGCTTCTAAGAATATAACTAAAATAAACATTATTATAATATAGAATTTCAGATCATTTTTGCTTCAGCATTTTAGCACATTTTGCTAATATGCAGACAAGAATTTAAAAAAAAAATCACAAAATTAAACAGTAATCTAGATTTCCAGCTTAATTTATAATGAAATGAAACCGCAAGGGATTTCATCCACCACAGAAGTCATACTTTGGAAAATACAACACTGTAGAAGAACATTCTTTCCCATCATGCATTATATTTTTATTTATTATATAAGGGTTTGATATCATGAATTAAAAGCCTGTGAAAAAACAGAATTGTATTGTATCATAGAATCATAGAATCCTTACAGTTGGAAGGAACCTTTAAAGGTCACCTAGACCAATTCCCCTTCAATGAACAGGGACAGCACAGATAGATCATGTTGACGAGGATGCCATCCAGCTTTACCTTGTAAGCCTCCAGGGATGGGGTATCCACCATTTCTTTGGGCAACCTGTTCCCTGTGCCTCACCACTACCGTGGTAAAAGATTTTTTCCTTATATCCAACCTAAATCTTCTCATGGTTAGTTTGAAATTATTTTCCCTTCTCCTGTCACAACAGGCTCTGCTTAAGAGTCTGTCCCCTTCTTTCTTTCAGCCCACCTTTAGATACTGAAAGGCTGCTTCAGGTCTCCCCAGAGTGTTCTCATCATTGGGCTGAACAGCCCCAGCTTTCTCAGCCTGTTTTCATAGGGGATGAGTTCCATCCCTTGGATCAACTTGTGGCTGTCCTCTGAATATTCTCAACCAGGTCTATGTCTCTCCCATCTGACTAATGCAGTACTCCAGGTGAGGCCACACCAGAGCACAGTAGAGTGGCAGGCTCATCCCCCTCAATCTGCTGGCCATGCTTCATTTGATGCAGCCCAGATTGGCTTTCTGGGCTGCAAAGGCACTTTGCTGGCACATGTCCAGCTTGCCATTCACCAGCACCCCTAGGTTCTTTTCTGCAGGGCTGTGCTCCATCCTTATATCTCCCAGCTTATACTGATAGTAGTTGTATTGACACCATCCAGGCAAGACTTTACAGTTGGATTTGTTGAACCTCATATGTTAAGCTAGGTGAAATATAAGGCAGAAAGGCAGTTGAAAAGCTTTAATTCGGAACCTGGATACCCACTGCGGCATTTAGCCCTAAATATCTCTTTTCCCAAGAACACACTTCCTTCAGTTACAGAGCTTCCTGCTTTCTTCCTCCTACCAATCTGCCACATATGATATATGAGTGATTATCAATTTCTCTTCAGGTAAACAGTGAACACGCTTTCCTACACTGGATTAAAAATAAAAAAAAAGAAAAAAGGTGAGATCTAACTAGAAAACCATCCAAAACTAATAACTTGGTGTTCAGAAAGCAGATTTGCCTCATTTTAGGTCCCCATTGTTCTAAGTGAGCAAATAACAAGAAATTAATAAACAGCTAACTCGTCCCTATCAGAGACTAAACGTTGATCTAAACAGGGAAACCTAAAACAAAATGTTGTCATGGTGATATACAGGAGACTAAGCAAGCAGTGCAGAGCTCTTCTTCCTAGGAGACTTGAGAGACAAGCTAGAATCTCTATCTGTCATGGTTAATTTATCATTTCACTGAAACAGTTGTCAAAGTATGCAAAGTATGTAGAAGGTTTGTAACAGGTATCTTTTGTTTTTATGGGCACAACTGACTTTGCTTTTAAATCACAACTGCAGATTCAGCCTTACTTAATCTTTTGGAGGAGCTTTTGCTATTTTGCTTTTTACTATTTATAAAGGCAATTAAATATTGAGATTACTTCCTCTTAATTATGTCGTGATGAGACCACGTACTGTAGTGAGTTTGATATACTGACTTCTCTGAAAAAGGAATGAATGAAAGTAGGATCCTTGCAAAATTTATGCATGCACACTGATAGTTTTAAAAGCTAGTGGCCAAAGAACAAAAATGTCAGTCTTGGTACTATTGCTTGTGTGGAAGGAAAATCAGGGACTAAATATCAACAAATGGCTTAGTACAAGCCAGTTTGTTAATTACTGGTTTTAAAGTAATTACTTTGTTGGTGACAGAGCACTGGCAAAGGCATCCCAGAGAGGCTGTGACATCTCCTTCCTGGAGATCTTCATAAGTCGCCTGGACATGGGTTCTGGGCACCCTGCTTGCGCAGGGGTTGGGCTAGGTGACCTGAGGCCCATTCCAACCTGGAACACGCTGGGATTCTATGAGGTTTATGTGACTTTATTGATAAAAATAGAATATATTTGTGTATTTTTTTATTATTATTATTATTTTTTTTATGTTTGGTTTTATTTCCAACAGAAAATGATTCTAGTTCTATTAATTATAACTTCCTATTTTTTTCTCTACTGAGTCTTCATTAGTTTTAAAGTTCATGAATTAAAAAATGCATCTGTGATTGAAATATAATTAAAAGGTGTTACTGTGTTTATCCCAGTGACAGCCAGAATTAACAGCAACCTTTCTGTTTTATTTTGAAAGTTATACGAACGCCTGGGAAAAACAATCATTACCTATTAATATCTCAGGGAAACAAAACTAATATTTTCTTCAGAGGAAGCTTTCCAAAGGTATACAGGTTCCCCTACAGTGCATCATTTAATGGGGAAGAGATGTATTTACCCCTTTTATGTAGGAGAATACTGGCATGCCGGCGTCCATTTCCATTCTCAACATAGCATGAGTAATTGCCAAGGTCTCCCTCTTCCACAGAGTTGAGAATCAATGAAATAGAAACTTCCTGCTCCCCAAGATGTTCCTTGAGAACCCTAATAAAAAAGAAATCGTATCTGATATTCTGCTTGTGTTATGTTATAGGATTATATAATAATGACCTAATAGTGCTACTTACAATTCACAACTCTCAGGCTTCAAATTTAGCTACGGTTTTATGAAATCTTAATAAAATTATTTCATGCCCTTTTCTCATTCACTTCTAATGAAGAGGATTGGTTTTGTAAATGTTAATGAGAGATCCAGTTAATAGTATTTAAACATGATGATGCACACTCTGATAACACATTACTGCACACTCCTGATGGAGACCCTGATCAGTAGTATGTAGAATCTTGAAATGTTAGAACAGAAAAAAGTGAATACAGTTATTTTCAGGTTTAGAGTGATACTAGTAGTCTTGACCACACAAAATTTGTAAAGAATATTACTTGAATGTATTATAAAGTATAGCATTGTAAGTCAGTAGAAAAAGCTGGAATGCTAAAAGCAAAGACCTGCAGAACTTTCTACTTGTCTTCCTGTTGTTTTCCCCCTTATAAAACCTAACAGTGGTTTTAGGAACCTGGATAAGTAAATGACAAACTTCTACATGCTGCTTCCTTGCTTTACACCTGACAACATATGTGGAAGCCAGTCCTCTGGGGCCCCAGTCCACAAAACAAAAAAGTGGTAATGAAGTTTTTTGTTATCTTTTTGACAGCTTTCAAAATGCCAAGTCTGGTTGAAAGGCTTATGAATATTTTTATATAAGATATGCAGCTGGTCTAGTTGTCTTGTGCTATTTAGTGTATTGATCTTGAAATTTATAGAACAAACTTGACATACACTGACAAAATATATCTCAGTTTTGCCTACATCCAGGGACATAGTGACCCTGAATATCTATGTGGCCTTTCTGAATTTGATAAAGGAAGTTTCTTCAGTAATACAGAAGTAGTCCAGGCCAGAGCTGAAAATGAATGTGACTTTCATCTTTTGATGAAGTAGTAAACTCTTATGTAAGAGTTCAGGTGAAAATAAGCTCGTAGTTCTATTACAGACAATCAGTGTGGATAATATATTTGTGATTTTTTAACTTCCTTGGTAGTAAACGCTTAGATTTGCCAACATCTCTAGGTTTATCCAAACAGAGTGATACACACACAGAATTATAAATGGAAAAAAAATCCCTTTAGATTCAAGTAGTCACCTTATACTGGAGTTGGAAAACTATGTCAAGTATATTATTCGCAATACAAACCCACTTTTTTTTTTTTTTTTTCAATATCCAAATGATATAGCACTTTTAGTAACAGGAAAAGAACATGACGTGAATCACCAGATCCTTTCTATAACAAATATTTCAGCAGCTATAACCAGCCCACATAACAGGAGGCTTGGATCTCACAGGCCAAATAACATCCCAGGAAACTCAGTTCTTTCTTTGAAGAAGAAAAGCCAATACATTCAGAAAGAGAAGTCAGACTTCAGCAATTATTTAAGAGCCTGCATTTTAAAATACTTATTTTGACCTACTTTTCTTGGTATATTTACTTTTCTTATTTTTTCTTAGTAACTAATGGTAATGTTTAGTAACTTAGTGCTACTGGTTTCTGTAGTTATTCACAGTTTGGAGAAGTCATTATGACAGTAGTTAGGCAGCCATTCTGCTTTTGCAGCTCACTTTGCATCAGGTCTTGCTATATTTTTCTGTTCTCTACAAATGAAACTGAAAAAATGTAAATGTACATTGGAAAAAGGGGACCAAACCCAGAATGTTCCTGAATTAATCTATAGTAACTACTACATTAACTATCAAAAAAAGATACTGGGTTAGAGACTATATATATATATACATATTTTTACCTGATATCACTTTCCCAGACTCGACTATCATCCAAATCTTCAATAAACTTCTCCCCTTTCATCCAGTAGATTAAAGGACTGACATCTCCACTATATCCAAAGAAAGCTCGGCAGGTTAGATTAGCAGAACCCCCTGTTATAAAGAAAGAAAGAAAATATGCTATTTCAAAATTTACAAAAAATTATTCATATTTGAATTGGAAACTAATTTAAACCATGTACATCTGTAAAGACCCTCAATTTCCAAACACTGTTGGAAATGTCCAAACATATCTACTTCTTTTGCAGATGTTTTTCGTTGTATTTGCTGAAAATAAAGACAATAAATTGGAGTTTAAATGTTGCATAGGAACAGGATTCAATTTTGTATTCTTTCTCAAATCACTCATTTTTTTTTTTAGTATGGAAACAAATGCAGGATGCTGTATAACAGGAAGATGAATAACTATAAACCACATCATAAAATGTGGAGAATCACATGAGGAATTTTGCTGCTTTTGATCATTTCAGTAAAGCTTACCTACCATTGGTACAACAATATCATTTGCCAGCAATGCCTACTAAGGAGACAGGAGTATACCAGTACTTGAAACTAGGAGAGGAAGGTCTCATTCATAACCAAAAGGTATGAGACATTATGACAAGTTCATCTCATTTAGAACAAAGTTGCTGAATATAAGCTGAAGATCTTCAATGTGAGTAATGCCCCTGGAAGCAGTGGACAGGACTGCTCTTTGCAAAACCAACTTCTTACAACACCACCTCCTGAAATGTCAGGATTCCTCTCTAGAAACCCATCTCCTTGGTCACTACACAGGAAGAGCATAGAAAGTACCATCTGAAAACACTAGAGAGATTTTGGTGATTCTGAAGCCATTTGCAGGGAATGAGTTGATCATTAGGGCACCACTTAATGAGGGTTAAGGACATGAAAAATGGGATGTGATAAACTTCCTGACTGTTCCCAGGAAATTTAAGTAGATGCAAACTTGCTTTCTTGGAGCAAACACACATATAAACTGCCTATAATATGCAAATACGTGGAAATGAAAAAAAAAAAAAAAGATTTATACATGAAGAATTATGAATATATTGGCTACAGTCATCCAGTTTAGCACATGCTCAAAGCTGTGAAATGCCTAGCAATCATAGCTCGAATCACTTTCAAACCACGAGCAAGCCCCTGCATAATTAAAGCAAAGGCAGGGTTCTGTGATGAATGGATAACCCCTATGGCATTATCCACCAAAGTCAGAAGGAAGAGTGCTATCTAATTAATTGCTGCCACTTCTTGGGCTTTTTTCTGCAGCTTTCCTACCAAATCAAGGTGCAGATGAAACTTTCTGGCTCTTGGGAGCTGGCAAGATCACAGCTGTAGGAACTGTGGCTTCTGGCCAATTTGTCCAGGATTCACAGAGATTAGGCACCATGGATCCTGAATCATCAAAGATCTCCAGGTTCCTGCAACTAATGGGCAACCACTAACAGCTGATTTTTTACACTGTGCAGGCCTCTAAGACTAATAGGTGAATGCTAACATACATAGGTTTGGATTTTTTTTTCTTTTTCTCATAGGAAAGAAAATAAAAAATTGAGGGGAGAAATGTCAAAAAACAAACAAACAAAAAAACAGAACTCCACCTTTGTAAAATACTAAGACTTTCTTAAACTCTTACAGAACTTTTCCCCTAAATAAAACTATTGAACACATTTTTAAACACAAAATCCAAAGACTCCTTTCAACATGAAATATTTCACTGGAGAAATAGATTGGGAAGGATGTACTACTTCTTACTAGCACTGTATCAATTAGAGTCACTGAGCAAAGGCCATTAACGTGCCAGGTATTCAGTTATAAATTACCTATACAATCTACCTTGACCAGTCTTTACAGAAAGCTGGTGGGAAGTTCATTAGTAGGTCATCAAGAAAGATTCAGTGACCATCCAATGACCAGGTGTTACCATTAATGAAGAGGTCTTTACTCTTGAGCTCGCAGCTCTTTGCAGAGGGCAGTAGAGCTCACTTGCTGGAGCAGAGACGCTTACAGCTGCAGGCACATGTAAATAATGTGTAAAGATTTCCTGAAGAGTGACATTATATGCAGAGAGCGTTTTTTGGGAGCACATCCTGATCCCTGCTCCAGGGCTGCCCTCACATAAGTGCAAGTTTGCTAAGGCATCATTTCTCAGTAGAAGCACACCTTTGAAGTGAACAGTCAGAAAATGCAGAGATTAGCATGGAGTTCCGCTGTTCTATGTGGGAAGTCTGTTTCTAAGAATTCTGCAGATTTTTAGAAAGTGGTTAAAATTGGTAAATAAATGGTAAATAAAAACAATTTTGCTACTTTGTTTGTGTTTAAGACTCACATCGTTCACAGTTTAACCCAAACAACTGTTTTCCTGTGTGTTTCCTATGCTGAAAAAATCATAGGACTGAGTTGAGAACTGTAAATGTTCATTGAGTGGGGATGTCTAATGCTTTTTATGCCATTAATTTATTTTTTTCCTGTAAATGCTGGATTATCACAATTTCATAGTCCACCTCTGAAGGGATTTAAACACGTGTTTTGAATGAACTACTAGGGAAATCCATCTCTCTATCACCTCTGTGGAGTGATACTGTAAAATCTTGAGATAGTTCTGTCTCAATCTGGATCCTTGTTGTTTACTATCATTTGTTTGTCACTATCATTACTTATTTAATTTCTACAGACTGAATTTAAGAGTCATGAGGTTGGAGTTCTTAAAGGAAACCTAAATTAATTCATTTATTTAAAAAGTCAAGAAAGGATAAATGGGAAAATGACACTTTGGAGCTCTTTGGGGCTCCTTAGTATAACTCCTTTTTTTTACTCCTTTCTTTTTGTTTTGTTTTGTTTTGTGTTTTACCTTGACAGAAAACCATGAAGACATATAGAATTATACATAAAATGCAAGCTTCAATTAAGTATTTTTCCGCCATCCTTATTTCTGAAAATGACAGTTGATTTTTGTAAAAACCGGAATAAATATCACTAAATATTACTGATGATTCCTGTGATAAATTTGCACTGTCAACTCTAGCTGGATGATTTCAAACTAAATAAATCCAATGTTCCTCATCATTTTAACAATACATAGTTTCTGCTGCAAAACTAATTTTTGAGTAGACCGGAATGTAAAGAAGGACTGCAACTAAATGTACTTCCTTGCAACAAACAAATGCCTACAATACATCAACATGATGGTTTGTGCACATTTTTGCTAATAGGCAACATCTGGGGCACTTTGTATACCTTTACTTTGAGAACCTCCATCCTGGAGAGGGCACTGTCTAACTTCTAAACTTTTTTTGCTGTTTTTTGTTTTGCTTTTTATTCAAAACAAATTCTTACTGTATAAGCTGTAATTAAAAACACTGGTTTGCTAAGAATCTGCTAGCTGTAATCAGCAAAAATTGAATAGTTTGTGGTTAGTGAAATGTCTTCTTATGTGGGCAGTTTGAATTGCACTCTTAATCAGATGAGTTATCATACACTGTGATGACACTGGTTCCAACTCCTCATTCAACAGATGCTTTATGGGAAATGCAAGAATTTTGTGAGAAGTAGTGATAATTACCAGACATCTTTTACAAACCCTTTCTAAAAGAATTCTCAAAGGTGTTAAAGAAATAAATTGAGAGCCATGAACAACATTTAGAAATGCTGAGGGCCAAGAGTGGAAATGTTAAGTGTGCTTAAATATGGAACTTCCTTTTACTGTGCAATGTAAAGCATTTACAGCACTTACGCATTGGAAATGCCTACAAGCTTACAAACAAGCCATTTATTTATAATACTGACACTACAAGATGAAATTGTAAAAGGCCAATGCAGATGGAATAAAAATCACTCACAAATAACACTCCTTCCATTCATTTTAGAGGAAAAAGTACTGATCAAATGTCTCTGACCTTCCAGATAGAAGGATGTAAAAATTACTGAATTCCTAGGTTTGATGACTAAATGGCTATTCCTAACAAAGTCAGTGACCCACTTAGATTGCCAGTGTTATCTGACAAGCCCTGCAGGCAGGTAGGTAAAGAGAACATGTTCATGTTTTCAAAGAAGTTTCACATCCTAAGACAGTTTTTGAAAGTCTTGTTGTAAACATAGCTAAAAAAGAAAAAGAAGAAAGATAACTGAACATGCAGTTTTCAGCCATGATACTTGATCATATGGGACTGTACATCTTCTCTTGGAGCAGTGATCTGCAGGGATTCCTCTAGTCTACTTCCTTGCCTACACAAATCATCACTTTCTGATATGCTTCCCACTGGTTCACATGACTATTTTCATATCTTACCAGACTGTAACTGTCTTATTGTATCATATAGAGAGTTAGTCAAAGTTTTAAAATAAAATAAAATACTTTTTTTTAAAAATATAACTGCAAGCTGAGAACAGGTAAATTCTGATCTTGTCACTGAGTGGTATGAAGTGATGTCTCTGGCAAGTCATCATGTCTTACATCTATACAATTGCAAAGACACAATGTGCAGTTTTCCTCTACTTAGAATTCAGTGGATGTAGATTTGGAAAGGGCTGAGTATTATCATTGCACTCAATACTATCATGCAATTGTGATACAAACTGGACAAATGTGATTACACAGCTATATATCTTCATTGATAGACTTGCCCTTATTCTGCTATCCCACTAAGCAGAAAGTTGACTGCATGGAACTTATATATTTAAAGAGTTCCTCAGGCCACAAATGTATAAATTCAGAGTACACATGGTATACCAGTCCTCCATAAATAAATGAATAAAATAAAAGTAAAATCTGAAGATTTGCAACAAGATCAGAGAGACTGTAGCTTTTGAACCTTTTTCTGAATTTGTAGATATTACTGCTTATAAAAAGGTTAAAAAATACTTCTCAAATTTCTGATTTTTAGTTTGCTTGTTTTGTTTTGTTTTGTTTTTTAAAGCTAATGTCTTGCTCATTAGAGGTTTTTCTGTTCTTTTATTTTTTTTTAACATGGAAGCTAGTCCTCACTCAGCAATTGGGCCAGACTAATTTGCCCATGAGCAGACTTTCACAGTCCCATGAAAAGCTCTGTACTGCACAGTGCTTCCAGCTGCTGCATTACAGTTCAACAGTATGAAAATCAGTGTAGGTGTCCGCATGTCACTCCTTACACTTTGCCTACCAGCCCTGGCTGTCTGAATCTGTGGTACTTCATAAGGTGTTATATTGAAATACACACTGTAAGAATTAAGATTAACCTTAAAGTATTAAATTTTTCTGATGGACTGCATCATAGCTTGTGAAGGAAAAGAACTCAAATCCCTTTTGCTTGGAATGTGATCTTTAGCAGCAGGACTGTTACAGACAGTCAATGAGAACAGTGATTGCTACAGCAGACTGCAGAAAAAGAAGTGATCTATGGGACTCAGGGCTCAAAATGCCCAGGATATCTCTTAGATATGTACATTGTCTCACTAACCTTCATTTCACAAGAGGAAATAAAACCCCTGAACCAATAATCTTGATTTTCCTAACGGCAGGCCTCTCCTCTTGATAGATGGTAATGTCAGACTGATAAATTAGCTGTTCAGTAAGTATTTTTCATTCTTTTCTCTTCAGAAGTGGTGTGTGGAGTGGGAGACGACTATCACAAGCATAAAGCAAGAGTCACTAAAGAAAAGTAAATTCACCAGAACTGCTTTACAAGCTAAACTTTTACTCCAGAAGCTCTCTCTCTCTCTTTTTTTTTGTTTTAGACAAATGCATTTCCCGAACTCTTTATTCTTGTGATCTCTGACTGATTAAATGACAATTTCTATTTTAAAAGCTTAGCTGTTTTTAGATATGTCACAAGAAAATATCCTTTCTAACAAAATACCTCCAATAAAAATATCAGAGGTGGCTTTAAATGTCAAACCTCGCTTGGTTTTCAGCTCTTACAGTCTTACAGCTATTTCTGTTTAAATCTGTCTATACTGTGCATAGATAAGCATTCTTCATGCTTTTGTTTCTTTATTCTTCATTGACCATATGGCTTTTGACAATGACGCTATGGCTTTTGCATTTTAATGGTGCTACGTGGTAAGAACAAGCTACTATGAAGATCCCTTGGAGTCCTATATGGGAAACAATACTCCGAATGGTCTCTACACCTTGAAAGCAAGGCAGATAGTTCAAAGACCTAGGAGTGTCATTGCCCTTCAGCAATTTCTGAATGTCAGGATAGCCTCTTGTGGCCTTAGCTTTGTGAAGTTCCATGTCACAAAAGGGTCAAGTTTTGGGAGATGCCTAGGAGGGCAAAAAGGGTTTCCTGTTTATCTTACATTTGAGAGATGTTAGATTAGGCAAAATTAAAAACAAACAAACAAAAAACACCACCAACAACAAAAGTTAAAATACTTACTGATGAAAAATATATGAAGGACTATAAATTCAGAGTTCAATACATGGCTTGGAGCCCCCAAGAAACTGTCAAACTCAGAATTACTCTACAACCATTACAACTCTCACATTTTCTTAATTCCCATAGAAAATTCAAAGTCAAAACAAGAGAATGAAAGTGGAAATTAGACAGCTTCTCTGAGGTAGAACACCAGCATCACTAAACATGTTCTGTTAAGGAGCTACTGGTACACAATGGGTAAACTTCAGTCCACACATGCTTCCTAAAATCACAATAATTTTGTAATATAATATGCTTGCAATGCCATAGCAGCCTTTCCTTTTTGCTTTCTTTAACCCATGCAAACTGTTAAAATAACAAACTTTTTTTTTCTTTTTTTTACTTTTTCTTCTAATTATTTTATTATTGGCACAACAGACGAAACCACTCAAATCTCTTACCATGGAGGTTTTGCTATAAATCTTGTTGTTTCTGAACAGAATGCACTGGTTTTGCTTTGGTCTCTTGTGGGTGCTAGTCCATATCAAAAAGCACTGAACATCAATCACGGCAGCCAGCTGCAACACCAGCACCATTCCTCAGCCTCCTGCTCAAAGTGCACCGTACAATGCTTTCCATGTGAGAGAAAGGCAAACTCTGTCCTGGATTCCAGATAATGATAAATTACACACTTCTTTTTCCAAAAAGAGTTTAACTCTAGGGAACTGTAACAAACAACTTACTGTGGCAGAACACACTTAAACAATATCAATAATCTTAAGGAACAGATTTGGCAATGCAGTTTACATACAAATTATCACCTATTCAGTGTCTTGTGGCCATTTCAGTCCTGGACTATACAACACTACGAAAGCAATGACAGAAATAAAGCTTTACTCTGTGGTTTTATAATACCTGTTCCTTCTCTGCTTTGGAAAGAGAGATTGTAGTGGTGTAACCATGAGATACTTTGAGTTCATATAGTAAATGATCAACTTTTGAGTCACATAAATGTAAGTTGTTCTGAAAGTAATGTCTCTTATTTATTTCCATTGAAACTACAATTGGTACAAAGAGCACAGTAACACTATTTGATGAGTAAATTCTGTGTATTCACAGAATCACTGAATCATAGGGGTTGGAAGGGACCTCTACAGATCATGTAGTACAACCACCCTGCCAAAGCAGCTCCCTAGCCCAGGTTGCACAGGTAGGCATCCAGGCGGGTCTTGAATGTCTCCAGAGAAAAAGATTCCACCACCTCTCTGTGCAGCCTGTGCCAGTGCTCCATCACTGCACTGTGTAGAAGTTCCCAAGCACATCTCTGCGGAACTTCCTATGCTTCAGTTTGTGACCATTTCCCTGTATCCTACTGACACACACTGCCGAGAAGGGTCCAACCTTGTCCCTTTGCCTCCCCCTCCCTAGATATTTATAGATGCGGATCAAATCCCCTCTGAGTGTTTGCTCAAGGCTGAACAGACCCAGGTCTCTCCACCTTTCCTCATAAGGGAGGTGCTCCACACCCTTTATCATCTTTGTAGCCCTCCACTGGACTCTTTCCAGGAGATCCCTGTCTTTTTTTGTATCAGGGAGCCCAGAACTGGACACAGTTCTGCCTCACACAACAATTTATCCCTCTGGTTCCTTTTAATGGGAGCTTCTGCTCCACATCAAAGTCTGCCTAATGCCCTCAGCCCCAGAAATATGTTTTTTCTTACACGTGTTTTCTGGATAGATGGAGGTCTGTGTTCTCCGACCTGGAGGTGCTGTTCTTGCACGACATTTGCAAGAGGGTGGGAGTTAATCTTGTGTTCTTGAAAAACACCTGCTCAATATCTGGCTTTAAGTTGGATACTTTCCTAAAAAGAAAAATGGCCTAGCTGGATTAGGGTTGCAAAAGGAAGAAGCACAGCCAGACATGCCCGTCTATGTTTGAAGCAGGTGCAATGTTGAGCATCATAAAAAATGTTTCTTCAAAAATAATTTCCTCATCAAGAGCAATTAATCATCAGATTACTTTTGTTTCTTGTACATTTCTCTCAGGAGAGACCTCAATGCTGGAAAATCTGGGCAACTGCAAGACTTAATTTATCTTCTTGTAGCTGCCATGTGGGCCTACAGTCCGCCTTTATCCTCCTTTATTTGCAGTTTCTAGAGTTACACTGTGTAGGGTGCTGCCAACAAAGATCCTGGGAGGTTTAGGGCTCCTGTATACAAAGCCAAATACCTAAAGTTAGCTAGCAGGATATCAATCCTCATTACTGTCATAATTGAGAGTTTCCTTATCGGTTTGTATGATGTAGCTTTGTCTTGAAGCATGCCCACCAATACCATAATATTTCTTTTACTTTGTTTACACTTTGTTTGCTCTGAGAAGTATAGGGAAGAAAAGTAAAGCAAGATTTCATCTTGCTCCATCAAAGCCCTAGGAATGCAGAACATTGTAGCATCGTGATTTTTAGCTATTTTTGCAGGCTTCAAAGTGAGGAATGAAAGCAAACTATGAGTGACAGTAAAGTACAACAGCTGCTTGTTACAGGAATAGAGACAAATATCCATTATGCGACATTGCACAAATTGTAAGCCAGTGTATCTGAGAGTGCAGCTCCCTGCAATGATGGAGGATACCCCGCAGCCCCACTGCTCATCCCATCTATATCCCACATATGGTTCCCAGTGTGGACTACTGCCCATGAGGGAACTGTCAAACCCACTGTAAAAACTTGTGACATAGAGCTGGAGTTTTAATCCAGATCTGCAGAATCCAGGTCTGCAGGTTGGCTTTGTTAACTCTTGCACTATCATAACTCACATCTAAAGTATGTTGTTGAAGTCGTAGGCTTTGCCTTTTATTGTTGCAATAATTTGTATGCGCTGTAACCATTTACCAATCAATTAAGCGAAGATGCAGTTTTAGAAAGTGTTTAGTGCGATATTTACTTTCAGTCCTTTGGCATCTAAATGTCATCCCATTTAAAATGTGGTAATAACAGACATACAAAAATGAGTATTATTTATACAACAGACCAAAATGTATGGCCTTAGGCACTAAGTAATGCATAATTGCATATTCAGCCAATTTCTTACACATATGATGTACACTCTCAGTGGAGTTCAAACCCATACTTTGTTTCAAATGAAGTCCCCTGGAGTTGCTCAAGTAAGAACAAGAGGAAAAAAAACTTAAAAATTCCTTCCACTTTCACAGACAAATATTTTTTAATTTGGGATTCTTAATCTTCAAATACAAAAAGTGGTAAGGAGAAAAGCAGCCACCCATACTGAACCAAAGCGAAAATCCCCATCCCAGTAGGAGTACCTCACAGTGCTTAATAGCAGAATGCCAACACCTAGATATCAGAGCCACAGTCCCTGAAAGCAGCTCTTGCTTTATGATGAAAATATTGACAGGCTTGGAACTACAGCAGTGCTAATAATTAAAAGGAGGGTCATATGGCTGACCTCTTTGGCAGTTATCTCTCTGTTCTAGCACGATGCACAGTATTGATTTTGAAATGGTCTGCCTGCATCCTCTTCCAATACAATAAGGTGTTTTGGTAAGAGGTATTTCAGTTTTTAATGTTTAAGTCAGCACTGTGTGGGCAGGAAGAGTTTTGTCATTGGAATTAGAATGTGACCCCTCTGTGGATAATTGGAATCGGGATGGCAGTAATGAGGTGTCCTCATAGAGGCAGGATGCTGGCACCTGCCTACCAACACAGCAGTAGTCAAGGAGAAGATTCCAGCAAAAGGTTGAGCTGGGGGGAGGGAGATATTATTTGTTATTTTCAAAGCAAAAGCTTTCAACACATTTGTTGCTCTGTGTTCCCACTGTCATCCTTTCACATCCCATGCTCTCCTCCCCATCCTAAAAATCTCCTTGTCTGGAGATGGCTGCAGGACAAACACTTCAGCATCCCGCTCAGATGAGGGGCAGCCTAAACTGCAGAGATCCGTCTTACACCTCTGTCTTGATATGAGGGCTTTAATCTTCCAGATCCCTTCAAGACCACTTGATACTTTGAAATTACATCATCTAAAAAGTCATGAACAAAATGAAGCAAAATACTGTAAAAGAGATGTGTGGGAACTGCCAGACAGCAGATGCTTTCTTTCTTTCTGAAGGTAAACCTGCTGCAGCTTTAAGAGTAGCATTACAAATCATAGCTAGCTAAGAGAAGCAGTTGGGCATCCTGAATAAAACAATTAATTCCTAACATGATTAGCACATGTTACATATTTTAATGAAACTGAAATGTAAGTTTGAAAAGAGCATTTGTTGACAAGGCAGAAGAAAAAGGTTGACGTGACATTTTCTGCATAAATGAAGACTCTGAGGAAAAAAATCTGCTTTTAATGTTCATTTTTGAGATATTTCTATTGAGAAGCTATTAGCTATTCAAATGTCACTTTTATAAAAAAAAAATAGTATTCTAGTGATATGGAAGATATTGCAGATGAGCTGTTTGAAGAGCTGCAAGCCCCTAAGACATACTAAAAATTTAGAACACTTACTACTTCCTTTGAGTAAATAGGAGATTACCCAAAATTAGCACCTCAAATAATTGCTTATTGGTTAGGCAGAAACAAAAAATACACAGCAATGTATCTCTCACATAATTTTTACAGATTAATGAACTGACCATAAATGATTGATTTCTGGAGTAGACACACTGAAATAGAATAGGATTAAATTTCTGCAATTTAGCCAGTGGGATAGAAGAGCAGAGATTTTCAGAATGTAGGATTTCTGATAAAAATGGACTGCCATTCTGTTTTCCTGAATTTTTTCTTTTTTCTTTTTTCTTTTTTGTCCACTGTTTCTTTAATTTGAATAGCCTAGTAGCTCAGAGCTGTTAGCTCTGGATAGTCCCAAAAGAAAGCTGGGCTGTTAAGTCAAGATGCTGGGATCTCTCCCAGGATTTGAACATCAGGAATTAATGTGCTGAAGGAGGAGGCCTTGAAAACCCTGTGCAACCTGGGTCTGTCTATACTTCTGGGAGGTTTAAAACTCTCCATGAGGGAGAGCAACTTAGTTGGAGTTGAGAATCTCAAGGTTTTATGGCTAACAAACTTTACATCAATGATCTTGGAAACTTTTCACAAACTGACACATAAGAAGTTCTGTAAAAATATGTGTGGGAACTTCTTCACAGTGCAGTGACAGAGCACTGGCAGAGGCTGCACAAAGAGGTGGTGGAGTCTCCTTCTTTGGTGACATTCAAGATCCACCTGGATGCCTACCCGGGCAACCTGGGTTAGGGAGCTGCTTTGGTGGGAGGCTGGACTAGATGATCTCTAGGCGTCCCTTCCAAACCCTACAATTCTGTGATTCTGTGATTTTCCATGGCTTCTCAGTTAGAAAAATGGTCCTTGAAATCCAAGCATGAGCTTCGTGAAGGTACATCTTTCAGCATGACTTCCCTCTTCACCATCTCAAGACTAGAGATGCAGCAAGATCACTGACATACCGAACATACTGCATAGCAAGGCTGCCTTAGTGGCCCTGATAAGAAATTCACACTTCCAACTGTATTGCAAAAAGTGTAAAAGGTTATGCATGATAGTCCATATTCAAGATAAGGGCACTGTAAGCTTAGGGAACTCCACTGACTCCAAAATGAAATATGTATGATCTAATAAAAAGCTGTGAAGCCCACTTGATCTGGGTGAAATAATCTTTTACCAAAAATTTATGACCTTGATATTTAGATGCAGTTCCATCTCTGCTACATGTTGTCTATATTTTTGGGATAGTTACTAACACTTCCATCCTAATTTACCTGCCACCAGCTCTCAAAGCAATTTTGTTCTCCAGTCCTCTGTTTTGTTTAATTAAACTGCAAGGGCAGCAAGTCAATGAGATTTCACATTAGAGACTCCCCAGCATCAGTTGAATGAATTAGTAGTCTTGGGTACACTAAACAGTGAAACAATGTGCAGACACAATAGCTAAAATACAGAAAGCAATATAGTTGCAAAAGGCTGTATAAGGTCAGCTGTACTACTGCAATACCAGAGCTTAGTCATTCTGAACCAAATCAGTGATATAACTGTAGGATGACTTGCATAGCGTTTTTCTATCCTTACCATATCTTCTATACAAACCAACGCAATGGATCCTCCTTCTGGTGGAAGCCAGTAAATGTCACTGTGATAACAAGTATTACTAATTACATTTCTGATTGTTATTCCTTCATTCAGTACTTCTTAGTCTGTTTATGAAAGAGGTTACTCATTTTGTCAGGCTACACAAGAAAGTGTGAAGAAAGGGGAAGATTTATTAATGCTTTCATGTAAAGGGTGTCAAGTTTAATGCAGTGTAAGATGTAGGGCAAACTTACTTGCAACTTATTAGGAAAAGAATAAAAGCTTGAATAGTAACAGACTGGAGTGGGTTCTAAACAAACTGCTAGTGAAAACTTATCAAAAAGGACCCTTATTATTCACTTCATTCTAGGCTACACTTCTGCCATGAGGAAACTGCATAACACTTTGTAAGCTGCCAGATGACTCATATGCTTCATATTAAGTATTTACAGAACCGTTTATAGGCTGGAGGCATTGGATCGTAAGCTTCATTGGAGAAAAGAATAATTTCTCTCATGCTTATTACACGCCGAAAACTTTTTTTTCTATTTCAGAAATCTTCCTGCTTTTGTTAGAGATATCTTTGAAATTATTTCGTAACATGTAAGTTGTAATTTCCCTGATTTTTCCTTCCCTTTACCTTTCCCCTTACCTTTGCTGCTCTTTCTCTACTGACTTGTAACTACCACAGTACTTTCTGCATGCTCTTGTGGGAAAGAA
The DNA here is from genome assembly GCA_036925125.1 of Oreortyx pictus. Taxonomy (NCBI): domain Eukaryota; kingdom Metazoa; phylum Chordata; class Aves; order Galliformes; family Odontophoridae; genus Oreortyx; species Oreortyx pictus. Next base: position 75,031,913 of record JAUPFR010000001.1, on the reverse strand, counting down.
AAAAAAAAAAAAAAAAAAAAAGGGAACTTGCAAAATTAGGGGAAATATTCAGTAAAGATAAAAATTAGGGAAAACATTTTCTAATCACATTCACTGCAATAAGGAAGGTCCAATATGCTGAAGAAAAGAGTGTGTTGGCAACATTCTGTTAATCTTCTAACAGTACTCTGCCATTTATTGACAATTGTGGTGACATCAAGCAGCTTGTGATGCAGAAAAAGATGTATGCTCTTCCATGGCAATCCATGTGCTATGTAATGGTTCAAATATTCCTATTATTTCAAGGGATTCCAACTTCCTTGACTCAGAACATATATAAATCTTCAAGCCTAATATCATAGCTCCTGCTGTTAATGTAATTATAATAGGGATGAATTTGTATGCAAAATATATATAGTCCATTGTTTTTTTTTAAATTATTATTGTTATTTTTATTTAATTGGTAGAGATGATATTTGCTAGAAAATGCTGATGTGAAGAAATTGACACATTACAGAGTTGAAATATGCCTTCTGTCCAACTGTAGTTTAAGGATTTCTCACTTCCATGCTCTATGACCACTGTGTGCCCCATATATTGATTCTTTTTTTTTTTTATTTTCTGCAATCTAGTGGAAAAACTCCTAATAACATATATTTTGGCCCACTTCTTTTCACAAAATGATCAATTTCACCCGTACTTTTACAAATATCATCTTGTATTTCTGTACTGCCTTACGATTGAGCTTCTCTCTGGATTCTAAAGTGCTGACAACTTTTCCAAAACTAATGATTGTTTTTATTAATGTTCACAATTACTAGCATGATGAGAAACCAGTTGCTGAAGTACAACCCAGGTTGACAGAAAAACTCCCATCCTAGCCTGGGATTTCACCCACTCTCTTCACAGTACAGTGGCCTTTCACACAGTAATATGCCATCTGTTGATGGCTGGCAAAATAACACTCATCATTATCACTGCCCAACTCAACAGCTGTAGTGGTGTAATGAAATACAAAACCATTTAAGGCTCCTACTGCTGTGAGATAAATGCAAGAGGACAGCACATTTTACTCCTTACATGCAGTGATGTGTCACCTTGGAATATTTTATTATGGGTGAACAGTAGGTAAATGGAATTGAAATGCTTGTGTGGATTTAAAAAACAAAGTTTAGTCAATCTTTCATCCATCACCAAACAAATTTGAGTTTAGTAAATCTTCCAACCATCACCAAACAAATTTGGGTGATTGAAACAATCACTGACATGATTCCTTTAATTCTCACTTACACTTTCAAGAGAATCCCAGTGAATGCCTCCTGTCTTCCACCCTCAAATGAGTTTGAGATGGCCACACATAAAAGGTAAACTGGAAGGAGGAATCAGAGTTACTGCTCTGATAGCTGAGATGAAAAAGTGAGTCTTAGTCAGCTGGAGAAAGGGACTATGAGAAAAGAAAAATAAAGCCAACCCATACCTTGCAAGAAAGGATTTTATCTCTGGTGTTAATAAATGAATGCAGAATTCTTACTATTAGTAAAAAAGGTAGTCATGGAAACACAGTAACTGCAACAGAGACCCTTCAGACCACTAAGCTGATGTCCTTTGTGTGGAATATAGTTTTCATACTTCCAACCTACTTAGTAGATATTAAACTCTTGTTTTACTAGAACTTAGCTAAAAGACCAGAAACAAAGTTGCATAATTATGTGACAGATTTGGATAGATGCCAAGACAAATGTGTTTGGATTAAATACTATATAATTAGTTTTTATTCACTGTAAAGCTTTATAATTCTCTGGAATGCAGCCCCATTATTGGTAGGTTGAAATATATTCCCCTTTGGAGAATTTTGAAGGGAATATTTACCGTCATGAAATAAAGGCTTATTCTTGCTCTCTTCTGAGCTGCCTGATAAAATAGTTATGGTAATGGTTCCTTTGCCTACTTTGCCAGTAATCTCTCTGGTTTGCTTAGATTCAAACTGTATCTTCTTGGGGAGGTATTGGATGACAATTCAGTTTAAATATTAATTCTTCCTTACTCTTCTTCTGAATTCACAAAGCACATAAAGATTCTAAAAGTCACAGTGAGAAAAGCCTATTAAAAAAAAAAAAAAGAAGAAGCATAAATTGGAGGACCATCCAGGGTCTATAACGTTATGGGATTTGACCTATTAGGTAATACTTCTTTACTAATTCTTATCTTCCTAAGAAAACAATTTTAAGTGAATTAAAAGATTCATGTATATAATTTGCCTGGAACTATTAAAGGACAGAGATAAAAATAGGATAAAATTTGGAATTCTTTTGATAGAGAGAGGAAATTCTTTACAGATCAGAGAGACTGAAGTTAGTAGAAGGATGAAATACCTACTAGTCAAGTAAGATAGTACAGGGTTTTCCTGAAACAAAGGACAAAATTCCCATTTGTCCTGATCCCAGACTGTACAGACCATCACTATAGCTCCCTCAGATTTACACAATGGTTTTACACCTTTCTTTTATGGCCTCAAGCTGCATCAGGGGAGATTAAGGTTGGATGTTAGGAAAAACTTTTTCTCCCAAAGAGTGGTCAGGTCTTGGAATGGGCTGCCCAGGGAGGTGGTGGAGGCACTGTCCTTGGAGGTGTTCAAGGAATGTTTGATGTTGTACTGAGGGGCATGGTTTAGGGGGAAATATTGGTGATAGGCAGATGGTTGGACTGGATGATCTTTGAGGTCTTTTCCAACCTTGCTGATCCTATGATTCAATGACTCTACCTTGATTAGAGTGAAGTTTTTCATGGTTTTGTTTGTTTGTTTGTTTGTTTGTTTTCAGTGAATATCTAATTAGAAATTAGAGAAAGAAAGTCTCAACATCATTTGTGATTTCCAACAAGATTTACCTGAAATACTAGAGAAAAGTAGAAAATATCAATACACCTCTTGACATTTTCAAATTAACTTTTGTCAATGTTTCTGATTTTAATTTATTTTGAGAACTGACCTGCCCTCACAAAAGAAATGTTCTTCAAAGGATGTTAAACATACTGGAAAGGAAATGCAACTTATTGCTTTTTGCTGAATGAAAGGATTTGGCTAATCCAAAATGAAATATTTTATTGCCTCACTGTTGCTCTAAATGTTCCTGAAAAGTTTATTTCATTCCAACCCAGATTTTCACTCATTTCTTAACCCTTGGCAGATTCAAATCACAATGAACTTTGGTCATGAATGTGTGAACAGATTTCTTTACAGTATTAAGCTCCTCTGTCAAAATTGTTCTTTCACCATCTCCTAACCTTTCAAGCAAATGGTATTTGATAGAGCAAGAGGGAAAGGGGAGACATTCCAGACATATGAATTGGGTCAAGGAGTGAGATGTAAACACAATCTGTAGAATTTTGTGTGTCTTAGAGCTGTGCAGAAACATACAGAAAATATGCAGAACTTCACTAAAAATATTTTCTCTCTGCCAGCTTTTATCTTTTTATAATCATGTCACATACACAGGTGACATACTATCTAGTCTTATACGTAATGCTCTCAGAAAACTTCAGTCTCACAGTCATTTTGAAACCCACAGAGCAAGGACTGCCTTGGCTGAACTGTCGTATGTGGTTCAAATTTCATTTAATACATGCCATGTGAGTGACTTCTAACAGATTACGTTCCTATGGTCACTGTTATTCTGCTGGGATACAGAGCAGCATGTGGACATGGAGATACACCATATCTAAGAAATCATAGAGAAGCCTGTGCAGATTTTATTCTAAAACCAACAAACGGACTCAAAGGTCTTAGCAGAGTAATACGGAAAGATGATTTCTGTAGGTCCTGATTTTGTCTGGGCAACATACCTCCAGAAAGACATGATTTTTACAATGATCTAGGCCAAGATAATTTTATCTGTCTACTCATAACTTACAAAAAAAAAAAAAAAAAAAAGAGAGAGAAAACAGGTACACCAAAATTGAAAAAGGCTATGGGTCTTTAGGCTAGGAACAGTGTGTATCATCACAATAGCATTTTCTAAACATTTTCTGTTGCCGTGTCTTCATCATCTCAAATTGAAAACAATGTGACCTTTATTTTAGCACTACTAATATAAAATCAGGAGAATTACTTGTGAATTTCAGAAGAATGGAGAAAAGGTCTTAAAATTTCCTGAACCATAGAGATGAATGTTTTGTTTCTGGACTCTGACTTGCATTTCAGATACAATCTCTGCTTTGTCCTATTCCACCACCTTTGTGACTCAGAATTAACCTCCCCATGTATTAACTGAAATGAATAACACTTGCTATGTGGAGCTTTCTGTTTCTTTATACCCAGTGTCACTACATTGTAGCAAATAAATAGACTGATCTTTAAAATTTTACTTAGGACATTTTTTCTTTTTTTATGTTCAGACTAATTTAGATTGATGTTACAGAAGCTACCTCTGGCACTTGGAAGAAAATGCTAGGAATTCTCCCTTGTGACTAACTAAAAAATCCTTCACCACAAAATCAGGTTGCAAAACAGTTATCAGCGTAAGCACAGAACTATTAAGATGCTCACAGAACGGCAAAAAGTAATAATTTATAAATCCAAATGTGTAGCTGATTCTTTCTGATTCTGAGATGCTATAAGGACAATCAAGTGCTCTAGCAACCATAACAGAACACAGGAAGTGCAGGTACAAGGGCTGCTCAGAAGGTAATGCCTCTCATTTAATGATGTCAATCCATGGCATCAGAAGCAGATGTTGCTGGTATGGCAGTAGGGAGTTGAACCTTTCCACCTATATCCCATTACATTTTGTTGCTGTATGACAGATGGCAGCAAAGGGGCAGACTGACACAATGTTGTCTGACATGAAAACACAGATGAAGCAAAAATATGTCACTGAATTTCTCCATGCAGAAAAAATGGCAGCCACTGACATTCACTGATGCTTGCTGAACGTTTGTGGAGACTAAACAGTGGATATGAGCAGTGAGGTGGTGGGTGGTGCATTTCACCAGCGATGCCACTGTAACAGCTGTGAAGCAACGGATCACTTCTACTGCTGTAGATTGTTATGAGCGTGGCATGCAGACTCTTGCTTATTGCTAATGAAAATGCATAGCTTACGGTAGTGACTGTACTGAAAAAAACATATATGTAGTAGCTCTGTCAAATAGTCTTACTGTGCCCTTTCTATCCATTATAATTTTCATGGAAACAAATAGCAATCATTACTTTCAAAATGGACAGTGTGTATACAGATATCCACACTGCAATGATTTGCTTCCCATTGACTGATGCCCAGCTAACAGTACAACTACCTGCTGACCAACAACCCACCAGAAATGCAAGGTCTCAACCAATACCCAGCAACCCTAGACCAGTGGCTGTCTGCTGGACAACTCCCCACAGCTTTATGGAGGTGGTACAGAGAGTAACCCTTGGCCTAATTCAGGCCACTTGTCCTGGCTGTGCCCTGCCTCCTGATGCCTCTCTATAGAGGCGCCCAGTGACTTGTGACTTCCATCATTCAGCAACAACAGATGCAGCAGTGTGCTTTTAACACTGTCTTGGTTGAAACAAGGAAAACACCTAAGCAAATATTTGGTTCAACAGCATACAAAGAGCATGCTTTACTTTAAACATCTCAGTTCCACCTCTGCTACACTTACTCAAATTAAATCAATTAGGCAAAACCCACCATTTTATGAACTGGCATCAAATGATCTAAGGGGAAAATATAATTTCCACTGACATGTTTCAGTATCGGTATAATAGATACTGTAGCAGTGCTGAAGAATTTTTTGAAATATATTTCACATTCCTGCACTTGCTTGAAATAGTTCTTATCACAGGTGTTAAAATCTAGTTACAGATTATAGGTGTACAGAGATATGTGTTTGCTTAACTTTAAGTATCCAGCGATCCCTACTGAATTATTCCATTTTTTTCAGTTGAAGAAAAAACTGTTTTCTTGGGCAAGCATCTCACAGTACCAATTTTTGCTGATACAAATCCTCCATTATTAAAAATACACCAAGCTTTTAATTTTAATTGGTCTTAACTTTTGGAAAATCCTTTTATCCTTTTCTAAAAGTTTCTAAGAGTGGTCTCACTCTCATTCATGACAGTGACCTAATTGAGAGTAATGTACTCTAAATATTAAGACTAGAAATATAATTGCAACAGGAAATAATACTAGACAAAAAATATATATATCTAGGTTACTTTCAGCACCATGAGAAGTTGTCACGGTGTTATCCGCGACAGTAGCCCAAGGGAAACCGCGAAGGGAGAGAGAAAGGGAAAAGAGAAAGAAAAACCTGCCCCGTCAGTGGCCACGCGGCCGCCCCAGCAGAGCCGTGCGCTCTGGGGGGAGGGGGAGACAGAGGGAATAGATGGGTCTGTAAAAAAAAAAACAACGGCACGATCTGAGAAGGAACGGTAACTTTACTAAATCTAATAAAATTGAACAATTTTGAGAGAGAGAGAGAGAAAGTTTCCAAACCAGAAACTGGGAGCTTACGTTAGGGAGGAACGGCAGGGGAAGCACACGTGCTGAATTTTTCACCGCAGCCGAGAGCGCGCCGAGAGCCGCGCAGGGCCTCGCGTCCGGTGCCCAGCTCCGCCCCTCTGCTGCTCCCACTGCATTAACTCCTTCACTGCCTGCATGATGTTCTGATGTGGAATACCGGCATCAAAACCACAAAACCACAACATTCCACCCCTTATTCCACATCATCACATCATGCTTAACACATATCTATATAGAACCAAAAACAGTAATAACGTAAATTACATACAAACATATCTATACATATATATATATACATGGAATCACAGACTGCACTCCCCCAGCATCAAATTCCCTTGTGGTACACACTGGACGTCCCCATTTTTATCCATTACCCACCAGGTGCACCCAGGTCCCTGTGCAAAGACAGTTCCACGGAGGGGTTTGCCCTTTCCAGAGGCTGGAAGGACCCAAACCGCTTTTCCCAGCATGCTCTTCACATGTACTACAGGGACCTTGTCTCCCTCTATGGTCTTTAGGGCGCTGGATTGTGTAGGACCATCTCGGTTGACTGATCCCCTAGTGTTGACCAACCAGGTGGCTTCTGACAGATTTTTCTCCCAATGCTTAAATGTTCCCCCACCCATTGCTTTCAGTGTGGTTTTTAACAACCCGTTGTAGCGCTCGATCTTACCAGCAGCTGGTGCATGGTAGGGAATATGATAGACCCATTCAATGCCATGTTCTTTGGCCCAAATATCCACCAGTGAATTTTTGAAATGAGTCCCATTATCGGACTCAATTCTTTCTGGGGTTCCATGTCGCCATAGGATTTGCTTCTCTAAGCCTAAGATGGTGTTTCGGGCAGTAGCATGGGGTACTGCATATGTTTCAAGCCACCCGGTGGTCGCCTCCACCATGGTGAGCACATAATGCTTACCATCACGAGTTCGTGGCAAGGTGATATAATCAACCTGCCACGCCTCCCCATATTTATACTTCTGCCATCGCCCTTCCTGCCAGAGAGGTTTCATCCTCTTGGCTTGTTTAATCATGGCACATATATCACAGTCATGGATAACCTGTGCGATGGTATCCATAGTTAAGTCCACCCCTCGGTCTCTAGCCCACTTATAGGTCGCATCCCTTCCTTGATGGCCTGAGGTCTCATGGGCCCATCGAGCTAAAAATAACTCTCCTTTGTTCTGCCAGTCCAAATCTATTTGAGACACCTCAATCTTGGCAGCTTGATCTACCTGATGGTTATTTCTCTGTTCCTCAGTAGCTCGATTCTTGGGCACATGCGCATCTACGTGACGCACCTTTACACCCAACTTTTTTGTTCGGACAGCAATGTCTTTCCACAGTTCCGCAGCCCAGATGGGTTTACCCTTCCGTTGCCAGTTATTTTGTTCCCACTGCTGCAACCATCCCCATAAAGCATTTGCCACCATCCAAGAGTCAGTATAAAGATACAGCATTGGCCACCTCTCCCGCTCAGCCACATCTAAGGCCAGTTGGACAGCCTTTACTTCCGCAAATTGACTCGATTCTCCTTCTCCTTCAGTGGCCTCTGCTACTCGTCGTGTGGGGCTCCACACAGCAGCCTTCCATCTGCGATGTTTCCCAACAATACGACACGATCCATCAGTAAAGAGGGCATAGGTCTTTTCATTTTCTGTTAGTTCGTTATACGGTGGGGCCTCTTTTGCGCGTGGTACCTCTTCTGCTGGTGGTGTTCCAAATTTCTTGCCTTCTGGCCAGTCCATGATCACCTCTAACATGCCTGGACGGCTGAGGTTTCCCATCCGAGCTCGCTGTGTAATCAGCGCAATCCACTTACTCCAGGTGGCATCAGTAGCATGATGGGTGGAGGGAACCTTTCCTCTGAACATCCAGTTCAGCACTGGCAGTCGAGGTGCCAGCAGGAGCTGCGTCTCAGTGCCAATTACTTCAGAGGCAGCCCGAACTCCCTCGTATGCTGCCAAAATCTCCTTCTCAGTTGGAGTGTAGCACTCCTCCGAACCCCTGTACGCTCTGCTCCAAAATCCCAGGGGTCGGCCTCGGGTCTCCCCAGAGGCTCTTTGCCACAGACTCCAAGTGGGACCTTTCTCTCCAGCAGCAGTGTAGAGGATGTTCTTTACATCCTGTCCCATCCGTACTGGCCCCAGGGCAACAGCACGGGCTATCTCCTGTTTAATCTGCTCAAAGGCCTGCTGCTGCTCAGGGCCCCATGCAAAATTATTCTTCTTTCGGGTCACCTGATAGAGGGGGCTTACTATGAGGCTGTAGTTCGGGACATGCATCCTCCAAAAGCCTACTACACCGAGAAAAGACTGTGTCTCCTTTTTGCTAGTGGGTGGTGACATGCTGGTGATTTTGTCAACCACATCTCCTGGGATGTGACGACGCCCATCTTGCCATTTTACTCCTAGAAACTGAATTTCTTGGGCAGGTCCCTTCACTTTGTTTCGTTTGATAGCAAAACCAGCACCCAGGAGAATTTGGATTATTCGCTCTCCTTTCTTAAAAACTTCTTCTGCTGTACCACCCCACACAACAATGTCGTCAATGTACTGGAGGTGCTCAGGTGCCCCACCCTGTTCCAGTGTGGTCTGAATCAACCCATGGCAAATGGTTGGGCTGTGTTTCCACCCCTGGGGCAGACGGTTCCAGGTGTACTGAACACCCCTCCAGGTGAAAGCAAACTGTGGTCTGCACTCTGTGGCCAAAGGAATAGAGAAGAATGCATTGGCAATGTCAATAGTAGCATACCACTTGGCTGCTTTTGACTCCAGTTCATACTGCAGTTCCAACATATCTGGCACAGCGGCGCTCAGTGGGGGTGTGACTTCATTCAGGCCACGGTAATCTACTGTCAGCCTCCATTCTCCACTGGCTTTACGCACCGGCCATATGGGGCTGTTAAACGGTGAGTGGGTTTTGCTGATCACTCCCTGGCTTTCTAGCTGACGGATCAAATTATGAATGGGGAGCAAGGAATCCCTGTTGGTGCGGTATTGCCGTCTGTGTACTGTTTTGGTAGCAATTGGTACCTGCTGCTCTTTTACTTTCAGTACCCCCACAACAGACGGATCTTCTGACAGGCCAGGTAAAACAGACAGCTGCTTAATGTTGTCTGCATCTACAGCAGCTACTCCAAAAGCCCATCGGTATCCCTTGGGATCCTTGAAATGTCCCCTTCTGAGATAATCAATACCGAGGATGCATGGAGCCCCCTGTCCAGTCACTATAGGATGCTTCTGCCAGTCTTTACCAGTGAGGCTTATTTCTGCCTCCAACACAGACAATTCCTGAGAGCCCCCAGTCACTCCAGAAATATAAATCAATTCTGTCCCTTTATAACTCGAGGGCATTAGAGTGCACTGTGCACCGGTGTCCACCAGTGCCTCATATTTTTGTGGCTCTGATGTGCCAGGCCATCTAATCCACACAGTCCAATACACTCTGTTATCCCTTTCCCCCCCCTGGCTGAGGGCAGGGCCCCTCTATTGGTTACCTGCGGAGACTGGAGCAATTTCGTTGGTGGCTGATCTCTGCTGTAATTCTCTCACTCGTGCTCGTAGTGCAGGGGTGGGTTTTTTATGCCACTTCTTCATGTCCTCTCCATTTTCTCGTAAGAAGCTCCACATGGACACACGTGACATGAAGTTACTGCTGTCATTTGCTCGAGCAGAGAGGCGGTTGCCTTTGATGGCTGAGACTTTCATCAGTTTGATCAGCTCCTTCACCAGATTCTTTGGGTCATCCTCGTCTTCATCAGGTGTTTCTGACACTGATGCAGATACATCCCTGTTCATCAGCAAGGACAATTCCTCCAATATGATTTTCAGTATCTTCTTTATTTCACCGACTTCTCCTGCTACCGTTGATACAGCTGCAATGGAAACGTGTGATGGCGGAAGTTGCTGTTCAAAGTTTTGAAGTGTAGTAATCACTTCATGAAATGGGAGTCTTCTCTCTCGGCCCTCGAGTATATTAAACGTCGCTACCAGTGTACTTGCGTACCTTTCTGGTGCTGTTTTTGAGAGCTTCCGATATACATCAGCTTTACACCATACTTTCTCAGGATCACGGTCCTGGTGTGGATTGTTAGGGACGAAACTAGGATCGTACAGCATCTCTACTACAGCCATTTCTCTCAAAAATTGGATGCCCTTCTCCACAGTATTCCATCTTTCCACCTTAGGCTCCAGATCGTCTTTGTAGGGAAATCTCTCCTTTACAGCCACTAGCACTCGTTCCCAGAGGGTAGCAACTCCACTCAGACATCTACTAATCCCTCTGTCGATAGCTGGGTCTCGAGCAATGCTTCCCAGTTGGCGGGCTTCGTTGCCATCTAGGGACACGCTGCTGGCGCCGTTGTCCCAACACCGCAGCAACCAGGTAACAACAGGTTCATCCGAGCGCCGTACAAACTCCTTTCTTGAACCTTGGATTTCAGTCATCTTTAGGGGCCGACGAATAGTGGTAATGGTGATTTCTTCATTATCACTGTCCTCTCCATGTCTCACACTTTTCTTAGTGGCCTTTCTAGGTGGTGGTGGTGGTGCTGAGGAGGGCCCCTCACCTGGGTCTTCTTCTTTCTCATCACGGTCCTCTCCATGTCTCTCACTTTTCTTAGTGGCCTTTTTAGGTGGTGGTGGTGGTGGTGGTGCTGAGGAGGGCCCCTCACCTGGATCTTCCTCTTTTTTCTCTGCTTCTTCTTCTTTCCGTTCTAGTCGTGAGGACACTCGTTTCCATTTCTGGCCTTCCACAGGGGCAACCGACACGGATGCCGGTGCTTCCTGTGATTGGTCAGGTTTAATCTTGAGGTTTCCATTTTTGCTTTGGACCTCGGTTTGGAAACCATTTCTCTCCAAAACATCAATTATAGCTCGATAAGCACAAGCCAAGCCCCAAACAATCCGTTCCTTCTCAGATCTTCCTGAGTCACATGACTCCTTACCTAAACACTCACTGAATTTCTCAGGATCCCGCAGGTGCTCAAGATCAAAATCACACAGCACCGGGGGTCCCCATGCTTCTAATTTCTTTCCTAATTTTTCCCACCTTCCCTGCCATTCAACACTCTCTGGTTTTGGGGAAAGCTTCCTACACAGGATGTAAATTACCATTGCACAGAGTACATTCAGGAAAATGGATAACACAGTTGCCAGGCTGACATCTTGAACGTAGGTAAAAACCCAAAAGGAGTACCTGGAAACCAATCCAAATGCCGTATAATCTGTCACATTAGCCAGGGTGTTTAGGCAGGAGGGAGGTAACCCCATCAGCACACTAAAGCAGCTGTATGCATATACGACTCCGGTGCTGAACATGAGGAGCTTAAAGAGACGCCAACATGCTCTAAGGTACATGAAAACCCTTAGTCCACTTAGCACCAGTTTTACAGTGGAGTACAAACACTGCATTGCCCGCATTCTCCACCAATAAATGTCACGGTGTTATCCGCGACAGTAGCCCAAGGGAAACCGCGAAGGGAGAGAGAAAGGGAAAAGAGAAAGAAAAACCTGCCCCGTCAGTGGCCACGCGGCCGCCCCAGCAGAGCCGTGCGCTCTGGGGGGAGGGGGAGACAGAGGGAATAGATGGGTCTGTAAAAAAAAAAACAACGGCACGATCTGAGAAGGAACGGTAACTTTACTAAATCTAATAAAATTGAACAATTTTGAGAGAGAGAGAGAGAAAGTTTCCAAACCAGAAACTGGGAGCTTACGTTAGGGAGGAACGGCAGGGGAAGCACACGTGCTGAATTTTTCACCGCAGCCGAGAGCGCGCCGAGAGCCGCGCAGGGCCTCGCGTCCGGTGCCCAGCTCCGCCCCTCTGCTGCTCCCACTGCATTAACTCCTTCACTGCCTGCATGATGTTCTGATGTGGAATACCGGCATCAAAACCACAAAACCACAACAGAAGTAAATACTGTTTTTTTAAATAATTCTGAGAATTACTTATTCATGAAAATATCAACATTTTCTTTTTGTAGTTTGAATTTAAATAGTGAGAACTTAGCCACGGGGAAAAAAATTAAGCATAATTTACCATGTTAGACACATCTTATATCTGAGTATAGCAAAGTAGCACAATCTTTCAAAAAGGGTAAATATGATATGCTTGGCAAAATTTCCATTTTAATGACACTCACATTATCAGAAAATCAAAATATATCAAATTAAGAAAGTGATCTAGGGTAAACCACACTGTTCTTTTATTAATGATATTTAAGTAGTGATTACTATTAAAATATAGATAAGTATGATTAATATTCTAATTATATTATTATTGTTTACTACAGTTTTTTTACAGTAGCATGAAATTCCACTTGCCAACCACAGTCCCTCCAGACTACTCCTAATACTCCTATTGCCTAATGATGTTCTTTTTCTTGAGTGGATAATAGTTATTAACAAAATATAATATAATGCATTAAGACTGTAATTTTAAAGATTCCAGAGACAGAAGCTTAGAAGTGAAATGTTCAGCTCTGCCCACACTCACCCTTTTGGTTGGAAATAGAAGTAGTAGCTGAAGAAAGACACAGACTGTTTACATGCAAGTTACTATAAAATTTTTAATCCATACACTTCCAGATTTCAGGGATTAAAATCTAAACTTTCAAGTTATTAGTATTCAAAGTGTCATTTATTGAAGTGTGAACCATATCATATGAATGACAAAGCTATAAAAGTCCATTTAATTCTTCTCTATTCTTCCATAACATTCCGAGTCATTTCAAATAAAATATGCATATGACAGCATTCCTGAAAAGAGACAACATTAGAATGGAGAGCCACCACTATTAATAAAATTCAGGGTGGAAGTGGAATGTGATGCGTATATTATAAAAAGGGGTTTCAGGTAAATATATACAAAAATTTTCCATCACTTCAAAGTTATTACTTTTTCTATTGCTCTATTATGTAATATATTTATTTTCATGTCCACAGTCAGAAATTCCATTGATTTTATACTGTTATTAAAACAGAGAGTTCAAAATAGATTGGGATACTACAGTAGCTACTACCACAGTTCTCCTGGGACCATGCCCTTGCCAGAACGGTTCTTTTACTACTGTAATATGCCATATTCTGAACACCAGATAGTTTGGACAGGCACACACTCACCTGTACCTTCTACAAGGACATTGCAGTTTTTGCATCCTCGCCTGTTGTTTCAGAGCATCTCTGTAAAAGAGTTTCCCAGGAAAGAAAGACTGCAGACAGAAGCCCAAAGAGGCAAAAGAAAGGACTTCAGGACTTTTGTCAGACTCTAAACTATGAAATTATAACCAAATAATGTGGTCAGACATTGCATAGCTCATGAAAATAATTAAAAATCCAGTGGTATGGAAACTATTTTTATTCCAGGTATATACTGCATTGCCATGGTTGCAGTCACCTTCATTTGAAGCCATGCTAATATGGATGCGGAGCAGAGTAACTTTTTTTCATAGAAGACTATGAAATCATGGTCAGTTAAAGAGAGACTCTGTAATAATTTAAAATCAATTTACATTATGAGAGATACTGGACTTCACTGCAACCTCATTTATCACTGAATGAAGAGAGATAATATTCTGCCTTATCAGGTGTACTACTTCAATTATTTGACATAAATTGCAAAGCTTTAGCTAGTTCTAGATTTCCTCTGATGTATGAGTTAGGAAGAACAGTAATTATTAATAACCTGAGAACTGATAATTTTTAATTAAAATTCCGTAAACACATGACTCACAGAAACAAAAATTTAGAAGAAGACTCTACAGATGATTGGGAGAGTAAAATGGATAAATTACATTAGAAAAATCTCAAGAAAATAGTTCTACACTGTCAAAGACTTGGACATTTAAACATTTCTACAGAGGGAGAAGTCAAAAGTAGAAGCATTGGGTACAAATAAAACTTGCTTTCTGTACCACCAGGGAAAAGAAAGCATTAAATGTCCTGTAGCTGATCTCATTTTCTTGCATGCAACTGAAGGAAAACAATTGTGAATCAGCTTCAGCACTATCTCATGCCATGAATGTAGAATGTCTGAACCTTGTCATTTTCTTCCGTGGAATTTGTGACAATTTGTTCTTCCCTGACATCTCTCACATCTGAAGATGCACAACACTTCAACAGATTTCCACAGCAGCCTTCTCTCTAGCAGTCCCATAAAATGTTCTCACCTACTGACACAAAATCATGACTGGCTAAGGGTAAGCTTAATTGAAAGCAACTTTGCCTATCAAAATCCTTTACATCTCCACCTGCAAGGCCATTCAGAACTCCTTATTCAATTAGTTTTCTAATATTTAAACAATATGTCCTGAATTACTACAAAAAATAAAGGCCATCACAATCATTTAATAAAGTAAGCATTACGCTGGATCTTTTTTTTTTTTTTCAGTTTGAAAGTGAAAATAAAGTCAAAAACTATTGAAAAGTTCTGACTGATCTCATTCATCTTGAGATTTTAGCTCTTAAAAGCTTCCATGATTTTAATTTTGTTATTCCAATTGGAGATTTTGGAAAAAAGAAATCATTAGAGGACACAAAAGCCACCTCTTGGCAAAAAGCTTCGGCTTTTTGAATGGATATCTGATCTTAAGCAGATATGTACATCATCACTTGACAGAAAATGTTTTTACCACTTCCTCTTCAACTTAATCCTTTCTTTTAACCAAATTAGGAGGGTTTACATTGTCAGAACAGAAATGATTTTTACCATGGTTTCAATCAGTACATCATAAAAATCTAACTCCATCCTTTCTGCCTCCTATTATTGGTCTAAATATTTGTAGCATTAACTAACATTATTTCTGTTTAGAAACTTTCTCAGACAAAGTTTATATGTGATAAATAAAGGTTCAACTTTTCAGTGAAGCAAAAGCTTTGCTGGATATTTAGGACAAAACAATTAGACACATTATTTCTTCTTTGCCTACTACTGAGCTTTAATCTTCATAAGCAAATGGATGACTGGATATAATTTTCTTCTATTTATCTATCTATCTATCCAGAAGAAATATTTCAGGATATTTTCTTAACTCTGAAATTGTTAGTTTTACAGGAAATATTTTAAAATTAATGCTTTCTGCAAAGGTGGGATAGGCAGAGCTTATCCTGTGAAGGCAAAGGAACAGGGAGAAGGGCCATATATTGCACAGAGCAGAGATGCAATAGAGTTGCCAGTTTTAGAGTAGCACATTGAAAGTCTGTTCAGCTCCTGCTTGGATTATCAGTAACCTATAGGTCAGTCACTAGTGTCATAGGAGGAAACAGATACATGATCTTTGTTACTTTCTGAGAATTTGCAATTGACTGTGGAACTTGAATACCATCAATACCTTTTTTCTGAGTGTGGGTGGTAGCTTAGGAATTAAGACAACATGAACGCATAGGAAGTAACCAAGGGCAAATGGCAAAACCAGATTAGCTTTGAGGAGTCGAAATGCTGTTTTTCTCCAAATGGAGAAAGGGGATTTTACTCAAATTTTTAAATAAATAGGTTAGTTTGCACGTACCTTTCAGTCTTTAGGTCACACTGGACAATTTGAAAATAAAAAATATGTTCTTACCTAAATTCCTAATCCTTCAGACTCACGGAGAGATCAACTACATCATTTTTACATTCTTATTTTTCAAAGTGGAACAGTGTTTTGAAGGTTCCCTTGTGAACTGAACATTTGACATGTCAGGAAAAATGCAGGGTAGGCCCTCATCTGGATGGTATTTATCCTTATCACACTAAGTATTTGACTTCTCAGCATAGATGATTTTTTATTTTTTACTTCAAAGGGTAGCTCCACTGGCTTAGTATGGAGTTAAACTTACACTGCTATGTCATGGATAAGAAAAATCTGATTCATTTAGACTAGCAGTTTTAAAACTGTACTGCTGTAGTTATTCTGAAATAATGTTTCCTTCATAACAAAACTCACACAAAGCACATTAATATCCCCAGTTTTTTGAACACTGAGTTGTAATTTGAATAAGATGCAAATAGCTACATCCCAAGAAAAGAAGAAAACTAGACAGCCTTTATATTTTACAGCACAAGGTTGAAATTAAATGTGCCATTTTTCACGAAAATATTGTTTCCCATTACTGAAGAGAAGTGATGGGCCTGAGGGCCTCATGCATTACAAATCTCATGTGCTTTAAATTGCTAGTAAATCACTTGCGTTTTTGCCTTTAGTAGTTTCTGCCTAGCTCAGCGTTTATTGCTTACAGCTGAATATAGCCACCTAAATCATCCATCAAATTTTTATAACCTACTGTAGCTTCCTATTTCATACACCAAGGAATTGACATATTTTCAGAATGGGAATGGGTGAGCACATTCTAAACATACAGAGTAGTATTATACATGCAGGTTGATGAGGTGTTTTTAATAGCACAGCAAAGAACACTAGAATTTCAGACACCAAAGGCTTGGGAAGTTTGCACTCACCCTTAGCCATAGAGATCCAGCGCTAGACATTCCAGGACAAATCGTCCCCACAGTGTTAAACTGTCAGCTTTAGTGTTGCTAGCATTGCACTGCTTGCCCCACAGTTCCTTCTCTCAGAGGCCCCCCAAAATAAATAAGACAAAGCTTCACCACACAATGATAGAAACTCACATGGACACTGAATACCAAACAATCATATCTGCATCTGTTTTGTATGCAGGGCCAAGATTTTGCCTTGCTTAAACATTATATTATCTTGTCAGTACTCAAACACGAGCCAAAGTCACTCACTAGATGTAAAGTTTCTTGTGGCTGGAGATAGCACAATGACTATTGTTAATGTTAAAAGCTCAGAGAATGTAATATCCTTGAAAGAAATGAACAAATACAGCGCTGGATAAAATTCAGTCCTGTTAAAGAGGCTCACTTCTCTCTATTCATTTATCAATATGATCCAAATTGTGGATTTCTGGAGCATGATAGAGTGTTAAATAGTTAAAATTCTAAAGTTTCAAAACCTGTATTTTGCCAGGATCAAATTTGATGTAGTGTTCATAGATGTAATTTAGCTTCATCACTTGCTGTTGAAAGCCCTCTTGCAGTATATTTGCTTGGGATCCATCCAAGATAACTTAAAACCATCCAGATTATAGGCTTATTACAACAGTATTTGATCCAAATTCCTAAATTTGATTCTTTTCCACGTCAAATTGCACACTGCCCTTGCAATAAAGCAGTTTAATTCAGAACTGCCTTTTGCATTATTACTCCAACTCTTTTTCAACAAGTAAATCAGTGTAAATTTTTTCAGAAAATTTTGTTACAAACTCCATTTTAAAACCTCATCTATTCATTCTTTATAAGATGTCTTTTCATACTGTGTTAAAATGCTTTTTTTCTTAGGATGGAAAACTAAATGCATAACTCAATGGAACTTTCCATGCTTCTGTTTGAAGGCAGTGATTTTTTCAAGCACACTGCCTCCTTATGTATACTTCCTTTCTGTAAAGCATAATCATGTCCTATTTGCTTTGAATTGGTAAAAAATTCCAACAGGAATTACAGAGATTTTATATCCCTTAGAGCATTCTTTTTTATTACTGTGAGAAGAAATTCAGGTCAAATCCTACTAGTTCATACTTGTAAATCGCTGTTATGTTTACTGGAATGACTTATATGCAGAACAGAATTTGATTTCTCTTTACTGAAATGGTAGAATTTCAATCATTTTCCAAATGTATATTTCTTCAAAATTTCTCTAGCTCTGTATAATATCCTTTAAACTTTAGAAATGCATAAAAAGATGACAGCCAGGAAAACCTTAAGTCAAAAGGTACAGTACATACAATTAGTTAACACAGTACTTACTCCTCGATTTACACCACCTTTCAACAGTTAGGAACAGTATATTTGGTATTTATCCAGCTCCTGCTCACTTATCCAAGAAGAGCAGCCCTGTCAGGGAGATCTATGCTTTTCTGTGCATTTTTTTAACTCTTTTACATATCATAAGAGTGAAAAAATTGTTTGAGTTCTACCTCACTCAAGGTGTTGGTCAGGAAAGGGTTGGAAATCTGATACTCTAATTAACACCACTTTTGAAGTTTCACACAGCTCTTCCAGAAAATATTTAATAATCAGACTTATACAAAGGAGGGATGCAATTTTACTTTATGTTATTTCATTATTTCATCAACCATACTCTGTTTATTCCCTGTGAAATGCAAACACCAAATATTAAAACAAAAGAATAAAAAACAATCACCCCCAAAACAGAGGAATTCTAAAGTAAAATATTTGGATACTTTGCATAGCAGATTAAGGATCGTAACTTCTAACATTCCCGTAGCTTTTAAAGTTGTTCACATCTAGGCTATATTCCAGAGCAATCAAACTAGAGGTTCCCATCCATTAGCCCAGATATTGTAAAAACAATAAGGGGGTTAACTCATTGTCATTCAATTGATCTGTCCTTTAGATACTATTGGAATAAATATTTAATGGATATCTAGTTCTACTGCAAATACACTATATGTAGAGTTTATAATCATCGCTATTCATTAATCAGCTTCAGATCAGTATTAATGAATCATTATTTATCAATTAATCATGTTTGCCTGATTATAAATGCAAATACACATTGACTGCTATTAACCAGGTAACAGTTTATAATAAATTATTATTAACTACTAAAACTAAAAAAAAATCTTTCTTTGCAAAAGAACAGTTTCCACATTACTCAAAACTTATTTCACATTTATTTTCCTGCCATAATTTACAGTAGAGAACCTCCACTCCCAACTATATGGTCTCCGATTTTTCAGTGCACAGTCTGTTTGGCTCAGGATTTACATGTCACAAAAAATCTCTTTTCTCCTTACTTCTTTGAATAGACAGTGATACACTGCAACTAACTAACTAACTAAATTCTAAAAGCAAGCACTAAGTCCATACTTCAGTGGTTGAGTGAAGCCCTTGGCGTACTCCAAGTAGCTGAGAATCACTTCACAAAATTCCAAGATATCATCAGTCAAGGCCCTTCAGAATTCTTTTTTGATCTTCTGGCACACACTTTTAGCCTTACAATTCTCAGTATTGAAGAAATATCTACAGAAGTGATAATGGGATACCTAAGAATTAGGAGCCCTTTTCATCATACTGACCACTACCATCCAGTCAGAGGAAATTTATGCTCAAATGACATTGCAGATTAGTTTCTGGAGAAGCGGAGAATATCTGTTCTTTCTATGCAGATCTATATTTTTGCATGTGTATCCTAATGTGTAGAAAACTTACCAAGAAATACTATCTCATTTGCACTAAGCATGATAAAAAAAATAAACGTTAAGGGATCATTACCATATTTTAGTTCAAACTGCTTTTACTTACTAAACTTCTATCAGACAAGATAAAAACAAAAGACAAAACAAAGCAATAAGATTGGGAAGTCTATGACTCCAGAAGCCAACACAGTATTGAAATTTAGAAAATGTATATCAATGCTTCACCTTTTAATATGTTACATTAAAATGTATGAATATATGCAATTCGTTGTTATTGAAAAACTTTGAGTTATTAAAAAAACACAGAAGAGTGAATGATCTATTGATTTGGAAAACAAAGTAAAACAAAATAAACTGGCAAACAAGCAATAAACAAACAAACAAACAAAAATCACACATAAAATAACCAAATTTTCTCAAAACAAACTCCCATTTTTAGTTGATTTCTTACAGATGAAATAAACATTTAAATGATCCTGAGCCGAATACGATAGGTAGTTAATGACACATGAAGCAACAGTGATCATCAAATCTCCAGTTAACTAATTTTTAATTTTACTTTGTCTTATCTTTTGCTTCAAGTAATAGAAATACTACAGACTCTGATACTTCATCTGTTTTTCAGGTAATCACAGCTTTTCTGGCTATATTTTCATTCAAATACATTAAAAAAAAGAAATAAAGAAAATAAAATGTCAACGGTTTATCGGGCCGGATCGGCCCGGTTCCATGACGATTGGTGTGGGGGACCCACAGACCCACGCCCCAGGAAAGGGGAAAGGGGAAAGGGAAAAGGAAAAAGGGAGATGGGCCTAGAAACAAAACAGCGGCAACGATCTGAGGAGGAAAGCTAATTTACTAAATAAGATATCAGAAAGTAAAATAACACAATATAATACAATATAATTGGAATTGAAGCTAATAAATCAAAGAAAATGAGCAATAGAGAGTGTCCGATAAACCGAAGGCCTTACGCTAACGCTGAAGGCGAGACGGCAGCGAGCACCCACTGCTGAGTCGATCCCAAAGGAAAGAGAGTGTCCCGTGACCGCAGAGAGTTTTTATCTTTTCCCTCTGAGCGGAAATAACATAAAAAGGCAAAACATTGCAAAGTCCTCTGGGGAATGTAGTTCTTCTTCTCTTCTGTGACGGGGTATACCCATAACTATCAATGATACACAGAGCTGGAGTATCAACTCTTTAACTCTTAATGCACTACATGATGTTATGATGTGGAATTCCAATGCCAAAAATCATAAAACCATGACATAAATCAACTCAGAAGGAATTAGTGTGCTTGGTCCACAGATGGTATAAATCATTGCAGCTTCACTGTCTTCAGTGGAATGACACCAATTTATAGCAGCTGAGGATTTGGCTCCTGGAGTCAAATTAGGAGCCAGATGAGCACAATAGGATGCAAAAAGAAGGCATACTGTTGCCATAAATTTATTCAAAGGCTCTTCACATTTCGATGATAATCTCTGTGTAGAATTCAATTAGCATTGCTGTTTCTACTCATAAAATATACGTCCTTCCTGAATAATCTTTTCTTATTCTTTTACACTAACCCAGAGGCCAGATCTTACAGCTGCTACAGAGGCTAAATTTGACTGATTTTACAATGTGCATTCAGTATATAAGGTATAGTATTTGAATATCTGTACTAAACAATTAGATCTCAGAAAGCAGTCTGAAAAGAATGGAGTGCAGAATACCTCAACCTCTCTCAAGTTCAACTTACAGTGGTGTCTTACTGCAGTTACCTTATTTTTGCTTTTTATCAGTTCCTTTTTATTTCATGCTATATTTTATGCACTCTTTTTCTGAGGTTATACTAAAGTGCATCCTTCTGTGTGCCAAAAATATACTATAAAGCAATATATAAATGATATTTAGAAGAGTCAGAATCAGGTAGCTATATACCGTATGTTAACACTGTCAAAAAGTGAAAGAAATTTACAGAAGCCACTTTTAAAATCATTTGTTGTACAGTATGCAAGAATGTCATTAAGAACGTCATTAGAATTCTCAATATATACGATATTTAAAAGTAAGAGGCAGAAACAGCAATAGGTCTTTATTTTCTCATGTTTTTCCCTGCCTATTTAGTTTTAACATCTAGTTTGAACCAGTTGAATGAGTCAACAGCCTATGAGAAGCAGTAATGGTGACCAAACAATTGTCTCTTCACTGTCCTTCCTGGGCTGAGAAGTCATAGCAAATGCAAATGTTGGTTTGCATTCCTTCCTAAATACTACAGTTAAATACGTTATGTAGATGCTAAATTAAGACTCAGTTTCCTGTCTACCCTAGTGATATATGCATTCTGAAAATGTCTTTCTTTTTCTAAAGTATTCTATGTACTCAGAAAGTGTTGCAGAATTATACTGTAGAAAGTAGAGAAAACATCTGTTCCTTGTGCCACTCAAGTAGTCAATTTGAGGTACACAGCGTGTTTGGCCTTTTTCCAATCACAGCTCAGTTTTCATCTTTACACTCTGCTTGTGCGGCTTTCTTTCCATCCTTTTTTTTCACAGTGCTCAGAAGACAATATGTACCTGGTCCATCACCTTTCTTTTCAAATACATATTCTGCATCCTAACTAATACACTGACATGAATAATAAAAGTACTAATTACCAGAAGCCTCTGGACACGACCTTACAGCATTAGAAAGGAAGATTTAGCAGCAATTTTATGTCAAACATGTATGTCTGATCACTGTCCATTTACTAAATTTTCAGTTGAGAAGGTGTCTACATTTACATTCTACAGAACATGGAGCTGGTTGTGAATGGATAACCACAGTAAACAACAACCAGTAACCAGATTTCTAAGTCCTTGGGTTGGGAAATTATAAAACTTAAGATTTCAAAAGAAACCAAAAGATTTTTAGGACATGACTAGGACCCTGCAACACAGGATATTTGACTGTTAAAGAGAAAACAGAACACAAACTACAGTATTTTGTCCATCAAGGACAGAAAGTTATGGTATACTGCAAAACATCTGCCTAACATGAAAGCTTCAGAAGAATATTTTTATAGCCAAAAATGAAAAATATGAAGAAAAAACATTATAAATAAATAAGCAGGATAGAGTTAATTTTCCAAAAGGAAAAATAATTTAATAACTGATAGTGCAGGAATTAGCTATCAAAGTCATAAACTTTGATGAACTCAATAAGATTTTCTGCTTCCTATTACCTGATCAACAAAATCTCAGAAATACTTTAATCATTGAATACTAAATTCAAATCTCTGATTTGAAGGTGGAAACTGTCATTTGCTTTTGTGGTTTTTAATTTTTCATAACGTCTGATTTACATTCATCATATCCAATCTTATAATTCTGCAAACACAGCAAAACCTTACAAAATTTGCATGCTAATTTATGCTAAACAAGCAATCAAAGTGAACCACTGTTTTTGTTCCATGCTATTGACTTTGAAAGTGGCCAGCCAATTCAAAATGAATTGCAGCAAGTGCTAGATGTTTTTCCCTGGTCTGAATTTCAATTTGCTTTTTCAATCCTATATCAGAAATTGTATTTTTGATCATGTTTCTGACAATAGCTGTTACAAACATGGGTAAAGAGCTACTTTATCAAACAAACTGGTGGTAAACATGTGTGCTCTGGCCTCCATTTTTCAGTGTCTGTGGCCATTTAAGTCTGTACAAAATGAGTATGATGAAACTGCTTCATTTTGGCAGAACTTGATCCTGACACTGCTTGGCTGACAGTTTTCAAACAGAGATTTGAGCATGTTTTCTTCCCATCTGTTTCTTCAGGCGCTCAGGTGTCTTCAACAAACACAAAGACATTCATTTTGGTATTTATTTATGCATGTATGTTAAACACTAAGAATAGGACCTACATTTTAGTTTTCACTTCTTCATATAGCTTTTTTAATTTCTTTTTTTTTTTACGAGAAAAATTGAAGACAAAAATCCAATTTCCAACAACTAAAGCTTTAATCCCATGCCAACCTCTAAGTAAATTTATTCTACCAGCCCTGTCTACAAACATGGAAAGAAATCATAGGAGAACCTAAGGACTTTCTCTTACATGGACTGAAAATTGAAAAAAAATATCTCCCAATTTGAACTCCCTTAACTGGAATGTTTGCCTGAAGAATGTTCAACAGTCGTATTTGATTATTTCTATCTGATATTACTCATTCTTATCCACATTATCTAAGGAGCTTGGAAAGACTAAAGCTGGAAAATGAATTATTTGCAAAAAACATTCATGACTCGAAGTCAGGGGAAGATCTGAGTCTTCTATTTTGCTCCAAAAAGCTGTAAGTAGATCTCACCAAAAAAAAAAAAAAAGGATTAAAATAGGCAAGGAAATAAATATTATTTATTATTTATAAGCAAAGCCATACATAATACGTCAAATAATATTTCATTATTGCAAAATCAGTTTTCCATAGGTCTGTGTTTTGATCATTTGTTAATTTTAAAACAGGAATTTTCACACCTTGACAAGCTTCCTCTCATTTATTAAGTTATAATTAAGCTGAATTCTGAAATGAAAATAAAGCGATCAGTTATGACAGATTCTGTTACAGAAATGTGGAAATAATCTCATTTACTTTCGTTAGAAATTTCTTTTCTCCTACTGGAGAACTGTCTTTTCTACTAAGGCTTATATATATATATATATATATGTGTATGTATATATGTATGTGTATATAAAAAATATATATATACTCTTATTTTAAAAAATTACATTTATCTTAAAATTTATGTAACAAAAGTCTTAACAAAGTCCTAAGCAATCACTGTTACATGAGATTTTTGTATTATGGCTCTTGAGATTTTTGTAATATGGCTTCTGTGGTATATGTTACAATAAAGATCTTTTAAAGAAAGCATGCATAGACTGCTGTTCACTTATTAAAATCTGCCAGGCATTAGAAAGAAGTAAATGAGAAGCAAAAAATTAAAGCTGTTAAGAAACAGTTCCTGCTTAGTCATTTTTTTTGCCTTGTTATCACTGTGGCAACAGCCTCTCATCTGAAGGTAGAACTTCCCCTCCATTCTGGTTTTCTCAAGAGGCTAGCATTCAGAGAAGAATACAGCTTCTGAAAATGCCTTCTGAAACTCACTTGAGTCCTTCGATTCCTCTGCAGTGCTCAGAAGCAGGAGAAAATCTCTCTCTGGACATTAGCATCCCTGCCTGGCAGCTGAAATTAGGGCACCATGATTAACACCCCTGCATCAACAAAAAGCCTCCCTTTGAGATACAGAGAGTGACACCCTTCCACAGTTTTTCACCTATAAGCCTGTAGAACAGTTGGTATGTTCAGAACTCCTTGTTGCTAAATTGTTTTAATAACTCAAGAATATCTTTAGTATTATCAGCCTTGGTTATTTTTTGGTTGTCTTGAGAGGCATTATTCTGGAACACTTCAAAATGTGCCTGATGTAATTAATTTCTTCACATAGAAATATTTTTGGTCAATGATTTTTTTTTTTAATCAAAAAGACCTTTGTTCGTGAGGGATACCTCATTCTGTATCACGTGAGACTTGAAAGGAGTATGCTGTAGGTCATGTATATGCTTAAACACATTAAAAAAATAAAGAATATAGCCAATGCTTTGTCTTTTAAACAGTTTCCAACTTTCAAAAATGAATGTGGAATTAAATGATAAACTGGCATGGGAATTTTTGAGATTCTTACATTTTCCACAAGCAATTATTTCATGTACATACAGATAAATTGGACTATAGTTGGTTAAGTTGTAAGAGATGATATTGGTTAAACTACAAGTTCTGCAAATTTTCTATGAACTGCCTTATGGAATTTTTAGTAATGATATCACATGTTCTACTTCACATTCTTACATTCTCCTCACATTTTTTTTCTATCCAGTTCCACAAATAAATGTTAGTACCAATGAGGATAGTGAAATCACTTGCTTAAAGCTAGTTGGTATAAGTGCTTTCCTTCATCAAACTACTTTACATATTGCTGAAGTTGAAAAAGAGCAATATGTAAAGCAGAAGCTTCTATGTCTATGATTTTTTGTGCCTTTCTGTGTTTTTTTTCCCTTTTTTTCTTTTGTTATCATAGATTTTTTATGTATTCTGAGATCTGCAGTTGGAAAGATGCAGCTCAATGACCAGTGACTATATGTTGTTGTCTTACTTTATGCAGTAGAATTTTCTGAAGAACAGTAATAACTTTGTAATGCACTTGCAGGTTGTCTAATAAAATTGTCCCAGGGCACTAACATAACACAGAAATACATAAACAAATAAACAACAGATATGCTGTTTCAATTCTGTTTTGCTTGATGTCTTTCTTTCTTTCTTTCTTTCTTTCTTTCTTTCTTTCTTTCTTTCTTTCTTTCTTTCTTTCTTTCTTTCTTTCTTTCTTTCTTTCTTTCTTTCTTTCTTTCTTTCTTTCTTTCTTTCTTTCTTTCTTTCTTTCTTTCTTTCTTTCTTTCTTTCTTTCTTTCTTTCTTTCTTTCTTTCTTTCTTTCTTTCTTTTCTTTCTTTATCTTGTAGACAATTGGAATTAATAATCAAGTTTTGCTTCAAAAATTCAGATAAACATTCCCGTGCATTGAATTATTTATATATGTCATTTGTTATTCTTTGGTGGTTTTTTTTTTCACTCTTGTCATTTATGTCATCCTGTCTTTGCTGTTCAGACAACTCACGACGATGAGAATGCTTCATCTCGAACTCCATGTGTCACTGTAATTATTTCCAGTCAATGAGTGCCACATAAACTGTGTCATCTTACTGCACTGGATTCACCAATTCTTTAGCAACTCTGCATTCAAAATCTCTCTCAGAACAGCTGGTTTTGATGTGTGTGCAACAGTTTTTAAACAGTTTTCAAATAAACTCTATGCTCTTTCATCTTTGCCATTATGTGACACTTGTGTGATACACTGGGGACTTTTTCTGATGAGGTATTTCATAACTAATTTGTTTACTTAAAATATGCATGATATTCTAGCACTACTTTTTAGCTATAAAAGTATCCAAAATAAAAAACTCTATCTATATATATATTTTTCTCTGTTTAATTTAACTTCTTGGAGGTAGTTTAAAGAAAAAAAGATATAGCTAGGATATTTAGAAATAGACTTGAAGGAAACCAGTAACCTTGGTTTCTTTCATTATGCTGTCAGAATTTTCAGCTTCATGGATGTGTATATTTGAAACCATGCTAATCTTCATGTGGCAGTGCTGGATCAATTTGAATTGTAATAAGGAAATATATATTTTAAGGACATACAGATTGCACATTTATCTTTGATAAATGTTTATTGCTATCCTACCTAAGGCTATTGATGGATCTTCAAGTGATGAAAGCACTTTATTCTTTACAGGAGGGATCACAAGCCGAGGATGTAACAAGCTCTAGCAACTGAAAATACACCTTTCTGACACATTCTCATTTATATGAGCTCCAATGGCCAGGGTAAGAATAACAATAATAATAATAAAATACAGATATTAACAGGAAAGAAAATGCAAACGTTCAGTGAATAACCCATTTCTAAATTTTATAATGTTTTTTGGGTCACTACTAGTCCAGATAATCTTAAAAAAAAGATGTTTCTTCTTTTCCTCTTGCCTACAAACTTGCTGAGAGCTTGATAGGAACAATGAGATCCTATAATGCAGGATTCAGCATTTTAGCAATGCCTGATCTGAAAATACAAAAAATGCACCTGAGGGGCTAGAGTGGTGGCCTTTTGAAGGATGATAATGTACTCCTCTTAAGCAGCAAATATCTGATTCGTTGCTCCTGTGCAGTTGGGGAGCTGCAGTAACTCAACTTGATGTAGGTAGGCACTTTCTTCAGGGAGTGGAAAGAACAGGCTTATATTTTACCACAAGATCAGAACTGCTAGCTTATGTATTGGAAGAACTGTACTTTGATCCATAAAACCTCTGGTTTTGGTAACAGAGATTTTAAATTCAGCTTTCACTGTGGAGGGCTGGTAGGTAGAACATGAATGTGGAACAGAAGGATTGTGGAGAAAAATAGTGAAATATGTAGCAGGTCTGAAGGGATTGACATGAAAGAATAGATTAAATTTGTAATATGTGTAGAGTAGATAAACAAAAACTAAGAAGGGATTGATGGTCATGCAGGGAGTAAACACAATAAGTTGATGCAATGGAAGGAAATTAATCAGAAGAAAACTCAGTCAGAGAAATATTAGAAAAAGCAGAATTAATTAACTTCCTGGAACAAAAGGAGTATTCCCTACACTTCAAGCCTTAAAATCCAGTATAGAACAAAAAATAGAGGGTTCACTTGGGAGAATTCCTGCATTTCAAATAAATACTGCTTTTTCACCTACCAGGTGATTTTTATCACTGATTTGCCTGTGTATGTAATTAACTTTTGGAAGAATGATGAGGAAAATATAATAACAAATCTGTAAAACGTGTCTTTATTTCCATGAATTCAGAGATGACAGATTATCTGTGACATACTATGAGAATCTAGTGCTGATTGTGTGATTTTTAAGAAAATGATGGTAGACTGCAGGCCAGAATGGAACCTTAATCAATGTTCAAATTAAATTATCTTTTTTTTCCTCATTCTCCCTACATTGCCACCTGTACATTGTAATGTCTGTTGCTCAAGAGGTTACCCAGAAATGAGCTTTGGCAATATATTGTCCCTCAAGAAATGTAATTAATTACTATTGTTTCCCCCAAAGGATTTTGCTTTCAGATCATTTATTTTCTAGAGTCACTGATGAGCTGACTGGGAAAACGAAACACTTGAGTTTAATTACCAGCTAAAATTACAGCTTTCTAAGCAGGTACTTCATCTCATGTGCTTTTTATAATTGTCTCTTCTTATGCTATAACACACAGCTATATCTTCTGGCTTTCAAATTGTTAACGTCTTACTACCTCTTTCAAGGCAAAATGAATATATGATGATTATAAGATGACTTAAGTGTGGCTTTAGAGTGCACTGAGCATAGCACAGTTTAATCTCTTACAGGTGCTCACATCTTTTCCCAACATGGGTGCAGAAATGAAGGAAATTAACAAGTAAATTACCTGAAACGACATATTGACATTAAAAACTTTAGGCCTTTTCATCTTTAGTTTATAAAATCAAATGCAAAGGAGTCAAATGAGTGTGAACTGCATTATTAATTTTAGTGATATACTTCAGTGAGCACTGACACTTAAAGCCAGATTTGCAATGGAGAAACCATACCCTCAGGAACTGAGCTTTGCTTTGCAGTGTGAGCATCTTCAAGGTACAGTTATTTAAAAAAGAATAGTGTTAGATGAAAAAATGATTAAAAATGCCAAGAATAAATACTTATTCACCATTAGTTTTTAAAACTTGATTTTGTTCCTACAAAAGAGTAGTTTACTTCTTCCTCACTAGCTTGTTCAGATATTTACAGAGACATTATTTTTTGAATTGCTTATGCTGGATTATTAAGTGGAGTTGCAGCTGATTAATTAGCTGAAACTCTAATTGATCTGCAGCCTTTTGACCTCCATCTTCTATCTTGCCACTGAAATTTTCTGGTACATTCATTGTAGCATTATTCCTCCTCCTAGAAAATGCGAGTAGAATTCAGTGTAGATGAAACTGTGAAGAATTGATTTCAGAATGGTTAATATCAGAAACACAGCTTAAAACATAACATTTCTTCTACTCCAAGTAAGAAAATATTTTCTGTTATGATCTATAATTGATGAATCGCTGTAAATTATGCTATGTATCTAAAAGTACTTCAGTAATCTTAGCCAGTAATTTTATATTACATTTGTAGTTATCAATTAAAATTACTGGAGCTGAGTGAGCTGATGTGATGGAGTTATCATAAAGTTAATAACTGCATAAAGAAGATAAACTTTTTTCAGGCACGGATAAGATTTAGTCCTATTAATTTCACATGTGATTTAATGAGTCAAGTACTATGATTTGAAACCATGTTTTCAGTTGTGTTATGTGCTGCCCAGGGACACTGGTGTCTTACATCTTTCTGTGAGAATATACAAGTCAATTTTCTGGATGTTGACAAACCGTTTGAAAACTTGCAGATTACTGATCTTTAAAACACACACACAAGTGAATGAGAACTGAAGATCCCCAATACCAGTAATAGTCATGTAAATGACTTTGAGCAGCACTTATTTGAAATAACTTTCACAAATAAGAAAAGTCTATGATGCTTACTTGTTTGCTTATGTACCGCTGGATACATATTTTCTTTTCTCCATCAGTACTTAGCAGAAAAATTACATCTGCTTCGATTCCAACATAATTATCTATCTCTTTCACTCAGTAAAAACAACCCAAATCCACCAATGACACTAGTGTCTCTCCAACATAGTGTCTTTAAATTGATTCACATTTGTTATTATCTTCTTCTTCTGGCTAATACACATAGTCACAGGCCTGTCTCAGCAACCTCATGAGTTTTATTTTTGTTGGGTTAGAGCTAATAGTCCAGGCCAAAACTAAAACAAGCGCTGGAATCAGCCACCTTCAACTCCATCCCCTTCTTTCCAGGATGTTTATTTCTTTATTTTTATAATATAAAGTTACAATTGTTTCTCACATTTTTGGTTTGGTTTTGTCTCAGAGCAGATATTTCTTAAAATTTTCACACATAATCTTTTCATTTGGTTATTTGTATTTACTAGATTTATTCTTAGGGGGCAAATACTAAGAACAGATTTCTCATGGTGAATAAAAGCTTTTCTGGGTCATTTATTTCTAATTCCTCCTCCTGACAGCAATATTATTTTAGACCTTTATTATTCTATTTAGTTACGGGTTTATGAAAGTTTTAAAGGATTGGTGTGCTAATAATTTTGGATAACTTTTTCATTAGCACTCATAGTTTCATTTTCAGAAGACAGGATAGATAGCATTATCTCAGCCATCAGGAAGCATAATAAAATGTTAAGAATGCAAAGATCCAAATTAGGATGACAAGAAGAAGCACGCTGCATATGAATGTATTTTATTGAACTGAACCCTCTGAAAAGCAAGGTCACAGGATATGACCTATATTATACAATACTGTGCAAGAATAATGGGTTTGATGTCTATTCCAGTTCTTTATTTATTTCAGTTTGATCAGAGAGGACTTAAGTAGGAGTTAAAGGACTTGAGAGAAAACTCTACTTAGGTTTAGATCAGGAGTAATTTGTGAACAAAAGAATGAAAGAAATATCTTAGGTCACCAAATTTCCTTGTCTTTGGGCAAATAGCCAAATGCTGAAATGCAACTGTGCTCTCCACAATGTACGTAAGAGTCCATTTCTCATCCAACATGCTTCCTCTTTAGTGCACTATGCCAGCAGCTCTTCCCTCATTCTTCTTCTCCTCAACTCCCAATATGTGAGCACTTTCTTTGATTATAAAAACCTAATTAGGTACATATATTAAGTAGTGCTTTCTTTAACAAATTCAGATTGCCCAGCTTACAATACTATCAGGCAAAGCTGAGACTGAGGCAAAAATCAGCTTTTACTTAACAAATACATAATATTATGAAAGACAGCATGAATTATCATTGAGCAGTGCATTATTATAAAATAAGCGCAACCAGAATGACAGAACAGTTCATTCATAATTTCACAAATTACACATAGAACTTCAGCAGGAGGAAATAATATCTAAAACCCTTTGGGGTTGGATTAAAAACTCAATTTGAAAATACAGAGTACCTCTTAAGTAAGAGACAGAAAAGACAGAAAAGAAAGAATTGGAAATGTGCTTGCTATCTGTTACCAGCTATAATAACAAACATTTTTTTCTAGTCTGTCTCAGCCATTTTCCAGTGTTAGTTCAATACTCTCAATGTGTTCTATTCTTAGTCATGAAATGTTCTAGACAGAATCCCAGCCAAATATACTATATATATCTATATGTAAAATATACATGTGTGTGTGTGCTTACAAAATTTTTAAGTACACATACACACGTGCATATATAGTATGTTTGGCTGGATTCTTGTCTAGAACATGTATTATATATTAAAATTTATATAATATATAAAATGTAGTATTAATATATATTAATATAATATGTTATATATTATTATTAGGTAGAAGTAAATTTTTTTCTTGTTTTCCTACTATAAGGATGAAAACAGGGGAATATTAATTTCATCTTATTATTTTTACTGTGGTAGCTATGCAATATTACTGCCACTTTTTGGCACTTCATAAAAGCAGGAACAGACATATTCTGTCCCTTACAACGCCTGCCCTCTGAATTCAGAAGCCACTAATTGGCAGTCAAATCCAACAAGTTTCCCCTTTGAAATCATGGGCATTTCAAATTTTAGGTAGGGGATTCTCTGGCAATGCTTAGACCCAACAAATCTTTCTTTTGCCTTCTGTTTTCAGAATGCAAGCTTCCACCAGCTGCAAAGTCTTTCTAACCTAACTCCTTTCCTCATAGAGGGTTGCACTTTCTTTATCTCAGCCTACCTCATTTGAATGTGCTGTTGGCATGATACCATACCATCCTCATTAATAATTAATTGCCTTGGAGTGAGTCAGTGTTTTTTTCTCATTATTTTTCAGCTTGGACCTTACCCTACAGAGGCAGTAGTGAGCCATCAAAGGCAGCAAGATTTTATGAGACCTGTAATGCCCCACAACTTTGATATGCAGTTCTCCCTGCCACCTCATTCACATGATAAATATTTTAGAAGGGGAGACAACAGATAAGCGAATAAGTGAATTGCTTCATAGATCCTTATTTATGAAATGCTTTTTCCCAGAGTCTGTTTTAAAAAAAATGGCCTATTAGTGAAACGGAAATTTGCTTTCCTGAAATTACCATCAGCCTCTCCCCATCACAGAACTGTTGTTGTGAACAGCACGCAGGCTGGAAGACAATCTCCTTTTGACGAGAGAACACTTTTCCTGTGTCAGAGATTGAAAGCCCTAACAAAATTATTCCAGGCTTACCACACTATCTGTGCAAATTGATATATATGCCTGTCGTCTAAAAATATTTTAAGAAATGCTATTTATTTTATTTACGGCTCATATTCATTTGTTTTTAATTAATGTGTAGAGGGTCAGAAATCTTGTTTATGCTTCAAACAAAGCTGCTTTACCCCTTTGAGATAGTTGGTCTCTTTCAACATGTTCTCTGAAAAACAGGATTGTGCTGAGAACATCCTCCTGTGAAATACTTTTTTTCCCCGTGTCTCTCCGAGACTTTCCTCAGACAAAAGAATTTTATTGTGCAAAATGTTAAAGTTCATTACTATTTATGATCTGCCATGGAAACTGAATGTATTTCTACTTCTCAAAGTATTTACTAGTCAGACCTAACAAAAGATCCTCAATAGAAGTTGAGACTAACATAGTTTAAACCTTTTTGTGATATGAAATGAGTGAAGCAGAATCTCTGAGGAGAATTATACCCCAAAACGAGTATGTCTACATCATGCATTGTAGGAAAATATTGCTTCTTCCAAACAAGAAGGTTTCTCAATGCCATGTCTTCCAAACAAGAGACATCTCAATGCCATGGCTGTGAAGGATGCTCCTCAATACACTAACGGCATGCCAGCAGTTTATACATGAATTCTATCATGAATGCAGCTGCTAATGGTGGTAGCAGATCTTGGTCTGGTTCAGGCCTGTTCATGCAGATGCTGTAACCCATGGAGCAGATTTGCTCAGAGAAATGACAGTCCCACCTGAGGCTATTTACATGGGTAACAAGTCGCATAAGTGACACATCTGAAACATGACAGATTTTTCTCTTGTCCTCCTTTGTCTGCTGTCTGTGCCCCATAACATCCTTCTAACATTTGCTCCCTTCTAGTTCCTCTTTTCCACTGACATTTTGCCTACCTGCTGTTGTTCTTGGGAATATCAAATCTCCATTGCCTCTCACTGCCTTCCCTTCATTTACAATAAATGCACAGTGCACAAAATATGTTCATTAGCCCTGGGAGACAAGGTTACTGATCACAGTTACTCCCTCTGAGGTCAGTACCTCATCAAAGAACCATGCTCCTTCATTTTCCCTCTGTCTGGCCCAATAAATATTATGTTGAAGATGTTATGACTTGAAAGTGGTACATAGTTCCCAGGAGCTTGTAACTAACATTCAGAAATCTTCAGGAGACAAAGGCAGATTCGTGTACAATCCACTTAGAATGCCTAGACTCCAGCCTCCCTCTTCACAAAGTGCAACAGCAGAAGTAAAATAAATGTTCCTACCAGTTGTCTTTAAAAAGAAATAATTGATCCTTCACTAAAGTGCTTTTTGTTTTTATTCTTCTTCTTATTTTTTTTTTTCTGAAAATGAGAGAACAGCTTCAGTGGCAAACTGTGATGGAGCTTAGATTCATGAGTCCCAGTCTGACAGGAATCCCCCTCTGCAGACCTGAGTTAAGTACCAAAATCTCTGAGAAGAGTGACGTTTAAGTTAATTCCTTAATTCAGTATACATATGAAGTACTTAAGCTGGCTCTCTGCTGCTATGAAGAGTATGGTAAACACCTCAATTTCTACAGATAGGGAGATTATGGGACTATGTTTTACACTTCAGATTCTAGTAACCAAAAAACAAGGTATAGTAATTTTTAGCTCTACTGTTCTGGTTTTTGAATTGTTTTTTGAGTATACATTACATTCTTAAATCTTTATGTTGCAATCAACATATTCAGTGATCAGTGCCACAACGAACTGAAAAATCCCTATATCGAGTCTAACTGCTGCGCCTCATTTTTCAAGTCAAAATGCATAACTCTATAATCAGTTTGTTTAATACAAATAATTACCCAAAAGAAATATCCATAGAGCTCGCACTGACCTAATAATTAGGACCACATATTCTAAAAAGAAGAAGGAAAATAGAAGGCTAAGAGGCAGATAATAAATTTAACATTTTTTAGCTGAACTACAGTTCATATTTCTTTTTTTTCTATACAAAACTGAAAACATTAGATTAATTCCCGTTGACCTTTAACATTTTACAGCCATGTTGCTACGTAGATACAGAAGCACTCATGTGAGCATGATTAAAAGACTGTATTTTATTTGTGATCACAAGTACTTTTCATAACTCCCCAGTAACCCTGATCCTAACCCACAGGATACCCTAAGACATCTGGCATTATGGTATCTAGGATACATATAGTATTTCCCTATAAGCAAATGTACTGTGACTAATCTACCCATACAATGTAGTGATTCATTTTTCATAACAAGGTTTCCAAATACATAAAAATGTGAGTGAATATCCTGGAGGTGAAAAAACATACATGCTGAGAAAAATAGCATTTGGAAATGGTCTTCCAAAAGTTTGATTCTTTCTCCAACTGGTTATTTCACCTGTTCTCTGCATTTGGTGGAGTAATTGAAGAACTTCTTAGCCATTTGTTCTTTCTTTTCATTCCCAATTTATTTCCTTACATATAAGCTGGTAGCACCAGCTACCAGCCGACTGCTGGTTTGTCATAGCCATCACTTCTTGATCGGCCAGCTATTTTTCATACTTCATCTGTAGCCATTCTTCTTCTTAGAATACCATCAGTTGTAACTAGAACATGTATCTGGAATAGCTTTCTTATCACACCATTGTTTTGGCTAACGCTGAGCTGCTCTGGCACAGCCTCAAGGCTGTCTCTGCAATCTCTCTCCCTACCCCAAAGACCAGGGACACAGCTGACCTAAACTGAACAAAGGGACATTCTGTACCATATGTCATTGTGTTAAACAATAAAAGCTGGACGGGAAGGGGGACAAGGGGGACTCATTATGAAACTATCTTTTCAAGCAAGCACCCACTACACCTCCTAAAGTCCTGCTTGTGAAGATGTAGCTGAACATTGTTTGGTGTTGGGAAATAGAGAGTAATTGTTTTATCATTTCCTGATGGCCTTTGCTTTTTCCTTGCATTAAATGGCTCTTATCTCAAACTTGCATGTTTTGCTTTTATCTCCTTTCATCTCAATTTCCTCCCATCCTGGTTCTGCCAAGGAGGATAGGGGTAGAGCAGCTGTGTGGGACATAGCTGCCTATCAGCGCTAAACCACAACAACAGCTGTTTATATCAATATTCCATATCATGACATCATGCGATAGGCTGTAGGGTGTATAGACACAATGCACTGTCATGCTGTACTTTCTAGTCCTGTGCTCGCTAGCAGTCTCATGTTAGTTCTGATCTTCCAAGAGGAAGATACATTGAGTTGTACTATATTTCCCAAGGGCCACTACGTGACCTATGATCCTGGCAGACGGGGGGAGGGAGCTTCTTCCAGGTTCTGGCAGCTGACATTATAAACCAAATAGAAAACAATCACTTGGGTCATCTGAGGTGCCAAATGAAGTAGAAAGCATTGTACTCAAGGATCTTTGTTTCAGTGGTATGCAAAGCTGGATGTTTTAAGCAATAGCAAACAAATTTGTAGTTGGGTAAAATTGCTTGACATGAAGCACAGTACTTACAGCCACTATGACCTAAGAGAGAATGGCATCCCATTTTTTGATCATTTATAATTCCTTTTAACGATATATTTAATTTAAGTGCATGTTAGTGAAAGTAGATTGACGCAACCCTGAGCTACTAGGACTTGGGTAGAAAAATTATTGTGCTGTGCTGAATGGGAGCAGTGCTACAGCAAATTTAGCCCTCTCCTCCCTCCACATTTATAAGTTTCCACTTGAAACAGTAATTATATTATCACACCTTTTGCACAAAAATTTTTAAGAAGTTCCAAAGATTCCAAATTCACAATGCGTACTTTCTACCATTATTAAAAAAAAAAAATCTACATACCAACTGTACTTTTAGTGCTAACTCTCTGTAATTTAAAAATAAATCTCTGGAAAATGCCCTGTTTCCTTTTTTCTGTGGTACTAAAAAGCAAAAAACAAACAAAAACCAAAACAAAACAACAGAACAGTGAGACACAAAGCAATCCTAAAAAGTAGAACAAAACCTAAAAGTGTATTACCAGTAATTAATGCATCACTGTAAGTTCACTGCAATATTTCATTTGAAGCATTCTCCCATTTTTGAGTGCCAGAAATTACCCATTGTTGAAAAGGTATATGATTTTAGCTGCAACTAAAACTCACCTAAACTAAACACATTGCAGTTTATTTAGGGATACCAGCATGTATCACCTTTTCAGCTTTCAGACTATTGTGCTGAGAAAAATATGTGCAGCTTTTCATTAGAAGTCTGTTTTAAGCCTGGTAATTAAGAAAATAAAATGGTATCTTAAAAATGGTACCTAAATCCTAACTATAAACTGCTTAGAGCATTGATTTTCTAAAGTGCTGAGCACTTGGCAGTCTCTTTAAAGTCATAGCTTTATCAGGGTAAGATATATGCCTAGTGGCTTCTGTGTTGACCAGCTTTAGCTATCTATACAAATATGTGCTTTTGATATTTAGGCTTCATGTATAGCTACTTAAATGATGACATTTCACCCTTCTTTTCATTAAGGTTGTTCTGCAGAGCTCTGTAGACTACAAATTTGCTTTCTCCACTTTCCATTCTGTCAGCTGGGGTGGTCAGCTAAAAAAGCCCTGTTAAAAATTTTTGGATGTGAACTCTAAGAGTTTAATTAAATTGAAAACATGCAATAGAAGCATAATGGAGAATGGCAGCAATTTGTTTCTAATGAGACTTGAGTTTCCTGATATTCACAATGTAAATTAGGTGTTTTTATGTGCTTTCAATAAGCAAGCTATAAGATCTGTATAGTGTCCTTGGTGTTTGTACAGGAAATTTCACAATCATATTGCAAGGCATTTTATGAAAGTACCTGCACTGACAGTTAACTCAGAACACTAGTCAATACCAGATGGGATAACATGGTAACATTTCATGGTAACAAGAAATGACTGACAGAAGAAAGCTTGCCAGTGGCCTCTGAATGTGAAGAACACCTGGAAAGAGGAGAGTGAACTAGTCAGGGTAGAAGAGTACAAAAGGATACCAAGAGAGGAGAGAATCAAGAGAGGAGGAATAGGGAACACTGGAGGGAATGTGCATACACTGATTTCAGTACTGTGACATTATGGAATCAGTGACTCCTGAAGATACTAGAAAGGAAGAAATTACCTACTCTAAGTTTCTCAATGTTTTGTATTTTAAAAACACACTAAAAACATACCCTCACTGGGGCTATACTTCTCTGGAAGGCACACGTCTATTGCAGTGATAAATTTCTTCCAAGAATCCTGGATCAAGGACATACTATAGTTTTTCATACTGAACTCTAGTCCTCGTTACCTTAACAGGTTTAAGTCAGACTGTTAATCACTTATAATACTGCCTCTTGTTGTAATGATATTTTCTCAGTCACAGGAGAAAGATACATGTTTGGCAGCGTATTAACAGCACTACTGATCATGGTAAGCAGATTTGGTGAGTACTGAGTCTGCTTGACATGAGCCAGTACTGCTTGTCAGCAAAGATGGAAATAAGGAAGTCATACTTTGTTTGGTGACTTGGAACCTAATACCAATTTTTTGAGACTGGATTAGGGAAGCTCTGGGAAAGTTGTAGTCTTTATCTGAATGAGGTAATGCTTCTGATGATACTGCTTTATGCTCCCATGTGCTGAGTGAGCAAGTCCTAGGTCATTGTTCTTTACACCCCAGATATCAACAGCCTTGCATTGCTTCTGTGGTGGGATTTACTTCAGTGAAAAAGGCACCAAGAGAAGGAGGTTAATTGGGCATGGAATATAATATTACCAGGGATCATAACTTTTGTCCCCAAACAGTGAAGAAAGTGACATAATGAAAGTCAATGTAATGAGTCAAGTAGGATGGATTTTGATAAGAGTGATCATTATCAGCTGGGTAAAATTACCTTGCTTTCTGTGATAAATAATAAAACAACTTTAATGACAGAAATCTTAGTTTAATATAAATCTTAAATATAAATTTTCCTCTCCTTTTTAATTAAATTAAATTAATCCTTTTAAATGTGGAAAGAAGGAAGGAGGGAAAGAAGGAGGGAAGGAAGGAAGGAGGGAAGGAAGGAAGGAGGGAAGGAAGGAGGGAAGGAGGGAGGGAAGGAGGGAAGGAGGGAAGGAGGGAAGGAGGGAAGGAGGTAAGGAGGGAAGAAAGGAGGGAAGGAAGGAGGGAAGGAAGGAGGGAGGGAAGGAAGGAAGGAAGGGAGGAAGGGAGGAAAAAATACCATGAAATAACTCAGTAACTGCATAATTGTTTAGCAGGACATTTTGCCTTTCCATTCCTTCAGCAGTTCAGTTCTGGACTCCCTGGTACAAAAAATTCAGGGATCTCCTTGAAAGAGTCCAGCAGAGGGCTATAAAGATGATAAAAGGTGTGTGGAAACTCGCACTTTTGAGGAAAGGCAGAGTGACCTGGGTCTGTTCAGCCTTGAAAAAAGAAGACTCCGAGGGGATCTGAACCACATCTTAATTGGAGCAGGAGACTATGGGATGAGGCTGGACTCTTC
This sequence comes from Oreortyx pictus, assembly GCA_036925125.1. Classification (NCBI taxonomy): domain Eukaryota; kingdom Metazoa; phylum Chordata; class Aves; order Galliformes; family Odontophoridae; genus Oreortyx; species Oreortyx pictus. The sequence continues at coordinate 74,992,749 of JAUPFR010000001.1, read as the reverse complement.
TCTGCAGTGTGTGGTGACAGGACATGGTGAAATGGCCACAAACTGATACATAGGAAGTTCCGCACAAATGTGCTTGGGAGCTCCTTCACAGTAAAGGTGACAGAGTACTGATACAGCCTGACCAGAGAGTTTGTGGAGTCTCCTTATCTGGAGACATTCAAGACCCGCCTGGATGTCTACCTGTGCAACCTGGGCTAGGGAGCTGCTTTGACAGGGGGTTTGGACTACATGATCTGTAGAGGTCACTTCCAACCCATACAGTTCTGTGATTATGTGAAATGTAGTCACTGTGGAGGAGAAATAATAGAATCTAATGGTAATTGTCAGCTAAAGGTATTGACAAGTTTTTGGAGATCAAGGAAAACAATACAACAATAGAAAGCTCATCACAAAATAAGTAGCAAAATTAACATCTAATATTTACCAATTGCATTGAAAACAGAAAATAGTGTCTGGTACATCAGGTAGCAACAGTTCATTTTATAAGGTACAAAACCTTAGCTGGATCCATGGAGAAGGAGACATAGCCACAGAAAAGATGTGAACTGAAACTCGTACAGCATTAAATTGCTCTCTGTCATGGTGCAGCATCTCATGTAAGGCAATTTGCTCCATATTTGACACAAATCTTTCCTGTAACAGAATGAGGGTATGTCTGCAGGTAAAGGGAAGGTTGGTTTTTACATGTATCACCTGGTAAAAAGCTTGGCTGTTGCTGCAGGCTCACAGTCCTACTGGTTGGTGGTATCTAGCCAGCATTTTATGTTTGGGAAACCTCAGTGACATAAACCTTTCTGCCATGGTGTACTGTCTCCTTAGCTCTGATGATATCTACAGAATACTTATCTATGAGTACCTAACAATATGGTTTAAATTCAGAGAACCTCTTCCACCTCATAGACGTCTCAGTTACTTCTATAATTAATTTTATTTGTTATTCCAATACTCAGAAAAAGTAAATTCTGTATCTGCATTATTATTTATTGCATTTAAACAGACTTTCTAATTTTTGAGATCAAAATTTTCAAAGCAAAGCAGAAAGGTAATATAGCAATCATAGCCTATCTCTCTATTGAAACAAACAAGAGGACTGACTTTAACATGAAGCTACATGGGGAAGAAAGCATTTGAAATATCTGAGGTAAAGTCATTTCAGCTACATGTCTAAGACCAAAGTCTCAGACAAATCTGGCATTTCAGTGTTGTCTTTGAAAATTCATAGAAATTCAAGAAATCATAAAACTTGCTGTGGCAAAGCACTGGTATGGTATGACAGCTTCTGTTGTATTCAAACCCAAGTCAGGTTTCAAGGGTGAAATGGTATTTGTGTTTTCAGAGTTTTTATCATAATTGGAAACATTACATCTGTGAATATTATAATATCCAATCTGAAATTAGTTAAATTGGTTAAAAGACAATCTATCATAATCCTTAAAATGAGATGTTAACAGTTTTATAGTTAAATTAGGCCATGAAAAATGTCTAAAGGTTGTCTATGAAAAAGCTTTTTTATGACAAAGATAATTGATCTCAGAGAGAGAAAAGTATAATTTGAAAATGATTTAGAAAATCCGTCATGTAAGTGTGTCATTATATTAATTCAGAGAGAATTTTTTTAAATTATTATTGTTTTTTATTTACCTATCTGTAATGAATTCATCTTTCTCAGTTCAGGCAGGCTAAGAGAATGTCAAAATGTTAATGATGAACATTTCAAAAGTTAGTCTGAACCTAGCCATGTTCTACATAAGGCTGTGCAGTTAAAAAATGTTTCTAACATGCTTGTAATGCAAGACTAGATGATGCTTTGATTTTGTGAGCATTTTTTTTTAAGGATAAGACAAAAATATTTGGGAAAAGGTGAATTCAATTGATCTGCTAGTATTTTCTTCTTATTCATATCAATGTATTCTGCAATGAGTGTTTTAAAAGCATCAAAACTTTCACTTCAGCCTGCATATAAAATGACTTAAACTATTCTCAAAAAAATGGGCGTTTATCTCCACAGGCTGATGATGAAGAAAGAACAGAATATGAAGAAGGACATTTCAAGTCCTGAATATTAGTTACAGTGCACACTGAAAAATTTTCCAGTCTAACAATGCTCATCAAGTAATTTATAGCCAGTACTATTAATTGACCCAGGAATAAAAGCAGTGAGTGTTCCTCCAGAGTGAGCAATAATGAAGCAGAACATCCAAAGGTTTAGATGATAACTAAGCTATGCCAGATCCAGGAAACCATTACTTTTCTGTTGAATGAGTCTTCACATATACTTCAACTTTTCATAAGAAATCTTCATTTCAATTCTAAATTGACTTAGTTTTTAAGACAAAACACAACTTAGTATATTTATCTGGTTTATATACATATAATAGAAAGTAAATATATATATAACATATAAATACAATGAGTAGTAGTAACCTCTCTTTCTATTTTCCTTCATGTAACAAAACAGTTTTAGAACCTGTTGTTTATTATATTGGTATTCATCACTCATTAAATGACAAAATTGTTACTACTTCTATTTTACTAAAGTACTGCTTCAGTATGAGAGCAGTTCTCCTCCTGAAAATGTACTTGATAGAATTATTCCTTGCACTGGTATTATAAATAATAGTATAAGAAGCAATGCATGTATCTGGGTGTTAAAGCTGTCGATCTCAATAACTCTATAAGCACTGTAATGTACTAAGATCACAGAATCACAGAATTGTAGGGGTTGGAAGAGAACTCTAGAGATCATCTAGTCCATCCCCCCTGCCAAAGCTGCTCCCTAGAAATCCAGGCAGGTCTTGAATATCTCCGGAGAAGGAGACCTCTTTGTGCAGCCTGTTCCAGTGCTCCATCACTCTTACTGTGAAGAAGTTCCCACACACATGAACTGCTTATTCATAAGAATAGAAAATTGGGGCTGTTTATGTTCTCATTTTCAATGGCTTTATATTGTTATACACTGCTTAATTCTGCTTAGTTGATCATAGTTTAACAAGCGTACATAAATGTAAAAACCCAAGTATCCACCTGAGTTATTTTTTTACCACTCCTAAACGCATTCCTATAAATTTCTTTGTAACCAAATCACAGCTAAGGACCTATGATACTGTACACTGTCAAAGTTAAGGGTTATAATGCTCTGCCCCTTCTCCCCATCACCATTTGGGAATGAAGAGAACAAACAAAAAAATGTTCAAAAAGGAAAATGAAATATTTTGTTCTGACTATGCTAGTGAGTCAGTAGCTGAATGCAATGTACAGGAATTGCTATAATGATTCCATGACATCTGTGTTTCTTTACAGAGAGAAAATCAATAGCTTGATCAAACCAGCTATTAGGACAGCAGAGAACAAGCTATGAATATTTTGCTGGAAAACAAACTGTTGAGCAAATTTGGTTCTATCTGTCCATTGCATTAATTCTGGGATGGGTGAAGACATGTATAAAATGATAGAGAAATAACAGAATGTGTCTTCCAAGTATAGTGGATTTAATTCTATTATTTCTCATTGGCATACTCAATTAAAAATATAATTTTAAACAAATTATAGTTCATACAGAAAGAAGATAGAAAACAGGATAAAAAGTCTGTAAAATAACCTCAATATAATAATATAAAACAAAATATTATCTTCCTTATTTAAAACAGTTCAGTTAAAGACTAGTTCATTTTTTCATAAAGATAAAAATAGCATGAATTGAGGACAAGACAAGCAAAATATACTATCACAAGTATAATGTGGGAAAACCTGTGATTTATTTTCATAACAAAGAACTTTGTAATAAGGATAGAAGATGTGCTGTACCTCATACTTCACACTAGCTATAAAGGAAAGCTAGCTGCAGATACTGAATCAATATTCCACTGGTTTATGAAGCTAAACTGTAAGTTAATACACTCAGACATATTTTTCAGTTATGTATATCACATAAGGAAGCACAAATTTAAAAATATTAATGATGTTTATTGTTTTCAGATAGAAAACAAAAATATGACCTATAAAACCATATCCTTAGCTACAAATTGGAGGGATGTGAATTTGATGGTGGACCACCTGATGGATAAGAAATTGGTTGAAAGGCCGCAGACAGAGGGTGGTGATTAATGGTTCTATGTCTAGGTGGAAGCTGGTAATGAACAGCGTCCCCTAGGGGTCTGTCTTGGGACCACTGCTCTTTAATATCTTTATCAATGACACCATCAACGTAATCGAGTGTACCCTCAGCAAGTTTGCTGATGACACCTAGCTGAGTGGTGCGGTTGACATGGTGGAAGGAAGGGATGCCATTCAGAGGGATCTCAATAGACTTGAAAAGTGGGTCATGGTGAACCTAATGAAGTTCAACACAGCAAAGTGCAAGATTTTGCACTTGGGCCGGAAGAATCCCAGGCGTTTATACAGATTGGAAGGAGCAGACCTTGAGAGCAGACCTGCAGAGAAGGACCTGGGGGCCCAGATGGAGGAAAAACTTAACATGAGCCAGCAGTGTGCTCTTGCAGCTCAGAAAGCAAACGGTATCCCGGGCTCCATCAGAAGAGAGGTGGCCAGCAGGTATAGGGAGGTGATTGTCTCTCTCTACTCTGCTCTTGTGAGGCCCCGTCTGGAGTATCACGTCCAGGTCTGGAGCCCCCAGTACAAGAAAGACATAGAGCTATTGGAGAGGGTTCAGAGGAGGGCCACAAAGATGATCAGAGGGTTGGAGCACCTCCCCTATGAAGACAGGCTGAGGGAGCTGGGCTTGTTAAGCCTGGAGAAAAGAAGGCTGTGGGGTGACCTAACTGCAGTCTTTCAGTACCTAAAGGTAGCTTATAAACAGGAGGGGATTATACTCTTTGAAAGGGTAGATAACAGTAGGACAAGGGGAAATGGTTTTAAGTTGAGGGAGAGAAGATTTAGGTTGGATGTCAGGGGGAAGTTCTTCACTATGAGAACGGTGAGGTACAGGCAACCCAGAGAGGTAGAGGATGCCCCGTCCCTATAGGTGCTCAAGGGCAGATTGGATGGAGCCCTGGGCAGCCTGGTCTAGTACTGAATGGGGAGGTTGGTGGCCCTGCCTGTGGCAGGGGTTCATGATCCTTGAAGATTGATGATGAGATTAATGATCCTTGAAGTCCCTTCCAACCCGGGCCATTCTGTGTGATTCTGTGACTCTGTAAAACCAAATAGTACATGAAGTACTAGTGAAAAAAGGGACTCATCCCCCTAAACTTAAATTCACCAAGAATAGTTTACAATGCAAGATAAAAGCTGTCTAGTAGTCTACAGTAATTCTCTTGCATAAGTTGTTCCAGAGACATAGAACGTTAAGTTTGTTTTTAATTATTTTGCTTTTTAATTAAGAAGTAAATAACCTCATTGGAATATTGTTCTTCAACAATTCATATTTGTTTTCTCCAAGAAACATAATCACAAAAGTTATATGAGTTACAGAGACCATTCCACCAATCAAGAAACAAAGGCAAGGTCAGCTTATGTTTTGTATTAGGTATACTTTGTTAGTGCTGTTAAATTACTTTTCTGTAGATAAAATTCCTGTTAAGTGGTTAGTTTTTGCATTTCATTAACTCACACCATTATTAATGTCATGATAAGCACTCATGAAACACTGCTTCCTTCACTAATAGACTGTCATGCTGATGCTCAGATAGATCTTTTCATTGGCAATGCTTCTCTGAAGTTAAGTCTGAGATGTAAAATAGCCAAAACAAGACGTAAACATGCAAAAATAATTGGAACACGTCCCTCACAGCAAAGACTTTTTTCATCAAGTTCAGCACATAAAAGAGCAGGAAACCTCTAACTTCCTCTGCTCTTGTTCCTTCATGGCTGCAGTTTTGCTGCTGTCAGTGTCGTGATGTACTTCCTAGGCATTTACTTTACATAAACGAAATAGCTGATCAACTAAAAATGTTTTTGTAAGTTAAAAAAAGACCAGTGTTAAAACTAGTTAGTACTACCATGAAGTTCAAAATGAAATAAAGATCTCTCTGGAGTTCACTGTGTTGTCTATGCTTGTAACAGGAAGAGAGGAGCCTAGCTCACATTAAGACACCCACAGATAAGCATCTTAATCTGCAAATTAAATAGTAATAATGATACTGTAATATTCAAATGAGTGGGACAATGTGCAATTATTATCAAACTCCAGGAGAGCTCAGAAAATATGGTAATGGGCATAGGATAAGGACTTGAGCAAAGCTCTACTTCTCTCTGCTCTACACTCATTTCTCAATCTGTTAAATCAGATTTTTTTGTTTGTTTTTTTTTTCTTGTTTTGTTGTTTTGTTTGTTTGTTTTTTTGGCCAGAAAGATCAAGTAAAGACAAACTCTCAGTTTCTTCAAACAGATAAAATGTCAAATCAGTATTTTTATGTTATTACTTTTATTACTTTTTTTTGCTTTTTTTCCTTGATTCTTTTTCAGTTCTTCATTAGTCCAAGAAAAGCTTAGTAAAATGTAATACACTAACTACAGTTACAAAACTTTCTCAAAGCACTTGTTACTCAAACTCTTTCACCGACAGCTGAAACCATTGTAATCAAACTCTCTTAAGTGTATTGCTTTTTCTTCCTTCTCTTACTCAGATCTCGTGCTGACAGTCTAGACAGCTGAAGCATTCTGTAGCACTTACTGAAGCTTTTCTTCTTCTCTTATCTCCTACTGTTCCAAGGGCAGCTTTACCACTTTTCCCCAGCAACACAAATGATAATGCTTTTTCTGGCTTTATTTCAGTCATTCTATTTTTTTCCAGATTCCTTTTCCACAAACTTAGTAGATCTAATTTACCGTCTGCATTTCAGACCCTTGTGCCTCTTATTCTAATAAAGGAACAGTCACAAAGATATTTATGCCAACAAATCCTAAAACATAAATCGTGCTCTATTTGGGATAGATTAAGAGGATTTACAGAGAAGTGCTACTGTGGAACTAGGCCAAAGTGTTTTCTGTTTTCCACTTAAAGTTTTAAGAATCTAGTTCACCATATTAGTTTCTAGTAGATACATCAGCAAAGACCAGGGTGAGGTTGTCCTGTGATGAAAATCAGTTCTGCAGAACAAGGGATTGAACATTAAGTTTCCTTTAAATTGTATATTTACTAGTCCCGCTAACAGTCATGTGGACGTTTGACTAGTATAATACTTTCTACACGTCATTATATTTAATCATGCGTAACACAACAGACTTTTGTTCTCACCCTCCCTACTCCCTTTTCTTGCCTTCACATCAACCTAAAGCATTTAAAATGGTACAATTCTTTAGAAGCTTGTGAAAAAACAAAAGCAACTATTATGTTTTACAAACTTGCACGGTCCCACTAACAATGTTTAAACAGTATGTGCTTTACTGAATGGCTAAACATCTCTAGCCATGCGATGATGACTTTAAGTAAGTAAATGCACATACAGTTTTCCAAATAAAAATACAAGTTTATTTGATACATTTGGCTTCCACTAAATATAATGCTATATACTTAATATAAAAACATTTAGGCTAAAATTCACATTAACAGAATTTTTATTGAGAAAATCTTTTTATTTTTCTGTTCACGTGGTTCAGGCTTGCAAAGCATTGGGAGTCCTAAGCGTAACATTGTGTATGATTCTTGAATCACTATCTAAATATCTTCTGTGATTTAAATGACAGTTTGCTCTTTTTCACATTCATATTTCACTCATATTTCTACTTAATCAGTGCTTGACCTCAGCCCATGTGTTTTATGACTGCAGCAAGTTAAATAGAATAGTGAAGGAGTTGCGCATTACTGTTTGCTGAAAAGAACTCGAACACAAAATCAGCATTCTTTTCAGTGCTGGAACATTCTATTGTGGTACAAGGAAGTGACTGTGGCTCAATATGGATGCTAACACTTACACACCAAGTGTTAATTCAGTTGAACTTATTCAAGACACTTTGTGGAATGATGAAGTACTAAGCCTTGAACAGTGGGCCTTGAATCAAAGTTGACCTCTAAATGAATCTCATAACCCAGCATTATGTATCATCAGTATCTGATCATTAGTGAAATATGTATGATCATCAGTGAAATATGTATACTGGACTAAACATCTCATCAGCATTATGAGAATGTATCAACTTTTTCTTGTTTAGAAGCAAAGTGTTAAGGCCTATTAGTACACAAGCTTCCTTAGTTCCTCCTTGAACCAGGCTTGATGTGAAATCCAAAGGAAAATGAAACCAGATGTTTGTGCCTAATTGTCATATAAACTTGTGAGCCCTTCCCAGCAAGGGCTCTCCAAATCCTTACTGCAACTGAGTCTCCTCAGCATCTGCAAATCTGGATGATGGTTAAAGTATTAGGACAATTGGTGCTGTATCTTTATTAATCACTGCGGCTATTCTCATGTAGTAATGGTTAGGTGCATTGCTTTGCTCTGTATTTTTCTAGCTGTATCATTTCACTTATTATCCTGTTGCTTTAAACTTAAGTAAAGATAAACGTACTTCTTTAACTTGGTACCTGTGACCTTTGTGCTGACCATGTCCTCTGGCAAAACAGATGGGTGGGTATGACACAAGACATTTTGGAGAATTGTGCCCTTGCAGTTGGAGGACAGATGGGTCTGCTTCAAATTTAATAAAAATATCTGAATCCTCCTCTAACAAATTTATAGGATCAATAACCCTCAATTTCTCCTAAGTCAAGAGTTATAATTTTAAACTGGCTCTTCTGTTTCTATTGCAGTAATATTTTACTATTTTGAAAAATATGACTAGTGTTTAAATCTTCTAATGGAGGCTTTAAAACTCATCACCACAAATCTTTTCAAGGAAAAGGTTCTGCATAATAAACTACAGCACAATTTTTTTTATCACTTTTCTTTCTTCATTTCTGAGATTCACAAACTAGAAAAGATACCAAACCACCTTTGGAGCTTTAGTCACTGTATAAGCATGATTAAAAAAAAAAAAAAGCCTTATTACTGTCCTCCCTGTAAATGACTATATAGCCAGTGGAAAGCACAAGATATAAATTATAGACAGCTCATACTCTAGCAAACTTTGGCACTTTTGATGAATTTCCAGATTTACAAAAAGGCAACATGAGTGAATTTTTCAGTGGTAACTGGATCTCTCCAGATACAATCATTTTTAAAACAACTGTATAGGTAATCTTGACTGAATAGGTCTGAGACAGCTCATGCTAGGTCAGGTCAAAGTTCCCTCTGGCTGAGTACCCAGTCTCCACTGGGGGTAAACAGATGGTATGGAGGTCAAAACTGAAGCAGAGGCTGTGCTTGTATGGAGATCAGGAAGACATTGCAGTGCATGTCAGGGTTTGTAGGTGCTTGCCTGACCCTGCTCTCTGCTTAAACTGGTGAAAGTCTCTTCTTCCCTTCAAAGTTAATCTCAGATACTCTGTTTCATCTCTTCCTCTCCTATTTACATCTGGGTGAAGAAGTACAAGGTGGACTGTATTAATAAACCATGAAACTGTAGCATATTAAAACATTCTTCTTCAGGATCTAAACAAGCTGTTTGAAACTGCAGTGCAGCTCAGCAGGTAATTCTCTGCTCTGTTTTATCTGCCAATTACTGATTAAGTCTGAAGTCTTGGTGTGAACTAAACTTTTAAAGAGAGCCCCAAGTGTGGATCAAATCTGATCCATTCAGGCACTTCTGAACCACATATGTGGAGAGTCCATGAAGTCTAGGGGACTGGTCTAAACCTATTCGGAAGCAAAAGCCTGAAATGTAAATACTAGAAATTCAGGCCTCAACACAATCTATCTCAATAACACTGGACTACGGATACTGCATCACATTATTTGTGAAGGTAGACATATTCAGCGCTTCCAAATTTTCATTTTGTGAGATCCAATATGATCGTGAACTTTAGCTTCTTAAATTGCAAAAATCTGCATGCTGGAATGAAAACATTAGGACTGCATATGTTGTATCTTTCAACTGTCAGTATTACTAAGCCATTCTGGGGAACAAATATAACTTTATACCAAACAAAAAAGTGATGCAGACAGTGGGACTCTTCATAGCAAGTCAGGCTAATAAGAAACAAAAAGAAAATGATTTATAAATTGAAGTCCTTCCCAGACTGCTGAACTCACTCTCCATTTTTCAGTTTAAATTTGAACATAAAGGCACAGTGTAACTGTGCTAGCGAGGTTGTACTGGAACAGATCATTAGGTACAGATATAATACCTCTAATAGAAACTAGATGAAGCTAAAATTGATACAGAGTAGACATGGGAGCACTTGAGAGAAGCAAGAAAGCAGTTTAAAAGTCTATGTGTGAACTGATCTATAATTTTTCAACAACATTTTGTCTGGAATGCGTAATATTTTTCCATGGGAAAAGAATGGAAAATATAGTCATTTGAAATGATACCAGATGTCAAATCACTGGAGAAGATGATTTTCTCTGAAGGAAAAAAAAGCATTTGCAAGAAGAGTGGATTACATGAGCTATTTTTTTTTTCTCTATTCTCTAATTTTTATAATTCTATTATCAATGCGTAGTTAAGGAAACAGCTTGCTGAGAGACCTGGTATATTTCAGTAATAGCCACAATGCACTTTCCTTCATAAAATTAATTAAGCCTTCTTAAACCTAAAGTAATTTATTTCAGTAAATGACATTTGGTATCATGTGAAACAGATCCATAGAGATGCTGAAGGAACTGCAGTTGTGAACAATTATATTTAGTTTAAAACAAACTATCAATGTTCTGTGGAAGTTGTCTGACAGCACGAAGAGGCTCATATTTCCATCATTTTGGCTGGTACTACTTCACAGGGTAATAGATTGAGAGACTCTGCAAGAGGATGTTTGTATGACAGGAGGTCAAAAAGGGCAATATAAAAGTGACAGAGCAAGGTGCTGACAGTTTCAAAATGGCTTTTGAATCTCAAATAATAGCGTGAAGGAGTAAAACAGGCTGCCATGATCCTTGGTCTCAGATTCCATAAGTAACTGAGAAACAGGGAAGGCAGGTAAAACTAAAAAATGAACAGTGATTTTCTTGGCACCAATGATGTTGACTTAAATTATATCAGTTTAAAACTCTTTGCTTGTTTATTGTGCATGCACTTTGGAGATGTTCAGAAATAAATCATCTTCATGTGTCATGGTTTTATGATTTTTGTTATTGGTATTCCACATCATAACATCATGTAGTGCACTGAAAGAGTTAATGCTCCAGATCTGTGGATCATCAATAAGTCTGGGTACATCTGTCTCAGAAGAGAAGAATAACTACGTACCCCAAAGGACTTTGCATTGTTTTGCATTTTTCCATTTTTTGCTCAGAGGGAAAAATAAAACCTGTTTGCATGGCATGAGATACAAACTCTTCCCCTTTTGGACTGACCCAGCAGCGCGTGCTTGCTAGCCATCTCCCCTACAGCATATAGCACAAGGCCTTCAGTTTATCAGGCACTCTCTCCTCTCATTTTATTTGATTTATTAGCTTGAATTCCAATTATATTGTGTTATTTTGCATTCTGATATCTCATTTAGTAAATCAGCTTTCCTCTTCCGATAATTGTTGCTGTTTTCTTTCTAGGCCCATTTCCCTTTTCCTTTTTCCCTTTCCCTCTTCCCCTTCCCCAGGGTGTGGGTCCATGGGTCCCCCGCCCCAATCATCATGAAACTGGGCCAAACTGTAAACTGTTGACATCATGTTAGGAACTTGCAATTTAAGATTTACAGTGTAATGTAGACAGTGATATATTGGTTTACTTATAGCCTGAATGTGTTAAAGCTTTTCAAACTTTTTTTTTCCTTCAAGAATTCTTTTTTTTTTCTCCATTTACTTTTAGTTTCTGTTTTAGATAAACTCTATTCTCTGTATTAAGAGAGAAAGGATGGTTATAAGGCCCCTTATAGACCACAACTTCATTCAGCTAACAAAAAGACAACCATCACTTCAGAGATACTGACCTGCAATCACATCTGCTCTCAGTTTTGAACCATGAAGTATTAATTTTCATTATTTATATAAATGAACTTTGCACATATTATTTTGTCTTGTTTTATATATTTGTATAAAATACAAAGTTCAACAAATCATGGAATCGTATCATACATACAATAAATATCTGTACTGCTGAATTAGGATAGAAACTACATTTTACTCTTAGCTTAATTATTTGCTAATTATTCGGGAAGAGAGAGAAGTCTGCACTTATCCTGTCAAAAGGACAGCAGCATTTAAAGCAAGATAAGAGGAACTGGCAGTCCATGAAGGAAACTGCTTACTGGTGAACTGACTGCCAATATTTTCAAGGACAAGAAGAATGTTGAAGTTAAATATAAACATAAGTGATAGCATAAATATGCGGGTTATCATTCCTTTATCAAAAAGATGTTTTTTACTGAATGCAGTCAGAAGATGTATGGTTGGCAGGAAGAAGTTCTTGATCATGCAGAGCTAATCTTAGCCTTGAAGAGATTTGATTCTGAAATTACTGAAATACTTTCTCTCCTAAACCTTCTCTGTAATTTTTTTCTTTTATTTTGTTTTGTTATTTTCTGTTGGTGGTGGTAGTAGTGGCGTGGGGTTTTTTTTGGTTAATTAATTTGGTTTCCTAATGCCATGTATTTTAATTAGTATGGCTTCAAGATATATGAGTGATGTATACATACGCAATCTAGTGATAGTGATATATCCCAACATTTTTTTGGTAAACTGCACAGCCATTTGCTTCAGAGAATCCACAGCATACTGTTGCAAAGGTGAGTTGGAGGAGTCAGTAGTGTGGTGTCTAAATGGATCAAACATGAACTAAGAAATAAGTTTTTCAGCTAGGAAACGTCTCTGTTCTGAACAAATTGTAGGGTACAGTAAATTTTTGATAGTTCTAATGAGGTTCATAATACAAATGCACAAAATTTAACTAAGAAGTTCCATACAAACATGAGGAAAAACTTCTTTATTGCAAGGATGACAGAGCACTGGAACAAGCTGCTTGGAGAGTCATTGGAGCCTCTTTCTCTGGAGAGATTCAAGATCCACCAGGACACTTTCTTGCTCAGCCTTCTGTATAGAAACTGCTTTTAGCAGGGACATTGAACTCACTGATCTCCAGACATCCCTTCTAGCCTGTGATCCTCTGATCCGGATCCTTGGACTCTAATTAAGTTTAGATGCTTAAAAATTGTCGGAGTGTCTCTATCTAAGCCAGAAGAAAGAGAAGGCATACCTCTCAGATTATGCAGCTTCTTCTGTGTCTCCATTCATTGCTAAAAGAAATGAAAGCTACTCTTCAGACATAAAAATACTGAATTCACAACACTAGTACTAATGTTCTCCTTTACAAAGGTTTTGTGATGTTTTCTTTTGGACTGCAGTGTTATAAAGATGTCAAAGTTATACCTATATTTCTGGCTATTAAAAAATAAAGAAAGAGGGAAAGACAAAAACTATATTTCAACTGAGACATGCCAACTAATGCACAGCATAAATCATCTTTCCATGGATAGCTGTGAGTTAACTATGCCTCCTTGTTAGCACCACAGTTATCTCACTTTGTTTTATCATTAATATGATTTTAATCTCGAAAAAGAGAAGTTTGTCATTGAGAAGATCTATATTAAGATGCAATGCTGATCTGCCTATGACTGTGTAATGCATGGAATGAGAGTGGGTTTATAACAGTCACTCAGAAAATGACTAAGAATTAAGCCACCTCATATAGGAAACTCCTAACATAGTGTGTCTATGGATGTTTTTAGGCTTCTGCTTTTTGATACATAGCACTGAATGTAAATGGGATGAGGCAGCAGATTTATTATGGTAAAAATAGATGTCACTAAAAATAGATATCACTGGTTAGTTGAATGCCTACGTATTTGGATATTTATTCAGTTTCTCTACAGTGCATCTTGTCAGAACTTTCTGGAAAACATCCCTACTCTTATCTGAATTTACCTTAACAGAAGCTCCTCAGTGTAAACACACAACACACAGGTAGGTGCTTTTGAACACCTAGGCCACAGTCTTTATGAACTCTGAAGTATTAGTGTGAGTAGGGGTGAAAGCTTTAAATTTACAAAATTAATTATATGAAACAAGACTCCCGTCTATTTATTTATTTATGCATTTATGTATGTATGTACTTATTTAGTTATTTTCCATCCAGTACTCCCAACCCCTCCTAACAGGGAGATACTAGAAAAATAAGTCACTTTTAATAGTAAGGAAAGAAAAAAAAGAAAAGAAAAGAAAAAAGAGAAGAGAAGAGAAGAGAAGAGAAGAGAAGAGAAGAGAAGAGAAGAGAAGAGAAGAGAAGAGAAGAGAAGAGAAGAGAAGAGAAGAGAAGAGAAGAGAAAAGAAGAGAAAAGAAGAGAAAAGAAGAGAAAAGAAGAGAAAAGAAGAGAAAAGAAGAGAAAAGAAAAGAAATTTAAGGTTTTAAAAGGGAAAAAAAACAAAAACAAGCATGTTCAGTCTCTGTAAAATTACCACTAGAAGAAGACACCACAAAATCAAAAAATAATCTGAAGACAGAAAGATTGGTTTAAGTCCTAAAGCAAAGACCACTGTGTGTAAGTAAGAGTCAGTGGCTCAGACAACAGAAATAATAATTATTATCAGCAGCAGGTTTCCCAGCAGTATAAAATTCTAAAGCAGACAATTTTGGAGAAGAGACAGTAGTAAATGGCCTGCAAAAATGCTAGTGACAGGATGCCTTCCAGGCTGGTGTCCAAATGATTGATGATGCCCCATCAAAATCAGTCTTATTTCTATTTCAGAGATCTCCAACTTTTAAATTGTAATTCAAATTCTGCATATAACTAAATTTCACCCAATCTCATGTACTGAACCCACAATTTCTTGAGCATTTGTCATCGCTCGCCCTTTGTAGCAATGTGTAGCAAAGGTGTGGGAAAATCTCTTTGCATCCACACACTGAGATCAGAGACAAGTCCTGCAATGGAGTCCAGTTCTTAGCACCTCTTTATCCAATGTTTCAGTGTCTCAAAGGATCTTCAAAAACAGTCTAAAATCATGTTCTATGTGAAAATTACCACTCTGAATCAGATCCATTACAACCTTATGGTTTTTGAGAGATGGTCAATAGCAAATACTGGGAACAGAATTACATTATTGCCTGGGAAGAACGTGGAGTGAATCCTTCTGGAATTGGTGTTAAGGAACATGGGAAATGAGGAGGTGAGCTGAATCAGCCTATACAGCTTCAAAAAGGGCAGATCATACCCAATCAATCTGGTGACCTTTTAAGATGGAGTGATGACAGAAGTGGAAAGAGGCAGAGGAAATGTTGTCATCTGCTTGGACTTGTGCAAGGCCTTTGATATGATCCTGCACTGCATACTTATCTCCAAATTGGAGAGATATGGACTATTATTAGGAAGATAAAGAATTTGTTGAATGGTCACAGCCAGAAGGTTGTTGTCAGTGACTTGATGTGTAGGCAGAGGCCGGTCACTAGTGCTGTCCCCCAAGTCTGTCTTGGGACCACTGCTTGTCAACACCCTAATCAATGACACAGAGAGTGGTATTGAGTGTAGCCTCAGCAAGTTTGCTGTTGACACCAAGCTGAGTGGTGCAGTTGACACAACAGAAAGGACAGATGCCATCCTGAGAGACCTGGACTCGCCTGAAAAGTGGGTACATGAGAATCTAATGAGATTTAACAAGGTCAAGCATAGAGTGCTGCACCTGGATTGAGGCAATCCCAGATAGGAATACAGACTGAGAGAAGAACTCATTGAGATCAGTCCTATGGAGATGGGCTTAGGGGTCCTGGTGGACCTCAACATGAGCCAGCAGTGTGCTCTTGCAGCCCAGAAGGCCAACAGGATCCTGGGCTGCATCAAAAGAGGGGTGGCCAGTATGGCAAGGGAGGGGACTGTCACCCTCTACTCTGCCTTTGCGAGGCCTCATTTAGAGTACAGTGTCCAAGCTGGGCCTCCAGTACAGAAAAGACACAGAGCTGTTGGAGTAGGTCTAGAAGAGCTACAAGGATTATCACAGGGCTGGAGCACCTCTCCTGTGAAGACAGGTTGAGGGAATTACAATTGCTCAGACTAGGCAGGCTACCCAGAGAAGTTGTGGATGCCCCACCCCTGGAGATGTTCAAGGCCAGGTTGGATGGGGCACTGGGCCCTGGGCAGATCTTTAAGGTCTCTTCCATCCTAGGTCATTCTATGATCCTATGATTATACATAGTATCAAGCTTAGTGTAGTGTCTAATCAGACATTAGTATCAATTCAGACATTAAATGTGTGCTATGATTTATTCCATCCCAGCACACAAAAATCAGATATACTTGCTTTTCTTTTTCTTAAAGAAAAAGAACCTTAGAAATAATCACACACAAAACAAAAAAACAAAACAAACAAGCAAAAAACCAAAACAGATTTCTCTTGCCTTTAAGAATAAAGAAAATACAAAATATTTAGAAGTGAAATGAGACCGCGACTCAATCAATTTATTTCCAAATCAATTATTTCATTAATACATAGTTTTAAATAGCAGGCTGGTTAACTGTCTTTAAGAGACCTCAAGGTACAGGAAAAAATGTGTCTTCAGATGTTTACTTGAAGGTCTCCACGTGAGGGAGGAAGAAAGAGAACCCTGACTTTTGAAGTCATAATGCTTGTGACTGCTTTATGAAAAATATTCTCAAAGTGCTATGAAATGTGTATTTCAATTCCTTTCATAGCAAAGGAATAATTAGGATGGAATCATATCATAGAATCATAAAATGTTTTAGGTTGGATTGGGCCTTTAAGATAATCTAGATGCAACCCCCTGATACAGGGAGAGACACCATCCTCTAGATCAGATTGCTCAAAGCCCTGTCCAACCTGACCCTGAATGCTTCCAGGGAGGGATCTCAGGGGAGACATTATTGCTTTCTATAACTACCTGAAGGGAGGTTGTAGTGAGCTGGGGGTTGGCCTCTTCTCTCATGTAAGTAGTGATAGGATTAGAGGGAATAGCCTCAAGTTGGACCAGGGGAGATTCAGGCTGGACATTAGGAAATATTACTTTTCCAAAAGAGTGGTCAGGCACTGGAATGGGCTGCCCAAAGAAGGTGGTGGAATCACCAAAAATGGAGGTGTTCAAAGAACACTTAGACATTGCGCTGAGGGACATGGTTTAGTGAGAACTATTGTTGTAGGTGGACAGTTGGACTGGATAATCTTGTAGATCTTCTCCAACCTTGGTGATTCTATGATTATTCTTTGACTTCTAAAAACCGTGTTGCTTAGCTTTAATAGCTGAGTTGAAGAACTATAAAAATCATTCAGCAACTGGTACATTTTCTGCTATTGGGCAAAAAATCCAATTTTTTATTATTTTTATTTCAATATATAATAAAAATTAGAAATTCATTTTTCCCACAGAGATACATATACTCTAAAATTGTCACTGCTATTTAGTTTGCTGTAGATTGTAAAGAAGACAGAGATGCCTCATTTGGTTTTTAAATGGATACACTGAATACAGCACATGTAGGGAAGAATTAACTAACTGAAGCAAAATGTTTTTCTCAACTGCTTCTCTCCACTGGAAATTCCACTATCATACTTAAAAAAAAAACTAAGTTAATGAGAAAGCTTTTAAGCTGGAAAAGTGCTACCTCTAATCATTTCCTTTTCAGTTTAATATTCAATTTTATGAACAGAACAGCCTTCCTTATCCTAAATTCAGATTGAAATACGTTCTTTTCAAAATTCATCTATTGTTTATTTGAAATAGGTTATTTTCAAACTTCCTCTATTGTTCTGTTGCAGATTTGTACAATACACTGATACCCACACTGGCAGCTGAATAAGAGTAAATCAGCTCCTGAAGCACTCAGGAGACAACAGTCCAGTGAAAAAAAGTAGGAGGCAAGACATGGAGAACATGCAGAGATTTGACAACCAGCAATATGTGTACTGGCAAAACATGGAATGTCAGTAACAGACAATGGAAAGATCATATGGCTATGCACATTAGCAGGATCTAACAATCAGAAGAAGTGAGAAATACTGCTACTTTAATAGCAGTCCTATTTAGCCAAGAGAATTTTCTTTCAGCCAGAGTCACACAGTACTCCACTACAGCAGAAATGATGATCTTATGCTTTTGCTTATGGCATGGTAAAGTACAAGGGGCAGATAAAAACAACAGGAATTTCGGAGTGTGGTTATTTGTATATATCATTTAAAAATTGAGTGTCCAGTTAAAGAGAACCTAGGTTCCCTCTGTTTTCATAAGTAAAAGATCTCTATTCTGCTCACTGAAGGGAACTTACTTTTTCCTAGGTTCATGTAATCTACCTTTGGGTTACATCCCTCTCCTGCCCTTTCATACATAGCAATTTGTGAGGTTTAACTTTTAGATAGCCAAATTCAGGAAACTGAATTTTATCAAATTTGGTGAGCAGGGAGGTAGAAGAAAGCATGGAAGACTGAAGGAATATTCTCATTAATTTCTGCATACTATTTCTCTAGTTGCTAATGCTCAACTAATAATGATTAATATTCATTTCTGCTAGTAGCAAATACAGCACATGAAATAAACAGTGTCCTCTTTCAGTGAATAAATAAAGTAAAAAAAAAAAAACAAACACCAAAACAAAAAGCCCCTAACTATCCAAACACACTGAGAAACATTAATATTTCAAAGTGATGATGAAATGGAGAATTTCTGCATACCTGAAGAGCCTGGAAACAACTTCAATTGTAAGTCTATTTATTGAAAGTAAAAGCTATCAAAATCTGTTTGTGTTCCACGTATTTTGTCCTATGATGTGCAAAAAGGAAAAGGAATATATTTCAAAGAGGCAGATAAGATTTCTTGAGGGAATCCAAGGTATTCTGCAACACCATGCCTTTCTCCTGCTCGCTCCCAGTGAGATAACATGCCAGAGTTTGACTGCTGCACTGGTATATGGGAAAAAAAAATTTGTATGCAAAGCAGATCAACCTGACTATACGAAAGATATGGAACTGTATTTCAACTGATTTCAGAGTAAGTGAAGAGCAAACATCTTGGTCTTCATCAACAGGCATGAAGAGTATGCTGAAGGATATAGCATTCTTTGCTTGACAGAGTAATTGACAGCATAATCTTTTTTTTCCTTCCTCCCCCCTCCCCCCCGCCCCAACCAAGAATCAATTTGCAAAGGTTTGATTTCACACTGTATTGGACAGAACTATATCACTGAACTGAATTATTTAATTTCTGCAAAGGCTCGTAAAGATGTACTTTTCTCATTGTCTACATGCTGTTTCATTACCACTTTTGCAGAAGAGAAAGTTTACATATGTACATAATTTATAGAGTGCAGATTCCATTGTGGATGTAGCCAAGCTTTTGGTGGATAGATCCTCTGAGGCACTTGTTTGGAGAGAATTAAATATCAGTTAATATAATTTTATATAATTATGTAATAAAATCCAGACCTGGGGGGATTACTATTGAATTCCACTCTTTGCACAACTAATGTTTAATAAAATCAGCTCTTTATGCAATACTCACATTTAGAAAATAAAGTAAGAAAAGAATAAGTAAAAACAAAATTAAAATAGCTATTTAATTTAATAATAAAAAGGCAACCTTTGTACCTATGAATATATTGTATATATATATGATTTGAGTTATGCTGGTTTGAATATTACATGCAGCATTATAATGCAAACACATAGCATATAGAAGCAAGTTAGTAACACTTGTGCAATGTATTTTTTTAGGAAAAAGTAAATGAGCTATTTCAAAAACACGTTGGCAGTCTGCTAGTTATGGCTTCTGGAATTAGGCCCATAAAATCAGTGCAAGCTGCTCTCTAAATTGTAATGTAATATTTTGTATTTTAGAGGGAGATAAGCATTTGGAATGCCATTTTGTTTACCATAAATGGGGAACAACACTTTTGTTCGATGGCAAATTTTAATCAGTTAACTTACTTATGTTTGTGAATGCAATTTAACCTTTGCTAGGAATTTATTTTAAATATTATACTATAGAATATTTTGCAATTCAGTCATTGAAAATCAACTGATGTTGAGCCATCCACAGAATCATCCTCACTGCACGTTAAGTTATGCACCACATAAGAATCCTTCTTTGTACAATATAACATCGACTCTATGCACTGGAATTATTTGAATCAGTGACATGGAGAACATTCTAGACTACAAATAATGAAATCTTTGAACTAAAGAGATGAAGATTAACTAGATGTCTTGCATCTAGTTTCCACGCATTGTCTGGTGAAAGAAACAAGAGTTCTTGCCATTTGTCTGGAGCTGGTTGCAATACATTAGAGGATTAACTGTACATGCATTTAAGATATGTTGGAAATAAAGTACTTGTACAATATTGAATAATTGCTTTGAATAATACATAGGTAGTCAAACCAATGCATTTTCCAAGGAATACTTAATGAGCATTCAAAGATGAGCTTTACAGAGCACAGACAGCTACATATCTCCCCATTTATGCTGGAGACCTCTGTACTTTGCGTATGTTTACACATAAGAACTAGATCTTGTAAATCTCAACATAAAAACCTTATTATATAGACACTGTACTGTTCACATATGCATGCTGAAAGCAGAAATATGGCAATACTATTTGGAGAAGGTTGGAAGTCCCAGCTCTCAGCCTGTCCTTGTTGGAAAGGTGCTCCATCCCTCTGATCACCTTCATGGCCCTCCTCTGGACCTGCTTCAACAGCTCCATGTCCT
The DNA here is from genome assembly GCA_036925125.1 of Oreortyx pictus. NCBI lineage: Eukaryota > Metazoa > Chordata > Aves > Galliformes > Odontophoridae > Oreortyx > Oreortyx pictus. The sequence continues at coordinate 74,972,059 of JAUPFR010000001.1, read as the reverse complement.
CCTTGTGTTGAGGAGCCCTGAATTATTCCTTCCTCTCCTGTTCCATTCCAGGTTGTCTACATACCTAGCTGCCTCAACAGCTTCAGTGGAATATTTTAATACCTTTTTAAATACATAATACACCTAGGTTAGCATCTATCACAAAACACATGCCCATTTTAAGTAGCAATGTGATTATGTGCAGTCAGTTTACGGCCTATTTTAAGGGGATCACAAAAGGAAAAACCCTCCAGCTCTTGTAGCACTCAAGTCTGGAGGAAATGAATGTTTTTCCTTGTAAAAGAGGTGGCCCACTGGCTTCAGTAACCCTGTGGACTCAGGGTCAAAAAGCTCTCGAAGGACTTTCTTCTCAGTGACCATTGGCCAAACATTACCCTGAAAATAGGCATGCCAGAGTGTAATTTACATGAGGATATCATGAATCAACACCAAGTATAGTACAACGATCTGTCATAGTCATAGTGAATGTGAAAACAAATTTTAACACTATCTGTTTACTAGTGCTAAAACACAATGATATTGGAAAGCAGTATTCTTGAGAGCAAGAATCTGTTACTCATATTGGACACTCATTAATACAGTATGATATGATATGATATAATATAATTAATATAATATACACATATAGCTTCTGAATTCTAAAGGGATTAATTCCTAAGGAAGATAGTCTTCAAGATGAGAAAGAAAAATAGATAAGAAATTTCATAAATTTAGATGTTTTTAATCCAGAGGGAACCGATTCCTGAAAATTTCAATCACTAATTTGTTTAATGAGCCCACAGTCCTAGTGGAGTTTGAGTGTGTCTTACAAAAAGACAGCTAATTTTAACGTAAAATATTTAAATGACGGAAAGAGCACCACAACCCTCATCAGATTGCTTTTCAGCTTATTTATATTTTACTGTTGAAGAAGCCTATCTGATTCTGACTTTTGATTGACTAAGCTTCTAATTCCAGCCACAGGGTCTCCATTCCCCTCATAAATTAAGGAGCCTTTTACTATCAAAAAAACTTTCTTCATGTGGGCAGCTGCAGACTACAAACCCTTCTTTTTTTTTTAGTTAAATGGATTAACTTCTTCAGTCTTTTACAGTCAAAACAGGTTTTTCAACTTTACATTATTCTTTCAGTTCTTTTCCAAATCATTTCTCAGCTGCTGACTTCCCTTTTACACTCTTGAAATTAGAACTGTGCAAAGAATTTCAATAAATTCTTTTTAACATTGCGGATAGCACTACCTACCTTACACCTACTTGCTACTCTCCCATCTTTATAAAAACAAAGATTTTGTTTGACTATACAATCATGTTGTGACCTTAGGTTCAGATGCCCTGCAGCCTCCAACCACTCTACTGGAATAGATGATGGTATTTCTGAAATTCTTTAATGTTTAGACAGAAATGTTATTGAGTTTTACTTTAAACTTGCAGAAAGTACCATAGAAATAATCATAAATATATAAAAATTTCATATATATATATAAATTTTATGGCATGGGAAAAAAGGAATTGTTGTTATTCATGTATTATCAAAAGAAAGAAACATTCCTTAGCCGAATAGGCAATACTCTCATTCTAATATTTCTATTAATTATCAAGGTTTGCTCAATCAATTAGAAAACTCATCAGGTGGTTATAAATAATTGATTACTAGACACAATATTTGCCTTGTGCTATTAAGGTTAAAATCAGGACGTTTATCTGAATCTTTTACATACACAGTTCATAAAATACTCTGTGTTTACTCAGCTGAGCACTGAAGTATATTCTGAAGAGTTTTGATGAACAGAGCAGAGGTGTTAAACTACAGATGGCAGTCCGAGAAATCAACCTATGATTTTTAATATATTTTTTTTTATATCCACTTAAACTGAACGCATTCTCCAAGAGAGTAAAGAACCAAAACCAAAACAGTTCTCAGATTTTCTCATATAAAATTTTGATTACCCATGTTCTGGTGCCCAAGAAGCAGAGAGATACTATTAGGATGGTTACTCACAGAGGGTTAGAGTAGAATTTTGATGATTTACGCTGCAAGATAACATGTTAATTGAGAATTAAAGCTTCAGTCATTGGCAGAATTGTTTTTGTTCCAGTACAAATGGTTTTGAACATGATTTTTACAAATACTAGTATCAGGGGAAAAAAAAGACCAAAACAATCTAAACAACAGCAGCAACAAACAAACAAACAAGCAAACAAAAAGTACATTGTTCTTGTCTTCTACTGCAATGATGTCTATTTTCCATAGGGCTAGACTGAGCCTTTCCAGAGCATCATTTTGGGGTCTTCTCCCTAATTCCAACTTTTCACTCTGATGTACATGTATCTTTTAGGGGTGGACACAGGTCCTGTTACTGATTTGTAGCCTCAAAGTTAGTCTCCCCCTGTTAGACCTTAGCTAACTTTGTAAACAACTGGTAAAGAGAGTCATCTCCCTTATTTTCCTTTGGATTTATTATGTACATGCATCCAAATGAACCACAGTACAAGAGCCACCACAGTTATTCTTTTCTATTTGTCCTTTCCTTCTTGTTATACACATCCAGGAAGATCCTATGGGTTAAAAAAGTCGGGCTTGTGCTGTTCCATACTATGCTGCTCTAGACTAGTCCTTAGAAAGCAATGCTAAGTTCAGCAGCTCATACTGCTTCAATGTAATTGCTGACATCTTGTTATTCTGACCTAATCTCCTCACAAAGATGAGATGAGCTGCATTTGCATGTAGGAAATATGCAGAGCCCTGGACAGCTCATAAACAGAAATGAAATCTTAGTCCTCTGTTCACAGGTTCTGCAGATGCAAACCTTGTTGAATTCCTAAGGTCCCTGCAGCCCTCTAGATCCCTGTAACTTTTGTCAGGTGACACTTCTAGCTCTGAATTATGATAAAAAGTAACCCTTTTCGTAAACAAATATGATATTTGCAACCCTGTAGAGCTTTAAGGACACCCCTGTGTCACCTATTTTGCAAATACTACTTGCAGTACAAAAAAGAAAAAAGATATCAATCAACATTTCGGTTAAGAAATATTCAGAACTACTCAAGGAATTCCACATACAAATATTTCTATGGATAACCTATGAAAATATCACAGTACTCTCATCTCTTTGGTGTTTCTATAGCAGTATACGAAACTGTACTGTGCTGTGCTTGGAAATATCATACTCATCAGGGCCATAATAAAGTTTTGTTAGCCATCACAGTTGTATAACTGTTTTCATGGTAGATTGACCTTAACAGCTGTTCATCATGAAGATATCTGGAAGAAATTCTAGAATACATTTTGCTTGCTGTCTTTAAATGATAATATGTTACTTTGCTGGAAATGTATCTGTTCACATTTGCCTCAAGCCAACATTTTTAGGCCACGTTTCTAATCCCTGTATAATTATTAAATCTCAGTGACAAACAAATAAATACAATCCATATTACTACTTCTACATAGTAATGCTTCCACTGTTATTCTTTCTCTTTAGTTTTTCACGTATAATCAGTGAATACAGTTCACGTGAGAATAATTCCAATTCACTGCTGTGAAAAGCCATAAGATACCTCCAGTCAGCAAAATGCGATTTATCCTAATAATTTGCTAAGCTGTCTTTTGAACAGTAAATGATTTGTTGACATTTCCTGCACAGAAACTTGCCCTTCATAAAATTACCAACATCTTTTATCAGGAGAAAGAAAGGAAAAGCATTTATGAGTTATCACAATTAGCTATTTATAGTTACTATGGAAACAAAGCAGAATAAAATCAGCACCAGCATGTGTGATTATATTTTTGTTCATTTGACACTGTATTGAACCATAGGCCTGCTTTTAATCACATTTTCTTTCAACTACTAATACAATTTATTTTGAAGAATTTAACATTCAGGAATATCTCAGTTAATGATAATAAATGAAGTGGTAGAATTGATTGAATTTTGCTAGACTACAAACACAAACAATGTTCAATGTAAGAAATGTAATGTGCCTTACAGAAAAAAAAAAAAAGGCAGTGTTTTTCGCAAGATTTTGAATTAAAAGTCTTGTTTTTCTAGTTTATGAAGATGACTTCACTATCATGAAAATAAATTAAAAAATAAAACTTTGTAGAGTTTTTGAGGCTGCAAGGATTAACTATATGACTGACATAAAATTGGAAGCTATGCTGGGTCTAGAAAAATATTTTAATGAAAGAAATTACTTCATCAGAATGCATTATCCTTTTTAAATTCTCTTAGTTAATAATAAAGACAACATAAACACAGCAATATACGGGGGAAATATTTCAGACAATGCTTTTATTCCAGAATACATTTTTCCTTGGCAATAAATCTGATCAATGTCAGATCATATGGCAGGCACTCATGAAATTAACTTCTTAGCTGTTAAACGATAAACAACATTGAAAAGTAGCACTTCTCTTAATAAATACACATTCCCTAAAAATAGAATAGATATTCTAAATTCTTCTTTCAGTTTTTAAATAATTACTTTTGCTTTCTCAAAACTTTTAGACTTTGATTGTACTATATTTTGTATTATATCATACATTATATTGGATTTTATTCTTTAAGACTGTAACCTGAGATGTTCATTCTGGAAATGAAGTAACCAACGTGCATTGGTAACCAAAGGAAAATTCATCCAATACTTCTGTCACTTTCACTGATACTGTTGTCTCTGTTAAAAGGGTATTTCAATGATATATATTTTTTTAAAATGGTACTTCTAGAATTGTGCAGTATAACTGAGATTTGCCCACAAGAATCTTCACTATAGACTGCAGTGCAATTGTTATTTACTAGTGATTAGGATTAATTGTTTTAGTTTTCACATGCAGCATATTCACTTTCAAAATTTCAATTCTATCATTGTATATCATGCAAAATCTTCATTCAAGACGAAGCTCCTTTGGGTCATTTCAGTTTTGATTCTTGAAAGCTTTTGTGCAGTGTCTACTTGACACCACTGGAATAAGCCCATATGCTATAACAAAACCATTTTGTTGAATTGATATATTTTGCCCCACAGTGTTTTCACCAACTCTTCAGGTAGGAATTTTACCTGCTAATATATTTTTTTTAATATTTAGATAAAGTACATTATTCTAATTTTATCTAACCATGTCAAAAATAGTCATGAATATCATGAGTTTAATTTTTAACTTTTGTTTTTCGTTTTCGTCAATGCATAGATATTCTATTCCAATAAGATTTTGGGTTCATATTTACAAAAAATTAAAGCTTTTCTGTTGCTTCTCCGCCTCTCTTCTTCCACAGAACAAAACAAAACAACAACCAAGAACCCTTATATAATTCTTGGACAAGTTAAACCCACAAAGAGACAAAAAGTCTGGAATTAAAAAAAAAAAGTTAAAAAAAAAAGTCAAAACCAATCACCCACAAGCAGCTGCTACCTCTTGTAAATATTATTTTAAGTGCTTGAATATATCATTAACATGAAATGGAACATGAGCTATATATAAAGAGATAACATCTTAATATCAATCTACAAGAGGATTGTAGATTGGACTTAAATGTACTGAAAACATGATAATTTCTGACCTTTCAAATACATCTGTATTTTGAACTCAATGATTTTAATGCCAAAACTGTAAAATTATTTTACAGTTGAAACTGAAGATTGAGGGGGAGGGCAGATGCTTCCAGCGATACAGCTTGGAAAAATATTAGTGTATAAATTAGTATAGAAAACACACTACAAATATTTCATAAATAAGTTACCACTTAGACTCTAATCTAGTATTCCTCACACAGCCCTATTCCCTATCACTGACTGGGTCCACACAATCAGTGAATCTCCTGTTTTGTCCTGAAAAAGGGCGTCCAGTTTATGGAAATCTAGGACAATGCCATTCTGTTTCCTTGTGCTTCAAAATATTTCTATCCTATTGATTTTGTTTACTGTGCTTTTACAAAATAAAATAATAATTAAAAAACAGCAAACAAACAAACAACAACAACAAAAACCATAGCATTGACTCTTAGGGAAAAGATACATCCTTAAGCTTTTGGAATATGGTATAAATGAAAGTATGACTTTACATGTAGGATTGATATACTCAGCCTTATCAGATGATTAAAGATGAATGAAGTGGTAGATTAAAAGAAGAGATACTAAGTGACATCTGTGACAACAAAATGATCGAGATGTATGAAATAAAACACATTATTTCACATTGCCCTAAGAGACAACTAACTTTAAATAAAAGAATCGCAAAATTAAATTTAATTGCAATTAAAGGAATTTAAATAAAGGAGTTTAGGAGAATTTAAATATTAAAAATATATTAGAGTCATCTTACAGTCATCATCTTACAGTCACTCATGGGCCTGGTACAACTGTATCCTTAATATGTGGCACATTTTCAGATGTAATACGCAGATTTATTGCTCTCACTGTTGTTACCATTCACGGGCATTACCAAGGCAGTAACCTCTGGGAATATTTATCATGAAACAGGATTTCACTGCAGCAGGCAACACTTTGCTGTCTCTCACATACATTATCCACCAGTCTGCTTTACTGAACCTTATTCTGGCATCTTAAGCAGCTTCTGTCTAATATTTCACCTTTTTAGTTTTCCTTACACTCTTGGAAGAGGACGGAGCTCTTCTCAGAACAGATAGAGAAGCACCAGTGCTTCACTGCTTCTTCCTGAAAAGATTACAATAATAAAAAGACCAAGACATAGTTGAAATTTTTTTAACTACATGCACAAAGGCAACTAGTTTAGTAATGGAAGTCATAACAGTAGCTTTACAGCAAGAAGAAACTGAACTTATTAGTTCCTAGAGACCCACTTGTTTTCATATCCAAAAAGATCCCGACTTTAGTAACATATTCTATGTACAAATGTGAACGTAATACAAATTAAACTGATGGCAGCGCCATTCTAACTACAAGGTACTTGTAAGTATTAAGACTTTTAACAAAGCTGTTTAAAAATTATTTTGATACCATGTAACTTGTACAGAGCATCTGGTACTGTTGTGCTGTAAAAAGTTATTATTGGTATGACTTTGGAAAGTGTCCTGTCTCATTTCCATTAAAGAAGGTGATATAAAAAGCAGAACTTAGATTTCTTTTCCTTTAGCACAGCTCTAGCTAGTTCTAGCTCCTCAACTGGGTTCGTGGTAAGTTCTGAATTTAAAGTAGCTTTTCTGTTCAGAAGGAAATTATTTTTATGGATGACATCCTTGCTCGATTTACGGCAATATTACTCTCTCTCAATTGGAGACAGAATTTCCTAATACAAACTAAAATTAAGTTAAAAATGATTACTCAAAGAAATGCAGTTTCCAGAGCGTCTTTCCAAATTCTTTAAATAATATAATGCTGCATAATTTCAAACCACTTTCATGTAAATCAAATGAATCTTTGTCCAGAAGAAGAAAAAGAGAATGAAATAGAAAAAATAAAAAATAATAAAACAACTCATTTTTCTATGCTGATGCAAAATGAAGGAGAAGAATATGAATTTAAAGAGTAAAATCAGTACAACCATGTTCCACAGTCATTACAACATGATAATCAAGCTGATGTCATTAGTGTGCAATGCTATTTCAGGAAAATGACATGACTTTGTCTACGATGTCTGTACATTCTGCTTTTCCAAATTTTAATATGTTAACTTCCTTTTGAGTAGAATTAAAATTGCTGAGTTTTCTCATGTTAGAACTTTGACATAATCCCTGTGATGTACTTAGACAAGTTTCCAATGGACAAGTGCTTCCTGAAATTTACTCAAATTATTCATATTTTGATCTGGAAACATGTAAGTTAATAGTTGCCATCAGTCATATCTGTGTGCATATAAACTCTCCAATATTTTGGTGATATATCTGCTTTGAAAATATTGTTAACACTTTAATAAATAAATCCCTTAATATCAGATTCTTAAAGGTTTTTTGTTTTGCTTTATTTTGCTTTGTTTTCTTCCGAATTGGAGATGAGATGCACATCAAGTTTCAAAGGACTGAAATTCAATAAAAATAACTGCATCATTTAGATTCTCTTTCATGTCTATTTCACATTTGGTTCACATTTTTTTTTCTGCCATCTTTTGCCTGCAATCTCTGACAGCATCATATTTTGGTGAAATTAACTGAGTGAGTCAGTAAGAAAGAATGTGTTGCAGACTTCTGTTTATAACTCATCATCTGACTGATTTATAATATTAGAACAACTTGCCAGCTATGCAAGGAAGTATGTGTTTGTTCACTGGATCCTTCATTTAGAATGTTTCTGGTTTTGTTGATAAAAATGATTATTTTTCCAAGTACTGTATCATGAAGGAAAGAGAAATGTTTCCTCATCCTATTACAATTAAAGACAGACTTCTGCTGCCAACAAATGTACATGTGTTTGCTTCTAAAGGCAAAATCCTTGTGAAAGAATTACAATAAATACATTTTGGTTAGTTTAAACAACAGATGGCTGGCATCTTTTACACTTTTTTTCTTTTTTTTTTTCTTTTTTTCCCAGTGATATTTTACCACCATCTGAAAATCTTGAATTGAAGTACTGCTTGCATTTTTTGTTGATTTTGCTTTAGGAGCCAATCTGGAAATGGGTAACGACATTTCTGTGATGGGTAAATATTTTGCAGCAGTTTTTTGCATATAAAGTCTGAGACAGTAAAAGAGAATAGGTAATCTGAAGGGTTTAGCTTTGGTTCTGAATATCAGCTGGGGAAAGACTGAAGCAAAGAAAAACGATGTTGACAAGAGATAGCAGGAAATGTCAGTCTACCTCCTTTCTCCTTATTGAAAAATGTAAGACATTGTAAATGCCCTTTTCTTATTGCTATGTGAATACCTTCGACTTTAGAAGTAATTAACATTACGAAAGCTCCTTTTTGCCTCTCTAAGCAATTTAGAAAGTGGAATATGTGATGAAAAGTGGAATGTGGATATAAAAACTCGAATAAAGCAGAAATTTTTGGTCTGAACTCAAACTTTTTATACCTGGATTCTCCAGGGAAAATATTTAGATGTGGAAATGTAAAAAACTAAAACTGTTTCCTCATTAGAAAGCATAAGTAATATAAGTTTTCCTGTAAAAGGAAGTCATGCTACCCTTTCATCTCATTCTTCCAGTCAGATAGCACTGATCCCAAGTGAATTCCTCGGCAAACAGAGGTGCCACCTGTCACCAGAGAACATGGGCAGCAGTGACACACCGGGCTGGGCTGCATATACAGGCGGGAGAAGTCACACTGCCATCACCATGTCCTCCCACCCATCTTCCTCTTGACACCTCCCACTTTCTCCTTCCTCTTGACACCACACTCAAAATGCCATACATGCTTCTCTAGGCTTAAAACTATCTCTGTCCCAGGTTGTTCAGCTGGCTTCTGGAGAAGCTTGTATCGAGCAGACTATCAGAAAAAGCAGAATAGATTACTTTATAGCAGAGTTAGCTAAATATTCTTGGCAAGCAAAATTTCATCAAAATCCTATTTTTCAGATAGCTGAAAGGCTGCCCAGAGATTTTTCCTCTGATGAAGGATGAACTGTTAAAATAAAGAATTGTGCAGTGTGAGATGGAGACAATATAGAGTACAGACACAAATGTGCACATTCTCACCCCATATGCTCATTCAGCATAATTCTGTGCCTTGAAAATGCTCAAAGGTTTTGTTTAACCTTGTAAAAAGCCAAAGCCTTCTATAGAAAAAAAAAAAAAAGAAAGAAAACACCTTAAAAGTCGACACAAAACAGAACTGAGACTACTTATCTTTTGGACAACTATAGCTTAAGGTAGACATCTGAAAAGAAGAACATCAGAGTTTTTTCTTCAGCTTTCAAAAATCCTTTAAGTCTGCTTGTAGTGATATTAAAATAGAACTATTCGTGCTCAATTATGTCACCCTCAAAACTGTAGTTGAGAGGAGAGCTTAATTATCTTATTTTCTTATGCTAAACAGTGAAGACAAAAACATCCAAGAAGTATCTTCCTCTAAAAGAAAATTAACAGACGATCCTGTTAACTTGGAATCGTGTATATGGAGTTTGGATGAAATAATCCTGCATTTGAACACAGTTAATGTAGCTGCTTTCTGTTCTTTTTTTTCTTCCCCTTTATTGAGTAGTGTTCTTTATCAAAGATACATGATGCTATCTGAGCTGAACAACAAACTGGAAAAGAGCTACATATATATCATACAATGTATGAGTTGTCACCCTTAGGGGAAGGAAAACAAGAAGATCGACGCACTGCAAAGTGTTTCAGTATCCGAAATATCCATATTGATTAAATGAAAAGATATGCTAGTAGTATCTATGGTAAGTGTTCTGAATTTACAACTCAGTTGGCACAGGAAGAACTATATTGGATCTGAACTGCTCATTTTTCCCCTGCTCTTAGATGTGTAGTGACATTTTATAATGAAAACCAATTGGCTTTGAGGACACTAGATAAAGGAGAGCACACAGTAGAGTCAATACACTGCATCAATGTCTGAGAGGCACAATATTTTGCAGAAGTGAGGAGAAAAAGAAATGTCCTCATAAAAGTACAAGTGAAAGTGTCTTCCTCCCCTCTTGTTTGTTTTGCGGGATTTCTGTGAAGCCTAACCATTACAACAGCTAGAAACCTGTCAGAAAGCAAGGTAGAGTTTCGACTGCCAACCACAGCCAGAAGCAGCAAGGAGAAAAACAAACACCAGTTTTGTTCTCCCATCTGCTTCCTTCCCCAAGTTTTTTGAGGAAGAAATCAGCTGTATTAATAGGGAAGATAAAGAAATGAGCTTCCCAATGGGACAAAAAGATAAAGGCCTTTTACAAGAGGTTTTAGGACACAATCTTGATTGCTCTCTCTATATATATGTTGTAATGCACGTATATACTTTCTATTTTTTTTTGTCATGGGGAATTCAAGGTAGTTCCTAATGCTTATACCAGTGGCAAAAACTCATTCCACATTAAGTTTGGGTTTGTGTTAATTTGTGATAAGGATGCTGTCATGCCTCCTTTCTTGTCAGAAAAAGAAAAAGAAACAGTAACCAATTTGGAAGGCGCCTATAGGTACAACATGAATGAGACCTAGAGGAGTGGAGAACCAAGACTGTATACCTAAACACTGGCAACCTAACCTGTGCTTACCAGAAGCAAAAGAAAAAAGTATAAGTTCATACCAGACATGCTGTAACTGTGTGAAGCAACTATCAGAGTGACTGGGGAATAAAACTGAGAGAGACACAGTCTCTCACTTTCTATGGATACAGAAGCAGCTCACCTAGAAGTAACCCTGTCCTTAAGGACACAAACTGATTTCCAAAAAAGGGATGGAGTTAGCAAGTCATCTAAGATAAGGATCTGTTTTCCAGCCAGGACCTGAGCTTGATAGCTCTGTGCATGTGATGCACTGCATACAAAACCTGGCTCTTTATTAGTTGTTAGACTTGCGACTAATTCTGCTTTCCCAAAGTAATGCACAAAAAAATCACCCTTTGCCCACATATTTCAGAGCAAAATCTTCAGCTTATTTTTTCACTCTGAGAAGGTTCCTTAGGTCACATGAAAGGAGGATATAAGAAAAAGCATGAGGAGGTATTTTGAAGATAGTATTCATTTCATAGTGTATAAACTATTAAGTTAAAACAGGAGTGCATTAGGTGTACAATCTTCTTAATACACAGAATGAAGAGTGGATTTTGCAAACAGATGAAAGCCTGTCTTTCTGATATCTCTCCCTTCCGTTCAACTCTGTTAAAACATATTTTGTCTTGCAGAACGTAGTCTTTCAGGTACAGCCCTGGGATGTACCTGTCTCCATCACCACAAACCCAAAATTTTACCTCTGGGGTCAGTGTGCAGAATTTGAATTCATTACACTGCTACCTGTGAATGAAACTGTGAGTGTATGATAGAATGTGGCATTTACAAAGCATTTTTCTTCTTCAAGCTCACCACTGTCCCTATTCTGTCCCTCATAAAAAGGCACTGAATGGAAATACATAATGCAAATGATCTCCACAGAGATAATAAGAAGGATACCTGTTCCTTAGCCCTTCTTTTATTCTCAGCTTCCATTTTTATAAATGTTTATTTTAAAGTGTGGGAAATGAGAACTTTTACAATTAAGTGGCTGGGGTTACTGAATAAAACAATACAAATTGTAAAGAGACTAGAAAGGAGATACAATGTAACAATAACTATTTATGATGAATATCATGTGAAGGTATATTTTCCTTTAGGACTTTAAAAATGAACTAAATTTAGTATACTGAAGTTATTAAAATGATTAATAATAGCACGCAACTGGTATTCTAATTGCTTTAGTAATCAGAAGAGGCATTATGCAAAGTTCTTTAAAGTGAACAGTATCATTTGCTTGTGTGCTGTTATTAATTAATTTGATGCTTTGTGCATACCAAAAGAGTATATTTATCACATTAGTAATAAGAAATGTAATAAAATACGTTCTTGTAAGTTTGGTGATACTGGAAGACTTGGTTACTTTCCTGAACACTGAATGCTATCTTTGCCCTTTCCTGACAACAGAGGAGAACAATGCTTTCTCTGTAGTGACTGACAGTAAATGGTGACAAGAGCCATTTATGTAGTTAGGAGAAAATAACCCACAGCACTTATTGCAAATGACATCAAGCAAACAAATATTAGGAACAATGGGCAGATATAGGCTGTTGAAATTCATACAAATAATATCCTCACAGTCCTCAAGTAAATAAGAATGAAAGATGAAATGCAGTAAGTGCAATTACACAGAAAAGGTTCATAGGAGCCTTTCATGCTAGGAAAGAATGCCATCACCAGTAAGGAGCAGTGGAGTTGGTATATTCAAGACATTCCTGCAGATACAAGATACGTTCAGAGAACCATTTGAAAACCTCAAGGAGATGCACAAAAGCCTCATGCTGTCATTCAACTGTTTTCAAACTACTTTCAGTTTGGCAGAAAGCATGTTAAACATACATGCTTACTACTACTTTGAATAAGGAATTTACAGTTGCAGCATTTAATATTTTAATAAATTTCATGCAGTAAACGATGGAAAGAACATTACAGCAAGTTCATTGCTGTTAATTACTCCTGTTATAAATTATGTGAGTGACACTGCTCAGCTGCCGAGCAGTAGGTAAAATGCCATTTACGTGTTCACATGTTAATAACTGTGGGTGATAATTTAAACAAAATGTTGATAACAGAGAACATAATTACTGCTATTAACATTACACTTTAAAAACAACTGAGGACTTAGACCTGTTAAAAGGCAAAAAAGACAAAAAGAAAAAAGAAAATTCAGTTGATTATTACTTGTATAACGAATGTACAGTAAAAACTCATATGGAAGACAAAGCAATGAAGAACAAATAAGAGTATTTTCATTTGCTGGCAATTATGTGGAATGAGGTCTGAGTACTGTAGTAAAGATTTTAATTAGCCTGTGCTGCATACAAAATAAAGAAGAGAGGCAGCTGCCTTTTCCATAAATCCTGCTTTTCTGTTTGATTTGCTAATTCTCTAAGCTCATGAGTAGGAATGAACAAAAATTCTGTAACTGTGAAATATTTTGTTAATTCGTCTTCAACAAAATGACTGCTTAGATTATAAAAGTATGTACTTATAGTCAGAATACAAACATGTTTATGAAACTAAATTAATTTGTTTTGAAGTTTCTTCAATTCATATTTCAAGAAATGTGAACAGAATTTATTAAAATGACTGAATTTGAATACACTGATCTCATTGTATGCTTCATTTGATAGGAAACTGTCAGCAAAATGAAATATTTTGTACATTTGTATTTACATTTTAGAAACCCTAAGATTTTAATCACAGTTAGCAACAGACAGGGTCCCCCTGCATCAGTTGCCTAACAGTGAGATTTGTTAAAAAGAGTCAACATTTATGATAAGAAATGTTATGAAAAGTTAAGTAGTTATCTTCCTCATGAATTGGCTGTAGGAAAACTGCCAGTAATAACACCAGCTGCTTTTTGTATTCCAAGATACTAATTTCTACTGATCAAATAATTCACATAGAATTCTTGATCATGGGGTGAATTAACCTCATGTGCTCAGAAGATTTCAGTTTTTTAAATAGCTTTTCTTAACTACGGTGAACTTTTTTTTTTTTTTTCCAGTAGCCCATCCACATAAGCATAAAAGAGATACATGCTTTCTACTTACACACCAGTCCCACTGTGGCCCAGCTACTCACATAAAAGAAAGGATAAAGCCATTGTTCTTTCTGCAGCACTCTAAGCTCACCTGCATACAGGATGTCCCAACTGACTGATTCTTACTATTCCAATTATGTTATTTTGACTCACATATTATTTATAATCTAAATCTTTGGCCCCAATTTGTCCCACATCTTCTCAGTTGTCTCAGGCCAACACAATGTACTAAACTGCTTCTCTCGATAGGTAGATTTCCCTCCATTGTACACGCACCACTGTCTTGTTCACACAGGTCTGCAGTTAGCTATGGGTCGTAAAGCTAGGTCAAGTCACCACAAGAGATTCAATCTCTAGCTATTTATTAATACTACTAATAAAGAGATTCTGTCTAAAATGTTTTTAGAAATAAGAAGCCTAAGACATTTCCAATTTTCCTTGTGCTTAATTTTGTTGTTCTTACAATCTGACATCACATTCTGTTACTGTCAGAAATGCAGAGGAATAAAATCTGTGCCTAACAGGTCCAAATGAAAGCACTTCAAGTAGAAATATACGAGAGTTTCTGTGAGCACTCACAGTAGTGAAAGATCTGGTTATGGACTATCTCCTATGTGTAAGCCAATCCTGCTGACAGCAATGTTTTTTTTTTTTTTTTTTTTTTTTTTTTCTTTTTTTCATTTTGGCTGATCTCAAAAGCATTACACAGAAAATTGGTGAGATGAAAGGTGATGCTGTCCTTTTCTAAATCCACACCATGCATGATACAGAACTATGTGTGGTCTGGCAAATGAATGAAAAGTGGGGTATAGCAATGTGCTTATGGGTATAACTGAAGAGCATGCACCAGGACTTCTAGCTAGGAAACAGTCTTAAAATTTACAGGATCTGTAGAGACTCAGAGTGGCTGCCTAAAGCCTCTGGAAATGGGCAAGGGAGTTGTTCAGGGAGGGTTACAGCTGTTCATGTAGAAGTTAATGATGTTCAACTAAAAAGAAATACAAGAATAATAAAATACGTATAATATCTTCTTTTGAGTGCTGTGATGGTGTCTGGTAGAGAATGACAAAAAAACCCTCAATTTGGGGATTCCAACAATTACAGTTTCCTGATGGAAATCATAAAAACTGTGTTCGGTTTACATGACAAGGTTTTCATAGTAAAGGGGTTGCCCAGGTGGCCTCTGAGCAGAGCTCAGCAGTGCCCCATGTCAGAGGAGCAACAAAATGTACCCACCACTGCCACAGCTGAGCAATGCTCTGGGAGAGCAGATTTAAGGGAAAACTGCTGTACTACAACAGCTGGAAGGGTGGAGTGAGAAATTAGAGAGAAGCAGTCCTGCAGACACCAAGGTCAGTGCAGGAGATGCTCCAGGCACGCAGCAGCAGCTCCCTGCAGCCCAGGAGAGGCACATGGAGGAGCAGGCTGTCCCCCTGCAGCCCATGGGCACTGCATGGAGTAGATCTCCATGTGCACCCATGGAGAAGCTCATGGGGCAGCAGTGGATGT
This sequence comes from Oreortyx pictus, assembly GCA_036925125.1. NCBI lineage: Eukaryota > Metazoa > Chordata > Aves > Galliformes > Odontophoridae > Oreortyx > Oreortyx pictus. The sequence goes on along the minus strand of JAUPFR010000001.1, from coordinate 74,956,391 downwards.
GGCCTGAAGGAGGCACAGCCCATGGATATCCACGCAGGAGCAGTCCAGGCCATGGTGGGGCAGGAGGGATCGGGGAGTGCCCATGGGGACCCATGTGGAGCAGTGCCTAAAGGGTGGGCCCCATGGTATGGAGCCGTGCTGGGGCAGTGCTGGGAGAGTTACAGCCTGTGGGAAGAAAGATATCCCATAGGAGGGACTGACGTGGAGCAGAGGCAGAGAGTGACCATGAAAGTATGCTAGAGATTAAGTAATACAGACTGACAGCAGCCCCCACTCCTGTTTCCCTGTACTGCCTGGGAAGAGCTGGAAGAGGGTGGGTAAAGAAGAAGGTGTTTTTACTTTGCTTTTATTACTGTTCTGCTCTATTAGTAATATGCAATAAACTGTATTAATTTTACTATGCTTTCTTTTCTAGTGATCTTAATTGGTGAGTGATCTTGTCTTTGTCTCAACCCTTGAGCCCATTTCATAGAATCACAAATATCCTGAGAGCTGGAATATTGAGGTCAGTTCCTTGCTCCACATAGGACCACCCAAAATGCACCATATTTCTGAGACCATTGTTCAAATGTTTCCATCATATCTTCCCCCATCTTACTTTAATGAGGGGGAGTGAGAAAGTGGTTGCAGTGTAATTTAGCCCATTAGAGTGAATCCAACCTAAATATCAGTCTTTTATTAGTTTTACCTTACTATGAGCATTATCTGACTTAATGGGTTTCTAAAAGCCATGTTTTGTTGGAAGACTTTACTCGTATTAGCAGGTCCTTTCGATTCCTTCATTTTTGCAAAATTCAAAACCGTTGGGAGTAGGCAAAAATGACAAAGCAAATAAGTAATTTTTTCCTTACTTCATTTTCATTCTTCTCTCTTTGCTATCAAATATTACATATAATACCAAGGCATACATAGCAACAATATGCTATCAAACTTCAGAGAGGTTTCAAATGAAATAAAAAAGAAAACCAAAGTAAATGCTACTAGTAAACTTTCTGTAAAAATGTATATAACATCCTAAAAAGTGTTATTTTCATGTTCTCTTCTGCCAAGATGGAAAGGCATCATTAGAATAGAAATATATCATATACAACCCAGGACTGTTAAATGTCTCTGCAAATAGTGCATAATAAATCAGTGAACAAAATCCATGAAAACTCCACTGTTACAATTATTTAAAAAAAAAAAAAAACAAAACCCAAACTCTACCACTACAGTGACAGATATATGTAGGTGGTCTAGCTTGTAAAAAAGAGGGAAAAAAAAAAGAGAGAAAGAAAGAAAGAAAAAAGAGAAAAGGTTTTTCCCAGCAGCAGAATCTCCTCATTATTTCAGAACTCAGATTTGAGGCTGGAAGAAGCAGCAGTAGGGTTATTATCCTCTGTAAGATTCAGTCTCCTGTGACAATTTTTTGACAAACTATAACAGGATAACAAGGTATGCAGTGCTGACACAGGAGGATGATAATACACTTGAGATTGACTTTTGAGTAATTATGTGATCCCAATTAAATTATTCTAGTTAAGAATGTCTTAAAAGGGAGGTCAAAAATTGGCATTCATTGTCCATCTTTCTTTAAGAGTTGAAGTCCTGCTTCGTACATGACATAACTGCCATGAAAGTTGTGATTACAGCCTCACTATCGGACTTCATTACTGAGCATCCTTCCCCACATACACAGTTTAGGTTGCTCCCCAGATTTCTAACATTCAAATGCATAAGATTCTGGAAATGAATGCCATTTAAGAAGTGCATTAAGGTACTTTCAATCCGGAGATAACTTCAATTCTAATTAAGCACTTGCAGACAAAAAAAAGCACTCTAGAAAAAAAAAAGGTTACGTTTTGTGCTTGATCTTTTAATAATTTATGAATCTGGACACTAAACAGTCAAATATACCTTCTGATCTTAATTAGAATGAGAAAAGATATCCTTTGGTTAGAAAGGAATTGCTTTACAAGCTTCACCTCAGAAGAGTTTTTGCTAGAAGTAATGAATACTGATTTGATGAATAAACTGTTTAATGAATAAGGAACTGGTTATGAAACTTTACCCAGAGTTCAATGGCTCTATGGATGAAGGTCAGTGACAAGTGGTGTCCTTCAGGGGTCAGTACTGGGACCAGTACTCTTTAACAACTTCAACAGTGACACAGACAGTGTGATGAAGTGCACCCTCAAACAAGTTTGCGGATGACACACCAAGCTGAGTGGTACAGTCAACATGCCTAAGGAATGAGATATCATTCAGAGAGGCCTCGTCAGGCTTCAGTAGTGGGTCCAAAAAACCTTGTGAGGTTCAGCAAATCCAAGCAGAAGGTCTTGCACCTGGGTCACGGCAAGCCCCACCACACTCCAGCAATGTGCCTTTGCAGCCCAGAAAGCCAACCATAGCCTGGGCTACATTCAAAGAAGCACGGCCAGCAGGTCAAGGGAGGTGATCCTGCCCCTCTGCTCTGCACTGATGAGGCCACACCTGGAGTACTGTGTCCAGATGTGGAGTCCTCGGTACACAAAAGACATGGACCTGTTAGAGTGCATCAGAGGAGGGCCACAACAGTGATGCAAAGGGTGGAACATCTTCCCTACGAGGACAGGTTGAAAGAGCTGGGGCTGTTCAGCCTGGAGAAGAGAAGGCCCTGGCGAGACAGGATAGCAGCCTTTCAATATCTAAAGGGGAACTATAAGAAAGAAGGAGACAGACTCTTTATCAGGGTGTGTTGTGAAAGGACAAGGGGAAATGGCTTCAAATTAAAAAAGAGGATATTTAGTTTGGACATAAGGAAGGAGTTTTATACAATAAGAGTGGTGAGGCACTGAAACAGGTTGCCCAGCTATGTGGTGGATGCCCCAACCCTGGAGCTACGCTGGATCTGGATTTGAGCAACCTGATCTAGCTGTAGGTATGCCTGTTCTTGTAGGGGAGTTGGACTAGATGACCTTTAAGGGTCTCTTCCAACTCAAAAGATTCCATGATTATATGAAAGGAGTACATTTAATCATGCAGGCATTCTTGATTAATTTTCTGCACAAAATACATAGATTATTTGTCCTAAAGGACTGCAACTGACAGTAAAGGGGCTGTTTCATTCACTTTATATAAAAGGATTAGCACTCAAAGCATCAGGGGATCTTCGACTCTCTTTCTTTTTACTGAGACAGTAGATGGTTGGAATATATGCATAACTGCTATGCGATTATTTTGATCAGTAAAAAGGAACTAATTCATTCCAACAAGAAATGTAGGTCAGAGGTAGTCAGTTTTTTTGTTTTGTTTTGTTTTGTTTTTTAATAATAATTTACTGTACCTCTCATGGCTCTGCCTTCTTTCTTCTATGGTTCTAAAATATCCTTGTATTTACCATCAGGTACATATATAGTTTGTCATTCAAGTAGAAGAAACAGCTTCCTTTTAACAGCAATGCATTTTCAAATCAGATGTCAGAGAATTGAGATGGCTGCCAGCTATTCACTAGCAGATTGGATTCAACTCCCGTTATGCATGCATTGTCAAATTGGTTAAGGCTCACAATCATTTCTTCATTTAAACAATGTATTTCTATAATTTGAATAGAAAATATCTAAAACTTCAGTATCCTGCCAATATAAATATATTTGAATAATATTTGCACTGTAAAATACCCTCAAACCATACCCAGACTAAGAAGAGAGAAGAAATATGGAAAGGTTACTGATAAAAATCTATGAGGGGAAAGCAGGAAGAACTGATTAAAATTTGCATTAAATAAGAACTGTGTGAAACTTGATGTTGACTCCTTCTCAAACACAAAATGTTGCAAAATTGTTAGCGTGTTACAAAAGCCTACCAGGAAACAATACCTCCTTTATTGGCTGAGATTACTAAAGCTGTCTTCTAGAAAGAAAGAGTGCTGAGACATTTTGTGAATAACATTGTAAAATTGACTATTTAAAAATACTACCTTCTCATGAAATAGATTTCAGCAATTTCTTTTGTGTATATACGTGTATACAAACATAATTCAGCAATGAGCTCTACTGCTTAAGCAATAACTATCTGTAAGGTTCACACTTTGTAAAAGACTTTCATAGTCCCAAATAGCCCATTAGACCAAGCAGAACAATCACAGCAGTATTTAAGCAAAAGCTTTTCTGAATACACAACTCGAGAAAAAGACTGCACTACTGGAAGCTTATCTGAGATATAGAGACACTCAGAGAAGGGGCTCCAAGATTCCAGGTATGGCTCATTACCACCCTTGAAAATGAACTGCCGCTATTAATTTTACAATTCATGTACAAGTTGAAATTCAGAAATGAAGCCAAAGCATCTTCTAACTTCAAAGCTATTAACAGCTGGAACACCAAGTTTGGTAAGCTATTGTTGTTTACTTTAATAATTTTTCAATTCTATTAAAAAATAAATACAATACATCCTTTTAGAAGCATGTGGGCAGCTGGAATTTTGTGATGGAAAATGTATGGCATAACATTTGAGTAGATAGATTGGCCTTTCCCCAAGGGAAAATTATAGATTTTTCAACCAATCGCAATCTAACACATAGTTTGCCAGGCTTAAAGTGCTTAGCAAATTCTTGGCAAGCGGTGATGTATAATCATCTGTCAATTACACTACTGCTGTGTGAGGGAAAAAGAATTCATTTTGTCTGCATTAAAATCTGAGCTCCTTAATCCAGGCCTTGGTATCTTTGTTCTAGAGGAGTACATTCTTCTGTGCAACATAAAACACAGACTTTAAGCTATGTAGATTATTCCTATGATGAATTACCTGGAGGAAAAATAAAAAGTGAGGGAAATACTATTTCACAGTGGTTACAATAAAACAAACTGTGAGAAGTATTCTTTGAATTTTCTGTCAATAGAAAAATACATTATGTTCAATGTTTCAGTCCTAGCCTGGCCGAAAAAAGGACATAAAAATGATCCTATCATCTATAGATATTTAAGGAGTGGGAGGCAAAAGGATGAGGTGGGACTCTTCTCTGCAGTGTGTGGTCAGAGGCCGCAAACTGAAGTATAGGAAATTCCACACAAACGTGTGTGGAAACTTCTTCATAGTAAGGGTGGAGGAGCACTGGCACAGGCTGCCCAGAGTGGGGGTGCAGTCTCCTTCTCTGGAGACATTCAAGACCTGCCTGGACGTCTACCTATACAACCTGGGCTAGGGAGCTGCTTTGTCAGGGGGGTTGGAGTCGATGAACTCTAGAGGTTCATTCCAACCCCTACAATTCTGTGATTCAGTGATCCAAAATCTAAGGGAAAAAGCTGTTGTTCACACTACTGTTTCACAAAAAAAACCCAGAAATTTGTCTGCATCAGCAATAAAACACATGTCAAAAAGTAGCTTAGATCCTCTTAAAATTAAATAATGTTTCCTCGATGCACATTATGTCCCTTGGTAGCTTTGTGTTTTTCTGATTTTGTACTTATATGTAAGCATTCTTAAGCATTCAGCTCTAATAAGTTAAGCTTTTCCTTTTTTCACTTTATGTTCAATATTCTGGCAGTTAAAGAGCTTCTAATTCAGGCATATTGGGTGATGCTGAATTTCTGATACAACATTCTACAGTGGAAAGAAAGTATTAATGTGTCCTCAATATAATGTCATTAAGGAACTGTGAACTCTCCCGAGCCTCCCTTTTTTTTTGAAGATTCGGATTTGTCTCTTCTTATCTAACACAGCAATCCTTGGAGCTTTAGATTTGGTTTCTTTAAGCTTGTTGTCTCTTCTGTGATATCTTCTCTCCTTTTTTCCTTGAGAATCATAACTCTCTGGAGTCCTAGACAACTAGTGTATTTCAATTATCAGAATCAAAGTGAAAAGGGCTTCTTGGTTCTCCTTTCTGTCTTAAAAGAACAGAAACTTCAAGAACTGACATAGACTTTGGGCCTTGTTGCATTCTTCATTTGGTGGCTGTCTGAGTGTATCCACTTCCCTCTTCCTATCAAATAATCTATTTCATAATTGTTCAGAACAGAATTTAACAGAATTGTTCAGGTTTTTATGGACCTTAAAGACCATGTAGATTCCACTAGATCATGTTATTCAGAGCCCCATCTATCTTTGCCCTGAACACTTCCAGGGATGGGGCATCCACAGTTTCTGTGGGTATCCTAATCCACTGCCTCACCACCCTCATAGTGAAAATTTATTCCTAATATCTATCCAAATCTACCCTCATTTATCTTAAAACTGTTACTCCTTTTTCTAATACTATACTCCCTGATAAAAGAGTGCCTCCCCATTTTTCTTTTAGGATCCTTTTAAGTACTGGAAAGCCTCTATAATTTCTCCCCAGAGCTGTCTCTTCTCCAGTCTGAAAAGCCTCAACTGTCCTTTCTTTTTGTTCTTGATGTCCCTGGGAAGGTTTAATTTTATGAGGGCTTTGACTTCTCTAAGTTGAACTCTGTCTGCTCGTTCATCTTCTTGGTATTTATTCCAGGTTACCTGTTCCTGCTTCCACCTTCTATAGGTTTCCTTCCCGTATTTGAGTTTGTTCAATAATTCCTTGTTCATCCATGTAAACCTCCTTGCATTTTTTCCTGACTTCCTCTTTGTTGTGATTAGTTACTTCTAAATGTGGAGGAGGTGATCTTTGAATATTAACCAGCCTTTCTGAGTCTTTCCTTCTTCCAGGGCTTTATCCAACTCAAATCTAACACGTAAATACTTGAACAAGCCAAAATCTGCTCTCCTGAAGGTCAGACTTGTGAGTTTGACATGTACTCTCATCACTACTTGTACTGAACCACGGTTACTGGAGCCAAGACTGTTCTTGATCTTCACATTCCCCACAAGTCCCTGATTACTGGTGAGAACAAGGTCCAGCATGACACCTCCCCTTGTAGCCTTCTCTATCATTTGGAGTAGGAAGTTATCATCAACATGTTCCAAGAACCTTCTGGATTGCTTATGCCTTGTTGTGCTGTCTCTCCAGCAGATACTGAGGTACTTGAAGCCTGACATGAGGACAAAGTTTTGTGAACATGAGGTTGCTCCCTATCTGTGAGGGCCCTACAGAGGGCATCATGAGCTCAGTAATCTCGATCTTTCAGCTTGTAGAAGACTGTCACTGTGATCTCACCTGTTCTGTCTTCACTTTAATTCTGACCCATGAGCTGTCGATTGGGTCCGCATCCCCATTCTCCATAGAACTCCAGCTGGTCATTGACACAGAGGATGATATCACCCCCTTGTATCTCCTGCCTGTATTTCCTAAAGAGCTTCCATCATGGGAGCTATGTCTCCATGATGCCTCAGAGACCATGTCAGGACTGTGTAAGTCTCAGTCCTCCATGTTCCCCATGCCGTGGGTATTTGCATGAAGGAATTTAAGTTGAGACGCTGATAAAGCTAATTTGCTGGTTAGAGTAGCTGGAAATCCTTTGTGCTGCTCTTCAGGTGCTCTCCTGTTGTCCTGTTATATTTCTTCAGACTCTGGGCATCTGTTGCAGGCACAGGTATCGAACTGATAGCAGCTGAATGGACTGAGGCTCTTACCTCTCAGCAAATTTAGTTTGAAGCCTTCTTCACCAGCTTGTAAGGGCCGTGACCAGAATGTTCCTCCTCTCCTTGCACAGAAAGATTCCATAAACTCCCAATAAACCAGGCTTCTCAAAATGAGTCACATGTTCTCAGTAGACTAACATCATTTTCACGTTTATGATTCCTCCTGACATACGATTCTAATGTATAATAAACACACATTTTTATTGTCATACAACAGAAATGAGATTTCAGTGTTATTATTAATTCATGTTGATGTTGTTTGGTTTGGTTTTGGCACAAAAACAAACAAACAAACAAAAAAAAAACCTGGTAGGTTAATGGGATACGGAAAGATTTTAAACATTTTAAGCAAATTTTAAATGGAAATCTCAAAAATTTCTATAAGACCTGGAAAGACAAAAATAAAAGCTGAGGAGAAAATTGGATGGATTGTTTAGTAGTCTATTTCCTTTTAATATTGCAGTCTGTTAATAGCACTCATATTAATACTACTTAAAATCATAATATTGTATTTTCTAAAATACTAATCCATGTAAGGCTGAGTTCCACAGATCATTCACATATTGTATAAAGCAGAACCTCTCATTCTAAATGTTTTGTACTTTAATTCCTTTCATCTTTGTGTTACCGAAAAGGGTTAATAGAATTTAGTTTATTTCATTCATTATTTCATATATCACATCATGTAAGATTTTGACTTTCTTCCCATGGCAAACAGGATTAGAATGCATAATCTCATAAAATAAAAGCTTTTGCTGTGTCTGCCTCCAGACACACTTTTGCAGTATTTTCAAGTGTTGTTTATTTATGAGATTAAGTACATTCAAACACATTTTTAAAGAAAACTTGCTGTATTTTAAGTGTCCATTTTACCAGTTGCACAATATTTCTCATTGCTATTTTCAGATGTTTGTTGGTATAGGAGGGATAATTAGTTAGTAATAATTTTAAATTAGAACTTCATAAAAAAAATGTAACATCTGTTTAACTGACTGATTTGTAAGTTGAAATCCCATCACAAATTGATGAGACTTCAGTACTATTGAAATCGTGGCCTAGATATTCCTCTCCTTTAATGCATTCAGCTTCCACTAATAGTAATCTAGCATTTTTTCTCATAGACTGGTGAACTTTGTTTCACTACTAGCATGTTGATTTCAATTAATCAAGGCTCAGATCACAGATGTAACTTGAAGATGGAAGGTATATTTCAAATTCCAGTATTTTTACTTGTCTCTTTCTTTAACATGTTTAAAATATCCCTCCCTACCGGCCCTTCGGTTTAGTCTTTCTAAGATACTGTATCGCTGGTCCTTTCACTTGAACCTTATTTCTCACTCCCTAGCTCTGAAGAGCAATCCGACCCTTTCTTTTGGTAAGCCTTGTTTTCTGACCTTCTCAAAGAGAGGACCTCATCAAACTCATTTAAATGCTTACACCACTCAACACTACTTACCACAGAGGAGCTACAGGATGCTCAATTGTATTCAGTCAAACATATGTGCAATTTCCAGATTCTGTGTATAAAAGAAAGTAATGCCTCCTGTTTTATGATGTTGGCCTACAACATCAGATGTTGTGGATATTGGTCATCTAGCAGTAGAGGCTGAATGTTCCAAACAGTATTTCATTACATGTTATTGCTGTGTGAGAGATGGCAGCAGAGGGGCAGTCTGACACAATGGGTCTGATACAGAAGAGTGGATGCAGCAAAGGTATGTCACAAAATTCCTCCATGTGGAAAAAATTGCACTCATTGACATTCACTGACACTAGCTAAATATTTATGGAGACCAAGCTGTAGATGTGAGCACAGTGAGGGGTGGGAGGTGCGTTTCAGCAGCAGTGAAAGCAACAGTAGGTCACCTCTGCTAGTACAGAAATTTGCAAACACATTACGCAGGCTCTTGTTCCTTGCTGGTGAAAATGCGTAGCTAGTGATGATGATTACGTAAAAAATAGTGTTATGTAGCTGAGAATTTGCTTTATTAAATGGTGTTATTGTCCTCTCTATATCTATTGAAGTTTCCATGGAAATAAAGAGGAGGCATCAATTTTGGAGCAACTGATATAGTATCTCTGCACAAAGATTACTGCACAGTAATCATTGCATCTTTTTCCACATTTATATTGGCCATTAAGATTTGGGAGACCCTGCACAATTTCAGAAACTTCTCTGATTCCTACTCTTCATCTCTTCATGACTTAGTACAACTTAAATCTGTTCTATGTATCTGCCTTAATTAATCTGTTCTATGTATCTGCCTTAATTTTTTATTTTTTATTTTTTACTTATCCATAACAAAGCAGAAGTATGAAAATCCCCAAGACATAAGTTATAGAAGTTTAGGAGACTGTACAATTTAACACCAGAAATTTGCTCTTTTGTTACAGATTATGTAGCTACATCCCAAGAGTAAATTAACTGCATAGTAATAGATGAAAAACAGGCAACATTCAAGTATCAATAAAAAGAATGTAAATAATATATTAAATGGTCCATCTTTTCACATAAATGCACAATGTGCACTGAAAATCTTGGTTTTGTCTCAAGGAAAGACCCCGTGAATTCTACAGCTCAGATTCCTTCATAATTGTCTCTATATATTTACCCTATGCATTTTATTGAAATATAATAAAAGCAATCATTATTTGGCTTTAAGTAATTCCCAAAAGCTATTTATTGTTTAACATTCTGTCATTGCTAATTTTATTCTTCAATTAATCCTTTACCATAGTTATATGAGAAAAATATTCGTATGAAGTCATCTTTGTATGATTCATTTCATTTTCCAAGCTGAAGCAGACCATCTGCATGAACATGCTGAGAAAATGAAAGGAAAACCTCATATTTAATTTTATAAATCAGAATTATTCATATGATTAAGCTTTTTGAGTTTAAATAACAAGTTGATTTGACATTCCCCTAATCAATTTACATAACTGTTATCTGAATAAAGAAACTGAGATACAGGCTATCTGACTGTACAAGGAATTAAATAAAAGAAGACACTCTAGAAGGGCAAAGGGAGGGAGAGGACCCTCCATGCTTTCTCATGTTGCAGGATATTTTTTTTCCCAAGATGTGTGGTTGCCAGGAAACAGTAAATACAACTGAAGAAATGGATTCATTTTGACGTGAATACTACAAGTCGTGTGAGGGAGCAGAATAACATGCAATGACTAAGCTGAGGATCAGTTCCTGAAATCCAGATTTGTTCAGGTGATTACTGAGCATGCTACACATAGCAATTTATTTTCACATCCTTTCATACCATGTTCATCCCCTGCAAGAAAGGAAGATGATGTGTAGAGCCAGCTGCCCCATGGGCTTTGAGGGCAGCTTTGTCAGGGTGTTGCTTGGGATGAAGGAAGCATTTCAACTGCTCTCACTATTTGCAGGGACCCTGGGACAAGGAGCTGGGTTCCTGGATGTTCCCTGCAGCCTCAGCTGCATTTACACCTTTCTCAGTGCTGTTCATCCAAACCTGCTCTAACCTCCTTTCTCCCGTAGAAACACAGAGTTAACATCACATTTGCTTTCAGTTCTGCTTACACAACATTCATTTTCTATGTATGCATTTCATCCCAACTGAAATCTGCTGGATGCAAAGCCTGTCTCCTCCTTGCTACATTTTTTTTTTTTTGGTCTGGTACAATCAAGCACTATTCTTTTTTCTATTCCTCATTGCTTCAACAAACATAAATATTACCAGTTTGTGCAAATTATCTGTGTTTAACTGTTTCTGGTGTGAGATTATTAGTTCTTTTGGATACACCCCTCCCACAAGAAGTCTGTAATCTTACCGCAATATTAAATCATTAAAATGATTCAGAAATGTTAAGGCAGAAAAACTTCAAGTGATGCTGAAATCTGCAACTCAGAACTGCTCTGGCATTTTTATGTACATTTATTTTTCAAAATACATTTTAATTGACAAATTTTGTTCCAAAACTTTCAGCTATTCTCTCATGTACCAGATATGCTCTGGTAATTATAGGTACAATGAATTTATTTGTCTGATGAAGAATAGAATTCGTGCAATTAATTAAACTATAAAAACAGGCATATGGAAATGTATAACTTAAGATAACACTCAAAAATGCCCCACTTTTTTAATTTATCTAGTTTTGAATATGATAGTGAGAAATTCCTGTGTAATGGTTCATATTGCTGATTTATTTTGCTGTAATACTGTAGACATAATATTCTAGAAAAGGACTTCTGAGTTGGGTAAAGCAATACGACTAAGTGTCTAATGATAGAACTACTCTTGCTCCTAGAGTTACCATATTTTATTCTAAGAATCTCAAAGGTTTAGTTAGTAAATTTGACATAAATAGATCAAATATCCTCTACCTATTCAACACATATCTATAATTTTTACAAGCCTGAGGACAAAGGGATCTTTCTGAGCTTAAAATATTTAATTTGAGATGTATCAGGGTTTAGGGCAAGTAACTGAAGATTTTCTCCACTTTAAAAGAAAAGCTGTATTTATTTCATAAGAAACCACATTTTCCAGAGAAACTGGAAATTCAAATGTATAAAAATATTTTGCTCTGTGCAAACTACATCCTCATCATTTTTAACATTAGTCCTTGTTACTGCACACATTTCAAAGATATACATGGAAAGAAGGATCAAAAAACATAAGATCTAGTCCATATTTACACAACCCACCAACCAGGAAAGGGAGAAAAAAGTGTAACTTCTGCATAAGAGGTCTGAGTAAGAGCAGGAGGAAGTCTTTGGTGTTTTATGGAGCTGCAAATGACAGTTTCATGAAGAGGTACCTCTCTTGCTACAGCAGGTGTGCTATTGAAATCTGGCACACACTTACTCTGATGTGGACAACTGCCAGAATAAAGAGATATTGTGGATGTATAACTTAAGACAAGTGACTTTCTTCATGTTAATATATATATATGGAAGCACAATTACTAGAAAGCAAAATTTCCTCAGTTGCTGCTATATGTTCCTTCCCTCAAACCACACTGGCATGTTTATAATAGATTTGTCATAGGGAAGTGAGATCAAGCCTAACATCTTTGACAGCATTATTTCAATATGTCTTTTTTCGAGTGGTCAAGGTGAGAGACTGATGTTTTTTACCATGAAAGAACACTTGTGGATCTTACTACAGTAATCTTTTTCATTGCCTTACTGAAAACTTGATAATGAAAGTAAAGCTGTCAGGAAACCATTTCCTCTACAAATCTGGTTTTAGAAAAGTATTGTATTCATATATATTTCTGAGATAGGAATACATATATACATCTGTTCCATTGCATACTCAATAGACAAAGCTAATTTTTGTACAATGTAAACAACTGTGGGAAATAAAAAAAGTTTCATAATGTAGTTATAAGCTGAAGAAGTGTGCAACAGATGAATGCACAGTGAGGTGAACTGGCAGAACTCAGGGCTGTGATCGGTGAAAGACTCTAGTTGGAAGCCTGTAGCTAGCAGTGTTCTCCAGGGGTCTCTACTGGATCCAAGTCTGGTTTAGCATCTTCATCAATGTCCTGGATGAAAGCATAGACTCCACCCTAGGAAGGTTTGTTGATGATACAGAGCGAGTCACTGAAACATCAGAAAGCTCTTCTGCTGTTCAGTGAGACCTAGTTGGGTTGGAGAGTTGGGTAAAGAGGAACCTGATGAGATGCAGCAAGAGCATATGTACAGTCCTACAAATGGAGAGGAGTAACTGCATACATCATTACAGGTTAAGGGCTGATCTGCTGGAGAGGAGCTCTGTGGAGAAGGACCTTGGTGTCCTGATGGACAGCAGGCTGGCCATGAGCCAGCAGTGTGTCCCTGTGGCCAAGAAGGCCAATGGTATCCTGAGGTACATTAAAAAGAGCATGGCCAGCAGGTCAAGGGAGGTGATCCTCCATGTCTACTTTGCCTGATAAGGCTACATCTGGAATACTAGGCTCTGCAGTTCAAAGAAGATGGAGAACTTCTAGATGGTGCATGGCCTGGAGCACCTCCCGTACAAGAAAGGCTGAGAGTCATGGGGCTGTTAAACATGGAGAAGATCAAGAAGGGATCTTATCAACACTTAAAAATGTCTAAAGAAGATGGGACTAAGCTCTTTTCATTGGTGCCCAGCAACAGCACAAAAGCTAACGGGCACAAACTGGATTACAGGAAGTTCATCTGTGCATAAGGAAGCTACATCTCTATCTCTGTCCTCAATTTGCATCCTTTTGAAGCCAATTTTTATTACTGAGTATGGTATAATTTGGTATGGAATATGTCTTTGGCCAGTTCAGGTCAGCTGTCCCATGTGTGCCCCCTCCCATGTAGTTGTGTGAGTAGGAAAATGTAGTATCAAAAAGAGAATCTGTGACTATCAGTTATTGAATATCTGTTTTTCAACAAGGTTACATCTCCAAAATATAACATTTAGCAAATTCACTAGCAACACACAACTGAGTAGAGTTTATCTGCTTTTAATGACTCATGAAATGAAAACTGCAACAACAACAAAAAACAACAAAACATAATCAGGAAAGATACATTAATGTAAAAACAGCGGACAGTGGGACTTTTCCAACTGTAGAATAATTTTTTTAATTTCATTTTCTGCCACCTGAAAGGGATCTTGCATTACTAGCAAAACAAAGCCAAACTGATAAATTATACAAAACCAAGTGGAAGGTAATTACGGTTAGGCTTATTAGATAAGAAATACCTAGTTATTTCCTCTTGCAAAGCAGAAGTGTTAACTCATTTTGCTTAGGGTATATAAAGAAACAGGTCAAAAATAAAATGCTTTGATAATCAGAGTCTCTAACTCTGAATTCTCCAGTATTTTTATTGCTACTAATTAGTGTGCTGTGATACTATCAGAATGCTAATTAACTTACATGAAATGCAAGGAAATCTTGTAAATAAAATAACTGATTATGACATCATGCATGATATAATGCTTAAGGGTAAGCTGGAAAAAATTATGAAAGTTTCTTCAGCGTAAGAAAGACAGTAAGGTGACATTCAAGCACATAACTAAGACAGATTATTGTTTTGTTTTGTTCTGTTTTCCTTCAGGCTTAGAAGACATTTTGTTTTCACTGCATTAAACCTTTTTTCTTTTTGTAATTGTATTAAGGATTGTATTAAATGCTACCAACCAGTTACAAAAATAATCTGAATTATTCTTAATCATTTGAGATACAACTAGAGTTGAAACATAATGGGAAAACATATGAATATTAACTCAATAATCACTGCTTGAAACCATGGGCAACTAAAAACTGACTTCAGTCTTCTTAATTTAAGAGTATGGAAATGTGCATTCTGACCCTTGAACCAAGGCTAAATTTTGCAGTCAGCCTTTACAACAGGGAGAAGCAGAGACCATGATGACTTCCCTTTTTTTTTTTCTTTCAGTGTCTATTAACCTGGACAGAACATGTCAATAAAATGACACATATGAACAAGATTTCTTCTACTATTTATGTTTGAATTTCATATCAGCAATTTTAGAGCATCACTTGATAATTAATTTACATTTATTTTCTGTTTATTTTTTGTTTCTAAAGAAAATGAAAAATTCACCTCCACAGTTATAGCTACAAAATAACATGAAAGGGAGAGGATAACGATATTCATACAAACTGGAGCTAAAAATAGAGACAATACAGAGATGCTTTACTTCCAGTAAGACAGTTTAACACCACATAACTAAGACAATCCCTCTTAAATGAGAGATTGTTCATGGAATTATGTTTTCAATGATCTCATCAGTTTTTATTTTCTTTTTTTTGTTTGTTTGTTTTTTGTTTGTTTTTTATTACTAGGGCAAAAATATTCAGTAAAATGTACAATGAAGAAATTAATCCATTGTGTGAATATGCTGCTGTACATACCTAAGTCTGGAAAAATAGTCTGTATTCACTAAAGCAAAAAGTAGTGGAGGAAATAATAGGCAAAATATAATCTATACTGTTTGTGTAATATTTTTCACAGTTGTTCTTAAAGTGTTACACAGTCTGTGAAAACCGGTAAAAGTTGCAGACCAAGTGCAAATAGTTTAATAAATCCCATACCTTTCAAACTATCAATTGTCAAAGGTGTGGACTGGACTATAATCTTACAAGGCAATAATTCCATTGCAGAGTTGTTTTAGAAATGTTTTTCTGTTTTGCTTTTTTTTTCCCTTTTCTTTTCTTTGGGTAGCCTATCTGAAACTTCAAAGCTTTTCCATGATGCAGCTGTACAAATTTCTGTAGGATGGTCAGTATATATCTAAAATTCATAGTTCTCTTCCATGCAAATATGCAAGTAAAGTTTTTATAATTAGTATAGAGGAGGTAATAAGACACTTAACGATGTGACTGTGAATCTGCATCAGGCTCACCACACTCCCAGAGAAGCGGTTCACCAACC
Organism: Oreortyx pictus; assembly: GCA_036925125.1. Lineage (NCBI taxonomy): Eukaryota > Metazoa > Chordata > Aves > Galliformes > Odontophoridae > Oreortyx > Oreortyx pictus. Next base: position 74,940,484 of record JAUPFR010000001.1, on the reverse strand, counting down.
ACTAAAATGAAAATCAATTCTGTCCATTTTTAGACTTAAGTTCTACTGCTTCTACAATCTTTGAAAAGAGCATCCTCAAGGGTCAACATAGTTCCACTTAGTGTTGGTACTTGTCTGAGAATAGGCTATATTGCAACTCCTCAGACAAACATCCAGGCCATGAAAACTCAAGACCTTCCTACTCTACTCATTTTCCCCTACTTAGAAAGCCTGAAAAGATTTTAACAGTTATATATGACAAAATAACTAAGATTTATTATACTTGATTTTAAAGAGCAGACTTCTGAAAGATGTTATGAAGGCTCTTTTTCACTTGTGGATAAAGTAAATTCATTTTCATTCTACTGGGCCTCCTCCTGAACCTCTGATGAGAATTAATGGATAAGATTTTATTTATAATCATATAAACAACAGCAGAGACTTCTCAGAGACTACTCATTTTCTTTCAGTGAAAGATACAGATCAACCACAGGAAGTTTAGACAAAACGTGAAAAGCAAGGTACATGAACTAGCAAATTGATTGATAGTCAGTCAGAATGAATCCAGTAAGATTTTAAGAAAACTTAACAAATCACTACTAGTTTACCCAGGAGTGTTACTGTTACTTGAGTACCTCAGCATTCTCCATGTCTGCTGAAACCAGTTCTCCCTTTCTGTTTATCAAAGACACTTGCTAGGACATTTTCATCAGTACAGATCCTTGCTCTATGTTGTGTTTATCCCTCTCACTAAAGCAAAGCAGGACAAAGTAAGCTAATTGAAGCATCACGAGATCACTGTACTGGTTTAATATATTTTTTAAGAAATAAAAATTCCCTTTACTGGATTATTAACTTTCTGCTTTTGATAGAAATAGTAGAGTTAAACAAGCTATTATTTGTATCTCTAAAAGCTTTTTTTATTCATGTAATAGTGTTACATATTTTCCAAAATCAGGGTGAAGATTTTCATTTTTAAACTCAACAAAAACCCCAACTCCAAATACAGAACTTCAGCAACAAGTTTCTTGTCTAGGTTAAATTTATGTAGCATGCAAACACCACAAGACACAGCAGTTTTCAGAAAACCTCAATGTATCAAAATGAAGGAAATTTTATAAAGGAAGGGGAAGCAGCATTGTTCAGAGTGATAGGGAAGCACTTACTTAAGCACTTATTTTTTTTTTTTTTTTTTAGGTAACAAGCAAAATAAGGATCTGATGTTACCTGATTTTATCTGGTCACACTGCATTCATTTACATGGGAGCAAAAAAAAACTATTAGGCTATCAATTACCTGACTTAGTCATCTGCATTATGATGAAACGTATTTCTTTCTGTTGAACACAGAGGACTCATACAGGTCAAAATTTTGCTTTGCAGACGTTCACTTTTGTCTGAAGGAATCATATCCTTTATTTCTAACATCATTTTCCACTAGGTGCAGTTTCTCACAGTAACTAGACATATACAGATCAGAATTCACCTTCAGCAAACTGACTTGCTAACACAAAGCAATGTTTTTCACATTTTAAATTTCTGAACAACATATTGAACATGTTGAAGCTCTTGTTCAGATTTGTAAGATGACCGTGCAGATCCTGTAGTTCCTAAAATAATTTTAAATACTTCAGAATTTTTCACAAATATTGATATGCTTTTATCTGTTTATATGAGGGCTGCTCTAAAAGTAATGCCTCCTGTTTTATGATGTTGGCCCACATTGTCAGAGGCGGATGCAGATTGGCAGTAGAGATTGAACCTTCCTGCCAGTATTCCATTACATTTTGTTGCTGTGAGACATATGGCAACAGAGGAAGAGCCTGACAAAATGGCGTACTGACATGGAAGTATGGATGAAGCAAAAGTGTGTCATTGAATTCCTCCATGCAGAAAGAAACTGCACTCACTGACATTCATCAACACTTGCTGAATGATTAATGGAGACCAAGCAGTGGATCTGAGCCCAGTGAAGTTGTGGGTGGTGCATTTCAGCAGTGGTGACAGCAACATGAAAGACAAGCCATATTCCAAAAGGCCATGCAGATATTTACAAGCACAGCATTCAGGCTTTTCTTCATTGCCGGCAAAAACTGCATATTTACTTGTGGTGAATATGCTGAAAAACATTCTGCATCTGCATATTTGCTCTATCAAAAAGCATTGTGCTTTTTATCTGTTGCAGTTTTCATGCCAAAAAAAAAAAAAAAAAGCAGACACGACTTTTGGAGCAAGCTGCTTGTATACACCGTTAATATATTCACTTCAACACGCTTTTACAAAATTAGGTTTTATCATATGATTTTTTGAGTTTCACATAGGTCTTGGGAATATTTTCTCCCTTTCAAATACATAGACTGATACAGTATCAAAGCATTCAATGATAACTTAAGTTGTTAATTTAATTTGCAATAGAACAATATTATACTTATCAGACACCTGAAACAGAAGTCATAGAGGAGGATACAAAAATGTATTCAGGGGTTGACTTAAACAAATAAAAATCAAAAATGTTTTGAGAGGCCATTTCAGACGTTACAAACTATACTCTGCTTTGAAACTTTCATTCATTAGAAGAATGACAACTTCTTTGTTCTATGGCTTTCCTGCCTGCGGAATACATGTATGAATTCTTCTTTACTCTGTGGGACTCCTAGGATTCTTTAGTGCTTTTAAAACATTAAGATTCTTGGATAAGTAGGAAGATAATAGTATAAATTGCTGTTTTCCTAACTAGGATAATCTGACAAACGTGCTACTCTTCAGAGAATTCTAACAGTTTCAGCTAACTACAACAGGAGGTGAAGAGACACCCTGTTGACCAACCTGTATGTTTCAGTGACAGACATCAGCATGATGTATTACAAGAGCTTGAACTGAGCCTTCAGCAAAAGAGCAGCAGTTTCTTATCACTGGGGAGGTCATGGCTGGGCTAACACCTTCACCAAAGTCAGTCACTCTTACACAAAGCATCTGTCAGGACTCTGCTAGGAGACGCTCACAAACTGTGGATTGTGATGAGTACTGAATGCAGTGTTTCTACTTCTGGTTGTTGATAGTTGGTGCTTTTGTTTTGTTTTGTTTTGTTTTGTTTTGTTTTGTTTTGTTTTTCCTGGCTGAAGTTAGTAATTGGACTAATTGCATTCAGAACTCTTATTTTCCACCACGTTATGTCCTCTTTTAAATGAATTCAGAATTTCTCGCAGCATACCCAAATTAATTAAAGGTCTTCAATGATGCTACTTATGTAAAAGAACTATGCAACAGTCTGCTGGCAATACATATACTGAAATTGTTTAAGGTGCATTTACAGAAGTTTTTTTCCACTGCCACCTCTGCTCAGTAAACTGATTTCAGTTTAACTTCTGAAGCCAAACTTTGACGCAGAGCTGGCTTCACAGGTCTTGGCTGTGTGAGAAACCTACTATATGGTACCAGTTACTTAGCTCTCACTACAGCATATCATCACTTTTCTCTCATTTGCAAATCCAGTGTATTCATCCAGCTTTTTCTCCTGTTGTCTTTTTCTCTTAACAATTTCTGAATGTGATAAAATATAATTATACATAATGAGGTACAAAGTACAGCACTATCACTCTATGAGGGCTGTCAAAATTGCACTTAGGGAACAGTAAAGGATGCCTATACGAAAATGCTTATATTATCATCCCAGAGAAAATGGCACTAAATTTTGCTACTGATGCTTTAATGGAAAATGAAGAGATGAGGTATTGAAATATAAGTTGTATGACATACAAGTGTCTTTAAATAGAAGATGGGGAGTAGGCCAGAGAATTTCATGCCTAAAGTTAAAAAAAATATGTTATTACATGCTTGAAATGTAGCCACACACAAATCTAATGAGCCTTAACAAGGCCAAGTGCTAGATGCTATGCTTTGGTTGGAGCAATCTCAGATATGAGTACAGACTGGGAGAAGAACTAATTGAGAGAAGCCCTGTGGAGAAGGACTTGGGGGTTCTGATGGAGAAAAAGCTGAACATGAGATAGCAGGGCAGTCTTGCAGCCCAGAAAGCCAACAGTGTCCTGGGATGAGGCTCCACGTGGAGTACTGTGTCCATGCCCAATGCCCCAGGAAAGGAAGAATGTGGAGCTGTTGGAGCGGGTCTGGAAGAAGACAACAAAGATAATCAAAGGACTGGAGAACCTCTCCTATGAAGAAGGGTTAAAGGAATTGGTCTTGCTCACCTTGGAGAAGAGAAGGCTCCAGAGGGACCTCAGTGTGGCCTTTCAGTACTTGAAAGGAGCTACAAGCAGGAGAGGGATTGACTTTTTATACAGTCTGATAGTGATAGGACAAGGAGGAATGGCATTAAACTAAAAGAAGGGACCTTTAGGTTAGATGTTTGGAAATTTTTACTTAGAGGGTGGTGAAACACTGAAACAAAGCTACAAAATTTGCTATATTTTCAGTATTTTACTTAGTTTTTGTATGCTTATTTGAATGAAGATTCGTTAGATGAGAATTAGCAGGGCAATTTCATAATCACTGAAAATGTGGTGCATATTTTATAATGCAAAGTGTCACATATTTGTTATGTTAAATGAGACATACGTCTCTATACAAATTTTGAATGAGTCGTGATGAGTGACATATACTATAAATCAGTGATTTAAAAATTATTTCAACAACAGAGATTGCATTTTATAAAACCATATATTTACCATAGAATTAGTATGAAAAGTACATGTAATTTCTACCATCCTCATACTGAGAAGTAAAAAAGACAGAAAAAATATGTAAAAATGTTTTATATTACAGATGGATTCATAAACTGGTGTAAAAAAATAGACAAGTCTGAATCTGTCTGAATTACTGATTACAGCCCACAGTTTCTTCAGCGAGGTTCACAACAACCTTAACTCATTCTCACTGTTAAGCAAGGGAAAAGGCAACAATTGGCGTTCCTTAAGCAACATTTGCCAAACATGAAATGTGCTCCTTGCCAAGAAGTGCTGTTTCAGTTTAACCTCAAAATGTCAAAATCTCTCTGTTCCCCAAGTTTCCTGATCACCCCTTTTCCCACTGAAGCCTGTTCACAGCAGAAGGATGGAAGGAAGAGGTTTAGACTACAGCTAAATGATCCTAAGAAGTAATATTCTGTCACTGGTTTTAAAAGCTTAGCTATCGTCTCACACCAATTTTATAGTATCACATTATGTTCAGCAGTGATCTTTTGGCCATTAAGCATAAGAACACTAAAACTAAAAATATATATATTTGCCAAAAAGTTAAGATTATGAACTATAAACTGAAGTTTTGCTCAAGACCTAGGTTTGGGGGGGGGGGGGGGGGGGGGGTTGTTCTTTAACTGGCAAAAGCCCGAAGTGTGTACTAAAATGTCAAGAACTGCCTCCTGATGTAAGCTAAGATATCATGCCAGTTCAAGACAATTACCTAATTAACCTTCTTTCAGTGTAGCCCATTTGGGATGAAGTATTCATCCCAAATTAAGACACAGAGGAAAATAAGGATGACAGCCAAGAATACTGTTTAAGGGTATGTTTTATTTATTTATTTTCTTCCCCCTTAGTAATGAAATTGACTCTCCTTCTGTTGAAGCTATACTACACAGCTTATATGGAAGTGCACTGACAGACTGAAAAAGTAAGAACTATAAGCGATACATACTTAAGCATGACCCAGAAGTCATTCAGCATGAGATCTTAATTAGCAATAAATAAAAAATGATAGACATGGCAGCTGTTGAAACAGATTTTCTAAGTAATTCAACTGTACCATTCTTAAACAAAGATACAGTATCATATTATTTCTGAAAAATGAATCTTTCACGTACAAGTCTTAGAATGAAAATAGTAGAAAGAAAGGTCATTTTAGAAAGAGTTTGTATGCTATGAGTGCAATCTGAATGTCAATGCACAGTCATATGTAACCAGTATGTTTCATATAGATGATTAGTTTTGTGTGATGGAGGCAAATTCATTTTTTCTCTACACTGAAAAAATAGGTTGCAGTTGAAAAACACAAATTTCAATGCATTTACAAAGTTTATAATAGCTAGGAATATCTACTACTTTTTATTAGACTTGCAATAGAAGAGCTTTCAATACGTCTCCTTTAAGCTTGAATATGGATTGTCTTATATAGAAACACCTCTACTAAATCTCCTGAACTGAATGTTTTTCATGGGAGATACATCATGTATATTTTTCCTAATGAGACGTTTGTGGAATGAGCTGAAACACCATGTGTCATTATTGTTAGTGATTGTACCACCACTGGCTCAAAAATCTGAGACATAACCTGCTTGACAAACTTTTGGGGTTAATGGTTTTCATGAGCACAGCAGAAAGAGAAACATGTGGCTAAGTGACCAGGAGAAACCATCTTCAGCTGTTACTCCTTTTGGTCATTCAAACTGACTTATGGGGGTCATCTCGGAGGAGAGAACCACCAAGAAGTCAACACACATACCTAGCAGCCCACCATGCAACAATTGCATGATCAACTGCCAATTACCCACCAGAAGGGGCATGTACTACAAACACACAGTTTCCCCTGACAAACAAAACACAAGTACCTCTGACAACTACCATCACCTCTGATGAACAAAACATAAATGTTCCTGACAACTAACGCAAGCCCTGATGAACTAAACAGAAGTGCCCCTGACAGCAAACTGCTGCCCCTGGCTACCAAAACAACACAGTGAAGAGGACAAAAACCTGAAGAATTCTGAGGTAGAAAGAGTACCTCCACTGCCAAGCTGCAGCTGTGTGAGTCAACGACATGTTGCTGACCAACTTGCTGTCTCCCTGTGGATCAACGCTGGATGCCTGGTGGAGACTATTTCTGCTTTACAAACCATTTGCTAGGATTTTTTTTTTTCTTTACTATCACTAACTTCCCCACCTTCCCTGCATTCCTTAGCTGCTTAGAATTTGTAATAAAACAATTGGATAGTATTTGGCCTCTTGCTGCCTTCGTTTTTCTCCAGATATCAAACCATCTCCTCCAGTAATTGGAGTGAGACAGCCTCCACATTACACCATGAGCACAAGAACTCAGGGAGTTTATGGTGTTGATTTACTGTGTCCAGAAGTCTGACACACTGTCCTAACTTTACATGGACTTTGCAGGGGTGAATTATCTCCATGAGATCATCCTTCGCAGTCCTTAATGTGCCTCTTATGTCAGGAAAGACCCTTCATTCTACTGGAAAGTCCTTCTATCTATTTCTCCTATTAAAAATGATGTTATTGTTAAAAACAACTGTCTTCACAGTGCTGAAGGATTTTAATTTTTGTCGTTCCATGCAATTTTTTTTTCCCTTGTCCTTTCCTCCTTGGTAGTTCTTCTGAGTTTTCAGCTGGATTTGAAAGACTTCTGTGTATGGACCTCAGGAGGTAGTATCACCTCCAGCCATTAAATAAGCCTTCGTTTAAAGCTATTAACAATCTGACTGAACTGGTGTACATGTAGGTTACAGGAATATTAACAGCAGGTCTAGATAAGTTATAATCAAATGCATGCAAATCCAACATATTCAGTTCCTTTTAGCTTAAAGACTAAAAATGTATGATTGAAGATTAGCCACTTAAACCATGGCACTTCCTCTGCCTCTGCCTGCAGGCAAAATTTTTCTCTTGCCCTCAGTCAGAAATAGTGATTCCCCAGCAAGGGGAGCATCACTATCTATAGTGATGATTCTTTAACTTTCTAGGGGTTTGCTTCCTCCTCATGAGTTCTCCTTTCTGTCTTGAAACAGGACATCTGAATATAGAGTTAATCCTGATCTTCAGGGTAAACCGAGGTTCAGTCCTGTCCATATGAATGGCAAAGAAAACAAAGAACATTCACATTACGAACAGAAAATACATGACTTCACTATCAGAGCACTGTGTTACACTATATAGGGCTACAATTTGTGATATCAGAACAGGGATTACACAGTGGTATGGAAACAAAGGGAAGATGTTGGTCACTACAAAGAAAGTCATCTGAGAAGCATCTGTGGATCTGACAAATGGCTTGGTCTTAAATTAATAAGAACTTATTTTTGACTCATTCTGATAAACTTTAAGTAATGGGCAGTATTTTAAAGGAACAATTTTGTTCTCTGCAGAAGCATGCAGTTTATAAATTGATGGGGAAAATGTTATAACAAGCGTTTCTCTGTTTCTGTTCAGAGTTACTTATTTTTGTTTGATGTGACTACTGATCAAAGTAAAAAATGAATTTTTCCCTCACATACCATGACAGTCAGCACTGGAGAGATTAGGTGCCTGAGGTTAAAAACATGTACAGACATTCCCCTCTGTACTCTAGGAAGCATCTTAAATCCACTTAAAAGAGCTGAGTACTTGGACTGGGGATGCTGAGGTGAAAGTTTTATAGACTGCAGACTTAGATTCCTTTAGGTTATGGCTTTAAACTTGGAAACAATAGTGAAGTCTATGAAATACTTCCTCTAAATGCTTTAGGAGAGGGAAAAAGAAAGCGTGGTCACTTAATTAGGACTCCTCACAATCAGTGCCTAGAGTATCTCAGCAGACTCTCCATGACAAAGTTCAAAAGAAAGTTTCTCATTCCTCCAGAAGGCAAAAAACAGTGGGAAAATTAGAGGAATTTATGACTCAGAGGAGGTAAAAATATTTTCTTGCCCAATTCTGAGACCATAATCATTTTTCTTCAGAGCAAGCTATGACCTTCTCCTAATACTTTTGTTTTGATGCAGCAGTAATGCAAGGATGCCTCTTGTTCTAGATGATAGCTATAAGAGGAATGCAAACACAGACACCACGGTATTATGAAACTGATCTTCCCTAGAGAAAGAAAAAAGAAGGTTGGAGGCTTTTGTTTTTTTTTTTTTTTTTTGCAGTTTTGATGTTTCAAAAGTACTGCTGTTTTTCTGAAACAAAAATACAGAAATTTCTTTACTATGAAACACTGACCTACTCCAAATACCTCAGGGAAAGACCATACTATGCATGTGAGAGATCATCTGCCATATAGCTCATTGTCCTGGTTTCAGCTGAGACAGAGTTAATTTTCTTCCTAGTAGGTGGTATAGTGCTGTTTTGGGTTTAGGATGAGAATAATGTTGATAACACACAGATGTTTTAGTTGTTTCTGAGCAGTGCTTGCACAGAGACAATGACATTCCAGCTTCTCATGCTGCTCTGCAAGTGAGAAGCTAGGAGTGCACGAGGATATGGGGGTACTTAAGGAGCTGGGAGGGAAAACTAACCCAAACTGCCCAAAGGGTGGTCCCATAGCGTATGGCACCATGCTGAACTTCAAAACTAGGAGGAGCTGGCTGGAGGGGATAGGCAGAAGGGCTAAGCACAACACAGCGACTTGATCACTTTCCTCCTGCTGGACGGGGGAGAGAATCAGAAGGAGGGAAAACTTGTAGGTTGATAGAATGACAGTTAATGACAGAAAAGGGAAAGATAATAATAATAATAAAAGACTATGCAAAACAAGTGATGAACAGTAAAATTGCTCACCCTCTGATCAATGCCCATCCAGTCCCTGAGCAGCAGCCTTCCTTCTCAGTTAGCTCCCCCAGTTTTATAGTTCAGCATGACACCATATAGGATGGGAAATCCCTTTGGCCAGTCTGGGTCATCTGTCCCGGTCCTGTCCACTCCCAGTTCCTTGTGAGTCCCCAGCTCCTTGCTGGCAGCACAGCCTGAGAAGCTGAAAAGTCCTTGGCTCTGTGTATGCAGCGCTCAGCAACAACTAAAATATCTCTGTTATTAACACTACTCTCATCCTAAACCCAAAACACAGCACCATACCACCTACTTGGAAGAATATTATCTCAGCTGAAATCAGGACCCACATATATTTCATATCTATTTTTTAAGTAAATGTTTTGATACTAGATGTGTAAGATCCATAACTTCTTTCCCAAAATTCACCTTCTCTAGAATTCATTTAACTATTGCTACTCTGGATATTTTATTTCAAAAAACAATTACTATTGCTTTTCATTTACACAGCATTATTCTAAGCCACATATTTTGATTAAACTAGACTTCAGGATTGTTTTTTTTTTTAATTTTCTGAACAATTTTTTTTTTCTAATGATTGTTTATTTCACTGGTTTTGAACCTTACTTGTTACCTAGATAAATGTATTTACATTTATTTCACTGAACAGTGTTGCTAATTGATAAGCATTCTTACACTAACAGCTTCATTAAAGGTGTTTAAGCAGTAACTAAGCAGCACATTATTTTTGTCTGAAAGTGTGGGAAATACTTTCACAGCGGGGAATGTGGTAAGCATCCTGTGTGGATGGTGGTATAATGTAAGAGGAATCCTGGCTTTGGGAAGAGCAGAAAAAGCAGTAATCAGCACTATTAGGACTTACTTTCAAATGTGTAATTTCATGCACAGATATATATCTTTAGGAGCTTGTAACATTTTATTCACAAATTATAATTAATAGCTAAATGTTCTGATTTGATTACAGATCTTTAGTAAGAATGATATTACAGAAAAAGAGAGAAAATGAAACAGACTCTAACCTCAACAATCATGTTGGTGCTCTGTGCATAAACATTTAAAATATATTTATATACAAAGCAAAATTTGCTGATAACAAATATGAAGAATATAAACTTAGGTTTATAACTGAACATGTCTTTATTTGACTTTTTTTTCTTGCTGTTTTGTTCTTGATACTTGCTGAACTCTGCTGGCAAGCCTTTAAAAATCTTGTTGATATACGAACAGAAACCAATACTTCTGATTAATTCAGTCCTCCCAGGATTTTGTATACATCATTTAGATTTCTATATAGAAGAACATTGCTGGAAGGTTTTCTGCAGTTCTTCTTAAACTGAGAAATTTTCAAAATACACTGAAGCATTTCCTGACTGCTGTGTTACAAAATTTGTTGATTTAGTATATTATATGTACTTATACTCCATCTAAATAATCATGAAAACCATAACAAATATTATTTTGTACATATTAAATTAGGTTAATATTGAATATTTTAATAAAGTTGAGCATATGTGACCCTGATGCTCTCATCTTGAGGCACTTTAAGTGCTTTTCAAACATTAATGCATTATCACAACACTGCAACAGAGACAGCAAATTATTTTCCTCCTTTAATCACAGACCAAAAACATTAAGAAAACCAGATATGCTCCATTAGGAGACAGAAATATTGTATTTTTAGTGAATGGTTTCTTCATCAGAAGAAAATATTTATTTACTTACTTGTTTGCTTGCTTGCTATTTATTTATTTTTCCCTTGGGGGAATTCTGGCCAAATAGAACTCTGACACTCTATGATAGCAAGTTGGATACATCTTGATTCTACTATCTAACTCCTCGGGTCTGTTCTAAAGACATTTTATAAATAATGAATATATATACATATATATATTTTTTCTTAAAACAGGAACAGGAACTGACCTTTACATTTCACACAAGTCTTTTAAGAATGAGGCAGATTTTATGAGGCATTATCTTTTCTTCTTACTGTCTTTACTAAAATGTTATAAATAGCATTCCTTTACAATTCATGAAACATTAAAACATTTTATGAGACAGAAGTCTCATGTTATATTTTCCTTTTTTACCTACAAGTGTAGGGAAAAAATCTTTTTCTCTCAACTCAGGTAAATTTCAGTAACTGTCATTAATATAATGACTAATAATTCCAGTCATGCAGCAGAGCATTATCAATACAAACATTCTACAACATTCACAGATGATCTAGATTTGATTACCTTAAATCGATGTTTTACAATTAATTTGGAAGGCAAGAGATTAATATAGGCAAATAGAAAAATGCACGAAAAAACAGCAGTGGCATTAAAAATAGAAGGTTTGTTACAATAGTGAAGTATTTTACTTATTTCATTATGGTATCACAGTGAAAAAAAACAGTTTTAGTAGGAATTTGAAATAAAATGGTAATAGCTTTGTGGAAACTCCTGGCACCAGAACACCAGAAAAAAGGAAAGCAGAAAATATTTTCTGGATAACTTGCACATCGTAAGTGAAGCATTCAATTGAAGGAAGAAGAAAAAATCTAAAGTTAGGGAAAATGCGCTCTATAACTTTAGGTGGGGAAAGCTAGATGTAGATGAGCTGGAGAATGAGGTTTGCAAAAGAAATCAACATAAAAGAAGAAATAGTGAGAACATAAAGGGTAGCATGAAATGATCAACTTACGACTGAGCAGAAAAAGGATTCATCAGATCTGACACCCTTCTCCTAAGCCTAAAAATGAAGACTCCATTCCATCAGTTGCACCATTTCCTACATTTGAATACAGCATTCTCAGGGAAACTCAAGTTGCTTTGCTTTTGGTCATTACCAGACAGACGAAAATCTAATCTGAATTGAACGTCAAAACATACTAGCTTCCTCACTCGCTATGCTAATTGCAGCTTCATTTTTGTCTATCTTGGCATTGAGTCAGGTAATGTTGGCATTCATTTAGAGGATGCCGAAGATGACTTTATGCTTCTTTTGAAAAGATCTCATAAACTGCAAGAGTCCTGTTTATCTAATGTTCAGATTACACTGTTTATGTTTGGGATGTAGTTTGCCCCACAACATAGAAGAGGAATGCTTAATAACAATACTCAAAAAAAATAATATCCTTTTTTATTTATTTATTTTTCCCCAATTGTGTGCACTAGCAATGTGACTGTCAACACTTGGCAGAAAAGTGTAGGATTTAATTTGGTCTAGAGTTAGGATGATATTAGGTCAATTGTTACTTCTTAGAGGGAAGCAAGGATTTTCCTTGATTCAGTATGGGCTTACCAGCTTGATCTGAATGTAGGAGAGGAGCCATCTGCCAACAGAGGTGTTTCCATAGAAAATACTCTATGCCCAACCTAAGCACTGGTCATCAGTATGAAAAGTATGAGAATATTTAGAGCAACTTTCTAGAAAAGTCCAAATAACTTCCTGAAAGAGCATTTACATCCCTCCCCCACCCCCTTTTTTTTTTTTTTTAATAACACTAATGAATACACTTAATGTAAATATACTTAGACTATACTTATACTAATTACACTTAGGGTAGATATGCTAAGTTAGAGACAGTTTGCTCCCATCTTCACCCTTTGATATTCATCCAGCTAGTTTGGCAATTTGTAGAACATAACTTTGAGTTCTCAGATAACACTGTGTGGATCGGAAGGACATGCAGGCAACCTTAGAGTATTATCCAGGGAAAAAACTCACAGTGTATGCCCAAGGAAGCAGACCATTGTACTACATAAGTAGGTGTTGCCACAGAGCTGTTTACAAGCAAAAGACAACTTAGATAAATTTGTACATGCTTTCAGAGAGAGATGGATATGTACGGAATTCTAAAGGAAGATTAGATAACCCACAAGAAATTAACTTGGTTAGAATGCTTAAATGGTGCTGTTCTTCTAATAAAATAGTGTTACTGAGCCAAACAGCTTTCGGAGTTATACATGAGCATACAGAAACACACAAAGATAGTCTTTGAAGATTCAGTTTTCACAGATATTTGTCTGCAGACTATTTATTTATCAGCATGTGTTAGAAGAGAGATCCTCTGTTAACAGCAGAAAGTCTGCGCTTATGTATGTATTTTTTCTAATACTTGAGTATGCAATTCGTAGTATGGTAGAAACATTAATAAAATTGGCTACAGCAGTAAGCCTGAAGTAATGTCTAAAGAAATTAATAATTTATGGTTTTCACCTCCAGTGAGATCCTAATTTACATTAGCATTTACATTTTTCATTTGAATTAAAAGAATTTTAATATAAAACAAAGAAAATATATTTAATACTAAGCATACACAATACTTTTAATATTAAAAAGGCCACAATTTCTCAAATATTTAATGAACTTCTAGTTTTGCTTGCTCTCCCTGAAAATTCTAATAGATGTTAAAGTAAACATATGTATAACCTGTTATTGAACGCTATGCACTCCGACTAATTCAAAGAACATTAAAAATGCCTTTGCTTATTGCATGCAGTTCCACTTGTATATCTAAAACAGACAAGATTATGATACTCTAATAGGTCATAGATATTAAGAAATGCTTTCTTGATTTTTCTTTATTTAAACTGTTCATTAGAAATTTCTTGCAGAATTGAAGATTTCACAGTTTCATTCATGGAGAGTTAGATTCTGAATGAAAACATTTTCAGTCTTCAATGCAAATTTTGTGGTTCTGTGCATTTTCAAATCATATATGGAAACTTTAGAGAATCTAGATATTTTGTAGATACAGAACAAACCTGGGTTCTTCTTTAAAATAACAAATTTGATTATTCATGGCCCAAAGGAATTGAATACTGCTTTGTCCTGTAAATATTTATGTACTCATATAAAGATGAGATTCTTCTCACATTTGGAATCATGAAGCAAATTAAGTACATTATCTTGCACCAGTGTGGCCTTGGACATTTCCTCATATGGTAGATGAGGAAATGCTGAAAGATCTGGGACTCTCTGGCCTGGAGAAGACTGAGAGGAGATCACATCAATGCTTATAAACATCTGAAAGGTGATAGTCAAGTGGATAGGACCCCTTGACTCTTTTCAGCAATGCCCAGTAAAAGAAAAAAATATTTTCTGTAAGAGTGACAGAGGTCTGGAACAGGCTGCCCGAGGAGACTGTGGAGTCATCTTCTCTGGAGATATTCAAAACCCACCTGGATGCTTTCCCATGTAACCTGGGGAACCTGCTTTCAGCAGGCTGTCGTACTAGATGATCTCCAGAGGTCCCTTCTAACCCTTACAATTCTGTGATTCTGTTAAATGTATGACATATACAGACTCAAGATTGCAGGTGAAGTTGCAGAAATGATGTGAGAGTTCAGAGGCACAATTTATGTGAACAGCTTGTTCTTGATATTTGTCATCCACTCCCACAAACTCCTACTAAGGAAGGTGGCTGGCTTTAAGCTTATCTCTTATCAGCAGTATTCTGTATTCCTACATGCTGGATGTCTTCCATCTCCTCTTCTAGCATTTGAAAGCCGACATCAACCATTCTTGATAAAAGATGCTCTACTGTATTCCTACACATGCCTAATTTTCCACTCTGTTCCACCTTGCCTCTTATCTCTCTCTACAATGTGACACTGGTGTGAGCTCTTTTGTGAACTTTACTTGAAGATAGCCCTTCCAAGTATAAAAGAATGGTAATCTTGCTTTTAGGTTTGTCTATAAGCAGCTACATCCCACTGTGAGGAAGTGGAATGTTTTCCTATACAGACTGTAGTAGTGCCTTATTCATGTACCTCCAGAACCGAATTTCAGTCCAGGGTTTCTTAGTAAACCATTTTCATTCCTATTGCCACCCTGCTTCACATTTACTTCACAACTCCAGTTGAAGAAACAGGTAAGGTGTCTGCACAGCCTTCCTACTGAAATCTGACCTGATCTCGGAGCCCTGTGCAAAGAGTGATGAATTCCCTCCAACAGGGTACAGGAGGAACAAGAGATGAAGAAACAGATATTCCTTCATCTCAGATGCTATCTAGTTTGTGCAGGGTGGATAAGTAACATGAGAAGGAGTAAATCTTCAGACTATTAATGTGGAATAAATAAACAGCTGTGCAATTCATGGATTTGATCTAAGAAGGGTATGATATAGGGATATTTGATCTATGAAAGGTATTTCCTGTGTGTGACTTACAATAAGAACTCAAAACACTCTCAACAGCTTTTTGAATATGCTTGGCTCTCAAGGGAGACGAGCTGCACAGAGAGAAGCACAGACATTCAAAATCCTTCTGAACTCTGAAGAAACAGCCCATAGCATGTCCATGCGTGAGAGGAATGGATGAAAAGATCATAAACCAAGTACTGGATAAAAGAATACTGAGTTTTCCTGACAGTAACACCATTCACTACTGACCGAGAACGAACCACACAATTAGCTTCCCTGAGGACATGAATCCATACATTAAAAATAAAAAGTAGACATGCAGTTAGAGCTTGTGGAGTGTTTCATCTTCTGCGCTGATGTCTCTGGCTATTCTCATGAAAGGAGAGATTGTCTCTCTTGCAGTGTCAGCATGTCTCATTATACTCATTAGCCTATGTTCTTGGACATTAAGCATAAATAAGTTTAAATCCTAAACAACAGCAGTTTGACATCAGTGTTAAAAAATCACTTAAAAGTGCAGTTTCACTCATATGTCAAAATATAGCATGTCATCAGTGGTGAAATTATGTTATTTGCTAATCAATGTAAGTTGAATAAAAGCCATCAGGTTTGGTCTCCTCACTGGTGACAGGTGACAGGATGTGGCCTCAAGTTGAGCCAGGGGAGGTTTAGGTTGGATATAAGGAAAAACTTATTTACAGAAAGGTTTGTTAAGCACTGGAATAGGCTGCGCAGGGAGGTGGTTGAGTCACTGTCCCTAAATGTGTTTAAAATCCATTTGGATGTGGTGCTCAGGGACATGATTTAGCAGTGAGTTCTTAGAGAAGTATGGTTTGTTTGTGGTTGGACTTAATGATCTTGAAGGTCTTTTCCAACCTGAGCAATTCTAAGATTCCATTAGTTAAAAAATATATTTTTAGTGATGACAGAAATTTGTAAAGTGAGGTTTCATAAAAGTAAGTTTCAGACCTTAATTAACAGATAAAGTGAAATCTGGTATCTTTAACGGTTCTGCTATCATAGTACTAAGCAGATATTTTTCTTTTGCAATTTTGTGGTATTTCAGGACAACGCATTATCTAGCCTAGAGCTGAGAAGAAGACAACGAAGAGGCAAACTGGGTTTTGTAAATTTTACTTGTATGTCTTTTCTAACTTTCTTCTTGGTTTACAGATCGCAAGACATTCTTATTCCTCCCTTCTGAGACTTAAAAATGTAACTTTGATGGTATGTCAATATATTCCTAAATACCTATTTCAGTCTTGCTAGACTCACTGCCAAACTTGAAGGCTGCAGGGTTGACAGTTCTTTCCAGTCTCTCTTCAGGAGACAAAGAAAAGGTGATTGAAACATTTTGTTTCTGTTTTTGATCTGTCAAAAAAATCTTTAGCATTTCTAAATGTTCAGGTACATATTCATTGCAGCAGCACAGTACATGCTGATACTGATATTATTTTGTTACCTTAAAGATCATTTAATTCTAGTCCCCCTGTGGTGGGCAGGGTTGCCAACCACTATACCACGCTGCTCAGCACCCCATCCAACCTGACCTTGAATGCTTCCATGAATGACACATTCACAATTTCTCTGCGCAACGTGTGCCAGAGCCTCACCACCCCCTGAGCAAAGACATTCTTTCTAACACCTAACTTAAATCTCCCCTTGTCCTATCACTGTCAAACTCTGTTACATGTTGGTCCTCCTCCAGCTTATAAGTTCCCTTCAAGTTTTGGAAGGCTGCTCTGAAGAAAAAAGAAAGAAGCCTTTCCTTCTCCATGCTAAACAAGCCCAGCTACCTCAACTAATCTTCATAAGAGGAGACGCACCAGTTCTTCGAAGGACCATGGACCTACTCTGGACCCAATCCAACAGCTCCACATCTTTCTTGTGTAATGGGGCCCAAGCCTGGATGCACAACTTCAGATGGGACGTTACAAGGGCAAAGCAGAGGGGTACAATCACTTCCCTCGCTTCTCTTTTGATGCAGCCCAGCATACTGTTGAACTTCCAGGCTGCAAGAGCATACTTCTGGCTCATGTCCAGCTTTTCGTCCATCGGGACCCCCAAGTCCTTCTCCACAAGGCTGCTGTCAACGAGTTCTTCTCACAGCCTGTATACACATCTGGGATTGCTCCAATCCAAACTTGGTCTTGATGAATCTCAGTAGATTCCTGCATTCCCATTCCCTAAAGAGAGGCATCTAGACTTGGCATCTCCTCCTTCTATTGTACTGACTGCCCCACTCAGCTTAATCTGTTCACTAATACTATTACCGCTCAAGTCAGTTTTATTGCATGGCTACTCCATCAGTACAAAGCTCATATTTGCAATTACTTCAGTCCTTCCCAAAGGAATCTGCTTATTCTCTTTATTTTTAGCTGCCTCAAACCATTTACTTAACTCTGAATTATAAATGGGAAGCAACAGGAAGTTCTTGTAGGTCTTTCTTCTTTTTTTTTTTTACTTCCCTACACAAAATTCTATTTGCATCACTCCACATATATGGAGTCAGGATTCAATTACCTTGTCGATCCCTTTTAACTCACAACATTCTATGATTCAATGATCCCCTTGTTATTTTTTCCCAGGTTTAAAATCAAATGCATTGTAGAAAGAATTCAGGGCTTAATACTGATTAAATAAATGTAATTAATTTTTGTTTTTAAAGAGGAAAAAAACAATTATATTTAATTTTTTTTCTCTAGAGAGTAGTGAAGTGAGGGATAAAACTTATACCAAATGATGATATGTAACTACATGTATTGGTTTCATTTATCAGCAAAGCTTAATCTGGTGCTGTAGTAAATTCCCCAAAATATGAGTGCAGTGGAAGAAAGTGGAGTGTAGGTGGTAAATTAGCCAGAATTTAAATATCTCTTCTGAGATAAAATTCTGAGGAATTTTATTCTAACCACCACTTCGTTACTTACTTATAAATGTAATAATTTTATCTCTGTGAATGATCCCAATAACAACTTGCTAGCAACTTTGGCAGCATCAGCCAGTATTTCAAATGTAAGACCAGTGGATTGTAACACATGTGCACAAGAGCCATGTTATTACTGTTGGTTGAAGGTGAGCTAATACAGCACAGACAAGAGACAGGCATGAAATACAAATAACACATTTTAAAAGAAGTCATTTTTTTCAACTGGACTTAATAGCAACAGCAAAAAAGCCCCCATGATATTTGCAAAATGCCACCTAAATCACTTCAATATAAAAAATATAATTTAATGTTATATCCCTTTTTAAGAAATGAATGTCAGGTTATAAAAAAAAGGATGAGATATCATCTACTATAAAAGATGCTAAAAATTGAATGTCTTATCATATCTCAGTAACAAAGCAAACCAAAACAAGAAAATAACAAGGAAATGGTCAACTATGTTCTCATAAATGGATCTCCTTTTTCAAGGATTCCCCAATAATTCTGAAAAGAAAAAAACCCATCTCAATTTAATTTGAAGCCCCTGAATTTAGTCTGTGAGCCGGAGATGAGGAATTCTAAATCTCATTAGAATTTTTGCAAGTAAAATGAAGTTTTGTTAACTTGCTTAATTAGGGAGATCATTAGATTATTTTACTTGAATGATCAACAACTCAGTGAGGGTACCATGACCATTTCATTATGGAAAGAAACTTTTATGTGTGTATGTACATCATTTAAATTTGTGCAGCAGTATATACAAAAATGTAATCTCTGTTTAACAGATTTTTAAGTTTTAGTTTAGTAATACAGAACAAGGAAATCTCATCATGGTCACCACCACTGTCAGATAAAAGGAAATGTTCCCACCTGTGCTTGGTGCAGATCCAGCACATTTACCCTTTAACATTATCACAGTAGTATCATTATCAAGTAGCTCCTCTGCCCATCCAGGATTGCCCAGACCAGTATTGCAGTGTTATTACATAAACACTACGTCACTTCATTTAGCTAGCTGAGGAGGCTTTTTCTTTGTCTCCTAGCTCTGATAAATGTAGAGATTTTAGACAGATTTCCCAAGAGGAACAGATGCTTTAAAAGCAGTTTTTCCTAAGGTGAAAATCATGCGCCTACAATACAAATCAGAACCAATGCATTCACTAGAAATGTGAGATCTCCTTTCAGAGATTTCAGTGAGTTGTGTGTAAATGGCAAGGCTCTGGCCTTGCCCTGGCGAGGGCTGCTATCAACATTATTTCTTACTGAACTTCTTTCACAGTGGACTAAAGCAGGTCAAGGAAGAAAGGTGGACTCGGGTCAAGGCCATGTCTGGCTGATCAGTGACACCCTTAAGGGTCTAAAATCCCACTGGGATAAATTTATCCTGTAGCCCATAATGGCACTGGGAGTGCTTCCTTCCCCGCTCTTTGTTTAGGTAATTGGGTTCCACCTAAACGATCTTCACAACCCAATCTCCACTTGTATGTAGAAGCTTCAGTTCTTTGCCAGTGAGCAGCACTGCCACGTATGGCAGCAAAAAGTGAATAGCAAATCTTGGTATGTGCTGGGGATAATTATTATTGCTATAGTTCTAGGGGAAAGAACAGACATACAACAAGACTACCCTCCAGTGTAGAGTATGGGACACAAGTTTTCTGGGACACAAACTAGATTTTGTGACCAGAAAGTCTGGTATCTTTTAGGATAATGCAAATTGAAAAACACAATACCACCACATTATTGATTGTTTGCTTGCCACCAGTTTAGCAGCTCTTCTAGACAAATCATAAAACAAATCATAAAACAACAGATTCAGGAGCAATAAAGCCAAAGTAATGGGAGAGAAAACAGGAAAAAAAAAAAGAAACTACTCCAGGATGGCTACAAAACACAGTGTGAATGGTATATTGGAAGCATCTTCCCCTCACCCTTAATAAAAAGCTTATAGAAAAATAACGTGTCATTACAGCAGGCTATTCAAAGATATTATTAACTTATTTGTAGACTTATTTGTGCCTAGTAGAATGGCACTCCATTCCTACAGCTGTTATTCCTGAATGGCCATGCTGGACTTCCTATCTATTGCAGGGAACATGCCTTATCAGTGCGGTTGGACTCGATCCCCAGAGGTTCCTTTCAGTCTCTACAATTCTATGATTCTGCAACTTTCCTTCCCTGGAAGACTCTGACATTTGATGCTGCAGACAGATCCCCTAGTCATCTACAGATCCTGAGGATTTGATGAAGAAGTTGGAAGCTCTGCTAGTGGAAGCAGAACATCAGGTTCAATTAGAGTGTCAGCAGGTAGGCTTCCATGGAGCTGGAGTGGTCAAACAAAATACTGCCACTAAACATGCACAAATGCAGGCAGTAGCATGCTACATGTGGTGACTGAAAGTTAAATGTTGCATTAACGAAGGTTTAAACTTGTGTTTACCTGCTTGGATGGCAACTTCAGCTAAATAACAGAAACAATCAGAGTAATGTAGATTTATATGTTTGTTTGTTTTTTTTCCCTAATGTTTGCCTGTTAGTTTATTCCTTCCTTAGTCTGGAATTAGACATAGAACTCAAGAAAACATTTTTGGTACAAAATCTAAAAATGTGTTGTTTTTTTTTTTAAGAAAATCCTCATACACATAACACATGCAATATATCCTTCAAATCAAATTGCTTTATTTAGGCTCTGTAGAGAAAATTGTACTAAACATTAGAAGACTTGTAGCTTTTATCTACCTTCAAACCAAGAATCCAATATAAAAGACTTATCTGTTCTATAGTATAAAAAGTTTTTTTTTATATCCCTGATTCAGTACATAGGTATTAGAGAATCCCTAGACTTTTCTTCTGGAAGGAAAATATTTTTGTCAGTGCATACAGGGAAGCATCCTGAGGACAGAAGTGAATTGTTATTTGTTTTTCCATGAGGAGGCAGCATGCCTACAGCTTCTCTAATGAGTTTCCATGCTGTGTGCCTGTTTTCCCAGCATGACAAGTGAGCTCTCTAACTCCTTCTGACTCAGGTTTTTATTGTGTCTAAAGCAGAATACATTTTTACGTACTGCATCACTGTGAATCAATAGAGGGAATATTATAGTCTGTTTTTGTTTGTTTGTTTGTTTGTTTGTTTGTTTTTCCTTAGAGAACATTTTAATTATTCATTCCTTATCCTCTGAAAATCATGAAAAATCATGAAAATATAGCATATGAACAAACTAGCTGATAGTTGTTCTACCTACACTCATTAACATTAATCCATAAAACCCATTGGTTAAAAAATTAAATAATTTATCAATGTTGCATTTGAATTTATTTTCTAATTGTATTTCTAAAACAACTTTTTATTGAGGGCATCCTAAGTACGTATGCATACTGAAATAACTTGGTACTTCTACTTCTCTGCTGTTAGTCATTTATCCCTTTAAAGATATCTTCCTGGTAAAGCTGTGATTAATGGAAAAGAGCTGGTAGTAAAACATAAAACTTTTATGTCTTACATTCACTCGACAGAGATCTACAATATCCACATGGACTACAAAGGCCTTAGAAATCTTACATTTATGAAATCATTTTCCAATCACTTTTAGCAATTAAAGTTGAAAAAACAAACACTAGTATTATGTATGGATAAAAAGGTCACTAAAGGCTAAGAATGTATTGTTTATCTACTTATATTTAAATCTGGAGGACAGAGTGATGCCAGCAATTATAATATGCCCAACACAGTCTGCTATAGCTCCTTAAGATGGAAAAATTCTCAGCAATCAAACCCTGGAGGCAGAAGATTAAATGATACATATCCACAATTTTTTAGTATTTTCTTCTTTCCCACTCTTTTAAATGACAAGTTTTTATATATTAAAAAAAAAAAGTTTTTACAGTGCATGTCCACTAGCATAGTATTCTGCTTAATCACTTTGATACAAGCAGCATCAGTTTTCCTCCTTCTGATGTATATCTACTTTTCGGTCTCAGCAACCTACAACCATATCCATACTTAGTAATATGTAGAATATTTTCATCACTTGTTTTCAAACCAGATTATCATAGAGAGACTGAAGTAACTTCTCCCCACTAACGACAGCCTTAACCCTGGAGAGAAAGCTATGTTCAAGGGATTGAACCTTCATTAGTGATTCTGTAGTGGCTCTTATCATGGGCTCGTCTAGGATGAGATAGACAAGGGGACAGTTCTGAATTCAGAGGTATTTGCCTGGAGTCAGTCACCAGGTTTGCTGTGAAAGTATCCATAGGTTCTGATCCTGGCCCATCTCAGTAGGTGAAATTCATTTTCTGTAACTAATCTAAGCCTTTGCCTTTCCATAAGTACTCTCAAATTAATGCTGATGGCTTTACTGCTAAAGCCCATGTAAAAGCCTTCAGTTATTGCATTCCTGAGTTGGATTTGTACAAGGAACTCACAGGCAAAAATGTTATATATTTCTCATCTGTTCCTGTCAGCTGAACCAAGCCTATAATGAAGAATTAGCTCCTGGAAATTCCAGGACTGAGGTTATCAAAGCTTTGCTAAAGTGAGGATTAACATGACAAATTGCCTGACAAAATACTTCAGTATTTAAAAACTGCTTTGGTGAATCAGTGGATGAACACACATATATAAAGACGCATACTGAAGTACCAGAAACAGACTCTTGACCTGATTATGATTTCAAAATTAAGTCTGTTCACTCAAGACATTCCTGGCCTGCATGTTATGATTACACAGATTTTGCTAGTAAACACAGATGTAAGTGTGAAGAATACAGATAATCCAACAGATACAATCACAGATGTATACAATACCAAAAGCAACTTCTCATGCTCAGTGTAGCCCAGAGAGGTGCAAATAAGGCAAGCATACTCTTGTTAATGCTAGTGTAGAGTTCTTCTGGACAGGGTCTGTATCATCCTCCATAGATTATTTTAGTCATGAGTGGTCATTTTCACAAATCTTACATGACAGTAATCGGCTTTAAATTGAAAGATATGGAAATGCTAGAGCTTCAAACACCAAGAATGCCTTACCAATCACTCTCAAAAGACAGAGCATTTGCTGAGAAACTTTTTCACATTTTTTCCCTTTGTTTTTAATTTCCAGCCAGTTTTCAGTGCTTCGTACTTTCTGATACTAATTAAAATCTAGTTTTATCTATAAATATCCAACAGAAACACAACTGGACAATTATAACCCAGTACGGTTCAATATCATTAGAAAATTAATTTATTTCCTGAAACAGGATTTGTTTACATTTCTTTCAGTTTTCATTTAACAAACAGAAGGAATCAGTATTAGCCTTATAGGCTAACATTAACTCAATTAGAAAATTATTAAAGAATCTCTCACTTAATGTCTATTGCAATCCCAACATGAACAGTTTCTTTCTACTATTCCCTTATGCCCAATCCAGGCCACCCTCAACATATCCACTAAAAATACATCATTCTTCTCTTCTGTATGCGAGTGTTTCTTGTGGCACATGAGTTTTCTTTGCTCAGTGAGGTTTGTTGGTTGCCCTTTCCTCTGTCACATGATGAGGAACACATATTCAAATGATATTCTCCATAATGGCCTGTGGTTGTGTTGTGCCGCATGATCCTTTTCTCCTTTTACTCTTCCCAATCTTTGCTTGTTTTCTGTCCAGATGCTGCAAGGATTTTTTCCCTTAGCAGAGGCTTTGTGTACCTTCTACAGCCTTACTGTCTGATGCCTGAACCTTTGGTTTTGAATGGACTTGTTTTTTATTCTGTTCTCTGACTATGCCCATTACATCTAGACTCAGAATCTTCTTATTTCTTTCACTAATTATCATACATATAATTTCTGCTTTCTCAGAGCCAGCTGTTTGGTTAGAGATCTTTTAAGGATACCTCAAATACTTTCAAAGTTCTTTACGAAGCTTTGGCTTTAATTGAAATTCAAGCACAACACCAGTCACAGTAAGATTTCAATTTGAAATAGTGTACGTGTTGATAAAAACCAACATCTGATAACAGAGATAAAGAATACAAGAAGCACTCACAGTGAAAAAAAGCTGCCATAAATATACAACAGAGCAAAAGATGCTGGGAGCATGTAAAAAGCTCTTTCATGTTTCATTAAACATTTCCACACAATGGTTCTTTCCATAACTACGTAAACTGCTAATGAGGAAGTTTGTGTTTGATGTCTCATAAGCTCATGCATGCATAGCTCATTAAGCCACAGAAACTATAATGCTGGTACAAAGTGGTCCAACAAAAGGAAAGCAGGTACAGTGAATCTGACAGCATGCATTTTAACATTCTGCATCAGTTTAGACCATGGCAGAAGAAAGGTAGTGATGGAGATGGGAACATATTCTCTGTATTGCTGAAATATGAATAAGCTTTTGCCTTCAAATAATGATCATTTGGGATCACTGAGGAGGAGAGTACAAACAAACACCCTCTTGAAATCTGGAATTATTACAGTTTTTACTGCGTTCATGAATACAAAAGATTTTCTTTACTTTTTATTTCCCATTTAAAATGGCAGTGGGGATAGATGGTGGGTGTTCCCAAAAATATGGTCTGATTCTTTGCAAAGCTGATGAAATGCAAATGGCAGCTGTGCTATGCAGGATATTTTTGGATCTTAGTGCAAGGACTCCTTACAGAGTTTTCAGTAGCCAGAAATATTAAATGAATGCTACAAAAAAATCACTGATTGATCCTATAATTTTAGAGTCTTTTGAGGTGTCTGGCAGCTGTTAAATGCTTCCTAATCAGAAGGGTACTGAATAGAATGTGCGGAGACTTTTTATTTTCAGATATATTTGTATTGTATAGAATGCATTTTTCTTCTTTGCCTTTCTTTCTGCTCTTGACTGAGTAGAGGTCATTGAAGGAAGGAGAATACAGTGCCCTTTACTGGACGGACACATTTATAGGCTCATGCTGAGGTCAGCATGGTGAAGAAGAAGTGAATGAGGAGTAATAACTGGAATGTAAATATATTTCCACAGAAAGGGCAAAACAATAATTATTGTTGTGATAGCAGCCACTGTGACTAGACATCAATAGTCAGGCATTGCTCTAGACGGTATAGTGTCTAGAGCAATACTATATAAACGAGAATAGTGTGTATAGAATTGTGTATCTATTCCGAAAGTTTTTGCTTCTATCAAAATGTATGGAAAATATATGTTGACTGTAAATCAAAGAAGCTTTAATAATTTCAGTTACAGTTTGATCTGTCTCGCAATCACAAATAAATCTATTCTGAAATAAATATCTGCATTAGCTATTTATGTCATGTGAATTGTTCATGTAATGTTCTGTCTGAGTGAGTGTTAGAGGATATTTTATGTTCTCTCTGAATTCAAGTGAACATGTGGGAAGATGAATATGCTGCAATGTAAATAACTGCGTCTTTTTCAGTGAATCTTCTGTGGCTTTTATGGAGGCTCCTGGGGAAGGAAAAAGTGTCTTCTACTCTGAAAAGCGTAGGTGAAAATCTATAAGGAAGCGTTTTTTCACTACATGAACCACTACTCAAGAAGGTTTTGCTTTTCCAAAATATGCTTTTTCTGGTATATCTTTCTTTCTTTACTCCTAATGAGAAGTATATGTTCCAAGGACTTATGAGAAACTGAATACTTGTCTTATACATAGGCAACTGAAGATTTCTCCATCATGGTAAGCATTCTAGCTCTAGAAAAGCCAGAATGTTTGAATCTCAGATAATCAAATGCATCTAGAATCACAGAATCATGGAGTCACTGAGGTTGGGAAAGACCACTAAGAACATCTATTGCAATAGTCCACCCATCTCCACTATGCCCACTAAGCCATGTCCCTAACTTCCACATCTACATGTTTCTTGAATATCTCCAGGGACATGACAACATCACCTCCCTGAGCAGCCTGTTCCTATGTGTCACCACTCTCTCTGAAAATAAATTTTTCCTAATATTCCTTCCCTGGTGCAACCTGAGGCCATTACTTCTTGTTCTTTCATTGTTATCTGGGAAAAGAGGCCAATCTCCACCTAGCTACAGCCTCCAGGCAGTTGTAGAGAAAGATAAGGCCTCCCCTGAGCCTCATCTTCTCCAGACTGAACAATCCCTGTTCCTTCTGCTGTTTCTCATAAGACTAGAACAACTCTCAGAAAATAGTAGTAATAAGACAAGGCAGAACTCAGGACAGAAAATTAGCTTAACTGTTCATTACGAAAGAAAAATATTTCTGATAAGGGTTGATATACATTATTTAAATAGAGGAAGACAGCTTTTTAAAATGAGAAATTTAAGAAACAGAACTGGAGGGAAATTTAGTAACTTTGCTCTTTATGTTTTTTAAGGATATATAAGCCAGCAACATTGCTTGTAAATGTCTCTGTTTTCAGCTGCAAGGAAGATTACCAAAGATAAAAGTATGCAACTATCTAGAGAATGAAGACTGAGAAAGAATGGACATTTTACATGTAGATATATTAAGAAGTTGAGAGTGCTTGCTTTAGCAAGTTTAAAGACTCAGTTACATTTTATTTTCAATACAGAGTTGATCATATATCATTTAATAATTTAATCATGTATATACAAATAAATGAAAATTTTGAATCTCTATTAGTTTTATGTAAGAGGAAAGGCTTTAAACTGTAAAGATTTCTGAAGTTGATTGGCTAAAGAGAATCATGGGAGAAGCTCATAAAATTATTTTCAGTGCAACATCTCTGAAAAAATTTATATCATATGTTAGACTTCCACATCACCGTTCTTTTATTACTCTAAGAAATATGTTAGTACACAGTGAAGCTTTACAAAACATATAAATGTTAAGAATTTTTAATAAAAATATCTTTTAATGAGATTTCAGATTCTAATTAATGAATCATGATTTTGCAGATACTTTTTCACCCAGTACTAGACATTATTGAAAAAAGCTAACAATATATCAAAAAATTTTCTTCAGTTACATTTTAAAGATTCTCCCTCAAGCCATTTAATTTCAGTTCATCTTTTTTTCATTTTATGATGAACTGATTTGATAGTCTTGAATCATGATTAACTGATTTCCTTTTTCTGTCTTTCATTCCCTTCCTCCCTCCCTTCCTTCCTTTCTTCCTTGCTCCCTTTCTTTGCTTCAAGTAAAATAAAAATTACTTGGATTGATGTTCTAAGTAAGTATGACTCGGTAGCACAAAAGCATAATGAAAAATTAATCTCATTGAAAAACTTTTTCTTTGCTGTCTTTAGTCAGAGTAAGTTCCTATTGTAACCTTCAAATTTAACAGTAATTTATTTACTTTTTTCATTATTATTTATCAGAAAACAGTCAATAGATAAATCTCAGCTTCTCCCTGTCTCATAAAACACTTTTATTGTTTCTCCTACTACCATAAGGACTATGATATAGGATGTGATTTTTCATCTATGAGTAAGACAACATGGGATTTTTTAGGTGCTGATAGATACGTGTTTTCCTCTCAGCTTGCATTATCCTTAATTACTATAATCTGGTCCTGCTTGTGTCTGTAATCTACACAGGGAATGTGTCCATACTGGAATCAAACTTCCACCATTTAACAAGCTACATTTAAAGAGAGACTTCTGGCTTTATAAGAATGTATCATTCTACAATATTTTTACCAATAGGGTTTATTAGGGAATAAAACTGATGATACCTTACAAATTGTTTTTTCATTATTCAAGCTGTATGTTTTTACATTTCCTCTATCTTGAACTGTAAAATTGTAACAAAAAGAAAAATTGGATTTAACTGTTCAGATTTTGTTACTTTTGTCTTCTGACCTAGCTGAGTCTATATGAGTGCTTCAAAATATGATTTACAAAATCTGCTGGTAATAATTTCGGATAATTAAGTTGGTTATTTTTCAAATAACTTTGAAAGTAAGCCCTGAAGTTTATTTGAATATAGTTTCATGTTGTACTTAGAAAATGATGTACATTTATATATACATATTTAGCTTTGTAAGAAATATTGTATGGGAACAAAGTAAATTAAAAATGTTTCATTTATTGAAATACACCCTTTCAATATGACACATAAATTATCATTCAGTATATTGAGGTCATAAAAATGCACATAAATGTCCTCTTTTTATTGAAGGGGAGGGGAGGGGAGGGGAGGGGAGGGGAGGGGAGGGGAGGGGAGGGGAGGGGAGGAGAGGAGAAACAGAATTTCCTAGAATTTCAATTGATATATGTAGGTATACTACTAGCAGGTAACAGGCATAAATATTAAAAATATTTTTAGATATCAAAGTAGAGTATAACATTTGAAGCACCCAGCACTGTGCATATATCTGAAATGCAGCAGTTTAAGTTGAAATGTTCCAGAAAGTACTTTCTAAATTATCATTAATTTATCACTAATAATTGTGGAGTTGTATTATAACACATTCCGAACAAACAAAATACATATTAGAAACATAATTAAACGCAGATTCCATATTTTTTCTACCTCACAAATGTGTTATTGCAGTTTAAGGATTGGCAAAGAATTTGCTGTGTCACAGAAACAGGTGATGTATAATTGTTACTCATTTGAAAAGCAAATAACATCAAGTTGTATTAAACTTGAGCAATATTTTCCTTTGTATTTACAATGCATTAAATGCACATTTCCATACTTGTTCCTGCTGGTCTATTACAGGGGTTCAGCTGATCTTGAGATCCAAATTAAGTGACTTGAGAATAACCATCAATTATAAATACAATACAGTTGCTAACCTCAGTTATGTTTAACCAGTGAAGTCCTGCATTTCAGCTACTACTGGCAGCCTTTCTCTATGTCTGTGTGTTAAGGCAATAAAGATGTTACATGTAACATCAGACTTAAACTGAAATGGAATCAGTTCCATTCAAAAATTTGTCTTATCTAAATCTACCTGGGACCAAGATTATTGAAGAATCTCATAGTAGCTAACTACCACTGTTAGTAGTTGTCAATGGTTTACGGGCTGGTTCAGCCCGGTACCATGACTGGGGTGAGGGGACCTATAGACCCGCACCCTGGGAAAGGGGAAGGGGAAAAGGGAAAAAGGAAAAGGGAGATGCGCCTAAAAACAAAACAGTGGTAACAATCTGAGGAGGAAAGCTAATTTACTAAATGAGATCTCTGAATGCAAAATAACACAATATAGGACAATATATTTGGAATTGAAGCTAATAAATCAAAGAAAAAAAGAGAGAGAGTGTATCTGAAAACTAAAGGCCTTAAACTAAAGCCTTAAACAGGCTAGGGAGCTAGGGAGCACCCTCTGCTGGGTTGATTGAAAAAGGAAAGAGCCTGTGTCTCGTGACATGTGAATAGTTTTTGTCTTTCCCTCAGAGCGGAAAACAGAAAAATGCAAAGCAACATAAAAGTCCTCTGGTGTACATAGTTCTTCTCTTCTCAGATGAGTAAACCCGGAACTATTGATGAGCCATGTAACTGGAGCATTAACTCTTTAACTCCCAATGCTCTACATGGTGTTATGATGTGAAATATCAATAACAAAAATCCTAAAACCATGACAGCAGTTTAGTAGCCAAGGTCCTTCTGCTTCCATATTAAATTAGCCTGTAGTCTTTGTCAGTTTTAACCTACTCTCTGTCCACCTGTCTGAAGCCTCTATTGTCCTGACAATTTAGACAACTCCTTGAAAAGCTCAGACATGCTGAATACAGTACTGAATACAGGTGGTTTTTTTTTTTTATTTTTACTTTTTCTATTTCCAAGAAGACTTAGACTCATTTCAACCCTAAAACACAGCTTTCCATCTGGAGGGTAAAACAACCAACAACCTCCACACTAATACAGCCTTTATCTAAACTATGCTCTCAATCCAGTGGAGTTTCCTCCATTACGCATGTTTGGAGTTGCCTCCACACACAAACTCAGCACTGAAATATCAGAAGAACCTCCCTGCAGTGTGACTGTTAAGTGCCTGCATAGTTCTCTTAATCCATTAGAGAAATTCTGAAAGCATGGTGAATTAGGACAGAAAACCTGATGAATAGCATTTTATGCCTTGGGATATTATGACAGCTCAGAGGAGTTGATTCACTCCCACACTTATTAACAGATTGCCACAAAACAAAATAGGAGATAAGGCAGGAAGACTGCATGGTGTGTGGTAGCTGGATCACTGACATTTTCTTGTGATCATAACACTTCTAAATGACGAGCAGAACTCAAAGGAGAGGACAGTCAATGTCTGGGAGATTCTGACTTCTCTTGATACAGCCTTCTCTTTTTATCTACTTCATTCATAGTAAAACTCTACTTTCTATTACATAAAAAAAAAAAAAAATAAGCTTAAGCAAAATGAAGCTGGGAAGAAGGATACCTGAATACATTTGCAGAGAAAGTGATGATTTGGTACTTTGGCACAAATAGATGTAGATCACAATAGTTCACTATAATTTATTACAAAAACTGTAGTCTTTCATTGCAATGAAAAAAAAGGTGTTTCAAAAATAAACTCATTTTATTTTAAAATTATTTAGAAACATTTCCACTGATGATTCCTTCTTACATGGAGACAGACGAAAGTAAAAATAAGACACCCCACATTCTTAAATTTAAACATACAATAACTTTTCAGTGTATGGCATTGACAAAGTAGAGCCAGTAACTTTACATGTGTAGACTGTATCAAAACTGGTATGGGTTGTTTTTTTTTTCCAGTAACAAAGTAACATATCAAAGGCAGGAACAATCCCAAGATTATTTTTGTCATGTCAGTAAGAGGAATGACTAAAAATGTTTGAAAAATAAATCTTCTGCCATTACAATTTTAAAAGATTGATAATTTACCAGTAAAAATACAGTCTACTAAATCCAAAAGTCTTTGAAGTTTTATGAGCTCTGTGAATACAGTCAACCCTTCAAAAATGTTTATTACATTGTTCTCAGCATCACTATTTATCATGTATACTTCAAATGAAAAATGAGAACTACCAACTATTTTCTTTACTCATATAAATGAGTACAAAAGATTTGAAGAAAAGATAATGAGCAAAATTAAAAAAAAGTCTAATTAAAGAGTTGATATGCCTAACATATTCTCTTCTTTTATCGCAGTAAAATGAATTCCATGTTCTCAAGTTTCTATAACTGGATACCAAATAGCCAATTAAGTAACAGTATGAATCACAGGTAACTTGAAGAACAACAAAACAATGATTAGTGATGTAATTACCTATTCTATTTGGTCATGATACACCATTAACACATCTTCAACTATGGAGTTGCGTTTTCATTAATTTAACAGTCAAAAATAGAAGCACAGTAGAACATCTGGGCTACACATTTCCATGGTACACTGTATCTGTCACATTTCTGGATATAAAATTGATAATCGTAAATATAAAATAAAATTTTTTTGAAACGTTTGTTTTGAATATTTTTGAAAGCATTTACCTGTGGTACATAGGTATCATCAAGGAAGATGCTCACACTCTCCAACTTCAAGTATGTCATTACAGATGTCTAAGCAAAAAGGGTGAACTATACAGTGAACAGTGAATCATCAGTGCACTGAAGTGAAATCCAAAGCCACTTTTAGAGGAAGATGCAGGTAGCTGTAGAGCAGTTCCACTCTGACAGAGTATGATTTATGTCATAATGGTGCCTCTTTCTATCTAGTGACCCCATATGTATTGCTGCTGTGGGAAACTTTCTGCATTGACTCAGACTGCTGTTTCACTGGTTAGAGCCAAATAACCTTTATGCTGCTTACTTGCCACTTCACTCCCTGGCTATCCCTCCCCCGCCATATATTGGCATTAAAGTTTGTTGCACTCACATCACCAATAGTGTAGTGAGTCGTTTAGCTTAAATTGTTTTCTTGGATTATTCCTCAACCATCTCATGAACTCTTGTAAGCATGAATGCTGAAGCTGGCTTAAAGAAGAGGAGAGTACCAGGGGGCAGATGTCAGAGCTGCACAGATTTATGCTGCATTAAAGCAATCATGAAACATCACATCATTATTGGCTAACCTTTCCAGGTAAAATTGTATGCCCTCAAGAGGCTCCACAAATTCAAGAACCTTTCCAAGTCAGAAGTCTCTAGCTGAGCAAAGATAACACTCTTCGTAATACATAAACAGCAGAAAATCAAAGGTATCGAGAGCAGCAGAAGTTATGCTTCTAAATAATTTTGTGCATATGACTCTAAGCATCTTTTTATATTTTGATTCCACAAAGGAGCAGAAAAAAATTGCTTCCTCTATGGACTCCTCTATAAAAGTAGAAGCTTGTACAGTCCTTTTGCTCTTAATGCTGTCTTAGACTGTCCTCAGAATGAGCCTTCATTTTCAACCAATCCTATTCTCCTTACTTTCAGGAGAGACTGATATAAGGAACTCCTCAAACAAAATGTCTCTGAAAAAAAAATGCAGTATTCATTCAACTCAGCTGGCAGGCAGGGAATTGTGACAGGTAGCAATGCTTGCAGAGAAGTCTTTCAAATAATCTGAGTTATTCTTTATATATAGCTGTCCAGTAAATATTAAAATAACATCACAGAATCACAGAATTGTAGGGGTTGGAAGGGACCTCTAGAGATCATCTAGTCCAACCTCCTGCCAAAGCAGGCTCCCTACATCTTAATTTCCATTTTAATTTTTGGTTTAAGCTCAGTTTGAACTGTTATTGTTGGTAATGCACTAGCAAATATACTTATTATAGTGGGTAAATTTGACAACAGCTTAGACAGACTGAAGATTGTTCATTGCTCAGTAGTAATTTCAAATAATTTCAGTCTTGATCTTTGCTCTTGTAAATGTATTTATATAAACTTAAAACTTTGTAAAACATTTAAAAAGTTGTAAACCTTGTAAAACTTTTGTTTTGTCCTACAAAGAATAGTTCTATGGATTTTAGTACTCACATGGCAAGAGGCACCAGTACACACAAGTTTTTAAAATGCCTATATTTTACAAAGCACTGAGAAACAAAAAATTATTATCTTGGGTATTGCATTTTAAATATTTATAAAAATCTGCTTTGATATAAATTACCACTTGAGAAAAGAAAAAAAGAAAGGTTCCACTTGCACAACACTGGTTGCTCTACTTGTAACTCATCCCTCTTTACATTACAATGGTATCTCCATATTATAAGTTGAAAATACGTTCATCAAAAAATATTCTTACTGGATTGAGATGAATATTCTGGTTAAAAAAAATTATCAAGAGATTAAAAAATATGGACCACAAAACTGCACGAACTCTCTGCAACATGCTATAATAAACCTGTAGATGTTTATGGTATTATAAAAAGTATACAGCCAGTGAGAAGAAGCTAGTTTTCCTATGATATTAATTTTGCCTAAAAGCACTAAGCTTTTAAGAGCTTTAAGAAATCGTACGAAAAATCAGACCCTGTATTAACTAATCAAAATATTCAAAACACAAGCATTTATTTCTTCAAATGAATTGCCTAGAAGAGATGAGAAAGAAACAAAACACATGGGTCTCTAGCTTTGCATTTGTAATCTGTTCATTAGATTAGTGTAAAAAGAGGTCATTTGTCATTCTTCTTGCTATAATTTTTTCTTAATACTGTTATGTGAGTTAACTGAACTAAATTCTCTAGTGAATACAAATTATGACTTGATATGTTTAATTTCTTGATAATTATGGCATTTTTCTAATATTGCATTTCCGACACATATTTTCCATTAATATAAACTAGTTATTGAAAAGAGAGAA
Source organism: Oreortyx pictus (assembly GCA_036925125.1). Classification (NCBI taxonomy): domain Eukaryota; kingdom Metazoa; phylum Chordata; class Aves; order Galliformes; family Odontophoridae; genus Oreortyx; species Oreortyx pictus. The sequence goes on along the minus strand of JAUPFR010000001.1, from coordinate 74,906,259 downwards.
TATTTGTAGTATTAGTAACATTTCTATATAAAGGATACATCAAACAGCTGAATTGGCTGATAAACTAGAAGGCAACATTTACTGTAGTGTAGTCCAAGGTAGAAAAACTAGATCCAGGGGAGTACATTCAAATTCTGATTTTACTGAACTTGGATGCTTTCTTTGTTTTAACTTTCCAGTTCCACAGTTCTCAAGAGCTGCTTCTGTGTTCATTTAAACAATTGTTTCACTCTGGTTTATTTTTAGATCTTTGTGTATTTTCAGACCAGCACAAAAACTATGCACGTAATAAATCTTCTATATTATATGTTCTTGTGCGGGAGCAAAAAATTGACTAATTAATCCGTTGTCAGAATTCTACCTTAGGCAAAAGGAAAAGATGTAAAAGCAGGACAGTTCTAGTTTAGAATTATGCTCTAAACTGTAAGAATTTATTACAAACATTCAAGCCCCTGAGCCTCTCAATGTTACTACATTTCCTACTAAAATGTCAAAATCCAGATATGATGAAATTATGCTAATTTAAATGGATTTTTAATTCAGAATGAAACCTGTGTACTGCACAAAATTTAATATGCATTACATCTAAGACAAAAATGAAACAAAACAATTTTCAGTGCAGCTTCTTGAAAAAACACTCCTAATTTGAACTACATGGGCATATGCTGACTTCACCAATAATACTGGAAAGATTGCAACTGGAAAGCAGACTAAATCCTGAGAGAAAAAAGTATGCTAGTGTTTGTAGTTCCACTGTTAGCCCACGGACATACTTAATGAGATCAGCTCTATATCTGAAAATTGTTGTTGCTCACAAGGGATCTGTTATCTCTACAGCAGAATATTCTGGAATAGTTCATTAACGTTAGTTCTAAATCATAAGTACTTAGAACAAACTATTAATCACTGATCTTGATATTTACTGTTCAATATGCTATATGCTTTTGCTAAGTACCATTAAGTGATATTTTATTTTTCTGTCTGCAAGGAGACACTTGTGTTATTTTAACATCAGAAACAATTGAGTGTCTACATGTAAATTTAGAAACACAAAGCGCACCTTGAAACCAAAAATCTGGTGAACAATATGAATCCTGATGTTTGAAATGTATGCAACTACATTCTTTTTAAGACTAAAATTCAAAGGACGCCAATAATGTATAGAATGTGGCCTCCTGGGGTGCATTAAAAAGAGTGTGGTCAGCAGGTCAGGGGAGGTGATTCTCTCCCTCTACTCTCCTCTGGTGGGGCCTTACCTGGAGTATTTTGTCCAGTTCTGGGCTCCCTGGTACAAAAATGACAGGGAAATATTCCAGCAGAGGGCCACAAGTATCATAAAGGGCCTGGAACACTTCCCTCATGAGGAAAGGCTGAGCGACCTGGGTCTGCTCAGCCTTGAGAAAAGAAGACTCAGAGGGGATCTGTTCCATGTCTGTAAATATTTAAGGTGTGGGAGGTAAAATGACAAGGTCAGATTCTTTTCAGTGGTGAGTGGTGACAGGACAAGGGGAAATGCCCAAAAAAGAAAGCAGAGGAAATTCCACACAAATGTACATAAGAACTTTGTCACATTAAGAGTGACTGGCACAGGCTGCCCAGAGAGGTGGTAGAGTCTCCTTCTCTGGAGACATTCAAGACCCACCTGGACGTCTACCTGTGCAACCTGGGCTAGGGAGCTGCTTTGGCAGGGGGGTTGGACTACATGATCTCCAGAGGTTCCTTCCAGCGCCTACAATTCTTTTTTTTCTGTGATACTGTTTGATTTCTAGATTGTGTATCTTGGTATATTGTATTTTGTATTTACAATGTTCTCAGTTTCGATAAGTTATATCCTGCTGTCTCTCCCAGAGGATTGTTATAAATGTTTTGCTGCATCTGATTATATTTTATTCTGATAGTATGATGGATCATTTCTGATTGTCCAAGTCTTGAACAGGAAATCAAACTTCTGAATAATTATCTAATTATTATTGAAAATCTTTGAGGTTCTACTGTCTTTTCCCAAATTATAAAAACAAATGTTATGATATCCTTTTTAACAGGAAACATTAAAAACTGCACATTTGAAAGATAAGATCTTCATACATTTAATCTGTACATAAACAATAACATGTACATACTTGCAGAGAGACTGAGACTTTTTGTTGCATTAAATCATATTTAGATGCTTTTCATTGAAACCACCCCAGATAAGTATAGAATAATCTCCAGAGTAGGCATTTTTCAACAAATTATAGCCTAACATGAATAAAGCGGTTTGATTATTCAGATTAATTCAAAAATTTCCCAGACAAAGCATTAAAAAATGAGATAAAATATGAACAAATACACTGTGAACTTTTATTTATCTATATAAATTTGCATATATGCATATAGAGATTGGATATACACGTATGTATATGTATATACTCTAATGTACACACATGGAGAAAGAAAGAATATAAATACTGTAAATACATTAATATGATTTTTGCTAATTATCTTATTTATAACCTTTCAGGATGTGATTAAATAAAGAAAAAGACTGGAAGGAGAATTAGCTGATGTGTTCTCACTGAACTGTAACTGCAAACATATCTAACTAATAAAATTAACTAATAAAATCAACAACACATATAAACTGCGGAAAAACAAAACAAAACAAAACAAAAAAAAACAACAGATCCCAGTGATTGTAACATCACTTATTAACACATAGTGTCTTTACTTTGTAAACATATTTGTCTGCTACATTTCTCCATTTAGAAACAGAATGGTCAAATATATGAAAGTTGTTTCCTTTTTTTTCCGTAGAATGTATAAAACCACATATATGACATTTAGATCAGTTTGTGTCTGATGAAACTCAAGGGCTATGCTTATGGAAGAGCCTCTCTGTATAATATACCTTGAACACTTTAATAAAAAGTGAAAATAAAAATCATAATGCAAACAGTTATTATATTTACTTAAATTGTCTCAAAAAAACCCTCTGCTGTTATTGCTGATATTTCTGACACTTCACCTTCCCTGATACACTGCTCACTGAGACTAGAAAAGCAAGGCTTAAACCAGTGGAGGTATCAACACACTATGATTTATAAAAAAAAGACAAGATTAATTTATAAATATCTGCTTGAGTAAGAGGTAAAAATTTATTGTACATTATCAAAGAATCATAGGTTCATAGAATCCTTAGAGTCAGAAGGGACCTTTAACGGTCATCTAGTCCAATTCCCTGAAATTATCAGGGACACCACAGCGACAGGGACACCACACCCTACAGGGACAAGTTTGGAATGAATCTTTCTTTCCTCATCGAGGATTTATCTGCCTCGTGCTTTAGCTGCCTTATTCTGTCTTTCAAGAAAAGCCTTTGAGAAATAATTTCTGCTTCAATTTATATGCAATGCTTCTACTCAGGGATTTTTTGATTACGGTTTAGTGTGATAAAGACATTTCAAAGGAGGTCTCACGATTCCTGCATTTCTCTAAGGTTGCTTATTGCACTGTAGCCATGTTTAATAAACTTCCAAATACCAGGTGAATAGTGGGACACATTTTCCATAACTGACCAATTAGATTACACTGAAACCAAGGGAGCCTGTGAGTTTGAGGGTTGCTGATTATCCACCTCTGTCTTGCTTCAAGCCAAACACCACAATGCTTCATTAGTCACTCAGATAAACTCCTTTATGTCTAGTCACCTTGTGGTCTGATACCGTCTGCCATGCAATACAACAACAGCTCTGTAGTCACATGACATTAATTTTAATTGCTGGTATATAGAAGAGAGTAATATATCTCAGCAGTAAATTCCAGGTGCCTGCAGTGCTGGAGACAAACAAATCAGATAGATCCAGTATTCCCATTAGAATTTACACAATTCCTTGATTTAAGAATTGAACTCCAGAGGCTATTCTAACAACTAAAGCACCAAGGTTACTGAGAGTTTTCTCAAAAGTGTGTCAGAACCATTCTCAAAAGCCCTGTCAGCCCTGGAGAATTTTGAGGTGAACTATTACTGCTGATGTTTCAGTACACCTTGGGTGCTCATAGAATCACAGGCATCTCTGTACATAACATACAGCCCAAGGACACATATTGACATGTGCCTTGCCTTCATTTCCACTCAGTGTGGAGGACAGTGAGAAAAGAAGCACAGAGATGAGAAAGTGAAACATAGCACTTTCAAACATTACCCAGAAGTATCAAGCATTAAATCTGTAAGTGAAACAATATTTGAGAATAATTTTTTTCTTTTTCACTTGCTCTAGCTCTCAACTTTTCGCAGACTTTTAAACAGCAAATTAACATATATTATTATATAATATAATATTATATAACATATATATATATATTAACATATATATATATATGAGGTTAAATACTTTTGTTTCATATTTATTATGGTCAGTCTTTCCATCTTGTGTCTGAAAGTGACATTTTCAAGTTACATTAAGTGAAAACATTAGGTGAAACACTGACAAAGCTCAAAAAGGATGTCATTTTTTTTTCATTAAAAATATCTTAGCAACCAACATCAGTCAGAAAAATAATTGGGAAGTCACTTTCCAATTCCTAGGATTGTAGGTGAATGGAAAAAAAAATCACTAAGAGTCATCGAACACAGAAATTATGTCTTCAGACACCAAAAAATTAGGGACTATAACCACTTTACTGCAAATACTTTCAGAAAATATGTGAATAGAACCTCGCAACATTATCTGAATAGCTTCAATTATAATGTAATGTTTTATTAATGCTGAAACAAAGGAGAGTTATATCATGGCCACTATTAGCTACAGGCTGCCAAGCACCATAAAATTTTCTGTTGTTAACTCTCCAAACTCATCTGCAAGGATTCTGGTTGTTTTTTTTTAATATATATATATTTTTTCTCCTGATGTTGTACTGCAGAATGTCCTGAGTTTGGTTTTCTTTCCTTTATTTTATCTCATTTTATTTTTTAATTATTTTTATGGGATTAAATCAACCAGCATATTGTTTCCCTTTGTGCCTTTAGTCAACAAGCTCAAAGATCTATCAACAGGATACCATTCTGACAGCACATTATAAGACCAATTTAACCTATTGATGAGTGCTGGTTTCTTAGACGTTGCCACCTGTTAGTTCACAAAGGAAGAGAATTTCTATATCCTGTAAACTATAGTAATTCATTTTGGAAACTTAATTACAAGTATGGCAGTAAAAGATCAAAGTGACAAAATATACCCATCATCCACTAGTCTGGAAAAAGTGAAAAAACGGTTTCTCCATACATTAATTTCTCTATATTAGTGCTCATATAAATATATGTAAATTTGAAAATATCAGACTCAATTTGTTAACTTGTCACTGTTTGCTGAATAATTTTAGATCAGTACAAATTTAAATAAAAAAAACAGAATGTATAAGTACAGACTATCTCTGCAATTCCACAAGTAATTACCAAGTCAGTCTTGTAAGCAGAATTCAAATGAAAAAATTCCACTGAGCTTTTAATATATAGTGAATATATTTATATATACAGAAAAGGGAAACTTTGGAAAGAAAAGCTCAGGCATGAACATAACTGACTTTGGGGAATGGAAAAAACAGTAAAAAAAATGGAGTTGTATTCAAGATATTAGTACTCAGCCTTATTTTCTACCATTTTTTTCTAGGGAAAACACTCTTCTAGATGTTACATGATACACCTCTGCATGTCAACACAGTATGTTTAATGTCTTTTCAATGCAAGTATTAATGACATTGTATTATCACATTCCCGTTATATTAACACATCAATTATCTTCATACAATTTATTAAGAAATTATGTGTTTACTACTTACCTAACTGGGTCTCCTGAATTGTTAGCTTACTTTCCAATGGGTGTAAAAGCTTTGGTGGTTTATCTGTTATTGGCGCTAGAAAAGAAAGAAATGCACATATATAGTTTTCTGACAATTAATGTGAAGAATAAAACTTGATACATTGGCTCAGAAATTCTTTTTCTTTGTTTGTTCATACCTTAAGTAATGTTAATGCTTTAAGTAGATGTAAATGTTTTTACTTAAAGAGTAAATGTAGCACCAAAATTAGAGTATTTCATATACTGACGTACTGGAGACATTTCTTAGAAAAAAATCTCTTCAAACTCTCACAAAATCCCTACAGCAACATCTTACAATTCTGTGTTTTCATAGATGTGCTTTAATGCAGTGTTTTATTGCTTATTATAATATTTAAATACATTCCTACCAAATAGAGTCACTATCACAGAAATAATACAAATAATCTAAGATTTGAAAGTGGACTAAAATAAAAAGGGGTTCACTTTTAAAATACAAGGGACAGGTGCAGTGATGTAACGCTGAGACTCCTACTAAAGTTACTTCCCTTTTCCCTTTTAATTTACTCTGAATTGATTATGGTAGAATGATGTAAATTGTAGAATAAGAGTTTTGTCCTGGTCAAGACCATTTTGAAGGTGCTAATAGGAACTTTGGGAAACAAGTTCAAAACATGCTGCTGAACAGTGCAGCTATTAACTAGATTCATCACCTTACGTATACTTAATTAACAGAAGTGACATTGATTATTGCTACTTTCATAGTATCAACAACTACTGTTAGTAAGTCTGTTCCACTGATCTCTGACAGACAAGTGCACGATATATGAAAAGAACATTCACTTTTCTTTTTCTTTAAAAGATTAGTAAGCGTTCATGGGAAATCTCCAATTTTTAGCTCCCTGGAACATTTTGGTATTTAGCTTTTCAACATTAATTCACATTTCAGACTTTAACATAGATTACAGGCTGTCAGAGATTTAAAGTACTTTCGACATTTTGATATAACTGTATAATATTTGTTCCCTCAAACTTGTCAAATCACTACTTCTTTTCTTACTGACACACATTCACGTGTGTAGGTTTAATCTACTAAACACACTCATCTCCTGTCAGTTGAACTGAGGGAGAGGTTGAGCTGCTTTCTCTTTACTACACTCATTTTACTCTTTGATTAAATCACTAATGCCCTTTAATACCTACAGTACTGACATTTCATGCAACAAGTACAGAATGAATCCATTGTTAACGCATATTTTGCTGTTTCATAGATATTCTTCTTATTTGACCAATGCATAAACCTACCCAATTGATATCATAGAATCATAGAATGTCTTGGGTTAGAAGGAATCTTAAAGATTATCTAGTTACCCCCTGCTGTATTGCCAACCACTAAATCAAACACCAGATTAGGTCACTCAGGGCCTTTAAACCCTCCAGTGATAGGGCGAAATCTTACATGTTGATCCATCAGAGCAAGGGATGAACCAAAATATTTCTTCAGGGAAAAGACTTGGATTTGGTCCACAAAAACACTCTTTCAGTTCATTTCTCTACTTTCTACAGGAAATCATTCTGTGTTTAAGACTTCAGAGAGAGCGCACAACTACCAAAGATTTTTAAACATCTCTGGGTTGTTACTTTTCTTTACACTGATCTCTCTCTATCTCTCTCTCTCCTTTTTATATACATATTTTTCCTTTTGAACTAAAATAGGTGGAAGGGAAAATGATCCAAATTGCATTTTTTCTTAAACTACAAAATTAGTCATTCCCAATCTTAACTTCTCCATCAAGACTCAGAATTTATCAGCACATTGCCATTTAAAAAAAAATCATCCACTTTGAATTTAAATTTAGTTTTACAGTTTCATCACTCTCAACTCAATTACCATTTATCAGATAGCATTTTCTGAGTCACTGTTGTTCTAAATCTGTTTTGAGAGTCTTAAAAAAAAATCCCTTTGTATTAAAGATATAATTGGTTAAGTTCATCTGAATGTAACAAATGAGGCTAGAAAACAGTATTTTTTTTCAAATCGTAGCAAGGAAAGATATTGCTTTTGTGGTCTTGTACTTAAGATCTCTAAGAGGCTTCCTACTATTAAATGAATTGGCATAAAATAATATTAGCAATGTATAAATAAATTACACTTGAACAACAGTATGGAATTACTACATAATTTGTGCCCAACACAATTTTCCTATAACTTCTGAGACTCAAGTTTTCAACAAAGAATTTCATGAAAGGAATGTTGAAAATAATTAACTAGATATATAGCTGATATATTAGCTTCATAGGAGTATGTAGGCTGGAAAGACATTCTGGAGTGGTTTAAACTCTTGCTGAAAATAAACTCAGTAGATCAGACCATCAGTAGGTCCATCCGTTGAAGCCTGGAATGCCCTCAGGGATAAAGAATTCACTACTTCAAGTATTTAATCCCCTATGCTCTGGACTCAATACAGTATATGTCTTTTTCTACACTGAGGAACCAAAACTTTGACAGAGCATTCCAAGTGTGCTCTCAGAGGTGCTAAATATTTGTCTAGGAGTACTTTCCTGGACCTACTGGCTAAACATTTGAGAAAAGATGTGCAGCTGGCCCTTGCTGACTGAGGTTCAACTTATTTTCTGGCAATTAAGCCATGTGAACCAAAACAATGATCAGGAGATTTCAGCTGCCCCTCTGCATTTCAATTTTATACTGTCTGCAGATACTGATATTCATAGGCAGCACAGAGCTTCTGCAATTCCTGCTTAGTTTAGAAAGCTGACCTACTGCCTTCCAGCAATCATCAAATATTTTTTTCCTTTCTATTTTTCTTTCTAAGCTACATCTTTAATTTCAGATGTTTAGGTCACATAGTATATACTTATACTGTATACAAACTTTGTTATTTGAGAAGACTGGCCACTTGATAGAGTTTCATGTAACTAATGAAGAAAAGCTTAATCTGAATTGTACATCAAAATATGACTAATCCCGGGTACAAAAAAAAATTAAATTGCATTAAAGCAAACAAGCTTAATAATAATAATAATAGTAGTAATAATAATAATACTAAAATAAATAACAATAATAATAATTTGAAAGATCTCTGCTTGTGTCTATTCACAAATTTATCAAATACTTCTATGGAAATTGTGCTGATTACAAATAGACTTCATTTCTCAGGGGCAGACAGGACTATGGGAAGCTGTCTACAACTCAGAAATAATTTATTGTCTGGAAAGGCAAGACAATTCCTGACAGGAAATAAGGTCACTAGAATGGTTGTCTTGCTCGGTCATTTTGAGTTATCTATTTTATAACGTTTCTTGTCTAGATATTTTGTTGAAGTAAAACTTTTATTTTCTGAAGATGAAAAGATGGCTGGCACATCCCTTGAAGTTATAACCATAGTACTGTTCAGAAAAATCCTCTACTTTCCTTGTCTCATTTAAGTTTACTTTCCTGCTGACTTTTCCAAGCCTTTATTTTTCTTTTTTTCCCTCTTTTGTCCACTCTTTGCTGAAGCAAATGACCGTAAGAAGACAATCCTCTGAAGCAGCAGTATATAACAGAATGCAACAAAACTAAGTATGCGCAGCCTGAACATACATATTCAGATATGTCACTAGATATTTTTTTTCCTTTTTTGAAATAAATATTTGGCAAGATTTTTTATAAGAAGTAAATTATTTATACTTCTAATAAATATGATGTCTCAGTTACGATCAGATTATCTTTCATTCACAAAGGCATCATTTAAAATCACAAATACCCTGGATTCCACAGTAGCTCTACAAGAACATTCTGCCTCACTGTGTGAACAAGCCTGATTATACCCTCAATCAAGCAGGTCAAACTGAGGGCAATTACACATAAAGATCCATACAGGGCTACTAAGGATATATACATGAATAATATAATCATAAATTAACTGCTTAACGTGACTTGGTTATTGTAATGACTGACTGAAGATCAGATTTTATCTGCTGAACCGTTCACATAAATCTTGAATTCTGAGACAAATTTGGCCTCTTCTTTCAGTGTATGCCTTTGGCATTGTTTTCTGTTTACCACATATTATAAAAAAAAAAAAACAACACTACTGATTTGGGCATACAAATAAAACACTATTTCTCACACCAAATCCTTCCTTCTGAGTGTTTTTTTTTCTTCCCAAATTAGCTTATATATTTTTTAACATTTTTCTTTTTCATAGAATGACAATGAAATGCAGTAAATTAGTTTATTGCACAGGAAGCACAGCACTTCCTGTGAAAAAATGCAGTAGATAAGCAGATAAAGCAGTAACAAAGTTAACCCAGTGCTCATCATTTTTTTATTATTATGCAAATAAAAAATATGACTTTTTTACGCAAGAGTTTCAATGATGCAAATTGGGAAAGGAAGAGGCACTGAGGAAATGAAGATGGGATCATAGTTTAACTCAGAAGATGACTTGGCACCACACAGTCATTTGCTCACTTCCCCCACTTCCCAGTGGCATAGGGAAGAGAACTGTGCCGAAAAAAGTAGAACTCATGTTATTTACTTAGATGAGAGAACAGGAAAATGATAATAGTTACAACTATATATATATGGATGTATATAACAAGTGCTGCACAAGCAATTGCTCACCACCCCCTTACTGATGCCCAGATAGCCCCCCAGTGAGAGGAAGAGAGCCAGATGAACTCCCACAACCCTCAAAACTCCTTCAGCGTGATGTCATATGGTATGGAACGCTCCTTTGGTGAGTTCAAGTCATATCTCCAAACTCTGTTTCCTCCCAGCTCCTAAGGCTCTTTGCTGAGAATTGCCTTGGCTCTGTACAGCACTGCTCAGCAGCAACTATAAGCACTGGTGTGTTATCAATATTGTTTTTCTTCTAGAACCAAAACATAGCATCAAACCAAACAATCTGAAGAGAACAATTCTGTCCCAGCTGAAACTAAGACAGCTGGGAAGAAAATTTTTTCCAGGAATACTTCTAAAATCTTTTAGGCTTGTGAGTCCCCCATGATCAACTACAGGGTAAATAGGGGAGGAGAAGAACAGACGCAGCCAGGTGTTGGGGTTTTCATTATATACTCATCTCTATCTGAATGTGATAGGACATTTGCACTACTCCTGTGACTTCAGAGGTGTATATATTCCTCTTTTTCTTAAACATTTTCTTAAACACAGTGGCCTTTCCCAACAGTGACCAAAGAATAAGTCCTAATAATCAAAATACTCTCATCATAGATTTAATGCATTCCTGAAATAGAAAAGAACTGAATAGTATATATAGTTAAAACCACTGAGTGACATACCAGCCTAATATTGTGGCAGTATTAGTTTCTTAGTGTGACAGATTTAGAATTCATATTTTGAATTACATGCTGAAACCTGGTCTGTCTGCATAGTCTGTTAAGTTTGTTCCACCTAAGGGACATCAGATCAACTGAAAGAAATAAGGAATGATGAACATTGATGGCTGTTGCTGGTGTTGTCTTAAACAAGTATCCGATACATGATCCGTGTGTTTCATTAAAAGTGGTCTTGTTAACAGAAAAATGAAACCACATATCCAGGACTACTTTGATCAGGAGATTCTCTGTTGTACAGGCCTACAGAATTTCACTCACCAGGAATTTTGTTTTGCTCTCCTTATATTCCTGGCTTGCATGAGGCCTTAATGCCAAAATGTCCATCTTTGCTCCTGCCAGAGTGCCATAAATAGATTCTTTTGTATAACTATGTTAATACTTCTTGAGAGGACCCCCCACACCTGTTGCTTATTACATGTTACAGGACAGTCTTCCAGAAAATGTCAGTGGGATCTGGCGCTGCAGTCTTTTAAACAGTTTTATAAACAAAAGCAATGGGATCAGCCTCAAATTTCTTCCTGCCCTTACAGTGGCAACTAGATGGCAAAATAGTCAAAGACGGAGAAGACCACTGCAACTGTCACATTTTAATATTCAAGTAGTGTGCTCCTTGTTTGAATTCTATTTTCTCTACAATTTGATACGCACATAGCCTTCCCTAAAATACTTTTTTTCTCTGGAACAGGGCCTGTCTTGCTCTTTATCACTACACCAGAAAAGGATTAAACAAAACCAGTTGACTTCAGTTAAGCTCTTTGTGCTGTTGATTCTGATACTGTTTCAATTCCAAAACAAATGAAAAGATTTTAGATCTTGTTTCCTAGTTCTTTTCAAGTCTGGCAGCTCATACAAATGACTTCTAGAGGGATCTGTATGAGCAATGATCTCTTATTGTAACTCTTAGGAGGTAGATTGAATTGAGTATTTTTTAAGTTCCACAGCAAGATGACTTTGTTTATGATCGGCAAAGTTGTGTGCTATATAAATCTTGTATAAGGCTTGTGAAACAAACTGAAACATAAACAGTATCCTTAACAACTGAGCTACCTGAATAGTTTACATACTCATGAAGAAAAATAAAGTATATAAATCATGAGGTTTATGAAAAAATAAGAAAAGCTAGACTCACACATTTCACATCAAGCAAGAACACTGCAACACACATTATTAAAATCTCCCTATATGTCATCATTGGTTTTCCCTCTCACATAATTCCCTTTATTGTCTTTTTTTTTGTCTCTAGATTGAATTATATGGGAAAGAAAACTTTGAACATGTCATAGGGATTATGTTCTCTATGACTAAATCAAACATACATTTTTCTGACAATTACTCTACCACGTTTACTGGAAGGCTCACAAAAAATCTCACTTTAGTAATCATTATGTTGTCCAGTTATTCAGAAAAACATACTATTTTTTGTTCAGCCTGACTTCTGACCTTATCTGTTGAATTTTTAGTTTTATTATTCATTATTATTTCTTTTTCTTGATCTTTTCAGAGTCTTTAAAATTTCACCCTCAAATTTAACATTACTTTCCAGTTCTTCCCTGTTATTTCATATATGCTGTCTCAGATTTAGATTTCAAATAACTGGAGTGTACTTTCTCACATCTCTATTCATTGTATGACACTGGTTATAGGAACTTTTTCCTGCATTGCTTTTATTACTGCCTCTTTTTTTTAGAGAGAGAGTTAAAGCAGATATTTTTTGGAAATACTGTAACTCATAACCTTTGAATACAAATTCTAGATACTTTATGCTTTTTTCCATAATTAAATCTTCCTGCTGATAAGGTTGACATTTCAGAATAAGATTTCTCAGTCTCTGAGGAGGTCTTCTGAAGGGAATAGGGCTTTATGCACCCTGACCACTTCCACCCTTCCAAAAAGCTGACATTTAAAATCCTGACAATTAAAGTTTTTACTTATTACATTGGCTTTTCTCCTTCAGAATTTGTAGTCAACCTTTTAATTTTGTTTTTCTGTTTCATAATCACGTGATTTAAAAGGCAACTTGTTCTCATTCTTTTTGTTCTGTCTTGAATGCGTACATCTTTTTCATTTTTTCACCAAGTCATTTCAGCGATTTAGGTCTTCTAAATCTCCCTTTGCTTGGCTAGAAATGTGGACATAATATGATTTCTGGTGGCCCAAAAAATATGTGAGAAAAATCCTTAATTGGTACTTTTGTGAACAGTGTTTTTTGTTTTTAATTTTATTTTAATACTTTGAGTGCACAGTAAGTTTTTTGTCCTCTCAGGCATCTATTTTAGAACTCCTCCATTAAAGGAGATTATTTTTTTAAGCTGGGAAATTTTAGACTTTAGGAAAGGAACTGGGACTACTATTTTCAAGAAAGACAAGAAGGAGTATTCGAGGAAAAGAGACTGGCTAAGCTCACCTTGATCCCTAGGAAGGTGATGGAGCAAATAGTTTTGGAAATGGTCTCCAAACACATAAGGGACATGAAGATGATTGGGAACAGTCAGGATGGATTTACAAAAGGGAGATTATGTTTGATCAGCCTAACAGCCTTCAGTGATGAGATGGCTGGCTCAGTCAGTGAGAAGTGGACATCATTTTTTTTTACTAAGCAAGGATTTTGGCACTGTTTCCCAAAACATTTTCACTACTAGAGTGATGAAAATTGGTAAGTGGTTATAAGGTGGGCTGAAAACTGGCTGTACTGTTTTGCACCAAGGGTTGTGATAAGCAGGATAAAGTCTAGCTGGAGGTACAACTAGTGTTGCATCCCAGGGGGCAGTACTGGGCCAGCACTGTTTAACCTCTTAATTAATGACATGGATAATGGGACATGCACTTTCATCTAGCTTGCAGATGACGCAACACCAGGAGAAGTTCTTGACACAGAAGACATTCAGTTCACTGACATTCAGAGAGAAGATGTGTTGAGAACTGGACTCTCACTGGGAATCTTAGGAAATCCAAATAAGAGAAATGCTAAGTCCTTCTCCTGGGTAGGAATAACCTCTGGCCTCAGTGGAGGCTGAGATCTGACCAGTTGAAATTCAGCTCGGTAGAGAAGGACCTAGGAGTCCTGGGGAAAAATTCAACATGAACCAGCACTGTGCTCTTGAAGTAAAGAAAGTCAAAAGCAGCTTAGGATGCATTAGGCCAAGTGTGGCCAGCAGGTCTGGGCAGGTGACTCTTCCCCTGCTAAGCTGTGATTAGACATGTCTGGAGTACCGGGTGCAAGAGAGACATATACATACTGAGATAAGCACAATCATGGTTTCACAATGATAATTAAGAATTGGAGCATCTGACAAGTGAAGGAGAGGCTGAGAGAGATGGGACTGTTAGGCACAGAAAGGAGAAGGCTCAGGAGGTTCTTGGCCAGGCATAAAAATACCAGACAGAAGGAATTAAAATGGGAGAGCCAGAATTTTCTCAGTGGTGCCAAGTGACAGGATGAGAGTCAATGGGTATACACAGGAGACATAAGAAATGTACTAAATTTATATAGGAGTCAGTGAAAATACAGAAATTTTACTTAAAAACAAATTTCATCACTGTGAAGGTGGTTACACACAAGAACAGAGAAGTTGTGGAGTCTCCAATCTTGGAGATACTGAAATCCTGATGGGACATACAGACGTGAACAATGTTCCCTTACTGAACCTGCTGTGAGCAGTGGGCTGGACCAGATAATCTCCAGATGAATTTTTCTGCATAAGTTGTGAGTCTCACTCTTGTGAGCTTATGGAATGATTATTTTTTATTACTATTTTTATTTTTAGTAACTATTCACACTCATAATCAGGCTTAGAAAATCTAGGCAATTCTAAGCCGTCCTGGGTAGTGCTTATGTAGGTGAGCATCAAGGCAGGCTCCACACTGAATAAATCACAGTAAATATCTCTATAGCTTATGCAAAGTATCTGCCTGGTTCTACACTGTGTGTATACATGCTATCTTTATAACAGCAGACATTCTGGCACAGAGGACTTCAGGTTTGTCTAATCTTTTCACAAATCTGTGTGAAGTCTAAGCATGCAAGTTTCATAATCTTCAATTCTGTAACACCATTTGTGGTATATAAATGTCTACCAAAGCACATAGAAGCAAAAAATTACCTGTAGAAGCAAAAAAGTACCTGTAAGGGGGAGTAGAAGATACCTGAAAACAGTTATATCTGGCACTTATTGCCTGATGTGTCAAACTTCGAATAAAGTGTGCCATACAAATCCAGTATGACAGATGTTATATTAACACATATCATATGGTCACTTGGCAGCTAACAGAGATTAGACATCACAAGCATTTGGTCATCAGAAATGTTAACAAATCTTGTGGTTACACAACAGTAATTTCTTTCATAGTGAATAAAAGAAAAATCTACTTGTAAAAAATAAATGCACATACACTTATTTACTAAATGTGTGGAAAAAAAATACCCCAAACCTGAAAACGTTATTGAAAGCAATATTGAAACATAAAATAATCAAAAAATAATCAAAAAAACATCCTTCTCTAACTACAAATGCATTGAGAAAAATAAATGTTGCTAGTAAACAATGAAGATCAAAGTGGACTATTTCTTTTTCAGATTCTGTGACAGAAACAATGTCACTTCTTTAACACTCGTTGGTCAATATTTTATTTAAAGAATCCTTCCATTTCATTTCTTTGGAAACAGGAAAAAGTGATTGGACAAAGTTTACTTCATGAAGTAAGGAAATCAGTACCTGTTAGGAAATCAGTAGATTAATCTGTTCATTTACTTTGGCAAGAAATTTGTGCCACTCTATTTGCTGAATCACTACCAGCATAAAATTACAGAAGAAATCTAGATTAGTCAGTCCTCTTCATAAAAAAAAAAAAAAAAAAAAATTAGACCCAGAGATGTAATTCGGAGGCTTCCTTCCATTAGTTATTCCCAAAGCTCTTATTTCATTTAAATATAATAAGGAATTTATAATGAAACATATTATTTACACAGAAAAGTGAGGCTTATTTGAGATTTTTAAATTAACTATTATTTGTAATAGTAAATATTATTTTAAGAAACTTTACATCTTCACTAGAAATGTCTATTTATCATGTTAGAGAATCTAACTAATAATTCAAACTCAAAAGGTTAGAATCAATGTGTTCACTTTGGATACAACATTTAGAATAAGGCCACCTTGATAATACTTTTCATCTACCTACGTTTCAGCATTTTAGTTCTTGCAGTATAAGCACTTCATATTTCACAATACTTTGGCTTTAATCAGACACAACGTTAATAGATCATAAATATTAGAAAAACAAATTTGAATTTTCAACAGAGGGACTAGTCTTCTATGTTAGAATTTCTTAATTTATCTTGGAGTTTGTCTACAAAGTGATATTTAGTGATATTCAGAAATATCTGCGCCTCATTAAAATGAACACATTGACACACCATTGTGTCTGGGCAGACATGCTGTATTTCAACAGCTTAATAATCTGTGCTATTGATCACACGAAGAGTGTCCTGCAAACAAAGCCACACTACTTCTAGGGTATGACCTAAGAACCAATTTGTAATACCTCACTGTGATGTACTTTTAGTAATTTAAGAGTACTAATTCAGTTTTCAAAAAATGGTTGAGGTACTTAGAGGCCTAAATGTCATGCTAAGTCTCAAAATGTTATGCTATGGATCTCATTTGTTTAATTTTTTGCAGATCCAGAAGGAGAAATCTGAATTCCTGGAAAGCATGTGACTTGCCTGAAAAGCTCTCTTTGGCTGAAAACCCACTTTTCCAGCACATTAGATTCTTTCCCAGTAGAAGAAGAAAGCTAGAGTGTGTGGAGAAAGTATGAATATAATCCATTTTGCTTATAGATACTCTACTTCTACTTTACATTGCCAGTATCCTTTGCATCTTCAAAGAAGTACCTAAATTGCTACTTTGGAGATATGAGAAAAACAGTTGATCCGGGAAATAACAAAATCATAATAATTTGAACTTAAAAATTCAGAACTATGGCAATCTGATAAAAAAAAAAAAAAAAAAAAGTTGTTCTTGAGAAATAGAGAAGATTGAGAAATATTGTAGTTTTCACAGATTAAACTATAGAGACGATAGGATAAGTTTGTTATCCTGAGAAAATCCTTATTCTTATTCTGGTTCTTATTGAAAGATCTTGCGTTGGAAATATTTCAGTCTTGGCATCTGTGTTCAGCTTCCATAGGAAGAAAGAATTTCTCAGTCCACAAGCAACTGTGTGAAGGAACTATTGCATTGTGAGGTTCCTTTAGACAGAGAAAGAATATAAATAAACGTTACTGTCTTGCAGTACTAACCATGTCTTTGATGTGCAGTGCACTGGGTAGGAATCATAGACACAAAGGACTAGCATCTCTATTTAATAATCTTAACCACTCAGCAAACACTTTGGCTCTATGTTACTATTAATATTTACAGAGTAAATATAAGGATTCAGCACTTCCCCAGTCTGGACAGCAAGATAACATGTTTGAGGAAGAGGATTTTCTGAGACAAACAAATAGATTATTCTTTCTTCTTCTGTATACATTCCAAAACAAAGTCAAATAAACACTGAAGGAATGAAAGCAGGGAGTAAAAACAATGAGCTCACTTTTTCTTTGACTTTATATAAGTGCTACTTGTAGTATGATCCAGCACATGATTTTTACTACTATAAGTGATATCCACTTAAATTTCAAAAGCTTTCACAGGTACTTCTCATG
Organism: Oreortyx pictus; assembly: GCA_036925125.1. Lineage (NCBI taxonomy): Eukaryota > Metazoa > Chordata > Aves > Galliformes > Odontophoridae > Oreortyx > Oreortyx pictus. The sequence continues at coordinate 74,888,373 of JAUPFR010000001.1, read as the reverse complement.
ACTGATTCATAATAACATGCTTTCAGTAGGCCAAGTGTCAGGTCCTGCTGGTTACAACAATCCCAGGCAAGCCTGGGGAGGAGTGGCTGGAAAGCTGCCTGTCAGAAAGGGACCTTGGTGTACTGATGGAGACACAACTGAATATGAGCCAGCAGTGTGCCCAGGTGGCCAAGAAGGTCAATGGCATCATGGCCTGCGTCATGAATGGTGTGGTGAGCAGGACTAGGGAAGTAATCCTGCCCCTGTACTCAATGCTGATAAGGCCCTACTTCAAGTACTGTGGTCAGTTTTGAGCATCTCAATACAGAAAGGACATTGAGATGCTGGAACAGGTCCAAAGAAGGGCAATAACGCTTGTGAAGAGCTTGGAGACTATGCTCTGTAAGAAGTGACTGAAGGAACTGGGGCTGTTTAGTCTGGGGAAGAGGAGACTGAGAGGAGACCTTATTTCTCTCATCAAATATCTGAAAGGTGATTGCAGTGAGTGTGGGGTTGGTCTCTTCTCACTGGTGAAGATGACAGGACAAGGGGAAACAGCCTCAAGTTGTGCCAGGGGAGGTTCAGGTTGGATATAAGGAAAAAATTCTTCAAGAAGTTTAAAGAATTGTTGTTAAGAACTGGAATAGGCTGCACAAGGAGGTGGCTGAGTCACCATTCCTGAATATGTTTAAAATCCTGTTAGATACGGTGCTCAGGGACATGATTAACCAGTGGGTTTTAGAGTTAGGGTAGTATGGTTTGGTTGTGGTTGGACTTGATTATCTTGAAGGTCTTTTCCCACCTGAGCAATTCTAGGATTCTGTGATAATATATAACCTGGGGAGATACACACAAAGTATCAGATCAGTGCCAAAAGTAAGAGATTTTTCAAATCAACTGCAAAAAAAGCTAATCACTACCTTTTTTACTAGTTTTAGAAGCACCACATTTATGTGATTTCTCTTCTTCCTTCCTCACTGCTCAGCTTTGCTTTTATCTTACACGAATCAATTCAAAAAAGTCAAGGAACTTCTAGAGATGGTCCTGAGAAGGCCCACAAAAATGATGAGAGGCCTGGAGCACCTCTCCTATGATGGTAGACTGAGTAACCTGTGTCTGTTCAGCTTGGAGAAAAGAAGATTGAAGAGGGAATCTGTTTAATGTCTATAAATATCTAAAGGGAAGTGGGATGCAAAAGGATGACGTCTGGCTCTTCTTAGTGGTGCACAGTGATAAGACAAGAAGCAATGGTCTAAAACATAGGAATTTCCATACAAACATGTAGAAGAAATTCTTTGCAGTAACAGTGATGGAGCACTGGAATGGTTGCCCAGAGAGGTTGTGGAGTCTCCTTCTATGATGATGTTCAAGACCCACCAGGACACTTACTTCTGTGACTTATTGTGGGGAACCTGCTTTAGCAGGAGGGTTGGAATCATTCATCTCTTGAGGTCCCTTCCACTCTTTGCAATTCTATGATGATAGTTGTGTGACCATTCTAACTTCTGTGATTCTGTGAGGAGGTGGTATGACAAAAATTAATACCTCAGCTAGAGTGCTGACAGGCCTTAATAGGCTAAAGTGAACTAACTTTGATTTATCTTTGAGTGGACAGACTATAGATTGCAAAGGTAGAGACCACCACTGCAGAGGTTCAAAAGATTTTTTAAAAACACTTCAGAGAAAGGAAACTCTAAGCAAAGTTAACTCCTGTGTTAGGAATATGCATTATTTGTAAGCAAACTCAGGGGAAGAAAAAGATAAGCAAATCACTCTCAAATGCACTTTGCATTAGGATGAGTGGAGGAAAGCATGATAACATCATACATTTCTACTGAATTGTTTGCTTTGTGTATAAATTCAACGCTTTGAATTCCTGCAGCACTTTTGGAGCTTTCTCCTCTGTCACTACTTTGCTACTCACTTTGACAGAACAAAATTTACCAAATTCTTGGGTCCAAGACAAATTTCATATGCATTTACTTATTCTTCATGTGTATTTAAAAGTATTCATCAATATGCTACAAATTAAGCATTGTTCAGCCAGATGAGTCTTTGTTTGTTTGTTTGTCTGTTTTCTGATAGGTCTGAGAATGTATTTCATTTATGACTGACAGAAAAACATTAACATATAATGAAAGCAGTATGAAGCCAGCTATATGTGCTTTGGTTCTGGGAATACAGCTAACTTCCAAGTGCAAGGTTATCAGAAGTTATCAGAAACCAGTAAGTAAGAAAATCTGTGGCGTGGAAAAAGGCTGGAGCCAAGACATAGTCATTCTTCTTCATCATACTAGGAAGAAATGTGGAAGGCTAAAGAAGTCACAGCGAACATATGCTCCTTGATGTATGCACCTCCTTTTTGATCCCCTCTCTTTCATTTTTAAAAGGAAAGATGAGAAACAGAAAGAATTAGATCTAATGCATTCTCCAAACCAAAGCATACACACCAAAGAATGAGTGCAAGAAAAAAAACATTACTGTACAGTAAGTCATGCTAGAATGTCACCATGTGCAGGTTTCAGAAAGCACATTTCACAAATAAATGTTGTAGAGATATTAAAAGCAGGCATAAATAAAACTTACAGAAATGTTCTTGAAGAATATAAAGTGCTGCTGAAATATTTGTAGTTTTTTGCAGATAGCAAAAATTGTTTTTTCCATATATTAATCAGAATGCTTTGGGATATTTCAGAAAGAATTACTATGAGTGCTATCATTATGCGAAATATAATGATCACAGAATGTCTGAGGCTAGAAAGGACATCCAAGGGTCCAAAATCCCCTCTCAAAGACAGTTTTTAATAAAATAACAACAAAACCAACTCACTTTTAAAAGACCTTCAAGATATAAGCTTTGTTGTGTTAATAGCATATTACCTTGCTAATAGTCTTGTAATTTCTGTAATACTTTGGGATAAAAAAAAGAAAGCTGTTTAATTGCTGTCCACCTCTCCTTAGCTCACACAAGAAGTTTTGCCAGAAGAACTCACACTAGAATAATACTGTTCTTTGCAAAGAAAATGGCCAATATCACCTCCAAGTTATAATTGAAACAACAACAACGACAGCAACAAAAAACACCAACACTGACATACTAATAGCTGCCTGAAAGTAATAGATCATTAATTGTTGACCCTTGGCAGTGGACTTAGGAAAATCTATAATACTCTTATGAGAGTCCTCTAATTCTACAAATAAGAATGAGAAAAAAGTTAAAGTTAAGCACAGACAGACATTCTGAGATTTGCATACAAATTAAGCATTTTTATTATTGCAAATGCATCTTCAAAGCACTTAATATAATGGATTTACCTAATTAGTAGATATTTTCAATTTTATAATTTCGTTATGTATATATTTCTTTCTTCATAGGTCTAAATGTATTTCTTACTTTCTTTTTTTCACACCCTTTCCCATATATTTTTAGTAGCTATATTGTCTGGTGTTTATTGTTTGAAAATATGTAAATGAAAAAAGATAGGAGTTGGACACACAAAAGATTCTGTTATTTGATAAGACAAGTAAGAAAAAGTTAAATAAATCTTTTAAATGATAGGTAGATGTCTTAGCAACTACAATGACACATTCTTCTAATAGTAGGATGGCTAAAAATTGGGCAATTAAAAGACATATCTTGACAATTTCTAATGAAAGAGAGCGATTCAAGGAAATTAAATAGATTGAGATGAAAAAAAAAACAAAACAGTTTTTTGAAAAAATGAAAATTAAAATGTACTAAATCCCATTCATCCTATTTCTGAAAAATAATCGCTTATAGATTTATTAAACTACTCTGCCCCAAGGTTAAATCTTAATGGTACAGTACTCTTTTTTTCTTAAAGATTTCCCTGTTGCTCAGCACTTTTGTCTGTATTTTATATTCAAAACTAAATATGCATAGCAGTCCATGTTGAACTTTTCAGTATAAATAATTTCCACAGATTTATAAGTGGATCAATATTGCTGGACCTACAGCTCCACATGTGTCTCCTTAGGCAGATCTACTGGCTATTGAAACAAGAATATCTACAAAGTCACTACTGCTTCACCAGGAGCAAGTTCCATCTCTGTCCAGGCTGGGATTAATCTCTTGAGATACCATGCTAGGAGATATAATTTTTCAAAAACTATGAAAAATACTGGGCACATCACTTAAAAAAAAAAGTAAAACAAACAAAAAAGAAGAAAAAGTACAACTAATCTGAACTCAGCGTGAATTTGAAGGAAATTTGTGATCTTTATGTACAGGTTGCTGGATCTCTTTATTAGCAATTAACATGATTAAGTACAGTTTTCTTATCTGATTTAATTAGCTGTACTCATACAGAACTATTCTAAGTTAGACATCAAAGACATATGACACATCTTCAAATACATGTACAATTATTGTGAAAATGAATGTAATAGTAGCTCTCACTAGCCCAAGGCAATTACAATTATGGGAAGTGCTTGTTTGGTAAAAGGTCACCATTTGATGTCTTGCATTTGCCTGAAATAGTCCAGCCACCGCACCAGTTCAACAATAAAAGCTTATTTTTAACAACCATGACTTAGTGATTTAACTTTAGAACTCATTTAAAGTGTTTCTGAATATTCAAACAGTAAGAATTTAAAATTATCTTGAAACAAGTGATGGATTAAACTTTTAAACTTGTTTTTATTTTTGTACATTGTTTATGCTTATACTTAGGGGCATATTGTTGAATAATGTATGTCAGTTTTACGAGTTATGATGATAATTTCTTAAAGCCATGTGAATCAGTAAGAACTTTTTAAATGACCCTTTCAGAATTACATTAGTCTTCAAGTTTCTTCCCACTGTCTCCCAATTAATTCACTCTCATTTTGCTGGAGGCCTCTTGCATAGAGTCTCTGCCTTCAGCCAAAAGGTTGGGGAAGCTCCTTACAGTGTAGTTCACATCACATCAATCAAGCATCAGCATCCAACCTCCATTCCACCACTGTGTATTAGTGACCTGATTCCTGAAGCCAGGATTCTTGCCAGAAACCCGTTTTCTAGTCTGCATTGTAGCACATTACAGCTGTAGAAGATGTAACATCATTTGTCACTTCAACATTTGCTGCCAGCCAGTTGTCAAACAGCATTTGGGGAAAGGGGAAGGGGAACAGTATACAAACGGAGAGAAATCTTAAAGGAGAACGTTATGAATACAGTTGTCTTTAAACACAAAATATCTTAAGGAGGAAATCAATAGAATGAAAATGTAAACCAAGCTGTCTTCTGTTTGAAAAACATGCAGAAAGGGACAATTCATAAATCTCATGGTTCACATAATGAATTAACCACAATAAACAAACCGTACTCATTCGATATGTGATATGTATTTTTTGGGGAAAAAAAAAAAGATATGATCAGAGGATGACAACAAATTGCTGAAACACATCTACTATGTGGTTATTTCTAATAGCTTTTACAGACTGTAGGAAACAAATGTCTTAGAAGGTGGTGCTTGGACTTTTTACCCTCTGATTTATGAATAAGAAAGCAAATGATATACATAATTTAAAGATGTCTGTACAAGTTGCTCAAAAAATGCTGAGCTATAGATATACACTGAAAAAGAATGGATTCTCTATTGTTGACTACACATACAGATGAAATATATCACTGTGTTTAAACGTGGCAGAGCATACTAAGGCAAACTGCAGATATTTGGAAAGATTAAGTGCTCCAGCAATTACGTTTTTTTTTGTTTGTTTGTTTATTTATTTATTTTCAGTGAGAATTTTCACACAAAGGAAAAAGCTTTTCTTAGCATGAAATCCAGTCTGGAGATCGTAGTTACGCCTACACTTTCATATATGCTTTATCAAACAATTTCTGTATTTTTAGGTTGGACAGCCTTAAAAATTACTGATTAAAGTCAATGTTCTTATAATTGTCACACATTATATTTATGACAATTATTATTAGGCTACATAAATAAGAACAAGTTCATAAGCAATTCAGTAACATTAAATAAATTGACATTAAGTAAGCTGTTCAGCATCTCTAGAAGACATCTGAACATTCAATTGAGTTCAGCTGGAATAGATGGAAGTAAATCTGCTCAAAATTTCATTTATTTGAATTAAAAATAGTTGTCATTTGTCTGCAATTGAAAATTTTTCTTTTTAGATTTATAAGAATGCTATTTAAGCTTACAAATTCTAATATTCTGAGAACAAATTTCAAATTGCATAATTAATCAAATTAAGCAACAGTGACATCTATGATTCTTCTATCTTCATCAGGTATTTAATCTGAAAGCAAAATAATCCTTTACAAAGTTTGAATACAACAAATATCACCTTCTTGGCAGTCAGGTTATGATCTTGAAAATCTTTTTTTGCTCAGAGAAAAAAAGATAAAAGTTTCCACTCAAGAGTTTTGTCTTTTCTTCAAGGAAAAACAAAACAAAACAAAGCAAAAGTGTAATTATGGTTCTTCTAAAGATAAACTTAACAAGCATGTCAGAGTACTGTTTATTGGTATTAAAAATTAAAACTTATTTTTGTATGTGTAGCAGGTAGAAATATTAACTGTAAATTAAGTTGGGGCAAAGAAGCAACAAAACCGCAAATAGAGGGCAAAATCCTATCACACCTCCCATTCCACGCAATATAAACTGTCATATCAATTTCAAAAATTATAGTAGTATCAGTGCTAGAAAATATGATCAGTGCATTTATATACACATCCTTAAAGCACATGTTAAACTTGGTAAAAAAAAAATAAAAAAAATCTACGGATGTTTTCATCTCCTCAGTAATAACCATGAGATTATTGAAAAGACTCATGAATCATTAACATAAACAACTGCTTGATACTTCATTTATTTTACTGGAGAGAATTGAAAAAAGACAGAGATATGTACCAACACATAATATCTAGATTCTGAGAGCTCTGTTGGCTAACTATTAACCATATTTTTCTTTTGAGAGGCATTAATACAGGAGAGAACACAAAGAAGACTTAAAAAAAAAACAAACAACACTATTTATGAAAATTGGAATCAGCCTTCCCCTGAAACAGTAGGGAAATGAATACCAGAGGTCATCATAAAGGAAATACGTGGGCACACATAACAGCTACTAAAACACACACTTTAAGAGATCGACGTCACAAAAGGTTAACAAGCTGGCTCTGAAACATAGTTATATAAGTGATTCATTGGAACAGTCTGTCATAAGGATGATTTCTCCCACCATAAAACACATATAAGCATACACATATGTAGATATGCATATATCTATATAAGTTCTAAACATACTGGAACTGCTATGAATGAAGTCCCAATCAACAAATGTTTCACGCTTCTGACCTTCTGAGTGAAGAAAAGCTCATTTTTAAAGAATGACCTTTCTTTCCAGAGAAGATTACAATCAAGGTGAAGTTAGCTGGCACAATACTCTAGCAACATATTTCTTTACAAATTTTCCTCCATACATCACTATCCCTTCAGATAAATATGCCCCTAACATATAAGCTTTTTTTTTTTTTTTAAGAAGAGAAATAGCATCTTCTCTTGCGATCTTGAAATACCATGTTATATGAATCAGATGCAAACAGAGCAACAAGAGCAGTCATGCTTCTAATAGTCTAAAATCACAAAAGGATTAAGTGCTCTGATTCACCACAATGAATTTATTCAGAAATATAAAAAAGTTGATTGAAATATTAAATATGCTACTATTTCACTGATGTCAGCCTCCACTAAAAAGCACACTGCTAATACTGTAACTCTATTCTAGAACTGTAAAATCGTTTCTGGGGTGTCGTGCCCAAAATAGTCCCTGCTGAAACTTTAACTAATGCCAAAGTAAGGCAGCTTAGATTCCTTCTGTATTGCCCAAAGTACACCTAAATGTAAGACTAGCACTGGCTATATAAGCCAGAACAACTTACTCTTAAGACTGAGAAGATATTTGTAACTTAGAAGTAGCAAATGAATATACTGATGTGCACTTCGTTCTTCCAGGCCCAACAATCTCCCAAATGGTTCACTCCTCACAGGTCGCACAAAATAAACAGGCACTATGAGCTAAAGAACCTTGTTCCACGTCTTACAGGATGACAATATTCAGAACAGTACATGCTGCAATAGCTGCCTGATGGCTTGTGGGCTGTATCCCACTATTCTTTCTGCCCAGAGGCCATAGCCTTTCCGTGCGCATCTGAAAAGGTCAGCTGCCTTTCCAGCTGTGAGCTGCCTGGAGATGCTGGCCACACACGCCCCAAGTGTCTAGTTGATCAGAATGAATTGTCAGTTCCTGTCTTAGGCACAAGACTGATTTGTAATCATAATCACACTATATTAAGCTTTTAAAAGGTTAACAGATGAACTTGAGTAGTTTTAACTTGATGAGACATTCTTCAGATCATTTTATTTATTTATTATTAAAATACAGAACAGTCTAAAAAAGAAGTACAAGGAAGCTTGTTCTTGAAATTTCCAAAGCCATGATGAAAAAGTAGTGTTTTAGAATATTATCTAAAAATGATTAAACACTTTAGATACAGATAAAATAAGAGCAGTATCTGATCTCTATGAAAAGTATTCCAGGAATGATCTCTTGATATCCAATAACATACAACAGCAAGTTTTTTTTCAACACAGTCATTTAACTGCTCTAATCATGTCTTTCTAATTCATTTTACATGGAAAATAAGAGTTATTTCAATGATGTGGTTTTGAACACTTACATGCATAATGAAATGTTGAAGTATTACAAAATTATGACATTTAAAGAGTAATAAAATCTTCATGTGTGGCAATAATATCTAGAGATTTTTTGTACAGTTTACTTATAAAGAATCATCGCTGTGCCTATTAAGAGCCTAATATAAGAGGGCCTCCTTCCTTTAAATACCATATGTATAAGTAGAAAAAGACAAGCATGTAAGAATATGGCTACCATTTTCTGTTGGAAACCCACAGAAATTTTCCTCCAGAGTAGACATGACTTTTGCCTTAAGATGCCGTCTGTTCATTTCAAAATATTTTTCCAGGGCCTGTCCTCACATCAGACAAGACATTCAGAACAAGCTTTTCTGAACTTGCTCCTCCATTCATGTTTAACAATGGAAGAAGCTTCAGTTTTAATATAAACAGCCAACACTGATGCCTTTTCTTGGGCTTATTTTTAAGTGCAGGAGCGCCTGAATTAGCTGCCCCCATATACTATTCAGTACAACTGTCACTGCAGAGTTTGATATCAGTAAGACACCTTCTCAAATCTGTTGCTAAACTGAAATGAAACAATAATATTAGTTCTCCTTCAAGTTATTCAAGCAAAACATTTTTAAACAGGCTAACTCAGAGAAGCAAACAATTGAAGGAGGAAAGAAAAAAAAAGGCTAATAGAAATCAAGCTGTCTTCAGTTTTGGGGGGATACCCAAACTGACAAAAACATTTTAACAGAAATGGATGAATGGCAAGAATATTAGAAGTTGGATTTTAAAAGCAAAACCATTTAACAGAGTATATGTTCTTAAGTCAGTATATGTTTATCTCATGTCAGAAAGCAAAACATCTCAGAATGGCTCAACACACTGCATTTGTGTAGTGCCACTTTCTGTAAGCACTCTGCTAATTAGTGAGTGATTATGAAGTATTTTTAAGTGCTGTGAAAGAGCAAATTACCAGTATGTATATATACATACATACATATATATATGTGTGTGTGTGTGTATATACATATATGTATATATATGTATGTACACACATACTGGTATATATGTACAAGTATATATATAATTATTGTGTAAATCATTTAGAATACACATGTATACAGGTTTTTGTTTGTGTTGATAAAAATTGTCTATCTTAAGGCTGTGGATTGGAACAGAATGACAGAAAGGTGAAGTCCCTTTCAAAATCGAGGAACACAATTCTGCTCTGACCACTCAAACTTGATCTGATGATGCTTTTTCCTATAAACTTGTTTAACCAGTCTATTCTAATTGATATATTTGATGGGGGAATTATGCTCTTCTCTACTATGTTCTGTAAAAGGCAGAAAACAATACCACTGAAATTTTTATATGATAATAAGAGAGTGAAGTTGCATTGTTAAAGCTATTTGGAAAGCAATATGTATAATAACCACTTCCATACCTATCAGGGGATTATAGACAACAATTAAACAGAGGTAATTGAAGCTCTAAATGCTGTCCTACTAGACACAGATTTTTCATTGAAATTTTCAACAAGCATGTCAACATGAATTATTATTTACTCTTCCCAATAAATCCCAAAATAATCAACTTCTCCTACACACTGGTATCTTTTAGCAAAATATCACTGTTATTAGACTCCTGAAAGTGTAAAACCATCTTTGAACACATGATTTAATGTATCTCAAATTATCCCAATTTTTTGTGCTGAAGTCTTCGAAAAATCAGATATTTTACACTTACTAGGTTGCTATTGTTAGATCTGCCAAACCAAGACCAGCAAAAAATACTTTATATGTATAGGCACCATGTATCAGTATGCAAACTGTGTCCAATCCAAAGAAAACAGCAACTTTTCTGTCATCGCATGCACCAAACATGTGAAACATCAATCTTGTTTTTAGAATTTTCACAGAAGTTATTAATCCACATTTCCTGTTGCCTGAAAAAAACATCCTGCTTTTGAAAAGCATAAGAATTTGAAAGCTTGATGACATCATAACAATGGGAATTCAAATTTTATTTCACAGCTCATTATTTAAGTAATTTTTCCCATACAATCACAGTAATTGGTGGTGAGACAACATTGTTAGCCTATCATCATTCACTTAGTTCTAAGCATCTACATAAAAGGGTTTTTTTTTCAACCTTTGCTGAAGTAATTAAGCAGAGATTTCTCCTTCTTTCTATCAGGTATAAAAATCAAACTAGCTCAAATGTTAGGAAAAATACAAGATTTTCCTACTGTTTAAACCAGTTTGATATTAGACCCTTAAATTGCTCAGCAATGCTACAGAGAAAAAAATAAACGGTTTTACCATGCTAGAGGACAATCGGTTTATTAAGCAATTTAGGTTTATTAAGCCTCTCAGGATGAACATTTGCAGTAACGACTACATCGAATTATTTTGTACTTTGTTGTTTTCCTATCCTAAAGCCCAAGAAATGTTCCTTTCCAAGCAATGAAGATCTCGTTCTATAAGACTCAGTTATGTACTTGAATCTAAAACACAGTTATTCAGTAACCCTCTCTGCATTTGCAAAACTGGATGTAAAATATTCCTTAAAGGGGGTCATTCACTGTATATAGTTCATTATTCTCCTCCCACACCAAGAGCTTCATGACATTTTGACAGCTTGAAGACATACACAAGCTCCATCCAGAAGACAGAAACATAGACCGTTCAAAAATTATGAAAATACTAAATATCTGCTTTCAAAACATAAATGATTGCTTTTTTCTTTAATCTAAATAAAATAATCTAAATAGAGTATTAACTCCCAGTGCACTACATGATGTTATGACATGAAACACCAACTTAAAAAAAATCATGAAACCGTGACAGTACAAAATGTATAATATAATTACAGTCATTGTTCTGCTAGGTTTACATTGAAGAAAATGCATTAAAAAGACACTTTATTGAATAGTTTTGCTTATTATTATTTTCACTGAAGGAATTTAATTTTCTTAGTTACTTCAGTTCATTTAAATATCATCATAGAATATCTGGCATAATGCACTGAAATTAGAACAAAGGTAAAGACTTCTGTACATTGGTGAATTTCTGTATGTAAAAGCAGTACTAAAATACTACTACTAATATAGCTCAGGTATGTCTCAGACCTCCCACGACAAATTCATCTGTGACTTATTACAGTTTACAGTGGCAGTAGCTTATATCATGGATGCCATACTCTTTTTCGAAAAGCTAACATGTCACTTCACATCTAGATGCAACTGTCTCCTACGCTAGATACTCTATAAATTGCATGAAGCATTTTCAGAGTATAGCATTCATCCTCTGAAATTTTTGTAGGAAATAAATATTAATTTCTGGATAGTATTTCTAGCTCTCTGATGCTCTATAGATTTCATACAGCTTTTCATGTTTGCTTGGATCGGAGCTATTGACACCTACGATGAATTAATGGAGTCTGGAGACACAACAGCTGCTTGTAAAGTTCAATACTGAGATAGGTATTTCAACAGTACTGGCATCCTGTTGGTAGTTCATCAGTTGTGGATGTTCTTAAGTAAATGTCACTCTGCAAGACCAGTTTAAATGTAGCAGAAGAAATTCTACACAGCATTTTTACTGGTAAAAGAAATAATGCTTGCCTGTGTGACAGACATAAATGGCAATATTACCTTTACCTGACACGTGCCTGAATTAATCTTTTTTTTAATTCAAGAACTTGCTGAAGACTGCTTATTGTTTGATTACATATCTGAAGCAAACTTAGAGAATTCCCACCTTTCAATAACTGAAGGCATTATTAAAAAGAAAAAAAAAGCAACACCAGGCATTATAATGGATCTATCTGTGAACAGCAGACTCAACAGTACTGCACTGCACAGGATTATGTTAGCAATCTTACCACTGTTACTCACTGTGAGTCACTGAGAATGAACAGTAAAACAGATACATAAAAAACTCTCCCTGACATCACAAAACCTAATGCTGCATAAGCTACACTACCGGTCTAAAATGTATGCTGGAAAGATTAAAGAAAAACAGTAAGCAAAAAGCCAAACACACTGTGATGTTATAAACGGGTATAGTAATTCCTTAAAAAGGCTAACTGCAAACAGAATGACTAAATCTGAGCATTACCTACTATTTCTACTTACATTCCCAGCTGAGCTACTAAAGGACCTCATTCTTTTCTTTCTGAAACATATATTTTGCTGAGCAGAACAGTAAAAAACAAACACAAATAAACTAACAAAAAAGATGATCATGAAGTTTTCAAAGAATGAACTATTATTTCAAAAATAAGTTACTGAAATTTGGGATCTGAAGTGCTTCTGTGATCTTATCAGCTTTCTTGAAGGAGACCAATTTTCACAGAATAATCAGGACAGAGGAGAGAAATTCTAAAAGCTTTTTGATACATAAATCCTGCATTTTTGCTGGCATTGACATTGGACTAGATTTGCCATGCCCAAAAATCCAATTTGCAAACAGAAACAGCATACATTTTGAACATGATAACTTAAATCCAGAAACATAAATGAACAAGTTTCTCTGAGACCCTTTCTTCAAGAACATATTTAGATTTCTTTCTTTTTGAAGGGCTTCTACAATTGAGCACTCTCACTCTCATATAAAGGATGGTCAGTTTTGCTAGTTTTAAAGATTCATGTAAATCTCATAAATGCAAGATTGGTACAGCCTCCTAATTTCAATTCATGTGTGGTCCTATGGTCTTTAGACTCTGTTGCAACCTGTATTCAAAGCCTATCTGATACACAGGAGATGAATCAGGGAAGGTGGGATCCCTTATTTTATTCAGTTCTTGTGAAACATTTTTCAGAATGTTGTGCATTTTACACCAAGAAGTGAGAAAAATCTGGTACATAAATAGATGATTTGTCATAATCCTATCATACAAAATGCATTTCCTGCTGCGATAAGGGGAGAGGAGAGGGGCAGTTAGAGAGATTAAAATGCTTCAAACTTCACACAAACAAAATATTGTATTTCCTCTCTTCCAACAATCTGCTCCCCTTCTCTCCAAATGTCCAGGATAGATGTCTTTCTAGAGGAAAGTACTACATACTTTTTCTCAGCATTTCCACTGAGGTGGTGTCAAGTATTTCATTGGATTTTCATTGGAATTGCCTACTAGAGATAGTAAAATCACAGTACTGTAGAGAGTGATTGATTAGCACATACAAGATGTTCAGTGTGGGTATCATCAAATGTCAGCATAAATATTTCTCAGTTTGAAAATTGAAAACTGTAAACTTCTATCAAGAAACACTTACATGTCTGTGTTATCTATTGACTATCCAGAAGTCTTCTCTATGAAAAAATTTATTAGTATATGATTTGGAAAAAGTCATTCTTCTAAACTTTTTCATCTAAAAGTACTAATTTATCTGTTCTGCCTACTGGTTTCCTTAAAGTTGACTCAACAAATTGTCACAGTTTGAAGAGTGAATTGTGCAATACAAGTTCCCCACCTCCTCACAGGGAAGGGAGGGAAATAGAACACAACTAATGGAACTAATTTACTAAAAACGGTAAAGGAATGTGAGATAATACAGTATACAATGAATTAGGAGTAATAAATCAGACAAACAGGAAAAGAGAAAGTATCTGAACTGTTCTGCATTATTCAGGGGCAGAAAAAAATCTCAAGTTGCAGCATTACTTTTATATGTTCCTCCTGGACCAGAAATCATATGGGAAGTACTGAAGCCTTTTGGGAAATGCAATTTGTCCCTTCTCCAGCATTGCTCCCAGAAACCAGAATGGGTCTGGCAGCAGCTGGAACTGATGGGATTGCTGGGAACCAGGAATTGTAGTGTTATCTGGTACTGACAGCTTACTGCATGATGATATGATATGAAAATTGTGACACAGATTGAACTGCTTTCCTGAAGGGTTAGAAATCTCACTACAATTTTTGAAGTTCTAAAGTTTGTTTTATGTGAAAAAAGCAACAATTTCCAGTGTTTATTCCTTAACTGATAAATATGCATTTTTCCATACTTATTCCATCCTCAGCAACGTGCTGAAAACCAAACTTCTGAACTGCATGCACTGTCTCAAATCTCAATGCCATGCTAATGTTCATTGTGGGAATATAATGAGAATATGCTCTTACATCAGAAATACTTTCTCTATGTCCGAGCACAGAACCACCTATCATCATATCCTGAGCACAGACACAAAAAATGCAAGTGTTCATTTTTCAGATCTTTGCAGTACATAGAGCAGATGCAAATTTAGTCTTTTATTGGCTGACTATCTACTACAACTACTGAGATTCCCAGTCAGATGTCTGCCAGCAATATACTTCTGAGTTCCCATTTGGAAAAGATTGTATTTACAGGCATCACTGACACTACTGATAGTCCTACTAAAATATTACTAGAGAATAATAATAATAATAATAATAATAATAAAGAGCTCCTTTTTCCATTTGAATAGATATTCAGTAGAAGACAACTTGAAGATTCCAGCCAGGCAGCCAAAGCACTCTCAAACAAAATTTAGTCTCAGTTTGATGGTTTGCCTACAAAATCATGTGACGTTTGGTCCTTCTGAGCAGTGTTCTATGAAGTTTTAGATAAAGTCAATTGGTATTCAGGTACTTCTATTTTTGAGAAAATCTACACAATACCACACATACACTGACATGATCTATCTACTTTTTTTTTTTTCATTTTTAGTCCCAGATTATGTAGTACCTGGATTTTCATTAATGTATGTTTTCATGTATAGTGTATGAATTGACTCTCCGGTGATTGCGACCAAGGCATTCTAGAACTAGACTAATTCTAAGAACTAGACAGCTGACTGAATGCCTCCTTCATATAACATCTTAACAAAAGTTTCATTGACTAAAAAACAGCTCTAACTATAACTTAAAATCACCACTGAACCCTTCACAGTATTCAGAGTCATTGTGAAAAAGATAACTAGAGCTATCCTTTTGATTCAGTCCAAAAGTGGACTCAATAAACCAAGCAAGTTTTATCATGTGTAGACCAATCTAATCACAGAAGTATAGTATTTCACAAATATTGCACACTGTATTTCATAACTATTATTTACCAAAATTAATTTTTTACCTCTACAGCAAGCTTTACTTCTGACATAATTAGATTTTATAGAAATTATGTCAAGAAAGCCTAAAAACTTCACCATCAGAACAAATATTTCACCTTTAAATAAGCAATTATGCTTTAAAAGAAATATACAAGTCGGGTAATTACAATTCCATATTTCAAATTAACAGTTCATCAAATATGAATATTTTTGGTGGTTAGCCTAGATGTTGTATCATTTTATATGCACACAGTTGGTAAGCTACTTTATTTGGTTCACAGAATCAGGCCTACACCAAATAGTTACTGCTGCAGCAGAAAATGTATAAACTCTAATAGAAGTTAAAAAGAAGAAAGCTTTCTTGGAAGAAACCCTAAGATCTTTCTTTGATGAATTTCTATTAAAATTTAAAACTCCACACTTTAGCTAGCATTACCTTCATTTTTTAAATGTTATCTTTGGTGACTTTTTTTTTTTCCTTCTCTTCCCCCATCCCCCCCATTATTTTTAATGGGCAGCATTGAGACTGGCTCTCCTCACCTAAAACCAAATGTCACACACATTGTCATGCACATCCAGTGGCCATTGCTCTTTTCATGGAGCAGCAAGGAGATGCATCCGGGATACTGAGAGGTATTCTAGAAGCCACTTGTCTTAGTTTACAGAAATAACACTCCCACAGCCAATCTGTTTGAGATCTCTAAAAACATCGGCAGCAAAACCATTGCGAATAACACTGTCGGAGAGGCTGCTCTGGAGTACCAAGATTAAATTAGGTTCCCATCTCATGGATTAGCCTGGTTGGTTCCCTGCCTACACAGCGGAAGGAATGATGTTTGCATGCTGTTTTTCTTAGAGTGGGTGAAGGAGCAGTGGTGATTTTTGAGGACAAGGAGTAACAAGGAACGATCTCAGTCATGTCTTTTCTAGAGGCCTAGGAATGAGAATTCCTGATTGATTATACAATAAGTGAAAAGTAAATAAGTAAAAAAAAAAAAAAAAAAAGCAAAGACAAACACTAAAGGTTTTTAGACCAAGTACTTTTGAACAGGCTACATAACTATGCCACAGTTCTGAAGATTTTGTAGCACAATTCATCACTTTTTTAAAGTCTCTAATACTAGAGTAGAAAACCTTTGTTTTCTGCTTCATTAGAATTTAATTAGTATTTCCAAACATAAGGAAGAATTAATCTGATTTGTTCAGCAGTTTTAGAGAAAAAACACAGTAGATGATTAAAAATAGATTCTTTAAAACTACCTCAAAAATATTATTTACTACAAACCTTTATGACTCTTCTTTAGAAAACCTTTTTTACTCAGCGCATTTTTAAGGATGCACCTATAAACTAAGGATTAAAGTAAATGAAAAAGATACAACTCAGAACCTTTTTTCAGGTTATATGCTGTTAGTCACATTTATCTTTTAAAAGTAAAGAGAGAAAACTAGTTTTTTTTCCCTTTCAAACACATTGTCAAAAGCACACAAATGAAGGGCAGACCATCAGCTAATTAATGCATTAAATAAGCATATCGCCAAAAGAAACCTCTGGTGACAAAAAACATACGGAAGCTTTGATCAAGAAATTTATTAGCAAGATAAGTGTGATTGGAAAGGTTTTTATTTCCTTACTTTTAATTCAGACCTCTTTATGTTGCTATTGTTATTGTTATTTTAAATAAAAGGAAAAAGTAGATTCGACTTCACATAGAATACATGGAGAGAATCAAGACAGACAGTTATCATTTCTTAAATAAATGATTTACCTATTCTAACTTCTAAGGAAACAGGGCATCAGAACAAAAGATAAGAAATATTTGTTAATAGAAAAAGATCATGTGTTTTTTTGTGCAAAATAGTAAATGACTTTGTTTCTAATTACATTTTCATCCTGTCATTGATACAATTATCCATGAGAATCTGAAATTTTATACCATACTGCATTTTTCTTTCCTTATCTCCAGGTATGCCATAAGAGAAATGAGCCTGACTAGAACTATTGTACCAGCAGCAACAGGAAAGAAAACCCAGAAGTAACATGGCACTTAAGAGCTGAAGTTGAAAGTAATCATTTTTTGTGCATGCCTCTATACACTGCACGTCCTTTTTACCTGTGGACTTTAGATTTATTTTGCTTGTTTTAAAAACAAAACATAATTCTACTTAAATTCTCACTTGTAAATTCACTGTTGTAAAAGTTGCCACAGAAATAGTGCAATCAAAATTCATAAATGTTATCAGTTCTCTCTAGCATTTTTTTTATCTGTAGGCTGCTCCTACAATTCTCTAATGATGAAATCTTATAGGAGAGTTGCAGGGAACAGAGTTAAGTAATTTCAGGAGAGCAAGTGATAAACAAAAGGTGACACACTCACTGTTTTATGCCTCTTTTACAGCTATACAATAAAATTTTATGCTAGCAGTTGATGGTGCCAGTATGACAAAAGTTTACCACATAATAACCTGACTTTGATAGAAATTTTTCTATTGCAGTTTATCTAGATAAAACTGTGCCCCCATCTCCTGAACCATAAAACCACCTTCAGTAAGTAAGGCAATACAGAATCCTCAAATAATCTGTTCCAAAGTATTCAGATAAGATATGTCCTTTCATAGTTGTATTACCACATCATTAAAAAAAATACCTCAGTCACGCTATGCTGTAATCAAACTCGCTATAAGGCACCGCTTTTAAATAAAGTTATTATGCCTGTGTTGTTTCTTTCATCCCTGAAGTCAGTTGTACCATTTGGTTACTTATATAGAGCTCACAGCTGATCACAGCTTTTCATTCACATTAAAGTAGCTGCAAGACCCAAGTGTGACCAGAACAAAAATTGAGGATGGGGGAAAATAGAATTTAATATGATTTCTCTGCTACAGTTAATGATGTTGTTATCAAGAAATGTCACATTACATACACAGCAGGTATTTTGAGGGGTAACATCTTCTGGGGCATTTCAAAGTCATTTTATTCAGAATTTCATGGACTTATTCTCTGTTTTCATAGATGCTGGAAGTTGAAGAAAATTTCCATCTGTACATTTTTAAAAAAAGAGTCATGCTTAAGCTAGATATCTTTCCAGAATGTAGATATATGCTATGGGATTTCCTGGAGGCACCAGCACTAGTTACATGGTTTTGCACTGTGCATTTTCTCCTAAAGGTAGGCAAAAAGGCAAATATCATGTTAGCCATTATCAAGTTTTGACTCCTAGGGCCAAAGTGGCATTGCACTGCAGTGTGTGAAAGCCAAAACCAGCAGCCTGATGTTTCCAGTAAGGGTGCTTCATTAAGGTGTTGATGGAATTTTAATGAGGTAACGAATATGCAATCCATATAGCAGAATCAATGACTGTCCACACATTAGCTTATGCTGTATTCATCAGCGAAGAAAGATGAGCCTAGCTACAGAGCTGCAGCTCCTCTTCACAACGGTAATATGCAATTAATTCAGTTTTAATCATCAATAAATTCCACTGGGAGGAGCTATCTGTTAAAATTAAAATAATCAAGCATTTATAAAACCTTCAGTGAAATCAGAAAGCTAACTAGATGTTATTACATTTTCTTCTCACCAAGGAAACGGAAAGAAGAACGGATAGGTATTGATTTTTTTTTTCTAAACAGCTTTCAAGAACCTGATATGCCCCAAATTCTGCATGTTGCAAGCACATAATTAAATAAATAAAGCCTCTCCTCAATAACTACTGAAATACATTTGGATGAAATATAAATTCATAGGGAAAGCAGCAAGTCTTCATTTGTACTTACATGACTCATGCTACGCATGTCTTAAACTCCCTGGTGGTCAAAATCAGCATGTAAGTTACACATGCATAAGACATAGCATATGAGATTGATAGTTTTAAAACTTTCTTTTTGTAACTGCAAGACTAAATTAATAAATGATTATGATCAGTAAATAATTGCCCTAGATTCATTAAATTCATTAAATACACCTGCTAGAGAGGAGCTCTGTAGAGAGGGACCTGGCTGTCCTGTTGGATGACAGGCTGGTTATGAGTGTGCCCTGGTGGCCAAGAAGGCCAATGGGATCCTGGAGTGCAATAAAAAGAGCATGGCTAGCAGGTGGAGGGAGCTGATCCTCCCCCTCTACTCTGCCATGGCGAAGCCTCACCTGGAGTATTGGGTTCAGTTCTGGGCTCCCCGGTACAACAAAGACAGATATCTCCTCGAAAGAATTCAGCAGAGGGCTACAAAGATAATAAAGAACGCCTCCCGTACGAGGAGAGGCTGAGAGATCTGGGACTGTTCAGCCTTGAGAAAAGAAGACTCAGAGGGGATATGATCCATGTCTATAAATATCTAAGGAGCGGGATGCCAAGGGACGAGGCTGGACTCTTCCCAGCGATGTGTGGTGATAGGACAAGGGGAAATGGCCACAAACTGAAGCATAGGAAGTTGTGCACAAATGTGCGTGGAAACTTCTTCACAGTGCAGTGACGGAGCACTGGCACAGGCTGCACAGAGAGGTGGCGGAGTCTCCTTCTCTGGAGATGTTCAAGACCCGCCTGGACGCCTAACTGTGCAACCTGGTTTAGGGGCTGGACTTGATGATCTCTAGAGGTCCCTTCCAAGCCCTACAATTCTGTGATTCTATGAAATTGATTTTTAATGGCAAATTTGTTCCCTTTCTCTGATGGCATCACTGCAGGGCAAAATTAAGATTTAATATGTCTCCATTCCTTTATTTTAGGTTTTTCCCACTTACTATAAGTAATGGATTTTCTCAATTTACAGTTAGAGTTCTACTAATATTTGCTTAATGGGTTTTTATTTTAATTCACGAGCACTTCCATCCATAATACGAAGGAGTTAGAGAAAGTTCTTATCTTTATTACATGCAGCCCAAGAGCAATCATAAGGAATGTGGAAGAGAACTCCAGGCACCATGACTGGAACATGCAGTGTGAGCAGGAACATATCAGGAACTCAGATCCTGTCACATTAATAACTGGACACTAGCTGTGACAGTGACTGCATTTGAGAGAGACTAAGACTAATTTCAGTGCAAATTGAAGGATTTTTTTTTTTTTTGCCCTTCACTACTGGTAGATTTGCTACTGGTAGCTACTTGAACGTGCTCAGTAGATCTAGATTAATAATTAGAAATTATTCCTAGTATTTTGGGAATGTATAAATGATTTTTAATACCATAAAAGCAAAGATTTGGAGGAGGCTGTTGAAGCTATTATACTAAATTATATAAATATATTCTTCAGTAATGACTATTTGAACATAAATAAGTAATAGGCAAAGATTTTACTAGGCAGTATTTTTGCAGAATGTTTTTTTTCCACATTCATGTTGCTTGTGATAGATTTAAGTAAATACATCATTTTAAACAAAACTTTGCCTTGACAACATTTCTGTAAATATGAAGTAAATATATTTAATACTTTTCTAATCCTTATAAAATAGAAACAAACGCTAAACTTTCCCTCAGAAGTTATTATTGCACTCAAGTGAATAAGTAACTTTTTATGAGTTATTTGGACATTAGTCAATTAGTTTTAAATACCTTAAATGTCAAAAGTTTCTGATCACTTTATATTTTAAAAATGAGTTTTTTAGCTACAACTTTTGTTGAATTTATCTTATTTGTCAAAACAGAATTACAATTTATTACTTGATAACATAATTTTCAGGCTCAACAAGAAATAACCTCCCATAACCAAAAGTAATGTAATATTTCAATATGAAAGTAATGAGGCACCAGTTGCTATATTTTGCTTGTAGTCAACCTAAAGGCTTCAGATTTTCCATGCTTGTCACCTGTTTTCAGTAGAAAATTATCATATTGAAATAGACACATCAATCCATGCATGTCAGGATGAACAGAAATGTGAAAATTAAAATAAAAGCTTCACAATGAAGTTGTAAAACTCAGCAAATTGTAAAAGGAAATTCAGTCAATATTCAGAACAATATGGAAATCATAACACAAATATATTGACTGAGAGTAATGGATGCTACATTAAGATAAAATAAGTAAACTTTGACTATAAAAGTTGAGGGCTCAGAATACTCTCAAGTGTAGAAAAGAAGAACATCAATTTACATTTGCTTGGACAAAGTAATGAAAATTATGATCAAAGCAGCGATCTTGCCACCTTCTATTTGACAAGAAAATTTCACATATTTCAAGGAGGCCTGGAGAAAGGCAAATAGAAAGTGTCTGTATGTTCAGAACCACAGATAAACAGTAAAGCCTTTGAAGTTATTTAATTAAATGAAAAATTTGACTCTGTTAGGTAAATTGCTGTGACATTCCATTGTTCATTACCATCCAAGCCCCTCTATTCTTACAGGATTCATAAGAAGTCAATCTTTACAGTAACTGGAAAATAAAATTGCCATTTAGTTGTTAGAAGGCAAGAATATAGGATATCAAGTACAGGGTTAATAACAAAATAAAATAAAATAAATTGAAACAAAACAGTGTCACGAAAAAAACAACAAAACCAAACCAAATAAAGCTTTTGAAGATGATCACGGCCATAACACTTACAGGATTATTCATCCTTTTGTAGCTTTAGTTTACAATTAATCATTTTTATTTTACCAAACTGCAGTAGTCTAAATATTCAAGTAGGTCTTAAAAATGTTGTATGCAAATACTGACAAACTGATTTAACAAGAAAACTGGCATATTACTTGTCTTCAGTTATGAATCCCTTTCAGCTTTTTAATTTCAGTGTGAAAAAAAAAAGTCTGAAGCAGAAGAGGAAGTACTAAACTAGAGAGAACAAAATAATTCAATTCTTCATGAAAATTCTCAGATTCCCTTTTAGACAAGTTATAGTTCCTTGCTTTTGTTGTGCTATTTTGCTTTTCTCCTTTAATTTTGTAAATAATAAGTAATTTCATTACTAATTTAAATTTGTCTTCTCCAGTTCGATATTTCAATTTTGGACTAATCTCCTTGAGTTGATTCTATACTGCTTTTTTGCAATTCTGTTAATGCAGTTCAACTGAGGCATGTCTGAGCCATGAGATTTCTCTTGAGAATTCTCTCAGCTTTTCATGGAAGGAAGCTAAGTCACTAAATTTAAACATGTTTCAGCACTGTATATTTTGCAGTATCTTGTCTCAGGAGAGACAAAAGACTAAATTGGCATGAAAACAGATTTGTCACTCAATAATATCTGGAACATGTCTGCTTTCTTTTCTTTGAACTGCAATACCAGAATGGGATATTTTTGCCAATTTCATGCTTCAATCTTTGAAAAATTGTTTCAACATATAAGAAAGTCAAGGAAAAAAATAAAAACCAACAAAAAACAAAAGGCCCTGAAGTGTTTGTCCATTCAAAGTAGTCAAAGGAAGACAAAAATGAAAATCCAGAAATAATACAGAAGAAGAGCAAGTAGTAACTCACAGGGGTTAACTTTTTTTCACCTCAATTTTTTTATTAATTGAACATCTCTTCTCCAGAAATTTTGAAGTGAATCTTTTCCAATGCACCTGCAGGGTGAATCTATTTTAAATAATCTTTTGTTTGAAAACATATGAAAGGAAAGTAGGATTTAAGGGAGTAAACGAGAAATGTCCCAAAATAATATATCCCGATAATTAAAGAAAACAAACATAACTGAAAGATTTTTGTGTTATGAATAAGTGGCTTCTGTGACTGAAGGTACAATTTTAAAAAATTTAGTCTAATGTATCCTGTGATGATTATACATTGCTCTGGTAAATAACAATAATTAAAGCATTCTCCAAGCTAATGACATTGCTGTGTCCTCAGTGCAAACTCACAATGCCTTCACACACTTAAATCTGAGAGACCTTCCTGAAAAGTTAGACAAATATGCATAAATAACCATGGAAACAATGAAAATTTTTATCTAGCTAAGATGCCCAAAATTAGAAAACTATCTTTGGGATGTAATTTTTTTTCACTCAACACACTAACTTGATGTTTTATAGGAACTAGTTAATATTCAAACTAGAATACTATTTGCACACGCAGTCCTTATGACTGGTCATGAGTAGTCTTCCCCTGGCATCTGTACTATAGCCTGTCCTTTTTAATATCTTTATTGACCATCTGAACAAGAGGATTGAGTGCACTGTCAGTAAATTTGCAGATGAGGTTCTCGAGTCTCCTTCTCTGGAGACATTCAAGACCTGCCTGGACAACTACGTGTGCAACTTGGTCTAGGGAGCACGGTTGGACTCAATGATCTCTAGAGGTCCCTTCCAACCCCTACAATTCTGTGATTTTGTGACACCAGACTGGGAGGAAGTGTCAGTCTGCCGGGGGGGGAAAAGGCCCTTCAGAGTGATATGGATAGGCTGGATAACTGGACTGAGGCCAATGCGATGAAGTGCAACAGGGTCAAATGCTGGGTCCTGGACTGTGGCCACAACAACCCCAGGCAATGGTACAGGCTTGTATGGAGTGGCTGGAAGACTGTCCAGAGGAAAAGAACTTGGAGTTATTTACTGTGCCACAGTAAATAACTTATGTTCAGAATTACCATAAAATTAAGAGTTCAAAATACTGCAATAGTGAGGCCTACAAACCAGTACAATAAACAAACAAAAAAAAAACAAATAAATAGAAATTAAATGTATTTAATATTAACAAAATCACAGTCATAGAACAGAACTAAGGGATTGAAAGAGTACTATTCAGCACAAGAACCAATACTTACCTTTATGCTATTAAGTTAAAGCAGGCATTTCAGTTCTCAGAACACATAGCTTCATTTTATTGTTGAAGTACATTAAGAGTTGTAGTGAAATAACTTCAGTGTTATGTTTAGTAATTAAATATTCCTCTGTCTTCTAAATGGAAGTTATGAAAGTAAAATTGGTCCCAGGAGTTTATAAACCACCCATTATGAATAAAATGTGATATGACTGTGATTTCACATCTGTCAGAGCATTCATAAATTTTTGATGAATTAGCACCAAAATGATGTGTTTTCCATAGTTGCATAGTGCTTCAACATTCTTTTCTCCTATAAGACATTGGAGGATAGTAACAATCACTTGCTCACAAGCAATTATATCTCCCCATGCTCGGGAGTTGGGGAGGAGATGATAACACTTTCCTTTCATGGATGAGGCTGCTATTATTTCAGTGTAAGTAAAATGTTGGTCTCCTTAAACAGAGAACTGGGATGGACTCTATCATTCAGTTTGATCTTATTCAGAGTACTGAAGCATCATGAAAACATAGAGGAGCCTGATTTGGGCCAGTTTGTTTAAAAGGTCCATCCTGCTTTTGAACAGTTTGGGGGGGGAACCAATCCTCTCTAAAGTATGAAGTATCTACTACTCTGATTAAAATCAAAGCAACAACAAAAGAACAATAAAACAATAATAATAATAAAAAGCAAACATACATACAAACAAAACAAATAAAACCATGTCTCAAGATGATGCTTTTTCCTTGTTTAGCAGAGATTTCTATACTTATATTCAACTTAGTGGAATTTTTTTTTTTTTTCCGAACATAATTAACAACATGGGAATAGCAACAGGTAAACAGAGAAGAAAACAAAAATTCATGTGTTTTCCTTTCAGCTTGGACATAATTGTTTTTTTCAGAGTGTCTGGTATGATGCTATGTTTTGGTTCTAGGAGAAACACTGTTGATAACATACGGATGTTTATAGCTGCTGATGAGCAGAGCTGTACAGAGCCAAGGCACTAGAAGTGAGGGGACCAAAGAACTAGGAGGGAACAGAATTAGGACAGCTGACTTAAACTGGCCATGAGATATTCTATACCATTTGACGTCATGTGGAAGGAATTTTGAAAGGGGTGGGAGTTCATGTGGCTCTCTTCCTCCCATTGGGGTACTAGTTAAGCACTGGCTGGAAGGTGGTGAGCAATTGCTTGTGCACTACTTGTTATATACAATTACATATATTTAGTCATAATTGTTATTCTTTTTCTTTTCTCTGTCTTAGTTTATAGTTTTATCTCAACCCATGAGTTCTAATTTTTTAATGCTACCTGTAAGGTTTGTACAACTGCCAGCCATAAATGAGTACTGGGTAATAGTATTTTCTCTATGCTGAACTTCAGCACAACGATATCATTACAAGACTTTTAGCCCAGTAGGGTGAGAAAACAGACAATTAGTTAATATTTAAAACAGAATCAAATATTTATCCTATCCTATGCCCAGTGAACTTCATAACACCATATGCTTATTATCTAATTCATGATGTAAGAAATTCTCATTTTGCGAATAAAGAGAAAGAGCTCAGAGACTTTAATTTATACATCTAAGATGCTAAAGGAAGTCTTTGGAGTTGTAGAAACATTTCACACTTTTAGCACAATGCCTTAACTACTAACTGAATATCCAGTACAGGAAATGCATGAATTCAATTAAGCATTAACTAATCTACTTGTATTTTTTCCTCCACGCTGGAGAGACAGCCTACTCTCTTCATTTAGGTCATAATGTAATAGAAAGCACATGCAACCATGAATCTTTGATGGAAATTTGTCAAGTACATTTAATGGAAGAAAACAAAAACTAGACAGAGAAAAAATAAACAGGTATTCTCATGCAGCAGTTATGAGATATCTGTCGTACTTATCATGATCTTATTGTACGTTTTTTGGTGTTTTTTTTTTTTTTTTTTTATTCAGTAACTAGTAATTTTCTAATGGTAAATATAATGAATGTGAAAACAGGTTTCCTATAAAAAGCCTGGTAATACATTCAGCAGCCAGAAACAAGCACAAATTTTGCACTAACCGAAGATATTACAGATATTTTTTGAATAACACTGCAAAGAAACTTCCAGCAGACTTTATCAAGAGAGAAATATTAAAAATAGTCACATACTAGTGAAATTCAGTGAAGGCAGCCTCCAACATTTGTACTCCTGCTCTTCTGCCCCAGAAATGAGTGGAAAACTTCCCTATCACAAGAAGTTACACAGCTGCTCCCAGCTGCAAGGTCAAATGCATACAGAGCAATATACCTATGCAACTCAGGAAAATGCTGCAAAGGAAAGGTGGACTGGGGATACAGAGTGATATCAGCACGCAGAATAAAAGGACAGAAGGAAAAAGATCTTACTGTCACACTGAATCAGGATTAAACTGCAGCATATGGTAACAGCACATGAGATGTTATACCCTCTTGGCACAGACCCTGGATACGTTGGGCCCAACTCTGGACTGGGAATAGGGAACTGGACTGGAAAATTACTAGAAGTACTGAAATATTCACCTTAAATCATTCATCAGGAAAAAACAAACAAACAAACAAAAAAAAAACCTGTTCATAAAACTCCCTATTGCTTTTTGACATCAAATCAGTAAGATTTTAAGTATTGGAACCTCCCAATCCATCTCAGCTCATTTAAGATTAAAAGAGGGAAGAAAAAAAATTGAGAAAAAAAGAAGAAAAAACCTTGCCTTTCTCCCTCTTCTTCCCAGGGTTGTGCAAGCTGAGAATCACTGCAACTGAGGCTCCTGAAATAAGGCACAGCTGACTAACTGAAGCTAGCTTTCAAGAAGTGCTTTTCAAGGAGTGCCTCCTTAGCCTGGGGGGGAAGGAGGAAGTGAGATGAGAAGTAAACTAAGCCAAGGTTTCACTGGACAGCCTGTTATCTCCATCTGTCTTTCAGTTAGCCACAGCTACACTTTCATTTTCACTTTGGCAGTTAGGGACACAAAAATACATTCCTTTAAGAAAGAATTTTGCTGTGCTTACTGGTACAAAGTCTTCAGTAAGCTTGCTCTATTTCTATCGGCCTGTGTGGCCATGTTCCAGCATGAGTTTAATCTAGGATACTGAAGATTTACCTTAACAAAATAATTTGTTCAGAAAGATTAGAAAAACACTGAAAAATAAGTAATAGACTCCTGAAGAATGTCTGAAGATAAAACAGATAAAAGAGATAAAAAGACAGAATGTCTGAAGATAAAAGGAATAAAAAAAAAAGACAGACAATGAAAATGTAATTAGTAATATGTGACATAATGTATGATTTCTGTATTTGATTGTTAATAGTCATACAGCTTTGTCATCCCAAGGATGATAAAGATAATAGGGTACTTTTCTCTAACTGCAGTCACAAGGAATGGAGACTGCAGAAATCTCTAAAGAATCTGAAATGTGAAACTTTATATAATGGTAAAGATCCTTCTGAATGACCAGAATGACTGATAGCACACGCACTTTTTTCAGGAAGAAGTAAAAGTATTGCCCAGCACTGCATCAGGTGTATTGCTGCTGGTAATTATACTCTTCAGCTCTCATTTGCACTCTGCATATGACATGAGCAAGGGCAGTTTAACACACAAGGATATAAGATTTTACACGGCGTGTCTATCTAGTTTACATTTTCATCCCCATTCATTTTTTTTCCATTTGGATTTTGTTCTAGAGGCCATCTGACCCAATGTTACAAAGAGACATAAATGTATGGACCCCAGAGGTAACACTGCATCTGTGAGAAGAGGGTCATTTGGAACCCTCTCCTTAATGATGTGAGGCGGGATGACTGAGTAAAGGTTCTTTCCAACACTGGGTTGGAAGAAGCAAAGGGCACTGGTGGGTCATTAGAAGAAAGGCTGAAGAAATCCTAATAAAGGATATGAGTTGGAGACCTTGAAAAGAGCAGTCTTTCCGAAGTAAAATGTAATTTTTCTATTTATTTTCTAGGATTTCCAGCAGATATCTTCTCAGAACTGCTATATGCTACTTAAGTTAAAGCTGCAATTAATTTCTGAAATAAATTATTGGCTATAATTTTTTTTTTTGTAATGAATTTTGTTTTCGTATCCTTCTTTAAGAAATAAGGTAAAAAAGTTACCTTAAAGTCTGCACTAACATTCTGAGAGTGGTTAATTTTTTTTGGTAGAGATTTTTTGGGGAAAAATTCTAGTGGCAGGACTTGAGAAACTGGAGTGATGTAAGACAGGGAAGACAGGCATCTCTGTATGCTTGTTCTTTTTTTTTGAATTATTCTTTTCTAATGTCTAGAAAATGTCTTCAAATAACATCTGGTCATCTAAAATTATTTAAGATCCCGATTTTGAATGTTTTCTCAGTTTCAAGTGTATTTCATAAGACTCAGTTTGCTCCACCTTAAGCTGTGTTCTGAAAAGCTTACTGTAACTGAAAATACACTCAGAGAAAGTAAAATTAGATTAAACACCACTCAAAGAGTAGTTGAGAAAATAACATATTTTGCTAATAACTTTGTAATCTATATTTTTTGTTTGCACAGCTTTGAGTATGAACATAGAATACTGTCCTAAGGAGTGTCAGATTTTTTGTTGAAGGTTCATCTCAAAGAATATAAGTGCATTTGTACTTATATCTATATATACATCTATCTATATATATTACAGATATATAGATGTATGTATACAGATATAATATTGAATATAATCTATTATATCTATATGCATAAATATATGGATAAAGGATAATTTTAAAGCAATCAATAATTTTGATTAACAGTTGAAAACAAAGAGATTTAAGTGTAAGTTTAAAATCAAGATTTTAAAATTGAAATCAAGATTAATAACTGTAGACTCAATTTTAGCATCCAGATTCAACTTGATCTTTATTTCTTCCTGATTTACTTTTATCAACTTATCGTGGTGGAACCAGAAATAGAAAGCATATGCCTATAACTAAATTAATTGCATAAACTCCCTTTTAAGTGTCCACTGCTTTAGCTTACATTTATATGCCTGCATGGTTAGAAGAGTGGAATGCTCACTTACTCATATTTTTCCAAAGCTGTGGCAATAATGAGGGTTTAATTAAAAAGAAATGACATATTGATTCAACTGGACATCTTCTATGTGAAAACTGTAAAAGTTGTAGATGAAACAAAACAGTCTCCATTATTATTGTATATTATTATTAATTTATTATTTATACTTTCTCTTATTTTCTCTATTCAGATTACAGAATATTTTGTTTCAGAAGTTCAGACGTGGTTACATTTAAGTTAATCTTCTAAATTAACTGGCTAAAAAATCAGGATATTCTGAAAATACACACTTCATCTAAAAATATTTTTACATGACTATTCAACTTGCATAAAATACTGTAGATTACTAGAATGTATTGTCTGATACCAAACAAAAAAGAATTGAAAGCAATGTTGGTTAAACATTTATAATTCTTGCTAATGAAGGGAAATTTTCAACTTAATTTCTAGTTTGGTAAAGAACAGGAATTAAAGACGGTGATATTGAACACACCATTGATCAAGTAAATCTAGTAGATAACAGAAGAATTTTAAGAATTCTCTTAATTTGACCCTTCTCTGATCTGTTTTCATGGTATTACCTTTGTAATTAAATAATTCACAATAAAAAGATTACTTTTGTGCAACAAGGATTTAATCATGTCATTTCACTGAATTGGAACTACACTTGTTAAAAAGATACATAAAGATACATAGCATAGAGAGACAGCAGGAAGGCAGAATGGAAAAAAAGTCTTTTCTATGGAGGCCATAATTCCTAATACTGAGCTGATATGGAATTAGAAAGGTCAGAATAAATTTTAATCAAACTTTACAGACATCCTCTACTGATACAGAAGCTGAAATAATAATTTCATACGTTGTCTTTTCAAGAGTCAACATTTACAAACTTTTGGAATCATTTAGAATAATATGTCTTGTCTGTGACAACCCAAAGCAACTTCACTGAGCTGAATACTTTCAGAGTTGACAGTAAAAGGGGTCAAAATAAAATTTAATTATTTTTATAGTTTGAACATCAAGATTGAAGAATGTAATGAACTCTAGTGGATTGAGTTAAAAGAAAAACCTTGTCATTCAGAGGAGCTGTTTTATTCATTACCATTCGAAGTACTGCCAGGACATTATTATGTTATATACACCACAAGGAAAACTGCTTGATAAGGTCTCTACAACATGTTCCGTTCTAATTTGAATCTGAAATCCCAAACAAAGTCCTTGGATTGTTGTGAAACACTGGTTACTTTGAGTGATAATTTGAATTAAATGTAAAAAAGCTCAAATTACAACAGGGTAATTAACAACTGCTAAACTCACATGACAAACATCGTTTGTCAGGAGAGCCAGGTAGATCTGCCCTAGGCTCTATGCTCCATGTACTAAAAACTGCATTAATATATATCACTTTATTCTTTCAAAACTCCAACTTTCAAAATTATATGAAGTGTCATTTAAGTTCAGTTATTTACTTGCATGGATTTTTTGCATTTGTTTGTTTGCTTTTGTTTTAATATATCTTTCAATCAGTCAATTTTGTTGATTTTTTTTGTTTAATTTTGTTAATGTTCGTGATTTTACTATATTTTGATTTTACCACAGTTTTTAGCATGAGAAAGTATGCCCCTGCTTTGTGTGAGTTTTCCTATACTGTGGAATGGAGTTAAGTGTGCTTCAGAAGGAGGTGGACCTACAGTAAAGTAGGTGGCTGGATAACATATAAGTCTAAAAATGGCAGCCCAGAATTCACTGTAGGCATCAAGCTTTGTCTTCTGAATTTAGTGCAATGATAAAAGGAACAATTTGTCTTTTGCCTGATGGAAAAGTCTTAACTGTACATGGCTTCAGCTTAGATGTCATGTGTCTTAGTGTTTGAAATTAATTTTTAGAAGATTATTCTAGGGCATGTGAGACCTTATTGTGCCTGAAACCCTCAAACATTGCCTCATCTGTCCACGAGACTGGAAAGCTTCTTGAAGTTATGAGGTTAGAGTATTTTATCAAAACTGTTGCATAGGGTAACAATGACCTAGACTTGTGTCTTCACATACATATAAATATAGTTTTCTATGACCAAATATAGAATATATTCCAAAATAGAATAGACTTCTGACTGAATCAGTTTTTAGAGCATGAATTAGTGCTAAAAATATAGTTAATCACTTTCTACTTTTCTGCAACTGACAGACCAGATGTGACAAAGATTAGCCATCACAGTATTACATGTTCTAAAGTTCCAACTGAAATGTATGATTCAGCTGCTTTGATATGGATGCTTTGCTGAAACAGCACAATTAGTTATCTTCAGAAAAGCATACAATTGAAACAGCAAAGTCTTCTTTTGATCACCACTTTGGAAGCTTCATTAGCACTTTTTTTTTTTCCAGAGCTGCAGCTGCTTTTCTTTGGTGATAGAAACTAATCAATCAAACTGCAAACATACTTCTGAAAAATTACAAAGCAGCTTCCAAGTATCAGTATATTTTTGGTGTGGCTTTAAAAACACTAATAACGATCAGCATAATTCTCTTTATAATTCTTTTCATACTAAGTACACCATTCATGGGGATGACAGTTAATTAGCAAGTAAAACACAAAAGTAAATATTTGGCAAGATTACAAATTTTAAGGAAAAAAGTAAACAAACTACCAGGGCAATAAATGCGTATTTCTATATTTTGTACCTTACAGAAAAGCTTCTTAAATGAGATTAGTGACAAATTCTTAAAAGTATACTTTTTGTTTTCACTGAAGTCAAAACGGATTACTAACTTCTCCCCTGTGCTAGACTGAAATTTATTAACTGGAAGCTGCTATACAGTTTTTATCGCTTGGCTTCCTTATATAACAGGAATAATTCAGGCTGCCAAAAAACGGGATTAAATGGAAACAAATTGTGAAGAAATCTGTCTGGTTTTCCATCAGCTCATGTCTATACACTAGCATGACCAAAGATCCAAGTGCATACTTTGGCTGGACTAAATTGCCTTCCATCACATACAAGGAAAATTTCATACAACTTTTATACAAATTTGTTGATGATTAATGAATTTATAGAAACTTCAGTTATTCCCTCATATAAAAATGTTAGACAACTGTGGTTAGCTTCATGCCACAGAGCAGATTTCAACTCTTATTGATTAGTTCTCAGGTAGGTATGAGATAGGAACAGGAGTTGTTATATGACCAAATGGTGCCCAGTGACAACACACTTGAATGATGAATAGGGCAAGAACTTGAGAGAGATTTCACAAAACATAATATGCTTGGATATAGGAGTTCTAGATTATTTGTACGGAAATTATTTTAGTTTTGGAAAAATTAAGAGCCTGTTCAAGCAGGGTTCAGCTAATTTCTACTGTGAACGATAGACATTAATAGAAAGGAAAACATAACTGCAAAGGCAATTTCAGGATACAGTTGCTGAGTTGCCCCTGGCTGTGATCAAACAAGCTTTGGTAGGCCTGCTAGCAGGTCTGCAATTTAGGGCCCTGGGGTGAAAATGGCCTGAAGGAATGGCCCCATTGTGTCTTGCTTGGGATGTCACTGCTTTATACGTACCCACTTCCAATGTTTAGCTCAGTCTGTTATTTTATACAGCTAAATTTGACACAGTGAAAAACAGCAGTCAGAAAGAATGTAGAATTCTGCAATGTTAGGAAATAATTGCAGATAATTGGTGCAAAACCAATGTTGCATGAAAAATTTAAAGTAATATAAATTTTTCTTTGTTTTCATTGCATGTTTTCAAAATAGGTAGAATAAGACAAGACAGCGGAATCTTTGTATGTCATATTTCTTTTTTTTAAACATCTCTAAAGATTCAAAAAATGCAGGTACATAAATTCAGCATTTTTATGCTCATGACTGAAAAGTTGCTGTGATTTTCACAAAATCTTTACCAGTCTCCAGCCTTTGAGCTAGTTAATAGTGTCAATGCACTGCAAAATCATGAATCGTGGCAATTAAGTCCTTTGCAGATCTGCAGGTCACAATTTTTGCTTTTATTCTCTGAAAACAAAATGTTTACTGAAGTGATTCCCTTAATGATGATTTTTCACTGTATGAAAACCACAAATTCGTAGTGATTTGTCATATGCTTTTTTCAGTTTTGCAAAGATACAGTAACAAATCACGTCAGCTTAAAAACTGTGGCTTGCCCATATTAGACAATTACAAACCACTGAAAAGAGCCTTTCAAAATTGAAATTGGTAACATGAAATATAAATATACTTTCTTGGATGACCTTATGCAAGTCAACAGCAATTGTTCTGCAATGTAGTTCAAGTAGCCCCTGGGAGAAGTAAATATTCTACAACTGAAGAAAAACATTAGATTCTCAAATAGTAATTTTTATTTGTATGGTATATATGTGAACAATGAGGTAACATCTCCCCTTCTCTCTCCTCCTTAAAGCCTGTTTTCAAAGTTATTTGGTTCTGTCATAGAGAACCTAATAAAAGAAGATACATTTTTCTTTAGATACTATTACAGTATCGTGTATCATTTTTTAAAAGCAATTTGCAACAAGCATTTTATTGTTCCAGAATTTTCATAGTTGCCAAGCACTATAAAATAATGGGCATGTTACTCACAAACACAGGCTGCGGACAAATGGTTTTCTTAGAAATCCTGATCCAGCAGACTTTGACCCTTTTTACTGATATTCCACTGAGGATAACCGAAGTAATGAATGAGGGGGATTTAATTAAAAAAAATGAAGTTTCTGGTTATGCATGATTAAGTTCACAGACCCATAAAGATTAACACTTAACATTTGCTTGTTTTAACAATGCTCTATGGGCCTTCAGAACTGTGTAAGAATAGCAGTTTTTCCTGTAGGAGCTAATACTCTTACAGCAGAGGACCTAGATGGACTCTGAAAACTGCTGGCATGTAGGGAGGATTTTTAGGTGACAAATTATCATGGGAATTAATACTCATTCTGAGACCTTACAAGATGTTTTTTAGACCTATGGAGGTGGGGGACAGACAAACACAATAGAAAACAATAGGAAGGCTTATGCATGTCATCCTTCCCATAACATATCTTACCACAACCATATATAATTGTGTCAACAGGGCTGAATTATTTAACCTTTCCTATTCGTGTGGAATTCCTTGTGTATGATATCAGGGATTAAAAAATGAAAATCCCATTGTTTTCATGTATATTCAACACACATTTGATCCAGATAGGGGCAAAACTACGTTGCCCCATTTGTTGGAAACATTTGACATTAATTAATTAACATTAATTAACGTAAAATTTCTCTACAGTACTGGCATGAAGAAGTTAAAAAATATCATAGTTTAATCCTTAGGGAGATTTTCCCTAGTTGTTTGCAAGAAACAGAATTTTGGGGTTTGGTTTAGTACAGAAATACAGATAATCAATAGAACATAAATGTTTTTGGGTTTTTTTTGGAACTAGAGAATTGCTTGCCACATTTATCATAGTAAATTTCAAGATTGTATGCAGAATTTGCATGCTAAAAGATATTTTTAAAACACATACAAATTTAGTACACTAACTGAATAAAACCTCTACGCAATCATTATCAATTATTTACCAAAGTTGTGTGGGTTCCACATCAGCCTTAAACTGTATCAAGAATTTGGAAAGAGTGATTAAATATGATATACCATTAAGTGGAGTACACGTTTGGCAAACTCCTACTAACAATAACAGCTGCAGCTAAAGTGCCCAGGGAAACTCAAAGAAATGCAGTGGTTGCAATGAAGTGACCGACAGAAATAGAGAAATTCTGAAATAGAGTTCTGAGAATACAAAGTAAGATTGAGTCTCACCATGATGCAACAGTTAAGTAGACTCACCAGTGACATTTAGGGGAAGAAAAGTATAAGTAGGCATGCTAAAAATGGTTTTCCACGAAAGATGCAGGTGAATTGCATTACCTGGATTGTCATAAGCTAGTGGAAGAAGTCAAGTACTCTGCAAGCTAAAAGAGGACTCAAATACTTAAGATTATATTAAAGGAACATTTAACATGAATCATCCTAATTTTTGCAGATGATGCTTTTTAGAGAGCCATAGAATCACAGAATTGCAGCGACTGGAAGGGAACTAAAGGGATCATCAAGTCCAATTCCCCTGCTAAAGTAGGTTCTGGACATATCTTGAATATCTCCACAACCTTGCTGAACAACCTGTTTATACTTTGAGAATCAGACTATTGCTACCAAAATGTACTGTCATTGAGCTACCTAAGATCCCTTACTACACCCCTCACTACAAGAAAGACATTGAGGCCCTGGAGCGTGTTCAGAGAAGGGCAACAAAACTGGTGAGGGGTCTGGAGCACAAGTCTTATGAGGAGCGGCTGAGGGAGCTGGGATTGTTTAGTCTGGAGAAAAGGAGGCTCAGAGGAGACCTCATGGCACTCTACCACTTCCTGAAGGGAGGCTGTGGTGAGGAGGGGGTCAGCCTCTTCTCCCAGATAACTAATGACAGGACAAGAGGGAATGGCCACAAGTTGCGCCGGGGAAGATTTAGATTAGATTTGAGGAAAATTTTTTTCTCTGAGAGAGTGGTCAGGCACTGGAATGGCCTGCCAAGGGAGGTGGTTGAGGCACCTTCCCTAGCGCTGTTCAAGAAGCGTTTAGATGAGGTGCTAAGGGATTTGATTTAGTAGCTTGGTGGGTAGGGATGGTGGTGTGAGGATGGTTGGACTAGATGATCTTGTAGGTCCTTTCCAACCTTATGAATCTATGAATCTATGAATCTTTGAGTAAAAACGAATCTCTGAAAGCATAGGGTCTTCATTAAACATTTGAAATAAATAGAACCAAAGTAAAACTCTACTACAAAATAATACCACTGAGAGACATCTATTTCCAGAGGATATTTTTTTGAGCATTAATTTGAGAACAGTTCCTATGATGAGGAAAGATTGTTTATGTACAGATGTATTTTACTCACTTATATATAGAGTTTATATACTCCACAAGATTTCACTTTTGGCTTGCTATGACACTGGAAATATTGAAGATGACAGAAAAAAAAGAAAGAAAAGTCCTTGTATGGAAATAAAAGAAGTTCCACTGCTTGCAATACTTAATAAATGTAGAGGGCAAAACACACACACAAAACCCAAACAACTAAAATAATTCTCGCTACAGATGACTTAGATCGTGTATTCCTTCAAACAAGTGTCTTCCAACTGAGAAAAATAATCTCCCATATCAAGCCAATATTCAGAAACTTGATTAGATCTTAGAACAAGTTGCCATGTCAGATTACGCACACCCCATAGAGACTTGTATCAACTTGTATCAAACACCAAAGTATATCTTCAGCTTCCTCTCAGCTCCTAAGTAGGATCTAGGAAATTAGAAGATAGAAAAACACTTGCTGAAAGTTCAGCAAACTGTGGTTGTATTGATGTGGAAAGACTAGGGAACACCTCTTATGGTCACAGTGTTTTAAGATAGTTATGGCTACACCTTCCTGGTGACAAGTTCAAGATAGGTTAAGGGTTTTGGTTCTCAGTTCTGCACCAGTGAAGGCTAGTCAGGTATCAGAAAGCAAAATAGCTCCAGTCTGGCCCAGAGTTCACACATCTCTGTGAGTTTTGTGCCTCTAGGCTTGATTACTGCAGCTCGGTACACACAGGTAGAAAAGCACCCATCTAGAAGAAAAGCCATAATTAACAAAAGATGCAAAAGGCCATCTGCTTAGCAACCATGAGAACACATTATCCCCCTTTCTGCACACTTTGTCCCAGATGAATTCAGAGATCAGCTCAATCTATCTGTTCTGCTATTTAAAGCCATCTGTGGTTGCTGCCTTTCCCATGGCAGCTATCATCTCTCCTCTTGCAACCTTCTGCTGCATTCCATCAGAATAATGAAACTGTTGACCCACATGAAGCCCAATGAGCACAGGGGGCAACCTTTATGTTTCAGATGCAGCAGAGTACAACATTTCTGTCAGTAAGGGAGCAAGAAGGACTCTGTGTATCACCATATTCTGCACTAAAAACTCAGTATTTTCAAAATGCATCTGTTTGAAGACTTTACATGGAGTAAAACCCAGCCTCATTCTTCAAGTCACTGAAGATCAAACAATGAAGCAACAAAGCTAATTTAATAGAGTAGATATATTTCTATTAAAAATCCAGACAGCAGCATTTTCTATAATATAATTAGACCTCTTGCATAATACAGGCCAGGAGACTGTCGTATTTCTTTCCATTTGAAAGAAAACATATCTTCTGAATGCACTGAAAAATCAAATCTTTATTTCAATGGTATAAATATATAAAGCTCTAACTACTATTCTTTCCAGTGGAAAATTCATACCCATTGCAAGAATTCAATATTTTGATTGTTTAGATTCATTTTATTCCTCATGCCACTACTTTTACATAAAATATTCTCTGACAATTAAAAGAAGTATTCAAACATGATTACTTGATAAAATCAATTTTGTGTATGCTAGAATTCTAATTAACACCTCTCCTGAGCTGAAGGTTCAGAAAGCATGTAGAAACTAGCTACTGAACTAAGCAAAGCTACTAAGAGAAACTAAGCTAAACCAAGTAGAAAATAAGTTTAATTATTTATCATATAGAGAACGTAGTTTTTAATGAAATGTGCCAGTATATATATAATTATACAGACATTTATAAGGCATAATCAGCAAAGCTGAAAACATTTTAGATTCAAAACTTCAAGGTGAAAATTATGTCAATCCTAACCAAAGCATTAAGATAACAAGTTAAAAGTTTATAGTAGATACCAAGCACCAAATCTATGAAGCTCTCAAACAAAACAAAACAAAACAAAACAAAACAAAACAAAACAAAACAAAACAAAACAAAACAGAAACACCCTAAAATAACTTTTTAAATTTTAAAGAGCTACACTTTATTAAATAAACACTAAAAGTCTTGGCTTTTTTTACAAACCTAAACCTGAAGTCATTAAAGAAGACAGAACCGCAGCAAGCAAAGATTTTGCACCATTCCCTTCTTGACAGCCATCTCTGTTATTTGGCCCAACAGAGAGACCCATGTTTTCACTGTCCTGGTCCAAGAAAATTACTTCTGACATCTAATGGGTGGGATTCATATCCCTGGACCCTGGCTGTGCTGCAGACTGCCTGGACTGTGGCTCTGCCCCTTTCTTTGTGCACCTCCATGCCCACCATCACACCTGTACAGGCTTCTTATTCACAATCCTGCACTACCATTTGCAGCCTAAATAAAAAGTCTGAGCTTTTATTCCTCACCTGTCTTTCACCATATCTGTTCTGAAATAGTATGATACTGAGAATCAAAGCCAATAATCTTTATTTTCCATTTTTTTTAATGTTACTACACGATAAAGTTCAATTACAGTATATTAGATTAAATAAAGATACAGAAGGCAAAGAGAGATTGTGGAGTCTCCTTCTGTGGAGCCTTCCAGAACCTGCCAGATCGCCTACTTGTGCAACCTGGTCTAGAGGACCTCCTTTGGCCGGGGGGTTGGGCTCGATGATCTCTAGAGGTTCCTTCCAACCCCTACAATTCTGTGATTCTGCACATATCTCCCAATTTTTATTTTGACTTGTGGAACTATTTATTCATTATTCAAAATAATTCTTATAATGTTAAAAGTTTTATTTACACTGATAGTTTTTCTTGCCCAACAAAGACATTAAACAGAAACACAAATGGGCCATATTATTAATGATTCGCTGAAGGTTTTTTTTCATTATATAACCCATGTTTTCATTTTGAGGAGTTTCATGAGTCATTAAATCAGCCAGCAGTGCACACAAAATAGAATGCCAAGTAAGACAGAGTTATTTAAAAAAGATATAGGTTTGCTAATAACAAGAATAACAACAGAAATTACTAAATTACTACAAATGTTAATTTTTACTACCCCATCTTAACCTTATGCTATTAAATCCTTTCCTATACACTGTACAGTCACTTACCCATGCCAACATGTGATGTGGTACTTCTGATTGTTGTCTCATTTATATTCTGCCCTGTACTAAACTGTAGTAACTTACAACTCTTTACCTAACAATGAAAAAGTTTTAACACAAATATAGAAATACTTTGAAACAACCTCAGAATATTTTTAATTCCTTAGAAAACTGTGCAATGTCTGTATAATGTACTTCAATTTATTAGCAGTTTGATGTAATATAAATACAAACTGCTTAGATTAATGTAAAGCCTAGCTGCTGGCAGCATAATTATCTTTGCAATCAACTTTCATTCTTGTTTAATTTGGGAGAAGTAGTACAACTAATAATAATTTGAATTGCCATACAAAATTTTGGAAGAAAAGGCAAGAGCAAAAATACTTAAGAATACATAGAAATTTCTGTTGAATTAATTATTGTGATTACTTCTTTTCTCACTAATTTTAGCAATATTTGGCATATAATATGGCAAACAGAAGAACCCAGTACTTTGTTTCCCTAATTGCATAAATATTTTAAACATAAATATAAAACATTTAGTTTTTCACATTTAGTGCCTACATATTCAGAACAAAACATTCATAAAACAGTATTAGTGCAAAACACCTCGCTCTCAAAAATGTATCATATACTCTTTTCTATATTTACTAAAATAAAGTGTGTACTATACTATTATTATATGTATTACTTATTGATGAAGTCATTAAAAACTGTGATAATTCTTTTTTTTTTACATGAGTCATTCTTTTATATTAAAAAAATTCAAAGTTTTGTCAAGCATGCCATGATGTGGAAATATAGCATAGATTACCTAGTAGTAATTTGTGCAGAAGGATAAGCATTATTTGGGCTTGGGAAAAACTGTAATAAACACAGATATTCAGCAAAGAGTAAAACTGTTGTTGTACGTAAGGAAGGATGCATTTATACACAGTAACGCAGTCTGAAAGAAGAGGGCGTTAAATAGACCCACAGAAGATCTACTTATATAAATTAGCTTAGGGAAAACATTCTGTATGCAGATGACGACATGGGAGAAAGTGTTGTGTATTTACAGACTGATGCTGAGTCTGGAATTCTGAAAGGGGGATAAATATATATATATATATATATATATATATATATATATATATATATATATAATAAAACATAAAGTAAGTGCATTTTCAAGGGCTTCCAATGAAAAAAATCAACAACAAAAAAAGATAATATGAAGTGTTAGACAGCTAATATGTGTGTCAGACAACTGATTTTAGGTGAATCCATTTATAAAAGATAAATTCCTTTAATCAATTAGAGGGATTTGCACAGATCATAGCCTTCTGAAATCTTCTTTAAAAAAAATACATTTTTTTTTCTTTTAGAAAAATCTTGATTTATCTGGCTGTGACTACTTAATTAGCTGATATATGTCTGAAATATAACTAAATACTTAATGATCACATTCAGCCTGATCAGTGTGGTCTATCTTTAGGCAGGTTAATAACAGCAATCAAAATCTTACAGACTAAAGACAAAAATTATCAATATATTTATTCAATTGTGAAAAAAAACTGATATGTGCTTTATGTATTTTGAACAAAAATAACAGAGGCAGTCTACAACAAATAGTATAGATAGATAGGAGAAGAGCTGAATAAAACAGTCAGTGCTATAGACCTGACATTCCTATATAATCAATCCAGGATTTTGCTTGGGTGGAAAACCGCGCTTTTAAAAGCATGAAAATAAAAAGCCAACCTATTCTGATTTCACAGATTGAATGACCATTCACAACTGTAGTGCATTATTATTTGCAGTGCAAGGAGAGAACTGCTATTGTTTGAAAGGCTCTACATAAGATCAAAGATCCTCACACATTTCCTTTCTTGGTCTTTCTCATCACTGTGGAACTTAACTAAAATAACATCAGAATTGTATTCTAGCTTGTTTGGACTAAATTGTTTTGGAAAAAAGGAAAAGATGTATGGTAATGATTCTATGATTCCCAGACTTTAAGGTCTGTCCTTGATCCAACACCCGTAGTATAAATATACTAACGTTAATATATCTTAATATATCTTGAAATTGAGCTCATCAGTGTCCGTGTTTATACGATACTGAAGTCTAAATACAGAAATCCATTATGGCATTTGCATTTACATAATGCTTTCAGTTCAGTGCATACTCAGTAAATTATAACTGTGCATTTCTATTTTCTATGTAAAAAGCAAGCAAACCATTTCACAGTGAAATACTTTTGGCTAAGAATAATAATAGTAACAATAAAACAAATGAAATAAGGAAACAAACAGTGCAACCTAAAAGAACAAATATTTGCGTTTCTACAAACTACACAATACTATCTGTGAAATCAGAATAATTTACTATTATTTTGTAATTTTCATACTGTATCTATATTCATTATAGGGTTTTATTTTGTTTTATTTTTGCCCACTACTGGATAGCAGTGGCAGACAGCAAAATGGTAGTAATACTGATCTAAATGCCAGCACGTAATAATTTAAATCACATTATCTCCCTTCTTTCCAAAGAGACTATTTTAACAGTGTCTAAATCTTCCCTATGTATCACATAAATCCCTTACATTAATCCACCAGACAGTTATTTTGAACCTGATTTTCTACCCTAGTTTTACAGGTGGCGTATCTCACTACCAAAGATTGCTCAAGACTTCTAGCATTTCAGATAATTTTGCTCTAAGTTTATCACAGTACTCATACTGAGCTGGAAATATTCTATGCATTCTGGTGTTTGTTTCAAAAGCTTATGAGGAATAAACACACTGAGGAGGAGGAAGATATACTTGAAAGCAGTGTTTTGAAACAATGACATTTCTCCAAAAATATAGTAAAAGAATTTATTTGAGGCACAGTTTCCACTAGTAATATAATTTCAAGTTTTAAAATTGAATGACTTGCATTAGCTTAATCCCTTACTATCACTCTTGTCATTATCTGTCACTACTATTGTTAATACATATCACCAAACTATAACTACTGCAGGCAATTGAAATAAATATTTGTTTACCATTCAGGACATAATGTGCACTAGATTTCATTTTCAATTTTTGAATATATATCATATATAATTTATGTCAGAATCTGACTCGATCTTATCTCATTACAACTTGTATTGTCACAGAAATGACTGCTTAATACTTCTTTTAAATTGGATTTATTCAGCAAGTGATCATTTTTGATGGAAACTTAGTCGACAAGAAAAATACTTTGTAAGATAAGACACTAGTCTGAAGAAGATATAATTGTAGGGAATTACCTTTTTTATTATTATTTTTATATATATTTTACTATTTAAGAAGAAAGTATAGAATCATTACAGTAGGAAAAGACCTCTAAAATCACCTGCTCTAACCATGCACCTACCACCAGTATTGCTCACTAAACCATGTTTGTAACTACCATATCTAAACATTTCTTGAACACCTTCAGGGACAGTGACTCCACCACCTTCCTGGGAAATGTATACCAGTCTGCAACCACTATTTTGAGAAAAAAAAATTTCCTCATATTCAATGTGAACCACTCCTGGTACAACTTGAGGACATTCTCTCTAATCCTATTTGCTGTTACAATGGTGAAGAGGCTGACCCCCACCTTGCAACAACCTCCTTTCAGGCAGTTGTAGATAACATGAAACACACCTGTTACAAAACAATAAATATTTTGTGTTCAGGAAACTGAAGTTCAAGTCTCTGATTTCAATTTCAAATGTGCCTTTTATTCAAACAATTTTTTAAAATGAAATCTTAGCCAGCCTTGGACTCCCCTAGCTCAGATATCTTTCAGGAAGTATTAAACAGAAATTAAACTTTGTCAGCCTTCCCTAGGTTTAATTTTCTAATCCTTTCCTGATATGCGTCTAAGCTTCCAATTTGTGTTGAAGAAGGGATCAACTCCTGGAGTTTGTCCACTCTTTATTTTTCCTTGTCTACTTCTAAAAGAAAGCAAACACAGTCATGCTTTCATGACCTGACCATATTCTTGTGGTCCTGAGAAAGCTACTCTGGAACCCATTAAATTTCCACTTCAAGTGTAGGGATTAAGCACGATTACTTCCATTCTAATACACAGTGTTTCTATGACAAAGTAAACTGTTTATAAAGTTTTAAAATTATTATTATTTTAAATTTGATAGCAACAAAATCTATAAAAATGATCATGGAAAAGGTTCTAAAATGTCTAGGTTTAAACAAATTTGTAAATACTTTTTTTATACCTTGGAGATGTAAAGTATAACAGCAAGGTTGATAAAATGCTGGGATTACAAATACTATAATGATAAACTGTTATACCAGATGTGTTTTGCTGTTGCCCCTTGTAAGCAGCTACCATGCTGACTCATCATTCTGGTTGTCTAACTTTCACATCAGAGGGAAAAAAAAAATTCTCAGCATCACACATTATTTGAAGTTCTTTCCAGAATGAATGTGCTATATTGCACTAAGAATCTGTTAGAAGACTGAAGGAACAGGAAATAAAGATTCACTGGAAAGTTTTACTTTGTCAACATCTTGTGTCTTTTTGGCAATGCATATAGGAAAATAAGGTAAGAACGCACTTCAGTCTTGGCATATCAGTAATTTGAAGATCCATCTTTCATGACACTTACAGAAAGGAGTCTCTTGTAAAACATTCAAATATGTTCTCTTCACTTGAACTTTTAGAAATATGTCGATGTATAAATGTACAAACATTACTGGAGACTAGATGGCACTTCAGCCAGACCAAGTCAGGCAGAATTTCTTTGCCCATCAACTGTCAAACTGCATTTCAGAAAGATGATGGTCACTGTCAAACTCATCCTCCCAATTTTGACCAAAGATTAGACAATAGAAGACAGTTAACACTATCTAATAGCTTGATGCTCACCATGTTCCTCACAGATCAATGAGATTAAGGAAGACTACCTATTTCAAGGCACAATTAAACTACTGCCATACAGTTATGCATATACTGCTACATACTGCATGTACGTACTACATATTGCTAGTCATGTCAA
The DNA here is from genome assembly GCA_036925125.1 of Oreortyx pictus. Classification (NCBI taxonomy): domain Eukaryota; kingdom Metazoa; phylum Chordata; class Aves; order Galliformes; family Odontophoridae; genus Oreortyx; species Oreortyx pictus. Next base: position 74,843,932 of record JAUPFR010000001.1, on the reverse strand, counting down.
TAAAAATCTCTCTTTCACTCAATTTCTGCTAGTTATCAAACTTACTTTTTTATTTTAGCTTTTCAAGTTTAAACTGGTAAGCCAGTTGTGCTATATGCTGTAGTCTCTGTAACATTCAGCTCTGTAATACAGATTTGTTTCTAACTACTGCTACCTTTTCATTATTTATTTATTTATTTTAAGTATTCTCTTAAGTTTTTTCCTCTGGAAAGGATCATTGGAATTTTTTGGTAGACCTTGTAATATTACCACTCTCCTTAGTCTGCTTCCTTCCCCTCTACTTCCCTTTCAAAATGCAGAATATCCCCAAATGGGCTGCATATTCATGATCAATTGCATGGCTCTGTACTAATAAGCCCTAATTTTATTATTACTGAAATAGAGTTAGTGAACACATTTTCCAAAGATGACAACAGAAAAAAAGTCTGCTAACAACGGCAGACTGTCAAGTATGTGAGGAAGATCAGATAGGTTATATTCTTTACCTGCCAATCAGGGTTTTCATGTTATGATGGTCTGCAAAACACTTCAACCAATGAACAGGTGTCACTCCTATTTTTTCAAGAACTATAAAGAAGTGCACCACACAGTGCATTATCATATCCGTATTTTTGGGGCAATTTTAACATTAGTGTGCTAAGTTACTATATCTGGCTTTCCTGAGAAATAAGCACAGTATTATCACAGAAATGCTGGCTGAAAGGGATTGGAGGAGGGTCACCTCGTCCAATTTGCTCAGAGCGAGACTACTGCCAACTACTGTCAGTGTTAGACGAGGTTTGCCACAGCCTTTATATATTGCTGTTACACATGGTTGTATAGTTGTATAATGCATATAAGGCGCAGTCGTTTCACTAGACAAAGCAGGAAATAACACTTGAGCTATGACCTCATACACCCTTCTTGAAGGGCATCTTGATGTGTTTCTATTTTCCAAATGCCAGGATTTTTAAATAAAAATTATCTGTTAAGATGTGAGGAAGAGGATACTTATGCAAATCTGATTGATCTCTATCGTTGCATTCTGTGGGAGATAACATTAACAAATCAATTCGTATTTTCCCTCATACAATTTCCTGAGTAGTTTGTGAAACTTATAAAATCTGCCTCTGCGGGATGGACCTTGTAGGCAGGAGGTATATCAAATTTAACATCCAAGTCTCTCAGTTTTCAGAGTAACTGCAAAAATAAAACTGATGATTTATTACAAATGACTCCTTGCAACCTGCGGTTTGAAAACTCTTAGTAAATTAAAACTATAAGGATATCCCTTAATCCTTATTCTTGTATTCAACCTAAAGTAATAAATAAAGAAAATGATCACTTTGTTTCAAATAGTTTTCAATATACAAATAAATTAACTTTTATCCACATCAGAATTTGCTTTCACAGCTGGTTTTCTGACTTCTAGCCCTCAATTTGGCTCCTGAACAGAATACTCACTTCCCCAGATTTTTTTATTTAATATTCAACCTCCTTTCCCAACCTCTATCAGAAGTAACTCCTGAAAATCTAGGGTTGGTAAGAACATAAAAGAGTATTTGAATTGTTCATTAAAAGTCTCCTGTGCAATTTTTTTTAGTACCAGGAGACCAGAAAAAAAAATAATAAAAAAAGAACAGTCATACCCTCTTATGTGCACTTGTAGATTCACATATAAAAATAATTGGCAATCTTCATAACTTCAGTTTTCAAAACCATTTGACAACCCTAACAGTATACAAACAATAATAAAAAGGTTTTATTTGTAAGTACTTCACTTATATAACTTCAAAATTCTCTGTCTAGATGGATCAAAGTGGACAGATTAATGAGACATGCTGAAATGCTTATGACAATATTAATAATGATATTTTTATATTTAAATGTGTATTTAAAGTATATTTAAATATGTTCCATATGCAAAGGACAATGTGCAATAGCTATTTTTTAAAAATCTCTTACAATATTTCAACGAAAAAGACTTTCACATTTAGATTTCAAAATGAAATACAAAAAAATCTTAATATTAAACATACATTCTTAGAGGTATCACTCATGAATAGCAAAAGAATGATGTATGTGAGATTATTGATTCACATAGTTACCAAGTCTCCCTTGCAATAATATGAATATATAAAAGTAAAATACATACATAAAGATATTATCTAATCAAATTACTGAATTGTAATTTTCACTATTGATGAAATACATGAACTTCTGTGCTTTTCTTTAATGTAATTTCTTAGGTCTTCCTTTCCATCAGTAATTACTAATAATAAATAATTACTAATAATAAATATTACTAATATTGAGCAATAATACATCATGTTACTCTATCCTATAGGAAATTTATTATGTAACTTGTCATCCTCTTCCAGATAACAAAGAGACTGCCAAAAGAGAATATGTTCCTTAATTATTTTGATAGGTTTATTTTCTCTTTTAGGAGTTAAAAAACAATCAACAATTTAAAAAATAATAATTTTCACGATATAGTCATTACTCTTTATTTTTTTAACCATAAATCATAAAATGAAAAAAAAAAAGACCAATTTATTCAGATTCAAGATCTGAGGAGCTTCAAAAATTGTGAAGTAAAGAAAAAATCTCTGGTTTTATATATACCTTCTTTCAGAATTATTTTTCATTGACAATCTTTGTTTTTGTTTTAATATATCTATTTAATAAGCATAATGGCTACAGTACTTCTGCTTTGCTTCTCCAAAATATGTGAGCTCAAATTCATTAATTCCAAAGGGACTGTGGTCTCCATTGTGATATTGAATATGCTGGCCCTTAATCAACTGAAAGAACTGTAGGGGCACTTAAGTCAGTTTGAGGGCTAGAAAGGAAAGTCATACATTATTCAGAGATGTCTAGAACTTGAGGGTATGGAAGATGGACAATTAAAAAAGACTTTGGTTCTGACATGGATGCAATAACTTCAGAGAGGATGAAAAGTGTGGAATAAATGTGATGGAAACTGAAGATCTCTATTTATCGATCCAAACCACTGTAGTACAAGTTTCCTATATTAGTGAGCTACCAGATAATATTGATCTGAAGATGCAAATGACCTGAGTGATTGTAAACTCATGACCTGAAGGTCACAGACCATATATTCCACTTTGAGTTCTCTAAGACAGCAATTTGGCTTTGGGAATTGTTTTTTTTCTAAATAGATAAAAGCATAATGATCTCCACACATCACAAACAGGGGCTCCACAATATTTGTAAAAATATTGCATTTTAACAACTTTTGTTTTTGATAAAAAGAAAATTAAAATATAGCAAAAAAAAAAAAGACTATTTAACATAATTATTATTTTCTCGTGTGAATTGTGACGACGCAAGTTGAGAAGAATTCGCAAAATCACCAGATACATTCCAATGATTTTTCATTGTACAATTACTTATAAATACATAAAATTTTTAAAGGGAGATAATAACAAAAAAAATATTATATTATTAATAGCAGTCTCAATTAAAAGTATCTTGAGGAATCATTATTTGGTTGGCTCAAATATACACTTTTACTTAACTCTAAGAAGAATTTATTGAAGAGTGGTGGTCACCCTCCACTCCTCTTCCATTATCTCACCAACATCTGTTTCTGACATTTTGGGGCAACATAATGAAATAGGAAGCATTACTTTTGGAGCAGCTTCATATGCATGTGAGTGCATGTGTGCATTTATATGTATATATAAAAAGAATGTATGTATATATATATAATTAGTAAGTGTGTATTTGGATCACAAAAAATGTCTCTTTCTTTCCGTGACATTCTCAGCACACATTTCCATTGGCCAGACCTCCTCGTAAAACTTTATATAAATATATAAATAAGTTTTACTGTAACAGTTCTATGGAAACAATGAACTATATATTACTGACTCATTGGTTGTCATATAATGTAGGAATTTATTTGTGTAAATAATGAATTCTGTGAACTGCATCCAGTTCTGGGCTCCCCAGTTCAAAAAAGATAAAGATCTTCTAGAAGGAGTCCAGCAGAGGGCCACAAAGATGCTCCAGGCCTGGAGCATCTCCCATATGAAAAAAGGCTGAGTAACCTGGATCTGTTCAGCCTAGGGAAAAGAAGACTGAGGGAGGATCAGATAAATATTTATAAATAACTAAAGGGAGATGGGAGGAAAATGGATGAGGTTCTTCTTGGTGATGTGTAGCAATAGGATGAGTAGTAATGGCCAAAACTTGAACATAGGAAGTTCAAAGAAAGAATTTCTTTGTGCTAAGAGGAACAGGATGCCCAGAGAGGTCGCGGAATCTACATCTGTGGAAATACTCAAGAACCATACAGAAGTCTACCCATGTGACCTACTGTGGGGAACCTACTTTAGCAGTGGAGTTGGACTCAATGACCTCTTGAGGTCCCTTAAAACCCCTGCAATTCTCTGATTCTGTGATTCAGAACACCATACTGTTACCTTCCTTCCTTCATTACAGTTCATCATGTTCTCTTCTTGTAGACTCTTCTCCCTTCAATCTTCCCTTTTTTCTTTTCTTTTCTTTTCTTTTCTTTTCTTTTCTTTTCTTTTCTTTTCTTTTCTTTTCTTTTCTTTTCTTTTCTTTTCTTTTCTTTTCTCTTCTCTTCTCTTCTCTTCTCTTCTCTTCTCTTCTCTTCTCTTCTCTTCTCTTCTCTTCTCTTCTCTTCTCTTCTCTTCTCTTCTCTTCTCTTCTCTTCTCTTCTCTTCTCTTCTCTTTTGTGTTTCACTGAAGGGTTAGCTAAGGTTATCATTATCTTGCTGTGATTACACTGAATTAGCATATTGCAGTTGAGCAATTGCTCTGAAAACCCAGTTATTATATTCCTGCATCCAATTCCTTTAATTGGCTAAAATTGCCAGAAATTGACCTATTCAGCCTCCAGAGAGCATTCTGTACTGAAATGACTTAGTCTGCTTTATGTGAAAAATTGATAGTACCAGCTGACCAGAGATCTTGGATCAGGTAGCTTATTTTTACAAGAAACAGGAAAAAAAAAAGTTCCCTTCAAAAGGACACCTGTATGATTAGCAATTAATGACAGATAAATCTGAATAACTTAACCAGACAAATCGTGATGACTTCCAGTGTAATTCACCCTTTTCCTTTGCTCTCATATACTGTCTTATTAATTAATTGTCACTATTACAATTTACAAAACAGTAGAAAAGCAAGTGTTTCCTTGTTGGGGTATGAGTGAAATCCTAACGTAAGATGATCCAAATGTTTCATTGTTATTTTCTGACATGGTTTAGGTGAGAATTGTTCTGATAGTTGTGTATACCTTTGCATTCAGCACACATTTCATTGACAAACCAGTAAACTGTCTTTCATAAAATCATAATTCCTTGTAATGTCTTCAGCCAGCTTTCCAAGAGCATCATTGCTACGGTTACACCAAAGCTCTGGAAATCATTCATTGTCTCTGTAAGTATCTTCTGCTCTGCCTGTGCTTTATAAACACCCAGCACTTTTCCAGTGCACCAAAAACAACTATGAAATAAAACTTAAAGACTCACTGCACCAGTAGCACTTCTTTTTCTGGAGTCATTTCCTTCAGCAATGGGAGCATTTCATAAAAAATCAATAATGCTGCCAGTAAAATAGACCCTCTATAGTAACAGAATATTCCTCTTACAGGACATCTTGCATTAGAAATGAAAATTTGAAGAAAATTTCTTTCTGAAATAAAGTACCTTTACGTGACAAAGTGATGAGCATTTGCAGAGTTCAGCCAAAGCTCAAAAACATTAACGTCCATTAACTAAGTGATGCTAAAATTAGAACTTGCTACACCTTCCCAGTTCATGGAAGATTTTTCATGAAATTGAGTCTCACATATATATGGAACATATCCCTGAATTCATTTCAAAGTTAAAATCTTTCTATAACTGCTCACATACAGAAAATAATGTAACCATTGTTTAAACATTTAACCATGGTTTTACAACAGAGCAACAGAGGCTACAGCAAGAGAATATACATTCCTTTGGTCATTATTAATGAAAGGTCAAATCTAGTTCATGTCAGATTTCCTGCCTGAGTGGGATATGCTTCTCCATTTATTGTCGGTCCAGTATAATGTGTTTGTTTAAATGATATACTTCAAAGTGTTTCTTACAAGGAAAAAGACATGATATTTCATTATATGGAGGAGTCTAGTTCAGAAAACATTTGTGGTATTAAATACATCACTGCCTCCCTATTATCTTTAAGCAGAAGGATTAAAGCAGAAGAAATATATATTTTTTTCTGAGCCTTATCTGCAGGTTCACAGGAAGAGAACTATGGCAGACTTAATTATATTCACAATGAACTCAGAGAAATGAGGTTTAAGAGGTGAAATTTTCTTTAAAACAATTACTCATATCTCCATATGTTAATTCATACACAGATGCTGAATGGTAGAATGGGAATTTCTAAAATACCTATCAACAGTATTTGAGTGTTAATGAGCTTTCTGAATACTTGTCATAAGGAGTCATGTACTCAGAAATTTGATAAAGTGACAGAGAGAGAGACCCATTCAGACAGTGAACCTCCTAACTATATTCAAAGCATGACATTTTCCTCTATGATATATCCAAATTACAATCTGATACCAAATGTCATCAGCAACATGCATAAAGGTCATTAGCTTGTTAGTACTGTATTCTATACCTGTGCAATATAGGATGCTATAATTTGCATTACATGCCACAAGAAGGCTGCTTTTTTTTTTTTTTTTCCCTAATGCCTTATATGAAATGGTACATAACAATAAAATATTTAAAGAGATGGTAAGTACCCCTTTGGCACTATAAGTCTGATCACACTGGAAAGGACTTGTATGACTAATATTAGAGCATTTGGCCACACCCAATGCAAACTCATAGGATTATGAATTCACCCATAGCTGAGAGCACCTTCATCTATCCATGTTCAAATGGACTTGTATGACCATCCTCAAGGAGTTTGGCTGTGCACAATAAGAACTCTCACAACTAGCTTACAGAATAGTGCTCTTTAGTGGAGCAACAGATTACAGATTCTTTTGAATAGCTGGTGATAAATGCACTGTCTACAGAGCACATATGAATATCCATAATGTGAAGAATATGACTGACTGCAAATGCATTAAACCACGGAATAACTGTCCATTTCTAAATTTCCGAGAGAAGCACTCAGTATAACTGAGTGTGTGAATCTTACCCAATTAGCTTCCCTATGAGAGGAGAAGAGAGGCTCAACCTGTTGTCTAGTCCTGGAAGTCAGCGGTATCTTCCTGACTTGTCTGTGAAGGAATCTTCCCCAAAGTTCCTCTTTAAGCCATTTTTGTATCATTTTCTTACTGTAAGGTGGAGTTTGAGTGACTAATTATACCTATCTTTACAATAATTGGTACAACAGAAAATTGAAAAGCTGTGTCACACTCCAGGTGACTTCTTACAGTCTAACAGTTCCATAGTATCACCTAGTTTCCATCACTGCAATCTATCTTAGCATTGAACTTCACTGTGGAGTTTTACACCTCACCCCACCCTGGAATCTTATATCTAAAACCCTCTTAGAATCAGCATATCAAGTTCCTCTAAGGGTCTAAGGTTTTCACGTCTAATATTGCTTAGGGACTTACATAGGAGTCAAAGAACAGACTTCTTGCATATTCATCACATTCTATCCCAGGTTTCTCCAATGCTCTCCTTCTTCAAAGAAGGGAATATTGCAATAAGTTTTTTTCAATAATTACTCCACATAATCCACCCCATGACTACAGTCACTCAAGCTTCTCAGTATTTAGAAGGAATTGGGGAGATTACATGCAGCCTTGTTATGAGAATTAGAGCTCAAGGGTCTCTCAGGCTGCTTGCTGTTTATGTGGTGTAGGTAACTGGATCATAGTAATAGTATTCAACAAGACAGCGTAATCAATCCTAAACAAGGCGTTGGGCATAAAAGCCACGCTTAAGGAGGAGCAAGGGGGACGGGCAAGGGGGAAGACACTGTCACAAGAGAGTAGTACATGAGTACTTAGAAGTAGAAAAGAGAATGAGAGTAATAGTCCTCTGTATTCAAATTAAACATTTGTTCCTATTTTCTTCACTTAATTGGTATTTAGTGTTGTCTAACATTGCATAGCAGCATATACATGTAGGTCATTCTGAAAGTAGTGCCTCCTATTTATGTCCATGGAAATTACAACAGACACAAAAAGTACCACCATCCACCCCTGACATCATGAGCCAACATAATCAAATAGAAGGCATTACTTTCAGAGCTACCCACATATATTCTTATCACATTTGAAGACCAGGTCTAATAATTCTTTATCGCTGACAAACTAGCATCTTCCTTCAAATCAAGTAATCCCTTCACTCTGGTTGACAGCACAAAATCTGTTCCAGGCATTTTCTTTCTAATACCATAAATGGGATAGTGTTGAACTTGCATACTTATGCTTCATATGAAAGTGAATAACACTTATAAATCTTGCTGAAATAAAGTGATGCTAAAAAAGCTTAAATTTAACCTTAAGAAAAGTGAAAATTAATGCACGTATTTTCACATTTTTGTTCAGATTAAAGATGTTTACAAAAGAACTGAAAGTGTCTGATTCTTTGTGTCCTTAGCTGTACTTTTTTTTTTTTTTTTTAAACAAAATAGCAGTTTAGAAGTTTATTTCTTAAATAACCAATTTCATCCCAAAATGAAATGGGCTTCTAATATTCAATTCAGTATAAGCAACTGTTTCAGTAAGTATAGACTGCTGGTGAAGTTAGGCTTCTCAATAACTTTGGGGATCTGAAACACTGTGACCATGAACAAAGAAAACTAAGTGAGGTTCACGGTATCAATCAGAGGCGGTTATTTCTGGTGAATTACAAAAAAAAAAAATAATAATAATTAAAATGTCGATATGGATTTTAATAAGTACTGCTGTTTTTTCCAGTGAAGTCAGTACACTTCCTTTACGGACTCTATTGTGAACTGTTATGGAGAAACTCAAGCTGAAACATGGGAGGAAGCACGCAGGCAAATTTCAGAGCAGATTTCCTGGCTCAAACTACATTCTGAATTTTCTCTCAACTAATCTTCATGAGAATTACACAGCTTCAACTGGCTTGAAGACACAGAGTACTTTTCCTCACTAACGTTCTCTACATTCATCCCTGAAAATCAGGGATGAATCAGTTGATTTATACATTCTATCTGCTAGTATGATTTAATTTTATCTTGCATGGAAAATGCATTTTGTCTGACACCTGTCTTGGTACACAGATGTCCTTGATACCTGCAGTATTGTTAAGGTTATACTCATTAAAATACCTGTTTCATCAACTCAAACTCGAATAATTTTGCTGCTCTAACTGGGATACAGTTAAGGTATGCCTCTCAAATCATGGAATGTAATTGAAACACTGCCAGAGAGGAGAGGTATTAACTATTCTACTTGCTACTCTAAATCTCTTTGAAATGCTCAGAAAACCAATTAATCTGAAAAAGATTAAACTATGTATCATAAATATCTGATAAGCAATATTTCAGTTTTTATTTAGCATTAGTTTGTAATACAAGTAACTAATTGCTTTAATAAGTGTGAACAAATGTACATCCAGAGAGATAGGAGAGGGAAAGGGAAGAAAAGAGTGAAAAATCATTTCCTTCTCTTCTAAAATATAGCATTTTTTGGAATAAAATGAAATAATTAATAACAGTTCATAGAATAGCACAAAGCCAGAAGTGAGTATGACAGCAAATTGAAACGGGATAATTACATTCAGCAGATTGCAATTACACATACTGGAATCCATTCAGAACAGGGGGGCCAACCAAACAGCACAGTTAGTCTGAAAGCTGACTGCAAAGAGCAAGTGCTCAATGTGGCTATTCTGAGTGCTGGTCTTCATCTCAGTAGTTATTTACTCAGGAACTCAGTGACAGACCTGTAAAAGCTTGGCCAACGGAGCTCAGTGATAGACCCATGACAGCCTGGCCAATGAAGCCCATCACCAGGACACTGCAGTATAAAAGAGACTGTCAGCTTCCATCAGGCCTTGATAAAACCTCATCTCTTTCTCATTTTTTTTCAGTTCCATACTTCCTTTCTGTGCATTGTCTGGCTAAATGATAGCTGTCACAATTAAAATGTGCTTCAGCAACTAAACATTCCAGCTGATGGATAATTTCATTCCAGCTACAAAACACTGTCTCTCACATGACTTTCTCTTGTTCCTACTGGTATCACCAAAGTTCAGTGTGTTGTTATATTTGGACCCAATTTAAATCTGATATTTTTAGAATGCAGCTGTCAGTCATTTATTGTTTGTTAAGGAATTCAAATCTTATTTGCCCTTTGTATGGCTACCTAATGACCACAGAGTACTCATGAACTAAAGAAATGAAGATTAGATATAATTTAAAATCACTTGCTTTTCTATCTCCATTTATGTATATTTTCAACCTGATGCAGCAGAAATTCATTAAATGAATTTTTAAGAAAAACGTGAAGAAAGAAGCATGACAGCAGGATTCTTGGACTGGCACTTCTCACCCACATCTATTCATTTTGTCTCTTTTTTCTTTCATTAACAGATGTTCAAAGATTCACAGAACAATCAGGATAGGAATGCACATCTGCAGGTTTTGTAGTCCAAGTCTCTGTCCGTGCTAGGGAAGCCTATGAATGATCAAAGATATACATAGATTTCCTGTGTTTCAGTTTGTGTTCATTGCTGCTTCTCCTGTCATTGGGTACCACTGGGAAAAGTTTACCTCTAATGGTCTTCCACCATCAAGCAATTATACATAGAGACTTAATCCCCTTAAGCCTTCTCTCCTCCAGGCTGAGCAGTCCCAGCTCTCTAAAGCCTCTTGTTACGTGACAGGTGCTGCAGAAGGTGCTTCCCTTGGCACACTGCAGTAAGTTCATGCACACCTTGTATCAGCAAGCCTAGCACTGGTTTTATTTTCTAAGATTAAGAAGTAAGGTTGCTCCTTTACAATCACCTGAGAACAGACTGCAACTGAATGTTACAGTCTGGAAACAGCAACAACAGACCTATAACAATTAAATTCCTTTGCAATGTCAATAAAAACATCAGAATATTTTACTAAAGCATAAACATTCTGTATACAACTAAGTTCCAAGCATTTCAATTTTTAATATACATGATTACTCATTCTGTTGTGAATCTGCCTTAATTTTGTAACTTTCTTTCACTCTTTAATGAAAAGATACTGTTCGTTCTGATAATTTTATACATATCACTACATATGTAATAAGTTATTCAAACTTCTCTGCTCAGTTTTTCTATGCAAAATGACTTCATAAAGGAAAGGACTTCTATGATATTTGGTCCCAAGATATAATAGTCTGTGACAGTTTTATGAATTTTCTTCCTTTTTTTTTTTGCTGAGATAAAAGAATATTTTTAATGATCAATTAATAGGATTGTCACCACAAAATATATTCATGAGATGGTACCTGAGGGTTTATTAATGTGTCAAGATATTTCATTTACCAGGTAACACATAAGATCAAAAAAGTACCTGCATAATTTTCTGCTCTAAGTCCCAATATTTGTTTTGCCTTTAATCACAGATGTTTCAGTGTTTCTAGAAAAACAAATAGAATTTGGGAGCAATGATAAAAGTAAAGGGATAGAAATGATTTTTATAAAGTAGAACTACTGATGTGTTCTGAAGTATGTAAGAACAATGTACATAAAATCATATCTCTTTCCACCATGTTTCTTCAGAAAAAACTGGCAAAGATAATTATGATGAGAACTGTACAGTGTCCATAAGGAAGTAAGTATTTAATTAAATAAAAGATGGGAAGCCTTTCTTTCTATTCCAGGACAGAAGTGGGAGACACCATTTTCTTTGTGAAATCACAGGAGAGGTTAGACTGTGCACTGCCCTATGTGAATATATGGTAATGTATTTATGGAAAGATGAAGCACTGTAAACCTATAGTTACAATGTCCATTTCAAGCCCCTCCTAACATCATTATTGGCATGACAAAGTGCAAGAAAAGATGTGTCTGAAATCCAATGAAGGATTTCAGACACTTCCAGTCATCAGCCTAAAAGTGAGGCGCGGCAGACTGAATAGACTCAGTGTGAGGGGGTTAAGTGAGGAAGCTGAAAACAAAGGCAGGATTAAAAAAAGGGGGGGGGGGGTGCAGGGAGACTTTGATGAGTTTGTAAGCGGCATCATACTTAGGTATTAGGAATTTTGCTGCAAAATATATCCATAACAATTGTACAAAATTACTTGATTAAAGTAAAAGGTATTTTACATGGCAAATTCAAGAAGGATGATTGAAGAATTATGAAATGTTCCAGTATGCCATAAGATCAGTTAAAAATATGGAGGAGTGCTCTGAGTAGATTTCAGCTCTGCTGTATTTTTTGACTATTTGGGAACCATTGCTAGTATTTATTGAGTTACTGTAACAATTACAGAACCTTCCTGGAGACATCATGCCCTCTGTAACAACAGAAATGGAGTTATGTTACTCTGTTTAAACATGAATACCTTTTGCTTCAGACAGTTCTAAAAGAGCTTCAAAAATGATCACAACTTCCATCTAAAAATGCCAATACAAATCATGTTCTTAAGCAAGTATTACATTGGACGCATTTAGTATTACTGGTATACATTCTACTGGACTCCCTGTTATGTTCTCTGAAAATAACATTCAATGTATTTGGTATTGCAAATTTAATGATATTTTCATTCACCTGCTAATTAATATTTGTCATAATAAGTTAGCAAATATATAAACTGTTATCATAATTATAAATCAATTACTAGAAAAAGTATTTAAAATATGTTTAAATAGTACTAACATAATGGCAATACTTCATAACTCATTGCACTTCAACTTAAATTTTAATTTCATAATTTCATTTGATTAATTAATGAGAGCAGGGAATTTTTAGTACTGGAGCTTAAAGTGAAATGTAGTGTGCACTGAGCAGAATAAAAAAATATCTCTTGAGCCCTATTTTCTTGTCTTTCATACCAGAAAATGCTGTTCAGCACCAAAAGTACTGCTCTTCCAATTTTTTCCCATTTGATACTGATTACTTTGAAACTCTTTCCTGAGAACAGCATTGATAACTCAGATTGTTTTTCAGATTTGGACATTCATTAATATGAATCATTTCCTTTGAGAAACTACCTGATTACTTGGCTGTCCTATTTCTGGGTTGGCAACAACAAGGAAGGAAGGAATACATGAAAGAAGGAGTATTATGTGAGATACTGATGCTTTATGAGAGGGTTATTATATCTTAAATCCAGTATATGTGATAGGGAACACTGTCATTTAGTATTTATATTGCGGAATGCAAAAGAGACCTCAAAAAATATATATTTAAAGGACAATCTAAAAAGATATACTGCTTGACAAATAGAAGAAAAGTACTTGTGCCCTTTTTGTAAAGAGAGATGAAGGTACAAAGAAGGTAAATGTCAAAACAAAAACCTATTAGAAATTTTGAGAACACCTAAATTTCAGCCACAGGTCTGCTCTCTCTGAGTTTTACTCATTTGAAAATGACTGATAATTTCTGCTTACCCTGAATGGATATAATTTCACTAATTGTAGCCATGTAAATTGTACATGGCCTCCCCAAACATAGGTAAGAGAGAAATGAACCCTTTATTCTTGATGTTCAGCAATGTACATTAGAATATAAAGTCACACTCAATACTTACTAAAAAATACTAAATTTCCTCTGAATTGCTTGTATTAATCATAAATACCAACTTTAAACTGACATGCATGTCCTAATCTTTGAGCAGTAAAATAGACCTTTCAAGATATTTGCCTAGAGAGAATAGGTATTTATAGTCTTATGTATTATGTACATTCTTATTTTATCTTATCCTAAATACGATAGAGGAATCTCTGAGGATAAGAAGAAAGAAAAAGCTAAAAAAAAAGGTTTTACAATTTTCTGGATGAATTATTTAGACCTACAGAAATAGATCAGAATCTTAGTTACTAAATTTTATAGTAAATAAAGAAAATAAAGATACTAAAGGATTAAGGCAACATAAACATATAGAAAAGCAAAGAAGTTACAGGCTATGGAAGAACTGTCAAATCTCAAGTAACGTGTTGACCTTATTCCAAAAATAATTGTCTAAAATTCTTATACCTGAATGTCTTCTTACAAACATAAAATCTTACCACTCCCTTCAACTTGAGAAAACACGTTCATATAAAGAATATGTAGATAACCTGGGACTTTACACTCCGAAAAATCTGATGGCAGTTATGAGAGAGAGCTATAAAATCATGAGTGGACAGAAAAACTGCAAAGGATTACTAAAAGCTAGCTTTTGTGATATAAGGACTGAAAAACATCAAAAAAAACCTGACAACTCTAGTGTGAGTATTGTATAGACTATATAAATACTGTTGTGTTTTTTTTCTCTCTTTCTTACAGCTAAACCTTATCTAAAGTTTCAATTAGTACCCTGCTAGTGATCCTATGGTTTTAAATATATTATAAGGTAGTAATTAATTCCAATGCTTACATGTAAGCAGCTAACCATTAGTCACACTAGTGAGTTTCTGTTTGCCAGACCATTGTCCTGTTATGCAAAATTGATTTTTCCTTCATAAAATATGCAACAGATATATGCTTATCTGAGAGACAATACTTTCAATTCATTTTCACAGATGAAACACTGCACTGACTTACATCACTTACTAAGAAAAGAACCGTTACTTCTCAGGCACTGTGAAATAGTATTAAGTAAGAAACATTTGTCAAATAATCTTCGATGCCATTCTATTTTGTACTATTTTGCCATTGCACGTGTAACTTTTTTGAGTATACAAGTAACGTTCTACACAAAAACTCATGTCCTCTCTTTTCCCCCTCTATTGGCCACTACCAGTACTATAACACCTACACTTCAAACAAAGCAGTTAGAAAATATATTGCTTTGAAAAATTACTATGTAGGGTTCAGCTTTTTTGTTTAAAACTACAGTCATACTGGTCACATAATGATTAGTAAGAATACTAAAGTCACAATGAGTTATAATATAAACAAAGAAAAGAAACCAAAGTAAAATCAAAAAATAAACAAACTTTCATGAAGTTTCAGTGGTAATAAGCATTTTTTTGGAAATGCTTATTAGGAAAACCTTAACGTTTCAATGGTTCTATGAACCATATCATTTATTCTTACTTCCTTGTATCTGTATATGTTCATATCTATGCAAGTGTTTATGAATCTTACACCAACAAATCAAACATTCTAAACAGATACTGTATTACAATGGAAGCAATAGACAGGAGCTTTCTTGATTAGCCTGGACAGTTTAAGGTTTGGAGACATTTCTTTTTTTTTTTTTTTTTTCCTGTAGTTTCATATATGTTCATATCTATGCAAGTGTTTATGAATCTTAGACCAACAAATCAAACATTCTAAACAGATACTGTATTACAATGGAAGCAATAGACAGGAGCTTTCTTGATTAGACTGGACAGTTTAAGGTTTGGAGACATTTCTTTCTTTTTTTTTTTTTTTCTGTAGTTTCACTGCTAATGAATTCAAGCACTCAAAACTTATAAAAAGGATGAAACCTTTCATAAGCAAGAGAAGCACTTTCAATTTCCTAGTTATGTGCAGCAGATACAAGAGAATGACAAAAAGACACCAATTTTTTGTTTATAAATTAGGCAACTTGTCTCATTCTGATTCCTGTCTGAGAACTCTACATCACAAAAAAAAAAAAAAGAAATAAAAAAAAGCCACTGCAGCCAGCACTAATTGGCACCCTCACTGGTAATCTCAGCAAAGAAGATAGACTTGAATAGCTTTGGCTGAGATAACAGCCTCACTATTAGAAAGGGTACCAAATGTACATTAGTCATTTATCATATAACCAAGGAGGGATGGAGAAAACTTTTCTGCTTCTTAGATTTGTAGATACATAAGGTACTTTAGTTCACAGTATGGTGACCATTAACTATTCAGGATGAATTACTTCATTTGAAATAAATGGGCTGTTTTCTAAGCATTTTTCATCAATTTGTCTGCAGCTCTTTCAGAAATGGAAAAGGAATGTTTGAATGCCTAATTCAGATATGTATTAAAATTTTGTCTAGGTTCAAAGCCTATCAATCACTCAGAATGAAGGAAAATAGTTGCACAATTCCCCTATGTCACTGCAAGCAGTATTTTACAGCAGTTGTGAAATCACTGTTAAGGAAACTATATTTTATTTTCTAAACTGCTGAAATTTTTAACTCTTTTACTCAATTTTTAGGGTTTTTTTTTTAATTGCTGCTTGTAGGGTAGATATAAATATTAGTATTCAGAAAGATTGTTTTACTTTGAACAAACAAACAGGATAGCTGCCAGCATCACCCTATCCTGCTCATCCCAAAAAGTGAAGGGAAGGCAGAATCTGTGAACTCTGCTGCTAGTGTTCTGCCCACATCTAAAGCAATTGCCTTTGAATTCATATCTGCCTTGAATTTCAGCTGCTTCTATCTAATCAATGCTACTGGAAAACAGAACGCTGAGCTGGGACAGACATGGAACCTTTCCAGAAAGGTCAACTGTAATATTCCTATGCTGCACCCCATCTTCCTCTTTGCAGGTTCTCAGGCTACCCACAGCCCTGCTCCTCAGAGACAAACTGAAATGTTTTCCAGCAGGATTCACTTGGTAATTCTTTCTCTATCTAAAGATGGTGGTGCTTTTAGATTAGGCAACATGTCAAACTGACAGTGAAAAGAGCACCATATGCAGTTGCCTATGATGGTAAAGCCTTACACCACTGAAACAAGAAGTAAACTTCAAGTATTGGTGTTGGCAGGTAAAAGCAGATTGTTTCAAGCAAGATTTTCTTGCCACCTATAGGATTTTATCAAGACAGGTTGGATGTGACAGTGTTGGGCTAACCATAAACTTCACATTCAATAAATGTAGAATTCTTTTTTTTTTTCTGAAAGCTTTCCTTTACAGATACGGACAAGAAACATTTCTCTGTGTGCTTGTTTTTCCAGTTTTCTTCCAGGGGAAGAAAATTCTTCAGGATATGACTTCAGTCTGTGAATCCAGTTAGATTCATAAATTTACTATGTTCCAAACAGCGTCTGGACATCCACTAACATAGCATTCACCTTGAATGGCTTAGAGCTATACCACTTTTTAAGTTAAGCCAACTATTTCAGAAAAATATTTTGAATTAATACCATTTTTATCTTAACTGATGCTTGAATACAAGAGGAAAGAGATGAATAACTATGGGGTAGTTGATTACAGCTTAATTTACTCAGTAGGTTTTACCTGAATACTAATGGACGCTAAAGTTCCTACTTTGATATCATACTTCATGGAAAGCTTTCATTAGCTCCTCAATGACCCCCAGACCATTTCTAGTACTACATTCTCTTCCACTCATGTGACAGCAAGAAGGTTGGACAAATTGCCCTTCTGCTTTCTGAAGTTGCCAAAGGGATAGCATTAAAAAAAATACCTTTGTCTCTGCCCTTAGTGCTATTTCATTAAAGATGAAACATGAAAAAAAAGGTTATAAAAATTCTACTACTTGTTTAGTTATCAAATTGCTTCATACTCTATTTACATGTCCTGAACCTTGCTATCTAACCCATATAAGAATGCCTTGCAGAAGTACCAGACATATGCAAACAAGTTCTAAAGGTCAGTCAAGGTTATTTAAAATAAATGTTATCTCTAGTTGCAAAAATACTACCTTACTTCAACTAAAGAAAATGAAAAAAAAACTTCTTCTTTTGCCTTGCTAAACTATTGGACTTCTTTTTTCTGTGAGAGAGTGGGATAATAAAAGGATAACAGGCTGTGACAAGCTTTTTGTTTAATAGAGTCACACTAAACATGACTTTTATCTCTAAAAAATAATCACAGCTCTGGTATTATTTATATACTTAGATAACAATATTAATTAACATTTGTATATAACATGCATGGATATTTCTTAAATAGGTAGCCATTCTGTACAAATAGCCAACATAACCTTACGGAAGGGAGAAAATAGGTTAATCTATTTGATAGTATTGCTTGCTTTGCTATAATGACATTTTTAGATTAGAAACTGTGCAAATAAATCAAAATGTTATAGTACATTATATAGCAGTAGTTACAAATAGAATTTGAAACCCCTCAGTTATTATATTACTTCAACTATGAAGACAATTAGATCATAAAGACAATGATTATAAATCTTAATAAAATGTGAAAAAGCTGCATAATGTAGTTGAAATATTTCATGATGGGAGGGAAAAGCAAAACTCTAAAGGGACAACTTTTCAATGGATTCCATATAAACTGTAAAATGTTAGTGAAAAATAGAATTTGGGTCAAATAATTATTAAATAAGCAAATTATGTCTGCCTCTGTTTCTTGACTAATATGTGGATAAATCCATACCAATTTTGGGCAGTAAACTTAAGCAGAAGTATCATTTCAGTGAGATTTAGGTAGGGTACATTTTTCACTATCTGAATGTATGAATAAATATAGCTGGTAATCATAGCATATGCTTTTCACTTATATAGTTTTCTTTAATGTAATGTCAGTAATTATTTAACTTCTGAAGAACTCCATTGTGCCATGGTCTGCTAGAGCAGGTCTTAGAAGTTACTATTATAGTAGATGTTCATGATGGCAGACACAACTATATTTGCATAACTATCTTCCTCCTTCTGGCCATTGCAGTCTTTGGTGTAAGTACCATCAAGTGAAAACTGGTACATAATCTACTTCCTTAGGGAAATAAATAAATTAGATATATAATAATAAATATATATTTAATATAAATAATATAAATTAGTATATAAACAATCGTCTGATAATGATAGGTCAAGGACAAATGGTTTTAAATTAAAAGATGGGAGATCTATTTCTTAGAAGGACATTTTTCATTTAGAGGGGAGTGAGGCCCTGGCATGGGCTGTCCAGAGAAGCTGTGGGTGCCCCATCCCTGGAGGCACACAAGGCCAGGTTGGATTATGCCCTGGGCAGCCTGAGCTGGTGGGGGTCAGCCCTGCATATGCTTGGGTTCGGGGTGGGTAGGCTTTGAGATCCCTTCCAACCTGAGCCATTCTGTGAATCTATGGCCCTATTATGTACCATTAAAGTCTTTCTGAGAACTTGATTCATGTTAGAAAAAAAGACCTTTGTCTCAAAGAAATACACTGTTCATTCAGTTTCATTTACAATTCTCAGTGATGAATCTTATTTAGTGAAAAGAGTTTGTGCACTACTATAGGCATGAAAACTTGGCATGTGAAACTTACTTAAAACGTCATGTGATTATGCCTTATACTTGAATATGTAAAAAATAATAAAGTGTCCAGTAGCTTAGTGAACACACACATCAATTCCTGTGAAATATTTTAGTGTAATGACTGTAGAATTAATGACTGGATTATTTTTTTTTTATTATTTTTCTTTCCAAAACCCTATATGAACTAAGATAAAATACAAACAGTAAGAACATAAATCCATCTTGATACATTGACTCTATGGCAGACTACTGGCCTAGCTTCTGTTTTAATGTCAGAAATTGCAGAATGCATTTCCTCTTTTTTCCCTGTTCTGTAAATAAAGCTGATCAGTGTCTGACACAATAAACATAAATTTGCACAATGAATAAGCAATTCATATTCTTAGAATTTATCACTATTTCAATTACTTTATCTAGATGTTGTCAACTGCAATAACAAGAATTAAAACAGAAATTAAACTCACTGCATTTTAGCTCTTGAGCAATGACTACCTTATTCCACTTCTTCAATTTATACTTCCATAACATAAAAGAGAAGGACTATAAGCACCTTTCATACATCTGTAACCATTTGCTTATTAAAAATGTCTCAATTCAGATCACAAAATCCTTTTAAAATTCCAAGACTAGATTCATCACTGTTGTAGACTTTAGATAGTCTTTTTAATTAAGTTAATGCAAGTTTTCTGTCCTTTGATACCATGAAGCATACTGCTTAATAAGGAAACCGGGTCAGCTGGCATGTTTTTTAGAATAATACTGTACCACATATTCAAATAATATTTTCAAGTCATGAAAGTCTTTTAATTAGGTCTAGAAGGCTTAAAAGTATCATTTATATCACTTTAATGTGTTTTTCTTTGCTGAATTGAATAACTTTTTCCACAACTATAAATTTAATAAAACAGATAAGGAAAATAGACAAAAACAAAACAAACAGACAAAAAAGCGAAAATTGCATTTAAAGGAAATTATCATGTCTCTTATGGAATTATGAAGTAGCAGTACTCTCAATTTGTGTAAAAAACAACACTTTCTCCAATTTGCATAAACTGCAGCATAAAGTAAGACATTTTCAGTAGTTCATGTTTCCTGTCCCCCCCATGGCATCTGTTTATCTTCATGAGTAGTGTCATGGTTTCATGACAGTAGAGTTTATAAATCATCTTTCCCTTAGCTGTAAGTGCATCTCAGATCTGCTCTGAGATATCATGAGAGTGCTCATGAGCCACATAGGCAAGAAGGGACCTAGAGCCGAACAGTACAGAGTAAAGCTTTTGAAGATGTGAGATACAATCTGCTAACTAGCATTTATAATATATTAATAGAGTAAAGCAGTACAGAGAACATACAAACATTTTGTGAAATCTTCTTGACTTTCCATAAGTCAGAAAAGCTCTTTTAAATGCTTTTCTCCTTCAGTCACTTGAGCCTGTCTTTGTCAGAAAAGTAGCTCCATCTATTTTATTTCAAGTATATGGCTTCTTATTTGTGCACATTTGGGAAAAATAAATGCTATTATTGTCATTATCACATAATTTCAAGTAAGATTTACATTATCCACATTTTTCCAGTGTCTGTTCTTCCCTGAACTCTGTTCCTGCCATTCCATTAATCCTAAGAAACCATCATTCTTTAAACATTACCAAAAAGCAGAGTCTAAATATTGTTAGCTCTAAACAAATGGAAAATGGTTCACCTACACTGATTTTCCTTTTTTCTGAAGGTGCAGAAGTAGCTCTTCAGAAAACTGAATTTGCTCATAAAAATCCAGATTTAAAAATATATATAAAAAAACAACAACCAACCAACAAAAACAAAACCAAACCAACTACATGCAACCCACACAAAAGTGAGCCTATTTCTATTTAAATTTTCTTATCTCAATTCATTTTCTACCCTTTGCAAAGTTATACATTAATGACTTCTTGAATTCTGAATGTGAGCTCAAAAATTCTGAAAACCTAATGGAACTGTTTTGAGGGAAAAAAAAACCTGAAAAATCAAAACAAGATTTCAACAAGGTTTTGCTACCTCATTGAGATAATGATCTTGGTGAGTGAGGGCTCCCTTTGGTTCCACAGAAGCTGTGGTCAGTGTAACCCCCACTGTTGTTTGTGAAGAGGCTGTGAGGCTGCGTAGGAGCTCCCCACTGCCACAACCCATGAAAAGCATCACCAAAAGTGTGCCCAGAGCCACAATATGCTCAGAGCTAGCCTGGATACTTTCAAAGGGCTCACTTGGCAAAGTGAGACAGGCCTGTCTGAGCCATTTGAATCTCTAATTGTGAAAGGTCTGGGGAGGGAGGTGTTAGGAGAGGTCCTGCATAGGATGCCTCAGGGCAGCTGGTGCTTGGGCTTCATCATGGAGCCCAGGCCTGCTGAGAAAGCAGGAGGTGAGAGCCTGTCACATGGTGCCTGGAATAGAACAGAAGCCTGAGGTTCCTGGCAGAAGTGTGCAACAATTAAATGACAGTCTTCTCCCTCCTCAAGTTCCTCACGCACAGGCATTAATGCCAGCTGATATAAAAAAAAAACAAAACAAACAAACAAAAAAACCCACAAACATGCTGTCAGAAGATGCAGTTAAGCAGTGAACAAGCATACTAGTTTAAAATAAATGTACCATTCTGAAACAGTGCATCTAATTTACTTATTAATAAAACATTTATTCTGTTCACTGCTGTTCCCAAATGAAAAACTTGGTTTTCAGGGAGGATTCAAATTATGTGATGTTTAATTTGAGTTCTGTTCAGAATAGTAAAATATGAAAGTTTTCAGTGGTTTTGTAAAAACAAGCATCCCTTTCAAATAATGAACAGAATGGAAAAGGGTATACTCCATGTTACCCATGAAGCACAGTATATTCTAGACAACCAAAATGAATCAAACCAGTAATATTTAAATAAAAAAAAGAGTATGTTTATTTTGCATAGTGCTTGAAGAAATTCATGCTGTGATTCCAATGCAAGAAAACCTAAATACCATGAAAAACAATAATAATAATGTTGTTGTAGACATGATGGCTTAGGCAAAACAAGGTAGAAGTAATGTATTTTATTAAACCAGCTGGTATATTAAGCCCCTGAGGTCTGAAGAAAGCCTTGTATAACCAAAAGCTCTTTTTCAGCTGTACACCTCTGTCTAAAAAAAGATAAAACTTCTACTACAGATTTGTTATCATCTGCTTCAAAAAGCTACCAATAATTTTTGGAGTTGTTTTATAACAACAAAATACTATGTAAAGCCAGCTTGCCATTTCCAAAGGTTATGAACATAACAAGCCTAAAATAGTAAAGCAGGATTCACTTCTGCATTATAATTCTATGTTTGTGTTTGTCACTCAAAGATCCTTTGTTAGTCAAGAGACAGAAGCAGAAATTTGTTTAACAACTCATCTGATATTTTATACATTGACATTAGGAGGCGACAAGTCATGCCCTACAAGTGCTGTAAAGAGCCACCAGTTCATACATACACGGCCATAAATATGAAAGTTTGGTGAGAGGAATCTTACCTGGAGAAAACTCAACAGGTACACTCACCATAAATAAGTCTCCCATTACTTGAATAAAATTATGCTGTGGGGTTGCTGAATCCATAAAGGACTTATTAAAGACTGGGAATGATTCTTGCCATCCTTGTGTCTGGAGAATATGCATCTTGTTTAACATGGGAAGGATGCAGTGAGAAGAGACAGAATGATTTAGAAAGAGAGAAAACTCAAAGGCGTTCTAACTCTCACCTTTCCACTTTATATATATATATAAAAAAGTAGTAAATCCACTGAATTATATCACTCCTCAGACTTGTTTCTATGAAGTTATAGTTCCTATTTTTAAATTAATGCAGTTCTGGATGTGAATATAATACTCCAAATTGAAAAAGAAAAAACTTACTTCAAGAAAATAAAAAATGTCATTTCTGGTTTCAGTTTCTTTCTCATATTCAAGCAATTACCATGTATTATCAACAACCCACAGAAAATATATGCTGCTGAAATTGTATTCTTATATTAAGCTCTCACACAGATAATTGAAACTAAATTATGATATAACTTTGTTTTGTTTATTCTCAATTCTCTTCATATATCATTTATTAATAAAAAAAAAATATTCTTCTGACTGTTTTAAGTTTATTTAAACCTGCACTTTAATAAGCCAATAGGCATATTAGCCACACTGATTCCAATAAATACAGGATCAGTCAATTTATCACTGTGTAAATCACGGTGAACAATAGTTTCATTTGGACATAAAATGCTGAACTTTATTTTAGAGTCAGTATATTAAAACAAAATCTCCTATGCCAAAAAGTGTCAATTAATTGTACTATAAATTTAATATACTGTAATTCAATGTGGTCCTCCATTTTAAAGCTAAATATTGATAAATACTGATTTAGTGCAATTGTGCACAGACTTCTTTTCAGGATATGTACAGATTGTTTTTAAAGATGGAGGCAACTCCAGTTCCATATGTTACCATACTTCTGTACTATAGTTTACTAAAATATCATGCTAGAAGACTCCACTTTATGCATAAATTATCTAACGCTTTCAAAGAAATGCTATGGAAATGGTAAATGCTAGTTTAGGACAATATTGTTGGATTTAACATAATCAAGGGTAAAGTAAAACTAAAATGAAATCTTCTGATTCCATAGCAATAATGTGAAACATTAACACTGAATGTAATTTTAAAGGATATTTAATAAGTATCTTGAGTGTCTTAAAAAGAGATTTATTTAATTTTTGTAAAATCTTAATGAACTAAGGCCTTATAGGACTTTTATGACTTTAGGATTCACCAACACTTAACGTTACACTACATTTTCTTGTCTATGCCTCTCTTTGTAAAATGAGGCTCATCTGACAACTGCATCATACCAAACAGAAACAATGGGAAGCAACACCATGGTAACAACATCTATTTGAAATGCTTGTATTTCAATACTCCGATATGACTAATGATGAAAGGGAAACTGACTCACACAAAAAAATTTCCCTCACAACAAGAAATGGCATTTCCCCCAATTATTCTTAACGAATTTAAAATGGTTTTTTTTTTGAGATATTGTTTTTGTATATTAGTTTTGAACCTTACACACAAAGCCACAAGAAATACAAACATCTGAAACAAAGTAATCCAATGTAAATTTTTTAAAAAGTCACCTGGTTTCTAGTAATGACATAATGGATAGAAGTAAGCAGAAATGGCATCATTTTAGCAATAGTATACGCAGGAACACGCTACACTTGGTAAACAGTAGCTAATTTTAATGAATTATTCATTTTAATCAGCAAATAAGAATAATTTATCAATGAAAGCATGCTAAAAATTCCTCTCTGCTTCCACTGACACTGTATTTTCAACAGGGAGTTGAAACACGACACTAAGGGAACAGAAGTCAGAACTGCATCATCAAATGGTACTGTAGCAACTGTCTAAGCAAATATTACAAAGCTTAGGTATTTTTTCTACTCACTAACACTATGAGATAACTGTAGGTATCAAGGATCATGATACACAAGAACGAGGATGCCTAAAATGTGCATCTTAAGGCTGAATCTCACTTTAATGTACTAGACACAAAACTTTCAACTGTATATTAGAACTTTATAGCAACTGATCTATTTTTATAACATCCAAAAAAAGAGTCACAAGAGGTTGATCTTTTCTCTTCTTCTGAAGATACCCTACCAGGCAGAGAGGAAGTCCTGGGTTATAGTATGGGAATACAAATTAAAAATGTACTTGCATAAGGAAAGTTAGCAATACTAGCCGTATCATGAAGAAATTTTTAGTTTTATAATGACTTGAAAAATATAGCAATAATGAAAAATGCTATAGAAGGTGTATTATGCATGAATTAGCTTTGCTCATAAAGCTTCCTTGTTGCTATCTTCATTTAAGGATGGTTTTGAATAACCCAGTAAAACATTTACAATCAATAACTTAAATGAACATTTATGAAGAATGTTTTAATCAAATGTTCTGATAGTTATTACCAAAATGCACCCAGATGATTAATTTAGAACCTTGTTTTCAGCCACACAAAAACGATTCCACTATGAAAGAAGATCACTCATTTATAATTAAGAACCAAACACCTAACCCACTCTTTATCCATGAATTTGTTAAGCCTAGAGGATTTTATATATTATAAAAATGCTACATCAGTATTTTGAACGTGATGCTTTCGTAACGAATCTATTGTTTGCTTTATATTTTATATAGTCTTTCCACAGAATAATACTGGTAAATAGAATTTCGTTCTGAATATGATCTAGAGTAGAAAAATACATGATGAACAAAAGGAATGAACATCAGCTTTGATAATTATTAGAATCAGCTTGAGCAAAGAGGGGCTTGGTTTATCCAAAATGGCTCATCCCTGTCATTAACTGCAGAAACCCAGCAGTCTGTTCTCAAGCTCCAAATGCTCAGAAAACAACCCTCTTTGTTCTGTAATACACTTCACACTTAGCACCAGCTACAAATAAAGGAGCAAATGCTTGTTACAGCACCTTTTCTGTATCTGAATGCACTGAAGGAGAAAGTGCAGCAGAGATGGAAACAATCGATGCAAGCATTTTGTGGAGAAAAAAAAGTGTGTACATTTTGTTGTACACTCTGAAAATACAGACCACTTTAAGCAGGCTAAAACATTCAGTGTCCCCCATCCTCTTTTTTTTTCCCCACAAAATGTTGTGAATATGTGTGTATATTCTATCAATTATAGTCAAATGTTGAAAGTTTTGAGGCTTGAGGTGGAGTTTCCAGGAGTAAAACTAAATATTTCTTGTCATTTAAAACTTTCTACTATTGTAACAAAGAATAATTCTGTTCGAAAGTAAAAAAGGTGAAGCTTGTGCAATGAATCCCAAATGTTTAGAAATCCTGTAACTGTGAAGCAGACAGATACAACCCTTTCACGTAAAAATCTAGAGAAGAAGAAAGTTGCAATTTGCAAATGGGAAAGAATTAACAGGCATTTGCAAAGCTGTTACCGACATGTAAACCAAATAGGCTAAAATTAGAAAATAATAAATTATCATATAAACTCATACTAAATTTAGTGTTATTTGAACATGCTCTAAATCTAAAATTTTGCTCCTTCCAGAAGAAGATATTTTGAAGATGACTAATCAATGAGCAAAGTCAGTAAGTGATATCTCTGAGAAAAGCCTTTGGGAATAGGAACCTACTCATTAGCTCTGAATCCTTCTGAAAGGTATAAGAATTTCTAACTTTTAATTGAATGAAAAAAAATAATCAGATATTTATAACTAAAAAAGGCATGCATGAATTGAATAAGTAAGG
Organism: Oreortyx pictus; assembly: GCA_036925125.1. Taxonomy (NCBI): domain Eukaryota; kingdom Metazoa; phylum Chordata; class Aves; order Galliformes; family Odontophoridae; genus Oreortyx; species Oreortyx pictus. The sequence goes on along the minus strand of JAUPFR010000001.1, from coordinate 74,817,323 downwards.
CTGATAGAGTCAGTATGCTCTATCATGTTCATCCAGAGAAATGTGTGATATTGCAGTGAGAAACATCTCTCTCTTAGACTCAGACCAGACATCATTTGATCTGAATGAAAAGTTTGTCCTTGTGAATGTTTTAGCAGTGTGAATAACAAAAAACAATAGTATTAGACATAGCATTTAATTAAAATAAATCACTGCTGGAAAATATTTTTACCTATGTTGTTCAGTATGACTAAACTAAAACTGATATTATGCTGTTAAACTGTGATCCTGTCCCTTAATTAAGAATGTCAGGTATGCTTTAATTAATATTCCACATATAAAAGAAAGAATTAATAATGCTGGCCAGTCTGCAGGTATAGATATCTACAAAAGTTTTAGTACATTGTAGGACTTTTTAAAGTATGTAATTACATAGCCATAATCCAGGAAACACCAATTATGCTGGTACTTTGAATTCAGCTACCAGCTAGAATAATCAGCATGAAGTTTGTATATTGAAAAGCAGATAATTTCTAAGTCAGTTCATAGCATAATAAGAAAACTAATTCAATTCATATAGATGATAATGTATTTTCAATATGAGATTCAGATTTTCAAAAGAATGAAAAGCAAAGAAAAAAGATTTATTCTAACAAAAAACAAATAGACAAAAAAACCAAACACCTGTAAGATGCACCTATATTATAAGAAGAAATCATATTTTGGAGTGGAATTTAAGTATACACTTACTCTTGGTAAGGAACTGGTATGCAACATATGAAGATTCTGTGTGTTATTTACAGATGTTAGTGCAACATTGCTGCCATTAATAAGTTTTTTTTCTTTTTTTAATAAATCTTAAAATCCATTCATTCTATATACTCTTCAGTGTATTTCCAGTGCAACTCAAGTTGTTTTTCAGCACAGAGACAAAGCATAAGACAAGCATGCAAGACCTGAATCTCTTCCTATAAAACATTTATAAAATCTTAAGAAAACATCTTTACTAAAGCTGCCATATGTAGGAAAACTGTTTTGTGTAGTTCATCTCATCATATTATACAGATGACATGAAGAACTACAGTACTATTTGAGCAGTTTACTCCTTTGGAGATTGTCTTCACATTTCCCAGGATTTGCACGAATGGAAAATATATAATTATCTCATTATGCATTCATTTATTTTTAACACATCAAAATCAGCCAAGTCTCTTTCTGACTCTATCCAGTTAAACATTAATCATCGAACTCCCACCTACACCACAAGGGCTGTATTATTTTTTTGAAACTATTACTACAAATAGCAACATGTCTACTTGCAATGCTTTTTTCTTTCCCCACTCTCTCAGACCTAAGTCTGCCTGAAATACTGCTTGACAGTGGAGCACCAATTACAGGGACATAAGGGTGACTTGAGGACTAAGGAAGTAAGTATTCCTTGAGTATATACATCATATACTGCAATAGGTAATAGACACCCTCATTCTAGTCTAAATTGAACTCTTGAGGACTCTATATGAATATGGATGTTTATCGTGAGCTTAATCGCTAAACAGTAATGACCAAATAATTCAATTCCATACAATGGAAAAATTATGAAAAGATCCTGGATATTAAACTTAAATAAACATGATTGATTGTCAGAATTCTCTCAAAACAACATAAACAATACGATTTCCAGACTGATCTAATGGAAAAAAATTGCAATCCATAATTCAATCTAGTTTCTGATAATGTAGAGTAAATGGGATACATCAGAACAAAAAGCAGACTTTTCACCATAAAAGCAAACCTTTCACCATAAAAATAAACTGTTACACAACATAAGTGTAGCTACTTATTACCAACATGCAAACTAGTTTTATTTAAATAGTCAAGAAAAGCCCACAAAATCATTCTCTAAGATTTGTTTGTTTATTATTATTATTATTATTATTATTATTATTATTATTTTATTCTTTGAGCAAGAGCTCTTTGTGAACAACACCAATTTAGTTTACATTCAGCTTCAGAGGGAAATTTATTCAGGGAAGATTTTATTGAACTGTACTGTGCTATATTGATTGTGATATTTTCCGGTCTTTCAATATCATACCATAATTCTAGAGGTTAATTCCCTGCCTTACATAAAAATACAGATATACTCTTCCTGTGTTTCAAAAAAAGAGTCTTGAGGTGTAGCGAGGAATTTAAAAGTTAATGTTCTTCATACCGTTCTGGAGCTGTGCATGTTACTATTATACATACACTGTTTTCAGCTATGAGGGATTTTACCTATGTGTAAAGTAGCCTTAAATTGAGATAATATTATACGCATTCTATTCAGTTGCTGCTTGCTAGCTGATAACGATTTATTTATGTTACATAACTAGTCTGTGGAACTTGATACCTCATAATAATTTTACAGCTAAGAATAAATGATTAAAAAATAATTAGACTGACAGAAAATAAGTTAAATGACCACTGAGATCAGGAAGTTCTTGAATTATCAATTATAGAATGCTGGGAGAGAATAATAGAGGAAAAATGTCACTATTTTTCAGTTATGCACTATTTGATCACTATGCCCACACATATGCTACCTTGTTGCACAGGTCTTTCTGGGCTATTGGTTTACAGCTACAGCTCATCTAATGTCCCAAGTCAATCAGAGCTACTGTTGTTGGCATGCAGATATGCATGAGATTCCTACATCCTAAGGCATTTAACCACAAGGAAAAGTATGATGGACTTAATGATTTTATTTTTTGGTTAGAGGCAGCACTTCCAGAAAGTACCTGATCCTTGTCCACATTTCCCATTCAAAAACATGATCTATCCAGAAGCTTTTGTAGTAGACCAGAACATAGACTTAATCACAGCGTTGAACAAGCTACTAAGTGTTCAGGACAACTTTGATGTATCAACCATTCACACTTAACCCAGCCAAGCTTTGAAAGAGAGGGGTTTATGTAGGTATGATGACTCAAATACATACAACTCAAAGTACATAATAACAGAATAGTTAGATTTTGTTTAATCACAAAGTTATACATTTTTTTTCTACACATAAGAGATTATAAGAGCCTGTTATTACCTGTGACTGTTAATTCCGTAGTTCTTCTGACAACAAAGATTCCATATTTTACCTCACAAGTGTAATTTCCAATGTCATCCTCTCTAACTTCACGAATGACAAGAGTGTCCTTAATAAACCCAATACTTGATCTCCATGTCTTTGACTTGCATTCCTGTTTAAAGACAAAATAATTCAGTGACCATGTTCTTACACTTGAGCCACTGTTGACAACGCTACTCAAAGAAAGGAAGGCTAGACAAGAGGTAGTTATGAACTTTATGTACATTAAATATCTTAAAAAACAGTTCAGTAAAGTAAAATTTTAAAAGGAAAAGGACTATAAAATTTTATCAATTGACGTATTTTTTTTCATTCTGTCAAGAAAAAGAAAAGAATTTTATTTATTTGGTAGTTTTGCTTCAGTTTTTGATTGGGGTGGGGGGAACTCCTACTTCATTTAGTTATTTGCCATTACCTTTATGTCTGTAATCCATGACCATAATATCAGAAGCTAGATAGAATATATATATTCTGATATATATATCAGAATAGCTAGAGGTTGCAAAGAAGAATTTGCTTATTTTAAATAAAATTGCAATTAAAAAAGATGTAGAAATCCAGAAGTTGAGAATAAGGAGAAATGACAATAAATTAGATATCTTTTTCTGTAAACATCTTACAATGTTCATAAGTTTTATAACTAAAAATAAAACAACAAAAAAAATCAGTATTCCAATTTCTACTACCTTAACATTGGCTTTTGTGTGAAACTGGTGACATATTTTCTGTACATGTTTTTTGACTCCTTGAGATGATTAGCATATTTTCACCTCATTAATTTAAGTGATAATTGAAAAAAAATTCTTGGAATTTTGCATTCTTTTGACTCTAGGTCTTTTTTTCTTGATACACAATGCATTTCTGAGCTATCAGAAAAACTGACTGATGTTTTTCATCAGACATAATATCTTTTGATGAACTGTCACAAAGTATTTACCTGGTTATTTTAACATAACCATTGTTTATACATTATGGGCTTTCTTTTTCAATGTTAAATTATTAGAGGTTGTTGCAACTTGTTCATGCAAATGCTGTAAATGACTTGTAAAAATCTAATATCTTTAGATATATTTTTTAGAAGCCAGCTACAGTTTTAAATTTGATAAATCTTCAGGTATATATTGTATTATACACACAAAATCTGAGATGAATATAAGCAAATAGTTGGTTACATACCTCTTAGATATGCTGCCAGTTAATTTAGCCAGAATCCTTCTAGATTACAAGTTTTTGCTTATTAGATAATCATAGAATGGCCTGGGTTGAAAAGGACCCCAAAGATCATCCAGCTTCAACCCCCCTGCCATGGGCAGGGTCACCAACCACTAGACCAGGCTGTCCAGAGCCACATCCAGCCTTGCCTGGAAGGATATTCACAATCTCTGAGGGCAACCTGTTCCAGTGCATCACCAAACTCTGACTGAAAAAATTGCTTCTAACATCTAACCTATATCTCGCCAGTCTTAGTTTAAAACTATTCTCCCCTGTCCTATCACTATCAACCCATTTAAACAGTTGTTTCCCCTTCTGTTCATACATTCCCTTCAAGTACTAGAAGGCCACAGTGAGATCTCCTTGGAGCCTTCTCCAAATTAAACGAGCCCAGTTCCCTCAAACTTTCTTCGTGGAAGAGATACTCCAGCCCTCCTCTATTAAGACATTCAACTACACAGAGATTGCTACACAGAATCACAAAACAAAATTTTCAGATTTACTAAACAGTGTGTTTTAAATTGTAAGCATTATAGCACAAAGGTACTGAATACTTCCTGCCAACTGTGAGAAATCCAGAACTCAAGTTACTTCTAAGGGAGGTTCTTGTGAGTTACCCATAGGCAACAACTTTCCTGGGTCTTGACCCCTAAGTAACAATCTGATAATAATTACACAGTATTGAAAAAAAGTAACCAACTATTAAATCTCTGATAATTCCAAGTAAACCCTATTGTATCCAATTTTCAAAAATTTTGGGTTTTATGCTGCTAAATCAAGTCATTCATTTAGATAATTGTGCACACAGTCATTCTGTTCCTATTTTTCTAAACAGATTTTATGTCTGAGTTTCTAGAAATACCCTTCAGTGTTTCTTCTAATACAGTGCAAGCAGTTGCTGTATACACAGCTCATACGGCTTTACCTGAATATATCAAACCAACATGGACCTATAACGCTTTTTTTTCTTTAGCTGTTTTGTTACCAGACATCTGTTATCAGCTCTGAAGTTTACCAAAGGAAGCAGTTGAGTCCCTCTTTATCTATTAATTCATTCTTTTATATCTTTGATTCTACCTATTCTTCAGAAATTATTGAACAGTCAAGGTTATATAGTATTTAGATTGTGAAAATCATTACAATATTGATCATGTATTGATGAAGGAAAAAACCTTTTGCATTCCTTACCTTGTACCACAGAATTTCAGGCTCCCTAAATGGAAACAAAAAGTCCTCTATTTCGGGGCATGAGATTTCCTTGCTTTTGCTAAGTTCAGCTTTTTCAAAATATTTCATCTTTGAATTGTAGCAGAGTCCAGTGTCATTTTCACCCACCGTCAGCGAAATGGACACTTTCATACAGTAGGTTGAGTTTCTGTAATGCAATAAAAATAGAAATAAAAGTCTGAAATGAAAAAACGGCTGATGTACATGCCATTGATTTTAAGTTGTAATTTTCATCCCAATCAAGTGATAGAAAACCAAACACAGTTTTTTCTATGTATTCTGCAGCTAATCATGATAATGTTGTTGCTTTCTCCAGAACTACCTATAAGAACCCATCTGTTTTAACTGAATCAAGTTGTTTATGCTTTATACAAAGCAAAAAATGTATCCATTGAATATGGATTTCTCTGTCTGGTTTTAAGCTGTTCAAGAGCAAATCAACACTCTTACCTGTACATAAAATTCAAAACCATTCAATATGGCAACGAAAACATTTTTTTTCCTGTACATTACATTATTCCTCCACAAAGATTCTCCTTGGACTATTTATATGTGGCTAGAGTACCTCATTTAAAGTCACCTATGTCAGCTTTTTCCCAAACTGGTCTCTTTCTGTGTTCTTGAAAAATGTATCCCTTGAAAACAATGAGAAAATTTAAACAACCTATCAATCTCTTAGTTGAGAGAGGTATACACTACTGGATCAGTGCAAGTAATACAGAGGGAGGAACTGACTATCTAATTTCACATTTAAATATTGTCATAAATATTATCACAAATAAATATTATCTCATGATTTTAAAACAAACAATAGGAAAATATTTTAGTGTAATTACATTTATCTAAAGAACCAAGCTAAATATATATATATTTATGGTCTTCCTTCACTACTCAGAGGAAAATGGCCAAATATTCTAATTTCTGTGGTCCGCTTAAAACACTTCCCTGTATTAGCAGCAATGTGAAATGCCAGGGTCAGAAATCTTTCCAAGGAATATTGAAGTTTTAATTGCAACAAAATATCATTTACCATATGTAATTTAGGATTCTGGTTCTTTGTCCCTGGGAGGGAAGGTGATGGAGCAGTTAGTCCTGGGAACAACTTACAACACATTAAAGAAAAATACTGTAGTTGGTGTGGATTCACCAAGAAGAAGTGTGCTTTATCAGCTTGATAATCTATGATGGAAGACTGTCATGGTAGATGAGAGAAGTGATAGATACAGTCTACCTAGATCTTAGTAAGGTTTTTGACACTTTCTTTGAAGATCTTTGAAGAGAAGCCATTCATGTAGGGGATGGATGAGCAGACAGTGAGATGGACTGAAAACTGACTGAATGGATAGGGCACAGAATGTGGTCATCAGTAGCACAACACCTATTTGGAGGCCAGTAGCTAGCAGTGTACCCAAAGATTCAGTTATGGGTCCAGTCCTATTTGAAATCATCATTAGTGTTCTGGATGATAGGAGAGAGTGTACCCTCAGCAAGTTTTCAGATGACACAAAGAGAGTGGCAGATAAACCAGAGGGCTGTGCTGCATCCAGAGGGACTTCAACAGGCTAGAGAAAAGAGTATATGGGAACCTCATGAAGATAACAAGTCCTACATTGAGGGACAAAAAACTCCATGCATCAGTTACTCTGAGAGTGACTGAACACTGACACAGCTGTCCAGAGAGGTTATGGAGTCATTCTCCTTGGAAGTTTTCAAAAGTCATCTGGACATGGTCTTGACCAAGAAGCTCCAGATGGCCCTGCTTGAGCAGTGGGGTTGAAAAAGATGACCTTCGGAGGTCCATTCCAACATCAACCATTCTTTGAATCTGTGATCTTATGAGAATGGTTTTATTAAATGACTTAATGATGTATCTGTTTGTGATTTGAGTCATATGTCTGTCTCCTGGTCATCGAAGCACAGAACTGGACTTCAAGGTAATTATGTAGTAACCTATCCTGTCAGGTGTACATGGTACTGAAATAATTTGTACTTTGTGACTTTGTAGCTACGTTCCCTGGCAGAATTTACTCTCAACAGCCCAAAGTATTATCCAAGGAACTTAATACTGCCTCTAGGTGGCACAGAGTTTTATACTGAAGCTCTAAATACTAACTACATTGTGAATCTGACCTCTCCAAAACTGTCAGAAACCAGAACTACTGGGATGAGACAAAACTCAAAAAGAGTAGTATGAAAGCCAGAGTAGCACAACAATATGAGCAAAGAAAATAAAGTTAATGGGCTCACATAACAGAGAAAGAGAGAAAACTGAAACAGTCCCTAGGAGGGAATTTGAGGGAGAAACAAGAGGTGAGTTTTCTGATTATGTCTGGAGTATAATGGATGCAGTGGATGTGAAGCCTCTTGGCTCTCAGAAACTGCAGCACACAGCAGATCCCTTTGGCAAGTATGCATATTGAAAAGGGTCAAAATGTTAGTGTGTTAGAGTTCAGGAAATTTTCCATATGTCTCTTTCTGGGGGCACTACATTTAACAAGCAAATAAAAAAAAATATATAATGAAAATATATCATGAATTTAAGAAAATTTCATAAACCACTGCAAGCATTTTTACATTCCCCATTAAGAGCAAATGCAACAGTTTTCTTCCTTCCATTCTTCATTATTGTCCAATCAGCACACCTTTAGAACTACGCAGCTACATTTCAAAAGAGGACCACTCTGAAACTTCTAATCCATACAAATATAAAAAGCAATAAAAATCACAGAAGTTATAAATACACTGTGGGGGGCGTACTAGAACTGTATATATTTCCTCATAAACAAACTTGTTTATTAGGAGTAGGAAGTCACATGCTTCACTGATGTACAAAACATATTCCATAAATTGTGACAGAGATTTCACCATAGTTTGACATGGATTTATAAGGCTCTCTTCACACTAAATTATGATTTGTACATTATTGAACTACAAACCTTAAAGTAAAAACAATATATCAATAGTATCTACTAAACATACAGATTTCATTACAGGTCTTTTGTTTTTGTCGCCATTCAACATCCTTATTCAGGATTCATTAGCAGTGAAGCTGTGACAGAACCCTGTGATAACAACAGGACAAATAAACACACTGAAGACTTAAATCTCCATATCTTCCTTTATATCCAGGGAGCAGTTGCTCTAATGCCCAAATTCCCATAGTTTTTCTAAATCAATAATTCATAATTTCTTACCTGATATTATTTAACTTCTTGGTTAAATCTGTAACCATATGGAACACTAGGTGACCTTTAATGCCCCTTCCAACTCAAGCTATTCTGAGTCTATGACTTGAACCTGCTTTTCACCCTTTTGTCTGTTTGAAATGACATTCACCTCACCACTTAGTACCTCATCACTCAGTACCTATTTCACCTTAGCATTAGTTGGTTTGAAACTATTGTAGACTTACATTCACATGGGATATCTGTCAAAAGGGATATCTGCCATATGGCATATTTATATTCAGACCTGTGGCAGAGGATTGTGATAGAGTGAAGGGTGGAAAAGCTCTAAATACAGAGGTAAAAGAACATGGTAAAGTTTATGTGAGAGAAGAGGATGAATTGTAAAATTGTCTTGCAAAGAAAATGGAAGTACAATTGAATAAAGAGGAAGTATTGATGGAATGAAGAAAAATACAGATATGAGATCTTTTAAACAATCATAAATATAGCCACTTAACAAAACCACTGCGTTCTCCAGACAGAGACCCAGTAGTCCTAGCAACATCATAATGAGCCTGCTTAAATACTGACCCAAGTTAGTATTTTCTACAATAAGATTAACAGCTGCTTATATAAAGGACATATATTTGTTTTTCTTTTCATTCCCCACACTGGATGTGGGATGTATGTGTGTGTGTGTGTGTGTGTACATTATATATATACTTTCTTTTTCCTTATAGAAATCATCTGGGTCAGATACTTTAATACTATCACAAAAAAAATCAAGGAAGGTAATTATTCAGATATTTCTATTTTTACCACGTTAGATATCTCCAAGATCTGTTTGGCCTTTAGATAAAATATTTCAAGTATATTTTCATACACTTGCATATATTTAAGATCAAACATAGCTTTTGAAAATAAACACTGGACAGAACTGACAGTTGCAGCAGTGTCAATCACTTAATATTTTCATAGGTCTGCAGTCATGCAGAAGACTCTGGTTTTCCTATCATTCTAGTAAGCAAAAAGCTCAGGAACAGATGAGGAATTCTTAGGTAGTAAAGTCAAAAGGTTCAGTTGTTTTGATAAAATATCTTAATTCCAGATATACACATATGTATATTACAGTACTTAGTCAAATGTGGTATCAGTTAATCCAATACAGAAATGTAACTACATCTGCACAACATGAAACTGTTAGGGAAGAAAAAGAAAACATGTATTTTGATTCACAGAATCACAGAATTGTAGGTGTTGGAAGGGACCTCTAGAGATCGAGTCCAAGACTCTGTTAAAGCAGGTTCCCTACAGTAGGTTGCACAGGTAGGTATCCAGATAGGTCTTGAATATTTCCATAGAAGAAGACTCCACAGCATCTCTGGGCAATGTGTTCCAGTGTTCTGTCACTCTGAACACGAAAAAGGTATTTCTTGTGTTTATATGGAACTTCCTGTGTTTCAGTTTCTGCCTGTTGTCACTTGTTCTAATCCTGCATGGCACTGAAGAGTGTGCCTACAGACTTGACTCCTGCAGTTTAGATATTCATAAACAGTGATGAGATTCCCTTCTCGGTCTTCTTCAGACTGAACAGTTTTGAGTCTCTCAGACTTTCTCCATTAGGAGATGCTCCAGGCCCCACATCATCTTTGTGGCCCTGCGCTATACTCAATATAACTTAACTGTTATATTCAATCTTTTGCACAACTTTTTAATAATATGTTATAATACAACATAGCAAATTAAAAGCCAATATAATTGACATTGTAGAAAGAAAAGTTGTAGGTAGTAGAAATGCTAAAGTCTCACAGCCATAACCAGTTTAAATATTTTGTTACTGCTAATATACGAGAAACTCAACCAGGTGGGTAGGAATAGAAGAAAGAAAATCAGTCTAAATGGATCTTATTTCATTACAGATATAGACAGATAATGAAGGCAGTCATCACAGATTACTAGCAGTTGCTAACAATTCCAACAATTACCACTGACTAGTGATAGCTGCACCATGTTACCAAATGTGGCTACATTGAAAGCAGTAACAGTTCTATTTCATCTGAATTAAATTCAAATGCTAGACTGTTACTAATAACTTCTCTTCATGTGCATAAATGTATACTACAGAGTCTGAGGCGTGGACTCAGATGTGAACAATCCCAATTGTTTATTACAGGTTCTAACATCCCTTACATTCACAAGTTATCTCTTTGAACTTTCCTACCCGCCTTTACAAGTCAACAAAATACTCCAAAAATACTCCTTGACCGTGCACGCAGATGCTTATCCAATCAGAGTCATGAGTTGTTCCAAGTCATGCTCTCTTCCTCCAATCAGGGTCATCATCATACAGCCATCACGCAGCCCACCTGAACTTGTTTTCCTTTTCTTCTGGAGTCTCCTTGGTTCTCAGCCTTCCTTTCTCATGCCGTTTATCTTTCTCCACAGCTTCTGCTCTGAATATGCTTTCTTGTATTCCCACTGAATACTAACTCTAATTCTATGTGATACGTTCCTGCAGGACCATCATATTTCAAGGAGCCTAAAGCAACAATATAGACCATCTACTGATTTATAAATTTCTGTTGTAGCAGTAAAGTGCCTCTGGGATAGGAAAACTCAGTTAATATTGAGAAAGAAATGTTTTTCCATCATGTCTAATCTCAGATTTTTTCTGTTCTCAATCAGTCTACTTGTTGGTCATATGACAATTTCAGACCTGTCTTTATTTATTTATTTATTTATTTATGAATGGTGTAATGAGAAGAGTTGATGACCTAGTTACAAATATTCAAGTGCAAAAATCACTTGTATCTTTTTCCACATATAAGGTAAGCTTTTCATTTACCTATTTTCAAGCACAGAAAAAAATCAGATCTTTAGCATACATAATACAGCAATAAAAAGCAAGATGTATTGGGATTTTTCTTTAGTACAGCAAATCAATTTAAATGTAATTTCTCTGAACAAAATTAAATTAGTGGGTAACTTTTTAGAGAGAAAAGGGAGGAGGAGGAAAAGGAGATGCAAGGGGAGAAACAGATAAGAGAACACACAGAAGAACAGCTTCTCTAAATTTAAACTATTAAAATATAGACATTGCATTTGAATGAACTGCCTAAAAGATTAGGTACTTACGTCCTGATTTCTTTATACAAGAAATCTCTTAATAGGGCTAGATGAGTTACTCTTATGAAACTGCTCTTTCCTGAATTGGCTTTAAAGACAAATGGCTAATTAGCCATCTCGCATTCAGCTGCACCAGTCAGAGCTCTGCTGTGAATCCATATACATTGGTGTTTCCCAGGGCAGTATCCCTCATCATTTATTTTCCTCACAGAAATGGGAAAACTGGGACTCTTAACAGTTCACTGTCCGCTTTGCTGCTTTACCATGCATTCCCTTCACCAGGATGCCAGTGCAGGGGAGTATAGCTCATACTAAAAACATACAGTTGCTAAGACTAGAATAAAGTGCTCTGTGGAATGTTACTTCCAGTTCTACTCTGAGGAGTGAAGTGAACCAGCTCTTATTTTGTTTTGTTCTGAACAGTAGAGCCAAAATTTGCTTTCTATGTGAAGAATTCAAGTTCCATCTGAGGCATGTAGGATGATACTATCTTCATCTAGAAAAAATGGCAGCATCTGAAGTAGAAGTTGAGAGGGAAAAGACTTCTGTTGATCTTGGCATTGATGACTGGGAGCTAAAACATCTTTCTGTAGATCCAAGCAAGGTGTAAAAAAATCATAGGGCAAAAAGAAAAACCATTAAATGCAGCAACAACCACTAACTCTCTTCATATAAAACAAGTCTACATTCTTTGTATTCATAGAATCATAAAATGGTTTGGATTGTGATCTTAAAGATCAAACCGCCTGCTATGGGCTATGCTGTCTCCCACCAGGTCGCATGGGGCCCAGGGCCCCATCTAACCTGGCCTTGAGTGCCTCCAGGAATGGGGCACCACAGCTTCTCTGGGCAGCCTGTGTCACTGCTTCCACCATCTTCTGAGTAAATAATTACCTCTTAATATCTAATCTAATATTCTCTTTTCTCTTAAAATCATTCCTCTTTGTCTTATCATTATCTGCTTATGTAAAAAGTCGATCTACCTCCTTTTCCTAAGCATTCTAAGTGGAGTACTGAAAGGCTACGGTGACTCCAAAGCTTTCTCTTCTCCAGACTGAATAAGCCAAGCTCCCTCAATCTGTCTTCATGGGAGAGGTGGTCCATCCCTCTGGTATCCTCATGGCCTTCTCTGGACTTCTCCAACAGTTCCAAATCCTTCTTGTACAGGGAAACCTAGGCCTGGATGCAGTACACCAGCCAGAGCCTCACGAGGGCAGAACAAAGAGGGACAGTCCCCTCCCTCTCACTGCTGCTATCCCTCTTTTGATGCAGCCAAGGATACTGTTGGCCTTCTGGGCTGCAAGAGCACACTGCTGGTTCATGTCCAGCTTTTTGTCCATCAGGATGTCCGATTCATTCACAACAGGGCTGCTTGCAATGAGTTCATCTCCTAGTTTGTACTCATATCTGGGATTGTCCTGACAATTCTGTGCGTACCTTTTATTTCTCCATCATTTGAAGGGAAGGTTATACTTGAAGTACACAGCCTGTTATGATACTGGCTTATTGAAGAGTTTATCAACTAAAATGACTTATCAGGAATTCAACTGGTTGCAGAACAGATATTTTCCTTCAACGTACATCATGGCAGAAAATTCATTTTTTACACATTTTTAGAAAAATATCAAGCTTTGCATTAATAGAAATTAATTATTTATACTAAGTGCTATTAGTTATTTATATGATTATGCTATTTACCTAGGCAAAGAAACTGAAGAAAGTAAACAGGAACAAAAAAAATAATCTACACTATCTCTTTCATAAAAGATGTGTTGGAAATATTACCTTATTTCCATCTTTTCATGAAATCTGCATTTGAAAAGAAGGTCTCAAAATGTCTTTTCTTCATAGTATTTTAAATTACATTATGTAAACTTGGCCGCTTGTACTCACTTTCTATAAAGGTTGATTACATTTTAAGGGAAAACCTACAGCCTTTAGATAGATGTGGGATTGTTAGGGGATGTGCTTTGAGTCTTTGACCACATAGCAGGAGAGGAAGGTCAAAGTATCATACTGCAGCCAGAATTGCTACCATGCAGTGAGGTCCCCTTCACAGTGGGGTGTGATACCTTCAGCAGTCTGTGGCTTTCAAACTGTTTTTTCAGAATTGCACTTCAAACTTTCTGCACAAAGTTAAGGTTAACTTTGTTGTTGTTGTTGCTGCTGTTTTTTGACCCAAGATCAGGAACGGCTGGTTCTCACTCTGTTAGCTGGAATAACAAATTGCATTTTTCACAATGCTTCCAGAGGGAACCGAGCTGTAAATGCTGGTTTAGTGGTGAGAGAGAAGAGAGAGGAAAAGTGAAGGGAGACAGACAGCTGCCAGCTGAAATTTTCCACTGCACCTTAGGAATTATCTCCAGCTTCCACACCCCTGAGGGCCAACCCAGTTTGAAAACTGCTTTCAACCTCAATTGGATTACATAAGGACCGATTTCTTCACTCAAGGGTCACCTAATTATATACTTGATATTATGAAATGAGCCAATGCACACAAGCCTCCAGGACTATTTGAATAACAATGCTCTGCAATACACTTGTTTTAATATGTCCAAATTAGCCACATCAGGAAATATCAATCTGCTTTAGTGTCTTCTATCCTTGAAAGCATAAGGTTTCACATTATAACTTCTACTAACATGTTTGGTACTTGCTTCCAACCCAAGTTTCCTTCTCCATTAAAAAAGAATGTGGAACTGTTAAGTTGGTTAGAATAATGTATTCCTTATGTAGAACAGAAGTACTGACTGATGTGAAAGGCCTTTTACTGATGCTCTAATAACAAAAAAGAAATGCAAATAAGTCTCTAGATAGGGAATTGAACTTTCTTATCCATGTAATAGCTTAAAGATTCTTTTGTGAGTAAGCTAGGAAAAAAAATAAACATACACATTTTCATTACTGAATTTTCTGTATTATTTGTCTATTTTAAAACCCAAGTGAAACTTATCCATTTAAATCTGGAATCAATTTGACGTTGATTTTCACCTAAAATTAATAAAACCTCATTTTCTTAATAAAACATGTTTAAACAAAATTATGACAATAACCTTAAGTAGAAAGTTTTATTTACAATTATATTAAAAGACAATTTTATAAAATAAACCAACCTCTCTGTTAAAAGAAATATTTTAATGCTAAAGCATTCTTACAAATAAATTTCCTCAAAATTTCAGATAAAATTTTCCATACTCCTACAATTTAAAAGTATTTAGATAGATACTCATACACTGTAAGTCTTTATATATATATATATATATATATATATATACAACAGCAATATAGGAATAGTTGGGATTCCAGCAACTGTAAAACTAATCAGAGAGAATGTGTGAATATAAGTTAAGAAAGATGTCATGTACAGTTATATAAAGCATTTTATATAATACTATACCTATATGTATAGATATTGTGAGAAAAGACACATTATAAATACAAGTTTCTAAGAAAATATGTGGTATGTGAACTCCTTCAGGGAATAACACATTGGATAACATGCTGGATCTGGTTAAGAATATCGGGATTAAACAAAAAGACATTATAATTCATAGACTATACATGGTAAGTACAATATGGATCAGCACTAGTCTGAATTTAATACATATTGAATATTTTAATGCTGCTTATAAATGTAGTACTAAGTTTTCTACTCATTTCAGACTTCCTGGGATCATTAGTGAAGAAATTTGGGGCCAGTGAGTCAGAAAGTGCTAAAATGGAGGAGTGACAGAATGACACTGAATGTTTTCTCTGTAGTAGATTGATATGTTTTCCCAGAGGAAACAGAATTATGAAGAGATGTATGAGTATTGTTTTCATTTTCCAACAATTACAGTAAGATAATACCTTTGCATGAAACCCCTTTAGGTAGACTACATCCTCATAATTCAGTCTTTTGTTGGAATCTATGTGATCATGAAGGAGAGTATAGTTAAACCCTTCCTTAGCACCATATGCCAGAATAGCAGAAATGTACTACTCTGACTTCCTTAGGAAATAATGAGTTTGAAGGGTTTTATTATTTCTCCCACTTGTTCCATCTTGTTCCATTTAAAGAAACACAGAACCACAGAATCACTGAATGGCGGAGGTTGGGAGAGATTTCTGGAGTTGTCTAGTCCAACTCCACTGCTCAAGTTGGAATGTCTACAGCCATTTTCAAGGACCATGTCCAGTCACTTTTAAAGATCTCCAAGTGAAGTGACTCCACAACCTCTCTGGGTAATTGTGCCAGTGCTGTCAATCTCAGCATAAAGAATTGTTTCTTGATGTTCTGATGGAACATCCCATGTTCCAGTTTGTGCATACTGTCTCTTGTACTAACACTGGGTACCACTGAAAAGAGCCTGGCTCCATCCTCTTTTTACTTGTTCTTAAGGTATTTATGTAAATTGAATGAGCCTTCTCTAAGCTGAACAGCATCAGTGCTATCAGGCTCTCTTTATAGGGTAAGTGCTCCAGTTCCTTGGTCATTTTTATGGCTTTTCAGTGGAATCTCTCCAGTATGAAAAGGTCTTTTGTACTAGATACAGTCCAGGTGTGACCCTTCAAGTGCTGAGGAGAGGGAAAGTTCACTCCCTCAACCTACTGGCCATACTTTGTTTCTGAGTTGCTATTTTCTTGTTTTTGTTTTGTTCAATTTCTTATTTTATTTTATTTTTTTTTTCCATGCAGGAGGTGGATTGGGAACTGTTAAAGTAAACAAAAAAAAAAAAAAAAAAAGAGTTTGTAGGAGAATGAACAGACATAAAATTGGAAAAAAAAAATGCATAGCCATTGAAGCCAGAGGCTCTTAAAATGATGGCTATCATTTTGGTGCATGAACTAGTAGCTGTGCCTACACAATGTTCTGCTGTCAGGAGCAACCAGGTGTTACTACATCCTGATGACTCAGAAGGTCATCAAATTCTGGAACATTTTTACCAGCAAATCATTCTTTTTGCAAACACAATGCACCTTCTTTTATACTCCTAAAACTGAAAGCTTAATTGGAAATAAGTAAGATGCTGAATGGCTTCTCCCTTGTTCCCTCTTTTTGCTTGATGAAAACAAGGACAGATGTGTACCTTTATTGGCTTCAAAAGCCATGTTTCCACCTTCACTGGCAGACCCTAATCAGAATTTGTGACATCAGCACAGCCTCAAGTTTCAGATTTATGAAATTGTATTATTTTATTTCATTTAATTATCAACCACCAAAATAAACAACTCTGAGGTTAAAAGTAAAAAGGCTGCAGTTTTCATCTGCCCCAACAGAGATGTATGAAGATAAAGCACAGACAGGTGCCAGACACCATAACTATATATTTTCATTTCTTGTTTTAGTTCTCAAGCTTGTTACTACCTCTCAGTCTCAGAAGCATGAATCACCCAGAATACCCAGACATAAAAATCCAAAGCCATGTGAATAGCAGCAGTATGAATGTATGAAAACATTTCTGTCCTGACTGTTTTGAATTTTGCCTCACTCAAGCTGTATGTAGTGTGCATGTTATTTTAGTTTGAGAAAATAAACTCTGCTTTACAAATTTTAATTCACAACTAAAATGTGAAAGGTAAACGGAACAAATCTAAATATATTTCTGATGATTTAAATTCACTGTCCTTACTTTTCACTTGAACCGTGGCCCAGCCTTTATGTGTGTCATGGTATAGTTTGGCACAGTCGTGAGGAACAGCTATTTCACCTTATTTCTTGGTGGTCTCACAGAAAAGTCAGCTTTATTTGTAAGAAAATTAGAATCTCTATGCTTGCTTGTCTGGCTGCCCTATTCTGCAGCAGGGCAGCGTTTGCATTTGGTCTGATGTTGCCAGCTTAATCATTTCCTGTTACTTGTGACCTAACTTCATGCCCAACTCCTCACTACCTAAACATAGGAATAGCAGCTTAATTCACTTCATAAAGTCTCCATGGCTCAGAACACTGCCACCAGTATATATAGCTGGTAGAGAATTGAGTGAGTATGTAACTCCTCCTGAATAGAAAATTTAACCTGCATTGTCATTTATGCACAGTAGTTTCTGCTATGTAATATTCTTTTTGCACTCTATTTCAGTAATAACTTTTTTCTTCACATTAGTGGAGGAGAAAGGGAATCTGTAAATTTCTGTATCAGTTATTTTGTCACATTCTTCATGTAAGAATTCTTATTTACTTACAGCTACATAAATACTTAAACAATTTGAGTTAGATTTGTTCAGAAACGATACCTTCTCCCACACTTGATGTCTTTGTCAGGGGCAGCTGAACCCAGTGCCCAGGCAGATGAAAGGCTGCTGCAGCTCTGTGCCTTATGTTCATCCAACAGCCATGTGTATGCATGTGAACACAAAAGGTGAGCATGCATACACATCTTCACATGCACACCCATACATACATCCAACCTCACAGACAGATGCCTACATAAACATGTAGTATTTGGATGAACTGCTTGGGGCAGTTCACCTGCAACAGCTGATCAACTCGGAAGTCTGCTAATGGAGTATCTGTCCACACTGCAGGTAACTCCAGCCCAGGAGCTGGTCCCAGGTTCCCTATCCTCTCCAGCTGATGGTACCTGAGAACACGAGGCTTGCAGCTCCTTCAGTTACTGGTACTCAGGCATCTTAACCTACTTGCCAGCCAGAGCAGTTTCAGGTTCACTTAAGTGCATTATCACCTGCTTAGAATAGACAACACAGCCACAAGGAACACAGAAACAGCATATAAAAAGACAGAACATACAGTTGCTCAGAACTGTTGCTGTGCTGTATATAAAAAAGAACACATACTACTAAACAGATGGATTGCCATTAGTTTTTGAGCATGTTTGCATAAAAGGAAACTATAGAAGATACTCATGCCTCCTCTAGAAAGTAATGTCTAAAACTCAGAGTACAGAGTTGGATTTAATTAATGGAGGAGAATACTCTCCCCTTTGTTGCAGCTGTATGAATGCCACCAGTAACAATCTCTGCAGGCAGACATGCTGGAGGCATGAAGGATTAGGGATTCAAGGTTGTCATGGTGGCTCTGTGGTGCCTGCACTGAAATAGGGTGCACAGAGAAGCCCTGCTCATGCCTCTTGCACAGCCTGATTGCTTAGTGTGAAGGAATAGCTAGTGATGGACATAGCTAGTGGGCATGGTGAGGATAGGTTGACGGTTGGACTAGATGATGTTAAAGGTCTTTCCAACCTTAACAATTCTATGATACTACAGACAAGAGTGCTTCACATCAGCCTGTTTACTGGACAACCTTTTAGTCTCCTTTTCGATGGCTTTTCTTTTACCATGTACTCTCCTTTTTTTTCCTATGCTTGATCTTTTTCCCATCTTTGTATTTCTAGGCTTACTCTGGGCTTTCTCTACAAGTTCCCTGTCTGCCTTGAACTGGGGAGCCCCAGACTGACCAAAGCACTCCAGATGTGGCCTCACCAGGTCAGAGTGGAGGGGGAAGATCACCTCCCTTGACCTGCTGGCCATGCTCTTTTTAATGCACCCCAGGATACCATTGGCCTTTGTACTTTCTCTACACATTCACCAGAAAATACAATACATCTCCAGCATTAAACCATACTTTTTTAATTATCCATAAAAGATTTCCTACTCCCTACAGCTTCCCACAGTGAGACCTGTAAGGTCCTCAGTCTGAACTACAAGGGATGCTCAGAAAGTATGTCTCCTGCTTTACTATGTTGCCTAGTGACATCAGAGGCAGATGGTGGTGGTATGACAGTAGAGGTTGAACCTTCCCACCAGTATTCCATTACATTTTGTTGCCATGTGACAGATGGCAGCAAAGGGGCAGTCATACAAAATGGCATCTGAAGTGGAGGAAGACAGTCTTTCTCTTGCAAGATACTAATGCCAGACTCCATACCAGTTTGATGACTGTGAAGCACATTGTCAATCTTGGCTGGATTGAACTACCACACTGACTATATCGTCTGGATTTGTTGCCTACTAACTTCCATCTGTTTGGGCCAATGAGAGACGGTCTGTGTGGGGAATGTTTTCCTAGCAATTAAAATAACAGTTGTGAAACAGTGGGCCACCTCTGTTGGTGCAAATTTTTGTGCATACAGTATGCAGGCTCTTGTTTATAGATGGTAAAAATGCATAGCTAATGGTGGTGACTATCTTCAGAAATAGTGTTCAGCAGCTGAGAATTTTCTCAATCAAATAGTATTATTGTGATTTTTGTATCCACTGTAGTGTCTGTGGAAATAAATAAAAGGCATTACTTTTGGAGCAACCTACATATTTTCTGGAGCAAGCTCTTGAGATGACTACCCTGTATGGCTTTTCTACCTCAGCTCATGGTTGTGTCTCACCAATCCCTGCTCCCCTGACCCTTATCAAGGCTTCTGTGATCAGCTTTAGGCACTAAGCAGTCTAACTGTACCACACATAGAAGAGTTGACAATGTATCAATACAGTTATTTTAAAACTGAAGATTTTCAACTTGTTCTTATGGATGGGGCAGGGTAACACTCTTAACAGGCCTCAGGTTTGTTCCAGATCACCTTTATTTCCCAGCTGGGTTTTTCCTGCATTTGTTTCTAACTTGCCACTTCTTCTCTCTTGTTGTATCTCTTGAACAATACTCCAATACTCACATCAATTTTCTCTGTATTTTTCTATACAAAGTCAGTTGTCCATCCTGTACTATTCAATCTGAAGGCTTTGAAATCCATTCAAAATGGCAGAAAACAAAACAAAACAAAACAAAACAAAACAAAACAAAACAAAACATGGCAACTTTTGATTAAATTAGCCACAATCTGTGAGCACGATTATTACTACCTTCGAATCCATACCATTCTGGTAGAAATGTTGTCTATTGTTTTTCTGTGTTTTTCCAAAAAATTCAGGCAAATATACACAAACTATGTAATTAGCCTCTGCATATTCCTAAACAACTTCCTGAAAACACAACTTCTGTTTTAGTGAATATAGCTTAATGTTAAGTTCTGTAGTAATATTTCTTCCTGATTTTTCTCTCAAATTTATGATTCTCTTTGTACACACAATTCAATAAATTTCAAAACGTATTTGCTTACATTACAGAATTCACTGCAATATCAGTATAACTCGTTATGAGTCAAAAATTTGCCAAACATTTCTTTTTATAGTGAGCAGGAAAATAACATATTTATTTTCTAAGGTAACCAGTTTTGGAGCTATTACAAACAAAACACATATAAAATACTAATTCAAATGCCAGTTGACATTGTGAGATACCATGATTATAAACGTCACCAAAAAAAACAAACACAAAAAGTACTGTGAGGAGAGACATAAAGAACATTATAGAACATTTCAGAAAAATCTTAGGAGTTTTTTTGGAGTCTTTTGTTGTTTGCTTGTTTTCTTTTTACCAGTGATTATTATAGGAAAACTTCCATCATAAGATAGAAGGTTTCAAAAGAAGTGTGGCCAGTCTCACCTGGTGTACTGCAGCATCCAGATGAGGAGTTCTCTGTACAGGAGAGACACAGACCTGCATCCAGAGAAGAGCCACAAAATGATCCATGGAATGGAGCACCTCTCCTACAAGGACAGGCTGAGAGAGCTGGGGCTGTTCAGCCTGGAGAAGAGAAGGCTCCGAGGTGACCTGATAGCAGCCTTTCAAGTATCTAAAGGGGAGCTACAGGAAAGAAGGGGACAGGCTCTTTAGGAGGGTCTGTGGTGATAGAAGAAGGGGAAATGGTTTCATGCTCAAAGAGGGTAGGTTTAGGTTAGATACAAGTAAAAAATCTTTCACAGTGAGGGCAGTGAGGTGCTGGAACAGGCTGCCTAGTGATGTGGTCGATGCCCTGTCCCTGGAGACTTTCAAGGTGAGGCTAGATCAGGCCCTGGGCAACCTGATCTATCTGTGGTGTCCCTGTTCGTTGCTGGGCAGTTGAACTTAGGTGGCCTTCAGAGGTCCTTTCCAACACTAAGCACTCTATGATTCTATGATAATTATGGATCAGCAACTGCTACTCCTAACTTTCTGACTAATTTTTTACTCTTTTCTCTCCTTTTTAGAACAGAAAAATAACTCATAAATATCTCAATTTCCAATTACTGAAAGATAAAGATCAACACTGAAAAGCTGAGATCTTGACTAAGCACAATTTTTGTAGTACACCAAAGAAAGTATGCAAGGAAAGGGTTTTGCTGAATTGTGAAAACTGATGCAAAGCTTTGGCGAAACACAATTTGAAGCCTTCATATTATATTCCGTTTGCTTCTTCTGCTGGTTGAAATTTATGAAAGAATCTTGCTACTATTGAAATAAATAGTAAATGTCCTACAGGCTTCAATCTACTGAGGCACATTTTTCCTTTATACATAGATGTGCTGGCATTAGTGATATGAACATCATATTTAGTATGCTTTTGTAAGACATGTTGATGGCAGAAGTATTAATCCCTTAAGAATTTATTTGCTCCTTCTGTATGGATCCCATAGAATTATGGACTTTTTTTCTGAAATTGTAATAAACAATTTTATTGTAGTTTTTTGAATATTGGTCATTCATACATAAATTACTACACTATAGCTATTAAATGAAATACATGAGTATATGCATATAAAAATGTTAATTGCCTCAGAAATAAAGTATATGGTACCTAAAGTTGAACAATGAATATTTTATGTATGTTTGAATCTAGTAATGAATAAGTTGGTTAAAGTAATTCCTCATAACACAGTCAAAATATCTGAAAAATGGCAGCTTTATAAAAGACTAGACTTGAACAATATATTTAAATATATTGCACTGTAAAAAGAACCATAATTTTTAACATATGATAGCTCTGATAAACACCAGGGTTACCCAAGAGTGCTTTAGCATGACAGCAATCCAGTCTATAATTATAAAAAGAAAACAGTTATAAAACCAAAGATGTTTTCACAGAATAAAAAACACTCTTAGGAAAACATAATAAGATAATGCTTTCCTGGCTTAATATGTATTTTTTAGTTTCTGTAGCTTTTTTAGTACAATTGTTAATGATTTTACTCTTTCACAATAAACAAGGGAATTAACAACAACAAAAAGGCACAACCAAGCAAACAGGCAAATCAAACAAGCAAACAAACAAAAACAAACAAAAAAAAGCACCTATAAGTTCCATTAGCACATTAGTATTAGTTGTCACAGTAATGCAGAGGCTTGGTAGAAACAGAATACTTGATTATTCTGTATTCCTGCTGCTTCTCATTTCAGACTACCTAGCTAAACCATATTGCTAGGATGATGTAATTCCAGAAATTATTTTCAGAGTTTGTTCTTTCAGATCATACATGCATGCAATTAATCAAGATGTATGTTTGGAGGTGAGGACAGATTATGGACATGCTTCACTTAGAAATAGATGAGATGATCAGTATTTATAAATTAGACGCAGAAAGCTCTTGAATTGCAGGGGACTGCCCTTCATTTTTAAAGTTGATGTTAGCTATCAATTCTAGAGCAGCAAGAATGAACACACAAAAAAATAAATTTTATGGGGATAGATTTTAGTTGAGTAGCTTTTCTCGATTTTTTAGCAAGCTAACACTGCTTCATATTGAGAATTATGGATCTCCTTGCAGAGAACAGAATTGAAAGTTTTTGTTTTTTTTTTTTTATGTGGGAAAAGTATGTAAGAGAGTTCTGTTTCTCATATCAGTTCACTGACAGCTCATCATTTCTTTGTGACTGAAGTCTGTACTGAACACTTGGGAGAACTGGGTTTATTTTGTTGACAAAGCAGAATTTGACTGCAATCTGCTGAAATGCCTAAGCAGATTTACCACCTTTTCTAGCACACAAGTTCCTGCAAGAAAACTTCCTGCTGGTAGTTTCTGTGTACAGTTACTCTTGTGGCTTTAGCAAATACATCACCTATGTTGTTTCAGACTGCAAAGTAGCATATGAGATTCAGGTGAAGGGAGTGCCTACAGTGGCAAGAAGCATATCTATATTTATATAGAGATATTGAATTTTAAAACTATGATAATTTTGCAAAATTGTTTTTAGAAGCATTGATTTTGTTATAATGTTTTAATGCAAAAATTCAATTATTCATGTATACCTTTATATCTGCGGGTACATACAGTATGCAGTAGTTATGATTACAGAATCACAGAATTGTAGGTGTCTGAAGAACTTCTAGCCTGCCCTTCCCCTGCTAAAGCAGACTCCTATGTAACTATTCCCCTTTCAGCCTCTTCTTCTCCAGGTTCAACAGTCCTAAGTCTCATGCTTTTCCTCGTAAGGGAGATTACAGAACCCTTGAATTGTTAAAACTGGAAAAGATCACTAAGATTCAACAATCAACTTGTCATCACCATGTCCACTTAATCACAATCCTATAGCCTATACCTAGCCTATTCTTGAAAACCTCCAGGGACAGTGACTCCACCACTTCCGTGGGCAGCCTGTTCCATAAATGCTCTAGACGTCTCATCATCTTTGTGCCCTACTAGGTTTACTCTGGGCTTTCTCTATAAGTTCCCTGTCTGTCTTGAACTGGGGAGCCCCAGACTGACCAAAGCACTCCAGATGTGGCCTCACCAGGTCAGAGTGGAGGGGGAAGATCACCTCCCTTGACCTGCTGGCCATGCTCTTTTTAATGCACCCCAGGATACCATTGGCCTTCTTGGCCACAAAGCCACCCTGATGGCTCATGGTCAAACTGCTGTCCACCTGCAGAACTTCTCTCCAGTAGGTCTGCCACCTAACCTGTACTGATGAATGCATTTATTTCCTCCCCAGGTGTAGGACTCTACATTTGTACTTGTTGAACCACAGAAGGTTCCCCTCTGCTCAATTCTCCATCCTGCTCAGGTCTTGCTGAAAGCTAGCACAGCCTTCTGAGGTGTCAGCCATTCTTCACAGCTTAATATCATCAGCAAACTTGCTGAGGATGCATTCTATCCCTTCATCCGGGTAACCAATGACGATGTTGAACAAGTACTGATTTCTGAGGAAGCTGCAGGCCTGCCACTAGACTCTGTGCCACTCACTGTAAACCTCTGAACTCTGCCATTAAGTTGTTGGCTTTTCTGCCACCTGTATCAGAAAGTTACATGTTATACACTGCAGGAACCTCCTAGACTGTGTGTTCTTGACAGTGTTGTTTTTCCAGCAAATACCAGTGTGAGTTAAGTCCCCTATGAGAACCAGTGCCTAGGATTGTGAGACTACTTTCAGCTGTCTACAGAAGGCCTCATCAACTTCAGCTCATGATCAAGTGGCCTGTAGTACTTACCCACAATGGTGTCACCCATATTAGCCTTCCCCTTAATTCTCACCCACAAGCTTTCCACTTGCTCATCACTCGTCTCTAGGTGGAACTCTATATGTTCTAGTTGCTTTTTCATAAAGAACAACTCCACCACCTCCCCTCTTTGGCCTGCCTTTCCTAAAATGTACATAGCCAACCATCCATGACAGCAATCCAGTCATGTAAGCTGCCTCATTATGTCTCTGTGATTGCAATGAGATCATGTCCCTTCAACCACACGCATATCTCCAGCTCTTTCTGTTTATTCCTTACACTGTATGTATCGGTATACAGGCACAGAAGAGAAAAAGAAAAGGGAGTACGGTGTTGACTGCTGATGGAATTTGATTATTAAACAATATATCTGTCTCTCTCAGTGCTTCTAATGCTATGAAGCCTTTTAGCTGTTACTTGCAACTTAGTCACTTGTAAAAGATCATCCACCTGTGCTCACCCTCTTCAGGTACTTACGCTATCACTAGGAGAAGGTTCAAGGCACTCAGTGCACTGGACTGACTGAACCCCTTTCTTACCATTTCTGTCTGGGGGGATGCATCAGAACTCTCTGGGGATTTTCCCATAGGGGAACACATTTTAGCCCTCAGGTGAGTGCCCAGCTCCATAGTGGTAGAGATCAAGAGCACTTCCCAAAGTCGTGAACCTGGAAACAAGGTACAGTGCCCTGCCTGCATGTAGTGCTGTGATAGAGTTGCTTCCAGCAGAGATAAAACAGACTGCCAGCCTCTCCCCCTGTATGCCCTGCCTGTGCAAACTGCCACGTAAACTGCAGGCACTTTTCACTGAGAACTTAGTTCACTTACAAACGAGTGTACATTAGTCAAATGTTTAACATTTCTAACTATGTAACATTCTTATTAACAATTTCTCTAAAAGATGATGCAAACAGCAGATCTCATTGGACATAGTGAAGTTCTGTGATACAGCTATGAGCAACACAATAGTGAGGCACGAGAAACCATAACTTGTTTCTTTCCAGGGGAAAAACAAAAAGGAAATGGTACATAAGAATCCAAGTTATTCTCTAAAAAGTTCCTGAGGCAACTGAGGGCCCTTGCACCACAAGTTAAAGCATGAGCATGGAGAAATCCTGTATAACAAGCATAGCTTGAAAGAAAACGAGCAGTTGTATAAAACCTATATTCTCTTTCTGCAAAAAATAATAAAAAAAAAATGTTTTAGATATGACTGCAGCACCACTAAAATATTATTCTTTTATCACTTGCCCTCATTTCAGTTTTAATAAGCTCTCTTGGCTCTCTTATCTTTTTATGTTCACTCCACAGCAATTAAACAGAAATGCAAATGTCATACCCATTTTTTATAACAGTGCAGCTTATGAAACTGCAATAAAGTCAGCAAATGATATGTTTGTTGAATTATCTGTCATTTTTTTGTCAACGAAGTCTAGCCAATATTGGGATAATGACTGCATATGTACCATATACATGTGTTTGCATGTTGTATAAACACGAAAAGATTATTAGTCACAATTCTAGCACAACTTCTGAGGAAGTTAGATTAGACTTGAAAGCTCAAGACAGCTAAATAAGGCAGGAAGAAAGTTATGAGTATTCAGTTTGGATTTTAAAACAGCAGTTCTATTTGTCCATTAAAAAAATGTACTCCTTTTTGATTCACTATATGTGAACACTCAGGAAAGTGAGACTGTGTTCACACAGACGTCTGGTAACTACTTCAATACAGAAGCCCTCTTCTCCCTCTAAAATAAAGCCTCATCACAAAACAAAATAAATGAGATACATCTTTCTGTTTTGTTCTGCAATCATTATAATAATCCGATCAAGAAAAACAGGCTATAGGACAGAATAATTAACTACTCATCAGCCTTCAGTAATGAACAAGTTGCTGTCATAGTGAGCAGCTGACCAACACTACCATTACCCAGTACCTGAAGGGTGCACTTTGCTACCAGATATACTCTGAAACATAAAACCACTCATCCTTCTCTGGACCAGATTTTTGCTTGTGACCTAAACCAAAGACAGCGTTTAATACTCTGTAATACATTTGCCCAACCATTCACAAAGTGTAGAAGTGTTATTTTGCAGAGAAAGAACTAACATGGAAAGATTACATTCACACTCTTCCCAGAGAATGATATGACTAAATACAATAAATAAATAAATAAACAAACAGAATTCTGGATATCTACCTTCTATAACCAACACTGTTTCTGAATTAGCACATTACTAGATGAAGGAGAATGAGCTAGAAAGAATACAGGAAAACAAAAACATTTCCATCTTATTTTTAGCATATGAAGCCAAGCAATCAATTCTTGTAACTCTTATCATTTCCCCAGCACTTGTTTGGATCTTACAAAAGCTGTTCATAGCAATACTTAACATCAAACTTCAGGGTGCTAACATATGGAAAATATTTGAAGTGACACTAAGACCAAAGTAGCCTCAATAGAGGTGACTAAACCTTTATCAAAGAGGGTACTGATTAGAAGAACCAGGTAAAGGGCTATACTGGGTTTAAATGAAAAGGCTTTGAAAAGGAGGGAGCACAGGGGTGGTCTCTGCGTGAGGAGGCCAGGGACACCCCAGGCCCAGTGCAGCAACCCCATCTGTCTCCAGTGGACCCAAAGCTGTCTTGGTATTGGCCAAAGCTATATCAATGGGATACGTTTACAAAAGGCTAATAAATGCTACATGGCAGATGTGTGAGAGAAAATGGGAAGCAGCCCTGGAGACACCATGGTCAGTGCAAAAGAAATGCAGGAGGTGCTCCAAGCATCAAGCAGAAGCTCCCTGCAGACCAGGAGAGACCCACAAACAAGAAGGCTGTCCTCCAGTTATCTTTGCAGCCCTCCACTGGACTCTTAGGAGATCCCTGTCCTTTTTTTTTTTTTTTTTTGATCTGGGGAGTCCAGAACTGGACAGAGTAATCTAAATGTGGCCTCACCTACCTTGATTTCCCAGCCATACTCTTTTTAATGCAGGATACCACTGGCCTTCTTGGCCACGAGGACACCCTGATGGCTCATGGCTAATCTGCTGTACACCAGAACACCAAGGTCCTTCTCTGCAGAGCCAACTCCAGCAGGTCATACCCTAACATGTACTGATGCATGCAGTTATTCCTCCCCAGGCACAAGACTCTACACTGGTTCTTGTTAAATCTCATCAAGTTCCTCTCTGCCCAACTCACCAATCTGTCAAGGTCTTGTTGAACAGTAGCACAACCTTCCAGTGTTTCAGCCACTCCTCCCAACTTAGTATCATCAGCAAACTTGCTGAGAATAGACACTACCCCTTCAACTAGGTTGTTGATGAAGATGTTAAACAAGATCAGATCCAGTACCAACTCATGAGGAACACCACTAGTCGCAGGCTTCATTTTTATGAGACTGCATAGGATCTCTTGGTCGTTGCTGGTGATAATGTATAGCCAATGGTGGTGACTGTTGAAAAATACTGTTTTATAGCTGAGAATCTGCTGTAACAAAGTGTTATTGTGTTCTTCATCTCTGTTGTAGTTTCCATGGAAATAAATAGGAGGCATTACTTTTGGAGTGGTCAGCATTTATTCAATTAGACATGCCTTGCATGATTTTCTGTAGTTAAAGAAAACTAGAGGAGACAGAGCCAGCACGAAGATAAAATTGTAGGCAAGACTACCACTGTTTTAAACATCACTTTTGGACCACAGACAAAACCATCATTTTGATGTACCATACCACGTATTTTACTATAATCTTGAATATTAAATGGCCAAAAAAGACCACGAAACCTAGCTTAATTGGAAATCTGTATTTAAAAAATGACCAGAAAACACTGCAGTGGAAGAGAAAATGCTTAAGAAAAAAGCAGAGCTACAGTGCACTGAGAAATCACTTCAAAATACATTATTATTTTCTACAGCTGGCCGAAGCCAGAGTTATTTTCTCTACTTGAAATAATTCATTTTATTTATTACCTCTTAAAGATGCATTCGCCACATCTTGACTATGATTCAACTTTTTTACTTTATATTCTTTTTAATCTACATTGCATCAAAAGTAAAAACTTCTTGAATGTAATCCTTATCTATCATGAAAAAAAAAATGTAGAATGACATGCTTTCAGTAGCACCTTTCATATGCTTTGCAAAATGCTGGTAGCACAATCACAGGTGGGGAAAGGTGCAAATTCAAGAATTGCAGTAAATGCCTCATCTAAAATAAATCAATTCTAGCAATGGAGCTATGGAGTAACAAGAAGAATTACTGTAGGCAGGACTAGCACAGAACTGTTACTGCTTTGGATCCTGAGAAGCACTGGTGTTACAATGAATACAAACAACCTAGCCAGCACCCTAGTGAGGAAAGTTGAATGCAACAGATCATCCAGCACTGAAATAAACAGTAAGAGTTATAAAAGTTTAGGCTAGGGTTTTGTATGCTTTCAGTGTTTAGCCAATTGAAGCAACTTGAACATAGCTGCTATTTAGTAAGCAGGTTGACCTTTGTGATCTATTTAGTAGGTGACAAATGCTCCATGGTAGGTGCATTTAAATGTTTAGAACTGAACAGAGTTTATAAATCCTTCTCTTAACACATCAGTTTTAACCCCCCTCTCACAAATGCCTGTTTACTGAGAAGAAACTGAAATCCTGTTTTCCTTATAGTCCACGACTTAGAATTGTAACACACTATTTTTATTCTAGTAGTGTCAAAATGCTTCAGTCAAAATGAATAGCTCCCTTTATAAGTTGCTGTGTAAAAGCACAAAATAAGATGACTAAAAAACTTACATTAAAAAAGGCCATACAAAATGAGGAGAAAGACTGTTTAAGATACAAAGCCATATGGATTTTCACTTTTTTTTCTCTAATATTTTACATTTTGTCTTTTTCCAAAATGGCAAAATAAGTAAGGAAGACCATGCTTAGACTATAAATGGAGATAGGTAGATCACTAAGAAAAAAATGAAAGAAATTGTTCATATCCTGAGGAGAAGTGGGAGGAAGGCAGGGTAGGCAGAAAGGCTGTTAGGAAGGAAGGGCTGGAGAAGGCTAGACACTGAGATAAATGATCTCTTAAGCATCACAGAAAAAGATTAAGGTCACTTTGCTCCTTATCTAAAGCCAGCTGCAGTGAACAGGAACTTAGTTCAACAAATTTGGATCAGGGTTGTTTTTTTGGTAAGTTTCTTTCCTGAGAAAGAAAGAAAGATGGAACAAATTCTGTAAGAAGTCAGTCAGTATGCTGTGCATACATACTCTAAGTGTCTTCACAAGGGTTTAATTAGACTTCCAATGTCCTCAGCTCACCCTGCAAGAGCCAGCATCAGAAAGAGTAGTATGTTTCCTTTTCCCAAGTCATCTCTGCAATTTGTCCTTTATATGCCAGAGCGTGGGTGCAGCCCTGCCAGCGCTGCTCTGAGACAAGGCTCACATCATCACACACCCCACGGATGGACCAGCACTGCAGCACACAAACATGCCCTAGGATTGCTCTTGGAGGCAATTTCTGAGATTGCTCATCTGGTGCTTCCAATATCCTGAAGTGAAATAAATCTCGTTAGAATTGCTGCAGTGTGTGGGAATACAATTCCTAAGGAAACTACTTCTCCAGTCCAAGAAGCCAATGCATAATATACCCATTTCCAGCAGTATTTTAGTCTGAAAAGCTGAGGAAAGAAAAACAAAGAAAAAGAAAGAAAAACCTTATATGTATATTAATTTGTTTTATAAAATGAATCCAAGTAAAGATGCTGCAGTGTAAACATCTATATGCCACTTACATCTTCTAAGCAGATAGGAACAACTGCAACATCTCACACAGTGTGCTCCAGCAAACGTAGGAAAATATATATTTGTCTGGATGTTTGTTATAATTAAATCAGCATCTCAGAAGACACAGGTTAAAGAGAGATTTATACTTCTGAATACTATATAAAATGGGAAAGAGAATGCAGGGAAGATACAGCCAAAAATAAGAATAAAAAAAATCCCAGGATAGCCCAGTTTTGTGAAATATATTTTTAAATATCTTTCTGTATCACATTAGTTAAAATGCTGTGACTATACAATTTCTCGTTTTCAGAGAAATGAAACAAAACAGCTTTGAAAGCAGAGAGAAAAAAATCGCTTTGAGAATTATTGCCTGTGTCAGCAGCTGTTACTCAAATTTCTTACATATGGAGCCAGGAAAAAATATGCTTCTTCAGACATATTATAGTACATTGCATCATTATGTAATTTTGACAGTCTCAGAGACATGTATTTCTTCAATTCAGTAAAGTACATACATCAAAATTGAGGAAAGTTTGAAGTTATATAAAACAGGCAAAGCTAACAGAGTAGAGACCCATATGCTTACATACAATTGCTCCCCACTCTCTCTCTCCAAAAACATTTGTGAAACCAGGCACAAAATTGTGCAGGACATACTATAAAAAACACTCTCAAGGGACTGCAAGCATACTATCTTTCAAGGAAAAATAAAAATAAAGATATTTTTGCTCCTTTCTTTTTTCCCTAGTAGACCACTCAGATGTACTTTAGAGTTATCTGGTTAAAAACATTCCCACCATTTGCAGCTGAAGCTAGCACCTACAGGGAAGGCGTATAACAACAGTAACCTGGGATTAGAGCACTAATCAGGACCACGGTATTCTTCCATGGAGCTACTCAGAAATGAATAAAGACTGTGGAACAAAAATTGAAAGAACAACCAAGTAGGCAAATGGTACAGGAACCAGAACGGCTTCAGGTGATAAGACAGAGCTGGAAGCTGTCCTGTGCAAACTTGTTTTACAGTTTTCCCAAGGATATACGAGTAATATTACTGTTTATGTAAGCAAGACCTGCTTGTATTCAAGCTTAATCTTCCAAAGATGTTCATGGAAATAAAAATTTTATGTAACAAATTCAAGTAGCATTACAAAATGGGTTATAATGAAAGAAAAGCAATTCAGAACACTGACAAATGCAGAAGGATAAGGAAATTTTTTAGCTTATTAAATACTTAATCAGCTACGAATACAATGTCTGTAGTGACAATAACTTTTTTTCAGAACATAAATATTCTTATTGGAAAAATTAGAGTATGCTTTGCTGAGTCTTAAGTACAGATGATGAAAATTATGAAAATGACAAAGAAAAGAGATCATGGGTTATTAGAAGACTATTTTTCTTTGACATAGCTGTGTAAAAAATCTATGGTAATGTGAATACAATATTAGTCATTAGTTAGAAATGTTCCTATTTGTATATTGAAAGTTCTCTGCTCACTCCAGCTTGGAAAATTTGCATCCTTTTATATGACAACGTGCAATTATTAACTGGTCATAAAATATTAAGAATATTAAGAATAAATGCCACTGCTTAGAGACAATTCAAAAATAATTAAAGAGGTAAAACACATACCTCACCAAAGCAATATCAAAAGCTGACTGAAAAATTTAAAAATTGAAGTTGTTATTCTACATAAAGAGAAAAACTGACATTTTACAGGCATAAAAATGCAATTAATGTTCACAGTCAACTATATATATGTTTGTGATTATTATTGTGTGCCTTTGTGTCTCTAGACAGATTGACACCTCCTCTCAACATGGTGTAATCTGCAAATTTACTGAGGGTGCACTTAATCCCATTGCCCAGGTCATCAGTAAAGATATCAAGTAGGACAGGCTCTAATATTGACCCCTTGGGAAAACCACTTGTGACTGAACACCAGCTAGATTTAATGCCATTCACCACTACACTTTGGGCCTGGTCCTCCAGCTCGTTTGTTACCAACCAAAGAGTGTACCTGTCCAAACCACAGGCCGTCAGCTTCTGCAGAATACTGTGGGAAACAGTGTCAAAGGCATTGCTGAAGTTTTGTAGGCTATGTTAACATCTCCAGGGACCCTCCCTGCCACTGAATAGTTCAAAGTCTGGAATTCCAACGTAGTAGCTTTGCTGCCCCTCTTCCTGACTTCATCACAAATAGAGAAGTCTACCATTTTGTGGCTGTTCCAGCCCAGACAGCTACCAGCTTCTACACTTTCCACCAGTACTTCTCTGTGAACAGCAGGTGTGGTGGGACATCTTCCAGGTAGGTTCTCTTACTAGCTGCACCAGAAATTTATCTTCTACACACTCTAGAAACCTCTTAGAATGCTGCTTCCCCACAGTTATATTTCCGGTACATATCAAGGAAGTTGAATTATCCCATGAGAACGAGGGCTGGGGATTGTGCAAATTCTACAGCTGCTCACAGTATGCCTCATCTGTCTCTTCATTCTGGCTAGGCAGTCTATAACATACCCCCATCAGGATGACACTGCCTTGTTGAATTCCCCCTCCTCCCCCTACCCTGATTCTCATCCATAGAGATTCAAGCTTATCCTTCCCAGCCCTGAGCTCAACAACATCAAAACACATTCTAAAGCAGAGCCATGCCACCGCTCCAGTATCTTCGCCTAACCCTTCTGAAGAGCTTATAGCCATCCATTGCAGCACTCCAGTCAAGGGAGTGATCCCACCATGTTTCAATAATGGCAACTAAGTCATAGTTTGCCTGCCATATCAGGGCTTCCAGCTACTCCTGTTTGCTGCCCATGCTGCATGCATTGGTACAGATGCACTTCATCTGAGACCCTTACCTCACAAGATAAAATAGATACATAAAGTTGTGTGCTCGAAGAGTTCTATCTTAATAAAGAAACTCTTATTTATTCAGACGGAATGATGCACTAGGAACCCCCAAAGGCACTTGAAACTTATTCTTTTCTCAGCTGTGAGTAATCCCTTGCAGAGGAATTTATGCTACACAGTATTTCACAGAATGATTGTGATTGGATGGGACCTCTGAAGGTCCAATGCCCACTTCAGTAGGGGTGCCCAGAGCAAGATGTTCAGGCCCACATCCAGGAGGCTTTCGAAGACCTTTGAGGGAATTCAGCAATCTCTATGACGAACCTGTGCTAAAGCTCGATCACCTACACAGTAAAGAAATGTTTCATGATGTTTAGACAGAATATTCTGTTATTCTGTAGAATATGTTATCATAGTCTGAATTTGTTTTTGTTTGTAGCTCCTTGTCATCCTTGGATTCAGCTGTCTAATCCACAGACAATTTGGTGCAGTGCAACTGAGAGATTTTGGCTTAACTTTACCCAGAAAAATTGTTTTAAGATGTGAAAGAGTATGTAATTTAAATTCATTGTCATGGTTTTATGATTTTCAGCGTTGGTATTCCACATCATAACATCATGTAGTGCATTAAGAGTTAAAGAGTTGATACTCCAGCTCCATAGATCATTGATAGTTCTGGGTATACCTGTCTTAGAAGAGAAGAAGAACTACATTCCCCAGAGGACTCTGATGCTTTGCATTTTTACGTATTTTCCGCTCAGAGGGAAAAGATAAAAACTGTCTGCAGTCACGGGACACTCTCTTTCCTTTGGGATTGACTCAGCAGTGGGTGTTTGCTGCCATCTCGCCTTCAGCGTTAGTGTAAGGCCTTTGGTTTATCGGACACTCTCTCTTGCTCATTTTATTTGATTTATTAGCTTCAATTCCAATTACATTGTATTATACTGTGTTATTTTGCTTTCCGATATCTTATTTAGTAAATTAGCTTTCCTCCTCAGATCGTTGCTGCTGTTTTGTTTCTAGGCTCATCTCCTTTTTTCCCTTTTCCTTTTCCCCCTTCCCGTTCCTGGGGCATGGGTCCCCCGCACCAACTGTCGCAGAACTGGTCCAAACCAGCCCGGTAAACCGTTGACATTCATATATGATGAGAAAACCAATTATAAATGCTGGGAAAAAAAAAAAAAGTCAAGAATTTCAAGAAGCAGCACACTACCACAAAAAGGTATAATATTTCTTCAAAGTCTGAAAAATTAATCTCCTAATCAAATGCCTTTTTTGGGAGGGAGGAAAATCACACAATTGATTGAGGTGCAGGCCAAGGGATTCAGTAGAGGTTTTTTCAACATCTGCTGCCATATCTTTTCTGTATGATTTTGAACTACTTCAGATACTTTCAAATGTTTGGTATACCAAGTTCATAGAATGAAAAAGGATTTAGGATCCTTAATATCTAAAAAAAGATTAGAAAAAGACTTAAATGCTACTCAATTATACTTATCCAATTCAAATGTACTGCACGCATGTTATGCATTGCATTTTGAAATTTTCATGGCATTTAAAGATGGAGAGCTGGAATCTCATCTCACTTTTCTCTAAGAGAATTTAGAGACATTAACATATGTCTCTGCTTAACTCAGTTTATCCATTTTGTGCACAAGTAAATTATTGCCTGTGAAAACCTTGCAGATCCTCATCTGAAAATTGTTGTATAATACAGATTACTATTACTGATGACAATTGGTGGTGGCATTATTTATTCACTTGAATATTAAACAAAAATATTGAGAAAGTTGTGCCACAGTGTTTTCAGAAAGAAAGAATTTGCCATTTTTCAGATGCTAAAAAACATTAAAAAAATAAAGTGGCGAGTTCTGGGCACTCTGTTCACATTGCTATTTGTATACATTAATAAAAGCTCTTAAAGATTATTTAATTTGAGATTAGTTCTTAATCATTAGTATTCATTTCTGAAAACTAAAACTTTGTGAATATAAAATATAACCTAGAATAACAAGCAACAAAGCTAATGCTATTAGAATATATTTTTCCACTATAATTTTCTTTAATAATAAAAACATAGTGAGAGCTACAGGCTGTTTCTACTCATCAGGATGGGTGAAAATAACTATTAGAATCAATTAAAATTGTAAAAGATATCTTACAAAGCAACAGAACATCACCAGGATTAGAAAAATCTTTGGTGACTGGGCTGTTGAGTAATTTTGCAGAAGTCTGAGCTCCCCATATACATCAAACTGTGCTCCTGAGTATCGAGCTCAATGAAAATAGTTTCTTCTGTCATTATTCTTCCCTGAACATACACTTGTGACTACAGCTCCTATTGATTTTCCCAGACAGGGACAGGATTCAGGCTGTACACAGAAGTATTAAATCATCTCCCCTCATTCTTCAAACAGGGAAAGCAAAAGCAGCTTGTGGAAATCAAGTCTCTGTAGAAGGCATTATATGTACATATATATATATATATATATGAGAGGTAAGGGTCAAAAATAAAAAAGGGATGCCTACAGATGTGACATGAGAACAGAACACAATCCCTAGGGATAATGGAATCTCCCCACTCCTGTCCTTTTTCCTCTATTGGACTACGGAGGGCCAGTTTTTTTAATATCAAGAGAAATAGCAAGAGATGATGGGCTTTTAAAGGGAAATGAAAAATAAATAAAAAGGAGAAAAGAAAAACACAGCAACAAGATGTCTCAGACAAGTCAGAAAGGAATTATGAAGCAAAGTACTCAACTGATGTTTGCACCAAAATCTTCATCTTCCTACAGACTGGACATCAGTCAGAAGACCTCATGAGTGATACCGCAAGGTTACGCCCACTGCTCCAAAAGGATTTTTTATTTTGTGCTCCTGAGGTAATTATGCCATACCCTGAGCCATAGTACTCACAGACAGCAGAAATTTGCCCACTAATGGACTTGTGTTTGGATGAGAAGGTCCCAGGAGTGAGAAAAATGGAGCCACAAATGTGTGGCAGAAACATTTACAAATGTCCATTTGGGAGTTGACCTGACTGGCGTCAGGTCACCAGTTAAAGAAGTTTATGTGCCTCATGGGCATGCGCGGGACATATTTCCCCCTGTAAATCCCAGGCGGAGAGGTGGACTGAGAGTTCAAGGAGGTCTCTATGTTTCCTATGTTTCAGCACAAAGGGTGGGGGATTTAGCAGCATCTTCAGTCTTCACAGACTCTACACTGAAAAAGGATGCCCTGCAGCTGCTTCTGGTCAGCTTGTAAAAAGAGAGAAATATGGCCTCAAATTTTTACAGAAAATGAATCATTGCTTTACAATTGCCATTCATTCTTAGTTGCCTGATTTGTTATGGACAGGGAGGAAGGGAAAAGACATAGGTCATTATGGCTGGAATTATTGATCTTGAAGGAATTTTTTCAACCCAAAGGATCCTATGATTACATGATGACAGATCAATCAATCATTTGATTGATCATAGTTACCTACTAAGCTCTTTGAAGACACCATCATCTTAACTGAAAGTCTTCAGTGCTTAAAAAGTTTGGAAATTAACTGTTTTCTGCTCCATCTTCGATGTGCTAAGATCATTTATCTTCACCCTTACTCACAATTCTCATTGTAGGATAGCTGAATTATGGGTCATCCTGTAGCTCGTTACAGTAATTTACATCACACAGTTGGGAAAATGAAAAGCAAAAGGTTACAGAAGCATCCATGCATAACAGGGATTCACGGGTGGACTTACTTTCTATATCATGTAACCCCTTAGCAATGCATGTTTTTAGGTAAATGGCTTCATACAGCAAATTAATTCAGGTCAAATTAAGCATCGTGGTTTTTTTTTAAAGCAGATATTTGTAGTTTTTCAGTACCTAGAGTATTAAATCTGTACTGCCAGACACAGAATACACTTGAAATTCATGTTGCCAGAGGGACATATTGGTCTTCTATCCTACTCACAATACATGGTAACTAATAAAGAACACTGAATATAGCAATTTTTATGTTTCGTTTACATTACTAAATAAAAAAGTTTGCTTATGATTTACACTACAGTTCCAGAAATCTCTTTTTCTACTTATCCATTATTTCAAGAATAGTTTTTTTTTTGTTTGTTTGTTTTTTAATATTGCCTATAGTTGACGAAAAAAACAGTATGGGAAATTCTATCAAGGATATGTTTTTTTTTTGCTAATATCACACACTTGTGACTATGGGACTACTAGTATTTCTAATTAGCAAATACAGCAAAAGAGTAAATAAGATAGAATAATTGAAGTTATGCAGAGCTAGGTGCAAGCAAGCTGGTCCTTTGGTTTCCCTAACTAGAAATGTTGATTAACTTTTAGAACATAAAAAGTAACCAATCTTTCTGCTGCTACATAGTTAAGTATATTATCAACTGTAAGTAAATCGTGTTGTCACACAGGCAGTACCACATTATAAAGCCAGTTGTTGAAACAGGCATCGCATTTCCATCATGTGATTACTTTTAAGCAATACATTGAACGATAATAATTGAATAATAATCTTAGAAGCTCTGGGCACTATCATGACAAAACAAACAAACGAAACAACATCCTGGGATCATCAGTAGTAACAGTGATTATTTTCAAAGTGGCTGAAAGATCCCAGAGCAATACAGGATCCTCAGTACACTGAGGGAAGTAGCTGCCAAATCCTAAATTAAAATCCCATAGAACAACAGCAAGAGGGAGATAAGCCTGAATATGCATTTAAACAAACAAACAAATAAAAATTTTTTCATGTGACAAGAAAAATAATTGAGGGGTTAAGTAAGGCCCTGTTAAAAAGATTTTACTGAATGTGTCAGGAGAGAAAAAGCCCCAGCCATTCATGACTTCAGAAGCAGGGGTTCCATCACTTCTGGGAAAAAAAAGATACATAGTTAACTGTAGCCTTACATGCTTTGTACACACAGCTTAAGGGAAGAACATCTCACCTGATCTAAATATTACTTGAAAGAGTAGATATTACAAACTTGAACAGAGGCACATTCAAATCAAGGAAAAATTTAATCTGTCATAGGATGATGCCTAGTACTGAGTCATTCATTTTTCAAAAACTCAGAAAACTTCTCTTAATTTTCATGGATTTTTTTTGTTTTTGTTTTTTTTTTTTTTGCTCCCAAGATCAATCACTTTCTTAAGGTTGCTTGATGAATTCAAGACAAAATTGCAACTATCTGATGCAAAATTATATAAACACACACCTCTTGCAAGTAAAGATACATGTAAGAGGTTATAACAAAATCTGAAAAATGTGAAGAAAATTTATCATAGTTACTTTATAGATTTTCCCCTACATGCCTGCATTAAGTATACAGGCAATGTCATTGAAAAACTATGGAGGCATCATTATTTGCATGCTTTTTTAGATCAGTTTTCATGTATCATTATGATGCAAAACACTTAAAATTCAGGTCTTCAGAGACCCAATGGCAATACTGTCACAATGCAATTTTAGACAATTCAATTTAGGTGCAGCAGCTGCTTTTGAATGAGATTTTGATGTTTACCCAATTTTGCTGCTGGGTTAATTGAGTCATACTGAGGTCAAGTGGCTTGTATACAATCACCCATATGTGGGCTCAGTGAGAATTACAACTCAGGACCATCACAGCTAGAAACCTCCTTTCTTCCTCCAAAAGGTCAAAAATACAAACAGAAATAAAATAATCAGTGGAACACTATCAATAGGAAACTGTCAGCTGCCAGAGCAGACATGTATATGGGTTTCTGGTATTCCTAAAGAATGATCATTAATTAAAATGGAAGAAAATACACTTTTATGAAAACAATAATTATAAAAAAAAAGAGCTAAATACTTTAGAGTTTATCAAAATGTCTTACTTTAAACCATGCTATGTTAAACCTGAGCAAAAACCAAAGCAGAAGAGCTTAAATAAAATACCTTAATTCTGCCATAGGACAGAACAATTTCTTACCAAACTCATTACACAAACTGACTGCTTCTCTATCTGAAAGCAATATCCTACACTGTAGGCAATGTGGAAAAACGTACACTCAAAGAACAAGCTGAGATTCTCCCACCCGCTGCTGAACTCAGTTCAGCTGAAAATATAATGGGAAAAATGTGTCAGAGGAAAAAGTCCTATGTACAGCTGCAAATCCAACTATAACAAGAAATTAATAAAAATGATAAATCCTATAGTGGCACACATAGATAATTAAAACATTTTCCCTATGAGTATTATATTCTTTTTACAAAACAGAATTTGAAAATGTTAAGTAACCCTAGCTTGTCACTTATCTAGCACTAATTAAGCCACAAGTTGCAGTATGCATTACTACAGACATGAGCTTTGACAAGGTTTTGAAAAGAGAAGGGAAACTGTGGGGCTTTCAAATGAGAGTGTACCTTTGCACAAACAGGTAAACAGGTACATCAGGGCAGAACTGATGGCTCAATTAGTAGCAAATCTGACAGATAAAACATGGTTAAGAAGTGCAAGGTCAGAGAAACAGAAGCAGCATATTGTTTAGAAGAAAAAAAGAGAAGTGGGTGGTGGTATAATTGGGACAGTGAACTAGCAGCAGTAGTATGTCAAAAGAGCTTAAGGCAGATAAAACTGCCAACATCAAAATGAGGAAAAGGAGTCACAGATAAGAAAAGGAGAAGAGCAAATCTACATTAGCATTTTAATTTGGATCAAGAGAGCTCTTTCAAAGATAATTTCTGGATCATCCATGTTGCAGTGTAAGACTGTATGGACCAGTCTACATCAGAGGAAGCTAAACAGAAGGACTGCTCCAGGATGACTCTTAATGTACTCTGAGAACCAACAGAAGGTCAATCCAACGTTCCAGACTATGTACAGGCTGAAAAAATCATCAGAAATATGTGTAATGTAAAAGTCAGATCCACTGCACTAGTTGCTTTGTTTTCCACATCAATCCCTACAGCACTTGGCAAAGGAATACTCTTAATTGCAGGTTTGAACACTTGTATGTGTAGAAAATAGAGAAAAACAAACAAACAAAAAAAAAAACCAAAAACCTTTTTTCCTCTTTTTCTTTAAACCTTATTTTAGAAAATACTTTAAGAGTTATAAAAAATATTTGAGTGATATTGCCCACATAAATAGAAACCAAGTTCAGTTATTACCAATTTAAAAATAAAACAAAAATATAGTAATAATAACAAAAAAAACAAAAGCAAAACAAACAAAAAACAGAATAACAGAATTGTGACAGACAATCTCAATTGTGAGGGGTTTGAAGAGACCTCTGCAGATCATCTATTCCAATCATCTGCTAAAGCAGGTTACCTACAGGGGCTTGAGCAAGAAAATGGCCAAGCAGGTTCTGAATATCTCTACAGGAGACTCCTCAACCTCTCAGGGCAGCCTGTACCAGTGCTCTGTCACTGTGCTCTGTCTTACCCTCTAAGTAAGAAATTTCTTCCTTGCCTTCAGACAGAACTTCCTATATTCCAGTTTGTCCCCACTGCTCCTTGTTCTGTCACCGGGCACTGTCAAAAGGAGCCTGGCCCCATCCATGTGTCTCCTGATCATTAGATATCTGGTAAGATCCACGGGTGTAAAGAATCATTTAGAAATTGTTAGTGAAATCTGATTTTCACTAACTTACAACATTAAACAGATTCTTTACTTCTAGAAACTGTAACTTGCAGATCCATAAAAATCTCAAATGCTTCTACCACAGAATTAGATCTTCTAATATCTCACAAATGAAGGAATACCACTTAAACTGTAACACAATTTGAATATTCTGGGGATAAAAGCCGCTTTCGCCTCCCCATTTGCATGTTGGTTAGCATTAGTTCTAGTGGCTACTATGTCTTTTTTAAGGTTAGTTTTGTTAAAAAACCCAAGTACTGTTTAAACTAATCCTGAATGTTACTGGCTTTCCTCTGAATATGTGTCTCTTCCTCATGTTTTCTACTTCTGAAGCGTCTTCATTGTAAGGTGATGAAAAGCCGTATTGGTAAACACATCCCAAAGATCAGAGAGACAAGATCAGAGAAGATCCTGCACACTCAAGATCAGAGACTGATGATGCAAAAGCAGAATTATTAGCTCATGCTTGTTATTTTACTAAAACTTACTTTGCAAAGTAAATAATATTTTTAAAATGATATGACCCTGTTTTATTTTTAAGTGATCATTTGCATTTTTTAGTGATTTCTAGCTACTGACAAAAAAAGCTAGAATTATGCTATTAAAGTAAAATACTTGCACATTAAGGCCTTGTGGATTGATAGGATGGTGTTTAATTCATTCTTACACATGGAATCAAGCTTTTATGAGAGAAGAAAAGAAGAGGAATAGAAAGAAAAGAGCATTTTTGATTAACAAATGAAGAAAACATTGGGAAACAGCAGACTAAAATAACAGGCAGGTGCTAGAAGGACAATATGTTTTTACTTATTTTGTTCAACAAATGAGAAATCTCCAAAATAGTTTCATCCCATTAAAAACTCTACACAAAGCAAGCATGCAAAGACTCATTTATTCTAGGAAAACTTAGTACTTTAAATGGAGATTCCAGCAAGCTAGTCTAATGCACTTAAACTCCTAGTTCTAGTGCGACACTTTGTGTTTCTTTTAAAGTGCCCTTATTATGTTATTTTTCTGTGACGTGGATATAATTTTCTGTTTAAATCACAGGTTTACATAATGATACTTCACTTAAGAGAAGAGGGAAGAGAGACAATCTCAAATTTTTTTTACCTAGAAATTAGCCATGGTGATTTACCAGTTTCTTAAAAATAAACTAAAATAAAAACTACAAAAACAAAGGAAAGAAAAAACATTTTAGCCTGATTCACATCAACTCTATATTTTCTAATCTAAGAATACTGTTCAAACTAATGTAGGAAAAACATGCTAACATTAAAGCCTGAGTCGCTAAATATTCTCTTAGGACTTTCAGGAACATTTACCTTATGGTAATAGAACCTTGATCTATTTTTTTATTCTTTGTCTCATATTGCTGGATATGAAACTGCACCTGGACTCTGGAAACGTAGTTTCTATTAAGCCTCCTCCACCTGCTCTTTTATCATATGGAAGTCAGTTTACTTTTGCTCTTAATGTTAACCTTTATCTCATTTTTTTATGTCTTGTGCTCTTGAGATCAAGGCTATCATTGAGTCAGGTTCCCATTTGGTATAACACATCAGCTGCTGCAGTGTTTAGTTTTACCAGAGTAGGACCTTTTCATTGTAAACAAAAACTGCTCAGTGTCAGCAGTTTGTAAGAGCAACTGCAAGAAAACATTAATGGTTTGCTCCTGGCACATCACACATTAATTTCCACAATCCATGCTATACAACCTTTCTGGAGAACTTTGGAATAGTTGAAAAAGTTCAGTTATTCTGGATGAGAAAGGATAAGATAAGCCACAATTTAACTTATTTTTTGTTCTTATATCTCACATTACTGATGCTTCAATACTTCGATGGGTGCCC
The DNA here is from genome assembly GCA_036925125.1 of Oreortyx pictus. NCBI lineage: Eukaryota > Metazoa > Chordata > Aves > Galliformes > Odontophoridae > Oreortyx > Oreortyx pictus. Next base: position 74,774,150 of record JAUPFR010000001.1, on the reverse strand, counting down.
CATCTTCTGTCACGAAAATTAATTTATTAATTATTGTGCCAGAAGAACCAGTTTAAACTAGAAGATGCAACTGATTGCTAATTTTAAAAATGTAGTAAGAAACGAGATGGAAAGCTTATCATTCTGACCTTGTAATTGAATTATGAAAATAATATTCAAAAGGATCTCCCTACCTGGAGACTACATTACATAGAACACACTCTGATTTTTGAGATATTTCTGGATTTAACTTTCCACTTATAAATTTTCCTAATGAGACAAGATAAAAGTAGTCAAGAACTACTCATATGGAGAAAAATATTCTTTTCCTTATCAGGATATTACACATAGAAATGTACGTGAATACAAACAATGAATATACATACTACAACATGTGAACTTTTCTCCTTGCTAAATCTGGAATCTTTGGCATTTGTTTCTACTTGCATGATGAAGCAACAATTTTCACACTGCTTGGGTGTGCTACTAATAAATCGTTCTGGGAGTTGATTAAATACCAGACCAAAGGCGAGACATTTAATCAATGCATAAACCCCTTTGCAATTTTGTCTTTTCCTACATAATGCAGATCACAAAAGACAACACTAGGTGTGTATAAATTCATCATATGGCAAATATTTGCAAAGATCCGCCTTAGAACTTCTGAGGTTGTTCGAATGATGTATGGAAACATAAGCTAAGTCTTGAAAATCCTTGGAATTTTTTCCATTATTGTATATAACATTATTTTTCATCTTTTGTGACCAAAATTCACATTATATATACATAATGTCCTCCTACTATACACATATAGGAAAAAAAATGAAATAACAATGAGGGAAAAATGAGAAAGAATTAGTGATAATGCTATTGGTCACACACAAACAATTATTTTACAAAATAAAAGAGTAAATATTTGAAAGCATCATGATATTAACTTTCTTAATGTCTACCAAAATTCCTTTTGAAGTTTCCTGGAAGGATCTGTTTCCCAACACGGCACATTTCTGTGGGAACAGAATCTGTTTTACTGTCATAAAAATTGGTTGTTTTTATTTCCTTTCATTTTTATTTATTTAAAAAGCATAAGAAATGATTATATTTTAACCCTGCGATCTAATCATCTTCAGTATGCATGCAACTAAGTGTATGATTTTAGTACTGTTTGAGGTGTAACATATATTTTACAAAGACTTTCCAGCAAGTTAACAATTCACCCCAACAGTATGAGACTCCAAAAGCAGCAGCAATAAATGGGTAACTTGCTCCTATCCTATACGTAGTTTGCTTCCCACCACAGAACTTAGTGAGCACCCTACTTGACGATGTTCTCCCTTCCACTCTCACATGTTTAGTGTAATAGCAACAGAAACAAAGCATAAAATCATTTTGGAACATACGCTTACAATTGCTGCACTTCAATGCAGAATTTCTTATCCTGTTTGACTCCTGCTCAGTTCTGGAAGTGTTAATTAATTTATGATGGGATTAAATATTCATGTTGTTGAATTGACTCTGCATTACAAGGCTTAAAATCAGTATATACTGCTACCTAACTTATCATCTTCCCAATGTCTCACTTGTATAAGTCTTCCAGGAATAACAGTATTTTCTCTAGAAAATGGAAATCTGTGACTGACAGCAAAATGTTTAAGTGGTACCTTACAGATACACAGTAGGGATACCTTTGACAGCTGTCTGTCTAGGAAGGTTCAAAGTCTAAGTTGTCATGCTTTCCTGGAGGCATTTTGCTTATTAATTATCTCTGTCAAAGATTAGATATATATAATTCAATAATATTTTTTCCCCTACGTGAATTCTAAAATTTATAATTACTGAGATATATTAATATTACTTATAATTATCAAATAACTGTATTTATAGTCTTGACTATGTATAACTAAAATTTCAGCTTTCTTGTAAGGTCCTTTTCTAACAGTTCTTCACGTCTATAATAATGGTTGCTATAGTAGTGTTTGCACAAGACGATGGCAAAAAATGTGGTTCACAGCAAGGACTTTTAAAATTGTTTTCATATTACACTACTCTGAACCAATATTCTTTACTCAAAACAGCAGCATATAAATGATCAGACTTTGTTTATAACATTATTTTACACGATGTTTAGCCAGATGTTTTGTTTTGTATCATTACGGAAAGTGAAATGATTTTGAAGGCATGAGTGAGTTATAATTTTTTTAATGTAACCTAAAGCATATTCAAAAGCATTACAGTTATATATAGCGACCTCCAAATTGTTTAAGTCACTTAACTCACTACATAAATTATGTAAGTAATATATATCGTAAGAACTTCCTTTAGAATACACATGTTCTTAACATGCATATCCTCCTCTGCCTCTTTTCCTCTAGAGAATTTTTTATTATTTTAAACTACTATTGGAAGAGATTTTTCCAGCTGAAGACATTTATTACCTGCAAGAAGCTAACTTGGCATATTTCTAGAACAAAATCATGCTTGTGCATAAGTCTGTTCTTGGAGTCATAACAGATTAAATGGGGAAGGCATCATTTTAGTGGTCCACAAGTACAAAATGTGCATCTTTCAGGCTATGAAGAAGCAATCTTCCACAGAGATAGTGGTAAACATAACCATCTTTACTGAAAATTCTTGAAGTTAATTATATATTTTTTTAAATCTTCAGAATCCTGGCTCATTTTGAGAAAAAGTGAGAAAACTTTTTTGAGAAAACTTTTTCCATCTACCACTTAGCTAAATGCATTAATTTGTATGAAGCTTATGATCTAGACAGAATCACAAAAACTATAAATACGGAAAGACCTTTTTGAAACATTCTGCATGTGAAGACTCCTGAATGTCTCTTAAATGAAGTAGTAACTTGCTAATTGATGAAAATAGAATGACTGAAAAAATAGACCCTTCAGGACTTCATATGAAAATAGGGAAGTATGACAGGAATTCAGACAAGGTAATACACGATGAGTAAAACACCTACATTTAAACACAATATTGCAACATCAGCGGCAGCAAGGGGCTAAAAAGCAAGTAGGCTGTTTTATGTTACAGTTTGAGTGAGTCTTAGAGTGACAGCATTTTCTGCAGCTTGCTGAAGTTAGGATTTTCATGCCATAATTGCTGTTCGGCTTTGTGCAAGAATGTGAAGCCTTTAGTCTTCCATAGAGCATTATCCACTCATTTATCTCCCACCCTACTGTCATAGAAAGAAGATACACATGCTGGACAATCCCTATATATCCCACATATGACACTTGTCTCATCCAACTCACTTTATGTCAAGTATGAGACACAGCAGGAACCCCCTTGTCCATAATACCTTGACTTATCTGACAACAATGCAATGTTAGGATCAACATCTAAAAAAATGCTGATCTTAAAGCAAAGGAAAGTATATGCAATCAGAACGATTTTGAGTGTCTGAATATCCCAGAAACATCTGGATTACAATGTATTATAATGTACATGCAGTCATATCTTTCATTTGGCATTGAAAGTATGTAGCTCTCATGATTAATCTGGTTGGCATTTATTATACTGAATAAGCATGTTAGAAGACAGGAGGAAAAAAAAAACAAACCTCTGAACTCTTCTATTTTAACTGATTTTGTTTCATTTGATCTTTGCCAACTTCCTTCATGCAGCGAACACCCACTAGATTTAAAGCTGTGTGGGAGGACTTTTCTCATAAAGAATTGGAAAGTACAGCTTAGAACTAGCACTCTAAACAAATTTTATATAATTACATACACTGCTGGCTTATTACTCTAATTAACAACTAGGTATTTTCTCTCCGGTGAACAACATGAGACGTTGAGAGTCCCTATTTTTCATTCACTTCCTGCTGAAGACTCCCTGTGACCAAAAAGCCTGCTGCTGGGACCTGTACAGTTTCAGAATGAACCCCGAAAGTTAAACAAACATTCTCACAAAAATAAACAAAGATTTGCTTTGTTATGGAAAGCTTCTAACTAAATAAGCTTTCAAAAGCAAAGGACAGTGTTTCAGGCTAGACAAATTGTGTAACACTCCTTGAATACTGAATAGACCTGAGACTGAGGTGTTCCTTGAGCCCAGAAACAAATGTGCACTCTATTTTGGCTTCGGTACCTGAGAGTCAGACACAGAAATTAGCAATTGCATGAATTGAGTATTTACTGACATAACAATCCCAAACATCTTACACTTATCTGAGGCAATTTTTCTACTTTAAAGTGGCAAACAAATCAGTGTAACGATGTCAGCAGAAAAGGGACAGAAAACAAGCGCACTATAAAGGAAATTTTTCTGCATATGATGCAGCAGCAAGCATTCTGGTATGGGGAGATGTGATGCATCCTCAGTGTCACCATTGGCCTCAAACTGCCTACCCGAGGACACTGACTCCACTGAGTCTTACATGTCAGCTTAAGAGAACGATACAAACTGGAAATGGGGAAGCTGAACACACAACTATTACATTTAATTACTGTTTCAGAGGTTTTAAGAAGGATGAGGATCCAATATTATTTCATGTAAACCTGAAGCTGTGCAATCTGTTAGTGACTTTTCTTCCTTGAATGCCATACAACCTGGGGTAAAATATAAAAATATAAAATTCAGAGGACAGAAGAATCACAGATGACATTAATTATAACAGTGAATATATGGCCCAATAAAAATAAAATCATGTAATTCTAACAAGCACGGAATTGTAGACTTAAAGTACATGGAAAAAAATATAAAGCAAAGAAAAGCCAATGCAATGGAATAGAGAAATTAGTTTCCTTAATCCTGTCACCTTGTGTGCCTATATTATAATGTCTTCTTCATATACCACAAGCACATTCCTTCCTTCCCAATGTTTCCTCCAATCAGCAAGCTCCTCTTCTTAAATGCTACTGTGGAGATACAATCACTATGATAAATCTCAGTAAACATGCTCTGATCTGTTTTTACTTCCTATCTTACCACTCAGCACGTTGGTCCCAATTCTACTTACTGCATATACTGAACTGAATACAAAGGATTCAATATCCTTATAAGTTTCTACATAGTTTTATCACTGCCCTATCAAAGGTTTTCATTAACCTCTCACCTTTCAAACCACAACATTTGACTGCAATCTCCCAGGGAAAATATTTTTCTATTTATTTTTTTTTTCTATCCCTCTGCTCAAAACTTGTAAAACAAACTTCCTCACCAGTTGTTTTTCTTAAAAGAGGTAACAAATTTTCTGTTTTCAGATGAACTGCTCTCAAATGTACCTTGTCTTTTTAAAGGACAGTTTCACTTAGTCAAGTACATGGAATACTCAGCTGAAAGTCTTTTCTTACTCCACATGTAACTGACACAAATTCAAGAACCAAGTTCAGCTGTTTGATTGTATTACGTAGTACCCCTCTCTATATTCAAGTTAAGTCTTCAACAAATACATAACTTCAAATGAAAACACTTCAGTGTAGAAAGGAATCATAGAATCATAAAATATTTGGAGTTGAAAGGGACTCGTAAGTATCATCAAGTCTAGCTCCTGGCTCTACACAGGACCACCCAAAAAACAGACCATAACGTCCAAGAATATCATACAGATTCCTCTTGAACTCTGGCAGGTTGGGGTCTTGACCACTGTCCTGGGCATCCTGTTCCATGCCCACTGCCCTCTGCTGCAGAACCTTTTTCCTAACTCCCAACCAGATCCTCCTCTGACACAGCACCATGCTGTTCTCTTGGGTCCTGTCACTATCACCAGAGAGCAGAGCTCAGTGCTGCTCCTCAGTCTCCTCTGTTCTGGGTTGAAAAAACAGGGTACTTCATTTGCTTTTCACACACCTTGCCCATCTTTGTAGCAATCCTTTGAACACTCTGATTGTCTTATGTCCTTTTTATACTGTGGTACCATAAACTGCACACATTACACAAAGTGAGGCCACACCAGTACAGCCTAAAGGACAATCACTGGACTGGCTGGCAATGCAACATTTGATGCACCCCAGGACACAGTTGGCCTTCCTGGCTGCGTGGACACACGGCTGACTCATGTTCAACTTGCAGTCAACCGAGACCCCCATAACCCTTTCAAGCAGAGCTGCTCTCCAGAGTCTCTTTCCGTAGGCCATGTGTATAGCCAGGGTTGACCCTTCTCAGCTGCATAAACTGGCACTTCTTAAACTTAAGGCAGTAATTGTCTGGCTCTCTAAGTTGACTAGATGTCTCTGCAAGGCCTCTCCACCTTTGATGAAATCAATAGTTCCTCCCAACTTTGTATCACCAGCAAACTTGGTCAAAAACACCTTCTAGCCCTACATCCAAGTCATTTATGAAGACATTAAAGAGAACTGGCCCTAAAATAAAGCCCTAGGAAACCCCACTAGTGATGAGCCACCAGCCTGATGTAAACTCATTTACTATAACACCTTAGGCCTGACCCATCAGCCAATTTTACACCCCCTGCATTGTGTTTTTATCTAGCCATATTCTGGATGTTTTCTCCAGAAGGATACTGTGAGAAAAAGAATCAAAAGCGTTACTGAAATCCAGAAAGGTGACATCAATTGGCTTCCCCTGGTCAACTAGATGGGTGACCTTGTAATAAAAGGAAATTAAGTTAGCTAAACAGGAAGAATATGTTCAGAATGATGAACAGTTCTACAGTGTGTTTCAAAAGATAACTGCAAATTCAGGACTTGTTGGAGTTATCAACCCATTCTCAGAGATCATAAATAAGAATATCAATTCAAACTCGAAAACTTTTGGAGTGAACAGCTCTCAGTGGAAAAGTATTTTCCACACTTTGGTGATAGAATAGTTCTTTGTTTACTGGAAAAATAATTGTTCCTAGAGAAAATTTCTGTTTATTTATTGCTGTAGCATTAGTGGAAATGAACAACCCCAAAACGCACTATTCAAGCTCACCTGCGAGTAGGGGCACTGACAAATCTAATGTCAGTCAGTCCTGGAATATTGTCTATCCAGTGCTGCTGTAGTGATTTGAGCACAGATGCTTCATTTTGAAAATTCTTAATGAGTGTTATACAGTACACTTCACATTATGTATCCTTAATTTGCATTCCAGTAGGAAAACCTTGGGCTTGCTGGGACTGAGAATTTGCTCTGATCATGTGCTGAATGGCTACAAAGCCTTGGGATCTAAGCACCTTATTATTCCTTCCTTCAGCATTGAATGAAAAAGGTAACTGAAAACACATTTCCATTAAAAGATAATGCTTTTTATTTGATTTTTCATTTACATTCTCTGTGAAATAAATGATTAAGTAAATATACGTTATAAAACCTTGCCTTTTCTTTTTAGAAATACTATAATTGGAAAACAGACCAATACAGGCAAAATGCAATCAAAAGCAAAGATGCTAGCAAAGCTACTTTTACTATGTAAGATGAACACCCCATTTATTCAAAACTCTGGCATCAAAGTAGTATACAAACAATGCTTATACTTTAAACAACACTGGAAGATAAATGAATATGCAAAGGCTACTCTGAAAGTAATGACACCCTATTTTATTATGTTGGCCCATGATGTCCGAGGCAGATATTGGTGGTGTGGCAGCAGGGGTTATCACAGAATCATAGAATTGCTCAGGTTGGAAACGACCTTCAGATCATCAAGTCCAACTGCAACCAAACCATACTACCCGAACTCTGAGAACCCACTGCTAAATCATGTCCCCGAGCACCATGTCCAAACAGATTTTAAACGCATTCAGGGATGGTGACTCAACCACCTTCCTGCAGAGCCTATTCCAGTTCTCAACAACCCTCCCTGTAAATAATTTTTTCCTGATATCTAACTTAAACCTCCCCTGGTGCAACTTGAGGCCATTTCCCCTTGTTCTGTCACCAGTGAGAAGAGACCAACTCTGCTCTCACTGAAATCACCTTTCAGGTATTTGAAGAGAGAAATAAGGTCTCCCCTCAGCATCCTCTTCCCCAGACCCTTCAGTCACTCCTCATAGGGCATATTCACCAAGAACTTCACAAGCCTTGTTGCCCTTCTTTGGACCTGCTCCAGCACCTCAATGTCCTTCCTGTACTGAGGTGCCCAAAACTGAACACAGTAGTCAACATGAGGCCTCACCAGTGCTGAGTACAGAGGCAGGATTACTTCCCTAGTCCAGCTCAATACGCTGTTCCTGATACAAGCCAGGATGCTGTTTGCCTTCTCGGCTACCTGGGAACACTGCTGGCTCATATTTTGCCAACCGTCCACCTGCAAACCAAGGTCCCTTTTCATCAGACTTCCAGCCACTCCTCCCCAAACCTGGTTGCCCAGGGTTGTTGTGATCAAAATGCAGGACCTGACACTTGACCCTATTGAAACTCATGCAGTTTACAGTTTTGGGTTGAATTGTCCCACCAATATTTTGTTATTTGTTGTTATGAGACAGATGGCAGCAGAGGGGGCACTCCAAAACAATGGCATCTGACTTGGAAGTGAGGATGAAGCCAAGGAGTATCACTGTCTTCCTCCATAAAAAACAAACAAACAAAAAAACAAACAAACAAAAAAAACACCATACATTGAAATTTATCAAGGCTTGCTGAATGCAAACAAAACAGTGGATGTGAGCACAGTGAGGTGATGGATGGTATGTTTCAGCTGTGGTGACAGCATCAGTGATGTACAAGACAAGACAAGGCCATGCACAGCTGTCACACCATGAAACAAAGAGTGTTTTGATCAGCTCATCCACACAGATCAACTAATGGTGGCTACTATGTTGAAAAATAATGATTTGTAGCTCAGAATTTGCTCTATCAACGATGTTATGCTCTTTGTATCTGCTGTAGTTTCCATGGAAATAAATAGGAAGCATTACTTTTGGAGCAACTTGCGCACATATTTTCAAATATAAATACATACAAATCTATGAGTGAAGGAGAAGGGTTCAGTTTTCTAAGTACATATTTAGTAGCATATTTTCTAGAAATTGTGTGGAAGGCCATTCACTCTTGTTGGATCAAGAAATGTAGAAGTAACTGAATTCTGCTTTCTGACTGGGTGAACCTGAAATACAAGAATACAGAACAGCAAATGCATTGAGAAGAATTTGAAAGGGGGTCAATAGTAGCTTTTACATGCAACTGAAAACCTGTGGTTCCTTAAGTTTTCCCTTCTGGTATTCAAAATATTTCTTTTTGAACTGACAAATCTTTACATTCCTTTCTAAATATCTATAACATGCTAACTATAGCATCACTTTTCCTTCCTGCACCATCCCTCTGTCTTATTCCTCAAGTCCAGATTAACACTGGCATAATTATAGAACAGAAAATAATTTGTATTTTTCCTAATAGCATATAACTTTCTCCTAACAGTTCTTTCAAAGTGTTGTCCCATCAGTTATCCTGAGATTGTTTAGGAAGGTAAAACATACAGCAAATCCAAGAGATACAGCATTGTTGCCTCATTTAATAGACATCATTTGTTCCAGCATCCTTGGGATTGAATATATAATCTTAACCCCTACTATAATCATATCAAAACCCCAAGATGACTGTCCTTTGCACCAGGGTAGGTGCTACACATGGAAAGAAATCCATGAGACTTCACAAAAAACAAAAAAACAGTATAGTTAGTGTGAATACTGAGGCAGAAGTATAGCAGAATATACCTGGGCCCAAACACTTAACTGAGCTGCTCACAACTATCTCTGCTAAATATAAAGCCCAGACAAGACAGACACACATTCTAGGAAAAGAAAATAAAGAAAACAAACAAGAAAAACCCACAAACTTGACCCCTTCCTCAAAAAAGCATATCACGAAAATATTGAAAATGTATTAGTACATACATTTACTCAATGAATATCTGCCATTTTACTAGCCCATGGCTAAAGGCAGCACACTTTAATATGCACACATTGCCCTTAGAAGCCAGCCAACTTAATCTCAGAAATTCAGCACCACAGAAATAAAGTTGACTGTGTGGTTTGTTATTCCCTGCTGTTAAATCTCTCCAGTTCATCTTATGTCTGAGAGCAGAAGGATTTGTTAAGCAAGGAAAACATACATAACTATTATTTGTTCTTCTCACTACCTATTGTAAATAACTGAAAATTGAATATATATAAAAAAATGTTTTCTGCTTCTCATACAGCAGCCTAATATATCAAGTAAAAATACACAGTTATTATAATTTCCCTTTTGAGACTACTTTCTAAAAAGTTCCTCCATTTGCTTTTATATATAGTCCTCTAAATAAATTTCATTATGTAAGTCCATTAAATGCATTCCTTTGGGAGTATTTTCACATTCTGACAGCAGGTACATATATAAAACTGAACCGCAATAAAGCAGCTAGTCCAAAAAACAATCTTCTCTCTTTATATGCTTCAAAGCATTTTAAATAGCTTACGTCAAGATTAGCATGCAAGGATGAAAAAATAACTGTCAAAATAATGCAAAGGTCATGTTATAAAGATATCCTGCAGACTGACAAATGTAATTTGCATAGTTTTTATTATTATCACTATATCATAGAAAAAGTTGAAAACGTGCCCTGCAGATAGCAACATCTTAGTCCCAAAACAAGCAGTTAAAATCAAAGTGAAGCCTCAGAAAGAGAAAAGCCAAACTGGGTCACATGACTTGGCTATATGCAAACAAGAAGTCTGTCACAGACAGAAATTAAACCCTGTTGTCAGGCACATCTTCTTTAGCTGTAACCAGACTATACTTTCATGCCTTTAATTCTCTTCCTTATACACCATGCACATATATATATATACCCTGATGCATGCTTGTAGATAGATACATACGTACTTAATGACATATTTACATGCACGCAGCGCATCTTGCAATAAATGAAAATAGGAGCCCCCTCACTGTTTAGTAATGATTAGTTTTGTAAGTGAAGCCTAATTTCTATTTTTTTTTTTTTTTATTTTTTAATTTTCCACTCAAAGGTTATATCATGATCCTTCTGGCATTAACAGACTGAACTAAGATCATGGAGCAAATCTTGATATCCAATCATCACCTTTTTGCCCTTCTCAATTAAACACTGTCAGACCAGTTTCATCAGTCACACCTCCTATGAAAGTAGCAGAGCCAGGATTAGCAGCCAGTGCTATTTTGACAGACAGCAGCACTAAGTAAGCAACCAAGAAACAATCAGAATTAGTTTTTCTCTATAGTGGGATTCTCTGCATAACATTAATTTCAGTGTTACAAGTAATTTGACTTACTAAATTGGCTTACAAGCATTATACCAGGAAGACATATATATCTGTAAATCCACCAATTTAAGACTACTTTCACTATTAGAGTTGGACAAAAAATTCATTATGAAATAAAGACACTACAATATGAACCTTTATTTAGGTCATGTTTACACGTGAACTCTCACATTATAATAACAGATGTATGGTAGGACAACAAATAATAATACCAATGATACAACGTGTCAACAACAGACAGCATATTTTAGAAGGATAATCCAAATGGAAAAGAGAAGATCAGTAATAAGAAGAACACTCACCTATAACCAAAGATTGAGGCTCACAAAGGAAACTCAACAAGGGAGGGAACAACAACAATAGATCCTTCCCCAGTGGTGGTCAGCCCTTAAATGGGGTCTAGGAGAGGTGGAGCCAGACTCCACCCCTTCTGGTCACACAGGTGAATTGCCTTCACCTGTGCTCCCATAGCTGACTCAGTGCTCACCTCAGATGATCAATCAGTGGTTCAGGTCATGATTCAACAGTTTCCATACAAACAGAATGAGATATATATTTTTGGATACAAAGTACTTAGCTGTTATTTTTTTGCTTTTATCAAACCTAAAGTATCTTTGATATCTGACTTAATTGAAAGCAAGAGAAAAAAAGTCTATACGCAACGTTTGGAGACAAAATAGTTTTGAGTGTATCTACAAGTTGTTTTAGTTATTTGCTTTGCATTCTATTTTCTCAAGCACCTGGAAGTATTTCATATAAGGAATGAACTATATTTTTTCCTTTCACCACTGGTGAAATCATGGCTGTTAACTTTGACTTCTTTTGTTACATATATTTGTCTGGAACTTACGCTTTGTTTATAGATACTCATGTGTTTGAACAGGGCTTGTTCACTTGCATATGTTCTACTCTAATTATCTCAGCAATTACATTTGTAAATACCTAAAAAAAAAAGCCTTTACCAAGATTCAACTATGGAAAAGTAGACAGAATACTACAACCACCATTATTAAGAACAAACAGAGGACAAAGGAGAATTATATGATTTAATCCACAGTGTACAAGGTATAAGACAGTATGTTTAAAAGCAGAATTTCTACTTATAAAAGAAACCTTACTGTAAGACATGATTTTATAAGTAAAAAAAGTCACTAGTTTCTAAGAGCATCTTCAATTCCAAAAAGATACATGAATTCCTACATACACTATATGAGGTGATAAAAATGATTTCTACATATTATCTAACTGACATATCAATGGAAAACTCAAGCTGAATGAATCATAAAAAACTTTCTTTATTATTTATTTATTTGTATTTATTTATTTTGAAATACCTCCTCTAGTACAACCTGTGTCCATTTCCTTAGGTCCTGTTTGTTATCTGTGAGAAGAGGCCCAACCCCTCCTCATCACAATATCCCTTTTGGAAGTTGTAGAGTGCAATGAGGTCTCCCCTGAGCCTCCTCTTCTCCAGACTAAACTACCCCAGCTCCCTCAGTTGCTCCTCTAAAGACTTGTGTTCCAGACCCCTCACCAGTTTCATTGCCCTTCTCTGGACACAGTCCAGGGCCTCAAAGTCTTTCTTGTAATGAGGGGCACAAAACAACACAATACTCAAGGTGCGGCCTCACCAGTGCTGAGTGCAGGGGGAGCTGTAGAGTATTATGATTATTAGAGCTGAGTATTCTGATTTCAATGATGAGAGAAGCGCCAGAAGACAGTTATTTAATATGTTTACTTCTATATATTTCTATATTATACATAAGATCACTGTCAGTTGAAAATGAAGCAAGTGCTACAAAAGCAGGATGCGGCTTAAAGTAATTAGAAAAAGTTCTTACTTAGTTAAAAAGAAATATGTTTAGATAAAACACTAACAGGTTGAAATTATGAAAAATTTTTAGAATGACTGAGTATCAAAATGAAGCATGTATCTATAACTTTTAGAAAATTCAGTATCAGATATTTGAAGCTTTCTTTATCAAGAGATAATTATTCATGATATTTCAAATAACAGGATGGAATAAGTGACAGAAACATTGCCTTTTTATGGCTACTGTTATGCACCTCAAAACATGTTATTTAAAGCATAAATATTCACCCTAAATAGCATAATGTGTAGTATTTTGTTCAAAAGAAAGCCATGATCAGAAGGATATACAAACTGAAAATACTATTGGAGAAATGATGCAATGTGAAATCTCTCACAGGTTATACAAAGAGCCCAAAAACAAATGTTAAAAACCACATCAAATGAATAAATCTTTCACCACACACAATCCAGATGGCATTGCCTCCCTGGACCCCCACAAAAGGAAAAGAGTACTAGACACTAAATATCACAGGACTCTTCAGGTGCATTCTTATTTTCCATGCAACATCAGAGTAATTTCATTACGCATTTATTGTCTAGACCCTCAGCTGCCTTTTTCTTTTTGACTCTGTGGTGTGTGAGCAGCAGCACTGCTTTTATAAATAGGCTGAAAGAGTGGAACACTGCTTCATCTGTTCATCTAAGTACAACCAATCATTTCAAACCCTAGAACAATTATTAGTAACTGTCTTCTATAACTCTAAGGTACAAATTCTAATCTGCATAATTTCAAAACAAGTTAAAACCTTGTATAAATCTGCCAGAAAGTAAGAAATTGCCTAGATTATTTTTAATTAAAGGGCTGGAAACAATACCTCAGTGCAAAGCATTTTAAAGATAAAGAAAGAAGCTATACACCTGTTTTAGAAAGCAGGAATAGGAATCTAGACCAAGTCATGGTGATAAGGCTTGATACCTTGAAGCTTAAATATATCTTGCATCCAGCCTCCTTAATCAGGTTAAACCGGCTCTAGTTATAGGATACGTATGTGCATAAAAATTTGTGAAACTTCACCATAGTGATACTATATTTGCACTCATGCAACTACTTTACATTAAATATCACCTTTTTACGGAAAAAAAAAAGAAGAAAGAAGAAGAAACCAAAGAACAAAACTCATATAAAAAGAAATCTAAATGTGAAAAAGGAACTTCTAACTTGAGAACAAAGACTGTAGGTGTTAAACCAGAATCAGAAGCAGCAACACAAGACTTACTACTACTACTCACCTTAAAGATTTTGGATATTGCGATTAATAACCTAAATTTATACAACATCATTTTTCAAATATCCCAGACATTGAACAGTAATTTCTAATCAAGTATGAAAAGCTTCAGATAAGGAAATAGTGAGAGAAGAAAAAAAATAAAAAAAAATAAAAACCCTTTTCCTTTGCATAAAAGTCTCACTATTAAGAGCTGTGTTTGAAATATATGTCATTAAAATGCATTATAATAAAATACAGTACCTTATCACGCATGCATAGAGTCCACTGTCTTGTACCACTGTTGGTCGGAACCAAATGGAATCTTCTTCTTTGCTCATTCTTGTTCCATCAAAAGCTATAGGTTCCTCAAAATCTCCAGGTCCAGAGCTTTTGTACCACATCAAGCTGAGTCCAGCACTTTGAGCTAGGGAGTAATTAGCTCTAATGTATCCATAAAAGAGTGCACATTTTATACGAACAGGTTCTCCCACTAGAACTTGATATTTCTTGTAATCCACAGACCAGTCAGTGCATCCATCAGCTAAAAGGGAAGAGAAGATTAAAGAGATTACAAAAGGCTTCGAAGACTACTGCTTATACAGTAAGTTTCATTCTGGGAGAGAACTGCCCTTAAGAAAAGGTCCACTGAGTGAACAGTTGTAGTCTTTTGATTGCGGCAAAATTAACTGCATTTTCATGCTATTAAATTAATGCACTTTTCTATGAAGAACACAGAAATGTATCTGTGTTAAATGTTGGAATGTTGGTAATTTCTGAGATAACTGAGTAATTGTACTTTATATTTAGTGCAACTCAAGCACGAACAGTTGAGAAAAATAAGTAGAAAGGAAAAACTGTGGTGATCAAGTTCAGGGTTTGGCCAGACAATCACACTGACTGATATGGAACCAAACTTTTCACGCCTTTTCTTTTGTTTCTTGTGATTTTTTTCCAGTTTAGAAGTATTCAATCTGATTATCCATTTAGAATAAACATTCCCACAGTCTCACATGCCCTTGCTGGTTAGTGTGATGCCCAGACTTAGCTTTTCTCTTCTTACTCACTTCCTCCATTTCCCATTAACTCTTGTTGCACTGAAAATGTTCTTTAATCAAATACCCTTAAAGGAGCAGACACTCTCCTTCCACACAGCCTTACAAAATAAATTTCAACAATAGCAATTCACCACTGAATTCATTCACTGAAAACCTTGTTGATCAGTATTGGCTAGTTAACAAGGCCCCCACTACAGTCACTATAAAGCAATCAGTACACTCAAAGGTCAATTTATTTCATCTTAAAATGTACTTATTGATACAGGCTGGTTTAGCAATAGAGATTGGTATGTTTGTTCAATGACCAATGTATTAGCCTAGGAAAAGGAATCAATGAGTGCTTAGTTCTAAAGCTTTACAGTTTAGATTTGCTTGCTGTGTGAACAGCCTTGTTTTTCTTTTTCTTAATGGTTCAGCTTCACAGAAGCTATAAAGTCACAACAGACTACTTTTATCTTTGCATCTGCAGTGATTTTTTTTTTTTTTACTTTCACATACATTGTTTTGAATTATAGTGCACCAAGATAGAAAGATCAATATGACATAACAAGCAATGGAAATTCACCAAAAGAAAAGCTAAAAGTTGGACAAAATTCACTGTGATTAAGCTGATGATGGAAAAATGAGGAGAAAATCAGTGTCCTAAAACCACCAGAAGCACTTAACCTGCACAGTCAGAGGGACATTAGCATACACTAATAAGTTCTTGGAAAATAATGAATATGTAAGCCAATGTATTGTATACGTCTATCTTAACTGTTTAAATGTAGAACTTGAACTCTGGAGCATGCATGCTTGATTTGTCAAAGCATTCAGAGTATATAATGAGGAATAAAGGAATACAGCTTTCTAACACCACATTGGAGTTAGAGAGCTTTCTTCCTAGACTTCAGATGCCACTATGACTTTATATAAACATTTGGTCTTTGAATTTGCCACTTTCCTTTGTAAACTTTCAGAGTTTACAAAGTTAACTTCAAGAGCTTGGCCAGATAGCTTTTGCACAGCTAATTCAGATTTGATGCCTCTCATCCTAGAGCTGGTTGAGAATTCAAGCCACCATGCAGGATAAAGCTGGATTAGCATATTACAAATGAAGAAAAATAAAATTAAAAAAATCCTATTTGGGAGAATAACACAACAGATAGTGATTTTTGAGGTTTATGTAGGTCACTCCAAAAGTAATGCCTCCTATTTATTTCCATGGAAACTACAACTGATACAAAGAACACAATAACACTATTTGATAAAGCAAATTCTCAGCTACAAAAAACTGTCAGCACCATGCATTTTTGCCAGCAATAAACAAGAGCTGCACTTATAAATATCTGCACCAGTGGAGGTGACCCACTGATGAAACGCACTACACACTGCCTCACTGTGCTCACATCCACTGTTCAGTCTCCATAAATGTTCAGCAAGCATTGATGAATGTTAATGGGTACTTTTTTTTTTTTTTTTTGCACATTAAGGAATTAAATAAAAACTTGAAAGTTCATCCTCTTCAGAGAAATAGCCTTGATTTATTAAAGTTATCTTCAGTGATCTTGAAGGATTATTTGCCTTCTTTTCAGCATGGTTTTTCAAATGAAGTGAACATGACAGTGTTTTGCTTCGTGTTTATAGAAATATCAAATCAGTTAAACTCTGCCAACACTGACATTCAAATCACTTAGAACAGTATTAACCACGTCATAGCTGGAAGTTTTAATAGGTACTAAAAATTTCACAGGAAACACCACACACTACTGTTCAGCCAATGTGCCTTCATCTGCAAGAAGGTGCTAATGCCATTTTGACAGCTATAAAAGAAGTTCATAATTCTGATCACAAGACACAGTCACTCTTCTGCGATATTTTTGATAATGATGGCATTTTGGGAGGTAACTGTCTCTCTGTGCTTGAAATGCACAAATTCCACTGTAACAGAGAAGTATAAATAGATGCTTAAAAACACATAATGGAAAGAAAATCAGAGCGGCATGTTCTTAAAAATGAGACTGCTGTGAACACTCAAATAGATGATGGCATGTGTGTGTTGTAATAGTCACTTCCTACATATCCTCTACATGTGGTGCATGAAGTACATATGTATTTTCTTCAGTCAAGGAAAACTTGGATGTATGGAAAAAAAATTGAAATCTTGATTTCCAACTCATTTAAGAATGTAACATTCAAAGACCCAAAGATGAATTACATTCAAAATATACTTTCAGAGAAATCTTTGGATTATTCTGTTGACATTGGTGCCGTAAATACATTACATTCTTGCAGTTAGGTGTTAAGCATTTGTGTTATTAACCTCAGAAATAGGAATATACAAGAGCAAAGGCTTAATATTTATCCAGACATGTTAATATTAAATAAATTTATGGATTACTATTAGGTTTGGCCTTCTAACAGTGACCCATTTCAGTTTTGACTGGATTCTCTTTTCTTTAGGGTATTTTCTGAAGAAAGTATCCAGGGTTTACTTTTTAAATTATAGCTGCTACAAGCACATAACCAACACAAACGTGACAAAAAAAAAAAAAAAAAACTGGAAAAAACTTGTCCAATGTTTTTATTTCTATTGTCACATCAAGCAGTCAACCACCTTTTTTATTATTATTACTTTATCTTATAAATTGGAAAATACTTCTATATTTCAACAGCTTTGAAATTTCAGAACTGAATTCAAATGAAAGGTTTTAGTCCCTGATCTCTATTTTCTTATGCTGCCATTTATTGCTATACATAATCATACAATACAGTAACCAGGCTGAATATAATTCACTCAGTTGTTTTCTTGAGTGATTTCAATGTATGAAGTAAACCACACTACGTTACTGTCCTAAATAATGAGATTATTCTGCTGGATAACCAACCTCCTTGCAAGCTGTAATTTTTGACAGGACCTAGCATACAGAATAATTCAACATTACAGAGACTTTTATTTTTCAGGATGATGTGCATAATTTTCAAGAGGAAATTCAACTCTGAAAAGGAGAAAATAGATCTATACTGACTGCTACGTTGGCTTCATTCAAAAATATTGCTTCAATTTATAGGTTTCAGAGTTCTTGTAGACACTTAGGTTACCAATGCACTGACGGAAATCTGAATTCCTGAAATCTAAACAATTTATATATGACATTATTTGAAAACAGTTACCCTAAAGCATTTATAA
Source organism: Oreortyx pictus (assembly GCA_036925125.1). NCBI lineage: Eukaryota > Metazoa > Chordata > Aves > Galliformes > Odontophoridae > Oreortyx > Oreortyx pictus. Next base: position 74,755,689 of record JAUPFR010000001.1, on the reverse strand, counting down.
TTGTAATACTGTAATGGCAAATTCTTCAAAGTCAATTGCATTTAATACAAAATAAAAATTATCTTATTCCTTTCTTTTTCCCACATTTATGTTTTTTATTCTATTCGTAACCTAATGACTTACACAGAGAGTTATGCTATGTCACAGTGTACTATTTGTCACAGGCCAGTCACTTCAGGATTCTTGAAAACATCAACCATTTGCCCCCCCCCAAAAAAAAAAGACAGGTAAGAATAAATCTCATAGATTGTGAAAGATGAGTACATAAGGCAGAAGGTACTAGGTACTGCTCTTAGGACTGGGAATTTATTGAGGAAGGCTTTAGTGAAAACAGAAAGAAGTTGGTAATTGTTAAGGAGATAAAATATGTTAGACAGAGAAAGTGAACGAAGGATAATGCAGTAACATGGCTAAGATTGTTGGGTAGGGAGGGGATTTCAGGGGCATAATCTGGTAGGAAAATAAGATTCTGTTAACTGGCTGTAGAAAATCTTGTCAGACGTACATCAAGAGATGCACAAGCCTTTCTTTACAAAATTATTATAAGGTGACAGTTTTCACAATGTTTTACCATCAAAATCACAAAATTAAAACTTTCAGCCTGCTCTTAATGATCTCATTTCAACCTGGTTGTTTATTTTTCCTTATATGAGGCACCATTAAAAAGAATAAAAAAGAACAACATTCCAGATGGGCACTGATAATTAGCCATAATATCACACTGTCTATACTTATTAAAATACTTGAGTCTATTCACTGTATGCAACGTAACACACTATTCTGCTGTGTGTTCTTTTTATGAAGAATGCAAAGATTGGCTATTTTGGGCTTGTGTACCCTCTCATTTGCTATAAAAATGAATTCCAATATAAATGAAGTAACAGAGTTAAAAATGCAACGTACATGGGGAGTTGAGAAAGAAGAGTGTGGTCACTTCTATTCTTAGACCACTTAGATTTTGTACTTCCAAGGAAGAACCAGTGTAAAATTGGAAGCATGAAAAAATATGTATTTATCATTAGTAGTAAAGTTTTCAAATGACCATGTAAAATATATTTTATACATACAATATATTTTATACATTTTTATGCATTTTATACATGATTTCCTTTTTTCACTAACACTGCTATTACAGATTTGCACGTTAATATGCGGCACTTACGTCTGAGACAGCACTTTCCATTTGAAATCCCAATTTACATTCTGTATAAAACTCTCAAAAATTACTTTGTAAGCTAAAAACCTAAATATTTTGATCTCTGTCTAGAACTATGTGATGGCTGGTATGAAGTGACGTCAGTAAGGGAAAAGGAGGGTGTTGAAGGACATTTGATGATGGAAAAATTACTTTGAATCATATCTTCTATTAAATAAGCTAGGTCCTATAAATTACAATTATCTCAGTCTCAGCTGAGAGAAGCATTAAACGTGGAAGACTTGTTCTCCAGCAAACCATAGCAAATGCACAAGTCCACAGGAAGAAAAGCAATGGAGAAAGAAGCTCCCACAAAGTCACTCACTTAATAAGCCTCACTTACAGTGAGAAGATGAGGATAGAAAGAGAAAAAGCATGAAATATCATGGAACAAGGTAAAGATGGTTTAACAAGAAAATAAAATAAAAATAAAACCCAAAACTACTAATACAAAAGCATTCACTTGCATTTCCACAAGGAAACCAATACTCAGGCAGTCTCTAAGCAACAGCTGCCACATAACCTTTTTTTTTTTTTTTTTTTTTTTTTTTAATTACGTAGCACGATGCTATTTGCTGTGGAATATTTCTTCTGCCAATTTGGGTTGGCTGAGTAGGCTGTGACCGCATCCAATCTTTTATTCATCCCTTCCCACCAGTCTTCCCTACTGGGGGAGCAGAGTGGGAGAAAGCCTTGATGCTGTGCAAGCACTGGTCAGCAATAATCAAAATACTTGTGCGTTAGCAACACTGTTCTAGTCACAAATCCAATACACAGAACCTTATAAATGGCCAAAAACAAAATTAACTCCTTCCAGTCAGATCCAGAAAACAGGTACCCAATTATTTTCTGTGCTTCCCTGTGCTCCCTTCTTCCAATAATTCATCTTCAATACAGAGACCTTCTGTACATTCACGTTACAAAGATGGCAGCATATTGTAATCAGCAATCACAAACACAACAGTTTACTAGCATAATTTCAATTGACTTGATACTTATCTGCATTAATGATCAGTGTTCTTCTGAAATGATTTTTCTTGTTTATTTACTATATGTCTTGACAACTCTGCAGCCTTTGTTTCTTCTGTGACTTCACTACAGTACCTCTGGTTCTTTTTTAGACCTTAAGAATGCAAGCCTCATCCCTCCCTGGTCCCCACAAACATGATATGATTTACTTTGAAAGAACTCCTTATTTCCACTGACCTGCAAATTCTATTGTTAACTACATAATTTAGATACCTGAATTCTGATATTTATTGATGTTAGACATCATGTTGCAATTGCAAATAACTTTAATACTAACTCAAACTAAAGAAAAATTATCACAGCAAGTGTTTAATTTATAAAAAAGTTAAAACACAAACTAGGATGGCTTTTAGAAAGATTTCCAAGAAAAAAGATTCCCTGAACTGTACTAATGTATTGTTGTGTAGCAGATGGCAAATTATTTAATCTATCCCAAAAGCATTTCTTACTCTTGAAACTGTTTCTGAAAATTCATTCTGTTCTCTAGTAGCTTGACTTCAGGGATTATGAATGAGATCAAGTTTTTCTTCACACTGATATTTCAGTAGCACTTGGGTGTAGCAGCTGCACACTTTAAACTTTTTCTCCTACAAAGAATGTAACTGTATAATCATGTTTTGGAATATAAGCTAAACTGAAATAATTGAACATATAAAGTTTCTCCATGTGCAATAAATACAAGAGAATCCAACTGATTTGTTTGCAATACAAGAGGATTACAGTTGATCAAATTGCCATGTGTGTAGGAGAGCGCAAGCACCTTGCTGCTGTGACTTAGCTACCAGAAGTTTCTTCAGCTGCAGTAGCATGACTGTTTGACTGGGACTATGCAGAAATGAAAGGATCTATAGTGAGTGCTTCAGAGGATCTGAGACCCAAAGAAGCATAACTTATTTCAATCAGACTTTGAATCAAAGGATAACTTCGACTTTAAAAAGTTCAAAGATTGTAAGTTCTAAGCATGTAATTAAGTATACATAGGCCATGAAGTTGCTTGCAATAATGCATATTAAAAACTCATATTTCTGTTTGGTTGTCTACATTACTTTTGATGTTTAAATACTAGGAGAGAAGTAATACACTAAAAAGCAATCTTGGACAGACAATATCAGTATTACTTATCGAAGTATATGACAACTGCGTGGAACTCCTATAGATCTGATGAAAATTTAGAGCCCAGAAGTACTACTGCTAGAGTCAAAGCATAGGCCATACATTTGTCAGATAGACATCCGTACCTGTATCTAGTGTTAATATGCAGTATAACATTTAATAGCATAAAACAGTTCTTGGAAAGTTTTTCTTTGTCTTTACTCAATATGATAAAATTACTTATTTCTCCCAAAAGATAAGATTACTTTCAAATAATATTCAGTATATGTTGCATCACTGTTTCAGTTTGATTAATTGTATGTATATTTACACACAGAAGAAGTGAGCAAGTCATTACAGTATTCTGGATATGGTTATTACAGTACCAATGTGTGACCCGGCAATTAGAACAAAGTAAGGAGCCAGAGGATTCTTCCACTGGATAGTTCAAGCCAGCATCTGCACTTCTCAGTTAATAAAGCTAAATTTTGAATGCACTACTTTGTGTACATGCATGTAAATGTCCTGGACTTTTAAAAGGACACATATTTCTTCTGTTTAACATTTTCATTCCCAAGTGCCCTTTAAGCATTTCAGTATGAATACATAAGTGGCCAAAAGAATTTTTTTTTATATTACTATGAAGCTTACTACCAGCACACTACAATGCTCAGCTGCATAACAATTGACTGGAGCCAAAATAAGAAACTTATTTATTGCAATCTGAGAATTTTTTTTTTTAATTAAAGTAGATCCCTTTTTATGTTAAAAGTACTTTCATTTAATGAAAATGGGACACAAAAGACTGCAGGAAAAAAAAGACAACCCATGCTTGCTCCCTGCAACTACAATGAAAAATTACATCTGCATGCAATATAGGAATCAGCATTGAATTGCTTTATTTTTTTTAAGAGCTTTTTTAAAGAGTTAAAAAAAAAAAAAAAAGACAATAGCAAAAAACCAAACACATTTGCTGATGAAATAGAAATAAATTTTTAATTGAATAACTTTTCATGGTGTACTTTCTTTTCCTGCAGATGCTACCAAGTCCAAAACATGATAGCTTAATGCTTACAGGAACCTTATGAAAGACTTAGTAGGAAACAATATAAACTGAACTTTAAAGAGAAAATATTAACTACAGTAAATCTGCACTTTGTGGATTATAAAAAGCCATTACAAATCTGTTTGTACATTTTTCCTTTCATTTCAGAGGAACCCATCTTATTACAGCATCTGGCCTTTTCCTTTCTCTTTTTTTTTTTTTTTTTTCTCCCAATATTAAGTTTAGAAGCTAAAGCTTACGAAGATATTAAATTTTTGTAAACCTTTGCTCCCTAGCTTGACATTTTCTCTTTTACCAGATGCCACATGCTTGCCACACTTGAGCCAGCTTACCAAAGAGGCCACTAGAGTAATATAGTAGTTCAATACTTTAATCTCATTAGATAACGGAAATAAAAATCATTACATTTGAGTTTGAGGAGAAAACTTTGCTCCTTTCACCAAAGTAGATTTTAAAGCTTACCATGAATGTTTGGGTTGGAGTATATCTAAAGAAACAGAATGGGTTTAATTGAGTTAGGAAAGCAAATCTCCAGGCACTCAGAGAAATAGCTTCCTCAGGTATCTTTATGGATCAGGTAAGTATGCTGAAGTGCATTGAATTTCAAAGGCAAAATCACATCAGAGCATTTCTCTTTTGCTGCTTATGCTATTCCCCAGACTACATCCCAAAGAAAATTAAGACTTTTTAGACAAGGTAAACAAAACACATTTTTATTGTCTAACATATTTTTGCATCTTGACTCAATAAATACAATGTACTTTTTCCTAATGAATGAAATACTGAGATCTTTTTCAAGGGAAAAACACGTTGTCTTCAACTCAAAGTGCTTTTTATTTTTATATTTGGAAATATTAGAGTTTAACTAACAGACTTATTTCACGGAATTATTTCTCTGTGATCAGGTCAGATGGCTCAGATTTGCCCTAACAACCAAAGTTCCTAGCAGACAAGTGATACAAAATCCTTGCAGCTATAAATGATGCAAATCAAATTACACTGTTAGACATAGTGTTCAGCATAAAAGCTGCAAGGGAGAAAGAGTCTGGACTTTGGATGTTCAAATTGTACCTTCCAAGGCAGGAAAAAAAATGCAATTTTATGTTGATTGTTTCAAGAATAGTTTTAACTCACATTTACATGAAATAACACAAATTGGGTCAAATCAACTTCAAAAGATGTGCTTCTACTAGATAAATGTAGCAGATAAAATTTAATCACATTAAATTACACTGAGGATAATATAAATATATATATATATAGAGAGAGAGAGAGAGAAAGAGAGTCTAACACTGTCTTCACAGTTTCAGTGTACATATAAAATAGGCAATGTGCTTTTTGACATTTCTCAAGCCAGTAAGTGAAGAATTCAACTCACTGGCATTCTCAATCTTTTCTCCTGTATTTCTAACCTACACAATCTATATTTGTACTACATTCATGTGGGGTTCATTATATTATATACTTTACATCATATTTCAAAGAAGAGATTATCTTTTCGTTATTTGTCACATTTGTTCATATTATGGAGAATAGTTAACTTCACCAACAGGCAGCAAAAAAATAAATATTTGTGGTTTAATTGTTTTTATCTGTTCTTATTTTTTCTTTTTTCCTTAAGAACGCTTTCTGATAGAAAAGATACGATTTCAATTTTGAAAATGCTACTAGTTTGATTCAAAGAAATTGAATCTCACGGCTCTCTATCTTTCATGGGCTAGACAGATTTCTTGACTGACCTCTAACTCTTTTCCAGAAAAGGTAAGTATTCCACCACTTATTGTCACATGGATCCTTACAGAATATTCTACCACTTATTGTCACATGGATCCTTACAGAATATATTATTCAAAGAAAGCCAGCACACAAAATAAACAGGACCAGGAATTACAGCACCAAACACCAGAGTGGTGATATTCTCACTTCTAATTTATTTCTTTTCTTTCTTTAAAGAAAGAGAGAGAAAAAAAGAATGTTTGTTTTTTTCTCCACTTTGAGATATAAAGAATCCCCCCAAAAAACAAAAATGTTTATAATGAACTGTATTTTCAGTCAAGTCTAGAACTCACGTGTCTGCCTGAAGCCAAAGCTTTTGCTTTACTCCAAAGTAGCACTGGATAAAACATTTTAAGCTCCTTACTCTCAGTGCTTTTAGTTAATTCTGTATCAGTCAGCCATACTTCAGATACATGGAAAATTGAGCTACTTTAAAATGAGCAAACATTCTTACACTGTGTTCAAAAATCCATTAGTGCAGAAAAGTAAATAATATAAAGATATAATAACAATAGTAATATAAAGATATAAAAATATAAAATAAAGAAATAATGTCTATATTTTAAACTAAAGAAAGCCCCACACGTTCACAGCACATCACTGTAGACACCAAAGGAATGAACGTTTTTATAAAGAAATTCAATGAAATTAGAAATGGTTGTAAGAGCACCTTATAACCCAAATATTCCTCTGACAGTAACTTTATTGAGTGATCCTTCACTCTGTTTGATCTCTGTGCAGCCTTTTTGCTACCTCAAATGCACTGAGGTAAAGAAAACACTAGTATATTTTTCAAGATAAGGTCACAGAGCTGAAATAGATTTTGATCTGTGGTTATTTAAAATTTCTTCAGGGATTATTCAGTCTAGTAACTAATTCACCTTTTCTCCACCTCAAGTGTCCTCTGCACATTCACACACTTACATACACATTTTAATTATGATGATGACTTTTGCTCCATAGTGTAAGGAATAGTGATGAGACAGTAATCTGAGTTCAGACTAGAGCTGCGCAACCCTAGTATCACTGGTGTCACAGCCTGCTCCTAATACTGTAGGCATTAGGCTACATATGCAATGTGCAAACATAGGCTCAGATTTCTGCCAAAGGACAGGAGGCATGGATGAGGTAGGGCAACAGAGATAGATCCCATCATTTATGCAGACAAAGCTGAATGTATGTTTGTGTATCCAGACTGAGAGTGAAAAAAAGCACTAGGGGCTCTTTCTGTCAGAAAAAGGAAACCATTTTTCTCTTTCTTTTCTCTCAAACTAAGGGTAACAAAGCTGAAGGGAATTAAGTGAGGAAAAAAAACAGAAAAAAGTCTTGACACGCAGAGAAAAACAGACAAAAATCAACATAGTTAATTAAGATTTCTGTGTTTTTATGAATGTTAGTGCATAATCAGCTATTTTTGTTGTTTTTTCTTTTTTTTTTTTTCCTCCATGAATCCAAGTCTTTACAGTAAAATTTTAAAAACAACAAAAGCAGAGATCCTGGAAGAGTTCGCATTACCTCCCCATTTGCTTTCTTGTAGTAAGTTATATATATATCAACTTAGAAAACACTACAGTGCTAAGTTTAAGCATGCATTATTGATTAGTTTAAGGTCTCTGTCTTCATTGCTTTCTCAAGAGAAATGCTTTCTGAAAAGGAATTTCTAGTAGAAGGATGTAAGAAATTTATGCAACATTCATTTCTGAATTTCTTGCAATTGGAATATGGGGAGGAAATTTCTTCTGAATGCAAGATCCCTGGTGATAATCAAGGAAGTCACCTTGCCTAGACTTCTTGAACTTTCTATGCATTCAAGTGAAAATAACTGGAACATTCTAGTTGCTTGAATGGGTGTTTAGTCACCAGGTTAACTGTCTGAAATAGGGATACAGCAGAAGAGCAGTACTCTGCTAAGTACTCAACCTAAGATACCAGGAAAAACAAACAAGTATATGTAAATATACACATATATTTTTGAATCGCTGATTTTTTATTTGCTTCCTGCTGAAATATTTGTACTTGTTATGAGTGCAAAAACACCATACATAGATTAATAAAGCAAGGCAAGGTTGTCTCAGTTCAGCCTGGCCTGAGCTGACTGGACATAAATCTTCCCTACATAAGCAGAGAATACACAAACTGTTTTCCTCTTTAGGCTGGGAGTAACTGCGCTAACAAAACCACACTACAGATTCCAGTCTAGAGAGCTGCAAAGCTCACAACTGTCAGTGTTGGCATCTCAAAGTGAGGTATGATTTCTACTTCCCTTTGGAAAAGCAGCTCAGTCTCTGAAAGCATTCAGAAAAGTTATCTCAACCCCTCATTCATTTTTTTTACACACTTCCCTCAGGGTATTGTAACTGGTGGTATTCATTGTGCAATTTTATAGTAATAAATTAGCACTGTTCCAGTAGCTCAGAATGGCTGTTTACATGCCATTTTTTGGCACATTAGCTAAACAGTAGGAGAAGTCATATGTGCCTTCAATTTGAAACCGGAGTCCTATTTTATACTTGGAGTTGTAAACAGAGTAAGAAATAATATTTATTCTCATTGAAGTCTTCCTAATATCAAGGGAAACTTGTATTTGAAAGTGAAATCATCTCCAGCTGAGTAATGTTTTCTACACTGCTGGGTTGCAGTCTGTAACTAAACTTAGCTCCTATATGGGTCATCAGTAGTTTAATTACCACCTTTCTCTAAGGCATGATCTTTAATGGCAATAAACATACCTGAGGAAAAGGTTTGATTATGTTTGTGGCTTAACCATAGCAAATAAACTTCTCCAACAGCAAGAAGAAAGATTATAGGTTACTGAAAAGACCTGATTAATATTAATAACTGCTGTGGAAGATTTTGTTAGAAAATACTTTCATTCAGCTAACCACTGAATGCAAGGCCAACATCTTTCTAAAAGTATATTCTCCTCTGAAAACAGACAAACAAAATAACAAAACATAGCATGTTGCTCAGAGCTAGAAAGAGCAAGAAATCTTAGAAAGAGAAAATCCAAGTAAGGCTACGTGACTACTGAAGTGGTAACTGCAAATCAGTTATTAAATGTGTCATTAACCAAGAAGAAATAAGACAAAAATGCAAAACTAAAAATGTACCATTGCAGTATGAGTGAAAATTCAATGTGATTAAGCTTAACTACAAATGATATACTTTTTCATACATGCAATTAGAGTGAATAAACTGAATGAGGCACATAATTATCAATCCCAAGACGCTCATAGCCTTCATCCTCAGGAGTATCAATTTCATCTTCCTCAAATGTGATGTTATACAATCACAGAATCATTAGTTTGGAAAAGATCTCTCAGATCATCTAGTCTAACCACCAACCCTTCACCACCATGTCCACTAACCATATCCCTCAGTGCCAGATCTACACATCTCTTGAACACCTCCAGACACTCAACTATTCCCCTGGGAAGCTTGTTCCAATAGCACACCATGCTTTCTGAGAAGAAAATAAAAATGGTGATAATAGACAGATGGAAGGGCAATTGCTATTTGTAGGAATTTAATTATCATATTTAAAAAGCATGTCTACATTTATTTTGAGAAAATTACATGATCATATATATATTCTATCCAATATGACTTTTTATAATTATACAATTTTTACTATTATCTTAATGCTTAAAGCCGCACTGACATTTGTATTGAAAGTGCCAAGGGATATATTCTTTCATTTCAAACTCCACTGACTGAATTTATTCTCCAGAGTTAACGCTTCATATATGCGTGTGTATATATATATATATACATATATATATATGAAGTGAAGATATATATATATATTTATATATATATATATATATTTATTTTTTTAACTGGAAAATAGTATCTTTCAGAGAAAAAAAATACAGTATTAAATCCATCTCTTCTGGATTTCTTTTTTATCTGATTAGTAATCATGAGAATCTTCTTATTTTGTATCAGGTAAATATACCTCCTTCACTGTCCTATATTTTGCTCATGATATTGCTGGAACAGATCAGAACAACAGATGCCAGCTAGCTGGCAAATGCATGAAAAGATGCATTTGCCTAAAAGAGAGAGGAATCTACTGCAGCTAAGTGTAGTAAAACTCATAGAAGATAGGCTCATGAGAGTCAGAGTGGGATTTTGCTTTGGCAAAAACGTCATTATAAATATAACGTTATCCTGTTGTTCTTTGAAATGTTTTCCAGGCATACTAGAAAATTTCAGCTTGACAAGAAAAGTAATTCATGTGACAGGTTTTCACTTAATCTTTGACCTCTCCACTCTCTTTTTTAAGCCATTCTCAAGCTTTTTTTTCTTTTTCCCCTCAAGTTATCCTACCTAAGACTATCAAGTTATCAAACATTGTAAACAGTTTTACAAAAAGAAATCATTAGTATCTCAAAACATTCCTATTATCACACAAATAAATATGAAAAATAAATAAGAAATTTTATGAATAAGTAACAGATTTTTGTGACATATTTTGTTTTCATCTTGAAATATCCTGACAGCCTATTATATTTAAAAGGCCTACTTGAATATCTGGACATATCAAGGTAGGCAAACATGAAATTACTAAATCCCATGTGATCTAAGCCCTGTTGAAAAGCAGACATTATAAACAATGTAATAGTAAACAAAGCAACTCCTGCAGACAAAAGGCATCAAAATTCAATTCCAAAACATTAGAAATAAAATCTTACATAGTAAGCATATGGTAATGACAAATCATCAAGAAAATTAAAAAGTAAACTAAATATTTAATAAAATACTACATTTTCTCTTGAGTTGCCAGCAGCTGTTTATCTTTGAACTTAATCTTCATGTTACTATTTTCTCTTTAATCTTTTAGTAGTTACTTCTTGAGGCCCTAAGATCTATTTCATTAATTTACACAAGCAAGTAAAACTACTGCTGAAGTTTATGAGGTATAGTATTAAAAAAAAGAAATAATCCCCACTTTTTCTTTATTAAAATAATCCAGTGTTCAGCAAAACATAGACTGTTTAATGGTTCTAGCTGTCTGTGAGCTTCAAGCAATGTAGGTAATAGCCTTAATACAATAATCTATATCTCAATGCAACTTGCTTTGTTAAAGAATTCCTGCTTGAAATAGCTTCAACACTTTCTTCCTTCAGTTTTTTGAAATTTTCCAAACTAGTTTAGAAATCTCTTTCTAAACACTTTAGTTCTAAAAGTACCCAGATAAAATTATTTGGACTATTTCATAGTCTAAATATAATTTCCACAATACTGAATGTGGTCAGTTCACAACTATTTTCAAGTATATGTCATATATTTGTGAAAAATGTACCATGTATTTGTGTTTCATATGGAAGTGTATCTCATTTTCCCTCAACTCGGACTAGGAATTTGAAAAAGCCCTGTAACTGCCTAATGTTCCTCTCTTATATCTATCTGAAATACAGAAAGGAGAAAAAATAATTTGATTCAATGTATATGTTGATCACTGTGTTAGAAGGAACAGTTTCCTTTGAACAGGTGGGACATTTCTAAGAAGTATATTTATCACGATGTTGTTAAAACACCAAAACGGTAATTGAACATACATTAAGAGTCCTGAAAAAAGTGTTTTTTAAATAAGAATTTACAAAACTGTATCACTGTTAATACTTACTTCAGCTACTGAGGCTACAAGTTGTATTCTATCAGGAGGGTCTACCTTCGTCATAAGAAATATAAAACCTTAATGACTTTAATAAATCCTTGATAATTTTTTTTTTCTCCTTCAATACAGTCCATTAGAATAAATTCTGTTATTTCCTATAAGGACTTCTATAACTTTAACAATTTTATTCCAGTGTCCATACTGACAATAGAAAAATCATTTTATATGTTATCGTGTTTCCTTTGCTTAAATTTTCCCTTGTGCTCCAAATGGAACAGTTTCACATCTTGAGTTTTACCACTAAAAGCTTGATATACTACTTGGCAGAATTTGAGATCTCAACAGAAAAACCAATTATAAAATTTTTATTCTCTCTTTGGTCATTATTATATATAACCGATCTAAAGGATCAAATTCAACATTTTGTAGAGAGATCTTGAAGAACATAACTGAAACAAACCAATATTTTCATTTTGTTAAAAAGTGAAATACAGTTTCCCAAGGAAAGAAAATATGTAATACAACTTCCTATTTTTGTTATCCAGACATAATCACTAACAATATACTTCCTCAGCTTTTTCCCCAGAGAGGGGCCCAGAGCATGGCTGAAGGGAAAGAGACAAAACCGAGATAGTTTTGCTTCTGAGAACTACTTATTAAGCAGGCTTCCTTTCACCAAAAAAAAAAAAAAAAAAAAAAAAAAAGAAAAACAGCAGAAACAATTTTATTCTGCGAGTACGTCTTCACATATCATCTCAGCAGTTGTCAAGTGAGAATCAAGTTAATCTGCCTGGGTGAAGAAATCAGGCATCTGAACCAACACAGAGAGACTGGAGTCAACCTTCAGTGCTCCATAGATATTCTGCTCAAAAACATTTCAAAATCCACACAGAAACATTACAGCAGGTCTGTTTCACCCAGTAAGAAACAAATTAACATCTGTCTAGAAAACGATGCTCTGTTGTATACTTTGTCCTTCTCTTCAACTCCCATTTCTATTTTCATTCCGTTTTAATTCCTGCTCAGTTCTGTCTTTCTGAAGAGCAAAGAACTCGGGGATTGCAACCCTGAACTGCATGTTTTCTCGGTAGAGGAGAATAAATGTGTTTTAGTAGGTGTTCTTTCCAAGATAAACACAATGAAAGAACACAGTGATTTTCATTACTGAGCCTACTTTGTCAGATATGAGACTTTCAGAATCACTGAATTCAGTTGTAATACTATCTGCTATAAGAGATAAGGTAAACAAGTTCTAATTAAACTGCTGGACAACAGCCAAGCTATCACTGCTAAATAAGTGTTACCTGAACAGATGCATCTCAAAAAAAGGCAAGAGCTACTACTTTAAAACATCTGTTGTTTAACTTCACTAAACCTTTCAGATAATGATACAGTCATGAAACTTGCACAGATATTGGATTTATTTTTTCATTTTTGGAAACAATGAGAGAGTTGAATTTATAAAAAAAACAAAAAAAACAATAAAATACTCTCAGTGACATAAAAAATGCCACATAACAAATGTTCGATTTCTATAAACTCTCTAAGTTTTTGAAAGAAAACTAGTTCTGTGCCTCTTTCAGCAGTAGGAAAAGTTTTACATGTCACAGCCCGTAGATCAGTGTAATATGGTTAGTTAGAGAATTGGGGTGTTGCCTACTAATTCTAGTATCCATACAAAAAAAAAAAAAAAAAAGTAGGAATACCAGAAATTAGAATAGAAACAAACAGATTGGTGTAAGGAACAGTTCACATAAACACAGACAAACAAACAACCTCATAGCATTTCAGTGACGATTTTACAAGAGTCATTAGGTCACATGAATTCAGAATATGTAGAATTGTTTCTCCAGTGAAAACAGTTTAATCTGGAGGTTGGATGAATCCTGAATTAGTGAATTAGTATCTTGATTATCTCATTTCCTATTGAATATAAACCCACTTCACAACATTCCCAACTACTAGGAATTAATGATATAACAAGTCCTTTATAAGAAAATTTGGGAAGAAAAACAAGATCATGCATGAAGTCAACAGTGTTTGTAAGCTACAAATGAAATAAAGTATTCTTTTTGCTGGACATCATTTCCTCCTCTCCATTTGCTAGAAAATAAAATATACTTTGAGACAACATATGGCACAATTTTGTTTCTCAGATAAGAGAGTTTTAAATAGAAATATATTTTTTTCTGAAAGCAATCCCTCAAGATAATAGTGCAACTGTGCAGCTTAGTAAATCAGGAAACAACAGACCAGATGAGGCTGGAAGATACTTCTTGAGATCATGTAGTCCACCTCTGGTTCATAGCAGGGTTAGAAAGAACAGGCTGCTCTGGGCTTTGTTTTTGTCTTTCACATAACAAGTAGCCCCCTTTTTGCCCGTAACAAAACTGAGTGTAAAAGAAAGTTACTGAATAGAAAAACAGCCTTTTGCAAAGTAACTCATTCTAAAACTAATAAGTTATTGAAGCTTCTTTGAGATAAATTTTGAACTTTGCAGGCATAGAATTTTAGGTGGACTAACATAAGTACTCAAAGCCTTGTAATTTCTCCTTAACACCTACACTTACTTCATAATTCCAGGTAATAACTGTGGGTTCAGAAGTCCCTGAACAGAGTACTTCTAACACTTCTGTTTTGATATCTTTTTAATTAAAGATAACTATCCACCCACACCTTGTATAACTTACCTGTTTTTTAAACAACAAAAAAATTAGCAATTTAATCCAGTCTTTAAGTGTATTCTATTCCCCTTTTAAACAGGAGTGATTAACATTTTTCATAATTTCCTATGACAAGCTGTCACAATGATGCTTTTTCCCTTCTATGTTGAAATATCTTGATTCTTGTATTAAATTATTCAGAATTACTAACCAGAATATTTAGTGAGCTTAAAATAATCATAGCAATGTAAGAAAGAAGAAAAGAAGGAAAAGAATCACCACGGTTGGATAACACCTCCATGATCTTCCAGTCCAACCATCCACCAAAATTTCTTCACTAAACCATGTATTTCAGTACAACATCAGAGTTTCTTGAACACCTCCAGGGACAGTGAATCCACCACCTCCCTGAGCAGCCCATTCCAGTCCCTAATCGCCCTTTCAAGGAAGAAATTTTTCCTATCATCCAACCTGAATCTCCCCTGGCCATTCTCACTTATCCTATTGCTAGTTACATGACAGAAGAGGCTGGTGCTCAACCTCAAGACAGTCTCCTTTCAGGTAGTTGTAGAGACCAATAAGGTCTCCTCTGAGCATCCTCTTCTACAGACTAAACAATTATATGTCCTTCAGCTGTTCCTCATAAAACTTATGCTCCAGACTCCTCAACAGGTCCGTTGCCTTTCTCTAACCATGCTTAAGGGCATTCACGTCTTTCATGTATTAAGGAACCCAAAACTGCACACAGTACCTGAGGTGCTGAGTACAGAAGGAAAATTATTTCCCTGCTCCTATTGGCAACACTATCTCTGATACAAGGCAGGATGCTATTGGCCTTCTTGGCCACCTGGGTACACTGCTGGCTTGTGTTCAGCTGAGTGTTGACCAAAACCCCCAGTTCTGTTTCTTTCATACAGCCTTCCAGCAACTTTGTCCCAAGCCTCTAGCACTGTCTGAGATTGGTGTGGTGGAAGAGAGGGAAGGGAGGGATAGTACCACGTGACAAATCTGTGTATAATTATGCTGTCTTTTTTTTTTTTTTTCTCTCAAGGCATCTAGGACTGTCAAAATACTCAGAATGTCTAAAGCAGCGTCTATAGGAAACAGGTGAAATATTTAAGTCTTTATTTGTAAATGCAGTGAAGTAAATTAGTGAAATATGTATTTCTTGAAAGAGTTTTGATTTTCACTTCTTTCCCCCACATCTTTAAAAGACATTTTAGATACTAAATGACACACTATATCATACATGGAAAAAAGCTGACAACCACTACAACTGTACTACGCTGGTAGTTAGATTTCAGAAGACACACACCTTAATATCATAGAATCACAGAACTGCTAGAGGTGGAAGGGATCTCAAGAAGTCATTGAGACCAACCCCTCCACTAAAGCAGTCACCCTACAAGAGGTCACACAGGTAAGTATCCAGATGGGTCTTGAATACCACCCTAGGAGACTCCAGATCTCTCTGGACAATCTGTTTCAGAGCTCCTCATTCTTATCATAAAGAAGTCCTTTTGCATGTTAATAAAAAAATTCTTATGTTCAAGTTTTAGAGCGTCACTCCTTGTACTACTGCTATACACCACCAAGAGCCAGGCCTTGTCCATTTGCCTCCCACCTCCCTTTAGGTATTTATAAACATTTATCATATCCCCTCTCAAACTACTTCTCCCCGCACTGAACAGACCCAGGTTACTCAGCTTTTCCTCATACAGGAGATGCTCTAGGCCCTTGATAATCTCTGAAATACTAATTTTTATCACAGTCATAAAAAATTCATAAGATTTTATAAAGCCTAAGCAAACATTACCAAAATAAAAACCAGCACAAAAAACAAAAACTCACTGAATATCAAATGCTTGATTCATTTAATTTGTCCAGAATCATTTGTCAAATATATTACAGAAGAATCTCAAAATCATAGTTCATGCTATACTGAGATGCACACTTAAAGCAGGATTAAAATTTTCCCATTTCATCCTTCAGCGATTAAAATTAGATTCCCAATGATGTGGCAACACTTCAAAAGGTAGCTACATATTAAGCAATTTAAAGATGAAAAATTGAAAATAGTTCCCTTGTAAGTATTTTCTCCAAGATCCTTAATATGCTGGCATCACCTTAATAATACAAATGTACTGACTTTTCACAAGTATACCATAGTCTTAAAGTGCTTCAAATTTAAGAAAATGCTTTAACTTCATCAACATTATTTCTCCTTGTCTTACGAAAGTTGAAAAAGGCTACCCACAACTCTTTCAGCTGTGCCAAGGTCAAGTGCTTCCAAGCTTATTTTGCACCAGGTCCTGGTCTTCTCCATAGCCCTGACTTCAGTTTTTTAGTATAGTCTTGCTCCAGATGGGTTATGGAAGAATATATTCATGTCAGAACTGAGAAGTCCTATATTAATTCCTGGGATGTTTCCAAAATTTTTTTACTAGAATATCTAGAGAATTCATACAATTCCTTAAGCTAAGAAAAAAAAAAAAGCAAAATTAGCTTTTTACTAAGAGAAGCATATTATCTTTTGCCTTCCACAAGCACCCTTTCCTCACTTTGATCAGGTATGTTCTGAGTCAGCTACACATCTGCAAAGAAGGGGTAGGCTGTTACCCAGCAAGATCTGCAGCTCTCACAAACCCAAACAACTGCAATCAAGCTCTCCTGTCAGGTTATATACTTTCTATGAACTAGCTATCACAGTATCTTCAAGATCTCTTCTAATATATTTTAAGAAACTAACAAAACTCAGATACACAAAATCATAATAACAATTAAACTTCTAACTAGTTACAAGGTTTTCCTTTTTCAGAATGAAGATAAATTTCGTATAGTATGCAAGCTAAGAAGAAGTAATACTGGATAAAGCAAAGTTCTTATACTGACAGCATTCAAAAGAATTAGAGGTACTGGATCTATCACTGAATAATGAGAAAATTCATAGAATCATCATAGAATCTTCTAAGTTGGAAGAGACCCTTAAAGGTCATCTAATCCAACTCCCCTGCAATGAACAGGGACATCGACAGCTAGGTCAGCGTTCTTGGAGCCTCCTTCGGTCTGACTTTGACAGTCTCTAGGCATTCAAGCATTCACTACAACTCCTGGCAATCTGTGCCAGTGCCTCACCAGCCTTACTGGAGAAAAAAAAAAAAAAAAAAAAAAAAAAAACATCTTCCTTATATCCAATTTTAATCTCACCTTTTTAGTTCGAAACCATTGCCCCTTGTCCTATCACAGTAGACCCTGCTAAAGTGTCTGTCCCTTCCATTCTTACAGTCCTTTTTTAGATATTGAAAGTCTGCAATGAGGTTTCCCTAAAGCTGCCTTCTCTCCAGGCTGAACAGCCCCAGCTCTCTCAAGTCTGTCCATGTAGGAGAGGTGTTACATCCCTTGGATCATTTTTGTGGTCCTCCTCAGGATGCACTCCAACAGGTCCATGTTTTTCCTCCACTCAGGACTGCACATCTGGATGCAGCACTCCAGGTGAGGTCTCACCAGCTCAAAGCAGAGGGGCAGGATCACCTCTCTCAACCTGCTGCCCACACTGCTTTTGATGCAGCCCAGTTGATAAAATAACTACAAATAATTCAAGTTTTCTATAAAACCTTTCTGTACACTACAGCAGAAGTACTTTTTCCTATAGAAAGACCTTAGTAGTTTTATGAAATTACTGAGAAGCACGTTTTAATGTAATTACACTCTCAATCCAAGAGTACCAAAACAATTCAAATTACACAACTATGGTTTTGAATTTATATCATTATAACAATTATTATATGTGAATTTATATTATTCTCTATTGATCTTGAAGCCCCAAGGTATCTGCAAAAATCTTAATATGCATACCAAATTAACATATTCCTGCAAAATTGATGGGATCTTACCCAGTTGAGTTACCAACAGTATGCTGAATGGAAACTGTAAGTGAGGTGATACTGTGCAATTTTACCATTTTAGAAGAAAGTAAGCAAATTAAAAGTAACCACACGTATTACATGTTGAAATCTCAACAAGCTTCTGTCTGGGCAGTGTCCACAAATGCACAGAAAAGCCTTCATGACTTAGCATCTCACTGTTGGATTGTTAGTAAAAAGTGCAAGAAATTTCTTTCAATTTTCAAAACGTATGCTATCACTAAAACCAACCAAAAAATCCTTGACTTTTTTTTTTCAATTTTCTCATAAAACACAGTTTATTTATCTTAGAAAAACTGATATTGAATCAGGGTGAAAATTACCAGCAGAATGAACTATTGCCTAATTATTTGAAAGACAACGGGTAAGCAGCAATTTACAAAGAAAGACAGTAGAAGGAAAGAACCACTGAAGGTTGTAAATTTCAGGTGCTGTATGAAAGCTCCAGTTTCTCAACAGTCAAGCTAAGTAACTTGATTTTACACTAGGGCAAATCCATCAAAAGATCACAGAAGCTAATTGGTAAGCAACAAATTTGGACTATAGTCAGATACAGCTTTGTTTTGCACAAAGAGTCATAGTGTAAGCTTTGGTTTTCTCAATGTGATCTTAAAATTGGCATCCCTTAGACAAATAGCTCTTATTTAAGAGCTTCTGAAGGAAAACTATATAAGCTGAAATCATTCAATTTAATTCCCTTTATTTAAATTGTAACTGATTTTTGACACACAGAGGTAGTTGGACCATTTCTTCCTCTGAGTGAAAGTTCTCCGAATATCAATGAATTGAGAATCCTGCTATACTACACTTTCAAAGTAGTTTTTAGCTTTTACTCCCTCTACTAGTTCTGCTTATGCTTTGCATTATCTCGAGAAAAAAAGTCTAGTTTTATGCAACCTGGCATCCAGAGATGTCATCTACTTGATACAACCGGTAGGACTCCAGACCTTATAGGATTGATTTCCCAAAGCTGGGTGACACTGTCAGTTCTCTGATGATACCTTCCAGGAACTTTCCAGTTTGTCTCCCAACCCATTTGAAAATCACCAATTTCGCATACAGTGAAAAACTCTACTCTGAAATACTACAAAAGTGCTTAGCCAATTAAAAGAAAAAACTAAATTGTTTTGTTGTTGTTGTTATTTTGCTGCACTCAGTTATTCACACTGCCCCCCCCAAAAAACCACAAATGTCTCTGTTTGAAATCCTATAATGTTCCATAGAGATGGTAGGCTTTTTTTTTTTATATATTTTATTTAGAGAGAGGTAATTGCAGAGACTGCTCTGCTTTCCAAAAATAGCTATCTATGAAACAAATTACTTCTACATTTACATTTTACAGCTTCTTCACAGTGAAATATATTTCCTCAAAATACATGAGTTCAAGAAATGTAACATTATTATTATTCACTTTCTCAAAAACACCAAACATGCAATATATATTATCTAAAAGACTCTGCTTTACTTCACAGCATTAGTTTCTTTTGAAATGGTTTACATGAAATACATGACAGAATTGTCAACTTATTTTGGAGTTTATGTTATAAATAAGGTCACTGCATAATTCAGAGCGTAAAAACTTGTTTTCTGAAGGGGAAAATAAAGAAAAAAAATCAAGTCTTAGTGCCATACTATAAAGATAATTGGGCCACTGGGAATTTCAGGTAAGTAGAAACCTTAGATATCTCCCTGCTACCATGTATAGATATTAGTCTCAAAATCTACTGGTTTGGTTTCACTTTTTCTATAGCAGTCGTTTAAATCATGCACAAAGCTTCATCCTAACTTATTTTACGCTAATACCAATAGAATATACTGAATTTCAGCAAGGTACTTTTGTATGGAAATGAATTTCTCTTAGATCTGTAAAAGGCTAAACTTACACAGAACTGTGAAAGCCTGCTCATTGTTTTCTGGATCTCATCTCAACGCTAATTGCTCGAATCTTTCTTTGTTTTAAATATGCTACAAGATAATTCCTAGAGCATGCTGACATGGTGATATGCATTGCACATCATCTAAGGAGAAACACGAAGGTAAAAACCCAGCCAGTCAAGTCTGGAGCAATTGCAACCAATTTATTAATTTCAGTAATAATAATGTTCCACTTTAAGCAGAACTAATGATTTTTCTTCATATCTTTTGAGAAACTTGAAAACGTGGAAATAATTAACTCAATCTAAGAAGAGAGATCACTGAACCAAGTGTGATTTATTCATGCTTGACTCTCAGTGACTATGGCTAAAACTTAGTAATTACATCATCCAATGATTTTGATACATATTCAAATAAAAAATGCTAATTCTGGCTGAGTACATATTCAGAAAGCCTTATAGTTCTCTGAGATCTACCTACTGATCTGACCTTATCCTCAGCTGGCTTGCTTAACTTGTCATCATTTACACAAGTAACTTCCTGAAGAAGGAAGAGAAACAAACTTTTTGTTTTCAACAGTGAAGCAGAAGACAGAAATGAGAATAGAGACGTTAGAAATCCTCTAAGGCAGTAGGGAGGACAGTTTACATACAAGATTTTTTTTCTAAAGGACTGACAGGTCCTTTAGAAAGGTCTTAGAAGCTTTTGCCAAGTTCCACCTCCAAGCATTGTCAGTATTTGTACTCTTCTTTAAAGAGGTATGCAACCATCTGAATTGATACAAATGCATGTTCTGTACGCAGCATTTCTGGTGCTGATTGCTTCAAACAGAATTTCCAATTACATTATTAGTATATTATGAGGTACAACCTGGAATAAAATGAATGAGTGTAAGAGTGAAAACAGTAAATTACATTTAAAAGTACATCCAGTTGGCAAATCTTTGTCTCTTCAAAATGTGAGTCCTTGAAAACGTAATGTAAATTAAAAGGACAGCCTGTGTAACAGAACTCAGCACTTGCAAATGGCTATTTAACAGAAAAAAATATATAGTCTATGAAATCATATGAACATTGTTTTTTAAACAAATACAATTATGAATCTTCACAGCCATACAAATTTCAGAGGAAAACAAAATATTGTAATGGATAAAAATGTAATTTACACTCCTTCTCTCTACACATAAAGCTGCATGTAACTTCAAACACGACAGTCCTTTTCATATGTGTGTACATATAGGAACAGTCTCTTAACATCTCTATAGTTTATAGGGATTTTTTTTTCCTCTTTACTCAAATTGCACCTTCCAATGGTAAGACTGAAATACCAGAAAGTGATGGTCCAGCTTTATTGCTAGAATGGTCATTTGTAGGAAGAGGAACATTTGGAGTAATGGAATTTATCTTCCCAAGAAATTGGATCTGTGACAGATCCCTGCATTTTAGGCAGAACATCTGCCTGCTAATGCAAAGCAAGAAACAAATTTGTTTTGCTTTGCTTGTGAATACTGTTTTTGCCTTACTTTGTCATTATCTCAACAAATGAATTTTCTGTTACTTCTGATTTTCTCCCCCATCCCACTGTGAGGCAGTGAGTTGTGAGGGACTAAGCATCCAAACCTGGTTATATAAAAGCAGCTGGATAAATGCTTTTCGTGCACCTTTGAATTTATCTGCATTATAAAAATTAAGATACCTCCCTCCAAAAATTTTGACTATACTGATCTGTCTGCACCTTTTACAAAGCATTCTATCACCAATCTAAGTTGATTTTTCCTTTGCAAATGTTGAGTTTTTTTTTTTTTTTTTTTTTTTTTTGTCTTCCCTCCAGCCAGCTCACATTATTGAGGCTCACTCAGTCCTAAGCCTGGAAAACAGCAGAGGATCTTTTGTTCCTGCTACCTCAGAAAAGGCTCTTCATATCACAGGGAGGAAGTAACTGACAGATTTATAATAGCATTCACTACAGGAGGTAAACACAAAGCTGAGGAGTTACTTCATGGTGGGCAAACTGGTTTGCTGATTTTGATTATAACGTTACTTGCATATAAAAGATGGAACTCAAAAGTGAAAGAAAACCTTTCACGTTTACTGAAGAATATATTGGTGGAATGAATTCTCCAATTACTAAACTACTCTTATGTAAGAAAATTCCCCATTAGTCCATTGCTGTGAGACTACATAAAATTAAATCATGGAACACCAAGCACCTGAGGGTTAAGTCAAAGAAAAATCTTATCACCTTTGATGTTAGACGGTAAACAGAATGAATAACAAAAGTATTTTTTTTGATTATTCGGTGTCATTCAGAAGAGTCCAATAGCTACAAGCTTACACTGCATCATTTAGCAAATTCTGTCCTTCATCAATTCTTTATACTGACATTCCTTTCGTCATAGCTTTGTCTCATTTTGTTCCACATTGATTTGATAGTTATGTAAGCATACGAAAGTGCTTTCATGAGCATGTGCACAGTGCTGACCACTATCAGATTGACTGTAGTAATACTATGGTTATGATTTACCACTTTTTCTTCAACCATAAACAGTGTTACAAAATAATTTTAAATTAACTTTGCTTTTGATATCCTATTTTTTTTGTTACAACAAATTACACAGAAAAACACTTGTAACTTGCTAACAAGCTCTTAAGATTAAAAAAAAACTAAAATTCAGAAAGACATAATGAAGTGCTATTTTGCAATTAAGAACACAAGTAGTAAACTACAAGGAATGAAACTCTATTAAATCTCCCTTTGTAGAACTGAGCCTTATTATTTTTTTTTAGAGTGCACAAATGAAAGCTGTTACTCTGAAATGGATGGAATGACTATGAAATAGCATTTCTGTAAAAAGAAAGCCTATATATAAAAAAATGTTACTAAAATAAAAGTTGCATAACATGTATTTTTTAAAGCAAAATTAGTTTTATTACCTACTCTTTAATTTCCTATCATATACAAAATCAGTCTAAAGGCTTTAGCAAACTCAGCAGGGCTGGTAAATTTGACCTAGTATTGGTTTTCAGTTTTAAAATAACATTGGATAAAATTTTTCTTATTGTTCTCTTCTTACTCAGAGAGACTGTTTCTATATGCCAAGTTTTCAGAAACATATGCTGTTTCAAAAAACATATTCACTCATTCACACTGCACTATGTAAGTCAAAAAGAGTTGTAATAATAATAAATCAAGACACCTCCACTATCATTTGAGCTTCTTTCATTTACCTGAAATAAAGGGAAAAAACAGATCAGTTATTGCCTATTTACTGTGATCATTTGACATAATGCAAATACAAAAGGGAATGATTTTGTGGAAATAAGAATTGATATTAGCAATTTTCTGACTGGATGCAACTGCTTAAAAGTGTGTTTATTTTACAAGTTATACTTCATGCCTTCTGGGAGGAAAAACAGCCTCATAATGACATGGGATTATTCACTATACTTGATCACAAAAGCCTCCTCTAAGTTCTTTGCAGACCTATTTCGTTTCTTACAGTAATGGAGTATTCATGACAGAATTGCCATAAAAACCCCATTTGTTGAACTTCTGCTTCTCTTGTTAGTTCTTAGCCCAGATCAGATTCTGTTTGTACTTGCTGACATCTCAATGCTTTAGTTCTGATACAGCATCTTTCTTCTCCCTTCACAACCCTAAAAGATTATGTCCTTCTTCAACACATGGCAGTTGTGAGTAAAGTGACCCATGAAGACAGAGAATCATAATAGTTTTCAACTACTTTTTAACATCAGCATATTGAATCCTTGAGTGAAAGAAACTATGATTGGAAAAGTATTAACATTGCACTAGTTGTGATTTGACCTGGGGCCAAGTGGCTGAGTACCACACAGTTGTTCATTCACTTCTCCCCTTTCCAATGGGATCAGGAAGGGAATTGGGAAAATTTGAACACACTGGTGAGATAAAACTGTTTACTAAGAGAAAAAGAAAAGGATGATAATATGACAAACATATATATATGTATATAACAAGTGATGAGCAAGCAATTGTTCACTATTTCCCAACCAATGTCCAGCTAGATTCTGAGTAGTGGAAGAGAGATCAATTTCCACCCTCTCAAAACTCTTTTCACATGACATCATATGTTATGGAATATCCTTTTATCCAGTTTAAGTTAGGTATCTCAATTCTGATCCCTCCAGCAACTTGGTCCCTTCACTGAGATTGGCCTTGGCTCCATACAGCTCTGCTAAGCAGCAACAACATCAATGTGTTATCAACAGTGCTTTTCTCCTAGAACCAAAACACAGCATCAGACCAGGTACTCTGAAGAAAATAATTCCATCCCAGCTGAAACTAAGACAAAGTACCTCCCCATACAAGACTTGGGGATTCTTAAACCATTTTTAAAAATTAGGTTCTTGCAAGAAAGGAAGTGTGCAGGTTCTGCGCCACCTTTGCAAGTAGATTTTACTGCTGTATGACTGTCAGAAAGAATATCAGTGTTGTACAAATTTATGTTTATCACAGTCCATATTTCTCTGACCTTTTCATCCTCTGTGCCTCAAATAGTCTAATTTCCTTCAGCAGCAATTCTGGACTTGATATGATATGATATACTCTCCCGTCAGATTCTGTCAGTCTGGCCTGTTGTAATTCTCAATTGAACTGTAAATCTTTTTGTAAGTTAGTTTTTTTGGTCCCCCCCCACCCCCCCCCCCACCCTCCCCTCTAAGTAGCTATAGTTTGGCTGATGTGCTTCTTCAAAAAGAGACAAAATAGATATTCTTAAATGTGTGTAAAATTTCTCATTTTCTTTCTTCTCCCAAGCTGCAAACCTTGATAGCAATTATGAAACCATTAGTATATCTTGATTGTAAACAGTCATAACAATCAGACTGTCTGGGTTCTTGGTTCTACTCTGTTTTTGTTTTTTTCTTTTGTTCTGCTGCTCTCATATTTTGGACTTTCAATCATGTGGCCATGATCATCTCTTTCTTTACATGTTTATACAGCAGCTATTTGAAACTGTTGACTTTTGACATCCACAGTATAAATGTCAGGGTGACAACAACTTTTAATCCTGATTCTAATCAGACTTGTCTATCTACATCCAGTAAAGAAGATGGGTTTTAAAGCTTTTAGATATTCATTTTTATCACCAGCAGTTGTTCATTAAGTATATTCAAAAGCATTGATAAAACAATAATTCAGCATTAGTCTCCTAGGAATTTGATCTTACTTTCCCTTAAAAAAAGGAAGAAAAAACTAATATCTCCACCCCTCATATTTCCCAAGAATCTCAACTTCCCAACAACAAAAACCATGCTAACTTTTTTCCTCTATAATTTGAAATAATTGACTTGAAGTGAAATTTGGTTGGCTATTTTCTAAAAGTTCAAAGGTGCCTAATCATTACACTTCTAACTGGGTTGCTGATGCAGTTCTGAGTGCTTAGATCTCATTTGAAAGGCAAAGCCTTTTTCTGCCCCAAATTCATCTTATCAGCACAAAAATTAAAGTCAAATGGAAACCGCCTTCCCTTCTTATGTCTTAAGACTGACAGAAAACACAATATTTATATCACTTTCTCCACTTGAGCTAAGTATAATGCCACACATTATAAATTCCTTATTTTTACCATAATGCTAACCCTGCAAACAGTAAAGTCATACAGCTCAGTAAATATCTATTCTACAATACAGTGATGTACTACAATTCCCCAGATTGCCAATTGTTCATGCTACTCAAGGCTAAGAGGTAATGATACAATAAATTTTCTGTGTAACTTATAGCAGGCCCACAGGACTCAATAATCATTTCTCTTTTTATAAAAGAATAACGTACTGGGAAAAAAAACAAAAAAAACAAAACAAGGTTTAGGAATTTAAACAGCCTAGCTCTAACTAGTTACCTACTTGTAAAGAGTCCTTTAAAAAGAAATAAGCTTGATAGTTTTATTCAGGTCATGTATTTTGCTTTCTTTTCCTGATCATTTCTTGTTTCTTAACTACCTTACTTTGAAATTTACCTACAACACTGATTTCTGCCTGTATACAATTCCTCCATTCTCTGGATTCCTCTCTAAAAGAACAAACTATTTCTAATATGACTTATCGTGTTACATCTTTTCTCAGAATCCTGACAACAATTTTTAAAAAAATTGATAATGCAAAGCATATATTTGCAATAAAACGTATGTACATACAGGAATACCTGCATAGTCCACTCCAGCCTTACCTATCACTTCAAAATTCCATTTAAAATTCATAGAGATAAAATTTGTGCCTGTCAGCCTCTTACATAGATCTTCATCTTCTGCTAATCTGCTTAAAGTTACAAAAATCTTGCAGATGGACTAAGTCTAAATAATTGATTTCTCCATAATATATCCATAATCTAAATAACTGACATCTCTTTTAAAGTCAGGTATAAAATACATTTTCAGCATTTAAAACAAGACTTTTTGCACCATGATAATTAGGAACCTAAGACACACATTTGAATTTTTTCAGATTAACAAATGTTAGAAATTCCTTTTTCACAGTACTGTGATTTATATGGAAGAATAACTAAATAAATACCCCTTGCATAAACTTCTGGAAACATTTTGAAATAGATTTCATAAACTCAAATCCAGTCTCCAAATTGAATGACAACATATTTTGTTCAAAGACAAACCCTCTCACATATGGATATAAAAAAACTAATAACCAACTGTTGAGACATCAACTGCACTAACGAAGTGGGTTCTTCAAATAGCAGTAGAAGTGTTACATACTATAACGAAAGTGAAAACTATTTCATTGTGTCATCAGATAAGAGAAAAAATCTACTGCAGACTTTGAGAGTTTAATTTTTCCTTTTCCCTGGGGTTTTTATTCTGCGTACACAGAGGCATCCAATGGGACGCTCATAAAAGAACTATTAGACAACAACTTCCACACAGCTAATATAAGAGCATAAATAGGTTCTCACAGTGAATCACAGACATCCACAGGCCAACTTACTTAGAATTAAAAGGGGCTACTGGAACTATTATAGTATCATAACTTCACAGTATGGGATAATTATATACATAAACACACATTGCCTAGTTAAACAGATTATATGGTCTCTTCCTTGAAATGGAGAAAAAAAAAGAAATATAAAGCATCATTCGAAAATTCTTTTGTTTTCTTAAGATGATATGTAAAGAAGCAGAACTACTTCTCTACTCTCAAATAATTCCAGATACCTAAAAATTTGGCCTGGTGTTTTTAATATAACTGTGTAAAACCTTCCAGTCTTCATGCAGATGCATACACTTAACCCAAGACAGTTTTGGCCAGTACTAGGACTACAAAAAAAAAAAAAAACCCACAATATTTATATTTATTTATTTAACTATTTCAGTAAAGAGACAGAAGCATTATCTTCATTCAGCTATGTTAGGCAAAGAGCAAATTAAATTATTACCCTTTTAAGGGAAAGACAAACATTAAAACAACTCAGGTAAATATCATTTTTAAAAGTGAGATCTGATGGGTAGAGTGTTGTCTGTGCGAGTCCACCTAAGGCCAGCAAACAGGTCAGAATTCTGTCAACAACAATATGAGCTAAAATTCCATGTAAGAGCATCATTTTATATCTCAAGCTCATAAGCACTAGTTTTGTCATCATACTTTCTTTTCTTACTCTAATTATGAAAAGGACTTCAATGTTCAGAAATCTCCACATGATGGCACCATAAATACCTGAAAACACATTTCTTTGACTCTGAAATAAGGCAAAAAGACTAGTAACAGTATCAGAAGGTTGATAAACCATACCCATCCTCCACATCATTAAATTCAACTACTGGTTGGTTCTTAGTATTCTTCTATATAAGAATATATTGAATTTGAAATTTGAATGTTTCTCTATAACCAAGAAGCAGAGTCTCATTTTTGGTTCTTTAACCAAATATTTTGACAAGCAAAAAAAAAAATCCTTTCAATTATAAATAATGTAATTTCAGTATTTAATCTGATTGGGTTTCTAATTCAAAAGCTGTTATTAATGTCAAAGTATATCATAAAATGAACAAGATAGAAAAGTGTTTTTTGATAATTTCAAATTTTAATTACACGGAGTCAGTGGTGATTGTGTTTTAAGACAGGAAATATGCTAAACATTTAATTTTCGTCGGACCACTACACTCAGCTGCACATTGTAATTGTTTGTACTTACTTCAAGCAGTAAAGAAGAACTAGTTACCCTTATCATAGATGGAAACATGGAATGGCTTGGGTTGGAAGGGTTAAAGATCAACAAGTAACAACTCTCAGATTTGGGCAGGGCTGCCTCAAGCCCCATCCAACCTGGCCTTGAGCACCTCCAGGGATAGGGCACCACAGTTTCTCTGGGCAGCCTGTATCAGGGCCTCATCACTCTCTTAGTAAAGGACTTCCTCCTAACATCTCTCCTAAAATCTCACCAATTTTAGTTTAAAGTCATTTTTGCTTGCTAACCTGACCCTCCCCTGATACAGTTTTATGCTGTGCCCTCAGGTTCTATCACTGTCACCAGAGACAGTGACTTTTTGAGGGAGTCCACATCTATTCCTAATTGAGTATCAGCCACAAACTTCGACTCCTTCATTCAGATTATTTATAAAATAACTGATGAGAACTATCCCTATCATGGAGCCCTGGGGAACCCCACTAATGACTGTCTGCAAGCATGATATAATCTCACTTACTATAGCCCTATGACCCTGGCTTGTGTGCTATCATACTATGCTTTTGTCTAGCTGGACATTTTGCATAGGATGCTGTGAGACAGACAATCAAAAGTTTTGCTGAAATCCAAAAAGATTACATCTACTGGCTTCCTTTGGTTGACAAGATGAGTGATTTTGTCAAAAAAGGAAATTAAGTCAGACTTTCCCCTCATGAACTCATGTTGGCTGTGATGAAAGCATTATCTTTCAAGTCTTTTTCAGAAACTCCCAGGATAATTATAATGTTACCAGGCACTGAAGTAAGACTGACAGACCTGTAATTACTAGGGTCTTTTTTCCTATCCTTCTTGAAAACTGGTACAAAATTTGCCAGCTTCCAGTTAACTGAGACCCTTCTTGGCCACTGAAAGGTAACTGAAGGAAGAGAGTAACTTTGATTAAAGTTAGACACTTCAACCCCATTCCTGCTCCCCAAAACAGCCTATTTTCCACACACACTAGAGAAGGCAATACAATTTGTTTGTTTGTTTTTATAAGATGACATCAGAAAAATGTCATCAATGCCTTAAAGAGTATATATCCTAATTTACAATGGCTACTCGCATCAGAAATATAAAGCATAATGAAAGCATATAATTTTACTTCAGTAAAATCAGAGCAGTTTGAAAAACAATCCAGCAAGTTGTTTTAACTGAGTTTACAGTTTGTGTTTGATAAGACACTTTTCTTTCTGTATTTTTGGGGCTTTGTGAAATTCCTTGTCAAGACTAGTTTTACTTTTAGCATCATTAGATCTTTAAAGTAGGTAGTGATTATCAATCACTGGACATTATACGGTCCCTAAAGATTGCGTGAGCTTCAAAACTGAACTTGTCTGCCCATGCTCACCAAGGTTTAGAGCACCACTCTCCTACTGACCTTTAAGTCTCAAACCTACTTTAGCTCTATTTTTTGTTGAATTATGTATGCACAATAAGAGCATACCACAGAACAAAATATAACTTCTAGTATTCATAATCACTGAGAACCATGTCAGAACTAAAAGAAGAGTTCTCTGCATATCAAGCTTGTTTCTAGAAATAAAGGCACAGTTGTTTGCCTCACAGGAACACAGTTGATCACGTGGTTAGATAGAACACTTTTTAAATAATTTATGACATAACTCAGGGTCCTGTCAAAGCCTCAAAACATGATTTATTAGAAGCTGTACTCCAAAGATATTCATACAACTACGTAACTTGAGACAAACCACAGCCACAATTAAATGAAGACCTGACATTTATAGTTCTAAAGAACTTCAATGAGCTCCCTGTTCCCCACTGCAACAAGCACTATCTCTACCTCTTTGTAGACAAGCTGTGCATCTTCTCCTACTGAGAGCCATGCATGAAAGGAGGAAAGACTTTCATACTGTTCCAAGAAGTTAGTAAATTGTTTTAATCCCTTCTAGTGTGTCAGCAAGGCAGTAAGTGTTCAAATAACTGTAGTGACTGGGAATAGAAGAAGAAAAATCAAAATGGAAACAGGATATTCATTAACTTGTTAAGTTTATCTAAATTAACATCAGTTTGGATTCATGTAATATACAGTTCTATAGCTTAATATAAGGAACTAACACAATCTATCAGTACTGAAAATACAGTAACAACAACAAAAAAGTTAACATCAGTAATACCCAGTACAGTTTATTTAAAATTAACAGGCAATTTGGAACACGCATTTAAAAGAGATTCTTTCAAAAATAGTTGCTCTTACATAATATTGTTCCAGTAGCAAAAATAAGTCAAGATGAAGCAATGATAAGTCTTTTAAATATATATCTTCTCTCATTTTGAGCCTCCATTATAGTATGTATGATTGCTAATATATACTCTCTGACTAGAGTAATGAAAATATGCTCCAACTTCCAATACTCATCATCTATGTTTTCTCTGTGTGTTTCCAAGTATGGGAAGTTTGGTGCCACAAATAGTATAGATTGTGCCTTGGTGCTGGAAAACCTGCCCTGCTCCAGTCATTACAAATCTCCTCTAGAGACTTGGAAGTCCTCCTCATCCTCACTAGGGCTGAAACAAGTAGATATAACATCCTCTCTTAACTAGAAGCATCATACTGCCCCCCCTTGGTAGCGGGTATATATCAGGATCATCAGCCATCAAAAATGGACAGGGTTAAAATAAGTGCTACTTTAATGTAAAATACAAGCCTTTAATCATTCACACTGAATGAAACTAGCATAATTCCTAACCATTTAAAAGATATATATTTTCATATTTTTGATTTATTGATAGAATATCAACAATTCATTCTGAAATACGTCTCTAAGTGGCAAAAGGCATTTTTTAATTTAAAAAAAAAAGTTTATTTCACAGACAATTCCATCCTTCCCCACAAGAAGTTGAAGGAGTAAGGGAAACTGAGTTCTGAATTGTATGAAAATAAGTAGAAATTTCTGTCTTTCTTCCATACTCTACAAGGCACATACACATCTTGGCAGTAGAGCACCTCCTGGATGTGAAGTCTCTTATGAAGTCAATCTGTCAAAGTATCTTCTAGGACATTGTTCTGCCTCTCATAAGCAGGAGCAACTCGTGACTGCTGACGCTGACTGCTATCATTCCATACAAGACAAATGCAAGACTGCAACCTGCTGTTGACATACTAGCTTCTAGCATATGTGTTCCACTAATGTATTAAATTAAACAATATCACTTAACTAACATTTCAGTCCTTTATTGCAAATGCATTCAGCATAGCTCCAGTAGAAATCAATTCCTTTATGAGAAATACTCTAAGTCTGAGGAGCCAAGCAATTCCTCTTTCATGATTAAAAGCCCGATCTCCTTTCTTTACAGCATGATGAAATTAGTTCAAAGAAAAGTTCAATTTCCCTTTCATCTCCTCAACTGAAAATATTTTATTCTGGCAAATAAAGTGAAAACAAAGATAGTGCTTTGGTCACATTATTGCTATGGCTCATGGGATTTGCACTGGAGAAAAGTCACACTTGACAGAGGACAGTTTCTTCCCAATACACCTTATGATTTACAGCATGTTATAGGAGACATATTGGATTACCACACAAGAATAAAGCTTAAATAGTAGAAGATATCATAAATACCAGCATAAATATGTATATTTATTTTGCTTACATAGACACTCCTATCCCAGTCAATAAATCTTCCATTTTATTTTATGAAGCTCATGGTACATTTCGATTACTTGTGTTTTTCTCTTTTATAAAAAGTTTGTCTCTAAATCTACTTCTTCCTGAAATTATCATTGCATATTAAAAAAAAAAAAGTTTCAGCTCTACTTCAAGCATTTTATATTTAAGACATTTTAGTCTCTCAAATTCTTCTACACACCCTACAGATTCAATGTTTTCACTATGAAACATGAAAATGAAGCGATCTTTGTGTAAAATCAAACAAACAAAACCACCACCAACAACAAAAAAAAACACAACAGACAGATCAAGTACATGCCACTTTTGGTTTGTGAAAAATAAACTTCACTGATTAGTTTTTCAGTCAATATATTTATGGCTTTTAGAAAAGGCTATAATCTTTAAAAAAGTTTTCTCCTTTGAGACAGGAGACATTTTTCATGTGGAACATTATCTTTTATTAGCAAATAAATCTTAATCTTGACAGGGAAAGAGGCACCTCTAACAATAGCAGTAATAACAGTTCCACTGATGTCAACAGTCATCTTTCATTATATCTAGTTGGACATATAATTTCAGTTATTGAAAATTTATTTTTAACCTAGATAAGTCACATTTCAAGAAAAAAAGGCTTAAATATTTCTGTAGAGATTGTCAACAACAAGTATGTGATAATATAAATGCTACATTATTGCATGCATGCAATGTTACTAATATGTTTTTATCCTCCTCCAAATGAATCAAATGACAGATGGAAAAATAAAAGTAAAACAATGTCAAAGGTAACATTCCTCACGCTGTTTTATGAAGGACATTTAAATATATATTTTTTTTTAGCCTGACATATTATATTACTATATTCAAATAGTCAATTTTCCTTATCTTAGAAAGAAATACCTTAACCACGCTAGTCCAAAAAGGAAGTGAACAAGAAAGGCACACCAGTGTTGAGTTGCCAACAGTCTATTTCAAGACACAGCCAACCCATCCAAGGATGTGATCAGAATAACTGGGCTAGAAGGAACTGTCAGTAACAGGGAAAGAAGGCTTTCACCTTAGGAAAGACAATCGCTGCCCTAGCACTGCTGGCTTAGCTATTTCTGATAGATGCCAGGATGTCATGGGCCTTCTTGACCACCAGGGCACACTGCTGGCTCATGGTCAACCAAGTATCAACCAACACACCCAGATCCTTTTCTGCTACACAATTCTTCAGCCACTCTGCTTCAACCCTGTAACATTGCCTGGAGTCGCTGTGATGTAAGTGCAGAACCTGACACTTGATCTTTTTGAACTTTGCGCAGCTTGCCCAGTCATCCAGCCTATCCAGATACTTCTTTAGGACCTTCCTACCCTCAGGAAGACCAACACTTCCTCCTAACTGGGTGCCATCTACAAACTTAGTGTGGGTGTACCTGATCCCCTCAGCCAGATAATCAATGAAGTCAGTAAACAGGACAGACCCGAGTACTGACCTCCTCTCATAACCAGACACCAGCTAGATTTAAACCCATTCACCATCACTCTAAGTTCCAGGTCAACTAGTCAGAATTTACCCAGCAAAGAGTACACTTTAATAAGCCATGAGCTTCCAGCTTGTCCAGGAAAATGCTAATAGAAAGAGTGTCAAAAGTTTTATTGAAGTCTAGGTAGATTACACCCATGGCATTTCCTTCTACTAAGCTAGTCACCTTGTCAGAGAAGGAGGCAAGATCTGCCTTTAATGAATTAATGCTGGCTGGGCCTGATACTCTGCTTGTCCCACACACACCATATAATTGCAGTCAAGACAGGCTGCTCCATAACCTTCCCTAACATAGAGGTCAGGCTGATATAGTCCCACAGTTCTCCAGATATTCAGTCCTACCCTTCTTGTATATTAGCAAGTCTCCAGTCACCTGCCAGCCTCCACAAAAGGCAAATTAGAAGTACTATATCATTCACATATTGTAGAGCCCAAATCTACTCATAGTGCTTGAGGCAAACTTGTACAATGCCATGTAGAGAGGGACAGCCTCTTTCCTTGCCAAGCTAGGGGTGATGAGCTTGATGCACCCCAGGATACCATTGGCCCTTTTGGCTGCCAAGGCACACTGCTGCCTCAGATCCAACTTGCCATCAACTAGAATAACCAGATCTCTCTCCAGCCTTTCATCCTTCAGTCTGAGCACATTCCCACAATCCCCATCCCAGGAGAAGGATTCAGAATTTGCTAATCTTAAATTTCACGTGGCTGGTGATTGCCCAGCATACTAGATCTTCCTGTCAAAGTCTTTGCAACATCTCTCTGCCCTTGAGAGCTCCTCCTAATTCAGTATCACCCATAAACTTTATTAGTGTGCATTCACCACCTGTATCCAGATTATTTATAAAATCACTGAAGAGAACAGGGAGCCCTGTGGAAACACCCTAGTGACTGGCTGCCAATCTGATGTAACCCTGCTTACTGAAGCCTTTTGATCATGACCTGTCAAGACAATTATTTACTCATCATACCATATACTTGTCAAGCTGCATGCTGGACATTTCATCCAAAAGGAACGTTCTCCCATTCTGTGGTATATTTATCTAACAGCCTTTAAATGTAGCAAGATTTCAGCCTAGTGACATTTAAAAGCTTGGGTAAACGGTAGGGTTTCTTCTTAGAATGTGGAACAGAAAACAAGTGCTGTCATTGGGAGGTGCACTCAAAAGTAGTTAAAACAAATTAGTATAGCCCTCTCTGGTACTGTAACAACTGTTTTGTATTAACCATGTATTTGTACTTTGCTATTTACAGCACTCATAATTAAGTGAATCTTAAGAACTATGGCCTAAAAAATCACTAGCTTATACTGTAAAGCATATCCAACTATAAAGCTGACCAGGCTTACATCCAGAAAGGATTAATATTTTCTTATATATAAGAGTCACTTTTCTCAAGACAGAACACTCAAATAGAAAGATCCATACACAGCTCAATCTGCACGCTAAAACTATAAGGACAGCAACAAACACTTAAGTCTTAAAACATGTATTTTGCTAACATGAGGTACAAATAAGCTTTCATATTTAATCATGAGACAAAATGGAGTATATGCTAATAAAGCTTAGAATTATGATGTAATGCTGATTATTGTTATGGGCTTAAAGTGATCAACTTTTTAAAGTGGATCCCAAGTAGTATTTTAGTTGCATATTTTCTTTAATTGAATAAGACCAACAGGTTTTCTTAAAACTATGAACACTTGCTGAAAAGAAAGCACATGGCTCTTTGTAGAACACAATATTTTAAGGCTATACTGGGTAACCATCTGTATAACTTCAATGCAATATTTCACATAACATTTTAAAAGCTAATCAAATGCACTGGTGATCTCTTCAAATACAGGGGACAGTACAACATTTCTGCTTAATGAGTCACAGTCAAGTTTTCAAAACAAAATATTTAAATAAGAGAAAGACTGGAAAAAGGAAATGAATACATTTCAAAGAGATTCAGTTACAGTATTATTTTAAATTCATTAAACTTCACAGCAAACTCCCACTAGTATCAGTTTTGCTGGATTAGATACTAAGTGACAAATCTTCATTCAGCAGTTAGACTGCCAAAGCCATTGTGGTTTCCCACACTGCTTTTGATCTTTATTTCATTACTTCTGACCACTTCTTACTGACATTTCTAAACCACCAGCTGTAGCTTCCCTATCAGCAAATTGCTGATATCACTGGAGATTAGCTTTAAATAGAATCCTTCTGCCTCAGTTATCAACTCCTCTGTTCCTCTTCTGCTGATAAACTCAGAAGCTAGCACACACCACCATCACACATTACAAGGAGTCTTGAACAGTTGTTTCTTCAGTTGTTTTAATTTATTTTAGATATGAAGTTTGTGTTTGGATATGAACTCCCAATGATAAAGTACATATTTTTGGTTTTACTTTTTCTTCTCTAGAACGAAGAATTATATCCCAAGTGGAAAAAGTTTTCCTCAGAGTCCCTTTTAGAAACATACTATATTCTAAAAAAATGGAGAGGGGAATGTAGACCGCACTTCTGCAGTAACATTTAAATGAGTATATTCATTAGTAAACTATACAAAAGTAAATAAAATCTATTATGTTTTATAAATAACCTTCAATTCAACTGGAACATTCATACAGTTTTCACAGCACCTTTTATTACTTGAGTCCATTCATCTTCCTCTCTTCCCCCAACCCCCCCTCCCCCCCTCCCCCCGAAAGACTAAAAGTAGACTAAAGACAAAGCAAACAATATTTAAATATTTGAAACCAATCTGGAGTTGACTTGAGAATCTCACCTTGATCTACAGTGTTATGTTTCTAAATAAAACTGCACAAGCATCAGGTCTACCTATGTAGATGTACAGATCTATCATGTACAGCATTAGGGGATACATACAAATGCTGTTTCAACACACGCTGAATGTGTAAAAAAATTACATGAGATATTGACCAACTTTTTCTCTAAATTACACATTGTATTTGAAATTTTCATATATTTTCAGCACATCTTCCTACAGTGCCTAGACGCTACAATATAGGGATTTTTATCTAATTTAGTTAGCAAACAGCTGCAGGTAACCTGGGGGAAAAAGATAATCTGAAGAGACAGTGATTGTCAGAAAACATGCAGTAAGAAAAAGGTTGCAAAAGGTTTTAGAATATTTATCACCTCTTAAGACTTTTAGTCAATAAAACCGCTTAGCAAGTCAGCCATTGGTGCTGACAAATGCATTGATGTAAAAAGCTAAGAAAAGTCACTAAGTACCTAGATTTCATCTTTCTGTGAAAACAGAAAACAGAACAAAATAAAAATGCTAATATTTACATGTAGAGGATCAAAAAATACAGAAAGCACCCAAAATTTAAGTAGTTTGAGATTTTATAATAAATCACAAGGTTACATATACATAATTATTGTTATTACAGCACATTTTCAGGAAAACTAATAGAGGATCACCCAGCAACAATTACTGAATTACACTTACTATATTTAGACATCTAATGGATGCAGAAGTTGACTGTAGAAAAGACCACAATAATTAACTTGTATAATACAGAATGAACTCTCCAATTCACATCATTCAGTCTAGGATAGAAATCCCAAACTGAAGCAATCACAATATTCCAGGGATTTCTTAGCATTGCATTTATTAGAAAATAAGTTGATGTATTGTGCCAATCAGTAACTCAAAAATCCAGAAGTCTTGCAAGTCAAGACTCTTTGCGTTACTAAACCTCAGAATACTTTTATTAGTTTTCTTGGCAACACTGAAAATCTCTAATTCAAAATACTTCCACTCCCTAATACACTCACCAGCTCAAAAAATGCTTTTAAGACAAGCATTGTTCTTTCTGCGGTCAATTAATTAGCCTTTCAAAACTGTGTGTATATACAAGGAACTCAAATTCTTAATCTTTTGTGAAATTGCACCAATCACTTCTTCAAGAGCAAATGATATTAAATATATTTCTTTAAGTTCTGAAGTTTTTTGGGTTTTTTTAATTATTTTTTCTTTTTTGGTAACATTTTAAAAATCTGTTTGGTACATGAAAAATGAGCAAACATGCTACAGGTAAATATATGTCATCTTAAAGATTTAAATTTTTGTATTAAAGTAGGGGAAAGTTGTTTGTACTCATACAATAACATTAGAGACTTGAAGATGTCTCACCTAGGACTAAATGAAACTTGCAGGACTCTTCTCAGCAGCGCGTAGTTATAGAACAAGAGGAAAAAGGTCACAAGCTGATGTATAGGAAGTACCACACAAATGTGTATGGGAACTTCTTCACACTAAGGGTGATGGCAGGATTGCCATCACAGGCTGTCCAGGGAGGTTGCGGAGTCTCCTTCTCTGTAGACCTTCAAGGCCTGCCTGGACAGCTACCTATGCAGCCTGGTCTAGGGAGCCTGCTTTGGCAGGGGGTTGGACTCAATCTCTAGAGGGCCCATCCTACCCCTGCAATCCTGTTGATCCTACCCCTAATACCCTTCACTGGTGAGGCCTCACCTGGAGGCCTGTATTCAGATGCAGAGTCCTCAGTACACAAGGGAGGCATAGACCTGATGGACCACATACAGAGGATGGCCACAAAAATGATCCAAAGGACAAAACACCCCTCCTACAAGGACGGTCTGAAAGTGCCAGGGTAGTTCAGCCTAGAGAACATAATACTCATGGGAGATCTCATTGCAGCCTTTCAGTATCCAAAGTAGAGCTACAGGAAAGAAGGGGATAGACTCCTCAGGAGGGCCTGTGGTCAGAACAAGTGGAAATGCTTTCCAGCTTAAAGAGGGCAGGTTTAGGTTAGATACAAGGTAAGTCTTTTACACTGAGGGTGTGAGGTGTTGGAACAGGTTGCCCAGTGATGTGGTGGTTGCTCTCTCCCTGGGGACTTCCAAGGCAAGTTTGGATCAAGTCCTGGGCAAGCTGATCTAGCTGCGCATGCCCATGTACATTGCAGGGGAGCTGGACTAGATGGCCTTCAGAGGTCCCTGCCAACTCTAAGGATTCTATGAAAATACCCAATGAGTTGCATGTACTAACTCAGCAGAGAAACAAAAATCCTCTGAATATAGCATCCACATCAGAAATACGTAATTTGCATAGAAAAAAAATGACACTCTGTTCTTGTATCCATCTTCCATCATCACATAACTCTTCTTCTACTGTACGTTCATCTGCATTAGAACTTCAGTCACTCCAAATCTCACTTTTTTTCCCTCGTAAGTTATTTTTACTCTTTCTACATTACATGTTTGACTGCAAACTTCTGCAGCTAGAAAGATTCCCACCACTATATACTGTTACTGTGATAACATTTTCTTCCTATTTTTTATTTTTTTTTTAAGCATAACAAGAATACTAATACAGAGCTGAAAATAACCAAACAGAATCAACAGAAAAACATCCCACAGAACACCATGACACCCAGGGCATTTGCATGATAGTACATAAGTCCTGACTTCTCTCTCCCCTACTGAATTCTGCTGAATTTTAAACAGAGAAACTTGTCTCATTACTGTTGCTGCTTATGATGATATACATACCACCCACTCTAATTCAGCAACTGTTTATAGGTGCAGTTCTTTGCCACACTTGTTTAGAGATCCCTTGAGTCTCATAAGTATTCAGTATGGATACACACACATTCTCAGTTAACTACAAATCTAGAACCATTGCCAGTACAATTCTTCAAACATGTCATGAAAAATCTTCTTGCCTTATTAACAGTACTGACAAGAATCCCATCAATTTAGCTTGAAGCAAGATTTCACCCCAGATGTGATAGTCAGAAGGTTAAAAAGCAATGGTTTAAGTATCACTCAGTTCTGTGCTGGCAGTAAGATGGTCCAAAACAACTGCATGAACTAAAGTGAAGTGCTTTTACTGTCTGACACCAAAACACAATATAAGTACAATGTCCTCTAAGTCTCAACCTATATCCTATTGGTCTCATATCACCTGTATTTGTGACAGAAAAGAAAACAAATAGGCATACTAAAATTACAGTGCCACAGAACGCATATAAATATTATTATCATCTTGATATCTAAATGATGGTTAATGCTGGTGCTCAGAAAATGGAAATGTTACTGAACCTACTTTATCTGAATCAGGCTTAAAACCTGAAGTGAACATCCAGTCCTCAGCATAATCACCACTGAGAGTGTAAGATTTCTTAGGATAAACTATTTTGGCTACTATTTCCATCCTTTTGTGGCAGAAAAGATAAAACTATTTTGTTGTTGAGAAGTAGTCTACCACGGATGCAGCATTCAGTATAGAAAGAGAAGTTCATGGAAATTCATAGAAGAAAATCAATGACTGATCAATCACGGTTTTAACTAAACTTTATTTAATCTTCAAAAAACAAAGAATATTTGAGTTACAGGTGTTAAACAAGGTAATTTTTTTTCCTTGAACATGTACAACTGTAGTTTTAGAAAGCATAATCAAACACTTCTATAAAGCAAAATGACTCAACTCCAACCTCTTTGTAAAAAGAAAAGGAAGAAAAATGTAATTGGAAGTAAAGGGTTTTCCCACTTCTGTTGCTCAGCTGAAGGTAGAGGCAAGGAAGAAAAGTTACTACACAATGTAACAGAAAGCACAGCAATGACAGGAGAGTAGCAAGGTCCTAGGCTGCAGCAAGTAAGGATTTGCTCAAATGCAACAGCCACGAGCACAGAAATAAAAAAAGCTGCTTAACCTTGGAATGTCTCAGGTATACAGAGATCCCCAGTGAAACGCCCTTGCCTTCACTGCCAATTCTTAAATGAGATCTGGGAAGGGGTGGTTCCTGGCTCTACCACTTTTAGTCACTCAGGTACATTGCATTCACGTGAACTCCTCTGGGTCAGCCCTGCCTTCCCACCAGGTGCTCTATCACTGGTTCAAAGCTGCAACAGCATTTCTGGTAAACTACATAACACAAATGGATGTAAATAACTTTTCAAATTGTTGCATACAAAGGAGTTCCTGTCAGCATTATTTTGGAAAGTAATTTAATGAGAAGTGCACAATTCTAGAGAGATATCCAGTTACACATTCAACATCACTAAGTTTAACTTGTATTTCAAACTTTAGAATAAATGAGCAATGTAATATTACAGAAATGATGGCCAGAGGTACAGAAACTCTGAACAGTGTTGAAGCTCATGTTAATGGATAATAGCAACTTCTCTTTCAGTGTGCTTAATACCTGAATTCAATAGAGCAATAGATTTGAGGTTTTTTTCTTTGAGAAAAGCATACTGTTCTTCAAATCAAACAGATTCTTAATTTGAGAGTACGAAATTCAGCCTATCAAAACCTTATAGACCAAAAACAATGCTGAACCCCACAAATCATCAGAGAACACAGACACCGCTACAGAAATCAAATAACTCTGCCTTAGAATATATTAGACAGTGGAGTACCAAATGTGTTAATGTTAAATTAAGAAGAGATTTCAACCATTTGAGAGCAAAGCTACCACTGAAAATTAACTCCAGTAGAAAAATAATGTAGCCCACCTCCCCTCTGCCTTTATTTTAAAGGGAAAAAGCCACATAGCAACATAGGTGTTTATGATCATTTTTAAGCTTTTAATTTCTCACCACACCTCTCAGCTGTACCATCTGTAAGCAAGAAAAGCAATTAACTTTGCATTTTTTCTTTTAATAACGAAGAAGGAGGTTACCTAAGATACTCAGGTTGGATATAAGGAAAAAAAATAGCTGACAGAAATGAGGCATTGGAACAGACTACTCAGAGAAAAGGTGGAGAAATCCCTGGAAGCATTCAAGAAACTTGTAGATGTGACACGGGGGGGACGTAGCTCAGTGGACATAAGATGATGCATTGACAATTGGACTAGGTGATCTTGGAGGCCATTTCCCATCTTAATGATTCTATCATCATAATTTACAAAATAGTATTAGTCACCTATGATATGAAAACAACTCAAAACTAGAACATAGATGTTCATTTTCAGACTTTACTGCTTAAAAGACAGCTGTCTGTTTACCAGCAGCTCATTAGTTGCTCATTACAACTTTGCAAATGCTCAGAATTATTCTCCACAGGATACTAAAATCATGATTGACAGATCAATGCTTCTCTTTGACAGGGCAGAAAAAAAAATCACATGACTTCTTTGAATAGGAAATTCTAACAGTGTTATTTATAACATTGCCAGTCTAATGAAACAGACTTTTCTTGTAAGTATCCCTTGAAAATGACAGGCAGTTGACCAACACATACACCAAAAAAGGGGGGGGACTTCATTCCTATTCAAGAAGAATTAAGAGAACAGTAGGCATAACCTACTGCCTGCACATACACACACATTCATCCCATGAGAAAGGGCAGTTCAAAAGCCAATTGGGTTTGATTTCCTAGTCCTTGATAATCCTTGATAATCTCAGTTCACTGCCAAATCCTTTTTGTCTATTGCGAATATTAAATTTATCATGTAGAAAGTTTGTTGGATTCTTTAGCAAAAATTCTGCATTCTAAAAG
Source organism: Oreortyx pictus (assembly GCA_036925125.1). Taxonomy (NCBI): domain Eukaryota; kingdom Metazoa; phylum Chordata; class Aves; order Galliformes; family Odontophoridae; genus Oreortyx; species Oreortyx pictus. The sequence continues at coordinate 74,713,598 of JAUPFR010000001.1, read as the reverse complement.
TTTTTGGAAATTTCAGTTTTGAAATAACATTTGAAGAATAGGGATTCAACCCAGATTTTAGACACGTAAACATGAAAGCATGAAAGCAATAATCCAAGTGTTCCCAAAGGCAAAAATACCCACAGTAATTAAAATTACATGTAATGAAAGAAATCTGATGGAAATCAGATATAACGGAACCTAACTAAAGACCATGTTTGCTTTAAAATGTGCTGACAATACTGACAATAACTCTGTCTAAAAATTAAAATCATAGCAATGCTTGCAATTTACACACACATTATTCATTTCCCACACATTACCTCATCATTAACAGTTTGTGGTTTTATCTGTTTTGTTTTATTATTTTAATGAGTGCATGCACATACAACAACTTCAATGAAGATATATTATTAAAGAATCTGTGAAACCTAGTAATTAAGATAGCTTGGTATTAGGAATATAATTATGCAACTGTCATGGTTTTATGATTTTTGGTGTTGGTATTCCACATCATAACAACATGTAGTGCATTAAGAGTTAAAGAGTTAACACTCCAACTCCACAGATCATTGATATTTTCTGGGTATACCTGTCTCAGAAGAGAAGAACTATATTCCCCAGAAGACTTTGCGATGCTTTGCATTTTTACATATTTTCCACTCAGAGGGAAAAGATAAAAACCCTCTGCGGTCACGGGACACTCTCTTTCCTTCGGGATCGACTCAGCAGTGGGTGCTCACTGCCGTATCGCCTTCAGCGTTAGCGTAAGGCCTTCGGTTTATCGGACACTCTCTTGCTCATTTTATTTGATTTATTAGCTTCAATTCCAATTATATTGTATTATATTGTGTTATTTTGCTTTCTGATATCTTATTTAGTAAATTAGCTTTCCTGCTCAGATCGTTGCCGCTGTTTTGTTTCTAGGCCCATCTCCCTTTTTCCTTTTCCCTTTCCCCCTTCCCCTTTCCTGGGGCGTGGGTCTGCGGGTCCCGCACACCAATTGTCACGGAACCGGGCCGATCCAGCCCGGTAAACCATTGACAGCAACAAATCCCTGAAAGTAATTCCACAACTATCATTAAACAGGAATTTCTGACTGTCTAAAAGAGAATGGTTATTTGCAAAGCTACAAATAGATTATTTTCACAAGGAGGGAAAAAAGTTTTTCTTTACAATAAAAAAATAAAGTTATTGATTTGATTTTTTTATACTGTTTCCCTTTCTTTACTATGTCTTGCTTCTTACAATAATGTAGTGTATGCTCCAAAATACAGACATATGTGCAATTAAAATAGTTGGCAGTTATCTGAGAGAAGCAGATCATCTTGGTTGACTTCTAAAAGAGCCTGAGACTTATTTTTCCCCCCCAATCAGATGTTCTGAGTCATCCAAAGAAAACAGTTTGATAACTATGAAACATAAGGAATGGCAAATGAAACATCCATAAATTAGGAAGTTGTCTATTTACAAATGCAGCAAAGTCTTTCATTATTCTCTTGACTTTTAATATTTCTTACTTCTATTTCTCTCTTATTAGCTCATTTTTCCTACAACAACTTCTTTTAATAATAATGGAAAATAAAACTTTCTGAGAGATGAGTTTTTTAAAGTCAGTCTTACATTCTGCTTTATAGCATTGAGCATCTGTTGGTGAGTTATTTTCAAGAGAAAACATTTGCACATGCCAAATGCAGATAGGTAATTATTAATTTGGGGACTCTTCCTGAAACACCACCTTTGTAAGTCAAGTATCCATTATTTGGACATTGTCCAAATCCACACATCTTATGGGAGATAAAGACCTTTCAGGATATCCTGATACCAGTCACTTCTGCCCTCCTAATGCTAGCAGAAACATGTTGTAGTCTGCTACTATTGAACAGGCTGAGGATGCCAATTAAAGTCTTAATTCTACTAAAGTTGCAATAGGATTTTAATATTAAACGTTCTAACATACTTCATCACTAAAAATGCCAGAATAATTCCAGTGCTGCAAAGCACCATATACCTAAAGAACAGAAGAGATGCAAAACTGTTTTTAGCACCTTACTCCTTATTTCTTGGTGAAAAAGTTTCTCCTTTGAAGTATATAACTTTTTTAAAACTTTTCCTTGAAAACCAGAAGATTTTTATAGAGTTATGTAATACACTGTAAATATGTAGTCTGCACTGATAGCCATGAGATCATACAAAAGAGGTATACATATCAGTCTAACACAACTAGCTGTAAGTTTTCTAGAACTATCTGAGATGACAAAAACACCACTATGGAAAAGTAAGCAATCTTGACTTCAGATTTCACAACAATGAAGAAAACCAAAAGTTTGGAAACAATCTTAGAATTTTAATCTGAGAAGTACATGCTACTAATTTACTTTAATCAAATGATCTCTAAAGTTTATAATTTGCAAAGGTAGCATGAAAGGAAGCAAACAAATGATGTGGAGTTCATTATAGGCTGATTGCCCATACTACTTAAGGCAAGCTTTCAGGTTAGATAAGTAAGATGATATGCACAGAACTCAGAGCATTTGCTCTAGTGGGAACTAATGTGAATGTAATGTGGCCACACATCATAGAAACTTCACTGTGTATATACAGATACTAAGAACTAGTTAAGTATCTTCAGTTATAGTGCATTCAGTATCATTTAAACTTTGATTTAGTATACTATATCTGCATACAATTCTGGAAATAATATATTTATGAAGTCTCTTAAATACTTAAGAGATAGGTATAGTACAGGTAATTTACTTCTCTCCAGGCTATTTAAGGAATACAACTGACCTCAACAACAGAGGATACAGATTTTTCCACTCCTCACCAACACAGCTGAGGAAACATTAAGGCCAAGAAGAATAAACTTCATACTGCATTCTAGATGCTTTTCAATTACATTTTGCCACCACCAAAATACATACAGATGAAATTTATCTAGAGGACAGTTATAAACTGATGTTTAACACAGTGTGTTTCAGAAGCAAACCTGAAGTTTGAAGTGGCAATACGATAAAAGGCAAAGCAATAAAAAGGACATCTGAAACAGTATAAATAACCCAAAATACATTGTTACCAGTATACAGGAAAATGCAAAAGTACTCTTCAAATAGCAACAAGTGGTTCTATTTTTAGAGCTCAATCAAGACATTAGCTTCTGGCATTTGTACTATTTTATATCTGATAGCTCTTGTTGAGTCAGCTGTGTGATAGTTACAGTTCTTACCAATTAAGTAAACCTGAAGGTCAGATGGAAGAAAACCTTAAGATTCAGTAAAGGGAGAAAGAAAGGCTATGAAATATTTCAAGCATTATTTTATATTCAGTATTATTGCACAGTACTTCTTCTCAGAAGACTGTTCCAAAACCTTTGTCAGTTATAACAGGTTTACAAATAGTTTATAACTGCTTGATCCTATTTCAGCACTATTTTTTAAAATTATTTCCTTATTATTTTTAACTTGATTAAATAAAATATAAATACAACAGGAAAGACAAGAGAAAAAAAATTTATTTATAGCAGATGAAATCTAAACAACTTTTTTTGAGTTTGTGCTCACAGGAATGTTTTAACCTTGCAAAAAATAAGTATGCTACAAAAATTGCTACTACTACCTTTTCATCTTTTAATTGATGGTCCGACAGAAAATAATAAAACATATGCTTTTACAGCTATAATTGAACTTCAGTTTCACCTCATCAAAGCTTCCTAATCTTAGGATTAGTTTCTTTTTAAGATGCATATCTAAGCATGAAACTATAGCTGACACTAATTTTTTACGTTGTCAAACATACTATTAGCTCTAAAACTAGACTTTGAAAAACCTAAATTTAGACTTTAAAACAAGGAAGCACTAAACTTATGAAGAGTTTTGTACAGGACAGAAGTTCTTAATATTATCCTAAACCCATCATTTAGAAACACATTTCTAAAATTACCTCCAGAAGAAGAATGTAGAGGAAGCATTTCACAAATATAAATTTATTTGTATCTTTATTTTTGTGTGTCACGTTGAAAAATCCTTCCAATTCAAAATAACTAGGCTTAACTTTGTCCTGCCATAGAACTCTCAATTGAGCACAGATATTTTCCTCAGTATATTGTTAACCAAATTTTACGTTTCCAAGAAATCTATACCAATATGAGCATTTATTTACTAGATCTTGTTAAAGCTGTGACTTCCCTCAGTAACTGCTGAGCTACTACTGACATACTCTTAAAATACTAGTTAATAGATATGCTTTTCTGACAGTTGAGAAAACACACTTTTCCCACCCATGAATAGATTTCTAATGTAAAGGAGCAGTCAGTCATGTACAGTAGGCCAGCAAGGCTATGATGCTATACCACTATTGAAAACAAACAAGCCAAATAAAACCCTACATCTATTTTAGTTTAAAAACTTGTGGTTTTAAACCAGTAGGCAGCTCAGCACCACACAGGTGCTTGCTCCTTTCTCCACTGTCCACCTAATAAGGTGAGGGAGAGAAATGGAAACAAAAAAGTAGATATAAAAACGATTTACTAAGGCAGAAAAGGAAAACAGAAACAAAAATGCTCTGATAATAATCTACAGACATATATATTTACATTCATTAATCTGCAGTGCAATAACTTACCACTGGACAGCCAACACACAGCCCATGCTTGAACAGCAATCAGTCCCCTAGCCAACTCCCTACAGCTTCATAGCCCCATGCTATGATGTTTAGAGGACACTTGTCCAGGCTCTGCTCACAGCCATCATGGCAGCAACTCTGCTAAGTGGCCTGGTTTCAGTCTTACACCTATTTCTGAACCATAACCAGAAGACTATTACACTATTAGCAATCCCAGCTGAAACTAAAACAAGTTGCAAAAGGTTCATGTAACACAGAATTCTGAGTGGTCAGTTTTCTATTTATTGGGTTTACGGTTTTCTTGAGTCAGTCTTCTTAAAATAAGAACACATTTACAGATATATAAGCACATTTATTATGAGAGGAAGTGAACTTTACATTTCTTGTGACAATAAGTGGTTTATAATTGTATTCTAAGAAGAGAAAAAAAACAACACCAAAGTATTTCAATTGTAAAGGCTGAAAAAGCAAAGAGACAAGCATGATCAAGGAAGTCCTACAAAAGAAGGAAAATTATCACTAACCTACCTCAAAAGATTCAGGTTCACATGGAAGGAACTCCACAAACAAGGGATCAACAACAAGAGAACCTTCCTCAGTGGCAGTCAACCCTTAAATGAGGTCTAGTGTCTAGTCACACAGGTGAATCATCTTTACCCATGCTCCCAGGGCTGACCAGATCTTTCCCTCAGGTGCTCATTCAGTAGTTCAGGTTGTGACTCAGAAGTTCCAATACATCAGTCAAATAATAGTAACATAAATGGCCTGTGTTAGAATACTAGGCACTGCAAATTGAAATATTTATGTTGATGCGCACAAGCTCAAAACTAATTGTTTACAATTCTGCACTCTAAACGCTCCCCACAGAACAGAGATTGATCTATGGCCACCAGAGGTTTGTGATAAATATCTAACGAGTATAAATACATCATGCTGAGGACAGACCATGCTGAGAGGCCATTTTGTTTGCTTCAGTTTCTGCTAAGAACTGCAATCCAAAAGCAGATGCAGTTCATGCGTTTCATTCTAGATAAGTGTTGTAATGAATCAAACTGCTTTCACTGCAGTCACTTAACAAATATGATAAAGTTGTAAACTTTTCCCCCAAAATGTTCATATGCTAAAGGGATCATCACATGTAAATCATCTTCAGAGTACTCCAGAGAGTTGGTTGTTGTTTTTTTTTGTTTGTTTGTTTTTGTTTTTTCCCCTCACTGTGTAAAACGACGATAAACAACTTTTTGGAGTGCTGCAGATGTAAAGAAACCAGGGTTTTTGTTATGTTTCAAGTGATCTGACTTGTAGTCGTCACAGAATATTAATTTATTAGTATTTATCATCTTTATGTCAAAGAAGTAAACCAAAATATAAAATTATTCATACCCCCAGTCTTAAAAACAGGTCACTTATTACAGCAATTGAAAACCTTGGTTTTTTTGTTTCATTAGAGCATTATCAAACAAAACATTCTTTGCCTGTAGAAATAACTGTCTCAGCTTTGCATTCCTGGGCAAAACTGTATACCTTTATGGTGCTACATAACCATGAGCTTTATAGACAACGCTATGCAAGAACAAATGGTCCACATAGTTCAGTTTATGTCTGTACCAGTGCTTCTGAGCAATACAGAGTAAACATTGCACCTATCTTGGTAAAAGGCTTGCTCTGAATCTCCATATAACCTGCTGTTTCACCTGTTTTCACGGTCCTAATATTTCAGATATTGTAAGAATATGAAATACATTTTTTAGCCAAGCATCACCAAAACATTTTGAACTTTATAAATCTCAAAGTGTGCTTAAAAACATATATTTGATTTGATAGATAGCTTAGAAGTATAACATTCTGGATCTTGATTTTTTTATAGAATCAGTTCCTTCAGGACAGTCACGCACGTAAGTTATCTGAATCAGACATAGAGTAACTAATGAATGTTATTACATATTGCTTCAAAAGTCATGTTACTCATTCTGAGTTATGTTAAAATACATGAAACATTTTGTCTATACACTGTTAGGAGAAAGTCTGTATCATTTTAATTGTCTGCGAGATTGTATCTTCGCAACTCACCTAGTACACAAACATCAACTGTTGTGTCATAGGTTATTCCGTTATATCCTCCTAAATACAGTATCTTCTGGAGCCAGCAAAATAAATCATTAACATATGTTTATGATTTAATATTTTATGAAATATTTACTCTTACATGTAAGTGAAAGCCTACTGGTATTTTTGACAAGAAAACCAAATACGAGGTCAGCTGAATAAGAACACAGTCCTCCTACTGTACTATTTTTCACATGCATGTGATTACTGCACAGCTAAATTTCAACAAAGATTTTGTAGAATGAATCTCAATTCAGCTGTTCAGATTTTCCTAGGATCTTTTTGTCAAACTCAGGGCTGTGTGACCATTTCAAAATTATTTAGAGAAAACCTAGTAGGGAGGATTATTTGCAATCAAGCTTCCAACTGCAAGAGTGGACAGACCCACAAAATAAACATACTTTCATTTTAAGGATTTCGAAAACTCATGGGAATGAATTGCAAAGCAAAATTTCATTCAATTATATTAATAATTCTGGAATGATAAAGATATACTTCTTCATAACAGATATTTGGATTTCTCTTTCAGCTCTTGACATCGCAGTGAATATAATGACAACTGCAAAAGTGGGTTCATGATATGAGGCAATTATTTTAGTTGTTTCAGAGATACAGACATCCCCTAAAACTGACTACTGCTACTTAGGATAGAATTTCAGTACAACAGTGTTTAAATTTAGGGTCAATGTTTTTTCAGTGTTACAATGTTTTTCAGGTAAAGTAATTTTATCCTTATACAATTGCAGATTTTCTCTTCTTTTTTTTTTTTTTTTTTTTTTTGCTTTGGCTTACCATTTACTCTATAACTTAAAACTAAATTTTTAGTTATATTTTTTATTTTTTTTCTAGTGAATGTTTCTTCTACATATAAAAGATTATTCTTTTTTCCTTCACTTTTTATCACCCATACTAACTCTTCAGGATTTTACATGTTCTGATAAGAAATTCATTGAAGTGTCAAGCTTTTGTCTATAAAACTTTTCATTCTGATATTCATAACTGTAGAAAGCTCCCAAGTGGTATCTTACCAATTCGACTTGAGTACTTGTTTTTTTGTTTTTTTTTTTTAATTTTGCACAGTCTAGTCTCCTAAAAAATCTATCAGTCTGTAATTATTTTCCCTTCTTACCACATCTTCTGCACTTCGTGCTTCCTAAATTCTTTTTTAAATCAAACTTTTGCATAATACAACCTTTAATTTGATGAAAATCCTGCAAATTTCTAATTCCTCACTAAACACCATTAACTTGCCAAGTTTGGAGTAGTTACATTACAGAGTTTCTCTTCATTAAGTCGGCCTAATTATGACAGACAAAAAAAAAAAAAGAGAAAGAAAAATACTTCACTTTTTGAAGTGACTGTAAGGCATTTTAGCACTGAGCTGATATTTAACTAAAGTATTACTGATGAATTCAAGTATTTAAGCCCACCCAAACAGTTCAGGATGTTTTAGGAGCTTAACACCTAGACATAAGGTAGTTAATTCTCATGAACGTAATCCTTTTACGAAAGCCCTTTAGCTAACATTGTTTCAGTTTAAGATTTAAGGGAATCTGTTTTGATTTAAATTAAATGAGTTCTAAAGTATTTAAAGTAGTTTATCTACTATTTTTCAGCTTCTGAGAATTCCAAATCTGAGTTTCTTTAAAAACAACCTCTACAAATTAAAGAAAAAGCTACAAATATATTTAACAAGTTTTATTAAGGTTGAAATTAAAGAAAGGAAAAATAAATCTGCCCTGCATCCCCCATGATTAAATCTGATCTTCACCCACAAATGCTGAATTTATTGATACTGGATGATACAAATCTATATCTATGGACCAACAGAAACACCATCAGTAGCACTGCAAAGGCACAAACTGCAGGTACAGAACTTTCTCAACCATGTTAAAATGAATCTGATTCATGAGCTAGAAGAAATATTTTCTTACTATCCCCGAACTGAGCTAGATCTATTGAGTTGATTAAATAACTAATACTAACATTTGATTACTTTATCCAAAAAAAAAAAAAAAAGATGTGACAGTATACAAAGAGCAATTCTGATACTGCTTATGTAGGGCTTTCTTAATTAGGTCCTGGACTGTGTATTAGCTCAATTTAACACTGTGAAACTCAATTAAATTGTTTTAACTCAGCCAAGTCTTTGAACCAGTTAAAGTCCTTAAAATTTGCTTTAAAAGTTTAATGAGTTGCAAGGTAATGATTCAACTCTTTAAATGCATCTATTGACACTTAGCATTTTCCTTTTGCATAGGTTTAAAAAATACAGAATTATCATTTATCTATTCATTTAATCAACTAAGCCAGCTTTACTTTTTTTCCTATTTATTTCTGATGTCATTGCACAGTTATTTTGCTGATGGGAACACCAGCTGGAACCTCTTGTTCTGTGAATGATAAGGGAAAACTGACCTCAGTTTCAACTATGTAGGTTCACCAATATTAATGGGAAAGGCAGGAACATAATTTGAAGACAAGTGTTCTGCAGTTGAAACAGCATAGATAATTTGGATTGGATATCTATTTCTGTCTGAACATCTTGTAGTTTTCCACTGAAAAGAAGCAATCTCACAATTTATTTATGAAAGAAAACAAACAAAAAAGCATAAGTAAAATGAAGCTCCTGGAGGAGAACACAAACTTGCTTGAACACAGAATGGATGTTTGTATCTATAGATACTCATTCATTACGGTAACAACAGATTCAGGTTTGTACAATGAAATACATTGCAAAACAAGTCAACACAGCAAGATTTTACTTGGTTGCTCTGCAAGGAAAATAGTTTAAAAACTTCATAATATCAAGTGTGAATTCAAACAGCTTTGAGCTGAAAGTCAATGACATGCAGCAAATATGCAATCCCAAAAAATGCTGTTTTAGGAAGCACTTTCAGATAAGAGCCACTTGTGAGCAGGAAATGCTGTCTTAGTAGCTAAAAAAAAAGTACAGCATGCATTCAAAATCATTAACTTTCAGAGAACCTAATAAAAGTTGAGACCACAGGACTGAAATATATAATTCAAAATATCTATGCATAAAAAGAATGAATAGAATTTCCTCAGTTTTCACTTTTCTCTCTTGAAAGATCAGAAATAAAGTTTCTGATACTATTTTTTCCTTATTTTTTTTCCACTTACAGACCTCAGGAGTACCTTGTAACTTCTAGACAAGTTCGTGCCTGGAAATGCTACTAATCTTATCCTAAGTAAAGAATTAATTGTCCTGTCTCCGTTCTCATCTCCTGATCTCTTTTTATTCGACTGAGAACTTTTCACCCAGTTGTGGTAAGGGAGGATGGGGAACAAACGGCAGGGATGTGCACAATACTTCTAGTCACACTGAGAAATTTCAGTGAAAGCAACAGATTACATCAACTTCAACTGTAGCTGAAGAAAGTAGCAGTTAAGATAACTCCGACAGTGCTGTTCCATTGAAACTGTAGTACTGAGAAAGACTGGTCACTTCTATAACCTGCCATACTACAACCTGTCACATTGGTCAGTCTCATGAGGTGCCATAACACTTGCCTACATTTGTAGAGCTCTGTAGAGAGTATTAGAAACACCAAAGTTGGAAAACACCTCCAAGATCATCCAGACCAAGCATCCACCTGTCACCAATATTCCCCCACTAAACCACGTCCCATAGTACAACATTTAAACGTTTCTTAAACACCCTCAGGGACAGTGACAAACCCACCTCCCTGGTCAGCCTGTTCTGGCACCTGACCACACTTTGGGAGAAGTTTTTCCTAACATCAAACATGAATCTCCCCTGGTGCAACTTGAGGCCACAATGGAGTAATGGTATGGAATAGTACAAAGTATTGTTAGATCTTTCTTTTCATTACATTTTAGGGAAGAAGAGTTGTCTAATTATCAGAGCTAAGGCTAAGAAAAAATCACAGATGTTCTGAGAGTCCAAACATTTTTGTCAGAAAGCTGCCAACCACCAGGTCATACTTCCTTTTACTTTTTGCTTAAGTATCCTTTGGTATATACATGTGTTTTGTTGTTGCTGCTGGAAAACTTGACTAGCACTCCAGTCCATCCCTGTTGTTATTTTTATCAAATACTGAGTTTTCTTTTCATTTTTTGTTTGGGTTTTTTTTCATTTTTAAATGAAATTTCCTTTCATTTAAACATATCTCAGAAATGCATTGACAGAATGTTCTGATCTGTCTTTCAGATCATATAACCAGGTATTAGGAAAAAAATATATTATAGTGTATGAAAAATAAAAAAGTGAAATCTTTCTGTAAAACAATTATGACCTTAATTTTGAATAACTTTCCTTTCATGGAAATGTGCTCTATTCATTTAAGTGAATTGAGATAGCAGGGACAAATTTCTTGGCAAAGCAACACAGTGCTGAGATATTACTACAAATTAAGTGTATTACGAAGTATTAAGTGTAAAAATTACATAATAGTCACATTCTAAAATTCATCTCCTTGCCTTTATTTAACTAACCGCCTTCAGCTTCTTGTTCACTTCTTTCCCTTCATGCCATTTGAGTCCTCCCACAAAGCAGAACAATTTTACCTGGAATCGTAAATAGTATTTACACTGAGCTAATATGTAGAAGAGAGAAAAGTCAAAGTTCAAGCAAACAAATAAACAAACAACAACAAAAAAAGGGATATTTATTATCTTATATTATTAATTATTAATTTCTATTTACAGGTTAAGTAACTTCAAAAAATTAGATCATCAGGAAACAACCATATGTATACTTTTTCATAAATTCCACTCCATTAAATCATATTCTTATAATTAATGGGTTACGAATAACACATTTTATTTCACACACTTGTCAGGAAGATGTTTATTTATATTGCACTCATTAAACAATAAATTCTAAAATTGTGAGACATGCTGCCATAACTAATTTGATGAGCTTATGTTTATGACCTTCTTAAGGGACAGAAGATGAAAGTTTACATTTTAAGCTGAGAAACAGGATGACTTTGTTAATGTTAACTCATTGTATAATTTCTTCAAGGTTTAAAAGTTACAGGTTTTGTGAATATTTGACTTTTTTTTACTCTTTCACATTTTACCTGTGCACTGTATGATTTAGAAAAAAAGAATATTTCTATATTTTGTCATATGAGGTAAAGGAATTAACATATCTGCTTCTATACTTGGATTAGGACTCCACAATACCTCTTCTTTGAGAGTTTTCAACATGCAAAACAAAAACAAATCCCAAAAAACTTATCACTACTGCAAACAGGACAGTTAGATGATTTATTGTACAAAGCTCCTTTTAGTATCACTGCAGGCATCCATCTTCGTGCACTTCCTCCAGAAAGCCCCAACGAGCTCATATTGTTTCACTCACAGAACAACAGCATCACCGAATCACAGAACTGCAGGGGCTAGAAGGGATCTCTAGAGATCACTGAGTCCAACTTCCATGCTAAAGCGGGTTTCCTATGGTAGGTCACACAGGTAGGTGTCCGGATGTTTCCTGAATATTTCCAGAGAAGGAGGCTCCACAGCCTATCTGGATAGCCTGCTCCAGTGCTCCATCACCCCTATTATAAACAAGTTTATATGCTAGTTTGGAACTTCCTATGTTTCAGTTTTTGGCCATTGTTCCTGGTTCTATCTCTACTCGCCATTAAACAAAGTCCTGCCTTGTCCAATTGCCTCTTGCCCTATAGGTATTTACAAGCACTGATGAGATCACCTCTTGGTCTTGTCTTCTCCAGGCTGAACAGCCCCAGGTCTCTCAGCCTTCCTTCATAAGAGAGATGCTCCAGGCCCTTTATCATCCATGTGGCCCTCCACGTGACTCTCTCTAGAAGTTCCCTGTCTGCCTTGAACTGGGAAGCCCAGAACTAGACACAGTTATAAATGTGGCTTCACCAGGGCAGATCAGAGGGGGTGCAACTCCCCCCTCAACCTGCTGGCCATGCTCTTTTTAACGTACCCCAGGATATTATTGGCCTCCTTGGCCACAATGATATCCTGATGGCTCATGGACAGCCTGTTGTCCACCAGAACACCCAGGTCCTTCTCTGCAGAGCTACTCTCCAGCAGGTCAGCTCCAAACCTGTACTTACGAGTATGGTTATTTCTCCCCACTTGCAGGACTCTACACTTACTTTTGCAGAAACTCATTAAGTTCTGCTCTGCCAAACTCTCCAACATGAGCATGTCTTGTTGAATGGCAGCACAGCCTTCTGGTGTGTCAGCCACTCCTCTCACCTTTGTATCATCAGCAAACTTATCCAACCTGTTGCACTGTATATATGAAATGGAAAACTAAATGATTCAGGGAATAAATCTTTTATTTATGGTGTTTATTTTTCTTTGGCATAGGCAGTGCATACATTCAACTCAAGTACAGAAATCTGCACAACATAGTAAAAAAAACCAACAAAAAATGATGAAATAAAATATCAAATTCTGTCATTAAGTTACATGACAAAAAGTTCATCTCCATACACATCAAGAAAAAGAGAGGCATACAGACAGCTGAGGTAACACTGTCCTGGTCTTTCCCAGGGATGTCACAGCAAATAAGCAACTTCACTTTCAGGAGACACCTAAAGAGGTTTGTATTTTGTTTGCGCATGTGGGGTAACTGAAACTGATATGAGCCAGGACCGTGCAATGTGTACAGCTGCTGGATGTGCATGTGTTATCCCAGAAGGGGGTGGACCATGAAATTTTCTGTCACTGTTTTATTTGTTAAAAAAATCCTCAAGGCTCACAAACAAGTATAGAAAATACCTTTTTAAAACAAACATTTAAAAGTAAAAATGCACTTTTGTTTCAAAATCATAGTGGATAAGGATATTATATACTAATTATCATATAGGAGGGACCTTATTTTACAGGGAAAATTTTTGCTACTGCTGTTTCACTACTTTGATAGCCTAATTTTCTCACTGGTGAAACAGTCATCCAAAACAGACAAATGAAAACCATTACTTTTAGAAGCCATAATAATAATAATAATAAACTCTGGAAGCAATTAAGATATTTTGTCTGTTCTGGTATCTATTCTACGGATCCTGAGCTACGCTTTATACTTTATGCTTACTGTTTTTTTTTGTTTGTTTGTTTGCTTGCTTTTAATGCTCCAGAATAGCAGAATGTTGTAAGATTAAAGACATTTATGAGGAAGATGTTAGATGCTTATCATGACCAGCCAGTGTACTGAGTCTCAGATCATGAAAATTTGCCAATGTGAAATTGGTCTCATTGGAAAGAAAACATTTAAACAACCCTGTAGTCACAGAATCAAATAACCACAGGAGTTGGAATGGACCTCAAGAGAACATCGAGTCGTATTAAAATCTCTGTGCTATTGAGAGGGAGGACAATGATCTGAGGAAGGTGAAAACCTCCAAGAAACCAGAACAAATACTCAATAAAGAAATTAGTGTTCCCTTCAGCTCCTCTCTCAATTTGGTGAATACAAACATGAGCATCAGTTACAGCTTAAGGAAAGGAGAATACATGGTCTCACCCCTTCATCAGAGGCTATAAGTATTTTCAAGTTTCCAAATCTGTTACTAGACCAAATCAGATGGTAACAGGAGTCTCCTTCTCCTCCAAACAGCTAAGCTCTTTTGTTCATATTCACTAACAGCAAAGATTTATTTTCCTTCTTGTTCAATACCTCCACTGCCAACATATCCTGCTCCCTGGCCCTCCTCCACAATGGCTTCCTCATACTGATGAGATATCATCCAGTACTTTTTTTCCTTTGCCGTGACAGTATTGAGGTAATCTGACAATGAAACAACTACATATTCATAAGTAATAATCAGAACTCAGGTCTGACAAAACAATAGTGCCTGTGTATACAACACTAAGATTTAAAAAATGGAGTTATTCTACTCTGTGAATTTATTCTGAAGGGCAAAGGAGATAATAAAACGAGGTGAATATTGAATACATTTCAGACATCTCCTGTTACTAAAACAATTACATATAATGTAATGGTAGCATTCAAATCACAAATTCCCTTTTAAATAAAATTGCATACTACCACAGTTATTTAAATCAGCTAGTTATTTTGCATATCTCTTGAGAGTTTTTATTGCATTTGCCTTGAATAGACATCATGTACAACTGTTTTTGAACTTTTTGTTTTATTATATGCAATGCCACAACAAATCTACTCTAGCAGCCTTTCATTTTTGCTTGAAAAACAGGGCCTTTAGACTATTTAAGATTAATAAAATTCTACATGATGAGAAAAAGTTATCAAATAATTCTTTTTATAAAATATTTACAGAGTATCTTTGAAGATCTTTCTACAGATGTTAAGTTCTTAGTGTTCATAAGTTACTAGTGTTCTGGTAACCACAAAGAAGGTTACATTGTTCTTATTTCCTTCGCTTAATAAGGGTCTGTTTAATCAAAGCCAAGAAGAGATTGAGACTGCTCAAAAGGGAAAAAAAAACATAGAAAAGGACTGAGCAGAGAATGTGTGGGTTTTTTGTTTTATCACATCAGAGCCAACTCTCAATGTGAAACTTGCAACAGCAATGGTTATTGAAAGCTTCCTTGATGTAGACTAAGTTAACTCTGAAATTCTGACAATTTATTTATTTTTTAAAATCTAAGAACAAAACATATAAGAATTGGCATAAAAATAATTAGTGTTCTATCAGTTCTAGGAGGCAAAATGTACAGTTTCTTACTTAAGTCATCCCTGTAAAGAAGACTTCTGTCAACATTTTCTCAAATAAAGTGTTACATATTTTAATTTTGAATCTTTGTTTGCAATAATAGTTTATCAGAAATTCTGAAATTGATTGTGATACTACAGCCAAGTATGTCAATATATTTCAGGGGTTTAGGGCGATTAGTTCAAGGGGTGGGAGATCAAGTGGTGTTTGCTTCCATATCTTCTAGGGCAGTGAAGAACACGGAATAGGCTAGGAAAACACAGGTGATGAATAACTGGCTGAGAGGCTCATGTAGAGACAGACACTTCGGGTTTTTTGACCATGGGGCAGTTTACTCAGCTCCAGGTCTGTTATCTGTTGATAGAATGCACCTGTCTCAAAGGGGGAAACAAATCCTAGCACAGGAGCTAGCTGGACTCATCGAGCAAGCTTTAAACTAGCTGTGATGGGGGAAGGGGATAAAACAAGGCTCTCCAGTAAAGAGCCCATGGGGGCTGTGATGGAGCAAGGGGTGAAGCAGATGTCTCAGCTGAAGTGCATCTACACCAATGCACATAGCATGGGCAACAAACAACAGGAGCTTGAAGCCATTGTGAAGGAGGCAATGACCTTGCTGCTATTACAGAAACATGGTGGGACGCCTCCCATGACTGGAGCACTGCGATTGATGGCTACAAGAAGGGATAGACAGGGAAGAAAGGGTGGTGGCATAGCTCTCTATATCAAAGAGTGTCTTGATGTTGAAGAGCTTGAGGTTGGAAATGACAAAGTAGAGTGTCTATGGGTAAGGATCAGGGGGATGGTCTGTAAGGGTAACATCATGGTGGGGGTCTGTTATAGACTGCCTAGTCAGGATGAAGAGATAGACGAGGTGTTCTACAAGCAACTAGATGTTGCACGATGGCCAGCACTTGTTCTCATGGGGGACTTCAACTTCCCTGATATATGCTGGAAATATAATACTGCACAGAGGAAGCAGTCCATGAGATTTCTAGAGTGTGTGGAAGATAGCTTCCTGACACAGCTGTGCAAGAACCTACCAGGGGAGGTGCCCTGCTAGACCTGCTCTTCACTAACAGAGAAGGACTAGTAGGAGATGTGAAGGTTGGAGATTGTCTTGGCCAGAGTGACCATGAAATGGTAGAGTTTGCTATTCTTGGTGATGTCAAGAGGGTGACTAGCAAAACTGCTACCTTGGACTTCCGGAGGGCAGACTTTGACCTGTTCAGGACGCTTGTTGCAAGGGTCCCTTGGGACTTGCTCCTGAGGGGTAAAGGGTCCAGGAAGCCTGGATGCTCCTCAAGATGGAAATCTTAAATGCACAGGAGCAGGCTGTCCCTGAGTCTCGTAAGTCGAGCTGGAGGGGAAGACCAGTGTGGATGAACCGGGAACTTTTGTTGAGGCTCCGGGAGAAAGAGTCTATGTCCTCTGGAAGATAGGACAGGCTACTTGGGGGGACTACAGAGAACTTGCCAAGATTTGCAGGCAGGAAGTTAGAAATGCAAAAGCCCAGCTTGAACTTTGACTGGCTACTGCAGTAAAAGAGAGCAAAAAATCCCACTACAAAGATATTAACAGTAAAGGAAGAACTAAGGAGAATTTCTCTCCTTTACTTGATGCAGCAGGGAATGTAACCACAGAGGATAAGGAAAAGGCTGAGGTTCTCAATGCCTTCTTCACATCTGTCTTTAATAGAAAGGTAGTTATCCTCAGGATACTTTTCGCCCTGACGTGGAAGTCTGGGACGAAGCACATAATACACCCCCTGTGATCCCAGCAGAGACAGTCAGAGACCTGCTCCTCCATCTGAACTGCCACAAGTCCACGGGACCAGATGGGATCCACTCAAGGGTGCTGAGGGAGCTGGCAGAGGTGATTGCCAAGACGCTTTCTACCATCTATCAGCATTCCTGTTTATCTGGAAAGGTTCCACAAGATTGGAGGCTTGCCGATGTGACTCCCATCTACAAGAAAGGCCATAAGGAAGATCCAGGGAACTACAGGCCTGTCATCCGGACCTCGGTATCAGGGAAAGTTATGGAGCAGTTGATCTTGAGGGAGATCACACGACACGTGCATGGCAATCAGGAGATCAGACCCAGCCAGCACAGGTTCACAAAGGGCAGGTCGTGCTTGTCCAACTTCATCTCCTTCTATGACTGGGTGACCAGACTGGTAGATGAGGGAAAGGCTGTTGATGTAGTCTACCTGGACTTCAGCAAAGCCTTTGACACGGTCTCCCACAGTATTCTCCTGGGGAAACTGGCAGCCCGTGGTGTGGACAGGTTCACTCTTCTCTGGGTTGAGAATTGGCTAGAGGGCCGTGCCCAGCGGATAGTGGTAAATGGAGTTAAGACCAGCTGGTGTCCTGTTACGAGTGGTGTCCCCCAAGGGTCGGTATTGGGACACATCTTGATTAATATCTTTATTGATGACCTAGACGAGAGGATTGAGTGTACCCTCAGTAAGTTTGCAGATGACACCAAGTTGGGAGGATGTGTCGATCTGCCTGAGGGTAGGGAGGCCCTTCAGAGGGATCTGGATAGGCTGAACAGCTGGGCTGAGGTCAATGGGATGAGGTTCAATAAGGCCAAGTGCCTGGTCCTGCACTTTGGCCACAATAACCCCATGCAATGCTATAGGCTTGGGGCAGAATGGCTTGAAGACTGTATGGAGGAAAAGGACCTGGGGGTGTTGGTTGATGCTCGGCTCAACATGAGCCAGCAGTGTGCCCAGGTGGCCAAGAAGGCCAATGGCATCCTGGCCTGTATTAGGAATAGTGTGGCCAGCAGGAGCAGGGAGGTGATCATCCCCCTGTACTCAGCTCGCGGCGGCCACACCTTGAGTACTGTGTTCAGTTTTGGGCCCCCACTACAAGAGAGACATCGAGGCCCTGGAGCGTGTTCAGAGAAGGGCAACAAAACTGGTGAGGGGTCTGGAGCACAAGTCTTACGAGGAGCGGCTGAGGGAGCTGGGATTGTTTAGTCTGGAGAAAAGGAGGCCCAGAGGAGACCTCATTGCACTCTACCACTTCCTGAAGGGAGGCTGTGGTGAGGAGGGGGTCGGCCTCTTCTCCCAGATAACTAATGACAGGATGAGAGGGAATGGCCACACGTTGCGCCGGGGAAGATTTAGATTAGATTTGAGGAATTTTTTTTTTCTCTGAAAGAGTGGTCAGGCACTGGAATGGCCTGCCTAGGGAGGTGGTTGAGGCACCGTCCCTAGCGCTGTTCAAGAAGCGTTTAGATGAGGTGCTAAGGGATTTGATTTAGTAGCTTAGTGGGTAGGGATGGTGGTAGGAGGATGGCTGGACTAGATGATCTTGTAGGTCCTTTCCAACCTAATGTATCTATGAATCTATGAATATCTACAATGGCTGTGAAAGACAGTTACATTTGTGTGTATACATACGTTTTTTATCATGCACCTTTAATGTTGTCTCATGTGTGAGCCACTCCTATGCACGGTGTGACCTTCAACACCTTCCATAGTTTGGAAGGACTCACTACAGTCTTTTTAGCAGAACACTGAGTGCAGCTGTGGTAAAGAAGGAGAGTAAATGTCAGTCATCCCTCCATTAGCTACTGCCTCAAAAACAGAAGTTGAACAGAAACAATTTTTCTGAAGATGAGTTAGAATATATGTTACTACTTGTAATCGCCTTTATCACATCACACTAACTGCTTCACTGCGAGGGAAGAGAATGAATAACCTGTTTCAGACATTAGTTGCACAGGCCTCTTCATTTGCAAAGATACTGTCAAGGGTCACAGCCTTCAATATTGTCATAATCTGTGCCAATACACTGTGACTAAAAAGAAGTTGCATTTGTCACTGGACAGCAACTGCAGATGTCAGATGTGCAGGTTTTAGAAAAGGAATTTTAGAAATTATTTTAAGCTTTAGAGTATAGTTAGGTTTTACTGCTGTCCCAGATGACCCATTAGCATTTCCTATATTCTTTTTTTTTTTTTAAGCAAAAGAGAAAATTATTGTATGGAAAAATCTCAAAAAATAGCCTGCAAATTGAGTTTTATGAATACAATATGTGTTCCCACAAATATCTATATGATATGTATTTGAAACTGATGCTTGTAAACATATACACACAAAGTGACTTGATTTACATGCATTGGTAACTTTCCTGATAGGACCTGACTATGAATCAGGAGGGCTGCTATGAAGTTTTGTTTTGTTTTTTTTTTATCGAACATATCTGTTTATTATGTTTTCAATTTTTTTGACAGCAGAAAATTCTTGCAGACATTTTATGTGTGGTCTACTAGTTGATCTCTTTGCAAAGCACTTTCACAAAGACTTTGCATAAACCAGGGAAATGTTATTATGTCTCATCAGAGTTAACAACATTCCTCCTCTTCAATGAAACTACCCCTCAGACAAAAAACACAACCAAAAGCTGCATGATTATTGCTTAATTTTCTATGTGCATTTCTATTCTGGAGATATTTGCAAGCATTTGAATTATTAATACTTATCTGTGTAGTCATTGCATTTGTAAACGGTAATTTCCTAATCATACCTCTTTCTACGTTCATGCATGGAAACGGAGAAACAAAATTATAAAAATAATCTGTCAAATTAAGATGGACAAATAATATTAGAGGAGCAAAAGCTTGTCTGTCTTCAAATATTCGAGACTCGTTACACATCTACACTGCAGCTTGAGTGTAAAAGGTGTATGGTGACACCATTGACAAATTACACCCGTCAACAACTACAAAGAGAGGAAAATGGAGGGGATTTCACTACATAATAAAACAATATACTTTCTTCTCCAAAGTGAAATTACATAGAAACCTTGTGTGTGGTTCAAAGCAAACATATGTAAACAGAATACAGAAACGGTCCACAGAGAGAGCCTCTTAATAACAGTAGTGTAGTGAACACAAAACTGCAGCTTCTGTAGAAAAGCCAATAACTCTCTTTTCCTCCAGAACCATTAAAGAAGAATACCTCACTGCCTGTACAGTCTTTCCATTCTATGCTAGGAAAAAAACATACATTACCTGACAGAGCACTAGATTCCCTAGAGCCAACCTTCAGTATAATTGTACAGACAGAAAGGAATTTGAAAAGACTGATGTGTCAGTAGCCATCAAGATCATTAAATCCAATCCCTATGAACAGAATGTTCAGTCATTTTCAGGAGGTTAAAACTGAATGGCTCCCAGTTTTATAAAACGCGGTTTAAATCAGCACCCAGTCTAACTTTACTTCTCATGTACAGAATCTGCTTCTATAAAAATTGGAGCTGAATAAAAGGGTTTGAGGCTCTGGCAAAGAAAAGATTCTGGAGCTGCAGCCTACAAACTGAACAGTTATTTGCTGGGTTTGCTCTATTTACATCCCATGCTTAGATGTGCTCATTTGGTTGCAAAGGTCCCAGGTGCACATTAGTTTGATTTCTGGACCTTATAACGAACTCACAAGCATCTTCTAGAAGAAATTAAAGTCTGATTCTGTTTCCTGCTTTTGACATTTCCAAAACTAATGTGAATCCATTACTGATGAAGATAATGACATGAAAACGTTTTGACACTTGACTTCAGTTTAACACAGATATTACTCCAGTATATGGACTTTAAGAACATTGGAATTATTTTCTGGATTTATTGACATACATATAAGATTTCTGACCGTATTTAAAATCAATTTTAAGTAGTTAACAAAAAAAAAAAGAAAAAAAGAATTACGCACAAAATTTAACTGAAAGCATTCAAGAATCTATTTGCACTTAATCACAGAACCAATTATATGCAACTGTAAATCTGAGAACATATAGGCTTTATGTAAGTGAAAACCAGAACCTCTGAGTAACACAGATCAGTAGATCACTGTTGCAAAGATTTCAAACACTTTTTCTATACATAGCAATGGCAGAATGCAGGTATATTTTCTGAAATGTGATAAAGAAGGCACTAATAATCGATTACATTTTAAAGATCTCATTTTCTTACACGCTCTCATACTGTTTTGCTGCAGTTGCCTTTCAGAAGTTTGAAGGAGAACAACTCTGAATACATCTGAATGCATGGCTTCCTATTAGCCTAACCAAGATTTCACAGTTCTCAGCTTGCAATCTGTAGATTCATATAAGTGCATGCCTAACTTGAAAAGAATCTCTCAAAAAAGCTTGTAGAAGAATCCGAGAGTTGAGTCAGCATAATACAAGCAACATACACAGATTTTATTTGAGCCCGCAAATGCTCTGACTTATTCATGTCTCCCTTCTAGCATGCGCATACAATAAAAAAAGGAAAAGACTACTATCAGATCTTGCTTTTTTTCTCCTCTTAATACAAAAAGTAAAAAAAAAAAAACAATCAATACAGCCTAAAATCAAAGCTAGATTGCCTTTCCTTCCTGCAGAACACTTATCCTTCATACAGGAAACTAAGATTCTACCAGAACAAGAGATGTTTCATGGATTTTAATCTATGAATTAAAAAATTGATTGCTACAAGTAAAATAGAATGCATCTCATCTCTGATATTTTTCTAATTAGTTTGTGTCCAAACCTTTGATCTATTTAAACTTGCCATGAACTCGTGAAATGGTTTTCCTAATTTACAGGCTCTAAGAAGCTCAGAGATTTCATCTGAGTTATGGAATGTAGGAATTTCCAGCCATATTACGATCCTATACTACAGTAAGCTCATGCTCTTCAATCTCTGAGTTGGAGGATAGTTTATATGGAAAGGAAGCACAAACAAGTGCCTTAGACGGAAACCTCAGAGGGCAAATGCAGATGCGGCTAAAGATGCTGAATAGCCTCTTAAAAATCTCAGGAAGTGTTGAAAAAAGAAGTTGGTCATATGTAACCCAGGTTCAAGGTATATTTTCTGGTGTGAACAAAGAACAAATTGAAGAAAGTAGTATTTCTCTAGAATTAAAAATGTGCAAGAGCACAATTAAATTTGTTCCCAAAATTAATAATGTAAATACAGCTTTCATTTTAAATCCAGACAGTTAAGCTTATTAAGTGTGCCAATCTTTTTACTCACATAAAGTACCATTATACAGTAACATAAATTAGGTCAAGAAAGTCTGGTCAAACCTCATATACTACAGGACATTACATTTCAACAATGTGTTTCTCCCTTAAGCTTAATAACTTGTAGATAGTTTTCTCCAGAAAGTAATTGTCTTCAGTAATAAGAGCACAGAGCTTATTGCTGGAATTTGTTTGCTGCTAGCTTGTAAATGTTGAATCTTTTTATACCTTTCTGCCTTATATAGCCTCTCACTATATATTTCTCTTTGTGAAAGGCTATTCATATGGCGAACACTTCATTCATTTATTATTTTTTTAGAAAACTGAACTGCTAAGCTGAATTCAGATACATACATACATACACACACACACACACACACACACACACACATACACATACACATACATATATATATATTTATTTATATTTATATATATATATATATAAAATTGATGCAATTAAGTACCATCAAGAAGTTAAATCAGTAAAGCCAAAGAAGATTAAAGGTGATACATTTCTGACTATGGTGTAGAAGAAATACTGATTTAGATATTAACACCTTTTCTAAAAAAAGAAAAGAGAAAAATAAAAAGCAGCTTCTGCTATACAGCCTCTTACATTGACTTCTCAAGGGCCCTACTCTTGTCCATCTTTCAGCACTCTATAACTAAATCTAGTGAATTAGCATTTCCTTAAATTGGAACCTTACCATAAAAGTTTCAGGAAATTGTTTTTCCTTAGAGGCACAAAATTTATGCAAGAATAGAGCTAGTAAGTTTCTAGAAACAAAATCAGCCAAGGCCATTTCTGTGTTTTTAAGCGTTATGATATTATGGAGAAGAGAATACAGCAGTCTCTTAAATAAAGTGATAAAACAAGTGTGCTTTTTTCCCCCCTCTGACACAAAGAAGAACTAGTAGTATTAATCTTGTATACTACGTAATAGTAACCTAATTTCTGAAACAAAGTTTGAAATGAACACAATAAACACTAAAGGTCAAGTTTTCATTTCTATTTTGTTCTCTTTTGTCATAGTCATTTAAGAATATTTATTGCCACATGCTGTTTACATTCCCTTGGGCAATCTTGGATAACCTGAACAGAATACTACAGCTTCCTATACTGGTACTGAATCTTATTCATTCAATCTTTCAGCTTAAGTATGGAGTTACCTGAACTCCCAAATACCTTCCTTTCCCAAACATGGATGAGGTAAAAATAAATAAGTAAATAAAATTTTAAAAAAGGTCTTTGTGTGTGTGTGTCTTATAATACAAGCAAAACTAACATTTTTAAAGTATAAGTTCTCCTCTCATTGTAACACAAATATTTCATAATTCCCAGGGCTGATTATATACTTTTAAGTATATAACTTTATTGTGGCATATTTTCTATCAGAGATTTTAGTTAATTTAATCTGCCATTCAAATTCCTCATGGGGCTTGATACAATTTACCCACATGACAGATTACTCTGTGATTTTGATTATGACAAACTCAGTGTTTAACGAAATAACTTTCTATTTACAAATTGTCTGCTTATAGCAAAAAATACTTGTCAAATACTTTGACCAAATGAGGAATTATCTCTTCTTTCTATAGCATGTATTAGGAGGAAGCTCCTTCATGACTCCTGACACTTCCTTTGACAACATTCTTTTGGCTAATTCCCAAGTGTATAACATATATATATCACATCAGTAAGTACATCCAAAATCCATAACATCCTCTATAACTTCCATAAGTGTTTATTGTTCCAAGGAGATGTATCTCAGAGTCATGAGGGAATTGGCTGATCTAATCACCAAGACACTTTGATGATATCTGAGGTCATGGCAGCCACGTGAAGGTGAGTGTAAAAAAGGCAGTACTGCATCCATTTTTAAGAAAATTAGGAAGGATAATCTGCATAACTACTGACACATCAATCTCACTTCTGTGTTGGGGAAGATCACAGAGTAGATGATCCTGAAAACTATGCTAAGGCACATGGAAAAGAAGGAGGTGATAGGGAACAAACAGTACAGCTTCACCGAGGGTAAGTCCTGCCTGACCAACTCAGTGGTCTTCTATAATGGCATAACTGCATCAATGGACAAGGGAAGAGCCACTGATGTCATCTAACTGGACTTCAGTAAGGACTTTAGAATGTTTCCCTGTAGCATTCTTCTCTCCAAATTGGAAAGATAAGGATTTGACAGGTGGACTGTTTGATGGATGAGGAACACTCTCTGTACCCAGAGAGTGTTCAATGTCTCAGTGTCTGGATGGAGATCAGTGATAAGTGGAGTCCCTCAGAGGTCAGTACTGGGACTGATGCTCTTTAATATCTTAATCAATTACAATAGACAGTGGGATCGAGTGCACACTCAGAAAGCTAGTGGATGACACCAAGCTGTGTGGTGCACTTAAGGGACAGGATGCCATTCAGAGAAATCCAGACAGGCTCAAACAAGTGGTCCCAGTTGAACCTCATAAGGTTCAGCAAATCTAAGTGTAAGGTCTGGCACCTGGGTAGTGTCAGTGCCTACTATCAATACAACCTGTTGGATGTAAGGCCAGTATGTTGAAAAAGGTGATCCTGACCTTCTGTTCTGAGTTGGTAAGACTTCACCTGGAGTATTGCGTCCACTCAGTACAGGAGAGACCTGTTGAACGTTATGGAGCACATTCAGAGGAGGGCCACAAAAATGATAGAAGGGATAGAACACATCTCCTACAAGAACAGTCAGAGAGCTGGGGTTGTTCAGCATGGAGAAGGGAAGGCTCGGGGATGACCATATTGCGGCCTTCCAGTAGCTAAAGGGAGCTGTAGAAAGGAAAGGGACAGAGTCTTTAGGAAGGTCTGTGGTGATAGGAAATGGATTCAAACTAAAAGAGGGGAGATTTAGACTGAATATAAGTAGGAAATTTTTTACAGTAAGAGTGGTGAAGCATTGGAACAGGCTGTCCAGAGAGGTGCTGGAAGGATGCCTCATTCCTAAAATCATTCAAGGTCTGATGGGACTCTGAGTTATCTGATCTAGCTGTAGTTGTCCCTGTTCATTGCAGGGGAGCTGGATTAGATGATCTTTAATGGTTCTTTCCACCTCAAATGATTCTTTGATTCTGATTCTCTATGAAACAAAGAGGTAGGTCATTCCCTGTGTTGTCACAGCACTCTATGTGTACTTCAAGACAATCTGCAATACTACCTTCTGTCACTGCTCTTGCCTCTAATTTTCTCAAGAATCTTTACTCAAGAAGTTGACTTAGCTTATTGTACTCCTGTATCAACAAAACTTGCCTCAGAGCTGATTTTGAGAAATGCCTAGTTCTGTTTTTTGTTTGTTTTGCTCACATTATGTATTCTTCTTGGTAGCTTTGTTTCTTTCCAAGATTTTCATTCATTTCTCAATAGTGAACCTTTTTTAACCATCTTCTCTTAAAAGTCTCTTATCAGACAGAAGGGGTCAACTTTCAACAACAAATGGACACAGCTCTAATTTAAGATCAGAGTTCTGCTCACCCTCATTACTTTTCCCAATACAGATGCTTTGCTTTCCTTCACTCTTTCATTCTCCTCTATCTGTTCCTTAAAGTCAAAGGGGGGATGTCCTCTTATCTCTCTCATTAATCATCTCTGACACAGCTAGAAGCCTTATCTATGGCAATCTTTCTCTAGCATGCTATAAGCTGGGCTCACCTCATCAGAGAAGAGGACATGGAGTCTTTGACACTTCGCTTTACACACACAGTCTAGGTGCACTCTTTTGCTCTTTCTCTGTTTTATAGGTGGAGTCGTCAGTAACTTGTCAACCTACATAGCCTCTGTGAGACAAGATTAAAGAACATCGGCTTTAAATGTGACAGACAGGGAAAGCTTTCCCACTGCTGTGTGACGACAATGACTGCTACGACTCCTATAATGAAATTTATCAAGCTTTTCTCAAAGTAATTTCAAAAAAATCTTACTGCATCTTTGAATGCTCTTGCTTTTAAATATATATATTTTTTCTTAAAGACAAGTAAATAATGTGTACTAAAAAGGTTAATAGTTATCACCTATACAGATGCTCATGTATACATAAATACATATATACATCTATGCATCCATATCTCACTGTAAGCCTCTGGCACCTTCAAACAGCTTTACAAACATAAAATTATTTTTCTGGGGGGTTGAAATGTTACACAATATTTGCTCATAAAAACTTCATGAGTAATTAAAATTTGGTACAAAAATTTTGGATTATCAAAAGAATATATACATATGTAACACACACAATGAAAATGTCACTAATCTATGAAACGCAGGGACATGAGTTAACTTGTAGCAAAGGATAAAATACTTGTCTTAATACAACTTACTAAATTAAAGAAAATACTGCGTATCTCTAATGTAAATTTGATTTTCTTCACCATTTTACTTTGTTCATGCTGCAGGATACTACTACAGAATTGGTTAAGTAGTTTGAACATTTGTAGCTACAAAAGCATAATGTCCCTGGGTGGCACAGAATATTCACTGCAAAGCTACAGACAATGTTTATTACCCAACAGTGTTTCAGGGTTAATATTTATAGACTTAAAAAAGAAGCATATGGTATCATCAAGATGTCTTTTATATTACAGAAATGCTGCTGTTTGTTTTAGTATCACTAATTGACTATTAAAACAAAACACATTTTCAGACAATTTTGAAAAATAGCATTTTTTTTCGAAATAGTGTTATGTTCATAATCATTCCTCCCAGAAGATAATTTTTCCTCCACCAGAAGGAGGTATAAGATCAACAACACTGAGAACTTTTCCCTGTGTTCCTAAAAAAAAATAATAATAATAAGGAAAATTATCTACATTTAAAGAAGTTCTATAACAGTCATATCAAATATCGGAACATTATGAAATAATAAAATGAAAGCACTCAGAAATTGTTTATAATCTTTATCAGTGCTGTTGCTGCATTGTAGTTTTTATCAGAATTGAGCCAAAAACAAACAACCATACAATCAAACACATAAAGCAGTATCTTCTAAAAGACCGAGCTATTGAAGGAAGCTCCAGTATAAACCAGTCACTTTTAAGATCTTGGTGACTGAAGGTAATCCGCACCAAGTGCCTAAAGACACAAGATAACTGTGTGTCAGATAATCCTGAAAAATGAAAACAAGATGCAGATCCCTTCAGCTAGCCATCCTTGAAATGCCCTGAACCTAGAAGCCAGATGTGTCCTCACACCACTAAGCAGAAACTACCCCAACACTGCAATGCTTCCTGAGAGATACTGCCATGTCTACACAAGGCTGTGCTGAGGGGATTTACTGGCTCAGATTGCTCTTAGCTAAAGATCAGCAACTATTTAAATAAATCTCTTGTGTATGCACTGGAGGGAAGCTGCAATGCTTGTTCAACCCATTAATTAGCCTCCCTAGTGGCACTGGAATGGACTACAATGGAAAGTAACTTCTGGAGACACAGCAATCCACTTTTGCTTGGTTAGTGGACCACAAATTTGTAATCATTCCCAAGAGACAGAGAATGCATAGAGTCACCTGTCTTCAGCAGTCTTGAGTAAACACACCTGGACATTTAGAAAATGATATTGTTCACATATCCATAACTGACTTATAATGGGGAAAAACAAAAAACAAAACAAAACAAAAACCTCCTTCAAGAAATCTACTCTTATGCGCTGAAATAGGAAATACACTATTTTTATATAAATTTAAATGTAAAGGTATAGTATTAAGAGCATTCCTAAATGTATAAATAAGTAAAGCTTAGAGATTTTTTCATATGCATATTTTTTCAGGAAATATCTTTAATTAACAGCTGGTTTATTAAATGTTTCTCATTTTAGTGTTTCAGGATATTCAAGACTGATGAAAATTATTATCAAATAACTATTAATTATGGCATTTACACATGTATATTGTCTGTAAGGTTGTATACCTTTTTGGTGCACCTTAAAAAAAGATCTTTTTTGTGTGTTGCTCCTGTAGACTTTTGAAAGACATAAACCCAACCTTAAAAATGGCACTAGAAAAGAGTACTAGCTACGAGTCTTTTCATGATAACATGTCATAATCTTTCTGACAATAGTCGACAAAGCACAGAACCCTTAAATTAATAGGACTAGGAGACCATACTTACACAAACAAAGAACAAGCAAACAAACAAGCAACAACAAAACTTCTCTTGCTATTCTGTGTTGGCAAAGGAAGGGAAGGAATAAGACTGTAACTCACACCAGAATTATGGCTGCTGATTTCTAAAATATATCACACTGTAGGAATCAGAGAACTATATTTATCTCCTTGAATGAAAAAAGGACATAGTGTATAACAAAAAGTTCTGACTTGTTACGAACCTATCAAAATGTCATTAAGAACTGCAATGTAAATAAAAAATATGGCCCATGAGTATTGCATAACTCCTCATGGACCATATTAAATGTAAAAATAACGCTGAACAGAGATACAGAATCTAAAACTCCAGTTTCCTACCAAAGACATAGCAAAAGAAATATATTTATACTGCCTAAGCCCTACAAATCATGAGTCAATGCATTTCTGAAGTCTTTGTGTTTTCCCAAACTAACTGAAGTGCTGTCAGTTCCTAACTTATATTTCAGAACTAGCATCATTCAGAAAGTATGCAGTCATTTCAAAATGCAGTGACCTATGGCATACTGAATAATGAACATTTTGACCTTTGGTCTACTAAATAATACATCCTTTGTGTAATGCTTTTGGACAGTGTCTCCAAAAATGATGTATACAAAGGCATGAGTTTAAACCCAGAAAACAAAGAGGCTTTTAAAATAAAAGCTGTTATTATGGAGTCTATCAAATAAGTAAGAAAAGGAAGGGGACAAGCACCATGTAATGTGGAAGAATTGCTACAGACTTTATTGTCTATAGTATAGCCATATTCTAAGATATGATAAGCAATTTACCAAACTGAGGTAGATAGGAATGAATGTGATATATTCATAACAAAAATAATGTCATAGGAATCTAAGATTCAGACTTCAATTCTGAACTATTGCAACATATGCCTCAGCTACAGAAACAGAGTTCAAGAGTCCTGAGTTTCAATAGGACAGACAAAACTTTCTGTTGAATTAATATTTTTGACAAAGCAGCATTTATTTGGCTGACGCTTTCTGGCAATAAAATCCTGTATAACACTAGCAGCATGCCTTTAAGAGTCTTGCATCAATTGAAACTCTTCTCTTTCTCTGAAATGACACACACTACACACACTAGTCAGTTGGCAGGGAGGGACCAAAGTAACAAGGTACAGTTGGAAGGAGATGTCCTCACAACTCTTTTCCCTCAGTCAGCCTGGTTCAGCTGTGAGAGTCACATACAGACTCTGCTACAGCACCATTCCCACATGCTTCTGTCTCTCAGAAAATGCTCTACAATCTGACAGAACCTTCAAATAGTTGTCTCATCAAAAACAAATGACTGCCCAGCAAAACTGTTTCTATCAGGCTTATATCTTAAGTGCCCATGAGTATCCTGGTTTGCACAGAGCCATACTCCCAGCTGGGGCTGCTCTCAGAAATTCTTTTATAGACAGGGTTTTACACTGCCTGACCCTTGGCTTTATCAATTTTGGTTTCCTTAATTTCTCATGTGAAATAGCTGTACAGGAAAATCAATATGAAGTGCAAAGATATGACAGTAGGATCAAGAAATTTTGCTTTATATGATTGAAAAACAGCATATAAAATACATACTCTATATAGCTGTGCAAATGGAATCCCAACCTTCCCTAATAGGTGGAAAGGAGTCACATATAGTTGAAACATATTTTTGTCCCTTTATTTCTCCAGTGCTACACTGATTTTGTTTCTTAAGGTATTTTAAGTTTGATGTTTAGTAATGTCAATGTAAAAAGTTTAAAATGCTATTTTTTGGGTTTTCAAATGTGCTTGCTGGTATTAATGAAAAAAAATAACATCATATGGATCATGTTGTACACATCAGTAAGATTTCAGTGCAGTATCATTAGTCTTTTAACAAGAATAATATTTCCCAGGAAATGACGGTGGGTGAAAAATTCATTTAATGCTTGAGTCATCTAACCATTTCTTCTGTGTATAAAACATGACTTACTTTAAGCCATAAATATCTCATTAGAAATATAATGGAGAGTCTAGAAGTTGAAATGCAAACTCACGTTTACAGATACCTCTGACACCTGACAATACCCATTTCAGAAAACCAATTCAGCAATATCAAGGTCTGTCTGTAATAGAATTACTGTATGGAAATGTATTCTGAGTATTATGTGGCCAGTAGCTAACTATTAATGTGACTAACTTTATTAATTTGGGAGCAACCAAAGAAACCCTGAAAAACACCTGTGCTTTTGTGTGAAAACGTGATTCTGTAACAATAAAATTATGCTTGTACTGGATTCCCTGAGTTGTGATACCACAGAGAGATGTTAGGAAGATCAAGCCTTTCATGTGAACAAGCCATATAATGACACAGGACACTGGGCACTCTGCCAGTGGTGGTTTTCCAAAATTAAATTACTCTGTGGCAGTATATCATGCAATCATACAGCATGACAATTCTCAAACAAAACAGAACTAAACTCAGATTACAAAAAGGTACACGAGAGATAGCAGAGTGGATCGGGTTGACAGTCATGTTTTTTTGTCTCACAGTCTCTGTACTCCTTTTTTCAACTGCACCACTCAGGAGGGTGGGGAAGGGCAATCAGCATCTTGCTTTGTTGTGCCTTCTCCCCATCAGCTAGCAGAGGTTCCAGATAGGCCAGAACAGCACACTGCAGCATGTTAAAAGGTAAATGATGCTCATTTTGTACACTGAGCAGCTCAGGGATACTGTCTGTGGTTCCACAAAGCAAAACTCCTGGCGGACCCACAAGACCTGCTCCACACTAGCCTGTCCAGCCTCTAGCAGGCACAACATGGTGCCTAAACAGTGAAGGGGCATTCAGAATCTGATTACAAGCACTTTATTTCACTGAAAGTAATGTGAATATCTAATTTATAAAGAGATAAGGAGGTAAAAAAATCCTCACGTTTTGGAGTGAATGTTTCACTCAAAAGGTACTACTGTATACTCTCTGCAAGCCAGTCCACACCAGGGAAACAACGTCTGAATCCTGATGAAGAAACTGTATTTGAACAGCTTGATTGCTATCATGCACAAGCACTGGGAGTTTGGCTTTCAATATTAGCAAAGTCTGTTGTGCTCTGCTTCATGCATATAAACAATTTCCCCATGAACACATTGTGCAAGCTGTAGATACGGCATTCTGATACTCCATACGGCACGCTGTAGATATGGCACCTCCTTTCAGTTCTTAGTGCTTTTGAATGATTCAGTCCAAGTCTCTGATGGTGAGAATAACAAAAATTGCACATGACTTTGAAGGAAGTGAGGAATGTAAAGATTTTTCAAAACCCTAATGAACACCTAAATATTCTTGCCTATATTTAGGCAAGAATATAACTTGTGAAACTTGCACATCTCTACAGGGCAAAAAACTAAAAGAAAAAAAACAACAGGCATTTATCTGCTAGCTACAAAACTGTTCTGCAATGCTCTGGACGTTCATATTCCTGATACAGAGAGTAGGACTTCAAAGTAATGTCAGTTACCTATAAACATTCTTCAAAAAGGCTGCATAAAAAGCTTACTTAGAAGACTCAAACAACCTGAAAACAAGATGCCTTTATTGCCTGAGTTGTAGGATCTATAATTCACTGTTATGTATTGAACCCCTGGATCACCTTTCCTTTTTCTGTGATTTTTACTTACTTAGTTTTTAACTTCTTGTTTTCCTTCACTTCTGCCGCTTTGTCCTTTTATAAGACTGATGGGAGGGTTTTAAACCCATCACCTAGACCATTCTGCTGGCTCAGTGTCAGCTAGCCTACCCTGGAGTCTATTTTTGTTCCCTCTACTTATTTTCCTGAAAATTGCTTCATTCTTTCTCTAGATTAACTGAGTAGTTTTAGTGCTTCCTAAATATAATAAAACATTTTAAACCCTTATCTATATATTCTTAAAAAATAATAAAACACTATAAAATTGTTAACAAAAATTCAAAGTATACAAAGCCATGTGTGACACCTTTTGCTTTATTAAACTGATCAAACAAACTCTATGAAGTAGCTATCAATGTACTTAATGTATTTTGCATCTATTCTTCATACAGCAAACAAATAATCATTAGTAAGTACACCTCTGTGCTTTCTACAAAAAATATCCTACAGGCATTACATAAAAAGATTTTGAATGTGCTAACACTATGTTGCCCCAGCATCTTCAAACAGCAAAATAATCAGTGATTTACGGACTCTGAAGAAATTCCACAGAATACACAGAAGAACAAACAATGGCACAAAAGGTTGACAATGATGTATCAGTCAAGACATTTTTTTTCTCCATAGACAAGGTAAAACCATTTTTCTTGTAAATAGGAATTTCATCATATTACTGGTCAACCTGGTGATACCACCCTAGCCTTGATAAAAAGTCTATAATATGCCTGAAGAATAAGTACTGAACACTAAATTGTAGTCCGTTTGTGGGAACAGACATGAACTATAAGGCAATGAAACATTTCCCAATTTCCTATTTCTAGATTTTTGAAACAAAGTAGATTTGTGTTGCTTTGCTGGTTAAGATTTTTTTTTAATCTATCTTTACAGCTCTGGTAAGTTTCCAGCAACTCAAAATAAGAACAAAATAAATTTTGTTCTGAATTTTGTATAAGTTTCAGGGAAAAGATGCAAAAAAAAAAAAAAAAGGAAAAAATGCACTCAACTTTACTTATCAAGTAAACATCCACAAGCTGAAAAAGTCGATGTTTGAGTAAGCATTATGATAGATTAAGGTTGTGATTAATCAAAGTTCCAGGTTTGGATAATCATCTCAAATTTTCATGCTCATCAAAATCCCTTAAACCTTAATATTAATCTTGGAATGAGAAACTTAAGTAATATATTTTTGTTCATTTCCCAGTGAGTCAGAAACAGGACCTTTCATCAGCAATTTTTAGGAAAGAAAAACTGATCAAACAAAGAAAGAAAGAGAGAAAGGAAAAGTCACACCCACAGGAATTATGCTATCTGTAAAATTCGTGAGGAAGATAAAATGGGATGTTCCTGTCCTTTTGTTTCTGTCCATTACTTGGAGAAATGTCTTAGTTATTTAATTAGCAACAACTGTTGTTCCTAATCTGTCTGTGTGCCAGCAATGGTGAGACTTAGCCTAAACAATCAGATGGACAAGGTAAACACTCCTTGGAATAGACAAAAGTAGTATCTCCAGAAATTGCATGCTGTTGCCATACGCAATAGTTCTGAAAAAAATGAAAAGCTTCTCAATATATATTAAAAAAGTTTCCCCTATATATTTCACTTTCAACGTATATTAGTATTTTAATTTAGATATATAACTCAAAACAAGAAAGCATAATGGTTTCAGAAAATGATATGTGATGCAAAATGTCTCTTTTCAAAACTTGGCAAAATATCACTTATATAACACCTGAAATCCAATTTTGCATTGGATTTTATTAAAATTTCATCAATTTTAAGTTAATATACCACTAGAATGCATTAATTTGTTTTTGTGTTGAACATTATACATGTTTAAAATTGGATGAGCTCTTCATCTACCATACAAAAATAAATGACAGTAGGCTCTGTGAAATTCTATCATAATAGCATTAAGGTTAACAGGTAAAAATTGGTGTTTTTTTTTTTTTTTTAAAGAGAATAAGAATAAGAGAGCTCTAAGTTTATAGTAGGTCCATGGAAAAATATTCAAAACTAAACTTTTAGTTAGTTTTCTTTAGGTCACTGGGTAAAGGACAAAACCTTTCTATTTTTGGTATACAGAAAATGACAATAGAGAATGCAGTGGCCCTAAAGGAAAAATGGCCCAGTCGATTTCTGCTCAGTTCTTTATTTCCTCAGTACAAACACAGCTATAATTTAAGTGTCAAGTAAAATTATGCTAGACAGGTTTTCCATGTCCTTGTTTGTTCACATCAGAAAATTGGCATGTTTTTTTTTTCCAGTTCAGCTGAAAAGAAACAAGCAACCTGAACTAAGGGACTCAGGTTTGAAAGGATGACAGTAAATGAAAGAGAAGTCTGAGCAGTACTTTTCTGCACCGTACTTAACTGTAAATGCCTTGAAAATAAATACACCTATTTAGGGATAAAGAACTTCTACAGACTGACCAACAACTACAACCTGAATCTTTTCATGAGAGAAAACAAGACCTAAACACTTGAATTTGACCCCCTTTGTTATTGTTTTCTGTTTTTATTTTTTTTTCTAAAATAACTGTGATATTTTATTTTTTATTCTGTCCCTTATTCCTACAGACACACAGTAGAAACTAGATAGATAAAACATATTGTTTCTCATTTCACCTTGAAGCAACCAGTTTTGCAGAATTCTGACACATTGTAGTTTTGAGATGTTTCTTACAAAGAAGTGAAACTTTAATGAACTGTCATCTAACTCTAATAATTAATCTCTAAGATAAGTAACTAATATTTCTCTTTTCTCTAACAAATGTACTTTCACTCATGTTTTCAGAACAGCCTAAAAGGAAATCTGTTGAGTTTCAAGGCTTGAAGGTATCCAAATAGCAGTAACTTAGCACTATCCTCTTGATGGATATTTCAGACATAAGGGACCAATGGAAGATACAGATAGAAGCATCTAGATATATGTAGAAATTAATCCAGGAGAGTTGGAGGTGAGGAAACCTAGGATTAAAAAGAAACATAAATTTCTACTTCCCATCTCTCCATCAAGGGACCTTTTTTGCCCCTTTTCTCTCCAGTAGCACACAAGCAATGACTTTGAAATAAAATTTATCTAAAAAAAATCAGACAGTACACATGTCCTTAAGAGAATGAATCCCTTACTGTTCTTCTGTCCATAGTAAACCTCAGACAGAAAAAAAGCAAAATCCAAGCGATATGACTTAGAAGACTACTGCAGAGTTTTCAGTAAGTACATTAAAGAGGAAGTGAATGAAATCCAACTCTCAGAAGGTTCTGTCTATTCATTAGCACCATTACTTTTGGTTCCCTAATGTCAGAATCTTCAAAAGATAAAATTTTACTAATGTCAAGATCAGAATTCCCATCTGCTTCCTCCTTGTGACCCATATCAGATAAAAATAATCTATGAAAACAAACATGTTTTGATGCACACACTTTGCCTGACCTTTAGGGAAAGAAAAGTATCATTCACTGAGTGATGAACCAATTTTTTAACTTGACCAGTGTTTTTTGTTTGTTACTATTCCAAGAATGACTTGGATCCTAGGTAAAACATTGTCTGTAAAGGATGTTGAATAATATTTTGGTAATGAATATATTTTATTTATAGACAACATTAGTTCACAGCCACATTAAGTCAAACAAAAATTTTTATTACCTCTACTTTGGTGGAGTGATTCTTTCTCAATAAAATACTGAAAAATGTTAAATATTCTCACTCAAATATAGATGTCTCCTGTATGAGTTCAAATTTGTGGTACAGAAGCATCATTCTTCCATATTTTTAATGGAAAAATAGCAGACTATCAAGAAAAACTACCACATTTTACATCTGTAAATATCCTGTCTCTGTACCAGTGACTTCAGAGGAACATTATCTACATTTGATAGTTACAAAGTAGCTGTGAGGGAAGTTTCCTCTTAAGTTTGCAAAGCCGGAGGAAGTCTTATTTATATTTTATAATCTGATTTACAGACTTCAAAATTAACAGCATTACTCCTTAACATCAGATAGGTTGATAGGTTTTCATTCTATTTAAATGATCATTCCTTTTCCAAAAATGCCTGATTAGACACAGTGGCCATGAACACACTTTAAAAAGTCTGTGGACAAAGTAGGGTATACATAACTATGTAGAAAGTTATTCCTGTTAACTCCAATAAACTTCAGCATTGCACAAGGGTTGCTCTGAAAGTAATGCCTCCTATTTTATGATGTTGGCTCACCACATCAGAGGCAGATGTTGGTGGTATGGCAGCAGAGGATGAACCTTCCCAACAATATGCCATTACATGTTGTTGTCATGTGACAGATAGCAGCAGAGGGGCAGTCTGACACACTGGTCTCACATGGAAGTGCATGTGAAGAAAAGGGATGGAACTGAATTCCTCCACGTGAAAAAAATGGAACTCATTGACATTCATTGACACTTGCTGAACATTTAAGGAGACCAGGCAGTGGATGGGAGGACAGTGATGTGATTAGTGGTGCATTTCAGCAGTGGTGATGGCAACAGTGAGTCACCTCCAATGACGCAGATTGTTACAAATGCAGCACACATATTCTTGTTCGTTTCTGATGAAAATGTTTAGCTTACGATAGTGACTATATTGAAAAAATAGTGTTTTGTAGTTACAAATTTGCTTTATCAAACAGTATTACTGTGCTCTTTCCACCTGTAGTCATTTCAATGGAAATAAATACCAGGCATTACTTTGAGAGCATCAATGTACAATTGATTAGACTAGGCTAATTGAAGAAGATCATTTACACATCAGGTGAGATACGACATTTATTTTCTTGCCTTTATAAATACATTTTCTCGCAGAGTGTAGTTATAAAATGAACTGTTTATGTTTTTCTGAAAGCAAGACTGTACAATGTCTGCAAATGAAATTCTTCCAGAAGTCCTCCAGGCTTTTATTTTTGCTTACGTACAGCAAAAATCATTTAAGTCTAGTATCAGTCTATCTTTGGCAATTTAGGAGTGAGGAGTTTTATGTTAGTTACTCAGAAGAAAGATTAAAAAAAAAAACAACAAACTGTTGCATATAGAAAATAATTAATCCTTTGATTAAAAATAGGACATGAAAAAGATGAAGCTCAGCAATTAAACAAAATCTACAATTGCCTTTTAAAATACCCAAGAGCAAGAGTCCCTGGAGCTATGTTACACTTCTGCACTACTTAGCTGTAGACCTTATTTTCCCATTCTTTCTGTTTTGCTTTCTTTTCCTTTTTGTAAATCTGAATTTTAGCTCAATTCCTCTTCATTTGCCTGAAGTATATACTTAGAATTAAGCAGATCTTCCAAAAAGCTACATAAAATAACTGTGTTTGATTAAGATGTATTTTAGTTACATTTCTTTCATTCTAAACATTAGCAAAAATATTCAACTAGTTGGTTAATTCTAATCTACTACTTCGTATAGTTAATGAATTATTCAAAGGTTCATGCAGCTGCTGAAGTACTGCAAAAGTTTAAATTTAGCACTCAGATGGTACACGTGGCAACTTGGCAATTATTATCTTTTGGAATATGGCTTTTAATTTAAATTCATATGTGATTGATGTGATATGACACGCTGAGAGTACAACAGACAGTTTAATCAACAAATGGCCCTTATGAATAATGTTGATGGTAAAAGTTCTATTCAATTTCATGTCATTTTCCTCATCCTAAAAATGAATTTCAGTTCTTGTTCAGCTCTTGACATTCAATGTGTTGTTTACTTTCATTACAAAACATCTTAAAACACTGAGGGAGGACGGACAGAAATGCAAATAGAAAATAGATTAAGATATTTATTTTCTGAGTTCCGTTTTCATTTCTGTTTATTCATTTCTGTCAACTTGGACTAGGTCCAACATTATCTGCTGTTTACAGGAAGGTAATGATCATTGGGTAAAGTCCCAATGATCTATCAAAACAAATTTTTTATTGGCACACATACACACACACACACACACACACACACATATATATAATAATATATATATATATATTATTATAAGAGGTTCTAGTAATAGTTAATAAAGTTCCTTAATACATAATAGTTGAAGTAACACGAAAAGACGGAATTCATTTTCACGACACTGGGGAAGGTTTTGCTGTCAAGATATGACAGCAAGAACCAGATACTTAGTAAGCTAGGTAGTGGAAAACTTTCACACTAGATTGTTTACTTTAATATTAAAATATGTTTCCCACAAAAACAGAAGATAAAGGAAAAATGATGTTTCTTAGCTTATGACATAGGAAAACTAGAAAACCACGTGTTAACTTTACATGTTACATGATACTTGCTGGAAATGCAAAATATTATCTCTATGTTATATTTGTTTTTCATCGAGACAAAGAAAGCACAGAAAGACACTGAACTCTACAGTTGTATAAGATGTGCTCTTTGGGAGGAGGCATGCATGCTTTCTTCACCTCTAAGTAAAAATTCTAATTCAAGAAATTAAAAAAATGCTATGGTGTACCTTGCTAGATAAATTGTTTTTGCTAGACAAATTCACACTTGAACAAGTTGAAGAACTGTTCTGCATAGAGAACAGAGACTCCTCAAATGCATGAGCATGATCTGCACTTCAGTGGATGGGTTGCATTTTCTACAGTGGAAACTTAATCCGTATTTGTTATGTACAAAACCTTTCTACTGGCAAAAGAAAAAACCTTTAATGCAAAGTAAAGTGTCTGTTGGTAGTGTAATTGAAATGTCTATTCAAATAATTACTACTAGTCTTGAATTACTTATTACAAAAAATAAAAATAAAAAATAATACTATCTCAGAAAATAAAATCTCAATGAGAATATAAGTTTTGTACAGAAACTTCTTAGCATGCATCTCTTTTTGACGAGTTATTTCCACCTTTTCACTCCTTCTACAGGTCCTACAGTCTGTACCATCACTCTAGGGGAGGCTGTAACATGTCACCAGCATCTATACAATGATCCCTAAGGAGAATCATGTTAATGCTGATAGATTCTCACTTCTCATTTCAGGATTTATTTTTTACATTTCTAACACATATTTTCCACCTTCCTAGTACTGTTATGGTTATGGTTATTATAAACAGTTACACAAAACTCAGCAAAAGTGAAAAAAAAAAAAAAAAGGAAATAGCCATCTGGCCATTAGAATATTGTTGTCACAGCTAAATGATCCGAAACAAAGCTCTGGGCAGGCCACAAGAAGTTATGACAGAGCTGAAAAGTCAAGAGTCTCTACAGAACTACTGTGAGTACTGAAATGTGTTATTAGCAAGGTTGATACTTTATTTACTGAGAGACCACCACTTTTCGGATTGTTTCATATAAGCTCAGAATACTAAGTCATGCCTAGAACATACGACTGATTTTTGTAGATTAATTTAAATACATATTAATTGACTTGTCAATGTAACTGAAAAACACACAACAAATAATTACTGAAGGTTTACAATTTATGATATGCTACTGAAGAAAGAAGGATAACTGAATGGTTTATCTACAGTATAAACTGTATAATTATAACTGTAATTTCTGCACCAGAAAATTATTTTCATTAAAGGCCAAGCTTTGCCCTTAGTTACATATGCATAGCTGCTACTGATGTCAATTGTAGTTTGTGTATGTGTATCTAAGATAAGAATATATTTCTGAAGAGGGATGTAAAAAAGAAGTAATAGCACTCTGGAAATTTACAAACTTCACATGTAACAGAATAAATTGCTTGGTCAGATTAAAAATCAGTTGGAAAAGATTCTATCACTTTTGTGGAGCAGAACTTTTCTTCTAATGCAGTAAGTTCAGTAGAATCATGTCTACATAAAAAAGATTCAACATAAGTAACAGAAAATAAAAAGAAAAAAAAAACCCTTTATTTCCAATATATTTACAATAAAAGCAGCTTAATCTGAAAAATCAGACACTCTTTTCCCCTCAAATATACCCACTTAAACTTCATAGGTCACCACCAAAATCATTTAAATCCAAGAGTTATGGAAAATATAGTTACTATTTGTCTGTGCCTATAACCTTAATGAAAAACAACCGTTAAATATGGAATCACAGAATCAGGGAATTGTAGGGGCTGGAAGGGACCTCTAGATATCATGTAGTCCAACCTTCCCGGTAAAAGAAGGCTCCCTACAGGAAGCTGAGCAGGAAAGTGTCCTGGTGGTTTTGAATATCTCCAGAGAAGGAGACTCCACCACCTCTCTGGACAGCCTGTTCCAGTGCTCTGACACTCTTGTATTAAAGTCCTTCCTCGTGTTTATATGGAACTTGCTGCATTCTAGTTTGTGCCTGCTGCCCCTTGTACTGTCTCTGGCCACCACTGACAAGAGCCTGGCCTCATCCATTTCCCTATCACCCTTTTGGTATTTGTAAGCATTGATGAGAGCCCCTCACAGTCTCCTCTTCTCCAGGCTGAACAGCCCCAGGGGTCTCTCTGCCTTTCTTCATACGGGAGATGCTCCAGGCCCCTCATCAACTTTGTTTTACTTTGATTAGGCATTGAGCAGGAAGTTGTCCATAGGTACACTTTGCAGTTTAAAGGTTTTCAGGTGTAATTTTTCCTTTGTTTTCTTTCTCAAATATCCCTACACTTTTACTCTTTTGTAGTGGAACTGTGGCACCCTGAAGTTACTGGAACTCTTTGTAGAGAGATAGGAAGTAAGGATCAGTAATGCTTTACCAGTTTGCACAGTTGCATATATTCTCCTTTTGCTTTTTCTATGGACACTGTAACAAATAGATATATAATAAATTGCTGTACACTTAAAATGAGATTTAAGCTTTAGTTTGGTTTTAGGCCAGTTATGATAACGAGAAAGAGCCTTCTGTACCCTCAGTGTAGACAGTCTTAGTGTTTGCACAGGAGAAGGAGCTGGATTCTCCTATCCCTTCAGTTTCCTACGAAAAAAGACAGTGTGGGACAGTTTTCTTGTATTTCCTCACCGTTTCACTGCAATCCTAAGTTATTTTTCCTCCTGTCTTTGAGTAAGAATTTCTTTAACAGTAGTGTCATACTGCTGGAAATGAAGCAGCACTTTGGGGCTTATCCCAGCAAAGACAGAAGGAGCAATGAGAACACTTCTTCTGAGCCATTACAACAGTTCAGTGGCTTGTGGAGCTAAGGTTTTAGAGAGCAATATGTCATGGCTGACATGAAATCTGATGAAAACAATAAAAATGAAGAGTGCTTGTCAAGCTGAGTAAGCCCATTCCAATGTTGTGGCTTTTATGTCTGATTGGACCTACAATACTTAAGGCACTGAGACTTTTAAGTGTCATGGGAGTGCAGAGTCACTTGAGTTAGCAACCACCTTTGTTTACCTCCCTAAAACTCTTGAATCTATTAACAAACAAAACAAAACAAAACACCATGAATTTAGATCAAATGCATGATTTTTTCTGTAGTTACAGTGAAAACCTTGATAGTCAGTGTGCGCTGATCATGGAGGAGGAACACGCTTGGTATGTTACATATACAGACAGATCCAGATTGACAAGTACTTATAAAAAACGGAAGCATTTGAACAAAAATCACTGAGAAGAGGTGTGGTAGGGGGTAGAGAAGGGCAAAGCTAAAAAGAATGTGCAAAACAAGTTTGTCATGTTATTATGGAAATATTGTTTCTATGGCAATACCTTGCTGAGCTGATCCACAGCACAAGATTTCAGAAGCAGTGCATAGCCAAGGATGGGGTAGTTCATTACATACTCAGTAATGATTTGCTACATCTATCTCCTCTGCGCTTTCAGACATGCCTTTACACACAAAAAATCTAAATAGTTTGCAACTTATCAAATGACCACACAAATGGGGAAAAAAAACAGGCCTGCATTTTACAAAGTGCTTCAGCTAAAGTTTCTATCAACCATTACTGGTACAGTCAGTCTCTCAAGGCATCACATCCACAAAATAATAGTGTGTATCTTTGGTAGATTTCCATTTCCTGTTTTGGCTACCTATTGTATTTTCCAGTTAGATCACTTATTTTAGTATGATACCTCCTATTTTGGAAAAAAAAAAAAAAAAAGGAAGGAAGAAGGAAAGAAAAAGAAAATTAGAAAAAGGAGAGAAACACTGGGCATGCACTAACTTTTGAGATTAGGTGCTAGCATCAGAGTTTAAGACGTGTATGCAAGCTGTGAATCTGGGAGCTGTACAGCTCCCTACTGGCATGCCACTTTGCAAACAATTAATTTATTCTGGGTTTAACTAGACAATGCCAAAAAATGGGTATTAGTGCTACATGATCTACTTCATCAGCTGCTGAGAATGTTTCTTGATATAAAAAGCATAAATATACATAACAATAGAGAAAAAGTATTATTTTAATTAAACAGAAAAGAAGTATAAAAACAGAAGCTTGCCACCCAGAAGAAAGTCAGTGGGCTGCTTCTGCAAATCTCCTTAGTACTAACTTGTCTACTTGCCTAGCTAAAGAAAGTTATGAAACAAGAAAAGCAAAGCTATGTAGCCTTTTCTGGTTTTGTTTCCTTTCACTTTAAACTTGCCATATCTTCCTTTAGCTTTGAATGTAAGTACTTTTAACACCAAGTATGATCCTTTACTTACTTCTGACACTTTGAAGCAGTGACTGTAATGAACACGCAGTAGAATACATGCAGAAATTATAAAATAAACTATTAACTACTGTAACTCCTCTTCCTCCAAAGATTTCCATGAAGACAAGCTGAAGGAAAGAAACAACTCTATTCTCTCAGTAGAAAATTTAATAGAAATACTTAGTTGTCTTGTGGTAAAATGTACTTATTTATCTTATCCTGAGAGAAACAGACTGAGTCTGCTCCCAAAAGCAAAAGTAGAAACCAGAAAATAGTCACTGTAAAATGATCAAAGGTTTTTTGTTGTTTTGGTTTGTTCTGTTTTGTTTGTTTGTTTGTTTGTTTGTTTGTTTAATAC
The DNA here is from genome assembly GCA_036925125.1 of Oreortyx pictus. NCBI lineage: Eukaryota > Metazoa > Chordata > Aves > Galliformes > Odontophoridae > Oreortyx > Oreortyx pictus. Next base: position 74,670,499 of record JAUPFR010000001.1, on the reverse strand, counting down.
TATGCAGATAAAAGATTTTAGGAAAACTCTGAAGTGAGCTGATAACATTTGGCTAAACAGTAGAGGATAATCAGGTTAACATTCCACTTGGTAGCGAGACATTTAGGAATACCAACAAATACATTGTTAGGGAAACTGCCTTGAACAACTGCAATCTTGAGATACCGAGAACAATCTCTCTGGACTAAGCTGCTTTCAGAGATCCAAGAGTCATCTAAACACAAGCACATTCAAGTGAAGAGCAAATGAAGATGTATTAGATTAGCTTCTTGAGTACTTTGCAGTATATCTTTAAGAAATAGATAGTGAAATATAAAGATAAACAACATCTGCTAGGTTTGGATGGTAAAATGCTCTAAGCAGAAGTTACAGAAATGCATTGTACTGTTCTTTCCCAGCATTTGAGTTTGAAAAAGGGATTGCATATCCAGGAGTAACTCCTGCTTCTCTGGGAGCAAAATAAAATGCCTGCATTTCAGCACAGCTCAGATCAGTCAACAAATGCACAGAAAATTTAATTAGTAAATCATTTTAAGAGGAATTGTAATAAAAAAGAATACTAAGTTAGCTTTTAAAATATACAATTCAGGTTACAAGTTGGAAAATATCAAAGAAGTGGTAGAAGGTGACAGCAAAAAGGAAAGAAAGATGAGTGAAAAATAGCACTATTATGGGTTTATTTTGACAGAGCAGTAACAGCATGAATGTTCTCTCCCTACATTCAATGTGTTTAGCCTGTATGTTTATGCCAGAGCCAGCTGAGTTTCATTATGCTTGAACTGTCAAGATTTCCAGGACTTGAACAACAAGTAAAATAAAAAATACATAATTCTTAAAATTCTAAAAATCAAATAAATTAATAACTGGGAATATTTTATATTAATTTACTTTATAAATTTATTTTAATTAAACTATAAATAAATTTATATTTTTTCATAATTCAGACAAACCAATCGGCAGTTGCTAGAAAAAGTACCGTTCCAAATTCTAACAGGTGGATCAATGTGGTTTAGTATTGCTAAGTCCAATAAACTTTTTATATGTCTAGATACAGATAACCTTTCTATTAGATACAATTAATTTTCCACTAGTTAATAAACACAAGTTCTTTAAATTTTTAAGTCCTTTAAATAAGATACTATGGAATAAATTTTCAAATAAGATAAACAGAACTGATTTTCAAGGTACAGAAACAGAGCTTTCTGTGTTTATTATACTTCTGCAGTCTTTACCACCATTGAGTAAATCCTGTACAGGATTTTTTGCATTCTGAAAATGGTAAACAGACCTGCTTCCTCTGCTGATTTGTACAAAAAAGCAGATATGGAGATAATGCTTCTACGTACTGCATGGAGTAAAAATGATAGATTTCAGAAAATGACACTGAAAAATGTAAAGGTGGACTGTGTTAATAATGCAGGGTTTCTTCTGTCCTTAAAATTATCTCCTAGAAAACAAGAACAAAAAAAAAAATCTTCACCTAAAACAACCTGTATACTAAGTTATTTTCCATGTGCAAAAAGTATGCCTAATGGAGAAATATTGTGCCAAAAACAACAAGTTCCTACCTCTGACAAATAAGAAGAAGAAAAAAAAAAAAAAAGAGAGAAAGAGAAACCACTTTGGAACCAATGTATTATGTGGGTTGGAAATTCTCCATACAAGTCAAAGTGAAAAGTTTTCTGAACCAGGGTTTGTACGTCAGAAATTATTTGAACTTCCAATACCTTTGAAAAGTTCTGTATCTTAAGGATGAAAAAATTCACTTCACATAACCAAGTATGAGCACTGGAAATTCATACTGAATTTAGAAGTATTTAGACTCCTCTAGCCAGAGAATAATTACAATGATGTTGTATGTTGATGTTCCCGCCTGGAAAGAGTGAGATGTATCTAAACTACCTCAACAATGCATAAAACTATTTCAGGCATCTACAGCATTTAAGTACAAATATCAAATGCTCAGAGGACCTACAGCACAAAAAAAATCTTATCAATGTTTAACAGACATCACTACAATGTTGAATATAGGATTAGGGACAAACAGAAAGACACACCACATAGTCCTTAGGGGTTTTTGGCCACCAGTGGCTAAATTTGTCTGTACTTGGTCTACATGGAAAAAAAAAAAAAAAAACAAAACAAACGCACACACACACAAAAAAAACATCAGTCAGAAACACAAGACACATTTATTCTTGTTCTTTTCTCTTCTGTTCTTTTAGCTTTTATTTTTTCATTCATTTCATCAATTTCAGAATGCTTTTATCCTATGTATTCCTGTCCCTAGCTGTGCCAATACTAGGTTTTATTTTCACATTTAAAATTGAAAAGCAACATTATGTTTCTTTCTCTTTTTTTTTTTTTTTTTTTTTTTTAACATACTGGGTTTACAGATATACTTGCTTGTTATTTGAAGCTCACCAAAGGGTATACTCCCAAAGCAGAAAGAGTTAAATAAGTAAAAAGACTAAATTTACAGCAAAACTATTTCAAATTAAAGGATATCTGGAGGGCAATATGGTAATAAAATAAATTTCTGAAGACATGAGAGGGAACTGAAAGTTCCAGGAAATTTGCTTAATTCTCTTCATATACATTTTTTTTTTTCTCTTTAAGCTTTATACACTTTCCAGTTCTGGCAGGAGTCAAAAGAGCTGCATTGCTATAAAAAGCATTTCTACACTGTTTCATACTTGACCCCAAGGAGGAAACACTATAGATCACCTGAATTAATCTTCCTAACTTTTTAAAGCTAGTTTTGAAAAGTTTCATTGAACTGGGAAGTTTGGAGATAATTAGTTGAATCTCCAAGACATGGATCAATAGTCTGAATTGTTATGCCCTAAAGATTTTTTTTTTTAAAGCATTGTCTTAAAATACCATAAAACTCTGAAGTTCTTAGTGCATAATTTATCAAAAGTAATTTCTGCAAGTCTCAGAATGTACTGCAAAATCATAGAACAGAATCATAGAATCATTAAGGTTAGAAAAGACCTCTAAGATCAGCTAGTCCAATTGTCAGCCCATCCCCACCAAGCTCAATGCCACATCTATGTGTTTCTGGAACACCTCCAGGGATGGTGAATCCACAACCTCCCTGGGCAGTCTGTTCCAATGCCTCACCACTCATTCTGATAAGATTTTTTTTCTTAAGAGCAAAACTGAAAGAAAGTAGTGAGTCTTCCTGATCTTGACAGCATTTCATGAGCCTTATTTTTAATATACTGAGCAGATGTAGGAAGGTTTCTTCCTAATTTGCTTGCCATGATAGTGTGAGCTTTAATTTTTGGTAGTAAGCCTCTGATGTATTCTTTTTTACATATTTTAAAACTGAAATTCTGTGTTAAAGCCAAAGCAAAATGTTTATTCTCCCAACTCATAACTTCAGCATTCATCACCAGTGCTTATATCTTTAACTCTTTACAGGGAGTGATTATAATTATAAACAGTTAATGTACTTACAAAAATATCCTTTTACAAAATGATCAGTTTCAGTTAATATTTCTCCCTTTCAATCTGTCCTTTATTGATTCCCTTCCACTGTTTGCCTACATAGAAAATCAGGACTGCTGTTTGCAATTTAATTTTAATTGAAATAGTCCCTCAGAGGAGACCATTTATTTTAGTTTGAATTAGGAAATCCATGATTTTTTGGATATTATATTTGGTTGCAAGCCAGGGAAACAGGCAAGAATATTCACTACTGATGTACATGAAGAATTTTATAAACTAGCTTAATCTCTTGTAGATTTTAAATTTTCTGAAGTCCCTTTGTTCATCATTAAGCACTTAAATACCCTCACTAACCTCATTCTTAAGAGACTAAATTTTAGTTAGAGGTAGACAGCCAAGTGCTGAAGCCCTGTTTATGAGGTAGTCAACTAAATCTCCTACATGCTGCTGAAAATATTTCCCTGATGAATGGCATTAAGAGGAATTTTCTCATATGAGAACATTATTCAGAATTATCCACTATAATAAGTGGATATGAGAGATTTTCTATTTCTTCAAAAGAATCACCTCTGATTCCTGACCCAGTTTTTCAATCAAGTTCTACATTACATATATGTAGAGCTGAAAATATAAAAGATAATTTCATCACAGAATAATTTATGTAGAAAAATTAACTGGTTTTCGGATCACCTAGTACAACCTTTCCTCATGGCATACCTAACTTCAGCATAGAACAAGCTACACAGGGCTTTCTCCTGTTGAGCCCTGAGTAATTCCAGCAATGGAGATTTCACAAGATCTCCAGAAATCTATTTAAGTGTTTGATAATTCACAGTGGAATTTTTTTTTCCTGATATCTATTTGGAAATTCTCTTCTTGCAGCTTGTAGCATCTGGCTCTTACATGGTACACTTCTGAGAACAATCTGCCTTTCTGTTTTCCCTCTATGTAGTTAAAGAGCCTTCTCCCAACTAAGCAAACCCTTCTCACCCAGTCTTTTCTTGTCTATATGCTCCAGCCCTTGCTAGCCTTACTTCTGATTATCAATGTCTTGTATTGGGAGCTCAGCACAGGACACAGCAATCCAGACATATTTCTCCAGTGACCAACAGAGAGTAAAGTTTATTTCCTTCAGCCTGCTGGCTGTATGTCAGGATGCTGTTGGCCTACAAGGGCAGGTTGCTGATTCATGATCTTGCAGACTCCCAGGACTCAAAAGTCCTTCTCCACAAAACTGAGCTGGTTGGCCCACAGCCTGTGATAATGCCTGAAGTTATTCCTCCCTGTGTCAAAGAGGTGGCAAAATTTCCATTTCTTGAACTTCATGATGTTTCTCTCATCCCAATTCTACTGCTTGCTCAGCTGTCCCAAAGCTCATATAGTTTTGATTCCTTGGTCTTGAGCTGAACAAGGAATAGGTGAAATAAACTCTGATTTTTGCTTTATTCACAGGCAAAATAAACGGACAAAATGTGGAAATACTAGACTATGAAATGCTGGATATCAGAAAACAAAGAAAATGCTAAATCTGATTAAACTTCATGCTTTGCAAGGAGCTTTCATCTTTAGCTGAAGGCCTCTAAAATTAATTGCTAAATGATGTAGTTGACAGAAGTACTGCTTTGTTGTGTCCCAACTTCAAAGATAATAAATCCACTAGGACTGTGCAGACTGAAAAAAAAAAAAAAAAACACCACAACCTTTTGTGTTCAACTATATCCAGATCACTGCTCACAGACACACACAGATAAGGTTCAACATTTAAAAGACCTCCAACATTTCTTGAAAAAGTCATGTAACGGAGAACAGGATTGTTTTAACTGAATGTTAAGGAAAATAAGCAGATGACAGTGTGTATCTTCTACAAAGACAGAAAACTATGGAAAAAAGGGTTTATTTCAGTGTTCCGTGAAGAACTGCTTGTCAGATAATCCAAGTTATCATACTGTCGATGAACACAAAGTTTGTTTCAGAGAAGTTACAGAACAACCTTACAGAATCTAAAGTAAAAAAACTGAAAGATTCTTTTCCTAGCCCAGGTTTCACAGGTAGGCGTCCGGGCGGGTCCTGAACGTCTCCAGAGAAGGAGACTCCACCACCTCTCTGTGCAGCCTGTGCCAGTGCTCCGTCACTGCACTGCGAAGAAGTTCCCACACACATTCGTGTGGAACTTCCTATGCATCAGTTTGTGGTCATTTCCCCTTGTCCTATCACCACACACTGCAGAGAAGAGTTCAGCCTTGTCCCATGGCCTTCCACTTAGATATTTATAATTGTAGATTGGATTCCCTCAGAGTTTTCTTTTTTCAAGACTAAACAGACCGAGGTCTCAGTCTTTCCTTATAAGGGAGGTGTTCCACTCCCTTTATCATCTTTGTAACCCTCCACTGGACTCTTTCAAGGAGATCTCTGTTTTTTTTTTTTTTTTTTTTACCAGGGAGCCCAGAACTGGACACAAAATATTGCTGGTGACAGACAGTTAGTTCTTGAGTTTCCTCATTACAGCACTGCGATAAAGACAGGATCCTTTTTAGAAAAAAACAAATAATTTCTGGCATTTTATCAATGAAAACAGAAAGCTGAATGTCTGCAGGGCTAAAGACTAGCAGGGGTCTGCTGGTCTTGACAGTTGCTTATTTGAGTCCAGCATATTAATTGCTGATATTCTGAGCAAAAACATTAATTAAAAGTACAAAACTAAGGATGTGCCTCACCCATCTTTTTTCATAGTAGCTCATCTTCTTTTCAGATCTGGGACTTTATTGTTAGCCTACAGATCTGTTAAGAATTTGCATACAGAAATTTGTATTAGCATGATACGATAGCATCTGCACTTCTCTATCTGTGTACATTACCTATGTGGATATCTACTGGTATTTTACAGAGGAGGATATACTCTTACCTGAAAGAAGGCTAACAAAGTGGCTAGAAGGCTAAACTGTGGCAGATTTGTAACTATGAAGTATATGAAAAGTATGATGGGGCTATTCCTAATATTTTTGTTAGTTTATGCAGTTGGTTTCTCACTGGTCATAAGGGACAAATACAGTAAAATAGCAATAATTTTTACACTTGAATGATACATACAGATGAAACAACAGTTTGTTTAAAAAGAGCTTACATGAACAGCACAAGGGGCAGTACTTAACTGAAGCCATTTACTAAAACCTTTTGTGATGCTGTGCTGATATAATTTACAGATACACTTAATACTCACTTTTATTTCTGTCCTTCCCCTTCTCAGCATTGCCTTATTTCCTCAGAGATTGTCACCTTTGACCAAAAGAGATATATTTGCTAATCCTTGTTCTCCCAGTGCACAATATGAACAAGAATAATAAAAGTTATTTGAGAAGATTACAGTAGAATTTTAGTCTACTGTAAGAGCTGTATTAGGATATGGAAGGAAACATAAGGAAGTTTCACTACGATAACACTGAATTTCTGCTTCTAGGTATGTATTTTTGCTTCCTACATGTCAGAACAGCTGATTATGAAATAAGAAAGAGGAGCATGAGAAAAAGTGTCTTAGTGCAAAGAAGCCTGACAAGTTTATAATCTCACAGTGTAACAGCTTAAGAAATATCAAACTGGCTCACCATGCTTGAAAGAATATAGAATATTACTAATGCACATTTATAAATTGTGGGAAATAGTCTGCATTAGATATCCAACTCAATAAAGTGTTAAATATTCCCTCCTGGATCCTCAGGGAATTCACTATTTTTTGAGAATGTCTACAGAACTTTGCAGAAATGAGCAAAGTAAATATAAAAACCTTCTGAACTAAAAACAGGGTAACAACTTTACTCTGAAAAGGACAAACTATATTAAACTTTCAAAGTTCTTTATCATTTGACAACTATCTTCTTTTTAGACAACCAACAAGTGAAAACTCATCGACTAATGTATGCTACTGAGTTAAATCGCTTCAAGAAATTCAGCAAAGGGAAATGCCAAGTCCTATCTATGAGAAGGAATAACTTCAGCTCCGTTAGATTTATGAACTTGCTGCACCTGGAAAGTACTTTTGTAGAGAAGGCCCTGGTGGTTCTGATGAACATCACATTGACCTAGAAGAGGCACTGAATCCCTGAGGCAAATAAGGCTGATGGCACCCTGGGCTGCACTGGCTAGAGCATTGCCAGAAGGCTGAGAGTTGATCTTTTCCCTCTGCTCAGTCCCGATCATATGCATCTGTTCTGGGCTTCCCAGTACAGGAGACATATGGACATATGGAAAGAACCACAAAGATTATCAAAGGGTTGGAATGGAAGCTGAGAGAGTTGAGACTACTCAGCCTGAAGAAAGTTCAGGGGCTTCTTACCCATGTTTATTAATACCTGACAGGTTGTACAGAGAGGCTGTGAGGTCTCCATCCCTGGATATATTCAAAGCCCAACTGGACATGGTCCTGAATAACACACTCTCACGAACTCTTCTTTGAGCAAAGAGTTGAAAGATGATCGCTGGAGGTGTCTGTTTCAGCCAGTATGATAGTCTACAATTCTGTGATTTAATGAAGAATTTATGCAACTCTTAAACCTCTTTTCCACAAGATTATCTCTATATTGCAATCTCTTTCTTCATGATTCCCTTACATTAAACTTGTATGACAGATGATTTTACAGTCCTAAAAACAATTTTTACTTACCTAATGTGCATAGTACTACATAAGTCCAGACAAGCAATTCTGTCAAAGATAACTAGCTCCACAGCTGCTATACTCTTCCTGATTTCCACCATAAAAACTTATTTTGCAACTACATTAAGTGAATTTTTTTACCTTTCCTTTATGTTTGGTGTCCCATTAGTTTGATCCTACATCATTATTGATCTCTAGCAGTGTATTTCTATATATTACAGAGAGCGCTCTGGCAACATATATACACAGCAATAACATCCAACTACCCTGAACTTCCTCAGTAGATTTAGTTGTTGAAGTTATAAGAGCTCTGGATGAGTTACTGTCCCTGTCATGGGTTATAAAAGAAACAAAGACTATGGAAGAAGAAAACATTTATGTTTCTAAAAAAATTTTTGAATATTGGAAAAATAAATATTTTTTTCAACAGATTCAAAGATAGAGATAAGACAAAAATATATATGTGTGTAAAATGTATCAGAGTTAAGGCAAGCTCCTATGAGTGAAATTAGGAATTTGAGTAGTGCAGCAGGTAGAATAGTTGATGAAATAAAGCTTTTAAATCTAACATCATATGGTCATATGCTGGTGCTTTTTCATTTGAATGCAGCATGATTAAGAAGCACTTTATTCAAGATTTAAGACCAAGCTGTTTCACGTCCATCTGACTGCTAAGGGTAGCCAGGATTCCGATCTTGACAGAAAAGCTTTTATTGCCAGAGGCGCAGAATTCAACTTGATCTGATTAGAGACCCTGCTGGCTGGGACAAGGGCAAGGTAGGTTGTTCATGTGGAAATGGTCCAAGTGTCAGATCAATGAAAGCTATCTTGAGCATGCACCCACTGCAACATATTCACCTTGTCCTATGTCTGGGAAGAGCTGTTGCAAGTGAACAAGTTAGGCTTACATGCCCATTTGCTGCCACAAGCTCAAAAAAGTAAAAAAAGAAAAAGACAACCTAACCACTGAGTATGAGGCAAACATAGAGACAAGTTGTGAGAAATCCAGGTTAGTCAGGACATGATGATTCCAACTAGTATGAAGCTGGTCATAAGATTACCTGATTGAAGAACTGCTCACAGCTTGTCAGAACTTCAGAGCTCTGCAACAGAATTGAAATGAATATGTAGCAGCTTTCATTATACAGAAGCAAAAATAATTGACATCGACCACCTGCTGAGATAACATCAGCACTAATGTAATGTACTTCAATTTGCAGAAGACAAAAATGCTTTGTCACAGTGATGAACAGATACTACTATACACTTGACTTATGAAAGTGTCTTGAAAAGCTAGAGTCCTTGAAAAGAGCAGAGAAAGAAAATTATGCTCCATGATAATTTTATTAAGCTAGCCACTCTGGCAGCTAAGGTCTATGTGTGTCCTTATATGCCTAAATATGCTACTATGCATACTATCAACCTATTCTAAATGTGTTATTATACATATATAGACAACTGTGTATCCATATATGTAGATATATTTGTGAATTTACACAGAAATATTTGTATATTCATACACAAACTAATGTGGTCACAGTATATATTTATCTAAGAAGGTAAAGAGGCAATCACAATGAAAGGTCAAGAAGAATAATCAAAAAGAGTCCATAGTTCCTAAAAAATACTTGAAAAAAAGCTAAGAAAAATTCAAAACCAATGCATACAGTTATGTAAGTCTATGCAGTCTCCAAGTGCATGAAAAGTTCCAATAATAAATGACAAAAATAACATAAATGCTTAAAAAACTGGGTATACTCTGATAAAAGAATTCAGAGGAAGAGTACATTCTGTACAGCTCTCTAAAACTACAAGCACAGAACTAGCAAACCTACAAAGCACCCTTTGAAAGCTATTGAGATAAATCACTCTAGAGCAAAACAAGTCACCAAATTATTTAAAATCCAGTCATTCCTTAAGCCAACGGCAATCTGAAGACACTTCAATATTTGTCTTAACAGATCTACTGACTGAATTCATTAAAACTGAAGACAATACTGATTAATAAATTTACATTTCAGAATCACCACTTATGAAACAAATAAGAATTTGATCTAGAAATGCTGAAAATGATTCTATGGGAATTAAACAGGAGACATTTACTTGCAAGAAAGCCTACGGTCTTTAAAAGTAATGGATTAAAGGTTCATGTCTTTAAAAACATATTGTTATAAAAAAAGCTTCACAGTAGTTTTGACTGTGAACTCTAGTACAAGTGTTAAAAGCCACAAGCATTCCAATAAGCTCTTCAAAAAAAAAAAAAAAAGTTAGGAGTGAAACAGAATGCTAATCATTATTTTAACCAGCAGCATATCTTAATTTGTATTTTTCCTTCACCTGACATGCATCTTACTTAATAAGCAGCTGTGCTGCTTATTCTACTCTTACCCACGTAAGCAACATCACAGAAGAGACCTTTCTTTTACAAAATTTTCATACAGACAGACACATTCTGTCATTGTACACATACAAGTAGCAGCATAATTTGGATATACTTTTTTTTTTTTACAGAATTTATATAAATAGCATTATTCTCTATGTTCTTAATTCAATAAACATTTCTCTCTAGTTTACCAGATGAAAGCTATTTTTCAGCATAGACTTTTTTTTATCTGCATCACTCTGTATATCTAAATTCCAAATCCCTTAATTTTACCCTATCTCAAAACAAATGTTATCTACTGTAAAAATCTCATAGGGTAAGTTTGATTTCTGCAATGCAGACTGAATATCATATATCTAAGATAACATTAATTTAGGAAGTGAAAGAGAAGATTTTTGCATCATGAAAGGTCAATTGGGAAGAACACAGTTCAAAAATAAAGGTAACTTCTGCATGCAAAAGTTATAACACTATTTTAGAAGTCAACAGAGGTGCAAAGATCAATAGAAACATTTTGAGTCTGTTTCGTAGTACATACAGACTGTCAATATACGTGGAAATGTTTGGATGAACAGTATTTCTTTTCTGAAGAAATTTCAGTAAAGAACAGTTGAGGATTGTGACTAAGAAAACTGTGCTGGATTACAGAAACAGAATCACCAAATGGTGGAGTAGGGAACTCTGGAGGTACTCTGGTCCAGTCACTTTGAGCAGAATTACTTGACACAGCTGTTGAAGATTTCCAAGGGGGAGATTCTATGGACTTTTTGGGTAACATGTACTAGTGCTTTGCGATCCACACAGTGAAGGATGATCACTGCTCTCAAACCTTTCATTAGATGATCATTAGTATTGTTAATGGCTTTAGTGCATTTCTAACTCATCACAGTGAGTTAGAAAGACATCATCATCCTCTTTTTTAGTTGGTGAGCAGGTTCTAGGTCTACTGAACATACAGCAGTGATTTACTCAAGATGGAGTAGGAAACTGAATAGTCCTAATTCTGAAAAAATATTTGGAGACAAAGAATAATTACTATTTTCAGTTATGGCCATTTTAAATTATGGAAACAGTAACAGGTAGAATGCACATACAGATACATGAGAAAAAGAGGTTACGATGGACCATTCTGCAATTCCTGTCTGCAGATGTCTGACATATCATGTATCAGTATGACATATCATTTGGCTTTTTGATACTCTTTACTATGCATTTTCAGCTGGAGTTAAATTCTTATATACTGTAGATAGGAAGTGTTGTATGCACACTGGATCATCCAGATTTTTATATGAATTGCTGTACAGGAGTAGACATGTTCTGCACTCTGTTTTTAACACTAGCCAGGGCTGCATATTTCAGAGGAAGACACAACATATCCTTGGTGGAAAATGATGGACTAACCGGGCTCCTTGAAACATATCTTTGTACTTTTGTCAGTTAAAGATTAACTTGTCCCTTGAGGAGCGATAGTTATGACTTTAAGGATGAAGGACTGAAGCTTCAAACTGGAAAGTGTGACAGATATAAAAAGAAATATACTGTGCAAATGGGTTGTTGTGAATATGCCTGCTACTATTTGAAATATATTATATTTGACAGTATCAAAGAGTCTGGAGTACCAGACTGGAAGTCTGGTCTCGTCTGTTTCGTAATTCCCCTAAAATACAGAGAATTACAAACTACTCTTCAGCCATGCACTTTACTATTTTAAAAGTATAAATGTAGCCAACAGTGAGGAGAATACATTTTTAGTAAAGAATTATCTTCTGGGGACTCTGGTAACGATATGCTGCATTGCTCTACTGACCATATTCAAAATATAACAGCCACATAGAAAAAAACACAACAGAAAAGCCACTGATTATTTTTAAATACTGACATTCTGAAGCAATATTTATTTATTTATTTATTTATTTATTAATGGAGTACTTACAGTCCTGAAAAAAGTATGAGAAGGTGCAGAAGAGTAATATGATAGTACTTGATGATACTACATATAAACCAATACTTAAAATAATAAAATGATGCATACAGGAAAAAAAACAGTCCTGATTCTTTTCTGTGTACCCAGTTATTATTATACTGTGTATCCAGTTCCTAACCTTAGTACTTAGGTGAGAGTAGGTGAAAGAGTTTCAAATAAGATAAAGATTGCTACGAAAATTTTAGCTAAAGAGTAATAAGATAAGAAAGAAAGAAAGAAAGAAAGAAAGAAAGAAAGAAAGAAAGAAAGAAAGAAAGAAAGAAAGAAAGAAAGAAAGAAAGAAAGAAAGAAAGAAAGAAAGAAAGAAAGAAAAGGTAATAAATAAAACATGTTTAAGAATAGTAAGGGAAAAAAAAACAAACAAAATGGCTCACATCCTCACAGCATCAAAATAATACTAGAAAATTAAAGACAGAAGGTCAGAAAAGATTGTCAAAGACATAAACACTACTACTGTATGAGAGCTAACTTTCAAATCTCAGACACATAAGAGTAGTCTCTGAAACCAGAGATGTCATGAAAAAGACAGGTAAGGAATGGGTGTTCACTGTTTGTCTTAAAATGAAAAAGGAATTAAAGGACTTAAATAATCAAATTCAAAGTTACAAACAGGAGGTATGCCAACAATTTGCTCATTCTTAAAACTCTGCACCTGTCAGAAAATAATTGAGTAAGTTTACAGACTTAAAACATTTATCCTATCTTGTGGGAAAAAAAAACCAAAACATAAAAAACATAAAAAAAACCACACAACCAACAACAAAACACAATAAAAAAAAATCCCATCAGAAAGAATGGCTCCAAACAATTCCATGTGACTAATGATGAGTATGAGTACAACTGAAAAGTATAAGCATAAAGTTGGCCCTGTTCCTCTGTCTTCCCTGTCTAACACAAAATTAAGATGCTGAACCAGATGCACTGTGTTTTCTGACCCGGTATGACTACTCTCACAAAATGCTATACAACACTATTCTAAGTGTTACAATACCATGTCCTAATCACTCTTGCTAGGATTGTTTCCTGTATCTTGTCCCCTTCATGATAATTCCTGTTGTATATATTTTCTTAAGGTATTACTTTTTTTTTTCTTAATTTTAAAACTTTCTAACTTCTAATTTTCTACACTGTTACTTAAATACATGATTGCCTTACATATTCATGTGATGGCATGTATATGTAAAACATATATACAGTGCATACACAAGACTGTGGTAAATAATTTTGTACAATTATTCTTAGTAATTTTCTACTTGGTTAGGGGGACATTTTCCTTTAATTAGGAATTACTCCACATTTCAATGATAATAGGCAGTAGTGTTATAGAATTCATTTCTGAACTTTAATGAAAAATTCATACCCATATCCCATATCCCAAATGTGAGGAAAATGACTATGAGAAAAAAAAGTCTTCAGTCATTTTGGATTCAGTGACAAAATGACATGGATGTGAAGCAAAACATCTTCCCTTCTGGCAAAATATTACTGCTCCAAAATATATCTCGTAAGTGTCAAGAATATTCTTCTCCTTGCTTGTAGCAAAATTGAACCCAGGCTCCAAACAGGCATTTAGCAGAGGTGCTTTATGACTTTCCTTTTTTACAATATAGTTGCGTCAACTATTGATACTCTTGGCCACTATCTTGAAAGAAACACACACTTCTTTTTTTTTCTGAACAAAAATACTTCTTTTTCAAGTAATCTTTAATTAGAATGAAATAAAATATACTTTTAATATGCAAACTCTAATGACTCAAAAATTCAAAACAAACAAAAATTTTTATTGGAAGCTTTTATCTTACAGGTAGAATTTTCTGGCTTTGTCTATTGTTCTCTTGGAATAAGAGCCACCATCTCACACCTCCCTGCTTCTAAAAAAATGGTTTTAGAAACAGTACAATACACAGGTTTAATCAGGAAATACAAAAATTTTCTTTTTTTGTTTGTGTTTAATTTATTATTTTTATTTTCTTTTTTATATATTTTTATATATTTGTATATATATTTTAACAAGTATGTTGTAGAAGTTGTTCAATGCATTGCTCTGGAATATTGTATTTGAAGGTAAGACTTAAAGGTGTTCTTATTTGTGGCAATGCAAGACATACTTTTTTTTACTGATTAATTTATAATTGGGTTACTTAACCTTCTGGAAGCATCTACAGGATTATGAAAAATGACATTAGAAGGGTTATACAGAAACAGAAGGAAGGTCTAGGTTGATAAACAGCTTAGGAGAGGATACATTATTTCTACACATCATTAGTATAATATAGAATATCTTAAGGAGATGATAAACATCTTCCCCTTCCCACACCTCCCCCACAAATAATTTAGTTATATTAACCCACAAGTAATAAAGCTTTATCTGAGAATACTTTTCTTCCACTACTGATAGTTTCATTTCAACTGATAGGAGATATTCTCACATCTATGTGGGTTGATTAACTTCAGATCTATTGCAGCAAATGCAACCTTTGAGGGAGAAAGAGTCCACTGTTTATTTCAGTTCTTTACAAAAAAAAAAAAAAATCTGAAATTCTTCATTAGTTTTAAAGAATTCAGATTGAGGGGATATTCTCTATTTTCAGTAACAAGTCCATCACACTGCTTCAATGTCTTGTGATAATTAAGCAGTTACAGACAAATTTCATAGACTTAAGGTAATGAAGTTTTGGGGTAAAACAGCCAAACATTTTTTTTGTCCCAGATCTACTATTCAAAAAGAAAGCTTTGCAGCTTTTCTTCACTAAGTTTTTTTCCCTTGTGCCATTTTTGCTAGAAAGTTTTCATATATCCTGACAGCTGAAAAATATTTTTTTACTTCATTAGCTTTATATTTTTATCACTCTAGCAAAGACAGGAAATGAACTGACCTTACAGTATCCTAACTCTTCTTTACTTAACTTTTGAGCTGCATATTGTTGTTACCCGTAGTACATAGTTCAGATGTGTGTTTAGAATATCAAGCAAAAGAATAACATAAGATATGTTTGAGAGAAAGTATCTCATTTTCTAATGCAAATTGCTTGGTGTTTTATTTTGCTTTTTCCAGTCAACGCACAGATAGAATTTCAATAGAAATTCTGTCTAAATAGCGAAGGAAGATGTAAAGCTATCTTGCAGAAAGTAAAGTACCATGACATTAAATATACAAAAAAAAATCCTGCAGCTGACAAAGTCAGTCTGTAGTTGTGCTGCAGATGGCAGTTAAGACCTGCATGAAACAAACATCAAATTACATATCCACCACAAGTACCAGCACTAGTGCATTACCCGTCTGGCACAAGAGCTTTCAGAGCTGAGGACAGTACCAAGACTTCCCTCGTTTTCTCTCGCTTGCTGCCACAGATCCCTGAGGCACAGATCCCTGGCCACTGGGGCCATACTAGAACGGAACAGAAGGGAAGAAAACTTTCTCCTTTTCTTTTCTCACTTTTCAGCATTTTTGAACAACACAAGAGTTAGATGCTTCTTCATTCCCATCAGTATTCCCTGAGCCCAGACACATAGTACCTCTAACCAACAGTAGTGCTAACAGTAGTAGAGTAGTGCTGTGTATACAAGTCATATTAGAGTGCTGAGACCTTGGCACAGCTGCCCAGAGAAGCTGTGGTGCCCCATCCCTGGAGGCACTCAAGGCCAGGTTGGATGGGCGCTCGGTAGCCTGAGCTGATGGGGGGCAGCCCTGCCCATGGCAGGGGTTGGGGCTGGGTGGGCTTTGTGGTCCTGTCCAAACCAAGCCATTCTATAACTATATGATTAACTTTGCTGTACTTTTCTAGCAGTGTAATAGTGTTTGTAATATTACATACATTCAAAAATGCACATTTTCACATCCTTAAAATATCTACATCAGTCTCAACATAACTTGCTGTATTTTCACTAATACATTGTTACAAAAACATCATTTTGTGTAATAGTAATAGCCCTTTCCCTTCTATGGACTTGAAAACTTGACAATTCCATAGATAGGAGAGAAAAAAATAAAAATCAAAACAAAACTAAAATCACGTGTTTCTCTCATCTGCCATCTTCACTATCTTTCAAAATATTTTTATATATTTTTTTCCCTCTCTTTGTATTCTCTATTCTTGAATTTTTCCCCTTACTGAATTTTGGATTCCTGCTTTATTTACTGACCCTGTAATTGTCTTTCTTCTTTCTCAAAGTCCCTTTTTTCTCTTTTCAACAGAGTATGATGACATGATTACTTAAGACATAACTTTTCTATGGTGGCCCTTTTATTGCATGTAGGTTATATACGTACATATATAAAAACAGTTATTCTCAAAAGAAGTTGCAAAAGCAGAGACTGTAATTAAATGTGTAGTCTGTGCTCCAGTTTTACAGTTCCCATGCTGCAGCCATCACACAATAGCTCACACAAGTGAGAGACGCCAACTTGACAGAGACTAAATCGAGGATTATTTTGGTGATGCTTCTGAAGAAGATTCTCTTGGTGCTTTGTCAAGTGGCTTTTTGTTACATATTTCTATCTGTTGGTCTCTTTTAAAATACAGTGTGAGATTTTGAGGTCAGTGACTTTTGCATCTTTCCCTACACATTAGGGAAATCAAGTATATCCTTGTATGAGGTATGCAGCCTGTGCTTTACTGTTTGTACTTTTAGTCGCTGTCATAAATGCTGCAGACTAAAACATGAATTTGTTATTCCTTTCTGGTTTGTACACCAGGAATTTTAATTCTGCAGTGCTTCACAAATCCACTGCAGATTTTCAGAATGCACTTAAAATCAGTGCACATTGTGAAGATCAAGATTAATATAATATAGATAGTGTTCTGACAGTGTGAAGAAATAGATCTGCAAATGCAATGTCATTTTTCTCTACCCACTTTGTACTCAGTAGAGCTTCCTTCAAAACATGACTTGTACCTTCACATAAAGCTTCACCTTCCTTTGATCTCACACCTTGTATGATATCCATGTTACTTATGATTCCTAGACTAATTTCCTTCTGCACGGTTTGTTTGTTTTTGCAGAGGAAAGAAAACCATTTCCTTCACAGAAATGCAAAGCAATAACTTTCCTAAGCCAGACAAGATCAATACTATTTTGCTTATGCACTATATAGATTTTTCAAGTGCACACAGATTCAGATGGCATACCTCTATCAAAATTGCAATCATTTGGGTTTCAGTACTTTTTTGGCTTGAATAACAATGGCCTTGCCAGTGAATCCTATGCTTCAGTAGACAAAATGTCTTCCAAGTACATTGTGGAATAAATCATAGAAGTATATCTCTCTGAAGAGCAGATTGAAAGTCAGGGGATTTAACAATACATTGATTAAAATGTCTTTCTGATGGAAAAGGTGTAACATCAAAAACCACACCGATTTTTCACAAACTCTGATATATCAGAGAAAGATTTGTTTCCATTACTGTTTTTTTTTTTTTTTCCCTTCAGTGGTGAAGGAAGTGTTGAAAAAACCATGTGCTGTAAATGATCAATAGACAATATTCATTCCAGTTAACCCTCATTTTGCTGTTATTACAATGTGGGAGAAAATATGAATAGTACTTAACAGACAATGCAAAGACAGTGACAAAGAGGTACCAAAAAAATACTGATTTTTCAAATGTTACTTATATTTCAAAAGCAACAAAGGAAATGATTTAAACATGCTTAGAAGTGATAAGCAGAAACAGGGGACGTTCAAATTCATTTACTTAAAAAAAAAAATTCCCTTCATTGCCCTTGCAGGACTCAACAAAGACGTCCAGAAAAGTTGTACAATATTCATACCACCAGGTTTCCACAACCTGGAAGACAACTTCCTGACTGAGTTGTTTGAATTCAGTGCTTTGAGCAAGAGGTTGGACCCTTGAGGTTTCTTCTGTCCTGAGTAATTCTTAGAACTGTCAGTAAAGTGAGGTGTTCACATCATTATTCATATCACTGTATGGCAAGAACTCATTAGTTCAGAATGGCATCAGACAAGAGTTACTCGAAGGCTAGACAACAAGAAAGAAAGCTTTCACCAACCATAGCATTTTCACACTTATCTTTTGTAAATTTGTTTCACTTTCCTACTGCTTTGACTCCAGTCTCACTTCCATCACTGCATTCAGTATGGTACACTTTCACTTGGTTATGTACATATAACTTCCTAAGTCATAAAATTCATACCCATGCTTTTAAAGCATTCTGCAGAAGACAAGAGACCTTCCCAAAAACGTACCAAAAGACCTTCAAAATAAATAAAACAATAACAAATATGGCATCCTTATCTAGTATTACACTTTGTGTAATGACTTAAGTTCTGAGGATCACATTTCTGCAGAGACTTAGATTTCTCTAAGATACTGGGCTGTTTTCCAAAGTGCCTAGTTACTAAAATTTAATGAGAATTATTTGTTCGCCCTATTTCAGCTCTTCTGAAAAATATATCTATCCACTTCACTTCATTTTAATGAATGTTCTTCCTTTTTGAATTATCCTGAAAGTAACTACTGTTAGAATTAAGGGCTTAAACTTTTCATTACCAAGTATAAAATACTTCTGAAAAGATCTAATTAAAAAGAAAATCTGCTGCTGTAAGCTACTTACTTTTGAAAAAACGAATCTTAGCCTTCTAATTTTAAATACACAAGTGACTAAGGCCATTATTTATCAGCATGCTGTTGTCTTCCACTAGATAGCCCCTAGAATTTTCTATAGGAGCCAAGTCTGTTACACAGTCATTCTGTGTATCATGTAATCACAAGAAAATAGGATGAATCTGAAGAGTGGGGTTCGGCTGCTTATGTACAAATTAAGCGTATCTGATATTACTTAGATTTGCTATGTTAAATGGTGGACATGGCACTGTGGTAGGAATTCCTCATCTTCTGGACAGACACCTGGAGACCATAAAAGGCACTGCTGATTATCTTATAAAATGAGAAATGCCTTTCATTGTGAAGGCAAGGTAATTGTTTCTTAATAGCCCTTATGCAAGAATAACACTTTAAATACAGCATAAAATTAGTGAAATGTTAGTTGACAGATCTTGTTTGTGACTTCAAAAATATTTTATTTTAACTACGGAAAAAATATGTGATCACTGATATAATCTATGTACATTCACCTTACAATTGATACAAGTCATTCCATGCATTCATCCCCTTTATATAACATTTTACAACTGAGTGTTTTGTATATGATTGATTAGGGACTGTCTACTGAAAATCACTTTTACTTCAAAACTCCTTCAGTTACAGAAGATTATGTAACAGTCACATGTGCTCCAAGGAACTGCTGCAGTTATGTCAATTTCACAACGGATTTAATTAATTTCATTAACAGAAAAAGAACAGCAAATATAGCAAAATCACCCACTACAGGTTCATTGAATGGATAATACATCAAGCACCATTATTTCTGAGTTGGGAGATAGTCTTTCATGGGCTTGTGCTATACAAACAGCAGTGGATGTTTTGTTTTGTAGTACCTTTTTGAGAGAATACTATTTTCACAATATATATTAACAAATAATAAAGTATGCATATATTTCACATAGCCATTATGAATTACACATATCACACATTTCTGTAGGTCCATTACTCAGGGCAGAATATCACATAAAAATTAAATGTTACTTAATAAAGAATACAGATGTTGAGTGAGTTTTATTCCTCAAGTAAGATCTCCAGGCATTTTCTTTCTTTTGTGATTAAAAAGGTAAAGAAAACCAGTTTGCAGCTCTGCTGAACTCTTGCAGCTTTCCATCCAAGGGTAATATGACTCATCTTCTAGAGGTGCCTTCCACTCCACCAACTATGCAGAGAGCACCAGATGGCTACATCTGAAAATTAAATTTGGCCTAAGTGAATCCCGCTGACACCTTCCATGATATAAGGAAGATAAAAACAGCTAAAGACCAAAACAAATGCTTTGTTATATCAGTAGCATGCATTTGACTTCATTGATTTGATTCATTAGTAGGTTACTGGAAGTTCAGTGCATTAAATATGACATTAATGCAGAAAGAAAATAGCAGAGTAAACCAACTGGGAAATGAAGGCAGAGTTGAATGTTTGATTCTTTTTGTGCTTACCTGGAACTGCTTGCTGTGGTTGAACTTGTTGGAATATGTTACAAATTAGTTGTTTTTCATCATATCAACTAGGTAGGAACACTGATGGTGAGGAAGAAAACTATTCTAGGCAGTTGCACATTGTGCATATTGATCTGATATTCATGTCTACAGACAATGATGAATTCCTTTTAGAAAAAGTAGTAAAAATGTTTAAGAAAAACCAATTTCATTATTTCACATGCTATTGTTCTCCTCAAAATCTACAGAAACATCATGAGATCTTTTGTGTTTCATGTTCAGTGAAACACCAACAAACAATAACTGAAGTTGTCATAGGAAAACTCAATTCCTGCTATCTACAGGGAAGATACAGCTGAGTAAAATTTTATCTGCTTAATAAATAAAATGGGAACTATGTCCCTCCAAATATAAATCAACAAAAGAAAAGCCCAACAAACTGAAGACGACTCACTTAAGCACCTCTACCAAGATTCAGAAATGTTGAGATTCTCTATGGAAATAATTTTGACATGCCTGTTATTTTTTTTCCCCTAAAGAAGTTGTTTTCTCTTCTAAATGATAATATTCAGATTACATTCTGTAAATAGGAGGAATGCATGTATATATTTTTTCTCTTGGTAATGCCAAATATATGATGTAAAAGATTTTACTTTGCTTTAAAAATAAATTATATTCATTTCAAACAACCTTTATGCAAAGCCATCTCAAAGAAAAAGCAGTCTTAGATGTCAGAGGCTTTATTCACGTTAACACTGAGGTCTAGCCTTCAGTTTTCATTGTGCAGGAAAAGTTTGCTTGTAACAAAATGTCAAAAGCAAAGTTTCCAAGAAGAAACCTGCACTCTTCAGGTTGACCTTGAAAAATACAACCTCCTGAATATTAATGCTTACTGCTCAAAAGAATGAGGTAAAACATATTTAGTGATCAGAAAGTAAAAAAATCTCAAAGTAAAACAACTCCCCCCTAATCTCAACATGTTTAAACTCACACCTTTGGATGTGAATATTCAATTTAACTGATAGAGAAAATCCGTAAGTTAAATAAAAAAGGAAAAAGTGTTAATAAACAGCATAGGGTAAAGCAGAAATTCTGTAGTTAGTACAGTACCATTTTTCATGACTCCCCACCTACCTAATGCAATACATTTGACTTTTTCTATTGATCTGCAGACTTCTATAAGTTACCCAAACACCATAAACCATTGTCCATAGCAACACAGAAGACCTGCTGACAGAAATCCACTTTCTGGGTACAAGCAGTTACTGTTCTAACAGTAACCAAATGCATCCGTGTATAGGCTCAAAGAACACCTTCACACTAAGGTATTGCCTGTGTGAAGATCTTTTACAGATGTGACAACAGAGTTCTGCTTTCCTATCTAAAGAACTGCAGCCTCCCCTTCCCACAAAAAATCAAATAATGAGAAAATATTTTCCTTAAGGTTTTTTTACTTTTTTACTTAATTGCTCAAACAGAGCTCCATAGAGATAACAAGAAATTGATATTCTGCTCCAGGAGAAATATCATTGGGAATCTTTATTTTCATATTTTCGCTGCAGGAGAAGAATGTAAATTTTAACTGATCACAAAGTAATATACAATATATTTCACATTCGGTCAATGATTTTTGACAAATTCACTTTTTAAATACTTTATGTATGAAGTACATGCAGATGAGTGCTAATATTTATTCTCACTGTAGGGAACACACCCCCCTAAATGAAAGAAAATCACTTTTTTTTTTTTTAATTTTCTTCCACAAAATCCTAGGTGAGGATTTAGTTTGGTTGTAGCATGCAAATATGATTCTGAATGCTTCATTACTGGTTCTACCACTGCTTTCTTAAAGTATGTAGCCCTTCCCACCTAGATGGGAAAACAGTAAAGTGTTTCTAAATTGAGCAAACTGCTCACAGGCAGAGTTTGCTAGATGTATTGATGGTAATGACAAGTCGAAGAGTAACTAGAAACTATGTTAACAGAGAAACAGTGATTCCTAAAGTTGATTCAGTGGAAGCAGATCTACACATATTCACCTAAGTTCCAACACCATCCACTACAGAAAGCTGTACAGAAACTGCAAGTGATCATGCTATACTCAAACCTTGGGACTTCTGAAAAATATGCCTTGCTAAAGCAAATTTAAAAGGAATTCCAGTCCTTTTACATAAGATAATGAAATAGATATGCTTACACAGATTATCACTCTGCACACTGATATTTTCCCAGCTGAGTAGATGCTACAGCAGAGTACAAATTCATTAATTAACTTTAACTCAGATAAAAAGACAAGAGAATACTGAAAACCCAGTACCTGTGTAGGGTATATGAGAAGTCTGGAGAGTGGTTTGGGTGCAAATTCTGTACACTGCAGCAGACAAAATAGATGAGATGTATCTGGAAGTTGGAATGGAGCAAACATTTTCCACCACTGTGATGGAAAAAGTGGAACAGCAGATAGAGGTAAATAAAAGGGAGTGATGTAGGACAGAGCTATATGTGGGTCCAGGGGAGAGTATAGATCATAAAGAGAACATTTGGAAATTCTTATCATATGAGCTGCTCCCATTATTCCTTTCTGTTCTACCATCTGCAATGGCTTGCCCCTGGGCAAACTGTTGGAGAGAGATGGGGCGGAATGAAAAAAAAAAAAAAAAAAGAGGAAAAAAATCAAGACTCACAAGGTGTAGAATCTTTTTCATGAATTACAGAAGAAAGGTCAAGTAAATTGCATAAAAGAGAGAAGAGTAAATAAAACCATTAAGGAAGGAGGGAAAACAACCACTGCTTATTTGTTCTTCTAGAGGAACTAGCAGAGAGAAAGTCCTCCTCAGTTTTCCTTCAGTTCACTCCTTTGCGTGTGTTCATAAGGCACAGTGCATATTCACTAATGAGAAGCCTGTGGGACTGAATGCTAATACACATAAGATGATGCATCACTTTGCTCGCTTTGTAAGGGTTATGGCAGGTTTAATGTTTGACAAAGGATGAAATTTTCATGAACATTTATTTTGACGGTGCTAAATATTTTTCTTAGTTTTATCACCAACAGATGATAAGTCAGTATTAAACATAATGAAGTTTATTAGAAGTAAATGCCTCTTTTTTACACAAAAGCTATGTAAGCTATTTCAACCACTTGTGTCACTAGCAAAATAACTACATGTATATATATTATAAACCTTGATACTACAAAGCCAACACATGCAAGCCTCTCTGTAACACTTAGAGGATACTGAATACCTAGGATTCTCTAATTGATATCAGAATTTGTACACACTGCTATTCATACAGCTTTTGCTTCCAACAATGTTCCAATGCACTAATGAAAGCATAGTCTGTCTGGACATTTCCACTAACAAAGAAATAAAAATCCCTGTATGAAGAAATCCCTACCTGACAGCAGACTTCCTATTATGCAAGATTTGGATCTAATGTTTGGAGAAACATTTAATTTGTTCCACACAAATCCACTGTCTTGATGAAGCAGTAGTTTTTCCACTTTCATGAAGGGAGAAATCACATAATTAAAGATTACAGTATAATGTAACAAATAAAGAAATAAAATATTATCAACAAATGCTTTAAGTGTTCCTCCCTTTGTTGTTGTTTCCTATATTTTAATTATTCTGAACCAACTCTCCATGCTCAGATACTCATATATCCTCTTTCTGACTTATATCTAGAGATGCATAGTGAATTAGTTAAGGTATTAGAGAAATTCAACCTCTGTTATTAAAAGAAGTAAAGACAACAGCTCTGAAATGATGGATAGCTATTTGAAAAATAGACTATAGCAAGACTACAGGTAGTAATCAGAAATCCAATTTTTCCTCTTTAGAAGCATGGCATCCACACTGTTTCTTCTTGTCTCCAGAAAACTTCATGGAAGAGGTTTAAAAATAAAAGTCTGTGTAAAAGTGATTACTGACAAGTCGTAGTTCTAATTTTAGACTCCTGAGATTTAAGATCTTTGGTCCCTTACTCTTAGTTCATTTATGTATGGAGCACTGATTTTTCTCCTTGCATAAAATTACAGTGCTCTCTGCAGCAGCTGAGAAACCTTTTCAGATTTGCTTACAGGGCTGAAGAAGTGCAGCTGTGCCTGATCCTGAATACTTCCAGGGAGGGGGGCATTCACTATCTCACCGGGCAACACATTCCTGTGTCTCACCACTCTCACAGTAATGAACTTCTTCCTAATATTTACCTTAAATCTACCTCTTCCAGTTTAAAACCATTTCCCCTTGTCCTGCCACTACATGCCCTTATAAAAAGTCCCTCCCCCCCTTCCCTGTAGGCTCCGTTTTAGGTACTGGAAGGGCACTAAAAGGTCCCCACAGAGCCTTCCCTTCTTCAGGCTAAAGAACTCCAGCTCACTTAGCCTCTCCTCACAGAGGATGTGCTCCAGCCCTCTGATCATCTTTGTGGCCCTCGTCTGGACTAACTCTAACATCTCCATGTCTTTCTTAAGTTAGGGGCCCCAGAACTGGATGCAATACTCCAAGTGGAGTACTATGAGAGAAGAGTAGAATGCATGTAATCTATCTACCTAATACCTATTTCTGAAATGAAAACTTACATTGATACAAATGGAAATTTCTGAATGTAATTTTTTTTTTTTTTAATATCATGAGAGAAAGCAACTTTCCTAAATCTGATCTTTAATCTGAAACACACTGCTGAACAATTCCAGTACAGAATGAATGAGCTTTCTAGGACAAAGTTCTAACATTCCTGACTACATTTCTCCTACCATCCTTCATGTGAACCACTCAAACATGTATGTTAATACTCTTCCACTACTATACTACGAGTTGCTGCGGGGTTTAAAGCACTGTTTTTATATTTTAACATTTTATATCCGTCTCTAAATCCTACATAGTATCAGTCTTCACAGCAGTATTTATATATATACAGTAGCCAACACCAAAATATGCCATACTTTTTTCCTTAATATATATTTGCACCAACTGCAGCTTTTCTGTTCTGTCTCTAGAAAGTCCATCACATTCAGAACTGTTTCACCTCAGAGTAATGCATCTATCAAACATGTTACAATCAATTTAAAGAATGCCTTTTCTTTGCATGTTCTTGCATTTTTTTTCATTTTTACTGAGTTGCTTTTTTTACCTAGTAAACTTGCCTATAGCATGCTATTCCTTCACAGAAATTATTACTACTTAAATTTACTCAAACTCTAAGCATCATTCACCCCTTAAATCAAAGGCAAATATTTCATGTTAATTATCTTATCCCCTGGCATCACTCACAGATCAGCTTCACTCAAACCTTGGCCAATTCGTTTCCTTTTTTTTTTTTAATCTTCATAGCTTTCCTTTTGTCCCTCATTTGTTCATAATGCACTTACCCAAAAGGTTGGAAAAGTTACCTATCCTAAAAGAGTTTGAGACCTCCCTCTCCAACCAAATAAAAATAACAAATATTATGTTAAAAAATGGGTTCTGTAAGCTCTAATTTCCTGTTCTTAAAATTCTGAAATATATCTTGTATATATTTATCCTTTCACTTTCTTTTTAAATATACAGTAACAAAATCACATGTGATCTGGAGTAACATTATCTTTTCAGTTTGAAGATTAATTTTCATGAGGCTAATGCTTTATAGCCATGGAATGACTTACAAGTTAAATAAAAAAAAATAACATCTCTTTTCTGATAAAAAATATACTTGGAAAATTTGCATGAGTCCTACTCATCCAATTTTCTTTTCTTTGGGCTATTAATTTATAACAATGTTTCCCCTGCTAGAATGAAATTGTCATATTTTCCAAACTACTGAGGAAAACAAATCATACAACAACACTCAGAATACTGTAAGAAGAATGCATGGCCCAAAGAAGTAATGAAGAAACATGTATTTTATAGCCACTTCTTAAGTTTCTAGCTCTGTCTCCAATTCCCATATTACAAAATAGAATTCTTCTGGTCACTTGTGTGCCACTTACATTCTAAACTAAATTTTATATGAATGGAAAAGAAAAATATAAAGTATATACAAGAGGAAGCTAATAATTTAAACATAAATCAAAGAATCAACACAAGAGTAAGTATGTATAAACAAATGGTAGATTTTCAGCAGTTATTTACTTAAGTGTAGCAAGAGCATGGAAGATTTGCTAGGAAGGAAAGTTTATGCTCCTCAATATTAGGTTAGTAAATAGGTAAGAATAGCAAGAGTACTGGTAAGATGTAAAGAAATAGCAGAGCACTGGAGCTGGCACATGTCACACAAATAACGGAAATTTATCTACAATGTCTGCCTACATTTTTCTATGATTCTCTGATTCTGTCCCTTTAATTTGAAAATCAATAACTACCTAGAACGAGAATTGATCCAGATTAAATTACCTTCTGATGGGCTACAATAAAGGCTCCACTGGAGAGACGCAACTCTCACTCTGATGAAGGGGCAATAGGAAAGAGTACAGACGCTGGCCTAGATTGATCAGTAGGGAGGTGTCATGGTATTTACTTACAGATTTGAAAATAATTAAGAAGTGACTACTTATCCAAAGGAGAATTGTCCAATGGGGACTTCCTTGACCATTTTGTGTGCATTTGTTCTGTGAACAGAGAGGAGAAATCAATCTCGAATTGCCATCTGCCTGGAAAGTTCTAGTACCAGTATATTAACATGCAATTGAAACTGCTATAATAAAAGAGAGTTTAGGAGAAATTTTACACTACTACTACACCACTACTTTATGGTTCCTCTTTTCTTCTCTGCATTCCACACTTCTCAACCTGTTTTTTTCTCTTCCTTCACATATTTGCTCTATGTGTGCCTTGAACAAGATGAATGATAGTAAAAGGTAGTTACTGAGACACAGTTCAAAATTTCTAAGTTTTAGAAAAAAGTAATGCATTTGTCAGTGAAAATGTATTGAATTTTATTTAAAAGGACAAAAATAAATTAGTGGTATCACTCCTCATGAGAAGTCTGCTCATATTTCTAGGTCATTTTCACCACCTGAACTCCCACAGATACAATAACATTTTTCATACTGAAAGTTCCATATCTTCATAGTTATTCTTCCATAATCTCCTCTGTGCAGCCAGCCTATTTCTTAAGATACAGCCAAAGCCCTGATGACCAGTTTTGAACTTCAGCACCTCTAGTTCTTACCTGTTTTTTATTTCCTGGTACAAGCTTGCAACAGTTTTTACTTTTGTTCTTTAGATAACCCACTGTTTGAGATTATGGCATAAAATACAGCACAGGAGTAAATAATGTATATTATAAACAACAGGGATTTAGCAGACACAAAGGGCCAGCACTAATTTGTATTTTTACAGATTTACTTTTGAAGTATTTATTTCATGTTGTAAATGCTTTTATGAAAGATATGATCCCAAAATCGCAGCATAAAAACTTACTAACTCAGTTGAACTGTATGTTCTCCCAATACACTTCATTACATAAAGATACCTCTTAAAAAAACTGACTACATTTTCCTTTTAAATTTTCTTCAATAAATGTTCCAATCCACCATGAGAAAAAAAGAACAAAGATAAATTATTACATCAAAGTTGCCAGATCTGTGTTTTTCCACAGCAGAAGAGTGAATTTCTAAGCCTACAGAACCTGACAGACAAAAACAAGTCAGCCTCTGATAGGTAAATTAATACTATGTCACTCATATTTTATTTTGAGTGAAAAAGTGAAATATTGACAAATTTATGCAGTAACACATTTTGCATTAAATGAAACTTCACTGTGTGAAAATTTTAATACTGTAATTTCTTTGACTTCTGACATTTTGTCTTATTCCTGTATCAGTTGGTTTAATGATGTGCAACAAAACAAAAATGCTATCAACTTCATTGTTCTAAAATATTTTTGGATGCTTTATGATTTCTGCCATGATGGGTACTAGTCATTGACTTGTGACATTTGATAGTTCTGGGAGATGTGGGATGGCTAAGAGGTATGACACACAGTTATGTGTAGGCAGTATTGTCTAGCTCTAGAAATATAGCAGTTAAATATTTTTAGTGTTTTTTTTTTTTCTGAAAAATATCTCAAAGCTTAAACTACTTGTGAAGCAGGAGTGGTAGAGTCTTTTCAAAGACTACTGGGAAAGAAAATTTGTATAGTTTAATCAAGATGTTCATAAAAGAGGGGAAAAAAGAGAATGAATTTGCAGATAACTAGTAAAAGGAAAAAAAAAAAAAACTGTGGAAAAATTCTGGGCTTAGTTTAATATTGAATCACTGTAAAATGAATCTGTTTGACTTGTCCAAAACATATTTTAAATTAAACATTTTATGATGCATACTATTAAAACCATTAAGTGTATTACAAAAATGAAATATTAAAACTAAATATTTTTAGAAATGAATTGTAGATGTTTGTACTTCATTTTTAACAGTTGGTAACAGCTTTAAAAAGACATTTTCATTATAAAAGTGTGGGGTTCCATAGGTCACAGCAGTCTGAAGCAGTACCAGCACTCTTATCTTCTCTACTTTACAGCAGGAAGAAGTTAAACTGCACAATTTAATATAATGGTTACGGAAATCTTGTAGCTAGACACTGCTGAGTTGTTTCAAGGGTGCAGCACCACAGAAATGGACCAGCTGACCCATCAGAGCATGGCTTTGGGCAATCCTTGTCCTCAGCGGACAGTGAGATGGCAGAAAGCAGATTCTCTCAGTTCAGACCTAGCCCTCCTTTTCTTTTTCAGTCACTCTGGGTAAAAAAAAGCTCTTGATCATTTTAAGCCCACAGCTACCAGTGTGCATGTTACCACACCTTAGAAAGATAGCCACATGGAGTGCCAGTGACAACACCTGAGACACAAGTCTGCTACCTGATCACTCTGATATTTCTTGAGTGTTCTTCTCTTACTCAGACTCCTCATAGTCAGTAATTGAATTACCCTAGTACCTACCCTAATTAGTAAAGATTAATCCATGTTAAAATGGAGAAGTTATGTTCTTATTAATACAAATTATTTGGTTCCCTTAAGTTTGATTAAATTAAACAGAGAACCAGGATCATCATTAATTAAATTAAAGAAAAATCAAAATACACAGTAGAAATTCACACTTTATAATCAGCTCTTTACTTTGAGGAAAGAAAAAAAGAATACTGTCATCACACAGCATCTTTGATTTGAGTAGTTCTAAAACTAGAATGAATGAGTATACATTTCAGCAAAGATTAAAAGATTCTAGCAATTAAAAACCACAAACTTACTTGCATACATACATGTAATTCAATGTAAAGCACAGTATTGACAGCTGAGCAGCAAGGTCCAAGGCTGCAGCAAGTAAGGGTTTGCATTTAACTATTTGAGATGTATATAAGAGCGGTTTCATTTGTTGCTGTCTTATTTGCGACTCACAGAAAATTAAGTGACAGCCAAATCTCACAATTACCACTGATTTAGTCTCAGTTAAAGAAAGTCTAAGACTTGTGAAACATAAGGCATAAGCAATATTTTGCATGAGAGTATGTTCGCGTGCAGGGACCCTTACCTAGTTCAAGTCTAGTCATCGCCATACTTACATAATCCAAAAATATCTGACAAATAGCTATGTGATGCATCCTATTTCTATTTCAAGAGCTTGGTACCACCAGGGGTCTATCCCCTTACTCTTTTCCAGGTTACATCTATTACTAAGAGGAATTACCTAGTTTTAATTCTGAAAAAAAAAAAATCAGTTATTTTAATATGGTCAATGCAGTTTATTCATCTTCCACTATCTGAGACCTGAGGTGCCACAAATGCTTATTGTCAGAAAGTTGTACTTATGCCTCTTTGCCCAATTTTAACCTTGACTCATAGCAATGCTGACACAATGTTTCTGGTTCTGCATTCCATGTTCCCTCCAAATATTTCTTTCAACCTTCCTTCCTCTGCAAGTTTAACCAGCAGCTTAGGAAATAACGCATCTGACCTTTCCAAAAGGGCATGACTACAGCTTTGTTTATACCGCAGTTATCACAGATCTCAGAGAACATGTTAATGTAAGTTTCAACACAACTAGAAACAAACAACTTGCAAACTTCTGCATCCAAACTGTTCTCACAGCTAGCAATCAAACTATTAAAATGTAATAGCTAAGTCAGACCCTTTTCCTCCTCAGACAACACAATTTGCAAATGTTACATTCTTCCAAAACGCAAGACACTCTTCAACTAAATTCTAATCTGCAATTCTTCCTGTTATTTCTGCTATTTTCATTTCTTTAAGAATTTGTTTGCATTTTATCTGCATGAATTTGTGGTTACAAATATATATTATATATTATATATATATATATATAGTATATATATTATATATCAAAATAGGAATTTTACTGAAAAAGCAATAACATAGTATATAAATTGCCACCTTCCCTCCAATTTTCCTTCCTCTAAAAGCTCCGTAGATAAAACAACTACTTGCCACATGGGGTCTTCTGTGTTGAGAAGAAAACACAGGATTTGAGACTTCCTCATTCAAATGGAGTGTAAACGTGATGGGGTATGTGCATGAGCATATGGATGCATAAAGGTGTCTAGGTGAATGTGTGTCAAATGAGGAAATAAAACCCAGCATCTATTATGATAAAAGCTAAGTATATGCTAACAATGTTGAGGAGAGTTCACAGTACTGATGAACTCTTGATGAACAGTATTTGTACAGCATGCCATGACTAAACCATACGATCATGCAGTGCTGCACAGTTCAGTATTCCCAGTATCTGGGATTACTATGCTCTTTCTTGTGATGGTGCTGAAACACAGTATTTTAATTAATACCTTATGGTATAGCTGTTCTTACTGGCATAAGGAGCACAAGCATTATTTCAGTACAGCATCATACCTTACCTCACAGAAGGAGAAGGAATAAATTTCAAGTAACAGGTAGGGACTGTGTGCATGTTTGCTGATGCATTACTAGCTCAAATATACATCAAATGAGAACCATTTTTACATACTACATGTAAGTTAACTACAAATTATATAAAAGTAAATAAATGATAAATAGTAATGCATACATATTGTGAAACAATTGAAGTATTTCTAGTTCACCTCAGCAAAATCAGGTTTCCTAGAAGAGATTGTACTTCCAATGTAAAACTTATCAGATCACCTTTCAGGCAAAGAGTACAGGGCTTTGTAAGTCACACTATATTCTGTTAACTAAGGAAATGGGGCAATCAATATGTCTGATTTAGATTAAGTGAAAGACAACTAAAATAGAATTGAAATAACATTGAAAAAGGTTAATGTTGGTTGGGGGCTGTAAGATATGTCTACAGGATGTGCTCAAGCTATTGAGCAGGTGATAACTGAAATGAAGAAATTTCAAGAAAAAAGGACATTCAACTCTGCATCATTCCAAAAATACTGAAGTATATACAGCTAATTTTCTATTGAGACAATGTATACATTTCAGTAAACATTAGAACATCATGACTTATATGATGTTAAACTTGAAAATAAAACATCTTAATGTTCATATAAAATATCATTTTAAGCTTCAAGGAACTTCCTCATCTATCCAGAAGTCTGACATTTAGGGAAAAATGTTAACTTAATGTGACATCAAATAAGCCATTCTTTTGGTCATTCGTCATCATCATCAAAACAAAACAAAATAAAACTAACAAAACAAAACAAACAAAAAGTTTTAGCCTTCATTTGCATGAATGGAGATGTTATAATCCAATTACTATGCTAATCCAATTATTACTGGACATACCTCAGTATATCTGCAGACTTTTTGGTCGGAACTGAAAAAGAAAATACCGGATAGTATGGTATGACTACCTTTCTTTTCACCAGCTCCCTTGGGCAGTTGGAGATCCACTTGTTTTGTAACAGAGAACAACAACAAAAATGCTTCTAACAGTTTTCACTAGTAATTGTATCACAGACGCTGTTACATCACTCTCACCTACCAAATCATGTAACAGATCAGATGCAACGCCTTTATTTTAGCCTAGTACTGTATGTACTCTAAGGAATTCTTACTTTTCCACTTTCAGAAAATGATTGGCCTCCTATGCCATCAAGGTTAGATACAATTTTGACTTTTTAACATTATTTCTCTTTTAAACTTATACTTCATTTCTCCTAGTGAACAGACACACACACACACACACACACAAAAAAAAAGGTCAAAGGAAAAAAAAATAAACAAACACCCTCTTCTGTGTCACACTGTACAAAATTATTTAAGTGCTTACTTTTCTTAACATACGTAAAACATAAAAAAAAAAAAAAAGTTACTGTCCTTGTTTTAACTGATCTTTTAGTGGACAGCATGCTATACTCAAAACCACATTTCATTTAAATGATTCTGAAGCCTACTGTAGATATATTAAAACTAGTAATTTTTAATTAAAAGGAAGTATTTGTCATCACATACATAGGAAAAGCCACCAGTGTATACACTTAATTTAAACCTGGATTAGCATAACTCATAGGCAATCATAGAAGACACTTAGAGAGATGAATCTTAGATAGCCAAATTCCAGATTGTGTCAGTAAAGTGCACCTAGGTACTCAGTTACATATTATTGGTGGGATTCAATTCAGAATCACAGAGTCACAGGGGTTGGAAGGCACATCAAGAGACCATCGAGTCAACCCCCCTAACAAAGCAGGTACCACCTACAACAGGTCACAAAGGTAGGCATCCAGATGGGTCTTCAATATCTCCATAGGACACTCCACAGCCTCTCTGGGCAACATGTTTCAGTGCTGAATTACCCTCATCATGAAGCTCTCCCACATCTTTGTATGGAACTTCCTGTGTACAAATTTTAAGTCATTATTCCTTGTCCTATCACTACGGAACAAGAAGAGCCTGGTCTCATCCTTTTGCCTCCCACCTTTCTTTAGATATTTATAAACATTAATAAATCCCCTCTCAATCTTTTTCCCAAGGCTGAACAGACCAAATTACTCAGCCTTTTCATACACAGGAGATGCTTCAGGAACTTCGTCATGTTTGTGGCCCTGGAAGGTGTCTTTAAAACAGTCTTTATGTGAGCTAGGGGGATGAGAGTAGATAAAAAATGTTATTTTGTTAAAGGCACAGCTAGGGCTCAATACAATTGTCTTGGTATCCAAATACAGATGATACAGAGCTACTTCATATGAACTCTTGCATCCTACTTCAGTTCAACTTTCCTTCCAGAAGAATCTGAGTCTCCCATTCTGTCTACCAAACACCCTGGGGGCATTGTTACTATATCTCAAAGAGCACTGTACTTATATCTAGACTATAAAATCAAATTTTCAGATTTTCTATACACAGATTTTACATACAGATCGTGTATATGGATACAAGAATTCTGGTACTTAAATCCTGAACCAAGTCCCAGTGAAGAATTTAACTCCAACTCTGGCCCCATCTCAAGGGGTCCAAAATCCTTTAGGAACAGCTCTGAGCTAGACAAAAAGAATCACATCACCTTTCACTGAAAGTATGACAAAGAATAGAAATAGCAGGTACAGTCTTCCTTTACCACACAAGACAGTTTGTTCAGGTTGTATGTACTAAGCCTCTATGCAGCCCCATGAACAGGAGAAGAGAGATCAAAACTCACTTCTAATGCAACAGATCTGTATCTTGGCCTAGACTGTCATGTTTTCTGGTGCCTGTTCTCTTTAACATAAGATACTTGAATTCTTGCCTTTAAAAAAATTTAAAAAATCACCCATCAAAAATGAATGGGAAGCCCTGCCTCAGAGAACCAAGTGGGAAGGTGTACTTTTTAAACACTTCTAATGTAGACGGTGGAGTCCACATCTCCCACAGTGTGGGTTAATGTGATGGATCTGGAAACTTTCTGGTGCTGGCAGAGAGATAGCTCATTAAATAAAATCTGTACCCATTGTGGTTTAGAAGGAAAACTATCTCTGTTTTATTTTTTAAAGAAGAAACTTCACTGTCTAAATAAAGGCTAATAGGTAAACTGTGAATCCTAACAACACAGTGTATTTCTGTACTCGCAAATAGTACACCAAAACCCCTCAAAGAGGAAAAAGCATTGAGATGTAATCTGTATTTGACATTTCCTATTAACTATGCTGAAAATTTAGCATACAAACTGTTTTGACTTCCTTTCTGAAATAATACCCCCTAGATTTCATATAAGGAGACTACTTAACCCAACCACTTCATAGTTGTGCATATTAATATTTTCATGGAAACAGTCAGACCAAAAATTCCCAGAAGCCATATTCAGGAGTTATGAATTATTTATTGAATCTGTAGGGCAAGTGCAGGTCAGCTTTATGGCAATTTTCAACTCCCCAACATTCATGAATACTTTGGGCCTACACATCCTCGCTTCTTTTCACTAGAAGCAATGACAAAGAGTGGAAAGACTGCGTGAAATTCAGTCTTAATTGCATGGCGAAAGGATACCACAAGGACATTTCTGTATGAGATGGAAGCGGACAACAGCTCCAATATACAGAGTTGAAACATAACCTTACAGAATCATATATACATATATATATGATTACACATACAAGACTTTATTCACAGGATGATGAAATTTCAGCAATGAGAATTTCCAGATGAAAATTCACCTGGAAGCAGGGAGGGAGGGAGGGAGGGGGGGAGGGAAGGGAAGGGAAGGGAAGGGAAGGGAAGGGAAGGGAAGGGAAGGGAAGGGAAGGGAAGGGAAGGGAAGGGAAGGGAAGGGAAGGGAAGGGAAGGGAAGGGAAGGGAAGGGAAGGGAAGGGAAGGGAAGGGAAGGGAAGGGAAGGGAAGGGAAGGGAAGGGAAGGGAAGGGAAGGGAAGGGAAGGGAAGGGAAGGGAAGGGAAGGGAAGGGAAGGGAAGGGAAGGGAAGGGAAGGGAAGGGAAGGGAGGGAAGGAAGGGAGGGAATTCAAAAAAAATTCATTTTTTACATTAAATGTCTCTGATTTGTGGCTCAAATTTAAAATCATTTACAATAACTTTACTGTTTATTGCAGCAAATTGCTGCATCAGAGAATATGAATTTGAGACTAATACAAAGTGTTATTAATAGTAATTCACTATCAACACTCCACATGTTAGCTATGCAGCATACAAAGTTTAGTTCTTCAGATAATTTCCTAGCTGCTATAAAAGTGCTCTGTACACATAGATAATAATTTTGAAGAATTATTCAGAAAGTCGGAACTGCAATAACAAATTCTGTCTATGTAACTATGTAAATATTAAGGCACATTAATACTAAGGAAATACAAGTGTAGCACACTTCCAATTGTGCTGAAAACATGTCTTAGAATTTGCACAATGAATGAAAAGTTTTCAAAATTAAAAGCTGCATAGGGAATATATGTGGCAAACAAAGCAGGAACAGGAGGCTATAAACAAGCTTGTGATCTATTTTGCTCTTATGTCTGAATTTCTTATATCTTCTAATCTTTTCTGTTCAATTTCTCCATTTGAAGATGCACTGAGGACAGATTATCTTCATTTAAGTAATAGCATATGCTCATTTTTATTTATGTTTTTATTTATTGTATTTAATGCTACCTTGTTTAAAGTTTTCTGTATAGATCATTACTCATGTTGCCTCTGTAGACTAACACTCCTATTAAAGGTAGTAGGAAGCTGAATGAGATTGATCCACACACAAAAGTGAATAATGCCTTCCTACATAGAGTTTGACCTGGGAGGTTCATTATTCTTAGAAACATAGCATCTTAGGAAACTCTGAACCTTTTTACCTTTACCACATCAATGACTTAACATTTAATCAGTATACTCCATGAAACGGCAAAAAACAGAACTGTAATCACAGAACTGTAGGGGTTGAAATGAACCTCTAGAAATCATCAAGTCCAACCTTCAAATGTATATGAAAAAAGTTGAATTTTAATAAGTTTACTAATTTTCTTTAGGATTCTGCATGCATGCACACGCATGCACCTTAACATCCCTTGTTTTCATGAACACTTATCAAAATCAATCAGAATTAACTTTTAAAATTGATTAGTTAAACTACATTAAACTCATGCCTGGACACTCTCATACAGAATTAAAGAGGCTTACATTTGATTTAACTTAATTTATTCAGGATGTGAGCCCCCTAATCTACTTTAATTTTGATGCTCTGAATTCACAGCTTTAGTCAATTTGGGTTAACTTTCCTGATTGTCTTTCTGTAGACAAGTCCTAACACAATTTCATATCTAAACCAGGATTACCTTATAATCTATTTACATATTCTCACTGTACATCCAGTGACGTTCTGGATGAATTTCACAGGCATGTGCAGTTAGAATGGCCAAGATGCAAGACGCACAGAAATCACAGTATTTCTTTTAAGCCCACCAAAAAATAGTTAAAACCAACAGTACTGAGGTAAATGCTTGTATCTGGAACTTAGGTGATGGACACATTAACTATTAGGGCCAGTAATTATCATGTAACACTTTCCACAGGACCAAAGGTGTTATTCCAGTATAACTGCCCTCTATCTTCACAGTAATCCTTGCAATCCCAATTGGATACAGCACTCTACTCAGCAGTGTGAGAAAGGAATTACCAATACACTCCTCAACAGCTGCCACTTTGCATTTCAGTGGTGGACGCAGTGATCTTTACAGCCAACTTAAATATTGTTAGCAATTTCAGAATCCTTTTGGATTAGTGATTAAAAAACAAAAACAACAAAAAACAACAACAAAAACCACATATTTCTTCATTGTATTTGTGATATTCCCTTGAAATAAGAGCACTACATGGTGTCACTCAAGTAATAGAACAGGGTTTCTTTCCTGCTCCTTGTACAAAATTTTTTATGTACAACTTTTAGAAAATTATCCATATGCCACCTATCCTTACAAAGCAACAAAATGTGCACTTTTCTGTGACATATAAAAAAAGATTATTTACATTTTTTTTTTCTTCTCAATTTAGAAAATTGACTAGGCACTACAAAAAGCTTTGATCTTCTAAAGGACTTTAAAAGGCAGTACCTACCTTTGAAATTACCACTATGAATGTCTTTTCTTTATACATGAAATGGTGAGGAATGCAATGATTCTACACATACAGTACATTTTAGCCCAGAGATATAAACATATACAACAATAGGTAACAGACAGTACTCTGTACTGAGTAACTGAACAGAGATATTTACACTTTATCAGCAATCACACTAAATGGCTTCTTCTTCATCACAGAATGACTCAGTGGATATAGAAGAACAAGACACACAGTATTTCCTAAACCAGGAAACTTCATTTTCTTATGAATGTTTGTATTATTTACCCGTCGAATAAAGATGATACTGTAAAAATAATTTTAAGTTTTTAAGTTTTAGAATGCAAATATCTTTGCATTAAGAACTTGTTGTGTAGAAACTGCTCTATAAGCAAAAAACCAGAACATTATTAATGGTAGCAACTGAGCAGGTCAGCTCTGCTAGCAACATGAAAAATCCTATACAGAATAACTATGTTCCTTGTGAGGGGTCAGGGTGAGAGCCCATGAACACAGTGCCGAGATAACTGAGAATCTGTAATTGGACCACTGTGAAGTATGACAGACTTCTGAAAGTACTGACTCGATCTAGGGCCTCTTCAGTGTAAGTCTCACTAGAGATGACAATGAGAAATAACCGAGTTTAAGATCTGATATTTTGGGTCTAAATTCCCCAGATGGATGGTATTGATTCTGTATATTTTAAAATGACACAGGGACCTTTCACTCTTTCTTGCACTACTTAACACTTATTTACCACTTCCTGTAACATCTGAAACGTTTACAAGGAAGTCCTTTTAAACACTGTTTTGTGTGTGTCAGTCTGGAGTTCCTGAGTTCTGCTTCATCTCTAGGCACTGTGTGGTGTGAACTTACAACTTCCAGGATTTTAAAATAATTGGGTGCCCTCTACAAGAACGCTGGTTGGCCTAATGCTTTTTTTTTTGTAAGGAACACAAATTGTTTGCAAGGTGAAAATGCCCTAACTTGCAAGGAAGGAAAATACGAAAATGTATTTATTTAACAGTCATATAATTGTGTTGACTCTCCAGGTAATACATTGAAATTGTGTGGCAAACTCACATATACCTACATACAATAAAGTCAATCAACCTACTTCCTAGAAACAGTGTAGATAACTCTGAAGATAAAAATTAGAGCCATTCCACTTAATCTTTATTTCACTGCTCATAGTTTCATATCCTAGTTTCACTGAAATTACTGACAGGCAAGGTGAACTGAGTTTGTTGAATCAGTGTTTCAGA
Source organism: Oreortyx pictus (assembly GCA_036925125.1). Taxonomy (NCBI): domain Eukaryota; kingdom Metazoa; phylum Chordata; class Aves; order Galliformes; family Odontophoridae; genus Oreortyx; species Oreortyx pictus. The sequence goes on along the minus strand of JAUPFR010000001.1, from coordinate 74,631,739 downwards.
TTCCTCAACAATATTGTTAAAGTGTTAACTCTAATGCATTGCCATCAGTTTTCAATCCTTACAGGTCTATGACTAAATGCCTCCTAGACTCAACACAAGGACTTCTCAGGATAAATATAATTTCATGTACCTCTAATAAATGCACTTTTCATCAGAGAAGCAGGCAGAAGGAACTGGTTGCTTAGCAATAGTAATACTGTTGTATATATACATATATGTAATTATACTCTGTTGAAATTTGTATGGTATTCATACTTATTTTATAAGAGAGATACTTAATGGGGAAAAAAAACCCCTCAGCATAGACATATTTCAAAGATATTGTTGCTAACTATAAATTATTCCAATTATGTAAAAAAAGACTTATTTATCTTCAATATTTCTTCACTTTTTCTGAAACATTTGCTTATTTTCATGTTAAAAGCTTTAAAATTATTACTGTAATACAAAGATGAGGCCATGAAATTTACAAATTCAATATTTTCTTTCTCACTCAAATTTGTAATAAAAAGGTGCGTTTACTTCCATGTTAACAAACACAATAAAAACAGGCTCAAGCTATACCCCAAAAATATTTACTTTTAAAGATTTTTAATAGTTCAAAACAGAAGCAACTTCAAAGGTTAGCATCTGAGAAGCCCCACAATCAATTACTGTTTTTTTTGGTTTTTTTTTTTTGTAAAATGGTTTTGCCTAGTCAACATTTTTTTTTTCAACTCTATTCAAATGCTGTGCATTTGCTTGTAGCCATTCGCTCATTAAGCAGTGACTACAGAGGGCTAGACATAACGCTGCTGCTTAATCATGCAGGTTTTATAGTGTTCTGTTAAATGTTTACCAGCTTGCTGTAGCTGGGTCTGAAAATAGCACTTTAAAGTGCTGTTACTTAAATTCAGAGCTGATTTTCAGGCATAATTAAGTCTGCAAAGGATTTCTATTTGCTTATTCTTCACCTGGCCTGTAATGAATCTTTTGGGTTTTTTTATTCCATGGCCACTTGTGCATGATCTTAAAACAGTAACCAAAGAAGATCCTCTTGTAAAACAAGCAGAAAGAAAAACTATAATCCATCTAATGCCCCATGAGTCACTGATTAGGCCTAGGAAATTATGTGATAAACAATCCTCTGTATTCTTCTAGTTTACCCAACTTACTGGTCAGTGGCCAGCTCTTTAGTAAAAGGGCCTCTAGGTTAATTAGAAATCCCAGATAATGATTGTCTAGGAAATTATTTTACTACTATAAAGCATATTTGAACAATTAGATGTTATTCGCCACATTTTGTTTTCTCATTGTTAGCACCTGTTAAAAGAAGTTGAGCACTTTGACTACTGTATTTGTACAGATTCATGATTAAATGGCTATGTACTGTATAATAACCATCATCCAATTCAAATTAAATTTACAGTCTATTCAAATAATGACTGCTCAAATTTGGGAATCACAGCTATTTTTGTTAATAACGCCTTATTCTTAATCACAAATTATAATAATTTAAAATTATTGATAATTATAAATTATTAATAATATTATTAAAATTGTTCTTAATCCATTGAGCCAAATAATTTGTCTGCATTATTCTATCATTTGACTTGTTTCTATTCACTGTGCTGTAGCCAAGTAGCTGGAACAATCTCAGTTAAATATATATATACTTTCTTACACTTACTTTTCTAGTACTCTATACAATTTGCCTATAGTCTTTTCTAAACAACAGTCAGCATTGACTGTAACGTTCCCATGACATGTCAAATACTTATCCATGATAAAGAAGCAGCTGAAAGTTAGCTAATAAGCTTCTAATGACCTTGAAAAATGAAAACAATTTTAAAGTATTTTTTCATCTTTATGTTATTATTATGTTGTTTTTCTTCGTCAGTTCTATAAATTCACATTTTTAATCTTTACAAGTAGACTTGTTTCTCTTGCACTCCTCATGAAAAGTGACCAAGTTGAATCTTTTATTCTTAACAACACATAAAATTAGATAAATAATGACAATTTTAAAAGTATTTTCATTATTTATTCAGGTGGGGGAAAGGAGAGTGCTACAGAATCTCCTATGGAGGTCATTAAAGAGCTCATAAATGACATGAACAATTGATTATTAAATGGTATGGTCAATTCATATAGCAACTGAAGCCTACTTTTCAGTTCTTCCACTGACTGTCACTACTGCAGTAGTATATTTTCATTTCCAAATGACAGTTTTCCCAAGATTACTGAGGCAGAAATGAAGGACTGTACATGAACTTGCAAGAGCAGAAAAATAGTTTTATGCATTGTTGCTTTTGTGGAGCATTTTATATTCAAACATTGATCAAAATAAATTGAATGTTAAGTAATAAACCTTAATTATATATCCAGAGAGCTAATAATAAAGAGTAAAGTAAAACAAACTGTAATCCAATCACAAAGGCAAAGCATGCAAATGAAACAATCAGGTTAAAGATGCTGAATTGGCAGTGTTAACAAAGATCTATAGAGAAAGAACATCATTTAGCATACCAGAAGAAAAAATCTATTTGCAAATATAATCTCCCTGATGTACTTCCTTTTTGGTGCACATTAATTCTTCTAATAACAAATCTCCAATGGTTCTGCATTGAATATTCAAGGGAACTGAATCAATATTAGGGAATCATATTATAACCTGCCAGAAAGGAAAGAATTCATTACAGTCATTGAGAATTTATTTCAACATCTGAAAACAAAAATAGGACACTGTACCTAATGATACTGGATCCAAGTGCTTGAGATCTAAAGAGTAACACAAATTCCTGAATCCAGGCCAAATTCTGTTTAACCTGGAAGCAGTCTGACTTATTGATTGTGTCTTTTAAAATGTAGATTTTTATGTTTTGGGTTTTTTTGTTTGTTTTTATATACTCAAATATTACGTTACAAAGTATGTTAAATCCTAATGAAGAACTAACTATGTTCTGTTGTCCTTGAGAAAGGTACTGTGCTACACTTCTGGTTAAGTCACTCAATGACTGCAAAATGACATCCCCGTCTCCTGAAATGAGTAAACCAAATCTATTTGTTGAAAGAAGTCTGAGTGACTGATTGTTTTTGCGCACAAAGAAGATGAAATTTAGTTTGTACTTAGGAAAAGATAAACGTAAGAATTCAAGATACACCTATGGACTATCCCTATTTTAGAATATCTGTCTGAATACACATTCTCTTTGTCCATGTCTCTGAGACTAGACTTTGACACAGTACACATAAAAACCTAAATAAAAGGACCAAGCATGGAACAGAGACAATTTGGTTTATAATTGGCAAGAATGACTGGGCAAAAGTGAGTACTTAGATTCCACAGTGATGTCTAGTCCTATTTCCACACACTGTAGTATGTTTCCCACAGTTGATGATTTCTAGCCAAAATAAGCACTAATTACATTCTCAGAATGTTTCTTATACACAGCTACTGGGATTCAGCCCTTCAAAGAGATACAGTGTCTACAGCTTCATAAACACCAGTTTGAGACAGCTAAGGAGTCTGTTCCATCAGGTGCTAGCATTTTGAGGTCTGAGTTAACAACCAGGACTGACTTACAAAAAATGATTTCCAAATGTCATTTCTGTCACAGTTACAGAGGAAACGTGATTTTAGCTAGAATACAAGTGCTTGAATCTGGAACACAAACTGTCTTAGAGTAAGCATTTAATATTCCTGAGGGACCAGAAATCATACTAGCTTTTCTCACCATATCCGATATTGCCTGTCTACAGTTGCTGCAGAAAGCCTCAGTCCCTTGCCCCATATAGGCTTCTGCCCACTACCTAATCACTCCAATGCACTTTCTCCCTTCTTCTCTTCCTACACGAATACAAGAGCACCCACTTAGTGCTTAATGTCTAGGGAAAGGATCAGCTGAGTATTCGAAGGCACAACTGACTATTTTTATGGGTCTCATAAAGTGAGATGTGTCCATCTGCAAATTTAGCTATTCAAAAACTTCCCCTCTGTAACCCTGATCAGAGAAGTACTTAAACATCCCAGATGGGTCTCTGAAATCAGCGGTGTCCATACTTAAAAGCAAAGTGCTTTGTTGGATGTGAATGTTAATGTACACAATATATTTAAGTTTCATATTCCAGCTCAGGAGCATTCCTTTTGGAATAGGCTTGATGGTTGTTGTATTTTAAGCCTTCTTTTGTAAACAATAATAATAATAAAAAAAAATACTTTGGCTTGAAACTTGTACAGAAAATTTCTGTATTCAGTGAAAAGGTTAAGCATTTTACAAAAAAAAATGACTAACAAAACTCAAATAACATAATCTTCTGCTCCTAGGTGACTGTTTTCTGTACATTAAACATTAAGCTGTTTTTTTTTTTTCCATATTCAGCCAAAATTTACATTTCATGGAAAGGAAGGAAAAAAAAATTATCTGACAAAGGCCTACTTTATTGAATTCAAAATTGCACACAGGCTTTGCACTTTGACAAAGAAAGCTGTCTTAAAAGATTTGGGGAGGATTTTTCATACCTCTAGTTCTATTGTGTCAACAGTCATAGCTCCTGGAAGAGTCATTTTATTGCTATCACTATGCACTTGTATGAATGCCTGCATGTGCTTTCCACTTTTCTTTCTTGGTGGGAGAGAAGCTTCTGTGTTATGACAGCTCAGCTACTTACAGTCATCATGAAATCATACAGAGAAACACTGCACATCAGTGTCATGAACAACATTCATCTACAGTAACCACTGAGTTGCTAAAACCAGAGCAGTAATGTGAAATCACAGAGGCAGAAGATCTGTGCAAATTAAGTTATTCTGACACCAAGGTCATTTTTCACATTACTAGAATAGTGAATACCCTACATTTATTCATGGGCGGCACACCTTAATTGTCAAAATGCATTTTTAAAATCTTTGTGGATGCATGGGGATTCTAAATATACCAGTCACATTAACATGTTTCCTTTTGTAAGTTGCACTACGAGCATAATTTAAACAAGACAAATTGGGTTCTTAGATCCCAAAATTTAATGATCTGCTGCACATTTATCTGGACAGTCAATATGTTTTAATAACTTGAACTTCTGTACTTCATAGATGTAGGTATTACTTCTACAAAAGCACAGCGAACTGGTGAGGGCATACTTCATAGAAATACTCAATATTTCTGCAAATAGAGACTGTCTGCAAGACAGTGTATTCTTCACAATGTGAAGTGTGCTTTAGTAAGTGGTATTTTAGTGCTGTAATATGAAGTTCTACATACTACTTCAGTACAAGATAATAAACAAAACAGAAGTAGTTTCCTAAGAGATAAAACCTAAAATCATAAATAAAACTCCCCCTCTATCAACAAAGTAGCCTGCAACTGACAGTAGTCCTCCATCACTGGGTCTGTACTGAAAATCTCACTGGAGTAACCTTTGAGTTGGTACTCAAACAGTTCTGTAGGAACAAACCTAGGAAGCATACACTCTCCAGATAGTTAGGAAAAGATCATGCAGACACAATTTCATCTATGCTTTGGAGGGAACAGTAGACTAACTGTAGGACAGATTTCAAGCCACTTAATTTCAAGGCAAACGAAAGCAGAGAGGAATAATTTACTGCCTCTTTGACATAGATACAGTCTATGAACAGAGCACAGCCAGATTCCGCCTGGAATGTGTAACAGCTGCAGCAAACATATGGAGCTGCCATGGAAGAAAAGCTGTTCCGTTTGTGGAGAGAGACCCTAATCAAAGTGATTGATGCTGGATATGATACAGAAATGCAGCAGATATCCCTTTTGAAGGAAGATACTTGAGAGAAATACAAAGTGGTCTAATAAATGGCACAGGCTGAAACACGGGTAATATTCGCAGGAAAAATGTTAAAATCACTTAGAGTTACATTAGCAATGAATCAATTTCCCTTACATAAAAATATAGAAAATTTAAGTAAAAATGAATCACTGGTCATATGCTAACCACAACACCTGGACTGTAGTCATTCTGTCTTCCTACTGTGCAGATCTGTTATACAATTACTTTATCCTTTTGTGGTCATTGGAAGTGATATATATCACACATCAGAAAAAATGTATGACAGTCACTTGCTTTTAACAGGTTACAAAGGTAGAATGTACTCAGTGAACTGATGTTGAAGGTCAGATTCTGGAAAACTGGTTTGCACTGAACAATGTCATCAAAGAGTAAAAATATCAAAGCCACCTGACTTTTGCCATTAATTTGACGAAGCCACTCTATTTTAGAAATTAGAGTGGAAAAGAAAAGACAAGATTTCCGCTCTTAAAAATTTTTACTGATATGTTTTTTGCCTCTTCAAACACTTCTGACCATTTTTCATGCTGATTTTACCCTGCAACTTTTCTTTATTCTAATGTATAATAAAAATCAGAATTAAACTTTGTTAAATTAAATACTGGACAGGATTCTATTTAAAGCAATATTTGGGCAATTCATATTCAGTCAACAATATTTATTAGTTTCGAATGTTATTTTAAATAGTAAGAAACTGCTATATCAGAACCTAATTAATAAGAAAATTGTATCAGTTGAGGTCAACACTTAAATAAACACTCAGTGTTCTGTTTCTCAGTTTCCTTTGACTAACTTCTGATCCTTGCTTCATTGCAATATATTATTAAAACAAAATTCTAAAAAGTTTTCTAAAAATCTCCTCAAAATTTATTCACATACATTAGATCACAAATATGCATTGAGCCATTAAACACAACCGGCAGATAAATACAAATATATACTGGTAATTACGGAACTTCTAAAGTATCTATTCTTCATAAGAATTCTGTGTACTAATGGATTTTTCAGGGTAAAAAATGCAAGTCCCATAGTCAGGATAATGTGTATTAGACTGAAAAGTAAACGTGCAGACTTCAGTAAAATTACAACAAATCTTCCAATATGATGAGTTTCCCTCTCTTTCAGATCATTTCAGTGCAATATAGTTTACAAATTAAAAGAGTCAATCACTTTAACTACCATAGATAAGAAGACGTACAGTAAACACTAATGCTTCCTGTAATGCTTCTAATTTTTCTAACTGCATTGATTTTCTTCAGTTATGTTCTAAACTGGATTACCTGTGAAGGGGAAGATCCTTTTAATAAATCCGATTTCAACCTGTATAAGTGCTATAGAAGCTAAAGTCCATATAGGTAGAATGGGAAAAAACATCCAGATATGCTCATTCAGAATTAATCAGCTTTCAGGATGACTTAGTCGAATTCACTCCATCTAACTTCAATTATTTTGTTAAGCATTTATTATGAACTGTTTTTCTAAGTATTCCATTTATTTAACAGGGAGAAAAAAAAAAGCTAAAGGACAGAATTAGCTAAAATGAGTGAAATAAACATTCCTTATGGAATTTCTAGTATCTCTTCTTGACTTTAAAAGATATCTACACAACTAACCTAGAACAGAAAAAAAAAAAAAATTCCAATCAGCTTCTTTTAAGGAAAATAATTGCAAGAGTCTTCAGCTGTCTTCTAGGAGATTCCTGTGTGGCTGAACTTCTTTTAAAATAGTCCAGCTAGTAAAGTGATCAACAATAAAGGTCAGTCCTCTGAAATCAGCAGATCTCTTCCACATATTTATGATATCTGGACAGTATACTGCTCTTAATATCCTCAGTAAATTATTCTCATTGAAGTAATTGAAAGCCAGCGAATCTCAGTATCAGTCTAGTCAGGATCAGTAACTGTAATGCTCTACAATTTCTTTTGTTTTTAAATTATTTCTTTTGTAAGCAAGACCTACCATATAAAACAGAAATCGTCTTTCATAAGTATTCCATTCACATAGCAAACATACTGATATCGAGTGGAACAGCAACGGCTTTTTGGCGACTAGCAAAGATTTCAGATTTTCCTTGCAATACCATTACTGTATCTTCCAAGCAATTAAATACAATTTAATACACATTACATTCTGAAAAGAAAATCAATAGCTTTCCCATCTTCCTAACCTTTAAAACCTGATGAAAAATATCCATGACAGTCTCTACAATTTGGCTAACCATATGTTTTGTGACAGAACTACAAAAAGGTGTATATTGTAATTTTCCTCCACCACATTCCCCTAAAGACAACGGATTATTTAGTTAGGGTTCTGCAGCTCCTACCCATGGCATCCCTGTGCACACTCTCTCTTCACTTGAACAGAGAGAGGAGAGAATAATTTCCACCCTTCACCAAGCAGCAAAGGGAAACTAAGTTCGTCACTACTACAACTGACTCAGAACTGTGGGAGCTTGGTGGTGCTCTTTCACAAACAGAAAAGCAAAAGTGAACTAGCGAATTGCATCTATCTTCTGATTCACTGGGCGGGGGGATAAAGAAAAAGAAAGAAAACGACACACTGCAACAAGGGTAGTTTTCCAAAGGTACTCTCTCCTACATTCTGCATGTAGCTTCTCTTTTATCTAAGATATGCTTTACATTCTAGATATACTCAAGATTCTTGTAATGTTGTCTACAGAATGGATTCATATCTTAGGTGGGGGTTGGATCACTGGAGCTCAGGTTATTTATTAGTATCACAGAAACTGATTGTTCAAAACAAAATTATTTTGAGCATGGGTAAAAAATCCTTCCCGTTTTTTAGCTGCTGATCCTCTCACGGACAAAGAATGCAACAGAAATTGCAACAACCTCAGGAACAAAATGATACATGCTCCAAATGAAAACTTAATGGGATCAGTAAAAGCACAGCAGGCCTACTCCAGATCATCAGAGACTTCTATAAACTCCGTTATAAATGCAACAGCTTTAGAATAAAAGGGCAGAATAAAATAAGTGACATGGATCACAGTAGGTAGACTCCGAGGAATTTAAATATTTGGTTTCATTTCACTTAAAAATAGCCACTTTCCCCATGAACTAGCATATAACTGGTTTCTTTAATATTTTAGAAAAAGTGTTCTTCAAAGCTTCCATGGCCCAAATCCGAATTAATATAACAAATAAGAAAAAAGAAAAAAAGAAAAAAGAAGTCAAGCAGTACTTATTAAATAAAGTATAACATTCACAGCTTGATATAGAGTGATTCTCCTTAAGAACATTAATTAACATTAGGGTAAAATATGAGAATCCTGAGACATATCTCAAAAAATTTAATGTACTTGAAGTGTATTTTCAAAAAACAGAAGGTTCAAGAAGGTGACTGTATATTTATGATTAACAACATGTGAATTTATAAACTGATGACTATGTTGGTGGAGGTTATGATTTCAAAACAAAAAATGTATTATAGAATCAGAGAATCACCAAGGTTGGAAAAGATTTCCAAGATTATCCAGTCCAACAATCTATCACCAATATTTCCCATTAAATGAAGTCCCTCAGTACAACACCTAAACATTTCTTGAACACCTCCAGGGATGGTGACTCCACCACTTCCCTGGGCAGCCCACTCCAGCTCTTGCCCACTGTTACAGAGAAGAAGTATTTTCTAATGTCCAACTTGAATCTCCCCTGGCATAACTTGAGCCCATTCCCTCTAGTCCTATCACTAGTTACATGGGAGAAGAGGCTGACCCCCACCTCTTCATATCCTCCTTTCAGGTAGTGATCAGGTCTCCCCTGAGTCTTCTCCAGACCAAGCGATTTCAGTTCCTTCCATTGCTCCCCATAAGATTCATGCTTCAGACCCCTCACCAGCTTCATTGCCCTTCTCTGAACATACTTCTCAGTGTCTTTCTTGTAATGTGGGGCCCAAAATTGAACATAGTACTCAAGGTGCAGCCTCACCAGTGATGAGTACACAACAGTCACTCCCCTGCTCCTGCTGACAGCACTATTTCTGATACAAGGCAGGATGCCATTGGCCTTCTTGGCCACCTTGGCAGCAACCAAATCCCCTAGGTCTGTCACCTTTACAGTCTTCCAGCCACTCTGCCCCAAGCCTGTAGCATTGCCTGAGTTGTCGTCACCAAAGCGCAGGACCCAGCACTTGGTCTTGTTGAATTTCATACCACTGGCCTCAGCCCACCTATCAAGCCTGTCCAGATCCCTCTGTATCCTTGCTTATGAATGAAAATAGATAGTGCCAACCCAGAGATGCTACTAGAAGGCAGCTATTTATTTACACAGTTCAGATTTTAGAAACCACATGAGCATGATCTAAAAGCAAATAAATAAGTATTGATAAGAGTGCTGGTATTGGCAGCAAGCATAGCAGATTACTGGTATTCTTTCCATAAAATATAAGCATTCATAATACAAGGTAGGAAAAATCTTGTATTCACAGACTTGCTTTAAATGTTTTTTTGCTTGTTTGTTTGTTAGGTTTTTTTTTTCCTTTTTCATTCAGGTAGCAGGCCCATTTCTCAGCAGTCTTCTTTTCATTATCTGAATATCTTATTTATTAATTAATTTACAAAAGTTCCCAAACATCAAGATGTATTTGTTGCTGTCCAATAGTGTTGAATAATTAATTAGTCTGCTTGTCCATTTATTTATTTATTTTTAATTGCTCATTTTTGTCTTGTTATGTATATACATATCTATATATATTTTCTTTCATTCCAGCAAGTACAAGAGAAGTACTGTATTTCAGATTTACTCAAAGGTATGGATTAACCAAAGGAATTTTGCAGCAATAGGAAGAAAAGACATCAAGTTGGTCAACTGTCAACTTAACATTTGAAAGTTCTTGTTGTTTTTTGGGTAATATATCTACAATAGGTTGTAACAGACAACTGAATATTTAGGGTGCTAAATCAAATCCATTGGCAGGCAAAGATTACAATTTTGGCTCTATGTAAAATCTAATCTCTTCCTGAATCAGTTCATTTTCTTCCTTCTACTAATCTTTCAGAATCTTATACAAACTTCCGTAGTTTGCACTGGACTGATTTCTTAGGTCCAAGGTTTCCTAGAACAGTTTTTTTTTTGTTGTTCTCAAATCCCTGGTGGTTTACCATCTTGACCTGTCCCTCCCTATTGCTCTCCAAACTTTATTGTTTAACTTCCTCAACAAGGTTCCTATCTTCAGTCAGATTTTCTGTTTCTTCAGACTTAATCTAACTCTGTTTGTTAGACATTATTTATCCTCACAAATCAAAATGGAAAAAAAAAAAAGATTATCTCTTCCACGCAGTCAACTCTTCCTCACTTCATTATGACTATTCCTTTGGATCATTTTCCCATGAAGTTTTATGAAGTTTAAAGACAAATATACTTGGATTTATAGAATTTTGAAATATTGCTGTCTCCTACAAACTATTATTTTTAAAATACTTTTACTCACATATATCAAATGTAGTTTTCAGATAAGTGTCACAATATTTTTGTGCTAAAAATCCCAGTGGATATATTAAAAATGTGCTACGATATAGATTGACTGAAGGACAGTTGAATATGGCTGACATTTTTGAATCTCTGATTCTTCTTTATTATTTACCTACGAAAAACGGACATTCTCAGACCAATCTATAAACTTGTTATTAGAGTCTCTTTATTTTTTCTGTACGTCTTTCAGTAGCTTCTTATTCAGTCTTTCTCTTTAATACTTTTATATATATATATATATATATATTTCTCATGTTAAGCAGGGTTTTAAAAAGTGAATGGTTAAATGTCATACATGACTGCACATTCAAATTAGCATATGTTGCCTCCCAGGACTCATTCAGGTTCCAGAAAAGTAGAAGGCTGATGAAATATACGAAGTACTGAACTGCATTATATCTGGCTAAAGAATAATATATTCTTACCGTACACTGTTTTACGTGTGTGTATTAAGTATGATTATTACATGCAGCTAAAAAGAGAAATTATTTATATGTATATATATTGCAATAACCTCTTGTACTCCTGTGGAAAACAGAAGTTATTATTTGATTTTCAAGAGGGTTATCATTAACAGAATAAAGAGATGTGAAACTCATACCCAGCAAATTAAACAAGGAATTTCACATTAACTTCAGCAGGAGTAAAGACAGACCTCAGTTTAATGAACAAGATAAAACTTTATAGAGAAGCATTAAGGTTGAGCATCTTAAATATGAAAACAGCCACATAGAGATTAAGAACTGGGATTCTGCACACAAAATTGAGAGGATAATCACTTTAAAAAGAATCACAGATATTTTTATTTGTCCTTACAGATTTTGTACAAATGAAACTGCATTTATAACAGTTTTTAAAAATGTGCTATCTATATTGTGAAACTACATATATCATTAGCATTCAGTTTTAGCCACAAACAAAAAGTCATACTGCTCAATATTTCAAAGCCTATTAATTAGTAATGCTGGCAGTTGTGTGATATCTTATTGTCATTTATCTAACAGCTTTATTTTGGTTTAAAATGATATAACTAAGGGGCTTTTTTCCTCTGTCATTTTTCATTTACAATCTTGTGTATGGATAAACCCACACAGCCACAAACCCACACATAATATGGCCTTATTAACTGAAAGTTGAACGCTTCTGTAACAAGTAATCTTTGCCCATAAAATAATGTTTTAGCCACTCCTGTTAACGCAGTAGACAAACAGTTATTCCAGCAATGCCAGATGATGTACAACCTAGAAATAAGTGACTTTAGCTGATGACATTGTAAATTATAATTTTTTTTAAAGTAACACATCCATAAGTTATTATCTGTACATAAACCCAGGTAATATATTCCGACTGAGTGGTTATAGTAAGAGAATCAGACATTTCCTCCTGTATCCATTAGAAAAAGTTTCCATCTGTTTTATTTACTTGGCTTCATAAGCAATTCATCATCTTACATTTTCAAAAAAGAAAGAGAAATCAAAGTACAAATTCTTTTAAAGTCAAATGACTCAGCAGCTGTCAAAGAAGAAAACTGAGATATGTTGTAAGCTAAGTCCCTCAGTTTTAAGATGAAGTTAGGGATATAAAACCATAAAAACATAAGAAACTAACATTTACAGAAGCAGTATGTGCTTCTTATAAGAACTCAATTCATGCTGAAGTCATAAACCTCAAATCTTGTGGAATGCTAGAAGCTTTACCACAAAACAGATACATATCTTCAAACTATTTGGTAGAAATATTAAGCAGTAAACTAGGCATTGTGTTGGCAGGAAGGAAATCTTTAATAGTAATATTTTTGAAAGTGTGATTCAACTGCCTATGCAAATTTATCTATTGCCATCTGCACTGTTTCCCTCCTTAATACCAGCTATTGCTCCCAGAGTGGTCCAAATCTCCACAGGCTCTGTCACATGATGGTACTGGGACATCTTCAAGATACTAGCTCTCCTGCTGCAGGAGAAACCTATTCCTAGTTAATACAGGCAGTGGTCTTTACTATAACAGCTTCAGCATGAAATGAATTGTCAGAATACACCAAATTTATTGATCAGGTCTCAACTTATAAGGAAATCTTGAAAGCGTGGCAGAACTGCAGTTGCCTGTGCACAGACAACTGAAGTCAGGTACCTTGATCTTGAATGTTATCCTGGTCTCCTTATCCAGTGTTTGAGTAGACTATTAGGAGTCCACAAAACAGGTCTTAAATGCAATGAAAGTTAATGAACTGTTCATGAAGAGGTATCAAAAATAAAAGTGAAAATATTTAAATTAGAAGTTCTATAATACTCAGTATGAGTACAAAATAAACAGAAAATAAAATCCTTCAGAAAAATCAATGACTTCCACATTATATAGGAAAAACTCACAGAAAATTACGGATGTAGTAGCTGACTTATAAAGGACCTGGGAATGATCGATCTCTCAAAAGGTAGAAAAAGAAGTGTTATTTTTTTTTTTTATTTACCTTTAGCAGCCCTTCAGAAAGTAAGCATTTAGTTTGTAAGGTCAAAGTGGATTCTCTGCTGCCTGTTTCTCCCTTATGACACAGAAGACAATACTTTTATTCATTATATTATGTCTAAAAAACAGAATTTTGAAATATCACATTAGAGGTTCATTGGAGAAGCAGAATTTCAGAAAACTTTTGGCTCCAGAATATCAGTAAAAAGAAGATTGTAGTATTTAATGAATAGTAGCACATAAACTATATATAAAGTTAATTTGCATGTTGGATTTTTGGCTAAACATCTTCTTTTGTTTTCACACAAAACTTCAAATCATGTGGTGAGAAAGCACCAACACACAAAACAGGCATCTCAATATTACAACATAGTTTATAAGAGCTCTCCTGTAGTGCTAAGAAAAAGAACAATGTTACGAAATGCCTTGTGCTACGCATTAACTATATGTGCTTATCCAGCAGTTGAAAGAATTCCATAAAAAGAGCCTTACATTGTTCAAATATGTATACTCACATATGGCACAAGAGCCCTGCTCCTATTTTGTTGTACTCTGCGAACTGTATAATACTTTAGTAACTACCATATTAACAACTGGTATTTCAAAATCAAATTTATGTTTTGGGTTTGGGTTGGTTCTTTGCTTTGTTCTGTTTGTTTGTTTGTTTGTTTGTTTGTTTGTTTGTTTGTTTGTTTGTTTTCTCAGACAGCTGTTATATTTTGCAAAATAAAATAAATTAAGTAATTAATTCCTCATGAATCTTTATCTGCTTACATTTGGCATAGCCACTTATTATTTTAACAGGGCATAAGCCCTGTTAAATGTCACACACAGTTTGGAAGAACTGAAAACATATTTGCTATGACAAGGATTGCCTGTGGGCTGTGAAGTACCCTACTTTCTGCTTAAGTTTTGTCACTGTCGCTAATATTTAATACTTGACTGGGAGCTGTCGTAGACAAAGATCGAATGCCTGATCCTGTACATTGACATTATACTGGCTTATTTTTGAAGACGAATATCTTGAATCTTATTTAAAATGAGATGATGTTCTGTGGCAATATATAACAGCCACTCTACTGGACAGGTGTAGGAAAACAAAGACATCTATCACAAAGAGATCTGACTGTTTCAAGATAAAGGAAGGGCAGTGCTGATACACGGATTTATGTTCAGTGGTCCAGAAGCAGCAGCACTTTTCCTCAAGTCAAAGAATTTGACTTACTTCTAAAGTCAAACAGTGACATTGAATCATCCACCTCTCTCTAAGCCTAAAGCACTCCACTGCTACCCAAAAAATCTGCACCATTCAGGAACTGTTTTTCTATTTGTGAAAGAAGATATTACAAAAAAAAAAAAAAAAAAAAAGAGAGAGAGAGAGGAGAAGACATAATTTTTTACAAAACTTAATCTATTTGAAATCATTTTAGTCTACTGAAATTATGAAAATTCAAACTGAGCAGACTGAGACTATTTTGCTGTAGTTTTACAGAGTAAAAAAACCTAGCAAGAGGAGGAGAGGCACTGTCACGATACATCCGAGCATGAATTCAGAATTGATTTTCTTTACGTGCTGGACAAAAGCACAGTGTTACACAAAGCTCTCTTCATGTCCCATAGCTATTTAGGGCCTGTAGGAGGAAATGTTGACAGTGTCTTTCTTAAGCCCTCTTGTAGCTAATACTGTAGCCACTGCCAACTTGGCATTGACAGGATTCTATTGGACTCTGTGTGGGATTTGTAAAGCCTAACAAATCTAGCAAAAATTTGCCTTACTGCAAGTACAGGATTTTCTCTTAGGAATTAAGTATTATGAAAGAGATGTTGCTTTAATGGACTTTTTTTTTTTATCATTTAGATGGCCGAAATAGCTATGGACTTAGGGTGATAAAAATCTATACATCCTTGTACTGGAAAAATCAATTTCGTATCTTTTGGTATCTCTGTGGGGAAAATATAAATCTGAAAAGTTATCAAATTTGGAGAGACTCACAAGCAATGAAGAAGAAGCAACTACCACTTACTGATGCTAAATTATACATTGTTTTACTTAATTCACAGTTAACGTGATACAGTTTATTGAGGTGTAATTTTTTTTCAATTTTCAGCAGTACTACTTAAATGGCCCCTTGAGATGAACTAACTAATTCAGATCATTTTAGATTTTTTAAATATTCAGCTATAGGAGGAATACAATTTACAAATATACCCAATGCAAGCAGGTGTGCTGCACACATGGCTGAGCTCCATAATGGTCAAGTACTACGCATCTTGAATGAGCTCAGTGTTCATGAAGAAAAAGAAACTGGTGAGAAATTACTGCCATTTTTTTGTGCAGAATTTTATTAGGAACAGGAATTTTTATTTTTCTCATAAAAAGGCTGGTATTTCAGGGTTCTCTCAAGTATTATGTAAGACACAGATGAAAAATCTATTTATTCTGTACTTAAAACATTTTGTGAAAGTATAGAACACAGAAATGGCTACACTGAGTCATATCAAAAACTCATGGAGACCATAAAACCAAGTTTCCTTCTAACATTGGACAACAGCAGATGTCTAAATTAAATAAATAAATAAATAAATAAATAAATAAATAAATAAATAAGAAGTCCTCACAGCATGGTTATGTGCCTGCACTCTTCCAGCCTCCAGCTCTGCTCTTCTGCAGAGAAAATTTTGGTTCAGATCTCGTGAGAAATGAATGAAAGTGCAAGGTGAGTTTCTGAAGCCATTCCTATACTCATTGTCAGAAAAAAAATTACGTCTTCCTTTAACTAATGTGAAACTGGAATAGAACACCAAAAGGTGACAAGAACATCATGAAAGGGAAGGAAAACAGTCAGGATAAAATCTGCTTCTTGACTATGAATGCTCAAGCCATGTTACGTTTGTCGCCTTTTGCTGATCTTGAAAAAGACTTGTGGAGAAGCTACTGCATTGTAGGGAGGAGAAAACTAGAGCTGGTGGCTCCCAGGGTGCTGCATGTTTATTCATGTGAACATTTAATGCAATACCATACTCCTGCTGTTGTACCTTAGAATGAACGTAAATCAAGTCACTGAACATTGTGGCATATGGTTAGGCTGTCGATTCCCCCAAGTATTTCAGTCAATGCTAGGTTACAAATCTAATCGTACGCTGTATTTTCAGCTACAAAACTGTTACTTTAAAGTAATGGTCTATTGCCAGTCAGAGCAGAAAGCCATTTTTTGAAATGCTTACGACTTCAGAGAAATGTTTTTTAGTTACACTGTACGCAAAGATTTGACAGATCGTAAGATCCTGAGCTCTTGCTTCTCATAGTAGTACTTTTTTTCTTCATTTTAGTGAAGTTGCTGTTGATATTAAAATTATGGGCATTGAGACCTCAATTTTGTGCAGAAAGTTCAGTTGAAGCTTTTACATACACTTGTGAACACTATTCATGGCAAGGATTTACCTTTATATGCACCTCTATTTTTTCAGCAAATCATTTGTTTAAACACTTAAAATAGCAATAATTTGAGAACAGCAACAACAAAAAAAGTGGAATTAACTCTAACAAAAATCTTCTCCGCCACCATTACTCTATTTATCTTCTGCAAACATCCAGGTGTTAGATGAATGTTTCACATCATTTGAGGGAGTGGGAAGGGGGAAGGAATAAGAGAGCTTATCATCACCCTAAACTTGGCATCTGAATGAAGAGCCTAAGTAGTCTGAATCATCCACTGGAAGCTATTCTCTTTTTCCATTTTCTACACAAAGATCGAAGGTTCAATAAATCACAACTCAGATATCAGGAGCTGGGTGCTGTAAGTATTTAACCCACACAAAAATACTTAGACAATACTGATGATACTGAATGGATCCTGTAAAGTTTATGGCATATAAAAACCTATTAATATTTCTAGGCACTGAATAAGACTTTTCAGTTTACAGAATAGTTGCTTACAGATTATTATAGCCATAAAAAATAAGGAGGAGAGCTTCAGTTCTGCAGCATTCTAAACTGGAATGCACAACTCTGTTTATATAGTGTATCTGTTTTGTTGTTTTTTTTTTTTTCAGTGAAACAGTTATTTCAATGTATCTAGTCAGCTTTCATGTGAAATCTGTTCTTCAAAGAGTATATTCATCACTCTGTCCTTTAAATAAAAATAACTTAAGAATTCCTAAGTTCCAAACAGCTTGTAGATCGTTAGTAATATATCAGAGACTTTTCTGAATAGTATCTACCTAATGTAATTTATTCCTTTAGTATCTGTGAGGGCAGGATCAGATTTAATTGTAAATGTAGAAAAGATACAAATCTTATCAAATTGCTGGTTTCATTTTGTAAGTTAAATAATAAGAATAATAAAATTGAACAAAACAATCTTGAAATCACTGAGCTTTGGCTTCCTAAAGCCACAAAAAATAGAGAACATGTAACAGAAATTGACACAGGCAGCGCTGAGTATCTGACATCTATGTCATACATGTTTTCCTGGGTTTTATTTTAGATTGGTAAAGTGAGGAAAACAAGGATATTCACTTACAGATGTACTTCCCAACTTAGACTAAAACATGTAAACTAATGAACATAGTACATACTGACTAATGAACAAATGAAAAAAAATAAAATTAAATTAACATTCTGAGAGCAATTTCTGAAAACAAGTTATAAAACTGATCACTTGTCTCCTGAAAATTGCACTGAATTTTCTGGAACAGAAGTTATTTCCTAAGGCCTACAGAACATTCCCATGATGCACCTTCCTGAAAAGTGCACCCAGTCAGGGTGCAATTACTTTTGTGTGCACATCATGTTTCATGCACATCATTACAATTGAAAGAAAAATTAGAGGCACCATTGCCAAACAAACACACTATCAAAGCCAAAAAAAAAAAAAAAAAAAAAGATACAGCTGTAATAACCACAAGATGGTTTCAAACCAAACATTACCTTCTCTGAATTCTAACTCACATCAAAGTCTGAAGTTGCTTACACTTCTCATTTCTACAGATGTTAGCATGCAGACTTTTACACAATTTCAACACTATCTCATACAATGAAATGTGTGTGAGCTTGTTTGGGCACAGGGAGAAAAACAAAACTTGTTTGCTATTAGACTAACACTCCCCTGAGCAAACAGTCATGAGCTGCCGCTGGTAGTGGTAAGATCCTGATCCTTTCCAATGACCAAGAGACTCTTAGTAACACAGAGTTGAATGGTGCTGAGAGAAACAGAGAATTGAGATCAACAATTTCTATCTGACTGTGAAAAATCAAGGTTATTCACAAGTCAGCACATCATTTAGGATATCTGTTTCAGAGAAAATGGAGAAGTGACAGTAGTCATTTTCTTTTTGCCATAAAACTGAACATTCCCATGAAAACTGATCACACTAAAACCAGAGACTGGGACCTACACAGGCTCCAGTAAACCAGAAGCTGTGGAATAATCTTTTTAGGGTTCCCAGACACAGAGTCAAACCTCTAGAATTTTAATATCTGACATATTACTTGTACACGTGACTGATGCACAATCACAGCAAACTTCCATGCTTCATGCCATATAAGTTGTTGGTTTTTTTTTTTGTTTTTTTTTTCCCTGTGAGAACCAATGACACTGAAGCCAACATACTGAAAGTCTTAAACATATGTCCAGTGATCACAGTTCTTGGGATGCCTTGGCATGCTTAATCCCTTGGCACTTCAGACTGCAGAGTACTTCAGACTACAGAGACTTCAGAGTACAGATGATTTCCTGCTCAATCCTTTCTCTATTTACTTCAAATGCAGGAAAAAGTACACTAACCATTTTCATAACCAGTTTTCCCTCCCAGCTTAAGGATTTGCCATACAGTATCTTAGAACTGTGACATTAGGCATCTCCATACCCCCAGGTGAAAATACTAATTCAGCTAAAAAAAACCAAAACAAAACAACTAATTCAACTCAAATGAAATCTAATAAATAGACATATTATTATTATAAAGGTAGTGCACATACATCTGTAAAGAGTCAGTAGTAACATTTTCCTTCACAGTTAGATGTTACTGTTCTTTGTATAATATGAATAAACACTTTCTTCTGGGAATATAAGTGTACTATTAATACATACGCATACACACACACGAATTTTGGTTTCCATTTATTCAACCAGCATTCCTGTCAGGAGACATATTTATGACTCACTGTTAATGTTAGAAAAATACTAAATATAACTACATTTGATAGTCAGATTATAACTAAGGGGAAATTAACATATCTTAACATCACAAAAAAATATAACAAGCTATGAAACCAAAATTGTATTTCTATACAGAGATGAATCAATGTTTTTTAACTATTATCTATATTCTATGCAACACGATATTCTAACACTACATTAGACTATTTTTTTAAAGAGACAAAAGACATGATATTTTATCGTGATCATGCATAGATTTGAAAGATTTTACACTTATCATTGTAACAACCTTATCTGATTTTCTGTTGTAATTTTTTACTTGCAATGTAACACCATTCAGAAAGCTTTTGAGGAACAGTTTCTTTACAGTACCTGGCTATTTGGAATATTTCTTTAGAAAGATGTAACTTCCATAATGCCCACTCCTGCCTTTAAACTCAGTGTACCTTATGTACAGCAACTGACATGAATTTTAGTAATGCCGTTCCATTCAAGTCAACAGAATTACTGGGAGTGACATGAATTGAAAATGGACAGAATCACAAATAAAATCCCACAGAAAAAGATTTTTCATTTTCCAGTGAAAGTTATGCCACATTCTACCCCCAGGCAGCTGTTAATACAGAAGTTAGCAAAAAATTAAAATCCAGTGATTTGTGGCACATTTTAAGAATTTATATAGATAATTAAACAAACAAATAAGCAAACAAAATACAGGTCATTTGTATTTAAGGAGTATAATATACAAATCCCACATGATCTCCCTCTTTGTTACAAATAGTACTTTGCTCTCACATCTAATAAAAACAATGCTGCTTTGAAGATGTTAAATGAAGATATTCAGTACTTCAGTTTTTATTTGTGTAGAAAGAATTAAGAGCTTCATGCTCTATTTCTGGCCATTTGCAGATGCATAAAGCAGTCACTTTAGAAAATGAACTCTGTCAAATTTATAGCTAGTGTGTTCTCATTTAGTTTAATCTCTGCTGGGTCAGCAAACATGCTGCATTTTACAGTGTCTACCAGTAAATGCATCCTAACAAATTTTGTAGTGACTAAGGAATAAAAGGAAAATCCTCCCTTTAAGTGTTACTACATTTTATACTAACATAACGGTGTAGTATTTCCTAAAAACAAACAAACAAACAAAAAAAAAACATAAGAAATAAAGAAAATTACACAGCATCTTGTCATTTAGTAGCTCAGCACCTGGATACAGAATTGTTTATTTCGTAGCAGACTGGTGACAATTTTCACCTTTCTTATACTAAGAAGGACATATTTTGAAAAAGTCATTAAAAAAGCAGGTAGTATACTGTCAGTTATCTCTCATTCTCAGATAAAATAAACTGCAATTTAACATCACCTTTAATATTTGGAAACTCCCTTAATCGTCCTACATTGCAACTTCATGTGTTGATTTGACTACCTGTATTCTAGATGGTACTGGCTACTTTGGAAAAGTTCTTTCAGTCTGAGAATATCAGTGTTTACATAATAAATGGTTTTAAATGGTAGGTACTGAACACCTTTGAAAAACTTTTTATTTTAGATAATTATGCATATTGGAACACTCGCCAGAATGCATGTCTAATAAAATTGTAGGCAGCAATGACATTTCAAAATAATGTCACTGTTGGATCAAAAGCAGATATTAATACAAATGTCCTTAGATCACTGTTGCATGGAGATAAAAAGCTCAGCAAATGTTAATACGCAATTGGCTTCAACTTCAAAGTTTTCTGACTGTGTGTTTCAGGCTGTGCAACTAAGAACTCCTATGCCTCCAAATCCCGTTTTCATACAAAAAGTTGCTATGAGCATCCTGGACTAAAGCACTGACTAAAATTATGTTTTCTTCTTTAAGACCCAACCACCCTGAACAGTGTTGGAGTCCTCTTTCGTGAATAAAACTAAGATCTGACTGTGACAGCAGATCTGACAAGATACAAATTTCTTATCACTAATGAAAATGTAGTCTGGACAAAACTTTGGCCCTCAGCACATGAACAGTTTACTTATTTCAATGTTAATACACTTACAGTTCTGATGATTCACTTGCATGAATCAGAAAATACATTTCAATGTTATTGTTTTCCTTGTAATACAAAAATCTAAAGATTATATTCTTGATTACACATGTGGGTAGAAGAAAATGTTAAGTTATTTATCTGAATAGATCACAGCTATTAAAAACAAACAAAAAAATTTAAATTAAATTTAAATTTAAATTAAATTAAATTTAAAAGAAGCAACAACAAGGTCAGAGCAAAACTCACCTTTCTGTAGTACAGAATTTTATCTTTTTATCAAAAAGTGTCTTCAAAAGTGCTTTCCCATTATTTTCCACACAAACATTCAAAGTTTTAAAATTCTGATTATTTTTTCACATCAGTTTTTCATTCCATTAAATTCAATGCACTCTGCTTCTGTTAAGCAAGTTGAATTACTAAAAAAGGTGAATAGAGCATGAAAAATTTTCCTCTAATTTTTTGTGGCCATTCACAGTAAACACACCGCGAAGCCTTCCGCTAATTAATTTTCTTCTCCTCCTATCTTAATATTTTTTAATTTGAAAGAATCACACAATTCTTGATTAAAAATACAGCATTTAACAGATATTCTGCCATTAGATCTTTGATCTAGCATAATTACAATTATTTAAGCCAAGGAAAAAATAATGACATATTACATTCTACTATTCATATTATAAGAAGTATTATCTAACTTGATTTTCAACTGAATCCAATAAATTTAGTGGCAAATATATGCAGTTAAAAAACAGCATTATACAGTGGAGCATGATGACTCCTTTGGAAAGGGATACACCTCAATTTCAGAGTTTTTGTCCCTATATCTCTCCTTTGCAGCATTAAAAATACTAATAAAAAGTACAAAAACAGTCAGAAAAACAAACGAAACAGAGCTTTTTGTGATATTGGGAGACTATCAATCACATTGGAAAATTAAAATCCTTACAAAATGCATATCTTACAATTCCTCTATGAAGAAGAACCAGAGATGATGAGGTGCTCATGGCAGCAACACAGAATCTGTATTTGTGCAAGAATCAAGACTACTGCTTTTTGTTCTTAGTTATGATTTCAGTCTAGTGTTGAATAAGTCACTTAATCACTTTACTTAAAATAGGTGAAATAATAAAAGCTTTTTGGTTGTCAGAATTTAAGGTTCTGAGACAGCTGAGTTCTTCAGCTTGCATTTCCCAAATTACCACAGTAGAGACAGAAACCAAGCCAACTTAGAAATCATGTGTAAGATTAAAAAAAATATATTAAAAACTTATTGTATTAACTAGCATCAGTTATGAATTCTATGACATGTCTACCGGATTGATTGAATCTAAGGCATATTATAGAAGCAATTCCATAGTAGGTGATATTGAGTAAAGTTTTTAGTGTCCTAAGATTTGCAAGACATTTGCATACATAAAAATGTGAGAAACCTGCACTGTTCTGGAAAGTACGCTGGAATCATCATGGGGAATACTCAGGAAGATGCCCTCAAGGCATCTACTCGGACACCAGACACTCTCTGAGTCTACAGCATCTCCTGCTTTTACACTAATATTTATTATGCTACTTTAAAAAGCTTCACTTAACACATCTTATGTGCTAGTTTAGCAAGTATTCACAGCAACTGTTTCTGGATTACCAAACACGCAGGTCAAACTCTCTTAGAAAAAGAAAATCTATTATGAATTTTATTTCTTCTTCTTGGACAATTTTCATGGTCATCAGTGCCCATGCTGCACAGTGAAAGTGAATGCAACAAGTATTTACCATTGGGAATAAAAATCCTTTTTTGTTCAAGGCAGATCAAACAAGCAAGCAAGCAAAAAACAATTTTTTTTTTAAATCACAATGCTAAAGACCAACAAGCGTTTGTGTTAGAGTCAGGGTAATCACTAAGAGTAGAAATAAAAAATGAACATGACCTGGAGCATTGAAGTTACTACATTCGCTACTTATGCCAAGACTTTGGTGTTTGGAATTTTTCCCATTGATTGTATTGGACTGAGAGAGGTTTTGAAAGAAGGAAAATAAATAAATACAATGAGGCCTTTAAAAGAGCATCAATAAATACAATTAATATTAGAAATATGACATATATAAAATATCATGCATTTAAATATAAAATACATATACATATAAAGTATCACTTAAGTGTGTGATGGAAAGCTTGGATCTAACTTAAAAGATTAGATGATTCTTATAACCTGATTGTAATTTTCACCCTTGGAATCCAAATTTCTGAGAAGTGAGTTGTTCAGGATTTTCAACAGTGATCTCAATATCAATATTTTATTCCAATTCTACCTGTTTATGACAGCTTTTATTTGGAGGAAATTATTCAGTATCCTTGAGCCAGCTTTATTAATTGCATCTGTAACTATTCTAGTGAAAGTTCTCATTAACTCTCATTTTTCTTTAATTTCTTTAACAAGTCATTACTTAAACTAAATTTAGCATTTCATTTAGAATTTTACTTCTAAAATCCTACAAAAGCCAGATCTTTTCATTATGACAGCAGTACTCAAAAGTCTTTTCCTCTGGAACATCTTGTTTTCTTACCTGCAGGCCTGCAGATAGCCATATGAGGTGGAATGGTTAGAGAACAGGGAGTGGTGGGTGGAATTTAAGGCATTAGCCAAAACCTTCTACAGTTCTGCTCTGTGCATTTTTCCCTAGGGGCTGGTGTAAAAGAAACAAACAACTAGAAACAGAAGGGGTGATTTATGAATCCAGGATGTTATGGTTCTTAATGGCCATAACAAGATATTAAGCAGTTCAGGCATCGTTGCAGGGGTCACAAATGATTTACTTGTATCATTGCTCACTTTGGAAGATGTTCTCACAACAGAAGTTTATAGAGATTGAATGCTTTAGAATATGTTGCATGAATACAGTTTACACAAGTGTATCAATGTTAAGATTTTGGGGTATCCAACTATCGGTTTAAGGTAAATGGATATTTGATCTAGCAATATCAGAGAGTGAATTTTACATTTAATAATAATAATACAGTTCCTGGAAAGTTACTTTGTTCTCAAGCAAATATCACGGTAATATGGAGCTAGAATATAAGTAGAAATACTGGGAGAATAAAGTCTTTGTGTTACCAAAGAATCAAAGATGAACAACTGAATCTTTGAACACTTCATTTTCTTCTAGATAAAAGGAAAGGACATTCTCTTAGAACTACAAAATTAAAAATAGGTTGGGAAGAGCCAATTTAAAAATTAAGTATAAATTGATTGATGGGAACTTCACTAATCTTAATCTAAATCTTAAATATTTAAGTAAAAAATGGTTTTACACTTTGATAAAAGAAATGAACCAGAAGAATGAATGCACGTTTGTTCTTTAACATAAAAACTTTTTAAAAAGTAATTAAATACTTCATATGATGGACGTGGAATCTGACTTCTGGAAGGAAAAAGATAGTAGTGTGAGTACTACTACTTTTGGTTCTTAGTTGAACTGCACAATATAGTCTCAATTGCACAGTACAATGAAATAAATAAATAAATAAATCTAACAACTATTCTGTAAAGGTGATGCTGAGACACAGGAAGTGTAATTTCTTAAAACAGAATGGCAGGAACAATAGCAGGATCTCAAACTTGCAGCAACTACCAAACATGGCAGCTTTTTCCCACTACCTATTCATTTTAGCACTGCATATGAGAACAATAAGCTAAAATAAAAATAAATAAATAAATAAATAAATAAATGAATAATAATAAATGAATAAGTAAAATGGGGTGTTACTTGATCAAAGACATCCTGTTATTATTATATATATGTATGATGAACATATATGTATTACCATTAGCTATAACAGCACTTTTTAAAAAGATATTTTTTTTCAGTATGGAAATATTACTGGAACTTTTCTTTTTTTGCCAGAATAAAACACACTGCAGATGGAACACTGTAAATGCATTTAACACTTTATTATAAAGAAGGATGCCCTTGTCTGAAAAATTTACAATATCTGTTACAGAAAAAAAAAATAACAAATAACAGGTAACTAATTATACCCTTCCTAAAGACTAAGTAATCTTTATTGCAAAGTGAAAAGTTGTGCTGATCATCATTTGCTGGAAATTTTATTTAAAACATAGAAATATAATTATTTCTGATCGATAGACACAAAACAAAACTGGTTTCAGCCAAGATAGTATCAATAGCAGATTGTCCAGCAGACACCACAAAGACGACTGAGGGACTGGAGCATCTCCCATATGAGGAAACACTGAGTAACCTGGGTCTATTCAGCCTGAGGAGAAGAAGACTGAGAGGGGATCTTATTAATGTTTATAAATATCTAACTGGGAGGCAAAAGTATGAGGCCAAACTCTTCTCAGTGGTGCATAGCAAAAGGACAAGGAGTAATGGCCTAAAACTTGAACACAGAAAGATCCATATGAATATGTGAAAGAGCTTCTTCACAGAATTGGTGATGGAGCTCTGAAACAGGTTGCCAAGAGAGGTTGCGGTGTCTCCTACTATGGAGATATTCAAGACATCTAAAAGCCTACCTGAATGACCTTTTGTATGTTCCCCCTGCTTTAACAAGGGGGTTAGACTTGGTGATCTCTTGAGGTCCCTCATAACCCTTGCAATTCTGTGATTCTGTGAAATCTGTATCACTCCTCTGCATGACAGTAAAGGTGGGTCATCTTAATGAAAGGAACTCAAGTTTCAGAATTACAAATTACAAAAACTTTGTTACCTAGTGCTAAGAAGGGAGACATAGTAGCTGATTCCTAGCTTCTTGGAGTAGTTTAAAATTAAATGACTGTAAATCTGTATAAATATATCAAAATAAATGTTCTTGGGACCAAATAGCAGAACTGATAATGCTCCTAATCACCTCAATGATCTAATCATACTACTGCAAAAATGACTGTCTTTCATATTCTTTCTTAGTCTAATGAATCTTTCCTTCTGTCTAGGTAAGGACAGCAACTCAGAGGAGTGGCCTTCTGGTGTAGGTATAGGATGAAATCCCTCCAGAATAAATTAGACATACAAGTTGAGTCAAATGGAAGAAATCTCAAGATACTTAAAAGAGTTATTTTGATGCTGGAAAAAAATGTAACTACAGAAAAACCTGTCATGTTAGTCTTATTGGAAAGTTTTAGTAAACACATAGATTTTAGGCAGTTTTTGGTTGGCAGATGATGACACTTGTAGGATCCTACTACAGCATACTTAACCATTTCTTTGCAATGTGTGGTACAGTTCTCTAAAACACGTACCCCTGAATTCTGTTCTAATGATAGTAAACGTAATATTACTATCATTGAAGAATGTAGAATCCTTAATGGCTGCAACCCTAATTATTCTTGTACCAAATGGCATTACATTCTGTCTTAAGGAAACAGCAGCATTCCAGCACTTCTGTTGCTTCAGTTAGCAGTCACTGGGATGTCTCAGCCAGGTGGAAAAGTAGGCCATCCATTCTATTACTTGGCCATCCATTCTATCACTTTTGTCTGGAGGAGAGAGGGACAGCAAACCCAACAGCTGAGGGTTGTGCCTAATATTTATCACTTACTTACATAGTTGTAAGCTGGGACATGGCCCTTCTCACTGAACAGTCTGGACTTCAAGATAGTACGCTAAAGGATGATGATGTTCCTTCTAAAGACACTGATTCGTTCACTCATTTTCAATAAGTAAGTAAGTAAGTAAGTAAGTAAGTAAGTCTCTGTGATTATTCATGAGTTCCAATACATTATAGACAGAAATACTCAAAATACTGAAAAATCTAGGTTATTTCAGTTATTTATTTATTTAGAGCATTTAAAGACTGAGGCATTCCTATGCACATAAGAATAAAAGCACAAATTCATGAGAAGACTGTGATTTTCTTTTTGAGTCTTAGTGCTGTTTTAACCTATTCAGGTGCTCTGAAGTTAATTCCCAAGTTTACAGTATGCTGTTAAAAGTGCATGGATACTGCAAGATTTCACTACCACACTGTAAACCTTTACAGTACAGAACACTCCATGTTTCATACACAACATAAATGATA
Source organism: Oreortyx pictus (assembly GCA_036925125.1). NCBI lineage: Eukaryota > Metazoa > Chordata > Aves > Galliformes > Odontophoridae > Oreortyx > Oreortyx pictus. Next base: position 74,603,763 of record JAUPFR010000001.1, on the reverse strand, counting down.
CATCATGGCCATTAACCTTCCCCTTAGTTGCTGATAAAGTAAAATAGGCCCATTCTTTACAGTAACAGTAATGTACCTGTTCAGATAAATATTGCTCTTGCTGCAATAAAGAGCAGTATTTTACAGCTGCATACCATCTTCACAAACTATAAAGTGGTAATTAAAACTGAGTACGAACAGAATGCTAAGTGAAGCTTTGAAGGCAAAGGCGATGAAACTGTTTTTCCAAAAACGTCCCTCAGCAAAAACAGAAGCTTAACATATAAATAAATGAATGTTTGTTCAGGTGATTTCTGAATCCACAGTACAGTTATGAATTCCTGGTAACACCTTAATGAAGGTTGTTAATTTGATGTAGTTGAATATCTAACATGTACATATCTTATACATGCTTTAGTGTATGTAAGTTAGCTAAATCAGGAGGCTATAACTGAAAGACTTGTATAACTTAAAAAGTAACTAGCTATTCTGTAAAAATATAAACATAATCAAATTTAACAATATTAAGGATTTAATAAAATGTAGTATGATATGATAATTGCTTATAATTTAAAGATTCAGGAGCTACAGACAAAAGTGAGCCCAAGTAGAAACTCATGAGCCATATTAACTGAGGAGACATGTATGATTTGCACTGTGTAATAGCATTAACACTCCTAAAAATTATCAATCCATGGATCAAATAGTCACATAAAGTATCTGCTGAATAAGACATGAAAACAGCAACACTACTTGTCTCCTTGCATATTTTCCTCATGACTAAAACTGAAAGACTTACGACTTAAAAGTTGAAAGAGACTCTGGAAGAAAAAATAATAACTTCAGAAATAAATTAGCATAAGGACACATGCCAGCATAACAGTTTTTGCAACTGCTGGGAAATAAACATTCAAATACTGTTTCCAGATAATTTTCTATTTGTAAATGTCACAGTCAGTATTATTTAAATCTCATATACCAAAATCTACTTCAATCAGCCAGAAGATTTTTCAAAACATAAATTATGTGATCAACAAAATAAGAAGACAGATTTCTTTTTTTTTTTAATCTTTGTGTCTCATCTCTCTTGCTGCCCAACACACAAGGCCACAGACCACACAGAATCTCATAGCACTGTATTTTACCTAAGTTCATGAATCTAGTGAAATTCATAGGATTAGAGTGACAGTTTGACTGATTTGGAAAATAACTGGGGTAACTACAGGAATAAACTATTTCTCAGGCATTTCTCTGATTGTACTAACATGAGATGCTAGCATTAAATAGAAGGCACAGAAACATAAGAATGAATGTTGTCAGTTTGCCATATTCATTGTTTCCAAGGTTATAATATAAATAAAGTTTATATACATGCTCATATGTTTCAGTATAGTCACTAATTTTTAAGTCAAAATGAAGCAAACATGAAATAATTTTCTTTCCTCTTCTCTTCTCAAAAAATTTAACTCATAATTCTAAAGGAAAAATAACACAAAGTGAAATGAGCTATACACAGATCAGTGTACAGGGGAAATTGCCTCAAGTTGTGCCAGGGGAGGTTTAGGTTAGATACCAGGAAAAACTTTACAGAAAGGGCTGTTAAGCACTGGAATAGGCTCCCCAGGGTGGTGGTTGAGTCACCATCTCTGGATGTGTTTGAAAACTGTCTGGATGTGGTGCTCAGGGACATGATTTACCTCTGGGTTCTTAGAATTAGGGTAGTATGGTTTGGTTGTGGTTGGACTTGATGATCTTGAATCATTGATCTTGATCATCATATATTAATTCCACAATAAGCTTTTCAGAAATAAACACAATAAAAATAGTTACAAGAATCTGAAAATTTTCAAAATTAACATAGTCAATTTTTAATATGTAACAACATAGACACAGTTAATTCATTTCATTCTCAAACCATAAAGTGAAATGTATGTTTAAAGTCTGACTGTTTCTTAATCTTCACTTTCTAGAGGAAAACACTTGCAACTAAGCAATACCTTTACCACTAATTATTAATTTTACATGTTATCAAAAGGCAATTTAGGAAAAATTGTTGGAAAGAATCTAAGGTTATAAAATTAAAGACTGCATTTTAGTGAATGATACATGATAGTTTAAAATCTGAATTCGATGTCCTGTCACTATTATTAATAGACTAATTTCACAACACTGTTAGACAGTACTCATAATCTTTTACCTGATGGGATGCTTACTCATTTTCCTTTTTAGGAAGATCCTTTTCTACACTTCAAAACTAAACAAACAAAACCCAAATCCATAAGCTGAGTCATCCTGTTTTCTACTTTTTACCAGTACATAGAAATTTCCTAACATTTTAAACTGTTTTTGGAAGCAACACAACAGTAACCCTGAATAGAGTAGAGAGAAATGGACAACGAACCTAGTGAAAGATCTGTATTCTGCAAATCTGTTCAAGAAAAACAAAGGTATTAATTAAATAAAGTCCACATTAGATTTGCAGAAAATGGAATTATAGAGTACAAGATGACCTAGCCAACATCTTTTCATTATTGTACTAAACCACCTTTTAATTCTCATCACTCAAGGAATATTTAATTTAAATCAGAAATTTTAACCTTCCTATGAAAAGCTACTGTTTCTACTACATCATATACTTTATTGTATTTATATATAGGGAGATAGATTTTTATTTATCTTGCAAAATATCTATGATTCTGATTACATCACTGTAGAGATAATGAAGTTTAGCAAACACTAAATATCAAAGCAAACAACAGGTCACAGTTACAAAAAAATCTTTATCGAAAGTAATTTTTCTATTTTTGCAATTATCTTCTTTTTTTTTTTTTTCTAAAGCATTCTGAGGTTTATTTATTACGACAAAATTGTGATTCTAGAAAGGCTGATCAATTATGTATTTCAGTTTTTGCTGTTTTCACCACTTTTGCTCCAGGTACTTGTTGAAAAATGGGTTGTTATGTTCATTATCAGATATAAAAATCTGTTCCATGACTATCAGTTTAGTTTGCTCCACAAAATAAGGAATGGCACAGCTGTTACATGACTTTCCATCTTAAAGACAAATCTGTGGGAATACAAGAAAGTATATTCAGAGCAGAAGCTGTAGAGCAAGATAAATAGCATGAGAAAGGAAGGCTGAGAACCAAGAACACTCCAGAAGAAAATGAAAACAAGTTCAATCTGTGTGACTGCAGACCCTAATTGGAGGAAGAGGCTTGGAATGACTCATGACCCTGACTGGATAAGCACCTGTATGCATGGGTAAGGAGTGTCTGGGGAGTATTTTGTTGACACGGAAAGGCAGGTGGGAAAGAGAGGAAATTTGTGAATGCATGTAAGGGATGTTTGAACCTGTAATTAATGATCTAGATCATCCATATCTGAACCCATGCCTCAGACACTGTACAAAACAAAAAACAAAATCTTTCGCTCACACTGATTGGTGGCTGTAGTGCTAAGAAAGTAAACAGAAAACTAAAACGTCTGTAGGACATAGAACATTACAAAACCAATGGGACACGGATCATTAAGTACATGACATGGGAGTTTGCTCCAAATGATTTCTGGTACAAAGGCCTGTATTCAATGTGATCTCAACAAATCAGTCTTCAATGAGAAGTTCTACTTCTGAAGAAATACTATGATCTAAATAACATTTTTCTTGTGGGATAACAAATACTGAAGACATTTAGGATATGTAGGGCTTTTTTAAAAAAAGAAATCAAATACTTTCAAAGACATAAAATTGTAATACAGAAATCAAAAGTAACAGTAGGGAAGGCTCAATTTCATGTCTGGTGGCAAAGAACTGTAATTTACATAATTCTAGGAGAAATCTAGAACTAGTACTATACAGTCAAGGAAAGTAGATGAAAGGACCTGAAGGATTAATTAGTTGAGCTGATGCATTATCCAATAAGATTCTTAGGACATTCTCACTGCAAAGCAAAAGTCATGATTTGCAATTGGTAAACCCTGAGTAATAAATGAATAACACAGTACAAACAATATTGCTTTGAATTCTTTGACTGATTTAAATTTGCTGGAAACACAAAATCATAGGTTAAGAATAACACATACAGAGATTGAAAATTAAAAAATTGAATTTTATTACCACAGAAAAGAGAAAATACTTAGAGAAGCAACTTCCTAAATGATTTGTGAATAATAGGAACATTTGCATTATATTTATTGTCATTGTGTGCCTTTATCACTTTTATTGTTGTGTTGCAGTATAGCCCTTTGAAGGTCTGCCAAACCACTGCGGCTTGCTCAAATGCAGGGCTGAATTTTAATTAAGCTTAGCAAAATACTCATTGAATTTACAGGGCCAGATTAGGCCAGTCAACCTGATAGACATTCAGAGGGCATCTTGCTTACTTGTGTTAATAACTGACAGAAACAATTAATAGATTTTTTGTGAAATAGTTAAAATGTGAAAAAGAGGCTGTCATCACCTCTTTTCACTGAGAATCTCAGCTTTTCTGTTACTTAACAGGGCTGCAAAAGATTTTCCTGAAGAGAATTTATTAGTTACTGAAGAGTAATTAACAGTATTAATACCTGTGAAATGTATCTCTTAAAGAAAATAAATTTTGTTTTACCAAAGTGTTCACTATCAAACCATATCATAATCCAGTGAAAAGGAATTCCTGTGGTCTCCACATAATAATGTTAAATATGCATGCAAGTGGAAGACTTCTTCTTACAGAGTTATTTATATTTTTTCATGGATATTATCTACTGTCTAATTCTGCATCTTCAGTCTTTCCTAATAAACATGATCACAGATTGCTGCAACAAATATTCCTCTTCACTTCTTTTCTCTGTGACAGTGAGATTTAAAGAAGTTTAGAAGACAGAGGGTTTTTGACATAGTTGCAATGTCCTTAGGATACTGCTTAAGAATTTTTGTTTTGTTGTTTATCCTACCTACTCCTGCAGTAAAGGAAAAAAAAAAAAAGAGAGAGAGAAAAAAAAAGGCTTTTTGTATTGAAAACACAGAAAATAGAAGAAGATATCTACCAATCAACCTGTTATCCCCAAAACACTGTAAGAAATTAATAATCGTAGATAAAAATGTTTAAGAATATGTTTAAGTTTTATAGGTGACAGTAAGATATGTTAAAACCTAATTCAGGTTAGTAAGTTACTCAAGAATCCTAGCTTTTTGGATGACAGACAAGACAATATTAATTTAACTCACTACTGTCATGAAGCAATAGGAAAAGTGGATGAAATTGGGAGACAGAATTTGCATTTGCTTCCAGGAGTCTGGAGTCAAAGTATAAACTAGAATTTTAACTAATTTTAAAAGATAATAATAACACAAAAGATTCATTATTTGGTGACTGAACTTCAATGACCAAATATTTCAGAGAAAACAGGAGTGTCTTCCAGCAGAAGCAACAGTAGTAAAGAAATTACAAAATTCAACACTTAAAAGACTTGAGTGATGGCAGACCTAAAACTTTTCTTTCCCTAATTGAAAAGTTGAGAAAAACAGAAGTGGGAAAAATGTACAGTTAAAAGAAGGACATGAAATTCATGTTTGAAAGTCCTTCAGTTTGTCAGTGCGAACGGAATTGAACTGGGTTAAGACTGAGTAGCGTTTTTCAGTCTTTTGCTGTGCAAATTCAATGCAAAGGGTACAAAAAATACCAAAGTACTTGGAAGAAAGCTTCTATGTAGGGATTTTGCCTAGGAACAAAAAACACAGGAATAAGTTGTTTTTTTTTAATATACTGTTTAGCACATGGCATTCCCCACTCTTTTGCAGTTATACTTAAGTATTATTAAACAAGCTAAGAAGACACAAATCTATGCTGTCTTTACAATTATATTACTAATTAGAATGCTCATGTTTCTAAACAAAGGTGCTTTGAATAAGCACTTCAGAACTGGACAGAAGCAAAAAATAAAAATAAAACAGGTTGAAAACAAAACAGAGAATTGATATGTCAAAGGATGATGTAAATTATACAGAATTTTTTTATAACATTAGCTGATGGAAAATTTTGCTTGGTGTATTACAATTTAAACTTAATTTTTCTGCAGTTCAGTGACCACGTAAAAGAGGAAAAGAACACTTAGAAGTACTGTGGCCATCATGTTCACTGCTGCTATTCATGGCATCTTCACTTTCTCACACTTACAAAGGTTAACATTATCCCCAGGGTGGTGACTTAATTGGGTGAAATGTTTACTGTTCAAAAGACTGATGAAGTGTAGAAAAATATAATTATATTCCAAACTTCTCCTTTACTGTGTTGTTTACAGGAATCTCCATTTGAGAGCTGTATCAATGATACGCAAATGTGTTCCCATGTTCCTGCTTCACTAAAATCAATCTAAACTAAAGTAAAACCCACCGTTGTTGTTTTATTATTATTATTATTATTTTTATTAAGATACATAAGGTTCATGAAGCTTAATACAGCTCATTATTTCAATATTTCATCTCATGTCTCCTTGCCACGGATGTATTATGCTCTTCCCTATTTAAAAAATCTACACAATTAAGATAAATATTACTTTATGTTTTACAATAGGCAGACCAAGGTAACACAGTAAGGAAAGTAGAAGTTACATTTACTCCCCCGTGAGACTTCATATAAACAGCAATTGTTTAATCTTTTGAATTATTATTATTTTCAAAAACAGACTGAAAATTGCTAGCTTCTTTGGACTGACTACAGGAATGAGGGAATTGTCCAACATGTTTCGGAATCATTAATTAGTTTATTTATTTTTATAAAGGTACAGAAAGTTACAGATATCACTGCATTACATTTTGTTTCTGCACAATTACAAATAAGTATTTTTTCAAGAGATGTTGTGAAAAGATTAAGTACATTTTCTTGTAATATCAGAATAACAACTTCTTTTTCTAAAGCATTATCGTTTATTACAATTTTTGTGAAGGTTAGCAGCTAAAAGGATATTTTCTCACAATAGGTCCCTGCCTATCATTCCCATTATAATTTTGGCAGGCTTCCAAAACAGTTACCCTCCATCTGCTACCGTTCAATAGAAATGGTACCTTGAGGCCCGATTGACCTAAAACCCCTTGAACTCTCAAGCAATTTAACAATTTTTCCTCAGTCAATTAAGTGGACAATAAATGCTGTATGAAAATAGCTCTGGTTTTACAATTTATAATACATCCAAGCATAATTCCCTAGTCCTGCTGGTTCCAGCATTTTCCTACTTATACAACTTGCAAGTCATTCTTTTCATATTCTCCCTTGTGGCAACAATAGCAGAAAACCTCAGCAAGGGAAGGTGCTGAAGTTTTCCAAGAACCCTGAAAAATGAACTGAAGTGTTCTGAAGCCTGGAGCTTACAAGATTCAGGGCTCTGTAATGAGAGAATGTGGATGTGCTGAGATGGACAAACTCAGCTGGAGGTTTAGGGCCCCCAGGACTCCTACTTCACAGCCAGAGGCTTTCTCTGCTTCCTAATGTTGAACAGAGCATCATCAAAAATAACTTTTAATTCAGAAATAAATAAATAAGTATAAATTGTAACTGATGCATAACCAGAGATTTAAGATGTGACACTACAGAACATGTGCTGTTTTTGTTCTAATAGTAAAATGCATAAGGATTCTGCATATATGAGAGATATTTTCTGTACACAACTTATGTGTGTCACTGAATAAAACACCTTCTTCTTATTTCCACTGAAACAACAACAAATACAAAGAACACGATAACACTGCTTGATTGAGCAAACTTCAGCTAAAAAAAACCGTTTTTCAACATAGTCACCACCATTAGCTATGCGTTTTCACCTGCAATGAACAAGTGCTTGCATGCCCCGCTTGTGAAATTCTGCACCGGAGGAGATGCACTTGGTGCTACTCCAGCATTGTCACTGCTGTTTCCAGTGCACTGAAGCTGAGAGACCTGGATCTGTTCAGCCTTGAGTAAAGAACACTCAGACGGGATCTGATCCACCTCTATCTAAGGAGCAGGAGGCAAAGGGATGAGGCTGAACTCGTCTCAGCAGTGTGCAGTAAAAGGACAAGGGGAAATGGCCACAAACTGAAGCATAGGAAGTTCCACACAAATGTGCACGGGAACTTCTTCACAGTGCAGTGACAAAGCACTGGCACAGGCTGCACAGAGAGGTGGTGGAGTCTCCTTCTCTGGAGACGTCCCAGACCTGCCTGGACGCCTACCTGTGCAACCTGGGCTAGGGAGCTGCTCGGGCAGGGGGGCTGGACTCAATGATCTCTAGAGGTCCCTTCCAACCCCAACAATTCTGTGATTCTGTGATAATCAGCTCCATATACAGTTCCCTGGTTTAAATTCACCAATTTGCACAGATGAGCTGATCGAGACGCTCCTAATATGTGGCAGCTGTGCACAGCCTTTCAGAATGTAACGTCATGTACTATCACCACCACTGGAATGTACCACCCAGCACCTCACTGTGCTTGCATCCACTGTCGGATCTCCATCAACATCCAGCAAGCATCAATGAATGTCAATGGATGCAATTTCTTCTTCATAGAGGAATTCAATTATACACATCTGTATCATGTGCACTTCCATGTCAGATGCCATACCGTCAGACTGCCCCTGTGCTGCCATCTGACACACGGCAACAAAATGCAAATGAATATCGGTGGGAAGGTTCAACCTCTACTGCCATACCACCAACATCTACCTCTAGCATTGTGAGCCAACATAATAAAATAGGAGGCTTCATTTTTGGAAAAGCCTTCATGCACTGTATTTATACTAAACAGAGTATCTGTACACAAATATACACTGCAGAACATGTTTGATAAAGAAACTCTAAAACTGAACACTTTTACCTGGGAGGTCCCTGTGTTAGATTTCTGATTTGTTGACAAAGGATAATCGTTTGATCGAGGTAACATCCATCATTTGTCAAAGACTGTGTCCTGAATTGTCTGGTTATCTAATAAGCCTATTTGAGAAAAATACTATGAAGAGAAAGAACATACTAGGAAGAAAAGTTGGCTATTTCATTCTTGTCTTTCTGTGCTAAACCCTTTAGGCCCAGTGAGCAAGTTAGATGGGAAAGTGAATATAAATGGAAGGGAAAAGAGAGAAAATGTGAGAAAGGCGAAATTAACTGTTTCACCTTATTAGAAAAATATTGTACATTCCTATCATTAGAGACAGGTTCTGAAATAGATTGTGTAATTTTTCACATGTCTTTTTTCTGTCTTGAGAGTATCTGATGTAGTGTAGTTCCAATTATATTAATGAGAAGAGAAGCAGTCACTGACATCCTGATGCAACTCAATACCATCAGCCACTTTGGCAAACAAGCAAAGAGTGTAATTATTTTATGGTAGCAAGAAATCTCAAGAAGGGAAAGGTTCACACAAAGATCCACACACTGATTATCAACAATCAGAAATTGTACTAACAGACTCTGTTTCACATGTACTTAATGCACATTTTCACCCCAGAATACATTATCTACAGTCAATTATACTGAAGTGGGAAGCCATAAAGCTATGAAATGAACCTTTTCTTGAAGTCACTCCTCTTATGAAGTGGAAAGTTTAAACGATTTTTGACTAACATCTGAAAGTGTTTTTACCAAGACCAAAATATTTATTACTTATGAAATAGCATGCATGAGTCAAGCTGAAGAACAATTAATAAACAAAAACAAAACTGAACTTGATATGACAGTATTGTGAACAGTATATTCTATGCATGTATTTGTATGGTTGCACATCCCTGTGCACAGAGAAAGAATATGCCACAGAAGAAGCACATTCTGAGGAGAGGTAGGAAATCATTTAGATAGCAGCAGACATACATAAAATGCATCTGCAAACAACAAAGGAAGTTCCCAATTCTAACGTAATCAGAACCCAGAGCCTACTTTTCTATTTTTTTTTTCACTACTAATGATGAGGACTGTGATTTCAAAAGTTTAAATGACAGAGCAATAATAGTTCTACTTTTATTGTCAAACACAGAGGAACTTTATTCAAGAGTTTCATTCCTGTAACTCATACTGAAGTCCTTTTACTTTAGCTGCTGTATCCAAATGTCTTGTTGATCTCGTACATCAGTCTGTCCTGTCCAAAATTTATGGAATGCAATTTCATTAAATATGATTGATTGGTTTTGGACGTTATAAACAGAAATTCCTGAGATGAAATCATGTTCATGTCCAAGTCAGCTGCAAAATGTTATGAGCCAGCATTGTGTCCTGGAGGCTAAGAAGGACAGTGGTATCCTGGGGTGCACTAAAAAGAGCATGGCTAGAAGGTGGAGGGAGGTGATTCTCCCCTTCTACTCTGCCCTGGTGAGGCCTCACCTGAGTCCTATGTTCAGTTCTGGGCTCCCCAGTACAAAAAAGACAGGAATCTCCTCAAAAGAGTCCAGCGGAGGGCTACAAAGATGATAAAGGGGTGTGGAACACCTCTCTTATGAGGAGAGGCTGACAGACCTGGGTCTGTTCAGCCTTGAAAAAAGAACACTTAGAGGGGATCTGTGTCTATAAATATCTAAGGAGCAGGAGACAAAAGGATGAGGCTAAAATCGTCTCAGCAGTGTGTGGTGATAGGATGAGGGGAAATGTTCACAAACTGAAGCATAGGAAGTTCTGCACAAATGTGCACGGGAACTTCTTCACTGCGCAGTGACGGAGCACTGGCACAGGCTGCACAGAGAGGTGGTGGAGTCTCCTTCTCTGGAGACGTTCCAGACCCGCCTGGACACCTACCTGTGCAACCTGGGCTAGGGAGCTGCTCTGGCAGGAGGTTGAACTCAATGATCTCTAGAGATCCCTTCCAACCCCTACAGATCAGTGATTCTGACACTGTGATGCAACTACATTGTCACCCACATCTTGCAGAAAGAGCTGTTCCTAATAACATACATAATAAAAATAATGCTCAAAAAAGCAAGACAAATAGTTAACAAGCATACATTCCTCAATTTGCCATGCAGGAAAGTTACAGCACATACAGTTTTATGATGAAAGTGTCATGGACAAGATGAAGCATAAGAACATAAATCAACTTAGAGGAGAAAAACATTTCTTTACTGACTGATAAAAATCTATGTTAGTCTTTCAAAAAAGCTTAAACAATATACAGCAAAGTCTCATTCATGTTATCTTCACAGAGCAAAACTCACCTGTGGGAAGGCATAAAACAATCCAATCTTATTGGAAAGCCTACGGTAAACACTCTGATACTTGTTATTAGCTTGAAAAACAAGCACTTCTTTTAAATTCCTCTGAGCTATTATGAATACTGTTGCTACCCAAAGGGTGAAAAAGAGCATACAAACATAGAATATCCCAAATTGAAGGGATCCATAAGGACCATCAAGTCCAAACGAATGTTACTTATACTGAAATCAGGTGGCATGAATGTGAATCACAGAATTACCAAGGTTGGAAAGATTAACTCTGAGATCAGCCAGCCCAATCATCCACCTATCTCCAGCACTTCCTCCTAAACCATGTCCCTGAGTACAACATCTAAACATTTCAATCAGCATTGGTTCTATAGTGAAAAAAATAAATAAATAAATTCTAGGATATATCTGTATCACTACAGCTTTACTCTCTTCTATTTCTAAACTTTTGGTGAGATTTGCTCCTGTTTACATAATAGTTTAAATATAAAATATTAAAATGATAAAGGAATCATGGTCATGACTAAATTGTAGGAATGATGGTGATTCATTTCAAATAAACATTCCTTGTCTCTCTCTAACCTACTTGGGATTAAATTTTCCAGTTACAGGAATTTTTTCCTATATATTTTTCTGAATTACGACGAAAGAAGAATTTTCAGGAAAATATTTTTCAACCTTCCAAAACTAGTAGTGTCCAGTAATTCAAAAGCTCAGGCACCCTACAATAAACAAGAGCCTAACTTCCTAAATTCTCATTTTTCTAATCTAAATTTGTCATCAATTTTTGAAACAAGGAACTCAACAATATGTCTCCAACCTTATTTCTAACCATATATGTATTTTTTTCTGGCATTTATTTTATGAAAACTGCCCTCTAACAAAAAATCCTGTATGTATCAACTATGGTAGACATTTTCTAACAATTTCAGCACTACAGTGTTTGAAATACTACTGCTATTTCTTATTATAGCTCATGAAATATACTGCAAATACCATCCTGGGGTAATTAATAGCAAATGTTGTTCTCTTTCTACAAAAACAGGTGAAATTAGGGCCAGAATTGTTAAGCTACTACTTCTGTACCCCAAATATAAATTGCATTCCTATGTTATATTAATTAAGTTAATGCATCTCATATAAGTAAAAAAATAGTATTTTAAGGTAGGAAAAATATTTTTAATAGTAATTCACAAAACTTCATTTATTCATCACTAATATACCAGAATGGGGACATACTGGATGAGTGATCAGAAAAGGGGAAAGACATGAAGAGGACAAAGATGTGGAGACTATGAGTTTCAAGACAAGAAGCTCAGACAAGTGCACTGAGGGCACTGGAATGAGGAGACTGAAGGTACTTCTATCTGGTGAGGAACAGGTCATCTTTTTGAACTACCAAGTACAGAAGGTGGACTACAGAAGAACTGGAAGGGGATAAGATGCTCCAAGCATCTGTGAAAAACAATGTTAAATGAATTTGAGAAATGAAAATTATAAAAGAGATGTTAGATAAGTCAGGTCAAGCACACTTTCTTTTCAAACTAGGAAATTAGGACACGTGTACTAAGGGGGAGGAAAAAGAAGACACAAGACAGAGGAGCATGAAGTAAAAGACCCAGCAACTGTGTCCATAGAGGAAGAGACAGAGAAGCTAGCAGTCCACAACTGAAAGAAAATAATAAGACTGCAACAATTTTAAGTGGGGAAAAAAATAAAAAATAAAAAAGGTTAAGGTACTGTTTCAAACAGTTTCAGTTTTTCTATTTCGCCTAGTACTTCCATTCATTTTGCAACCCTAAGCCTTTAAAAGAAGTTAGTGAAGAAAACAAACTTAGAGCGTGTGAGAAAGCTGCTTACCAGATTGACAATACATAAAATGATAAGAAGTCAAATCAGATGAGGCTACTGGAAAGTAAGTAGCAATAGCATAAAAGAGAAATGAGAATTATCAAAAAAGGAAAGGAACCTAGATTTCATGATTCAGTCTTTAAATGGATGTTAGACGAATTTATTTTAAAAATGCATACACAAGTCAAACTGATGAAAATTCACTTTTGGCTTCAGGCATGTTTTGAAGTGTAGGTTATCCAGGAAACAAACATAAAAACCAAAAAAACTTCCCTATCTACATTCTAAAGATACAGAAATACAGACAGCAATAGCAGAGGCTCTAAATGGAATCAGAAATTATTAAAAGTGTAAATATTAACTCCCTCCACCCCCCCAAAAAAAAATCATTTTTTATCTAAATAGCATTCAACATGCAGACTTTTTTATTTAAAATATAAACTGTAATCCTGGTTTCTGTGTTTTCAAATTCTGAAAGTAAAAAGAAAAAGAATTGCGTGGAGTGAACTCCCGGTACTAGTAATATAATGCAAGTTGCACATGGATGTCAATGGAACCTTGATTTATAAGTGAGGTATTAGTGGTTCCCTCCATTAGAAATACATCTGTTTAGTTGTGCATTGTGACAAAATCAATTTTTCCTTTTCTGAACACAAATCATGACTAAACTCATATTTAACAGAGATAAAATAACTATTCTCAAAGAACATTCACAGTACCACAAAACTAATTCTTGCTTAAACATTAAAATCCTTCTGCATATACATCTTTATTGACACGTTAATAAACTATTCTTCCCATAGAACCCCTGCTGCACTCAGTTATATAACGAACAGCGCTTATTTAATGAGAATTACTTAACACGCTCATTTGTCCTTATTGTTAGATCCTTCAAATCATTGTCTGAAAACAAACACCAACATCTCACTGGATTTTTTTGACACTTCATAGTTATCAATAAATCAATTTCTGCACCACTATGAGACCAGAGTATATAATTATCCTGTTCTGGAGAAGAGTAATAGAAGCATAGATGAAAAATTATAAGCAACTTCTAAATTCAGGTGTTGAAAATTACAACAAGCAATCAATATTTTCAGCGATGATCCGACCAGTTGCTAATCAGACTTCAAGATCTGTCATTCAGACCTTGAAAATAATGCATCAATCATTAATAAATAGCAAATAAGTTTTTCTAGGAAAATACTCATGTACTCTCTGGCATAGATGGGACACAATCAGGTCTTCGGTGCAATATTTGATTTCCTTAACAGTCACCTCTTTTTTTTATTTTTTAATAGCAATAACAATAAAGACCCATAGCTATATCCACACTATTTTTAGATGAAGGTAGGCTCTTTAAGAATTGTTTAATGACATGCTCTTACTTAAACAATGATTCCAGTCACATGCTTACAAAATATCTCCTCCAAATTTCTTTTTCTTGCTCTTGAAACCAAGCGCAGCTGACCTACAATCTATATAGAGTTAGTGTTTTTGGACTGGTTAGTAATAAAAATGTAAAAAGGGCAGAACTGAACCTGTTAACTTTGTAACGATTTCTGATATTTCTGCAATAATATTAATTAATTAAAATTTATTTTAATACATTTTATATACTTTATATGTAAAACAGCAAGCTATTAAATTCAAATTAATCACAGTTAAATTTATAAATTATTCATAGATTTCTGAGCCAGAGTAACTGGTAATACTAACAAGTTACTGTCTACAAGGTACATACTGAGATAGCATGATTGAAAAAAAGACTGTCCAGAATGCTTTGATCCACGTTCACTTGGCTTTGCTTTCCCAAAACTGGCTCCTGCCCACAACTTTCTTCCTGGGCACTACTCATGCCCCTGTGCTAACTTCAGTTTCAGTCTCTTTGGTCCCTGTTCAATTTGAGCTGCCCATCCTCTTGGATGCTATCTTCCCTTCCCTTCTCTTCCTCTTTTTGCTTAATTTCATTCTCAGCCTTTCTGGTGGAATTTCAAGGACATCTCACACGCCACACTGCTCCAACTCCCCTCCCATTTAAAGGGCTGAGATTGCTTCCCATGCTTTTCAGTCCCTTAAAACAGTTGATTTTCTCACACAATCTCAGAATACATCAGGGTGTGCTATTCCTGTCATCCACTGACATTCCTAGCCTTACGTCAGAGAAAAGGATCATTTGAAGCATAGAGGAGGAGGCAGGAGTTTCACTGCTGGAAAAGCAAGTTGGTGTAGCCTCAGAGTAAACATACAGAGATAGGGTGAGTTGATTTGAAAAATAGGGAAGCCAGGCAGCAAAAATACAGGCATACTGAGATTAGTGGGTACAGCAAGAGTTGCATAAGATTGCAATCTTAGCAATATTAGCAATATCATAATAGTAATATTTTATTACAATGTCAATAGCCAATCAATCTGACATCAACAGTATTATGTACGCTGAGTGAGGATACAGATACATTACTAAAGGTAGGAGGCTCCTACAAAGATCACAGAGAAACTGTGTCCTCCTCTTAGCTGTTCCTGGTTCTGGTGCCAACACAGGTGACCCACAGCAGCCTAAACTTGCTGCCTCCAGCTCAGCATAGCCATGCTGAGCGTACTGCACAATCCCCGCTGAAACTATCACCCATGCACAGCTTACACTTTTGTCAAACAGGCTGCAAAATCCTGAGGAAAGATATGGGTCCATCCTGCATACCAAATCTATTCCAAAGACCAAGTCTCTCTTCTGTAGAGTATGCTAGCTGCCAGAACTATTACTTTTAAGTGGGTAAAGCTGTGTATTTTTCCCTGCTATTTGTCTTGAAATCTGCTCTTCAGTCTGGTCCAAAAAGAGCCAGAAGCGCCTTGAGGCAGATTAGCAGTTGAGCACTAATGCTTGTGCCACACATTCTGTAAGTGACTGAGAAGACAAGGAGAAATCTTCCTCCTTTATACTTCTGAGCCAGTTTCATTCTCTTGGGTATTTATTTACTCTATACACAACATTTTACACCTATAAAAGCTATGCATCAATTCTATCAGTATCGACTGGATAATGAATTCAAAAACTGGTAATTGAAGAGTCTCTGGAGGTTTGATTCTCACCAGCTTTAAGTAAAGACAGAGGATTAAATTTTGGTTCTTTCTTGTCATGCATTTCTCTTCTTTAAAGGGAAGTTTGGATTACCCAGTAGAATATGAGAAATGTCATGGATTTTACTTTCTGTTCTAACATGAAGATAATTAAATAGAAAAACATATTCCCCATAAGCCCAACAGACTGTTGTCAGCTCTCACAACATTAATATTTTTAAGTTTCCTCATAGCATTCCCTCTTCTCAGCTACGTGCATGCCATTTGCTGAAGTGTTTGTTTTTGTTTTTTTTTCTTAATTATTATGCTGACTTATGTCTAAAGTTCTGGTATACTTTCCCCAGTCAAAGAAAAATGAAACTTCCATAATTCCCCTGTTACAGATGTCGTGGTTTGCCTATACGTTAATGAAAAATGGAACTAAAAACTTTTAGATATTTCAATTTTTGTCAGTGCCTTAAAAGTTGTCTTAGAAAAAGAATCAGGTTTACTCTTGAGATCCTCGCAATTATTTTAAGGTAATGGTCTAATAATTTTTATTTTCAAATTGAATAATTTAAAATAGATGTGTTCTATGACTTACTAATAGTTAACAAGTCAGAAATCAGTGATGATTCATGACTTAATGTTGCTACATTTAAATAAGAAAAACGAAGTATAAAACAGGACCAATATGTGTTCCCTATGTATCTCACCACAATAGTTTACATGCAAAATAAGTAGTGATGGACATACCTTCTCCCCAGGAGGCATCAGGTATCAACTAATAGTGTAGATGTCTGCAGTTACTATAATTTTTTGTTAAAATGTTTATGTCTCAGTGCAGCACAGGCAGTTGAGAAGGCATTGCACTTTTCTTCAGAAGATTTTGGTTGAATTTTGATTAGACTTGCTTAAAGCCAGAAGTTGCAAATGTCATTGTTACACATCAGTTTGTACCAAGGCATTTCCAGTGAGGTTGAGCCTCCTTAAATTTTAGTTCAGAGACTTTTTGTTTGGGGCTCTTCTTCTCACTGTATGAAGTTTATGTCTTACTTTGTGATGACCGGTAGCACCAGTTAGAAAGACTACAGAAAAGTTAGATACAGAAAAAATACTAAGAATATAAATGAAAAAGGATAAAGAAGATAAAATGTGTGAGGAAAACTGATATATAAAGAAATAGCATTAGTCTAGAAAAACTGAAAACTCCAGGGGTTGAATCATACATTAAAGGTAACAGAAGCAAAGACAGAATTACCTTATCCCATTTCCAAAATACTGCAATAAAGAACAGTCAACCACAGGGAAAAATAATATTAACAGTGTAGACATATAAATTAACAAGTAAGAAAATCATAAATGGTTGTAACTGAGAAGCACTATGAAAAAATATTTACACAGAATACAGATGTAATCACTTAACTGACAATACTAGTTTTCCTGCAGTGGTCACGACCACAGATGACAGACTTTCTTTCTTACATTGAAGAGTCAATAGACTTCAGGCTCTATGTGCATGATGACCTCCATTAAAGCTACCACAGGGAACAACATCTCTAGGAAATGAAGCACTACCAATGAGTCCAAAATACTTTCTTTCATGAATCAACTCTAACAGGAAAAAAAAGAAGTCAAACCAAAATATATTATATGTTATAAAAATGTATTGGCACTTGATGACTTTGTAAAGAATTTTATGTAAAGGAAGAATCATTTAACTAATAAAATTGTGGTATCTTTTGTAGACTAGAGCAAAATTGATATAATAATGTTATCTCAACTATATACTCTAAACTTTTTGGAAGATGAATACATTTTCTGAAGACACTTCATAGACAAAATAGACGTCTGCATACTTATCTTATTTCATCATTACATGTTTATAATACAATGTTTCAATGGAATTGATACACAAAATGTTCCATTATGGACTGCATAATGTCAGTATTTATATTATAAGGGCTATGGGAAATAAAAATAAACAAAACAAAAAGAATTTTTGCATGCCTATCTGTAATAGAGTTGCCTGGTCACAGCCTGAACCAGTAAATGAGCATTTGAGTGACCAAAGCGAGGGAGCCCAGATCCACCTGTTCTCTCTCTCTCTCCCTCTTGGTGATGCTTCCAGTCATGCTTCCAGGAGTGCATAAGTGTTTGTTTGCTTTACACTATCTTTTGTAGAATAAAGTTTTCACAAAGTGATACCTTGATACCTCCACTGTAAGCTCTGATCTGAAAAATAACGTGATTCTAAAAATCCTCCAAATTACAGATCTGTTTACATTTCTCATTAACATTAAGAGTCTTATTTTCCTATGGAAAAGATATTGAGATTTTTCAGACTGCTAAATTATACTACAGACTGCAAAAAAGTATAGTACCTCTCCTTAATAGAAATTAAGTTTCAGTGTAACAAGTCATGCCTCCATCAATGCGTTTGCAACCTCATATCTAAACATTTCACCTTGACATCCTAAGGTGATCCTTACGAACAAGAGGCAGTGAAAAAAAGAAATGGTAATCTGAAATTAAGCTAGGCAAAGCCAGTCTGGAGTCACTGAGATAGAAAGCTAGGTACTCACATTTTTATGTCTACAGGTTCACTTGTCAATCCACATCTTGATTTTGATTTAAAACAAAAACTATAAAGCATACAAAGATCTGGGAGCCCACAGAAACAAATTCTTTGATTAACCTTAGAGAGTGAAACATTCCCAGAAGAAGTATTAAAGGGGACTTGGGTGAATATTCAAAAGTACCTTCATCTTAATTTACAACAAACTGATCATTACCTGTCAGGAAGCAGAAAAGAGTGGATTACAGCCTCTCAACAATCTGTCTTGGAGGGTTGGAGCCCACAGCTGAGCTGTGCAAGCAGCACACTGAAGAATGAAACCTGAAGCACATTGAGAGCTTTGATGCATTTCTTACTGCTCCCTGTGCATCCACACCAGCACCGCTACCTCTGATGATATAAATATGAGATATTTATTATGCAAAGTTTAACTGCACAGCTGCTGTTCACTCTGTTGACTAATAAACTACCGCCTTCTAAAGTCACTTTAATTCTGAATGAGATGGTCTGCAGATGTTTAAACACACTTAAATTTGTGTATGTTCACTTCACATCTTGAGTGTTTAAAATCATTTTATTAGGCTTACTGACTGAATCCATAAAGGTGATTCAACCGTTTTCTCTCAGTCTTGGTCTTAGTAATACTAAGCAATGAAGGGAGTTTATATTTACTCTCTGTACAAGAAAATAATTGCTCCACCAGGTAATCCAATAATTACCATAACCAGTTATCTCTTCACTTTGAAGACTTGATCTGAAGAACTGTCATAACACAAGGTTAAAAACAGTCCATTTATGGAAAGGACAGAGCAAAATTTTCAAGATCAAGCATGCATACACACTGAGGGGAATATTTCATGCCTCAAAAATTTTGCTAATCAGGAAAATAATTTCCTCCCCAGTTTTTGGACTAAGTTGTTTATTATGACATTAAAACTGCAGTTTCTATCAGTTACACTAATGCAAACAGAGTTGTTTTGGGATTAAACTAATATAATTTTCTACTATTTTATTCAGAAATATTCTACAAATAATATGAAACATAAAAGATTTCTCACTGTTTTGACTATTTAGATAAAACTATGTATTCGATAGACAATCTCTCAGTAGAGAGATACGTTTTATTTTAGCTTAAGAATTCCACTGACAATATAGCAATGTTGAGTCGGCTACTTCAAGACCACAGAATTCATTGTAGATGCTCTCACTCTATTTTCTTTTGAAAGTATAAGGATTGTCCATTAAACTAATAACATCTCAAAATAACTGTTCTACAGATCACTAGTAACTCTTTCAACAGCAGAAAACAACTACATTTTATGATTACTGTGAGTTTTCTGAATACTAACATTCCAACAGCAGCAAAAGGAAAAAATGGGACCATTGAGCTACCTTCTGATTCCATCTTCCTAAGCGCTACACTGAAAAATTACTGCGTACAGCTCTCAGTCTATGCACAGTCACAGAATTGCAGGGGTTGGAATGGATCTCAAGAGGTTGATCATAGAATCATAGAATAGCTTGAGTTGGAAGGGATCTCAAGGATCATCAAGTTCCAAACCCCCTGACACAGGCAGGGTTGCCAGCTGCTAGATCACGTCCTAGATCAGATTGTCAAGGGCCCCATCCAACCTGGCCTTAAACACCTCCAGGGACTAGGCATCCACAATCTCTCCAGATTCCAATACCTCACCACTCTCTCCCTAACATCTAATTTAAATCTCCCTTTCTATAGTTCAAAATCATTCTCCCTAGTCCTGTCATTATCTACCCATGTAAAAAGTTGATTTTCTTCATGTTTATAATTTCCCTTTAATACTGGAAGGCTGCAATGAGGTCTCCTTGCTGTCTTCTCTTTTTCAATCTGAACAATCCCAGTTTCTTCAGCCAACCTTTACATCAAAGGTGCTCCAGCCCTTCAATCATCCTCATGGCCCTTCTCTGGACCCTCTCCAAAAACTCCACATCCTTCCCATGTTGGGGACCTGACTTGGATTGCAGTACTCCAGCTGGGGCCTGACAAGGGCAGAACAGAGAGGGAAAATCACCTCTCTCTCCTGATGGCCACCCCACTTCTGACAGAACACAGGATACCAGTGGCCTTCCAGGCTGCAAGCACACTGGCTTGTGTTTTTAATCAACCAGAACCCCTAAGTACTTCTCAGCAGGGCTACTCTGAAGAAGTTGTTTTCCCAGTTTGTATACATATCCGCAATTACCTCGACTCAAATGCAATACCTTGCACTTTCCTTTGCGAAACCTCACTTTTCGAGTTGATCAAGGTTCCTGTGAGGTTCCTCTGGAACCTTCCTTCCTTCTGCTGTATTAACTGCACTGTTCAGTTTGGTGTCAACAGAAAACTTGTTGATGGTGCACTTGATTTCCACTCAGCCTTCTTTATTCCAGGCAGAACAGACCCAAGTTACTCAGCCTTTCCTCATATGGGAGATGCTCCAGGCCTTTTATCACCTTTGCAACCCTCCCTTGGCCTCTTAGGAGTCCTTCTATTCCTCAGTCTCACTCTATCCTTTTTTATTTAAATTACAAAATTCCATCATGGTCCCAATAAATATTCTCAAGAATCTAAATAAATGAATTCATACAGACATATGGTTTGATAAAATTAAAGTTTGGAAAATTCCTTGAATAAATCTAAATTTTATAATTCTTTCCAATCTCAAATAGCATTAACATTACGATTTAGAAAGACTTAAATAAATGCAAAAGAAATAGATTATTTCTCAAAGAGTATACAGTTTAATGGTTTCTACATAATGTATATCATGTGAATATGGCTTATATATAATTTATAATTTGCACGTGTTCTGTTATTACAGCTGTAGAGGAGTTTTTGCTGTAGCATGGGTTTTTGCCAGAACACATAGACTGTGAGAAATGAAGATTAAGAACTGCTGAAAAAATGAAAAGGAATAAATTATAAGTTATTGTGACATTTTGTAATGGAAATCACACAGTAATAAAAAGATAAGACAATGGTTAGGTTATATATCTCCACAATTTTCTCTATCTGACTATCAGTTATTGATGTCTACACACTATCAGAACAATGTTTTTGAAGCACATACCTCTAAGAAGAAAGGGAGAGACCGTGCTTCGCTGTTTGTTAATTATACTAGTATTACAGATCATACTCCTTTAACAGTAGTACTGGCTACAATCTGAGAGGCTGAAATGTCTACAGTTTGTATAATGAGCTCTTTTCGATTCATTGGAATAAACCCCTTTTTTTTACGGATTTGCAAGCAATGTTGGACTAAATGATAGGAACATTTTATTTATTTCCTAAGCAGCACAGAATGCTAGAAATAAATGTCATAAAATATGCTAACAGACCTTTTCTTTAATATCATTATTTAATATCATTAAAATATCATTGTTGAATACTATTTGCTGACATTTTGATCTATTTATTAAAAATACCAATATTCTAATTTGCAAGAGATTTTTACATAGCAGTATGTTCATGTTGCATGAAGTATACATATACTAGTTCTGCAACATTTGCACTGCAACTCATTTAGCTGGGCAAAACACTTCCTTTCATGTATTTCTCCTTCTTTGTAATTTGCCCCGTAGCCAGCCATCAGCAGCAGGAAGAACAACTCATTTCACAGTTGCACACTGTGTAATAGAATGTTCCAAGGAATTTCCCTCAAGGTTTTGTATTTCTTGTAAATCTTGCCCCTGATCTTACTCTTAAGAATAATTCCATAATTACTAGAATTTTTCTACTCTGTGTACCACTTTTTTTTTTCATTTCAACTACTTGAGTTTTCTGAACGTAGTTCCTTTAATGAAATTTTACTCCTTGCATAATCTTCTGAAATGCTTATCACCGTAGTATTTGAATAAGCTTTTTTGAACCAAACAGCTTTTCCACTCAAAATGATGAACAGCTGAGGAAAAAAGTTTTACAGAATATACATTCGATCATTCTCTGATACGAAAATTCACCTTCTGGGGAGCAAAGATATAACACTTTTTATTTATATAATGATTTTTCATAATGAGGCTTTGGCTTATTTTGGTTAAATCCCCAAACATATATTCAGAGTTCTTTTAGAATTTCTACTGGTGTCTACTGATTTAAAAATACATTAGTACATGTCCCAGAGCAGACAGTCCAAGTGAATAAATATTTGGGGAGAACTCTTAAAATCTATTCTCATTTGTGCCACTGTTCAATTCTTAAGCCTTAGGCAAGTAAAACTTCTACACTTGGAATTGAACTTATAAAAACTGGACAAGAAACCATATTTTTATTTATTTATTTAGCATTATCTGCTATTTTAATTAAAAGACCTATTTCAGTTAATAATTGATATAGACCTCCTGTGTTACACTGTAAACGTTGGTATAATATATGAGCAGTTCTAATTGTAATTCCTATAAACTTACTTCTTTCTAGAGCTTTCAAAAACATAGATTTCATTTTGTTTTGTTTTTCTTTTTAACTAAGGTAGAAATTTTCCCAGTGTCCTGAAGGAACTGGCTGATGTTGTTGCAAAGCCACTCTTCATAATATTTGAAATGTCATGGTTGTCAGGTGAAGTCCACAGCAACCAAAAAAAGGGAAACATCTCTCCCATTACTGAGAAAGGGAGAAAGGAACATCAGGGAACTACATATCAGTGAGCCTCATGCCTGTGCCCAGGAAGATCACGAAGCAGATCGTTAAGGAATCTATGTTAAGGGATGCGTAAGGAGACAACCAGCATGTCCTCACTAAGAGCAGATTGTGCCTGACCAATCTGGTGGTCTTCTATGATGGACTGATGGCACCAGTGGACAAAGAAAGGGCAAATGAAGTAATCTACTTGGACTTGTGTAAGGCCTTTGACATGGTGCCACACAGTATCTCTGGAGAAATAGGCATTTGAAGGGTATACTATTAGGTGGATAAAGAGTTGGTTGGATGCTTGCAGACAGAAAATTGTGGTCAACAATCTATGTTCAGGTGAAAACTGGTGACAAGTGGCGTCCTCCAGGGGTCAATCTTGAGATTGGTGCTATTCAACATCTTTAACACAGGTAGTTGGATGCAGTGTACTTCAACAAGTTTGATGATGACACTGAGCTGAGTGGTACATTTGATACAACAGAAGGAAGGAATGACAATCAAAAGGACCTAGGCAATCTTGAAAAGTTGTCCCACAAGACCCTCATGGGATTCAACAACAACAAGTGCAAAGTGTTGAGCAATCCCATGATTGGGCAATCCCAGATATGTCTACAAACTGGGAGAATTCATTGAAAGCATACTTGGGGAGAAAAACTTTGGGGTTCTGATGAATGAGAAACTCAGCATGAGCCAGCAGTGTGCCCTTGCAGCCCAGAAAGACAAGTGCATAGTGAGCTTGATGAAAAAATGGGTTGTCAGCAGGATGGGGGAGGGCCCTATCTGGAGTATTGCACCTAGGCCTAGGATACCCAGAACAAGAAAGATGTAGAGCTTCTGAAGAGAGTCCAGAGGAGGGCCATTATGATGACCAGATGAATAGAGCACTTATCCTATGAAGAAAGGATGAGACAGTTGGGCTTGTTCAGCCTAGGGAAGAGAAGGCTCTGGGGAGAAATCTTTGTGGCCTTTCAGTGCTTAAAAAATGCTTATGAAAGAAGAGAAACTGACTTCTTACAGTCTGATAGTGAAAGGACAAAGGGGAATGGATTTTAACTAAATGAGGGGAGATTTAGATTACATATTATGGGGAAATTCTAAGTGAGAATGGTTAGGCAAGGAAGCAGGACACCTGGAGAAGTTGTGAATGTCCCACTCCTGGAGGCATTCAAGGCAAGTTTGGATGGGGAGCTGGGCAGCCTGAATTGGTGGATGGCAGCCTTGCCTAAGGAAGGAGATTGGCACTGGATGGTCTTTAAGTTCCCTTCCAACCCAAGACATTCTATGATTCTATGAAATAATACATACTTGAGCCGTGTGGCACATTATTACAGTAAAAAAAAAGGAAGTCTATTACAAAGTTTATTTACTGGTACTTTCATTTTTCAAGCAAAATCAATGTGGAAATGAATGACTCACTGTCATTTGCATTCAAGGAAAATGTTTCTGGTTCTTACAGAAAGAAAAGTAGCTACATTTCAATCACAATAAAAAAAAAATCAATAGAAAAGAAGAGAAATAGGGATGGATCAGTTAGAGTGGGAGTTATCACTGATAGCTTTTCTGAATTGTACTTTGCTTTCTAATCTTATCCATTTAAAAACTGCCATTTTGAGTGAATGGAACAAATATAAACATGATTTTAAATTTGTATTCTGTTATCCATCATGGATTACCACAACTTCAGTTACTATACATCCTATCACTGATTTGTACAGGTAGATTTAATTACAATTTATGCATTTAATTATTACTTACTCTCATGGTTTTATGACTTTTGTTATCGATATTCCACATCATAACATCATGTAGAGCACTGAAGAGTTAATGCCCCAGTTCTGTGGATTGTCAGTATTTTCAGGTACCTGGATCTCAGAAGCGAACTATGTTCACCAGAGGACTTTGCATTTCCATTCAAAGGGAAAGATAAAACTGTTTGCAAATTACAAGACGGCCTTTCTACTCTTCTCTGCAGAGTGTGTGCTCCCTAGCTGTCTCGCCTTCAGCATTAGAACAAGGTGTTCGGTTTTTGGACACTTGATATATCATTTTGTTTGATGTATTATCTTCAATTCCAATTATATCTTATTATATTGTGTTATCCTGCATTCAAATATCTTATTTATTAAATTAACTTTCATACTCAGATTGTTGCCACTGTTTTTTTTTTAGGCCCATTTCTCTACCCTTTCCCTTTTACCCTCCCCAATTCCCAGGGCATGGATCTGAGGGTACCCCCACAGAACGAGGCCAAACCAGACCAAAAACACCTATACCAAGAAAATTGCAAGCTTTCAAAAAATCACTGATAAAATATGCCACAGCAATACATGAGCAGTAGCTGACAAAATCAAGTCCTACCAATGTCCATGACTGACAGGGTTCTATATATTATGATATCTTAGTTTCACCATGGCAATTGAGATTTATACATAACTTGCAGATAAATAACAGGCAAATCGCAATAGGAAAGAGGAATATGCATGCTACTCAGTTTCACAGGAAATAAATATTCTTAAGACACATTTCCTAACCTGTATTTTTTGCTAAATGTACAACAGTTCAGCTATTTGGGGTGTAAACTGAATCTCATATTATACAGTAAGTCTGACATTATTCATTTCTAAGTTTGTTTCTTAGTTGAACGTGCATGTACTATCAAAATGCACTTATATATAACTCCTCTCCTTAATTTCTTAGTGTTGTTATTTATTTATTATATGTACCAAGATATTCTCCTGAAGATGAAATTTCAAGAACTTCATATTTCATGACAAGCAGTACTGAAAAAAAAGAAAGTATGTATCCAGATTAAACACAATTTTTTATTTAAATCCATTATGTACTGACTGGAGGTAAGAAAATGGAGTGCTTTTTAATGTCATTTAAACATTAAATATTTACTGTCTATGTAATAGACACTGAACATACTCATAAAATAAAAGAAAGAATAAGGTTTTTGTAGCAGCCTCAAAACTGAAACAAAAGCTTGAAGGGCATGTTTATCTGCTAAAAGGTTTTATTTTTTAGTACTTCTTTTTACCTAGTGATCAGCAAATGTGTGAACAATGTAAGAAAAACACAGAACAACATAACTTATTCTAATGTATTTTCCTCCTAAGTTTCTCTCTCCTATTTAAACTTTTCTACCTCAAGGTTTATTTCTGTTTATTACTTTTGTTGAGTACCCAGGCATGCTCGTATTTGCTCCTGTACGATAGCTCTAAAGTGCCTACAGGCTGTAAATTTACTTTCTGTCTGACCTCATGCCTAACTTGTTAATTTGCTTTCCTTTAGGGACTTTCATCTGCTTTTATTTCTTATTTATCCTAAACTTACTGAAATGTAAAATACATCAAGAAAATGAAGACTGGAAAGAAAAAAATAAAAAAGACTTTTAATAATAACACTTTCATGTGCTATGTCTCATCTGTGAACAGTGAACAGTAAGAATTATGAAAAGAAGTATGTTTCCATCTGCTTACTTACATAAAAAACTTCACTTTAAAGAGAATCCAGAAGGAGCAGAAGAAAGATACTCACAAAACAACTGTATTTCTGCCAATAACAACCTGAACCACTGGATACTGAGTTTATACTCAAAATTTCAGGTCTTCATCACTGTACACAAAAATTAGAGATTCTGAAGCAGAAAATTTACAAAAAGAAGTAACACAGACCACGTAGTAGAACAGATAAGATGGAAACTCTCATTTTTGAGTTGTCTTCTTGTGTAAACAGTAGACGCCCTTCTAGAATCCAAAGGGGGCCTACAGGAAAGCTGAGGAGAAATTTTTATAAGAGCATGTAGCAACAGGATGGGGGGGGGGGGGGATGATTTTAAACTGGAAGATAGTAGATTTAGACTAGATATTAGGAAGGAATTCTTTACCATGAGGGTGGTGAGGCACTGGAACAGGTTGCCCAGTAAGGCTGTGGATGTCCCCTCCATGGAAGCATTCAAGGCCAGGCTAGATGGGGCTGTGAGCAACCTGGTCTAGAGGGAGGTTTCACTGCCTATAGCAGGGGGGTTGGAACTAGATGGTTTTAAACGTCTCTTCCAACCCAAACATTCTATGATTCTATGATTACAACTGAATCTCAGATCTGAAATAAATTAATGAATTACCTGTAAATAATCAGACAAAGTTTTACATATGAGCTGAGAAAAACAATTCACCACATCTAGAACAATGCTTATATATGGTGTTTTTTGCTCTGATATGTTTTCACATTTTTTTTAATTAAAAACTAAGCATGAGTGAAAAATGTATAAAGTTTTCAGTTGAATTCCAAAAAGCACAGCTCAAGAATTTGCCTGTGATGTAGAAAGCAACATGAACAAATACTCTTGTGTTTGGATAAGCATGCAAGAGCTGCATGGGATTAAACACTTTCGCAAGGGTTTGCAAGCTTCAGCAAATTCTGTGTGTCGCTGATAAAAAGGATGACAACAGGATTTTCAGGGTAAATACTTCTTCACGGAAGGAATGCGCAGCTCTTCAGAAAACACACACGCCCCACTGTGGAACAGGTTAGTGTAAATATAGTGTAAATGTATATACTATAAGTGTAGAGTGATATTAACATTGAGAAGATGTACATAAAGACAGTTCAGTTAAATATGTCCAGGATGGGAAATGGCGACAATGCAGAGAGGAACTACAAATTGCAAGTATACGTAATATGATCATTATTGAGAGAAAATGATGTCTCATTTTTGCTTCAACAAAAGGATGGTTTCTCTTTGTAACACATTTTTATGGCAGGAATAAGCAATCTCAAAGAAGACTGTGTCTTCTTGAAGTCAAAAGACCAGAGAGCAAATTTTGGACACTTACAGCACAAAGGGAAAAATAAAATCTCTGTGGTTTGACTGCTATTGCCTGTAACAACAGTTAGGATGAAACTGAAGAAAATAATCAGAGATAGAAGTAAAAAATGTCTGAGAAACTGTATTCTCAATCTTTTTATCAATTTAAGGAGAGAGAGCAAAATATAAGAATTTACTTAAAGGCACCATGTTATTGATTCTTGCTCTCTTTCTTTTGGTCATAGTCTTTTATTATAAAGCTGTCTCCCAGTTAACTAACAATTTAAAGATTTCATTGTAGGTACGATTCTCCAGGATTTGTAGTTTTTAGACTGCAAGTTTCACTTTCCTTTTTTTTTTAATACTGTTAATACAAAGTGAGCCTTTAAAAAGACAAATAGTACTTAAGCTAAAACCTTCTATGAAAGTCAGACACCTGCAGTTTACGATTCAGAAACATCTCTCACATCCAATTTTAAATCTACCTGATTGCTTAAAATGTGTACTGGACAATATACAATGGATCACTATATAGAGTATCTAAAATAAAAACACTAAAACAACAGCTTTTAACCATGAATAAGTCTAACCTACTAATGAACACTGAAAGATTCAAAATTGATAACTTCCAATTTAAAATGTAGGTAAGAATTAGTATGGCAAGGAAGAAAAGAAGACAGGTCTAAGATCATGGTTTGAGGTATATAATTATTTAATAACAAAAAAAAAAAAAAAAAGCTGTGAATAACAAAATGAATTACAGGACTTAAATTGACAGCAACAACAACAGCAAAAAAAAACCTGTACAGTTTTCACCAGAAACAGTGTGAGATTATTCGAAGTTTTGTTGTTGTTGTTGTTAGGATTCCTATATTACCCTATATCTTATACAGACTTACGATTATTATAAAACTAATTTTTTATTATCTCTTGTAAATCCTAAACTAAAACCCAAGAACTGTGTAGACACCTCATTATACCTGAACTTTTGGTGCTGTGATAATCAGAAGTATGATGAAAGAAATCCAGACTAAATATTCATATATAATGAATACTAAAAAGGACAAGTCTCCTTCTCTATGCATTAAGTACACTGCATCTTTGAGCAATTATCCTGGCTAGATAGTACAATTATTTTCTTACAGACTTCTCAGTTTGTGATTGTAGCACTGACAAAACTCTGTCGAAACCTCCAGAATAAGGAAATGAGCAGAAGGCAAAACGTATTTTCTTCTCACAATCTTGTCTTAAGTAGAACTGATGATTATATTCCTGAAGAGACAAAAGTTAAGTTTTACAATGCCAACAAGGAATTGCCTCAGGCAAAGATCAAGGCAAAACAAACATTTTTTAGCCCTACCAATAGGTAACAACAGCTTGTATGTCTAATATTCCTCTTTAATCAGCACTAAATACATGAATCAAATGCTTCCTTTCATTTCTCAACTATTCTATAATACATGAACGAGTTTCACTCTATTGAATGCTTACAATCACACCTTTCAAATCCCTCCAGGGGAAAAGGAAGTCTGACCTCTTGTTGAAAATCCAAAATAATTCAAAATCCAAGTCAAGAATAGAACATTATCATAATACTCTATTGAGTGATTGGTGATTACATCATGCAGTGAGTAAAGATGCTTCGTCTGAGCTCACAGTTAATACAGAAAGTGAAAATGAAAATCCACTGTTGTTACAAATCATCACAGTCCCAATAACCAGGGAGGGAATTATCAGTAAGTGACTAAGAGCTGTGCTTTTCTCCCTTCAGGTAAGACCACAGATGCAAGGACTCAAAAGACAAAGCATGCTGTTTCCATCACTGGTTAGTGGTACAGCAAACAATACGAGAACAGTCATATTCAATGCAACTCCAGTTAACCTTCCCAGTTCCAACAAGGACTCGAGGTCTTGCAAAGCCAGTGGTTATACCATTTGTTTTTAATATCCCCTAATGTATTACTTTTTCATGCATTAAGCTTCTTCTGCCCAGGCAAACTTTAATAGTCTGTAATGAAATGCCTCCTGTACTTCTTTCTGTTGCATAGTAACAGATCTTTGAGAATGGTAACTTGGGTCTTAAAGATAGCAAGGAGTAGCATATTTTGCAGTTAAGGATCTAAACACAACTTTAGAAAAGCAGCAAGAAATGAATAGAAACCCCAAACGGACTTTGGTATCAAATTCAATCATTACTAGGTAGTGACATTATTAGTCATACTATTTCAGTTTTAAAAAGCTGCTTATAATGTGGGAAGGAATTGCATGCATAAGAAAGTATGCATAAGAATTGTATGCGTAAGAAATTACTTAACATGCTACAGGACAGTTTTTGCAGTATCAGTCAGTATATAAAACTAATATTATATATCTTTTCGATTAAAAAAATAATTGAGAATGTCAATAATTTCGCACTGACATTTTGTTAACTACATATAATTGTACTCCTCCAAGACAAAGTAGATGATTTTGATTACTAGGACTTCTTAAGTAAGATCTGACACAAGTGATAATATGTAGCAATATTAATTTTAAAAAAATGTCTAACATGTCAGGATAAATGAATGAAATTTACTTCTTTAAATCTTTGTTAAACATAAAATGCCATATATAACTTAAAACACATTAAAGCATGTGCAAAGGAAAGATTCAGTTTCAATCTTTGTCTCCAAAGGCAGAAAAAACAATGTGTGTTAGAAGTTAGAGGTAAGGTGAAAAATGAAGCAGTGCAAAATCTGCTCTGAATTTCAGTTTTATTACTAAATGACTTCTATACCTACAATGGCATTGCTTGAGGACAGATGTCTTGGATTAATAATAAACAACTTCTGTTTTAACCTGTTACTTCACAGCAGCTCATCAGAGATAATTGGTAGAACATATTTACCTCCAAATTTTGAGAGTGCACATCAGTGGTATTGTTCTAACTGACAGATGTCAATAATGAGACAGTACTAAAATACTGTTTCTATAGGTTTTCTATGTATATTCACAGATCATTATTTTTGTAAACTGAACTATTACAGACTGCTTTAATAAAAATATATATATTTAGGCTAAGTTATGCTAAAAAAACATTATGTAATTAGCTACATTCTTAACAAAAGCCACCCTTCGAAGAAATACAAGGAGCTGTACCTGAGGTCCCTCAAAGAACAAGCACAAGATGCAGACAAAAGCTTTGAACCTGCGAACATAAGTCTCTAGGGCTATAAACATAAATGGTCAATTTCTGGACAATAAAGAACCTTGGAAGTCTTAGTAAAGACACTTTTAGGTGTAACTGTTAAAGAAAGACCAAGCAAGCAGACCGGGGCATCAAAAGTAGAAAGAGGATCATAAGTAAATCTGTAACAATTCACACCCACATCATGGATAGGGAACACAAAATATTGATTATGTAGTTACCACCAACTATTGAGTATTTTTCTACTGCGTGGAACACTGCCCTTTTGAGATCCTGCTTCTCCCTGGAGAAGGTTTCTACCATTGAGTTTAGGACCCAGATGAGCAGGAAAATGGAAAGCACAACAGAGAAAAGGGTTATAAGAAAGACTGCGTATATTAGTTTTCACAGTCTCACTATTTGGAATAAACGAGACTAATTGGACATTTGAATAGCGTTGGTTTCATTGAAACTTACTGCTCCAGAAACAGTTTGGTCTCAGTCTGCCTTCTCCGAAGGCCAGTGGGACGGAGCCATTTAGATAAAGCAGAACTGCACACAGGAAGTACATTTCCTTAGCCTAACAATTAAAATCTGTTCCTATTTGGTGATAATCATCAGCAGAATGCAAGAAATCACATTCTCTATCAAGAAGCACTGAGAACAAAATACTTCTGAACAATGCAAAGCAGCAAATAAAAGTAAGCAACCCTGGACTGAAATGAAACCTTATCTATACACCAGCTTTCACAGTTCAAAATGCACTGAGTCCCACAGAGCTTAGAAGGATCTACTGATTTTGGACTGAAAGCACAACAAGGTCTGAAAAATCAGTAAAATAATGCATTGCTATGTCTCCTTTTTTCCTCTGGGAGCCAAGAGTAAGGACCATCTTCACACTGTAAGAATCTGTCTGTGCTAATTAGTATAAATTAGAACAAGATGTATTAAAAAGAAATTATTTGATTAGAACAATATTATATCTTTGATTTTACACAGCACGAATGATTCTTCAGTTGACATACATTAGGTAAGATGTTTAGTCTTGTATGCTTTCCATGAGAACTGGCTGATAAATCGGAAAGCAACCCCAAACCACACAGCAAATCACAATACCCTGCACTCCTCTAGACTCCAACAGGGTCTAGTGCTGACTCAGATTTGGGTCCGGATCTTAATTTAAAAAACATTCATAATCTTGGAAGATGTTTTCATCAACAAATAAGTCCTGCATCATTATTAATAGATGGATATGTTTGAATGGAAATGTGAAATAACATTATTGAATTCAGTACTGAATATGAGTATTACAGATGCAGACAAAAATAATTTAAAGTGAAAAATTGCTCTTCTGCTTCTTAACAATAGCGTATCTCTGCGTACTTTCATTCTCATGACAATAAATATGTCTTTTACCAGAGATATTAGAGGAAACTGGAATTTTAAAATTTGAGGCAACTTAAAATAGAAGTGTTTGGTGCAATTTCTGGATATACTGTAGACACTGACCATATGTTAGGCATTCTGCATTTGAAAAATTACCAAGTAAATATATGACATCAGTCCCAGTGTTCCAAGGGTTTGAAAATGGCTTAAGAGGAACCTATTTATAAGACTTCTATACTTTGGACATGTTGGTATTGCATTCATGCTTTTTAGTTAGTTCCGCTGTAATTCAAAGCTAGATTCATGACTTAAATTATATGGCTTTTATTACTTATATTTTATAAGAAAATATTTTTTCAATACCTTACAGATTCAGATGTGTACATGGATTTGAACTTCACTGCTGGTTTCAGCAATTATTTTACATATCAGATAAATACACACAATATTTAATTTTATATTTCCCACTTCTCCTCTGATTTATACATTTCACACAAACCTAAGACATAAACACAAGAGAGGGAGTTAAAAACTACATTCCAGTAATACATATTTTTCTCAAACTGAATGTTAAGAATGCGGGAATTCTGTTACTTAGACTTTAGTTTGTATTTTCTTAAGCAACTGGAACGACAGAGAATGACAGCAGTCCAAATAGGAGCTGCAAGGTAGGTTACCTCATATTCACATCAAAGCTGAAACCATAAGCTATCTGTCTGCCAAACTGAACTAGCTGGATCCAGCTTCCTTTTCTCACTGTTTTTGGAGCAGAAATTCTGCACAGGATATCCGAGAAACTTCATTATGGAAAACCTGAAATACCCTTTTAGAAATCTTTTCATTTTAGTACAATGAAATTCTCTAATGAAAATTCTTGATATACAGAACTGTGTAAGAAAACTGAACTCAACATTTCTAACAAAATCTAATGTATCACTCAGTCACTCGAAGGAGAGACTATCAACATACACTGCCACCAATGAACACAACACAAAGGAAGAGAAAGACAAGACTATTTATATAATTTAAACACAAACAATAACTAAAAAACAAACAAACAAAAAAAAAAAACAAAACAGAACTAAAACTAGCAACAACAACAACAACAAAACCATGGGCAAGTAAATTCAAAGGGCAAATTTGTTATTGCATATTTCACCAGATAATTCCTCCTGGACAATGAGAAATGGCACAGATGACATCTAGTTACTTCCTGGATTTAGATTAGCTATTTTATTATCATTACATTGTGTTTTATATACATTTAAATTCTCTAATGAAAATTCTTGATATACAGAACTGCGTAAGAAAACTGAACTCAACATTTCTAACAAAATCTAATGTATCACTCAGTCACTCGAAGGAGAGACTATCAACATACACTGCCACCAATGAACACAACACAAAGGAAGAGAAAGACAAGACTATTTATATAATTTAAACACAAACAATAACTAAAAAACAAACAAACAAAAAAAAAAACAAAACAGAACTAAAACTAGCAACAACAACAACAACAAAACCATGGGCAAGTAAATTCAAAGGGCAAATTTGTTATTGCATATTTCACCAGATAATTCCTCCTGGACAATGAGAAATGGCACAGATGACATCTAGTTACTTCCTGGATTTAGATTAGCTATTTTATTATCATTACATTGTGTTTTATATACATTTATAAATCATTAACTAATTATATCTAATGTGAAACATGGTAATTAAGTTTTCATTAATGACATATAATTTGATGTTATTAAAAAGTGATATTTTTATTCTACTAAATTTTAATGCAGGAATGAAGTGTACTATAGTTCAATTACAGATATGTAAATAATAAAATAAAACAAGAAGAATTGTTCCAATAATAGAACAATTTTCCCTTTTAATAGAAAATTTATTTATTTTGGTCTTTCTAAGCCTGAAATTGCCTAATTTGAATTGTATTTCTTTAGTTAATGAGTAATTCAAGAAATCATACTGGACGTGATACTGAAAGCACTGGAAAAAAAGTGTTCTGCTTCAGGCATGTCTATTGAACAAAATTGCTCTCTTCAGTTATTTGAGAAGGAGTATTTCAAGCCACTCTTCAATTCTTAAGTGAAAAAATATGAATATATAATAAACACAGATAACACAATACAATGTAGATAGAAGTTTCTACACTGACATAATCATTGCTTAATCCAGGGAAGTTGTTGATATGCCCTAACAATTTTTATTCGTTCAGTGTCTGATTCTGCACTTATCAGAGTAGAAAAGCCTTGCTCCTCCAGATATTGTCTTAACTTCTTAATTAAAACTCTTACAAACTGAATGAATAAATAAACTTTATCTAAATGAGAAGACGTGCTACAGATTGCTATTTGCCATTTTCATTGCAGATACTGATAACAAATATAATGTCACTGAAGAAGTATAACGTCAATGAAGAAATAGCATTGAAAGATACAACTAAGTGTCTTGATTTGTATGAATCAGGAAGAAAATACATAGAAGCAATTTTTTTAACCTTTATCAACATAACTGGTATAGTTACTGTTATCTGGTATAGTTACTGATGGCATCCTGGTGATGGTTGGTAGAAAAGAACTTACAAAATTAACAAGAGATGATGCAGTAACCACTGGTAACCCACATTTGATGAAATATCACTGCGACAGACATCAAGAAAATTCATTTACAAAAGCTTTAAAAATTGGTAATGTCATGCAAATCATCATCTAAGCTATGGATTTCATGAAGTCCAAGGGATTGAATCATCACTAACTCTAGGAGTTCCTTAGAAGTATGGATGTTGATTATGGGACAAATATATCCCTTGCTTCATAGCCATGCCTTATTCACGTCACTGCTTTTTGGCAGTGTGCATGGTTGTGAAAAATTATTGTCAAGGATGAAGAAAAAGAAGAGTAATATTTCATACAAAATCTCTGACAAACCCTGTAATAACTAACTAGGAACAGCAACCAGTGACACTGAACCACAGTGTTGCATCAGTTTTACAAAAACAAGGTCAAATATCCCACTAGTTTTTTGTTTCTGTTGCACTGGGTTTTTTTATATATTTCAATAAATTAATACATTACAAAACCTGTTTTGTTACTGAAATACATTAAAATACGTGCTTTATATGTGGTTCAAAGCAATTCCTGTTCACACAGTGCAGCCACACAAGCCAGAAGGTTGGACATCCACACCCTAGACATAGTGCATCTAATCAGTAGTTCACAGGTCCCATTAAGCCCTAAACAACTAATAATGCAGTTCCACTACACTGTAAACATTTAACACTGATGTGTGATTTTTAGCAATATTTCTCATGAATAGATTACAAGCAGCTCAAGTGCAAATTGCTTAGGCAACTATGGAATGCAGTGGAGGGGAGGGCACAATGTAATGCTAACTCCATCCTTCACACTAGTCACATGCACCCAGTCAAACAGAAACTGATGTTTATTGCAGGTTACATGCACCTGTAGCACTTGGTGAGTAAAACACAGTGACTACCAATAAATTCAACATATAGAGATGTGTGCCAGTGAAGACGTTTTTTGTTATTAAGCACTTATGTAAGTTTTGTTACTGAATGATTAAACTTGGGCTCATGTTATTTTTTTAAACAATTTACTAAGTTAACTGCAGAAGAAATATCCAGAACATCTGCCCTGGAGTCCCCACCACAATAAAAATGCAGAGCTTTTGGAACGG
Organism: Oreortyx pictus; assembly: GCA_036925125.1. NCBI lineage: Eukaryota > Metazoa > Chordata > Aves > Galliformes > Odontophoridae > Oreortyx > Oreortyx pictus. The sequence goes on along the minus strand of JAUPFR010000001.1, from coordinate 74,567,436 downwards.
GTCCAGAGGAGAGCCACTAAATTAATCAGAGAGGCTGAAGCATCTCTCCTGTGAAGAAAGGTTGAGGGAACTGGATAAGTTCAGCTTGGAGAAGGTTCCAGAGAGACCTCATTGTCGCCCTCCAATACTTGAAGGAGTATACACAGGAGGGGGAAACGACTGTTTATACAGGTTGACAGGGATAGGACAAGGGGGAATGGTTTAAAACTAAGGGGAGATTTAGATTAGATGTTAGGAGGACGTTTTTCACTCAGAGGGTGGTGACACACAACAGGTTTCCCAGAGAGTTTGTGGATCCTCCATCCCTGGAGGCATTCAGTGCAAGGCTGGATGTGGCTCTGGACAGCATGTTCTAGTGGTTTCAACCTGTGGGAAGGGTCGCCAACTAGATGATCTTTGAGATCCTTTTTAACCCATGCCGTTCTATGATATGATGTGATCAGTAATGAAAAATTTTTAATTTTCAACATCTCAAGAAGCTCAAATACAAAAAGTATAAAATATTTTGTGATGTGTTTTTAACTCGCTTTGCAATTTGATTAGTGTTCCCACCTAAAAAAAATTACATCAGTTTGCTAATGAAGCATGCTAAAGGTGAGTTTACAGAGGGTATGCATTATACCTACATTTATTCACTTTTTCTCTGAATTTGTGAATTAGCCAAATGGCATATTCAGCTGCCACTTTTTTGTGTGTCAAAGTAATATAAGTTAAACATTTTATGGCAAAATCTTAAACACAGATAAAAGAAAAAAATAAAAAAGTGTGTTTCAAAATATTAAAACTTCTTTAAAAATACATATGTTCTATTACTTATTAAATGTATTCTTTATTTTAAATGTGGCCTAAGACAATTCCTCTTCACTCAGTGCAGCCCAGACAAGTCAAAAGGTTTGACACTCATGCCCAAGATGATCAAATGAAGAAGTTAATATCCTTATTTAACTAACTATACATATATTCCCATGTAACATTACCTGTTAAATCCAATTATTGGATATTCACCCATATGGATTCTCTAAAAAACAGTCTTGCACAGAAAGTGTCATTTTATATTTATAATGAATACACAAGACTACTGAGCTCTGTAGTCTGTGCAATATGAAAAGTATTGTAACAGGTACATATAATAAAATCTCACTATGACCCATATTTATGTCCCAAAAGTTCCATAAAATATGCATTCTTAATAAAAAATAAGTCAATAATAAGTTAAAAATTATTAATATAAAAGTAATAAGACACTGTAATATGATTAACATTCTAATCTCATTTTTGATGCAGTACTTAATTACTGTTTAGCAATTGTGGTTGAATGTTCAATAATCAGACTAAAACCAAAAAATATATACCATGATACAGATTCAAGTAGCTGTGTGTGATTTTTCCCTCTGTCAAATACATCTAAATGATTTTTCTTCTTTTTAATTTAATTTATCGGTTTTAGAAACAGCCTTGATCAACAAAAATTTGATTTTGCAACAAACTTTCAGATATTACTGAAAGAAAGCAGAATTTACTACATCTATGGAAGGTTGAAAACAATTTGCAACATACGAAAGCTGTAATTCAAAACCTTCTTTAATTAATCATAATCAATCTACAATGAAAAGAGGTCATTCATCCAGCAATGTTTTAATCCAAGGCTAAAGATTTTAGTTCTGCTATGGATGTTGTAGAGAAAAAACTTCTAATAAAGTGGATTTAAAAAAATATATATTCCTTTCAATTTTAAACAGGTACAAGAGATTCCTATTCTTATCTACATTTTCAACAATAAAGGGGAAACTATTTGCCAGGAAAATACTTTAAGCACTAACAGATGAGAACAAAATACTTTATAAAAGTATTAACATTTAAAATCAGAAATAAAATGCATATTTACTAATGCACCGAACAAAGATTCTAGCTTTACCTTTTCCAAAATTCTATTTTACAAGCTGATTAACATTTATAGACATTTCACTGCTTACTATTAAATGTTTGATTTTGTAACAATCATTTTTTCCTGTTTCTTCAATTACCATTGAACATTTTCTGATAATACAACTTAGTAACAGAAAATGTTGTCCTTCCAAAAATCAAAATAGTCAAGCTGGAAGCAGAAAGAAAAGAGTACTTTTCTCCTTGAATTAGTGAGAGTAGTTCTTACATTTTCAGTGTTCAGGGCCAGTGGGCTGCAGTTTCTTTTTTCATAATGCAACTTGAACATCTAATTATTTTCAGCCTGACAGCTTGAAACCTTGAACTGTACACTAAGTCAGCTGAAGCATGGTGAACAGCAGCACTGCCAGCTTATCAATAAATAAAGTGTGAAGTGTCCTCCATGCGAAGAACTTGCCGCTGTGACAGCTGAAACTGCAGAATTAACTTTATACTGTTGCAACCATATTATATTGAAACTTTTTATAAACTAGAAATACATTCCATTTCTCAAAAGTTAATTTGCAATGTAGTCATGGTTTAGTAAATTTTGCAAGTAAAAACTCCCACATACTATAAAAGCAGTAACATTTTCAGGCACAAGAAAGCACTGGGAGAAATGTGTACACTGGATATACAGCAGGTCTTAATGACTTAACTACTTAATTAATCTTGGGATCAACACAGTTTTAGTCTACAGTATTAACAAAGTTAGATTGATTTGGATTATAGCATACAATACAAAATTAATCCTAGATTAACTACTGAAGAAGTACTACTATTTTCAAGTGCACAGATTGCATTTTGGTACATCCATTTTATTAATCAGACTTATGGGCACATTTTGCAGTAGATATTTTGCAGATATCTGTAGGTAAATTATTGGAAAGCACAAGTTACCTTTATAAGGAATTTTAACTTCAACTTTCTTTCCTGGACTCAATTCAGTCTACTCTGTGACAGCCAGCAGACAAGTTGGGAAATAATATAATGTCATCAATAAATGCCTGTGTTCTTGTTTCCTTTTTTTTGCAAAGGAAAACAGAAGTCAGTACTAAGTACCTAGTACTTCTGACTAGTACTAACTATGAATACATTAATGTTTTTATCATGCCATTGTAGTCATTTACACAATGTTATGTTGGCTTAGTAAGTTAGACAAGAAACTCTTTAATGTCATAATATGAAAAGTAGATTTCTTACAGTTAGTGCAAGACTTTTTGAAGTCAGGGTAATGTAATGTACTACAGAAAGTCACTGGAGAACTGGAGCTCAAGACTATGAAAGCAGAAATACAAAACTTACGTTTACATGTTAAAATATTTTTGTCCTCAAACTGACAGAAGAATCATATACCTCTACAATAAATGTACGCATGCTTACTTAATTATTGTACATATAAACATATGTTTCCTTCTGAGTCACTGTAACCATTCCTTTCATTGCGTAGAGTCTGAAGGAACAAGAGCAAGACTGACAAATGTATTTAGGCACTTAACGATGCAGTTCACACACTCATAGGATTCTGAAAGCATTAAAGTCATATTCTACATACAGATGCCTGCAGGGAATGGTTACCAAAGCGATTACTGTATTTTTTACCATTTCCATGTGAAGCTTCAGGTATAAAAACCCTCCTGCAAATATATGATGCAAAGAAAGTTCAGTAAGCACCTAAGGTTCTAATTTTGTTCTTGGAGTTAAACTGTTTTCAGTTCAAAGCCCAAAGTCAAAGTCATTTTGAAGAAATAAAGGACAGTGTTGTATGTTGATTCAGGAGTAAATGATAGAACCATTAAGAGACAATGAAGAAGCAACAAATATAATGAAATGAACTATGTCATAAAATTCTATATATGCTACACTGTCTATAAAACTTAAACAGAATGTTATAATTATGAGTATGCTTTTGCTTTTTCATACTAAAACAAAGAAAAAAAAAAGGATAATTCAATTTTCCTCAGGATGGCCAACTAATTAGTAACATTGTAAGATAACTTCAAAACAACTAAAAATTATACAATTGGTAAGCGAGTGAGATTATGAAATAATACTTTGGTTTGCAGTTTACTTTGAGTATGAAATGGACTAACTAGTTACTAAGAAGTATTTTCAGTATAAGCACACCCAGTGAACAGATTCTACAAAAATGCCAGTAACAGTAACTATACATATTTATTCATGCATCAATACTCCTACAATTTTCCCCTACATTATTTCATTCTGATCAAGTGAAATTCTGGCTATGTGGACAAAACCTAACTGTATTCATCTGTCAGAAAACGTACTTCTAACATATTCAGTTATCATTAATATATTACATTCTTCCTGAATTTATCTTTCAAGTTGGAGTGCTGGTTTGTATTATTGATGGGACTTGGCATTTTCCAAGAAGGATAAAATTTTATTTTCATTTGAAGTGTTTTCAAGGCCTTAAAACAGCAAAGGATATAGAGAGACTTTTTAAAGTTATTGTTCTTTGAGATGCTAATAAATGATACATCAGCAAGGCTGCACACTGACAGCCCTTGGCCTTGACAGAAGAACTTAATTAATCCATATAATTTATTGATCAATTTAGATGTAAAAACCCATCAGAGCTAAAATTAGCCCTTCAGTCACTCTGAATTACAAAGCACAATTTATTACATAACTTCCCTGAGAGGGAAATTTTAAAAAAAAAAAATACTATCAGTCATCTGAAAGGTGCTACCAAGACTGCTAAATTTGTTTCTAAAAGCTACACTGGACACTGACATTTACTATAGTTTCTATTTCATGTCAAACGTAATGGGGAAAAAAAAAAAAAAAAGACTAGATTAATCCACTTCCTACAGTTTCTAAATGATATAGGTAATAGGCAGCAAAACTTTTACTCATCTTTTCCTGACAGGAAGTTAAAAAACTGTTCATAAAGGAGGATAAAAAACTTCAAATTATATAATGCTTTATATTGTATAATGACAGAAATGTCTATGTTACTCTTTCTGACATCACTCCCCCCCAAAAAAAAAAAATCTCAGGAGAAACAGTGAAACCACATGGTCTAATAAACCTTGACACTTAAATCAGAGTTTGTAACTTGAGTCCAACCAGTATTATGCACAAATACATTGTTTGGTCATGGCTTTTTAGTGAAAATAAGGTATTTTCAATACATCTCTTCTATATAGAGAACATTTATCGATGATTCAGTTCAGAAATCTGTTCTACCAGAACATATTAAACAATCATAAGCAATCTTAATTATGAGTATGTAACATATATACATACTATACATGTATATATGATTATGTATTAGATTAGATAGGCAGAGAGCTTTGCAGGCTTTTTTTAGTAGCTATTTTTGTTTGTTTTGTTTACTTTGTCTGCTGTTTTTGTTTTAAATAATAGCAACACTTACACTTTTGTATGTCCTCTAGCATGAACTTTGTCGTAGTTTATTTATTTATGCAATTCAGTGCTGAAATAGAATAATGGAATAACAGAATCATAGACTCAGTATCATCAGATGGAAGGGACACTCAAGGACCACTGAGCTCAGCCCCTGGTTCCACACAGTACCACCCACAATTCAAACACTATGTCTGAGAACTCTGACATGAGTCTCTTGAACTCTGACACCTGGGACCATGGCCACCGCCCTGTGGTGCAGCCCCTGTCCCTAACCCCCAGCTGCCCCTCCCCTGACACAGCTCCATGCCGTTCCCTCGGGCCCTGTGGCTGTCACACAGAGCAGAGCTCAGCGCTGCCCCTCCGCTCCCTGTGAGAGCTGCAGCTGCCATCAGGCCTCCCCTCAGCTCCTCTGCTCTGTGCTCAGCACACCAAAGGACATCAGCTGCTCTTTACACACCTTGCTCTCTGCAGTCTTTACCATCTTCATCAACCCCTTTGAACTTCATGCTATTTATTTCCCACACAGGTATTCCCTAAAAGATTTCTAAACACTTTAAGCATGAATTTATCCTGCGTCAATACACAACTTCGGCACTATTAACGATTCAGCCCTATAACATAAAGCTCACGAGCCTCCCACAGCATGAATGTTGTTTTAAAGTACTTCAAAATTACAGGGAGGCTCACATTACACAAATTCAGAATTGTATATACATTGTTCTCCATTTTGAGTGAAACACTGCTAGTATTTCTTTGATACTAATAGGCTAACCATCTTGAAGACTGTCAAAATTGTAATGTAGTAGAGAAAAAAAATTCAGTAAGTCAATACAAAGTAAAAGGCTGATGGCATAGCACTTTCCAACACTGAAGAAAAGTCAAGCTAGCCAAATATCTGATTTCCTCACAATTGTCTACAGTGTTCAAGGTTTGTGAATGTTATTACACAAAACAATGCAGAATTATGAAAGGATCAATTGAAATTACGCATTTATGCACTGTATTTATATATGCATATATTTTCCCAGCATTTACATTTAAAGCAAGTGGGTTAGACATTACTGAATCCCTCCAAATCAATCTGATCATGAAGACCTGACAATCCAGAAAGGTTCTTACTTACAGTGTTCACACACAAACAAGGGGAACTCTCTCATTTCAGATCATCAGTTTACAGTCCTTCTGTATTTCATGTTATCTCACTTTCATTAAGGAGACTGAAGTAAGGGGGCAATTATATTCACTTGATGAGATAACAGAAGTTGAAGACAATCATGTCTGCAGATTGAACTCAGGTTTGACTGCTTAAAATGAATTTACAGCATCTTTAAGTTTATTGAGGAATAAGAATAGATTTCCCTGCCTTATAATCACCTGCATTTGGAGAGCAGGGAAGTGGGAAGGACGGGTCTATATAACCTTTTAATTAAGTATATCATTAATGTAAATGAAGATAAAGTAGAGACTTGAATCATAAGCTATCCTCCCTGGCCTTGCTTTTTTGTTCCCAGGGGCCATCTCAAATGATCATCTGGATTCATGTAACATTTAAAATTACAAAGAAAAGTATTTTTCATTTTTCTTAATAACTGTGCTCTTACATTGCACTTCATTTAAAGCAAGACAAGCAACACCTTTGATACATTACTTAGCACTCTTCAAATAACAAGTAAAGATCCCTTTGGCACTCTGAAGATTGTAAAAGGATTTCCTCAGAACTAGAAAAGATGCACTTATGTGACAGTAAGTAAAAGTGAGGGTAATTTTTAAAAGCATCCCTCCAAGAATAAGGTGACAAGATTTTTTTTTTTTTTTTGTCTTCTATTTACATAACAAGTTTACGTCATGGTCTTGAGCAGATGAGACTGGATGACTCCCTGCTTTGTTTGAGGCATTTTCCATCCCAGAACTGTTTCTGATGAGGCTAGTAAGAAACCGTGAAACAGAGGGATGTCTCCATCTAAAAGGGCATGTACAAAAGAAAGAGGGAAGTTTAACATCTGGGAAACAACAGGCCAGTCAGCCTCACTTCCATTCCTGGAAAGGTGATGGAGCAACTTGATCTGGATATCCTCTCCAAGCAATTGGAAGAGAAAATGGTTATATCACGAGCAGTCAACATAGATGCATCAAGAGGAAGTCATGCTTGATCAATCTGCGAGCCTTCTATGATATCATCAGTGACTGGGTAGATGGGAAGAGAGCAGTGCATGTTTTGTACCTTGATTTCAGCAAGGCATTTGACACCATCTCCCACCACAATCTCATTATGAAACTTATAAAGCGTGGGATAGATGACTGGACAGTAAGGAGAACTGACTGGCAGAGCTCAGAGGATTGTCATCAGTGGAGCTGAGTCTGGTCAAAAGCCTGTAACTTGTGGAATTCCCCAGGATTAGGTGCTGGATCCAGTCTTGTTCAGCATCTTCATCAGCAACCCGGATGGAGAGATAAAGCCTCAGAAAATATGCTGAAGATACAAAGCTGGGAGGAGTGGCTGATACACCAGAAGGCTGTGCTACCATTCAACAAGACCTGACCTGACTGGAGAGCTTGGCAAGGAGGAACCTGATGAGACTGAACAAAGAGCGAGTGTAGAGTCTTGAACCTAGGGACAAATAACCACCTGTATCAGTACAGGTAAGGGGATGACCTGGAAAAGACCTCTATGGAGAAGAACCTGAGTGTTCTTGTGGACAACAGTCTGGCTATGAGCCAATAGTGTGCCCCTGTAGCCAAGAAGGCCAATGGTGTCCTGGGGTGCAGTAAAAACATCACGGCCAGCAGGTCAAGGGAGGTGATCTTACACCTCTACTCTGACCCGGTGAGGCCACATTTAGAATACTGTGTCCAGTTCTGGGCTCCCCAGTTCAAAAAAGACAGAGATCTCCTAGGAGGAGTCCAGCACAAGGCCACAAACATAATAAAGGGCCTGAATCATCTCCCATATGAGGAAAGGCTGAGTCTGTTCAGCTTAGGGAAAAGAAGACTGAGAGGGGATCTGATTAATGTTTATCTAAAGGGAAGTGGGAGGCAACAGATGAGGCCAGGCTCTTCTAAGTGGTGTATAGAAATAGGTCAAGGAGTAATGGCCTAAAACTCATATGTAGCAAGTTCTGTACTACAAATAAATCCTTCCTTGTGTTTGTAAAGGTGATGGAGCACTGGAACAGGTTGCTCAGAGAGGTTGTGGAGCCTCCTATAGTGATATTCAAGACCCATCTGGACACTTATCTGTGTGACCTATTGTACAGTACCTGCTTTGGTACAGGGGGTCAACTGATCTCATGAGTTCCATTCCAATCCCTGCAATTCTGTGACATGTGATTTTATTTTGAAGGAGAGCCCAGAGCACAGCTGGAGAAGGAATGCCTCTATGGTTCTATGCAATCACAGCTCAGCTATTCCTGGTGTGCTTGAAGATTTCCTGGACCTACATCAGCCTTTAAAACAGCTGCGGCAGAGTCACTGCATAACACTGGTCTTTATTTACAAGTCCTTCGTATGTCAGTATGTCTGTAATCAACTACACACTGATAGATCAAGTGCACTGATCAGCAAAAATTACTGACACAGCAAGGGGCGAAAAAGCTGGTGCAGATGCTTAGATTTAGTATGTAAAGCAAGTGAGGATGTATATTTGAAATCACCACAGGTGAATCTCATAATCACTTATCTGTTCTAATACTCTGTTTATTCTCTTCCCTTTTCTTTCTTTATGTTTTCTTCTTTCTCAAGCCCTCAGCCTCCAAACACTGCCAAATAATCGTTCAAAATGGAAGCATTTCTTTGTGAAATATCAGAAAGAGCAGAACATGTCTGCAGAAGTCAGCGAGTAAAAACACCTTCTGGGTCAGTTAGTGAAACAAAGTAAATGAAGCAACACAGTATAGCTGCATAACTGGATGGAATGTCATTTCGCTGATGAAGTTGTTTGGTTGTCTTCTAGAGACAGAAAAAAAAACTTATACCTGTAATCTTACATATAATACATACAGGCAAAGCCTGCTGAAATGTGGTCTTGGACTCTGTGGTAAGACATGGACAAAAAAAAAATAAAAATCTAAATCTTAGACTTCATATAAATACAAACAATGAATATGATTTATGTCAACTAGAATTACTATGCTCTTTACTAGCCACTATGTTAATATAAGTAAGTAGTAGATTAATGAAGTTTTAGAATTCTAATATATTATTCTAATAAATGCACTGATGGAGTCTTAGAAACTTCTATAAAGTACATAACATTTAAATTAGAATATTTTATTCTTTGAGAACAATAGAGTGTTATTTTGCAGACAAGCATTTGTCAGAATAAAGTGTTCACAGAAATGCTAGGTGATTGTCTTCCAAAATGCAATGATTCACAATTCCAGTCACTTCTGATCTTTTCGTTAGTATAACAACAAAGCAAGGAGGAGGAGGAATCACAAAAAAAACAAGCAAAGGGCAGAGAGAAATTAAGATCCCATTTGGTATTTAGAACTATTGTGGATTTAATCTTCTCAAAACAACAAGACTAATCACAATTACCTACTACCAACAATTATCATTAACATATTACAAATCAAAGTTAAAATATACTACTTTTATTTCTGCCAATTAATTTAGGAATATCTCAAGATATGGGAGAAATTATAGTACTCTGGTCATGCTTACCAAAATGAAAAGATTGGATAAAAAAAATACTGCAAGATATTTAATTAATTCAGATGGTCAAACCGAAATTCTTCTTGATGTGATGAAGGAAGCCATTTAAGATTTATATGAAATACTTACAAGAAGAATGGAAACTGAACATCTCTTACAGAAAGACCTCTTAGTATTATTAAAAACATTTTTTTTTCAAGTGACAAATACTGTAGTAAAGTTAATATTATGCTAAGCTCCTTCCTGCTTAAAAAAAAAAAATGCAGTTAAGGGAATACTGAAGATAAACAAATGCTTCCATTTATGATGGCAGATACCCACACCTACCTACACATCAAGATTAAAAGATATCATTAAATAACTGAGCTGACAGTTATCAAGAATTCCACAGGAAGTGATAAGCCTTCTGTTGGTTACAAAGAAATTTAAGGGGAAAAAAAAAAAGGAAAACAATGGTACAAAAACATGTGTTTTCTGTATCATTTTTTATGTTTCAGTTACCATTCTGAAATCTTCTCTCATAAGGCATTACATAATATACATATACACACACGCATATATATATATATATATATATATAAATGTGAGGACAAAAAATGTATATATCACATAAATTTACAAAAAAAGCACATTATATTACATATAATACATACATATTATATTTTCCACAGTATTTATCCGATATTACACATCTCAGTGTTTAAACTGCAAAGTTTCTAATCTTTCTTAAAAAAACTTAAGTGATTTTGTTTTTAAGTAAGAAAATATGAAATTCATTAGCAGTCTAAGGAGAGAGAAAGAAAAAAAAATCCAAGAAAGTGCATAACTGCTTCTAATTTTGATAAAATGAAACTATTATTTCCACTTGCATGTGTTAAAAGAAAAATAAAATGCAAAGAGAAACAAAAATACTTAGGTATCTTTAAATTACCTTTAAGATGTGAAGAAAAGTACCAAAACCACGTCTCTAGATAACTAATTATTCTGCAAGAAAAGTGGCAATTTCATTAACTTTTCCTTCTCCATATTAAGTCCTTTTTGAAATGGAATACACAAGTTCAAAGGAGTAAAAACACATCATATTCACTTCTTATATGGTCAAGGAAAACCGGTGACCTTTCTATATAGCCTTTTTTTCTTTAAAAATACAATGCAAGAACTGAGTATTTCATGAGTTTGATATATGAGAGTATCAAACTCTGAAGTTTCTCCTTTTCATCTCCACTAATTGAAATGATCAAGTTATTAAAACAACAACAACAACAAAGTATTAGCAAGTATCTGAAAGTGAATTTTAGCTCCAGAAATATTTAAGTAGATATTTCTTAATGTGCTAAGCTATTTGAAATAAAAGGAACTAGGTTGCTATGAGGCATCTTCTTACACGGGTGTCTCACCAAGCATGTTTCTAATGTACTGCTGTCATTGCAGGCGATTACTGTAGATCATCAGCACTAACATTTCTGAAAGGCTTCTGTTGAGAGTGCATGAATAAAAATGGATAGCAGAACTGTGACAATGTACATTTATATGTCACTGAAGAGAGAGAGAGATTTTGTTTTCATACTTTACTGGGTGGTAGCAACACAACTTAAAAGGGGAGAAAAGTATACATAAATGACTTGGAGAAATATAGAATTCATTCTCTAAGTGCTCTTAAGTTATTTATTTCTTCCTTTGTATTATTAATTAATTTGTTATTAAACCAAGATTTCAGACACACCAGCTAGCCTAGTGCAAAACTGCAAAGAAGGCTACAATTCAGATTCTATCACTGAATTAGCACAGTATATTGTTATTGTTTGATAGGCATGCTCTCTACAATTGGTTTACATTAGATATTCCCTTGTTGGTGCATCAGAATCCATAGCTGCCAGAATAATGATATTGTCTGGATGGAACAACAACAGTGATGGGATCCCAGAGCTCTGGTTCTTGAAGAAATAGTCAACCATTACTTTAAACAGCCTTAGCTGACTTCAGAAAACAGAAATCTACACCAACAGAGCACTGCACATTCCTGCTCTTTTCATGATCTCACCCTCTTAAATTCTTTTTATTTATCCCAATACTCACCTCAAATATAATTTATTTTTCTGCAGATAATTTCTGTCAGCATACTTGCAGAAACACAGTAATAAGATTAAATTTTTATGTATGTAGAACACTAGAATATCTCTAAAAAAGTGTTTTTTTCTGATTCTTATACCACAAGAGCACTGTAAAATGAAAGAAAATTGGACAATAACAAATATTGTGTTTCTATAAATAATTCTTATCTGTTTGAACAATGATCACATTCCTTTTCTCCAGCATTACTCCCTCAAATTCAGAATATATTTAAATTAATATTTAATAACTGAGGAAAAGTATTATTAATATGTTCTTCTTACTAATCTGGAATCCTTATCAGCAACTGTAGATCCTTGCATATAAGTATTATAACGGTTCCACTGTAAAGCTTTGTAGTTTGAAATTATACTCAAAGCATCTTAAAGTCATGATTAAACACTCACAACATGCTAAAATTGAGAACATGATAAAGTATGAGCAAGAAAAAAAAAAAAAGCTTTAAATATGGCTTTTTTGGCCACAATAAAGCTATACTTAGACAATGATAGATTGGTCTTACGTCAAACACATCTAAGTAGCAAAGACTATCATAATTACTTATCTGCTGCGTATCCAATTTTCAAGATTTCAGTACTATAAGAAACAAAAGACAGACTGGCCTTTTCAAAATCATTTGGAAATCCCTTACAGTCAACTTACTCTACTTCTTCCCCACCACCCCCCACTCCATCCCTCCTCCCCCTCAGCTACAGGAGAATCCTGTTACTTTGTTCACAGAAGAAAAATATTTCAGACACTTAAATGCATGAATTTAAAATGATGCAAACTGGATCAAGGAGAGTTAAAATAATATTGAAAATAAATCATTAGGAAAACCATATACAGTCATGGAGAAGCTTACACTAACAATTATGACCTTTCTTTTCAAGCTGGGCTCCATCCGAATACTAGAATTCATTATTCTAGGTTTGCACTCTTATTCTCCTCTTTCTCGTGTTAAGGCAATTTATTTGTCCTGGAGGTAACCTATCACAGTAGAAACTGTGCATTCAGTTAGCTTCTATTGAGCCTTCCACACATCTCTGGAATTTTCTTCTGGTATTGTCCCATTTACAAAATGAGTAAGAGTTCAATTTCAGGAGAGAATGTTGGCTACAGAAATCAGAAAGGACTATCAGTTAAAAAAAAAAAAAGAAAAAAAAAAGAATAGAAAACCAAAAGGGGAAGAAAGAACAGGCAGAATAAAAACAAACAGAACTGCGGGACCTAGTGATATATCAGATCCACTCTAGAAAAACAAAACATAGAAGAAATGTTTATAAATTATTTCATTATTAAGATGAACATAGACTGCCACTATAAAGCAATGCAGAAGTATAAGGAAAAGCTGTTTCCTGCTCAAAAGGAAATGCCCCAAATTTGTTTGTTTCAATTAACTAATGAGACTAAACATTACATAAAACTTTAAATTGCCTATTGAGTGGATTAACAACAATTCAGCAAAAAGGTTTTGAAATACAAATCAAAAACTGCTTTTAAAAAACATAGAATTCTGACCACTGAAAGAATATGAGGATGAACAGAGCTTTTCGTCTTGCTAGCTTTTTTTTTTTTTTTTTTTATGACATTTGTGTCTCATATAATAAACCGATTTGAAGAGACTCCTTATCTCAAGAGATAATTATATGGACATTAATGAAGTCCCAGGATCATGTGTTATATATATTTGTACAAAGTACTAATCTGCTGTCAGCCCACACACACTCATCACACAAACTTATCAGCAAGACAGTGATTAATTGAGTGTTCCTATTAACATTGGACTGCTAACTTGTCTCTGACTCACACTGGCAGGTGTGCATCTATTGCTGAAGGCAACTGTGATAAAGACAGGAAGACCTAGAAAGGATCACTGAAACAGCCAGGTGTGGGATTGAAATTAGAGATCTGCAATCTGTTATTTCAGTTATGAAGAAAAAAAAAACCAAGGATGTGAGCCTGAACATGTGTACCAATCGCAGCTCCTGCCATATGATAAAGCAAACCACTCAAGAGTTCGGTGATGCAGGCAATGTGAAGCTTTATTGTGGGTTTTGATAGCACAAGGAGTGAGACTTCATGGGATTTTGCACCAGAAGCACCTCTCAAAAGCCCTTAATTCTCAGCTTTGAGCAATTCAGTACGCCTGACGCTCAAAACTGATCACTAGTGTTAGTGACAATTCTTTGCCATCTAGATAAGATCAGTTCTTAAGACTGAAGATGAAAACTTGAAGGAGTTAACTGCTCTCTATAGGATCCTCTTTGTTTCTGGCATATAAGGACACTCTGAATTGCTTATATGTCCTTATATTGTTCTACTCTTACAAATACTAAGATAAGAGACTTCTGATGTACATGGAAGATAATGTTTCTTTGAATTATTCAAACTGGATTTCTAGATGTAAAGACCACATACCGTTGCCTGAGTTAGCTGCAGGAAGCAGTATCTGGTTACAAGTAATATCGATGACATGAACGACAGCTGGAATTCGCATAGGATGTTTATCCTACAAACAGTAACAGATATCATTCTGTTGTGTTTTCCTTGTGAGATACAGCAGACTGTTGGCACAGCGAATACTGATGGTCACACTTCTTTTGCACGCTCAAGCTGTGCCTTCCAAGCCATACTGATGCTCCACAGTGAAAAATAAACCAAAGTTATAAAGTGCTGTAGTACAGCAAAGGAAGGCAATGAAATAAATCACTTCTTCTGATGACCAGTGACAGCTTGACAGAAATGATATCTCTATGCTGCCCCCTCTGCTGCTAATCCTTAAATGAGGGTTAGGAGGGGTGGATCCAGCCTCCACCCGTTCCAGTCACTCAGGTACATTGCTTGCACCCTGGGTTAGCCATGCCTTCTCACCTCGTGCTCAACCATTGGTTTAGGCTGTGGCCTAACAATTCTACTGCAACTGTACAACCAAAGTTGTTAATTATTGCTATTCTATTTCTAAAATTAAAATGTTACATAGGATTGTGCAGTGATTTAGGACTCTCTGCTTAGATATCTGAGCCAGTGCCAATGTGTCTTTAGAAATGCTAATTCAGAAGCTACAAATGTCAGAGGACTAAAAGCTGTGACAGCCAAGTATGTACACACGGTAAACAGTTTACATTCATACAAAAAATAAAAATAAAGAAGTCCATCAAGTTCACATGAAAAAAATGTCAGTTAGAAAGACTCTCAGTCAACATACATTGCTGATATACCATTATAGCCTTATAGCCTTTAGGATATAATGAGAAAAATTATAAAAAACAGCAACTGTTTTTACATTCATACAAATATGTCCTCATTAACAAATCAAGTCTTCTAATCTTTGCTTCTGTGAAGGACGGTTTTAGAAACAAACAAAACAAAGAAACAAAGAAACAAACAAAAACCTTAGTTAATGGTAATTAATATACAAAACTCAATCTAAGAAACTTTTTGAATAGAAATAATTATTATTTTTTATTATACACGTAAGGAGGATGGGTTTGAAAACTTTTCCTTCTCTCTTTCTTTTCTGTCCTTGCCCAAAGACAAAGAAATAATCAGGAGCACTGGATGGATAGACTTCCATTTAGAACCATCAAATAAAAGCCACTAAGACTTGCTTGAAGGCATGAAAGACACCTTTGGGATTAGCACTTTGTAAAATTCTTTTGGCTTAATAGACAAATGGCTGTTTATATATATAATGTATGTAAGTTCCTATTCCTCAGACGCATAAATTCTCTTTCTCAAAGAGAAGGTACATGCTTTGTCATTACATATCCATCAGCCCATTTACTAAGCATGTAGTTAATAAAAAAAAAGTAGTTAAGAAGAAACAGTGCATTTCAGGCTTGCAGATGCTGCCCAAGTCTGAGGTTAGATTTCAGTCATAGCAACTCATGCTTTTGCCCCCAAAGTATCTTTTTTTTATTTCTTCCACAAATTCATTGTTAGTTCTATGTTCGGCATTGAAACTTATTTTCACTTTCTTTGCAATATAACAAATCAAAAAAGGGAAAGAAAAAAAAGTGAACAAATATCACAAACTTTAATTAAAAGGGTGTCTTGGACCTCAAGTTCCTGAAGTCAAATGAGTTTGCACCAGTACAGGTTGAGGGATGACCTGCTGGAGAGGAGCTCTGTGGAGAGGGACCTGGGAGTCCTGGTAGATGACAGGCTGGCCATGAGCCAGTAATGTGCTCTGGTGGCCAAGAAGGCCAATGGCATCCTGGGGTGCATTAAAATGCGTATGGCGAGCAGGTGGAGGGAGGTGATCCTCCCCCTCTTCTCTGCCCTGGTAAGGCCTCCCCTGGAGTACTGTGTCCAGTTCTGGGCTCCCCAGTACAAAACAGACAGGGATCTCCTCAAAAGAGTTCAGTGGAGGGCTACAGGCATGGAACAACTCTCTTATGAGGGAAGGCTGAGAGACCTGGATCTGTTCAGCCCTGAAAAGGGAAGACTCAGAGGGTATCTGATCCACATCTATAAATACCTAAGGAGCAGGAGGCAAAGGGATGAGGCTGGACTCTTCTCAGCAGTGTGTGGCAAAAGGACGAGGGGAAATAGCCACAAACTGAAGCATAGGAAGCTCCAGTAAAAAATAAAACAGAAAAAGACAGAGTTATTTTAAGCATACTGTTCCTAATCAGGAATTTCAAGAAGCCTGCAAGATCTTTGCAAAAATGCTAACGGCCCATCAGTACATGTTAAGTGCACATTTTCAAGATGCACAGACTGAACTGCTAAAGAGAAAAATAAACATATATTACAATTAGAAATACATAAAGGAAAAAGGAATACAGAAACTATTTTGCCTCACCTGTGGAAACTCTTCTATGAATTTTGGGCAGGGGAGACAAAGCAGTGTTATACTTCTTCTACCTTCCTAAAAACTAACATAGAAATTTTATAGATTACGTTACCCTGGAAGAAATCTGTCAAAATGTTCTTTTCTTTTGTTTTGTTTTAAACACTGCTAAGTTTTATCTCCACCCTAAAACTGTCAAAGTGTGTTTTCCTGTTCTGGTTAACAGTTCATAAATCCTGAAACAATATAGGGACCATTAATCTTTCAACATATACATACACGTAGCTACAGGACTTTTTCCTCTAATAATTTCTAATTGTACTGGAAAATATTTCTAGGAGAAAAAAAATTCCCTGTGATTAGTTTTTATTGTCTTTATTAAAAAAGAGAATCCATCACAACAATTCTTCCAGTGGTTATATATTCATATAATATAGAAGTATTATTTGCCTCATACCTCATTTATTTTTCTGCCTTCAACTTACAGTCATTCTCAGACTTTCAGTATTCAGGATTCTCACTACTTTTATCATGGATATTTGTATTACTAAGTGCTAGGGTATACTGGAAAGAATGATGCTTTTAAGCATTCATTTTCACAAATTCATTTGATATTCACTGCAGTAACAGCAGTCGGAAGACATTTGTTGTATATTAATATGAATGTCATTTCCATTTTCAAATAAACTGTGTTCCAATCTAGCATTATTATGCTTTTAGAATTAGGTGCCACTGAATACTTCAATACAGATATATGATACAAATGTGTCACCTAAGCTAATCATTATCTAATTATTAGTTAAAAATGATAATGTTGGGTTGTATAAACCCCCTCAAATTTTACCATCCAAAAGATTTAACTGATTAAATTCTGGAATAATTTCCTAAAATAAATATACACAATAGGCAATCTGCAGCACTGAAAATTCCACCCAGATGCTAAGCAAATGCTTAACAAATCTGTAAATCTATAAAACTTACATACAGAAATATCAGCCTGTCAGCTTTGAAATCCTAAAGTGCAACACAACATCTACCCTTTCCTCTAAGACAGTAACGAACTCCAAAGATCCCTTCTCTCAGTCATTCCCATTTTATGAAGTAGGTACTGCTTTGCCACACACATATTTTCTTAATGCAGCAATACAAGGAACTGACCAAAAACTCACTTTATTTAAAAAAAAAAAAAAAAAAAGAAAATGAAAAAATGAGGATAATTACAACTCTTGTTTTAAATACCATTGAAAAGTGATGACAGATCGCTGAGATGCGTTTTTGGAGACTTTTCAGTCTTGAAATTTCTCCCAGTACTTCTTCAACATATTTTTTCAAAACTTTGTCACTTAAAAAAAATTTAGAAAGATTAAATACTAAGAGAATAAAAGGCTTTCCTTTTTTTAATTACCAGCTCTTCAGAATGATTTAAATGTCAATGTCATGCTTGTTTTAACTAAATCTTCCACTATCACAGTCAGTGAAGTAGAAATCAAGTTTTAATATAAATGATGAAAAAAAAATGCCTTCTACCAGCTGTTTCAATGATTCACTGATTGCAGGGGTTTTATTTATTTATTTGTTTGTTTGTTTGTTTTTTAGAAAAAGAACACAACAAATTTCATGCCAGACTGCTCAGGTTAACTAGTTTCTTTGAGAAGTCAGAAAATAACCAGTGTGACAATATTTAGCAGAATGAATTATCTCTTCACCACAGTAATGATTAGACTAAACAAACATACAAATCTTATGCATGATGAAGACTGATAAGAAGTGATAATGCTTACCAATTATGCTAGTATGTCCGTGGAACAAGCAGTACAGTAGTGTAAAGCATAATGTACTTTGTCAACCTGAACAATTACTCAGAGTATTGGAGGTAGTGGAAGGAACGGAGTAACAACAAAAGCCTTCTCAAATTTAAAACATTGAGTAAGTAAATGTTTACAGTGGTGAGGCTGTGTAGTAATAAATCTATGGAAGATATTCCATAGATATATATGGGAATAATATCCTCATGGGAGATTTCCAAAGATCACGTAATCACCATTGAGCAGGAAAGCTCCTACAACAGTCTGAATCCACATTATACAACAGCCTCCAGAAAGCCACATAAAATCACAGAATAGCTTAAGACAGAGGGGACCTTAAAGATCATCCAGTCCTAACCTCCTGCTGTCAGCAGAGCTGCCCCTTCCCCCTCAGCTCAGGCTGCCCATTGCCCCATCCAACCTGGCCTTGAACACCTCCAGGAGTGGAGCAGCACAGCTTCTCTGGGTAGCTTGTGCATGGCCTCACCACCCTTTGGGTAAAGAATTTCTTCCTGACATCTAACCTAAATCTCCCTTCTTTTAGTTTAAATCCATTCCCCTTGCCCTAACAGTATGAGACCATGTAAAAAGTCCTGCTTGTAGGCTTCCTTCAAGTACTGGAAGGCTGCATTAAGGTCTCCTCTGACCCTTCTCTTTTCCTAGCTAACCAAGCTTAACTCTATGAACCTTTCTTCATAGGTGAGGTGCTCCAGCCCTCTGATCATCTTTATTACCTCGTTTTATTACAGTATGCTGTGGAAGTTTTTGATTGACTAAACATCTCAGTCTTTGAGAGAACATAATTCTCTGTTGAATTACAGCTATCTATGGAAATATGTGGGATTAAATGAAGATTTTTCTAAGCAAGTAACTTACCTGCGTGTCAAGAGAATCTATTTGGTTCTTCCAGTACTTAGTATCATCTATAATTACAGAATTAGATTAAATGAAGTTGGTGTGTCTGAAGTTGTTAATAACCAATGCATTTCATAAATATCTAATACCCGAGTTGCATAACTTTACCATTAATTTTCCATTATTTTAGCTTTTGTGCATGGCCATTCACAATTTTCATAAATAATCCATGAGCTGCTGGAAGGATGAAATATAGAATTGACAAGAGCCCTGGTTTCAGCTGGGACAGAATGGATTTTTCCTTCATAGTGTCTGGTATGATGCTGTTTTGGCACAAAGTGAAAAACAATGTTGATAACGAGACAAAGTTTTAGTTGTTGTTGAGCAGCATTGTACAGAGCCAGTGACATTTCAGTTTTTGCATTTCTGACACTGTCTTGCCAGTGATGGGGGCTGAGGAGGCACAAGGAACTGGAAAGGGAAAGAACCAGGACTGTTGACCTAAACTGGCCAAAGGGATGTTCCATGCCATATGACATAATGTGAAAGAAACTTGAAAATTAGCGGTAGTTGGCTGGAGGGGGACTGGTTGGACATCAGTTGGCAAGTAGTGAGCAACTCAATTATGAATCACTTTTTTTGATATGTATTATTGCCATTACTAGTATTTTCTTTTCTTTTCTTTTTTTTTTTTTTTTGCTTCTTACTTCTTTTCCTTTTTTGCTTTTCTTTTAAGCTGTAAGCTCTACTTTGTTTTTTTGTTTGTTTTTCCAAAGAAAAATAAAACAAACAAAAAATACAACATAAAGCTAGTATATTCAGATTTCCCTCTCTTTGAAGGTTATCTTAATGCTAAAGTAGACTGGAGACATTGAATGAGAAGATATTTGCATAGTTTGTTTAAGGAATGAAGTACTGTTTGAGGAAAGAGACAGATTCGAGAGACAGATAAAGATACAGATACAATGAAGAATGATTATTTAAATGGAGAATCGTTAAAAAGAAATCAATGTGGACTTTCATTTTCCTTCTCCTTTTGTTTTTCATCTCATTAAAAATAAATAATATGAAGCATTTTATGCTATCTTACAAGGATTTAATTGGGGTGATATAAGCCTCACTTAAAACTCATTAACATATTTTTGCAATCTGAAAGACTTCTGCTTATATATCAGTAATGGTACTGTCGTAGTTTGCCAGAATGAGAGAAGACATTTTAGCACACAGAAATGAAACCAGGTTAGATGTCAATCCTTAATGCATTTGTTAGAGGCAGTGTATGACTGGCTTCCTAACTGACAGATCTTGTAGCGATACGGAAAAATGAAGGAAAAGATCAAAAGTTGGAGTATAAGTACATTTTCTCATTGCATCTGTTCTGCTTTCTGATAAAGTTCCACTTGATAAACAGTAACTTTCTCTTTCTAGGGAAACAGTAAATTATAAAAATGCTGAGTGGTTTCTGATGAAAAAACAGCAAAGGAACCTGTTGCAGGGTGAGATGCCTAAAAGTATGTTTTTGCACCTTATATTTTTAGCTCTGCAGAAGCTTCTCTACCTCTGATCAGTTGTTTTTGTTGTTAGTGGGAGGGGTAGTGTTATTTTTTTCCTATAATGGTGTGCAGGAGGAGAAATTGTAGTTCTGTTTAAGATTTCCTCAACTTTCAAGGAGAAGTCTGGAAAATGATAGAAGCATGTTCTGGAGTTGTTAGCTCTGTTCAAAGAACTACAGAAGCTTTGAGCTTCTGAGTCTTCTGAAGGGTGAACAAGGATACACAAAGGAAATCTGGCACATGGGTGTAATGAAACTTCCTCTGGAGGAGAATGCATGTCAAAAACAGATCTGAACGTGTTTGGCATTTATTAGACAGCACTGGGTAATGTTATTTTAAAACAACAATAGGTAATGTAATCAGATATAACCTATCAAATAGATACAGAGAAGGTTTAATTAAATGTGAAATGAAAATCAACCAAAGAATATTTACAACAGTACAAATACAGAGGGCAAAATATGTGATTATGACCAATCAGATAACATATCAACAATTAGCCCTCCTACCAACTTACTAAATTGGTCCCACAGTGTTTAGCATGAGTTATATTGATACGTACTTACACAGACCACGAACCCACTATGAAACTGAAATGTTGCCTTTTGAAAATGCTAACATAACTGCATCTGTTTTCTCTGAAGAGCAATGCTGCTATCACAGTTACAGGATCAGTTGAATACTGAATAAATTTTAATACATTTCAGATGGAAGAAAGTTTGTCTATGGTTTGGCCCAGTTTCGAGCACAAATCCTCACTGTAAGTTGTCACAGAATCACAGAATCACTCAGGTTGGAAAAGACCTCAAAGATCATCGAGTCCCACCATGACCCAACCATACTGCCCTCACTCCAACAGCCCTCTGCTAAATCATGGCCCTGAGCACCACATCCAAATGGATTTAAACACATCCAGGGATGGTGACTGCACCACCTCCCTGCGGAGCCCATCCCAGTGCTTAACGACCCTTTCTGTACAGAAGCGTTTCCTGATCTCCAACCTAAACTTACCCTGGCGCAACTTAAGGCCATTTCCCCTCATCCTGTCACTGTCACCAGTGAGCAGAGCCCAACCCCGCTCTCACTGTGAGCACCTTTCAGACACTGGATGAGAGCAATGAGGTCTCCCCTCAGCCTCCTCTTCCCCAATTAAAACAGCTCTCATTGCATAAATAAACTGCAAACAATCACTGATTGGATCTAGGTTAACCACAATATCTGTCTACTTAATACATTTGACTTCATTCTCAGTTCAGAAGCTTCTGAACGCAGCTTTAGAGAACAGGCTGAAATACTGTTCATTTTGTATGCCTGCACGACCAGGAAATCAGTGGACCGCAGTTAGGGGATTGGGTCAGGGATGGGCAAAAGGGAAATTCTATTCTGCTAATATTTATATTCAGGCAACCAACACTGTGGGTTGATCCAGTGAATATGCCCTGAGGATTTGCCACTTTTCTCATAACAAGGATTCAGAAGTCAGCTTTGTCAGAAAGCTGAAAAAGTCAGAAGCTGAGAATTTTAGTCTAGCTGAGACACTTATTTCTTCCTCCATCCTTAATCTTACAGTAAAGAGAAGGAAATGTTCACATGAATATGCAAAGACTTTGTCACTTATATTTTCTTTCAAGGTGTTAAATTATTTTATCCATTATTTCTCAAAGAACCTCTTTACCTGGTCCATAACACCATCTGAACGCAAATACAACACTGTCAGAAAAAAAAAAAGGGGTGCAGTATCTCCAGTAGTATGTGAATTATTGTGAAATGGGTCCTAGGTGAGCTAATTTAAAAACACAAACTGAAATAATTAAACAACAAATTGTAATCTTAACTTTCTTCCAGGTTTTCTAGTAAAAAAAAAAAAAAGAAGAAGAACCAGTAATCTAATCACTTTATTTTATAGCACTATTTTACATTACAATATAATTTACAATATAATTACATTAGTTGCAAGCTCATAATCTGCTCAAAGACCAAGGGAGGACTTTCTCAGCAGTGTAGATAACTCCAGAATCACCTTCTTCACAATACCAACTCTATCAACAGGTAATGGTACAAAATCAGCAGTTTTATAGTGGCATGAATTATCTTGCAAACCCTAATGAGATAGGCAATACAGCAAATACCACAAAAAAAAAAAAAAAAAAAAAGGCTAAATTTACAAATATCCATGTGACTGAAATTCTACAGAAAGTAGCTATCAGAAACAAGGGTTATTTCACCGCTCAGCAAAAGCAATTTTTTGGCCCATTGGCTCTGTATATTTTATTTTATAGTTCACAAGTACAGGACATAAATTGTTCCTCCTTCACAAGCTGCCTTAATTTAATATTTTGCCTTTTTTATGTCTAAGTAAAACAGCTTGGTAATTATTAGTAATAGAAAAAAATAATTATATGTTTGCAATTGCTTCAGTGAATAAATTGTACTCATTGAGCCTTCAACGACAACACAATGGACATTGAGTTCTATAAACATTAAGTAATATCATGCACTCTTAAACACATGATTGTATTTATTATTGAACAAGTAAAGGAAAGTGTTGATTGGATAATCTTATTTTGCTATGGTCTACAGCTTATATTTACAGATGAAGGAAAGCTTGCTATCCCTATGCTTAGTACCGAAAATTGTAAAGACTTATTGCAGTCTATAAGGACGGTGTATTTACATCAACTGCGTATGCATTCTAGCTTTTTTAAAGACTGATTTAGAAAATCTAGTAATATATTTTAATGATTTGAATATACACCAGATTGCGAGAAACAAGCAATGAAAACATTAAAAAAATTGAAATAGTGATGGATATTTATACACTTTTTCATCTAAATTATAATGTCATAAAACATGGACAACATTTTAGGAATTTAACTTTCAGTAAAAAGTTTTCCTTTAAACTGTCAGATTTGAAGAAACCAGTTTCTTTTGTTCCCTACAACCTCTTTCCTTCAAAAAGACTTTCTAAATGAGGAAGCTTATTCTGTTCCCATTCTGCAAAGTGACGAAAAAGAATCAACGTGAGTGCATTCTTCTCACAAAGATGTCCTCTATTACCACCTTGGAAACAGTACTTGAGTAAGTTACATTAAAGTGTGCTTGGATAAATTTCTTTGCAAAGGAGAAAATATCACACATATGAAAATTGAATAGTATAAGTCCTTGGTTTAATAAAAACTAAAAACTTAGTTAAATGTTTAAAGGATGGGAACTTTTTTTTCTGCACTTAGAACAAGGTCTTTAGGCCACAGTGAAATTACAGCCATACATTGTAAGCAGTTTAATTTTAAAAACTACGTAGTTGTTTGTATTTATCATAGAGAAGCCCTAAAATCAAAACATCTAGATTACATGGCTATTCAAACAGGCAATTCTGCTTTAGCAGCTCTTTCTCCTTCTCACTTGACCTCCTTCTAATCTTCAGAATGGGAAACAATGCAGGAAATGGACACTTGATCTCTAGAAAGTCTTCACCACATTGAAAGCATAGTTTGTACTGGTGACAGATATATTCACATAGCAGGCTGGAAAGGCCTGACAGGTCAGGCTGTGAGATAAGTCTTAACAGGTTAACTTCTTCAGTGTAACATATCATTAAACTTCTACCTTTTCATGACATAAGTTCAATTATTTAAGCTGCTTTCTGTGAGACACCTTCCACACTAAGCACATACTCAACTAGACTTTTCATGAACTGTCATCTCATAGAAAATACTGAAAAGGTTTAAGTATAACGTTCAGAATATGAAATTTCATTGTTAGATTTAGAAATCAAAACCTCTGTACTGTTTTGATGTGACTAAGAGGGGTACATGCACATACACACACAGTTCACTGGAAGAAAAAAATCGCAGTCAGAACACAGGGAAGAAAGACTTCAGAAAATAAATAGTTAACATCAGTCAAGAAGTAATGAAAAATGGACGCAAAACTACTCATATTATCAGTGCATTTTACCAATTCAGTTATTCCAATTTATGCTGAATTGGGTATTATATCCACCTAGATGAATTCACTAGACGATTACAAAGACTGTAAGACTGCATTTTCTTGGAAGTAGAAAAGACTTAGTTCACAGCCTTCTGCTTGTCCAGAAACAAATAAAATGGAAAATAGTACATTTTCACCACATCTTTTTCTAATGTTATTCTTTCATGTTTTTATCTCAGCTAGTTTCTTATTCTTTGTTGACTTGCTAACTTTCCCAAAGAAAAGATCAGTGAGTATTGTTTTCTCTTATCAACATCACTGATTCTCATAGAATCTTAGAACAGCCTAGGTTGAAAAGGACCTCGAAGATATTTTAACTCCCCTGCCGGTTGCCAACCACTAGAGCAGGCCATTCAAGAATATTTTCTCTCTGTTGTTTTTTATCACCTGTTTCATTCAGTTACTTAAAAAATTACAGGGATAGCACACACCTTCTAAAGAAAACTGTTCTCTTTTCCTCAAATGTGAAATGTTTTTTGTCCATTTGTAAAGGATGTATGCATATTGCACCAGGAACTAATTGCTCTTGCCAGCATTGTAGACAAAACATT
The DNA here is from genome assembly GCA_036925125.1 of Oreortyx pictus. NCBI lineage: Eukaryota > Metazoa > Chordata > Aves > Galliformes > Odontophoridae > Oreortyx > Oreortyx pictus. Next base: position 74,541,803 of record JAUPFR010000001.1, on the reverse strand, counting down.
ACGTAGATACTGATACAATAAAAAATATCTGTGATGGTTATAGCCTTTTTTGTCTCCAAGAATATCTGTCACCATAGAATTGTCATTCCTTTATCTTAGTAGAAATATTTTAGAAAAAAAATCTATGGATACTATTGATAGACAAAGTGTAAAATTAATACAGAAGTTGGTAATTCTAAGATGAGTCTAAGGTCTAAGACCCATTTTGTCATCTGAATTTACAATGTGATGTATTTTATAAGAGATCTGCAAATATTAAGAGAGATAAAGCATAACTCACAGTGAACGAACTTTTTTTTTTCCCAGGCAGTATGCTACAAGTTGATTTTCAGCTTCAGAACTCTAATGACTGAAATCTTTACAGCATTTTTGCATAAAATAGAGAGAGTAAAAAATATATAGAAGTCATCTTTCTTCTTTGATCAATATGGGAAGGAAAGGAAAGGAAAGGAAAATAGAGAAGCATTTCATCATTACATCAAATAAAATAAAGCCAAAGCCACAATAGTGGCTGATATTATGACTTTTGAAAAAGTCAGCAAAGTTACACAGATCAAACTCTAAAAAAATGCAAAACCTCCACATAATGGATGAGCCACCTACACACTAGGTATTGCTGAATTTCATCTCACTGACATCCCACTGAATGGGAACACTGACCTGCTTTATTAGTTTGATCAACATTTATTGCTTAAGTATGGATTTTAAGATTGAGGCTGGACACCATAAAGAAAGCTAGTTTATCCTGACTGCTGCCCTGTCGCTCCAGTGGGACACTTATCACACAGAATCACAGAACTGTACCAGTTGGAATAAAAAAAGAGATAGTTCTAACCTTGCAAGCAGAGGAGTGTGCTGAAAAGAAATAATTTCTGAATGCAGATGCACAGCATAAACTAGGAAGTCTGCACCGGCTCTACTGATATGATAGTATCAGTAAAGCCACTGCAGGAGTGTCCTGTGAGGAGCAGAGGAAAACCAACAGTTTCAGAGGTGTCAAAGATAATGAAAATCATATGATTCTCCTAGGAACCCAAAGGAGAATACAGTTTTTGTAACCCAAGGAGCCACTGGGCTGAGAAGGACACATCCCACAGAGATCCAGTGAATGGGAAAGGTTTATTTTCAAACACCTTACACTAGACTGTGATCCAGAAGATCCAGGATTTGTCTATTGAGGGAATTACATTGTGCAGTTACATTCTAATAAAGACATATTTCTGATTAGTCCTTCCCACAGTATTTTGGCCTCCGCATTTAAGAGAAAAGATGGCCACTTCAAAATGTTCGAATTCATGACTCTGTCACATATTTATGCTAGTAGGGTAAGAACTTCCTTCATGAAGTAGACCATTTGGTAACAGTTAATAAGTGGTCTCACTGGTATAAGATGCTTTTCTCAAACAAGGGCTATGGGAGAAGTATAATCTTGTTACTCTGGGAGAATCTCCTGAAAGCAGAAGCTGCAATGGAAACTACGCATGGAGAAGCTCTTGATCAAATCTTTGCAAACTTAAAGCCCTCTCAGATATCACTGATTTGTTGATACATAATATAGTAGCAAACACTGTCCTCTGGACTAGAAGATGATGAGAAAAACAATATGAACAGGAAAAGCCTTTGCAGGCAACACCATCATGGCCAGTTATATCCTTCAAACTGGAATCCAGGCAAAGACTGATAAACCTCAGGTTGAATCTTCCTTCCAGTTTTGTGTATGAGCATAGTATTGTATGGTAATAATAATATGTATGCAACTCTTATAAGGAAATATCTGCCATGAGGATGTGTCAACAGGATCTCGCTCTTTTCCCCTCTGGTTAGCACTGCTATTTTCCTAGCCAAACCTACATTTTTCCACCTATTCATCTGCTCCTAAACAGGTCTGTAAGCTGCACAGGAAAAGAGGCAGGCACTAGGGAATGGTCTGTCTCACTCTAAAAGCAAGGAGTACTCTTTCTCTGAATAAAATTCTCTCTTTCCAGATTTCAAATACTAAGCTGGAATGTTCACTCATAACAGTCATACCTCAGAAGAATACAGGCATCAGTGCATTTGATAAAAGATCCCTAGCTCCTTACAGAGGCATTTTACAGTATGCTTATTTGCTGGGAACTGGGCTCTACTAAGGCATCACTGTCCCAGGCTTATGTCCAAGGTTCAATTTTTCTGTGAAAAAGTTAATATGTGATTATGATATTCAAGTTAACTAGCAGTACATTTCTCAGTGTTATTTTTCAGACATCCGGAAAGGAAAAAAAATCTTTTGAGCATAACTCTCATTTCACTGATACAGTGAAACCTATTAGGAAATAAATATTCATGGCTAACTCCCACACGCTCTTTGTGCCAAGAGAGTGAGAAAAAAATATACGTACATTACTGCCACAACAGTAGGCTTTTTTGAGCAGTGAGTCATGGATGAATGAAGAAGAAAATGTAAGATACCCAAAAATGGCAGTATGTAATGAGAGCTAGGACAAGACCTCAAGCACTATTATGTCATTATCTTTCCATTATACATACAATGTCCTTGCATATTTCCTAGTACAAAATGAGTATAAATTCCCTTACAATCTTTTAGTGACACACAGAAATAATTTTAGTATTAATGTGTGCTACTGAAAAACTGAACATTTTGCTTAATTTTCACTCTTTGGACATATACACGTTTGATCTTAGAGTGCATTAGTTTCATGCCTACTGTATAAAAATTCAGTACAGCATACAACATTTACGTGCGTCCTCACAGGTACTTAGCTGAGATGAATAACAACTCAAACCGCACTTAATGCTCATAATATTAAATGAAAAATTTGTCACAAATAAAATGAAACAAATGACATTTTATAGTTCAGGCAGGACAGACCTAACACAATTATTTATTCACTGAGGTTGCCAAAAGAAGTTCCTTCAGCAAAAGGGAGCATTGCTCTTTTTCTCCCTCCACCCTTCTCACTTACTTAATTGCTCTTCTTCTGCACAGTTTGCCAGAAACAGTAAAATGATATAAAATACAACACATTTCCCTTTAAAAATCATTTTGGCACAAGAAAATACACTTGCTAAATGCAGACTGTAAAGTGGCAATATATATTTATAAAGGGGTACAAAAACATTGTATTTACACATCAACTGTAAAATAAGGAGCTTGGCATACCACAGTTATCCTTACATATGTAAATGTATAACCACACAGTGGTAAAACTGCAGGCAATATCTTTAGAAAAATCCATTTTCACCAGTGCTGGTAAAGACACTAATAAACATATTTTGACAGTCATTCCTAATTATAGCCCTCAGAAGTATTATGAAATCTCCAAGTGTCTTTAAACAGTAGAGACCTAGCAATAGGTCTCTGACTTTTTGGATCCACATTCCTAAAGGCTTTTAGGCACAATGACTGCCAACTGCCAATATCCAACTGCTGAAAACAAAGAAAGGTAGCTTAAGTACTTGTTTTAACAACATCAGAAACCACCCAACCAGCCAACAACAACAAAAACACCAAACAAACACAAATGAAACAAACAGAAAAACAGAGCAGGTCTACAGGAAAAGAACTCTCAGCTAGTTTAATGAACACACTCTGAAGGACTTCATTTAGCAGGCAAACCTGAACCTTAAATAATCATTAAGTAATCATGTTAACCGGAATAATTTTGCATAAGTGAATGTGCAAATGACAAAAGGAAGATGTCAAGCTATCTATTTTAACTGCTGGGACAGCAATCAGTGCCTGTTACCCTTTTTTTAACTTTTTCTGTACTGATTTTTCATACATCTTTCTAGCATGGATAATATGGGGGTATTTTCATTTAGTGAAATAAATGAAAAAAATGTTATTAATTTTACAAATCTCTGTGAAGAAAAATAATGAAAGAAAACTTATTTTACTTGAGGCCTTTTCATTGAGAAAACTACTTCTCATTTTTACCTTAAAATGTTGCAGTTGACTTTGAAGGCCCTGATCTTGCATCCACTGAAGGGTACTACATTGATTATCAACAGACTTTACTTTAACCTCTAGGAAATTGATGAGTTTTACTCACAAAGCAAAGGTCTCTAGCCTTACTTTTTTTTTTTTTTTAAGAAGTATTTATTACTTCAGTAGTAAAGTATTTACTTGAAGTATTTATTACTTTATTACCATTCACTTCTCAGCATTTCCAACTACTTTACAACCATCTAGACCCTCCACATAAATATATGCAAAGTGTCAGAAAGCATAATTTTCAGAATAAATTTGTCAAACTGGATTTTGTTTCTGTGTGTAATATAAACAGTAATTGGACAGATTATAAGAATTTATTGAAACATTTGAAGCATCCTTCAATCTTATTGGGGAATTTTCTATCAAGTAAATATTTATGTATATACGAAAATTAATTTAGCAAAAAAAAAAAAAAAGGAGAAAAATTGACTGCAATTACTATTCGACAGTAGCTATGAGTATTTTAAAAGCCAATGAACTTGCTATTGTCTTAAAACAGAAAACTTAAGGTCTGGAGAATTATACTTTTTTCTCTTAATAAGGTACCTTAGAAGTTCCATGCTGCACCTTTCCACTTACTATACTTTCTAAAGTACTTGCTCTCCAGTAACATTCAAGGAGCTCTTTACAATGAAAATAGATTCAAGGCTGAGCTTTAATTTTAGTGTCAAATTGGGTTTACTAAAAACCTTGACTGAATTCTTTCCGAAGTTAAGATCTTCACTGTTACTTTAAGAATATGAATTTTATCATGGAATACTAACTCAGTGAAGCCCATGAACATCTTTTCCCTGACCTCAGAGACCAATGAAACAAGTACTTATTGTTGACTGATTTTAATGTTTGACTTCAAAAATTCATGTAAATATCAAAATATACTGTACTCATCATGCAGTACATACACTTTGATCAAAGCTAACTCAAAAACTCTTCTAATAACAGGTAGCAGCCGCACCTCTATTGGACAGTAAACAAATATAACCATGAATACTGACAAAAGTAGAAAAAAATAAAATGAAATAGGTTCTAGATACAGTCACTGAACACTTGAAATCAGCACTATAAGCTATGCTAGGGAACAGAAGTTTCATGCTCAGCATTGCCACCGAAAGATATATCAGATACTACTGTCCATATGATGATATTTCTGATAGAAAATTGTACTGTTCAGCTTTTACAGAAATTCCATCAACAGCAAAATACTCAACAAGTCTTTTTCTTTACCTCAGCTTTGAGTTTTAATCTTTCTTTGTTACTTTGTGTAAACAGTTACTTTTTGAGGCTGATAGTTTTCATTGATTCCTCTGGCAGAAATGCTTTTGTTGCACTTCCCTTTACTTAAGCCACATTTCACTCTATGAAACAAGAGAACTATGTTTAAAAACAGAATAAAAGCATAACAATTTGAAGGACACAATATCTTAAGAGGAATGGAGAAAGAAAAAGATAAAAAAAAAGCGAAGTGAAGTGAAGAAGCAGCAGCAGCAGCAAATGACTATAATTCAAATCCTTGTGTGAAACTATGCTGGAAGGTAAAAACCCTGATCAATTAAAGCAACAGAGTTAACCTTTAAAGTACCATGCTGTAATTCTCAATGATACTGCTTCTGAAAGTACATTATCCAATATTTCAGTTTAAAATCAAAAACATTTTGCACTTTCACTATACAACCGTAAGAACTGCATATAATTGAAGTCCATCACTAATCAGCTCACTTCTACCCATTTCAGATCACAGGGAAACTCAGAATCATAAAGGTGGGAAAATAGTTCCAAGGTCATGCAGTCCAGTCATCCACCTACCACCAACACTGCCCACTAACCATGACCCTCAGTGTCACATCTCCATATTTCTTGAACGCCTCCAGAGACGGCGACTCCACCACCTCCCTGGGCAGCCTATACCAGTACATCCTCACTCTCTCGGAGAAAAGATTTTTCCTAATATTCAACCTGAATGCTCTCTGGCTCAGCTTGAGACCTTCACCTCTTATCACTGTTACATGGGAGAAGAGGCTGACCCCCATCCCTCCACTTCATCACAACCTCCGAGGCTGACCCCCATCCCTCCACTTCATCACAACCTCCTTTCAGGGACTTGTAGAAGGTGATAAAATCTCCCTTGAGCCTCCTCTTCTCATGACTGAAAAACTGAAGTTCCCTCAGCTGTTCCAGCTACTTATTTCTGATTTTGAGCCTAAAATCTTGAGATGTGTAGATGTGTTCCCTAAACTTCCTGCTCTGTTAGCATTTGAGATCTTCCATCCATTTAAGAACTTCAGGACAGCATGGTGACTTTGCCTTATTTGTTTTGCCATTCTCTACAGTTTCATACATAAGTCAAAAGCTCTTGTTCATTGTCCCACATCAGTATTACAGAGTTGTTTGCATTTTTAAGTTTCTGTCTGTAATGTTAAAGACAGGCTACATTTTTTACAACAAGGGAAGAGGGATTAGGTTTCCCACAAAAAAAAATTACAGTACAAAGGAAGTTATATTTACTGAGTAATACAGAAGCCTGGAAATAAATGTGTCAGATTTTATCTATTCGAACTTTAGAAGGGAATAGCTTATTTAGCCCCAAAAGATGGAGACAGTCTCTGTCCATTTATGACCAGGAACAGCTTGTACCACGGAAGGTACTGGAAGAAATTGATCCAGACTGAAAATTCTTCCAGCAACTTAAGTAAACTGCTGAACAAACAAGCAGGAATAGAAGTTAAACAGTTTATCAATCATGTGAGTGTAGTCTTGAATCACATAGACAGATACTTCAATAGGTTAGAGCTTTCTATATTTTTGGGAAACTGAAAAGTAAAGGTTTTGCTTTTTAAATTCCCTTATCTTACAGAGATGATGCTTCATCTCTTTATTATACTCTTGTGAAACTCTTAACAATATCTATTCAAAACATTAATAAGACACTTTCACATTCACTCTCAGAAATAATAGAATGAATCACAGAGTCACAGAATTGTATGGATTGGAAGGGACCTCTAGAGATCATTGAGCCCAACCCTCTGCCAAAGCAGCTCCCTAGCCCAGGTTGCACAGGTAGGCGTCCAGGCAGGTCTTGAATGTCTCCAGAGAAGGAGACTCCACCACCTCTCTGTGCAGCCTGTGCCAGTGATCTGTCACTGCACTGTGAAGTTCCCACACACATATGTGCAGAACTTCCCATGCTTCAGTTTGTGGCCATTTCCCCTTGTCCTGTCATGACACAATGCTGAAAAGAGCCAGACTCATTCCTTTGCCTCCCGCTCCTTAGATATTTACAGACATGGATCAGATCTCCTCTGAGTCTTCTCTTTTCAGGGCTGAATGGATCCAGGTCACACAGCCTTCCCTCATAAGGGAGGTGTTCCATGCCCTTTATTATCTCTGTAGCCCTCCACTGGTCTCATTCAGGAGATCCCTGTCTTTTTTTACTGGGGAAATATAACACATGTATATATTATGTTTTGGTTCAGAAATTAAAGTACACAGATGTATTTACTATAGAATTGGGATTGTACATGAAATGCATTAAAATATTCTATTTCTACTAAAAGGTTTTGGTTAAATTATTGATTTCTATTTCTGTTCAAATATTCTACTACATTATTACTATATTCTATTATAGAATCACAGAATCCTTAGAGTTGGAAGGGATCTTTAAAGGTCATCTAGACCAACTCCACTGTAATGAACAGGGACACTACAGCTAGATCAGCATGCCCAGGTCCAGCGCCTTGAAATACTTCCGGGCTGAGGCATCAACATCTCTAAGCAACCTGTTTTCAGTGCCTCACCACCCTCACTGTAAAAGATTTTTCCTTTTATCAAACCTAAATCTACCCTCTTTAAGCTTGAAACCATTTCCCGTTGTTCTATCACCACAGACCCTGCTGAAGAGTCTGGCAGACACGGAGCCACTGGCCACCACTTTCTGGACTAGACCCTGCAGCCAGATCTTCATCCAATGAATAGACCGCCCATCAAATCCATATCTTTTTCAACTTAAAAATTGGAAATAGATTTGGAAGCACTAAAAAAATATAATCTGGAAAACAACCAAAAATATATTAATAATCTTTGATTCATCAAACACTGAGCAGTAGTTGAAATATGTGAAGCTACAAATTAATTACCGGGAATGATAGTGACGTTGGGATTATACTGGTCTTACATATAAAATGTTGTAACAATTTCAGATTTTCCTCTCCAATTCTTTTATTGGCTTTTCCCTATTTTTATGTTTTTACTTCAGCTTGCATGTAGCTGATGTTCTTCTTATCCAATCTCTCAATTTTCTTAAAATCATTTTAGAGCTGGAGAAGTGGTATCACAAGCAATCTGACTAGTCTGAGGAACATTCTGTCACAGGCCCTAAGTAGCACTAGCTCTAAAATATAACTTAACCTTAAAAAAACTCATTGCTTCCAGTACAAATAAGTCAAATATTCAGTCATCTGTAAGGATACTGTCACAGCAAAGAACACCAGCAGTATTCAGATTTTTGTTTCACAAATACATTTTGTGTACTTGTTTGTTTTCGCTTTTCTACTTACCTATGCTGCTACCATTAACTATATTAAAGCAACACATTACAAGGTTCAGAAAGAAAATATCAGCAGGTACCAAATGTTACCAATCTGCCTTATTATACTGACATATATTCACACTTAGGTACCAGATTAAGGTCAAGAGGGAAAACTTGTGAGTTCTGTACGTCTATGTGTTGTTTATGACTGCTGTTCTCTTTCTCAGCAAAGGGAGATAGGAAGGCAACAGTACACCAAAGATAATCCTGCTAGGTGGGCTGGCGCTGCTGTTGAATTTGCTGGGTAAAGCATGGGGAAAAAACAAACAAACAAACAAACAAAGTGATCATATGGGAGTGGTCATTCTATGATAATCAGATATTAAAAATATTGTAATCAGCACATTATTGTCCTACGTTAAACAGGAAAAATAAAATAAAACTAAAAATACTTTTAACCATAGGGTTAAAAGTAAAACAATAAGAAAAACCCTTTTTACTGACTCTGAGGAAAAACCTTGTGACATGAGTCACAAGTGACATGAATTAATATAAGACAAGCGACTATTTACAGCTGTGAAGAATCCTATCGCTCTGTTAAGCAAAATTCTCAGTATTTAATATATTGAGGCAAAAATGACAGTACCTAAAACTCTATTTTGACAATTAGGGCAGGGATTACCAGATTAAATGTATTCACTCATCCATCCAGATGTGTCAGAATGCTGGAGATAAATTTCTTTATCTTTAATAGAATTTTTATTGAAGTTAACTTATCCTCAGTGCAAGAGGCTTGAAGAGCACAACTCTGCCTACAAATAAACTACCTTGCAGACTGAATATACTGGCAGTGAGTAAATTTGTATCTACTTTATCTGGGACAGTTGAGGACAATGTTACATGGAGATTCCCAATTTCCTACTATCTCTATTTCTCCCCTACTTACTCAAAACAAACATGCACATGATGGCTCAGTTACTGAGTGTATATTCTGCATAAAACGTGCATATATGCCTTATTTTCTTTCACAGAGTGTGATACTATTGCAGAACTGCTTTCTATTGTGCGACCTTCAGCCATTTCCTGACTATGTGGTATGTTCACTTGGGCTAAGAATACACACTGAAATGTTAATACACACTTTCATCCTGATCATAAAATTAATTCATTTTCTTCTATATTTATGTTTACATCATGGATCACAGTCGCACAGACATAGTAACATGTAAGAGAAGTATTTAAAAATATTTTCAGAGGTGAAGAACCAAAAACTTACAGATATTATGTTGTATTGTAAGAAAGAAAGGGGACTGTCTTCTAGTGGATCCAGACTGAGTGGTCTACTCAGAAAGAAAGGAAAGAACTATGAGAAACAAAAATAAAAGAAATGAAAGGGAAAATAATGACAAGCGTGGAAATGGAGGCAACAGAAAACAGAATTGAAGAAATATCAAAAAATAAATAAGAGGTCAATGAATAAGTTAAATGGTAGCATAGTGTGTTTAAAAGGAGGTGGTGATTTCATTAAGTTTTCCAGCAGAGCTTGACCATTTGATGTACAACCAGAAGAGGAACTGAAGGAATGTAACAATAGTTGACTTGAAATGATCTACAGGAATAAAAGTCTGGCAGAACAATTTTTACTACAGTACTTTAGAAACCTGAGATTCTGATTATGATACAAAAATTTAAATCTATCCAAAAAGGCTGCTTATTTATTTCAGATTTTTCACTAATCCAAACACCATAACATAACTAAAAGCCCTGGGTAAAAGCTAGAAGTGATTTTTAAAGACAAAAAGGGATACCCAGTGCATAGGTACACTATAAAGCTTCCATGTTGGTAGTCTGACTATAGTGTTGATGTCAAGTGTCCAGTAAGAAAAGTATTAGCATCTACAATAGAGCATGTGTACTATAGTTTATGATTTCACTGTGTTTGAATATTGCAGTATGGTCAAAGATGACACTACCACCTGGGGAACCTTATCTAAAAGACCCCTTGTTAACATCACAGTCTTGTGAGAAGCAAGCCATTCTTAGAAATTTGATACTATGAATCAATATTTTTGTTTATTTATTTTAAACCATATTCAAGTTGCTTATCTCCTACATCCAGAAGATACTTCAGAGTTCACCTCCATTCCTTCCAAGTCAGTAGTGTTAAAAGAAGGTGAAAGAGATAAAGCAGGAGATGCTGATTTTACAAGTGGTAATGGTATGCTCCTCCACAGTACGCCATTTCTCTGCTGAAAACAGTTTCCCATTGAAATCACAATAAACAGTGCTTCCACCACATCATTTCAAAGTCTCAGCTTACATCAAGATGTAGAAAAAACAAAATTAAAATCTCAAATAAATAAAATTAAACTAACACCTGGGACCAATACTTGCAACAGCAATGGATGAACAACACAGAACTGACAAACCTATAAAGCTAGTAGACTTCTCTGATAAAGAGCTTAAATGAAAAACCATCAATGGTGAGCACAATGGGACAACAAAGTCTGGTCAATAATGAAATCTTCTTGCCTTTAAAAGAGGTGCTAAACTAATCATATGTGTACAGAACATTGAATTCATCATTTGGTATTTGATCAGAGGTTAGTATTTAAATAGCTATGTTTCTTGTCTTCTTAAAACATACGTGGAACCTCACATGAAATTCAAAAACTTTTCACACTTGTAGGACAAATTACTTTAGTTTTTTTTCACCTTTTCAAATGTTGAAGCTGGCCAATCACTTGGCCGAGTAGACTTTTAACTGCTTAGTGATTTTGGCAGAAAACATCCGCTTTCTGTCACCAGCCACAAAATGATTCAAATTTATTTGCTTTGTAAATAATTAGTGATGTCAATTCCACCAACTTTTTTAAGAGTGGGAATACTGTCTCTTACCTCCTGGCTGTGTTCCAAATTACTATATTATCCTCATCTTTTTTGGAGAATTTATTCACTTCTTATGAAGTTCTTCATGGAAATTAGCCTGAGAGCTTATCACAGAAACACTGAATCACAGAATTGCCCTGGTTGGAAGGGACCTCAAGGATCATGAATCTCCAATCCCCCTGCCACGGGGAGGGTGACCAACCTCCCCATTTAATACTAGACCAGGCTACCCAAGGCTTTATCCAGTCTGGCCTTGAACACCTCCAGGGAGGGGGCATCCACAACCTCTCCAGGCAGCCTGTTCCAGCACCTCACAACTCTCATCGTAAAGAACTTCCCCAAACATCCAACCTAAATCTTCCCTCCCTCAGCTTAAAACCATTTCCCATTGTCCTGCTGTTTTCTACCCTTTCAAAGAGTTTACTCCCCTCCTGTTTATAGGCTCCCTTTAGGTACTGAAAGACTGCAGTGAGGTCACCCCGCGGCCTTCTTTTCTCCAGGCTGAACAAGCCCAGCTCCCTCAGCTGGTCTTCATGGGGGAGATGCTCCAGCCCCCTGATCATCCCCATGGCTCTCCTCTGGACCCTCTCCAACAGCCCTCTGCCTTTCTTGTATTGAGGGCTCCAGATCTGGACACAATCACCTCCCAGCTTATAGAACACACAATTCTGCCATCAAACCAAAAGTCATCTAACTGACAATTTATCCTGTGTAATTTTCTCTGCATAGTTTTTTAAATGTAGAAATGCTGTTTGTTTGAACTGAATTTAAAGCTCATTTTCAGTAAATGTGTAAATTCTGAACTATTTACATTAGTTGCTTAGGCTGTAGTAAAAAACAAGAAATGACTTACATGCTTTTCTAAATTAAAAATCGTAATAATTATCTTTGAGAAAGATTCTACATCCATTTCATTTTGGCATCTGTCATGCTTCTTGTATTCATACAGACCATCACAGCTAATCAAATACAAACACTTTTAAATTCCACTACACCTATTTTCTTTCCAAAACTAAGATTAAGAAGAACCATATAACAATACATTACAGGGCTTTTAAGGTAAATTGACTGTCTTCTGAAAATATTTTTAACAATTCATAACTATTATTTGTTTCAGAAAGATATTTAAAAATTATATATTTTAGTCTGTCATCTCAACTGAAAACACATTAATAATACTGCTTACCTACCACCCCAGATCCTCAAATGCTTTAGAACCTTTACCTTTGGAGGAAAATAAACTCTGTCTCATGATTTATTTTATAAATATACTTTTACCTTACCTCTCTCCTCACCTCCTGTTTGTGATTTTGAACAAATCCTATCTGTCCTATTCTTGAAGACAACAAAAGTATACTTTTTTCATTTGTTTCAATATCATAAAAGAAACTGTATGCCAGTGACTGTTTAGTTTTTTCATTTCAGTCATTTTACATAACCTTCCTGAAACGAACAACTAGATCTAAGATTTCTGTCTGAAGAAATTTTTTTTTTTTTGCTGTCTTCAAGGCTGTGACTCAAGTTTCAAATTTTTTTATACAAAAAAGCCTTTTTCCTTTCTCTCAACATTGTGCACTTGGCCATTAATTCTTCATTGTCAACATGATTACAGGTAAAAATGAGTAATCAAGAACAATGAGAAGATAACTGTAAAACTGAAAATAATACCTCAGCTGCTCTGACTATACAAAAAGCACCTCATGCCCATTCTCTACTTTTAAAGGAAATTGCTTTCTCAACTTTTTTGGCCACTACAAAAGAACTTCTGTTAGAAACAGAACAAATATATTCACATACAAATTTTAACTTACACAGTGTACTTCACAGTCAAAAGGAATGTTCAACTATTCCATGGAAGATTAAGCAACTTTATTATGACTTCAAGTAATTAGTAGAAGCTTTAAATGAAATGAGAATTATTTTTGTGCACTATTTTTAGGATCTTAACCTCTCAAACCAATGCTTACTGAAGCACCCTGGAGAAAATCACATATTAAATACTAAAGGCTAATATTAATAGCCTTCTAAAGTATACAGTGGTTACCACTATCTTTCACTGCTTGTCACTGATACGTCTTTGTAATGTGCTCAATTAAATCAGACGATATAGTGTTAGAAAGCAGTCTTTTTACTCATATGCTACAGAAATCAAAACAGAAATGGAATCTCTTTGTAGTTTGCTAGCAGAGCTTGCCAGCTACGTTTACTGCTTCCTGGGCTACTAGTGTCACTGAACAGTGAGAAGACGTACACATGCTATTCAAATTCCAAGATGAAACTTAACACATAAAAGAAAATCTTCAGCAAGGAAAAATTTCCTTTCAGGACAAGACAGTTGAAGTTAAACAGGTGTTAGCTTGAATTGGCAGGGAAAAAAAAAGGTAGCATAAACATAATGCAGGATTTGGGATTATCCTAGAGACTGTGACCTAAAGGAACAGAAAAAGATTGAAGAGCAAACCTAGCAGTTTTAAATGATTCCTTCTGCCAGGCTCAAAAGAATCATGGAGCCGTAGTGTCTGAAGATATTTCACTGAGAAAAAAAATTAAAAATGAGATAATTCCAGAGCTCATATAAAATTCATATCCTCTATTTCCTGTTTTGAAACATCTAGAAAGTCCTTCACAAAAAGCCAGAAGAATTTGTACACCAGAGATGCCACAAAAGTTAGCAGAGACTGTATCCCTATGTCACTCAGCTAAAAACTAGACATTTTCCTATATTCATTACTTCCTTAATTTATCTGTTTCTTTCTCTGAAACCACATAGGATTTCCTTTCCTCCTGGAGTCAAAGCAAGAAGAATATATCATTACCTAGTTTCCATAGCAATAGGGAACCCACGTGGAAGCAGAGTGCTCTGCTCTTATTTCCAACATTTTATAAATTCTTCCCTATTTGAATAGTATGCTTATGATTTAAAAATTATGTGCAAATTACAAGTTAGTAAAAGAGAGAGAACAAACTTGTTCACTAATTAGCCAGTCCTATGATCTCTCTGGTTACTCATTTCAGGGGCAAACTGATTTTCACTTCTCCATTCCCTTCTGATTTTCCTTTTCAAGGGGTAACAGGAAAAAAAGAAATTGCAGGGGCGTCAATTGTGCAGAGATGTAACATCTCACTCTCCTTAGAAATATTTGTAAATGAATACAATGTGGAATATGAAAATCTGTGAAGCCCAAGTCAATAATGCTTGCTAGCAATTTTTAGAACAGTATCAGTGACCAAGATTAGTGAAGGATGTTAAAATATTTTCTATTAAATGAAGCAATCTGGACTGTCACAAACTTTGAAAATGTTCTGTCTGCAAAACTCACACATTGCAAAACCAAAAACTATTATATTTGTAAAGATGACTGATATATTAAGAGATGTAAAAGAAAAATCTTTTTCAAACTCAACTTACTTGCACTGATAACTTGGAATTTCAGTTTTTCAGACGTAATTTCAAACAGTTCTCATTCACGTTGCTGAATGAGATCACATTACCATATATCATTTATTTGTTTCATTACTATTTACAAACTTGATCGAAATTCAGTAATTTATTTACAGTAATATTGCAGTATGGTGAGTTATGATGTTTTCTGTCGTTGCTGAAATAAAATATGCACATAAATAAGAATGACCATTTACAGTGATCGTAATAAGTTGTTAGACAGCGTTAACAGTGTTGCTTCATTTATATTTATTCTTGCTGACCTAAGCCAACACACAGATACCAAAGAGCACAGAACAGCGCTTTTGACAGATGGACCTTTTGTTTATTAATTCAGTTTGTTTTTAAATATAAAGTAGGTTAAGTCCCGTAGAAGTTGCAATGTTAACATTCCACACAAAACATGCAGGGAGTATCAAGGCAGTAACAATGAGTATCAGTAATGTTTTATAACCACAGAATCATAGGTGTCATCAAGTTCACCCTCCTGCTAAATCAGGTTCCATAACAGCAGGTTATACAGGAAAGCATTCAGACAGGTTTTGAGTATCTCCAAAGAAGGAGGCCATTTGGGGAATTCTGTTCTCGTGCTTTATCACCCCCAAAATCAGCAACCTTTGCTTTCTGATCATATGGAACTTCCCGTGTTCTAGTTTATGCCTGTTGCCCCTTGTCCTGTTTCTAAGCACCACTGACAAGAGCCTGGCACATCATTTGACTCTCACCCTTTAGGTATTTTTAACCATTGATGAGATCCCATCTCAGCCTTTTCTTCTCCAGGCTGAATAGTCCCAGTGCTCTCTGCCAACCCTCATACGGGAGGCACTCCAGGCCCCTCATCATTTTTGTGGTCCTCTGGTCACAAATATTATTCACTGTATTTCAAATAATTCCAATTAAACCACCCAAAAGGAAACAACTAAAATGGCTAAACAAATGGCAGATTATTTAAGCCTATTTTATTTTATTTACAAAACTAGTAAAAATAGTTTGTAACAGCATTATTAATGAATCACCAAGGGAAAAAACAAACAAACAAACAACAACAAAAAAACAACATTCAAACTCTTTCTGATTAAGAGAATGATTTTTCAGGACTTTGTTATTTTATTCCTTGCATTACTCAAGTCAGTATCCACTGATGCTGCAGCTTACCTATGTGTACAGCAGTGATAATTTACCTGAACTTAAAATTTCAATCATTGTAAATTATTTTGTCTAGTAGATCTGTAAAAGAGTTCACACACTAAAAATACTATTTAGTCAACAGTAAAGATTTCTGAAGAAGAATAAATCACTATCCCTATATCAAGTCAGCTCTTCTATCACCCTGCAGTAAACTGCAAGTAAAAAAAGTACAGCCATCAATAATCTATGGCTCTGAAATGCCTTTTCAAAATGCATAATATATTTTTTCTTAATTTTAGTGCCTGCATGTTACCTCCTAGTGAAAACTCCATGTTTTGACAGTAAAATTACTGATTGTAGATTGGTATTCTCTGAGGTAATTTATGCTTGCTTTACATTTTCATTATTTCCTCAAGCTCCATTTAATGACAGTGGTTACAGGCAGACTGTGAGTTTTTCAATATGATTTTTTTCCCCTAAGTTTAACTGAGTTTCACAGCAGTTTCATCTAATTGTGGAAAATATGTATTTGTCAAATACCTGTACATTTTTAGACCTTCACTGAAAATAAATGACAGCAAAAAAATCACATAGGTCAGCACAAGAAATAGAGTACAGATCCTCATATGATTCCAGTTGGCTAAAGGAAGCATTACATGCTACATCACTGCAGGTTCACATCCAGAAATGAAGCTAGATCCTCATTTTAACCACATATATCCTTCAGATATAAGATGAAGTGTGGCTTCAGGGTCAGCTTTAGCTAGCTCCTACACCTCATAGCCATAGTCAATAATCAGAAAGAGAAAGTAATTGCTATACTACATCCTGGTTCATTCTCCTTTCAAACACCCAATCATTTTGAAAGTGAAGGCTTGGCAAATTTCATTCTCTCTTCACTCTCTTCAAATCAATGGCTTGTGCACCTCAGATCAGTCTCTGAGACAGGGAGAAACAAAGGCCAGAATTTGTTCCTGCAAATAATTGTTTTGCTAGTAAGTAAAAGGGAAGAAAGAGTATTAGAGATATGTTTGAAGAATGAAACCTTTATGTCTGACTGTATAGCAGGATTGCATAAAGTGAACCTTTTATTCTTGCACATCCTCAAGGCGTCTTTGCTATAGATACATTCACTGCTAATTCTGAATAAGTAAATGCATTGTCCAAGATAAAGGAATTTTATTCTAAGGACTCAGACTAGCTTTTTTCTTCCCAGACCTAGGTGGACAAACAATGTGTAATTGTAAAAATATTTTTGTAGGATGAAAACTAATAGCCAATCCTTACTTTTTGTTATCAAAATCAGAATTGTATTCCAGATTTTGATCAAAAGCCACAAATATTTATTACCATGTTGGTTCGTATCAATCTAAAGATGCCCCTGCAAACCAAGCAGTTAACTTCAGCAAGTCTGAGATAACAGACTTGGGTCCAAAAATCATCTGGAACTCATTGTGGCAATGATGCTAATGTCAACATGCAGTACATTCCTGGATGGAAATTCAGTCACAGAGCAAAGAAAACTAAGCACTCAGTGGATTTCTAACACTAATTAAGCATGATTTAAACATAAGATGAGAGAAGTCATGGATTTGAGAGTCAGTGAAACTCACATCTTACCAAAACAATGGTACACTAACCTTGAACTTCATTTTCTGTTTTAAGAAGATAAAATCATAGACTCATACAGAAGACTGTGAAAGATTATACAGAACACACTATAAGGGTCACTGGCAAACTAGTCTTGTTTTAGTTCAGGTCATAGACACTTGTAATTCTAAGTAGGATCAAAATATCAGAATCTCCTTATCAACTAACAAAGTAAGATGTAATAATAGTATCAAATGGAAAACATACCACTGCTCCAGCACAGCAAGCCTCAATATGGCAGTGTGAAAACAGTATTTTATTGCCTCTTTTTATTTGTTCTCAAGGTAAAATATGTTTAGTTTTTAAATCCTATCATGCAATAAAGTAGTTATAAAACCTTCAGTTTCCAACTTCATAAAATGCTCAAGGGTGAATATAGTAGCTGTAAACATGTCTGTTCTTCAGTCTATTGAAATATTAAGAATCATAGGAGATTTTGATGCAATAGATATTGAAAAAGACGTTTTGGAAAAAAAAGAAAAAAGAAAAAAATTATTGCTTAGAAGCTTGATGCAGGTAGCCATATTTTCACTAGAACTCCAAACATTCTTTTCAATTACATTGAGAAGTTATCTTCCCACTAAATATCTCTGATAATCTGGCTTATTAGAGGCAAAATAATAAACACAATGGAAATAGAAAATTACACAAGAATTGACAGCATATGCAATAAAGACAACATGTTTGAAATACACAGCCTCTTTCAAAAAAATTACATTAATAATATGCATACTCAAAAAAGAATCATATTTGTTTGCATGTGTATGCAGAATTTTATCAAACTCATCAATATTCCTTTTTATAATGGCAGCAATCCTGTCAGATAAGTGGTGACTATGAATATATCATCCATGAAGGGCTTCTTTGCCACAGAAGAATGAATTGCGTTGCTTTTTTTCTTTTATTTTTTTTTTTTGAATGAAGCATAACAAATTCTGCTCATGCGTTCTATTTTTAAATGTCTTACTGCTCCTCTTCTAAAATTGCAATTTTATTCATTTGTTAAAGAGTAGATTTCTTTTGCAGTGAAAGAAATGCAGTTATTAAAGGTAACGTGTCCTGTCGGGACTCCTCTGGCTATTTCCTCTTTGACCTTCGGAAGCCACAAATATTCTGAATAAGATTTCAAAACAGATATTATTTATCAAACAAGTTGATTAATCCCCTTTCCACTAATTTCCTAATTATTTAATTAAATAGCAAGTGTCTTGCCAAAATATCAAAGCTATACTGATTTTTTTGTCTTTTTTTTTTTTTTGAGTATTACTAATCTAATGCATTTCAGTAGCATTTCAGACAGTCATATATTTACTGCTCCGTTCTTCTCTTCCATAGTATATATTAAGTCTCCTAGGTAATCTACTTTTATTTTCTTTGTGGATTCTGGATACATACAGTTCTACATTTTGAGGAGAAATGATTGTGTTCAGAGTAAAAGACACAGACTAGATGAATATGATAAATACTGAAATAAAGATCCTATCAACTACCTAATATCCAAGAAGACTGCTTTTTTTTTTTAAGCTTTGACTGGCATATTCTAGTGGAGGAGCATTTAAACACAAACATCTGTATATATACAGATGTATAAGCAGTTCAGAAGAAACCTAAATCTGACAAGCTTTACTTAAGAGATATGTAAATTAAAGAAAAAAAAACCATATACAGAACTAATCAGAAAAGAAATACTCTCTGTCCCTTTGTCCAGGTCATCAGTGAGGATGCTGAAGAAGACTGGACCCAGTATTGACCCCAGGGGAATGCTGCTTGCTGCAGACAAGCTAGTGTATTTAATTTGTAGTTAATGTAACAGAAGTTTCTTTTTTGCAATGGCATTTGCAAGAAGGCAACCAGAGACTGCAGAAGTTAAAGTACCTAGTATTTTTCTTGTACAGTTCCACATACTTCTAATCCACTTACGAAGATCTACGTTCGAGCATTAATAAACTGAAGGAAATGAGACTGTGAGGAAAGAGCAATGGATTATTCTTTGTTGTTTCACCTCTTCCTGCTTTCCTCCACAGTAGTACCTTTATCACTTCATATTTTTAAAGACCTTTACAGCTTTAATCCTTCCTTCAACATTGCTTTTAATAATTTATGAATGTTGTGTATTTCTGTTTTAAATCCAAGGTGTTAAATTTGAACTTTAAATCCATAGAGAATATTAATATTGAAAAACTTTCCTCATTACTTTACATCACAAAAGCATAGCCCTTTAATGAAAAGACTGTCTTCCTTCTTGTGTTTAACTTATAACAGAAGTTAGCTAAGGAAACCATAAGCACCCACAAACTTGACTAGAGTAATGCTGCCTAGATGGTGTTTGATAGTGGCAGTGTATGTAAGGTTTAAAAGGCCAAGGGTACATGGCAAGATGCATACCTAGGTTATTACTATATTAGTTATTTGTCAAATAATTTAAGAGTGTTGTATATCCAGAATAACCACAAAAAGGCTTCGTCCTAAGCTTAGAGGTTGCATAAATGAATGACATGAACCTCTATTCTTGACAAAACAGATGAAAAGGGAACACTTTGTCTTTATTTTTGTTTTTGCATCCAGACTTTTCATTAACAGAAAATATCAAAAGTCCTGTGCCTCCAACTTTTAACCTTTCAGCTTTTGAACTCCTACGTAGCAGTGTTGGAAATACAGATACAATATTTGCAACTCAGAGTATATTTAAAACCACTTCTGTTTCACAGAAAAAAATACATTAACCATTTTGTTCTGAAAAACTGTATTTCTGAGATGCACCTAAATCTAGTCTTTTATTTCCCATCACTGACTGCTGACTCTAACATTCAGATAAATTGAGAAGTACAGACATAATTTATGAATAACATGTAAAAATACCATCTTTGGAGAGTATGTAGGTCCTTAGAAAATGCATTTTATTTCCATACATCCTGGGAACTACATCCTAGTTTCACAAATTGTTTGTTATTATCTACCTATGAGTTTTCTTCTTCCTATTCTCAGCCTTTGGCCATGAATCTGTCCCTAATTTATCCCTTTTTTCTCATTAGATTAGTCATCCTGTGTGACCCTGTGCAAAACATCTGGTGGTAAAATAATGAATTAGAGATATAAGTTCCCTTTATGGATGTACACATTTGTTTACTCTTCTCCATATTCTGGCACTTCTTTGCATACATATACTGCTTCAGAAGTTTGTCAAGTACTCCCATCCAAATTGTAACTTTTAATTATTCATTATCTCTATTGGTAAATGCAAATGTGCACCTCTACACGCAGTATTCATTGTAGTACGTTATTCAGTCTATGTACAATAGGAATTGGACTTCATGGGTCCTTTCCAACTTGTGATATTATTCTCATTAACACTAGTAAATATGAATGTGCACAAGTACTAACAGGAACACCAAGTAAGAGAAAACACCAGTAGGTGATATGGGAAGAAGGGTATACACTAGAAAACCAGGAGAAAGTTTTAGAACATTCCTCTCTTTTGGCATATGTCCTGTAAGTCTTACTAATGACTAAACTTAATTCTGTTGCCGTAACACATGTACATGAGAGTTACATTCACCTTCCTGGATTCTCACAAATCAATTGGAAAACAACTGCCTTGAACACTACTGGTTCTGAAGACATCTAAAGATCTCAAAAGTCCTCTAAATCTCAAACATACATACACTTATAGATGTTACTTTCATAGCATTTATTGGAGGGTATTTATTTTAGAGTTTTCCTAAAAAGTTTTCTGCTTCTAGGAGTGCTACTGGTCACTGTTCTCCTGAAACAGCTCCAAATCCTACAGAATTATTTCATGAATCTAAAGAGATTAACAGCTAATAGGAATGAGCTATCAAAGAAAAATATACTGAAGAACAGAAAAATGTACATGGTATAAAATCTGCAGAAATGTTTTATCAAAGTATGCTATTTGATATAACTACTGATGTGAGAGAGATGACATTTCTGAAATATCTGATTCAGCAACCTCAGTGTTCTTTTTTTTTTCAACTGCAATGCAAACATAAAATTATACATACATTTTAAAGAGAATTTTGCTGACTGAAGCTAATGTTT
Source organism: Oreortyx pictus (assembly GCA_036925125.1). Taxonomy (NCBI): domain Eukaryota; kingdom Metazoa; phylum Chordata; class Aves; order Galliformes; family Odontophoridae; genus Oreortyx; species Oreortyx pictus. Next base: position 74,520,119 of record JAUPFR010000001.1, on the reverse strand, counting down.
ATAGTGAAATATCAGTCTTTAATTTGTTTTCTTTTTATTCTAAGTACAATGCAGAGGACATTGATGGGTTTTTTGTTTAAAATGATGACTGTTCCTCCTGCTCCTCCCCATACTACTGAAAATAATCTCTAAATGTACATGCTGTCTACACAAATTCAAAAAACTTAAGCCCAAAATTCTTGAAAGAGATTTAATACACATGGCTGACTCAAGAACATTCCAAAGCATATATCATTTATAGAATTTTATTTATGTTGACCTATAGAAAGAAATATCGTCTTCAAGAATAAAGAACTAATAGTTAGGTGTTAGGAGAAAAAAAAAATGCAGCATGTGCAGGATTCACAAAAGAAATTCCCAGGACTAGTCCTGCTACAGCAAAAGGAGGTTTCAAAAAATGCTCCCTTTAATAGTATTAGTCAGTGAGTGTCTAATTGTTTTATTTGCTTGTTACTTTCACAAGAAGCATTTGTCTTTTGGTCTCCCTGAGATGCCAAACTAACCATTCTCCTATACAGTTCTCCACTTCCCCTCAGCACTGCTGACTCCTGCCTGTGGAACTCCATAGCTTTCATCTCAGGGCTTCCTCATGAAAGTGCAGTTTCAGGATTGCCACTTAACAGCCAATCAGAGGGAACCATGGAATTATAGAATGAGACAATGGTATGGATTGGAAGGCAACTCAAAGATCACCAGGTTCTAACCTCACTGCCACAGGCAGTGTTGCAAACACTAGATCAAGTACTGGATCAGGTTGCCCAAGATCACATCCAACCTGGCCTGGAACACCTCCATGGATGGGGCATCCACAGTCTTTCTGGACAGCCTGTTTCAACACCTGACAATCCTCTCTGAAAAACTTCCCCCTCACATCTGATCTAAATCCCCCTTCCTGTACTTTAAAACAATTCCCCCTTTTCCTATCACTATCTACCCAGGTAAAAAGTTGATTTTTCTCATGTTCATAAACTTCTTTTAAACACTAGAAGGCCGCAATGAGGTCTCCCTGTAGCTTTCTCTTCTCCAAACTGAACAAACCCAGCTCCTTCAGCCTGTCTTTGTAGGAGAGGTGCTCCAGCCCCCTGATCATCTTCATTTACCTCCTCCAAATCCTCCCTGAAAGCTTAACAGCCCAGACCTGGACACAAAGCCCAGGATACCATTGGTCCTCTGGGCTGAAAAAGCACACTGCTGGCTCATACTGAGTTTTTCATCCACCAGAACCCCCGTGTCCTTCTTTGTAGGGCTACCCTCAAGAACTTCTTTTCCTAGTCTGTATATGTATATGGGATTACTCTGACCCAAGTGCAGAACCTTGCAATTTGCTATTAAACCTCATTAGGTTCACATGGGCCCAAGTTTTGAATTTATCAAGGAGTACCCCAGACAGCATCTCCACCTTCTGTCATGTCAACTGCATCACTCAGCCTTGTGTGTCATCAGCAAACTTGCTAAGGGTGCACTGGATTCTGTCAGTTATGTTATGAGAAGCACAAGGCTGAATGTCAGTCAGCATGGCATTTTGGTCAAACACTGAATTCAGCCCATCAGCATGAACATAAGAAAGAAACAAAAATAATGTTTCCATCTCTCCTATAGTTTTGCACAATACACTGTAGCACTGCCTTATCTTTGTCAGTATAGATAAACTTCCTGGTGAGTATTTTTTATTGAATGGCTCTTTATGATAGCCCAGGTAATTTCATATGGGAACAGGAGCTTTTATAGCATATATCACATTTATAATCATGAAAACCTTTCATCATGGAAAAAAATAAATTACATCACTGTTTAAGAGCAGTACTTGAAATACAGTGGCTACATTAAACACAAGAAAAGGAAAGAGACAAAATGTTGATATGTGAGCTAAGAGTTAAACATTAGGACTTACACAAGCAAGAAGTTTTCTACTAAGTTATTTGATTACTGGAGTTAGTTATACTAACTTTGTAAATGTGTTATTCTATTAACTGAAATCCTCCATACACAAAAATGCATAAATAAATCCTTGGTCTTCATCTTGAAGAATTCTGATAAAATGCCTTTTCTTAGCTAAAAACAATATTCTTTACTAAGAAGAGAAGCCTTGTAGAGAGTGATAAACAACTCTCTTTGACTCTGGAAAATATACTGGAGGCACAGATTACCTCAGCTGTACGGCTTTATGAAAATTACTTAAAACATGTTCAATCTAACTGTGCATTTTCTTTTAATCCTTCCAGCATTTGAGTAATCGATAACAACCTCTGGTTACACTAGCCAAAATCCCCAAGGTAGGAAAAAAAAATAGGCTTAGCCTAAGAAAAATAAATTACCAAAAGATGACTGATAACAATATGTCCACAAGCAACACCAATTTTTATATATTTGGTACTAAGTGAAGCCCTTAATTTCACATCCTTTCCAGAAATGTTTAGGTTTTATTCCACGTTATGATGTCAACCTTCTAGACAGAATTTTCCATAAAACTTTTTGCCAAACATTCACAAGAAACCAGAATCTTCTAAAGGATAAAATGCTTATTTGACAATGATGATCCTGAAATAATCTTTTAGGCACAGTATGCATCATGTAAACTGAAATATATTTAAGTATAGGAAGACCAACCACATCTGCTAAAACAAAAATTATAATTTTTCTTCCTTTTTTTTTGTTGTTTAAATCCACAACTATTAAGTAGCCTATCTTATACTTTCTGGATTAAGTAAAGCACTGTAATAATCCAGAATGCTTGATTTTATGATTAAAAAAAAAGAAAAAGTAATTATTATATCCTGAGACAACTGAGGGCAGAGAAAATGTCAGCTATTGATGAAAATAATTATGTGTACAATCTATGTCTAAATAAAACTCAGTTTGCCCTCTTCAATAAAAAAAAAATCCATGTATGCTCTTTCCCCATTCATGGCTATGTCAATAGTATCACAGCTTATTACTTCACAAAGCTATTATAAAAATCACTCATTGCAATCTTAACAAGAGAAGTAATGCATGTTTCAAGAAAACAAGCACATAAATTAAACAAGATCATTTATATTGTCTAATTTAACTCAAATCAAAATACCACCATATGGCAAATCCAGAAAGTTTTGAAAGACTCAGAAGTGGAAAACAGAGGACATCCCACAGCTCCCATGCACTGCCAAAAGTGTAAATGCACTGTAGAAATCACCCAGCTAAAGAATATTCAATCCTTCATTTTCAGCAATTTTCTCAAAATATGTTTAGTAGGATCTGGGAAGAAAACAATTCAGAATTGGGCATGAAGCATATTAAAACAATGCTCTCTACTTATATGAAATATAAACAAATTGAAAAAAACTTTTCGGACAGTGCATCATTGGTCAAATTCAACAAGGGTTCTAGAGGGAAAGACAAATGAGCAGCACTCTCTACAACTTTTTGAAAGGAGGTTATGGTGAGGTGGGGGTTAGCCTCTTCTCCCACGTAACTCACGATATGACTAGAGAGAATGAGAGAGAATGGCCCCAAAGTTGCACAAGAGGAGGTTCAAGTTGGATGTTAGGAAAAATTTATTCTCTGAAAGAGCAGCTGGGCACTGGAACAGGCTGCCCAGGGAGGTGACCATCACCATCCCTGGAGATGTTCAAGAAATTTGTAGCTGTGGTGTCAGGGAACACAGTTTAGTGGGCAATATTGGTGAGAGGTGGACAGTTGGACTGGATAATCTAGAAAGTCTTTTCCAAACTTGGTGATTCTATGATTTTGGTAGTCCTGCGGATAGTCAGGAGCTGGACTCAATCCTAATGGGTCCCTTCCAACTTCAGGATATTCTACAATTCTAAATGAATAACGCAAAGTGAAAATCAATTTCAGTACCTTTGTGGAACTTCAGCAACTTACTTTCTCTAATTCTTTTCACATTTGTGGTGTACAGTTTTGCTCCAGGAGTCATATCCAGACACACAATTAAACATGTGACTGCACATTCAGAGCAGATGTATTTAGTGTTTCTAGAAGCACTAAAGTAATTGTTATAAGTAATTGTAAGAAATAAAATGAAAACCATCTCTTTTTGACAGCTTACAAGAAAAGTTTGTGAATCACCAGGTAATTTTCAAGATTTACAAAATAGTGTGTTTCAGTTCTTTGGTTATTTCAAATCAGTTTAAATGTACTGATTTTAATATTTCAGAATATGTTGGTATAATATGCTTTTCTTAATGCCATATCCACATCAAGAAAAAACAATAAGGCAAGCACAGATTTAACTAAGTACACTGCTTAACAGTAAAGGCTTGGTCCTTTTTACACACTTCACAGATTGTATAAGTTTAAATAATTAGACTGAAATGCAACACTACACAATTTAGAAAATATTTTGATTCTCTCAAAAATTTTCATTTTGAAAAAAAATCAAGAATTCAGTTGTGAGAGGTTGCAAAACTTATTTATATTTCCACTATTTCACAACGAAAGTAATTGGATTGGAAAGTATACTGAGTATAATATGTTCTTAATTAAAATCAGAAGTAGGGTGTTTTGTTTTTTTTTAGATTTCTGAAGTGACAAATATGAATCCCCTATTGCACATTCAGCAAACAGAAAGATGTAAGTGACTAAGTAGACTCATTAATTAGTCTAAAATAGAATTCAAATCCTGATATATTTCAAAGATACAACTTCTTTTCCACATCATCCACCCACAAGAGCATACTACCTTATCTCACTTCAAAAAACCTTGTGGTTATTTGAGGCATTTTGTGGCTAATCACAGAGTCATGAATTGTAGGGACTGGAAGGGACCTCTAGAGATCATCAAGTCCAACCCCTCATATACATATATTGGAAAAAAAGAAGGCAGTCATACCTCTGTAGTGGAAATAATGATGTAGGGAAATTTCTTACAAAATAGAAACCACTTTATAAAAGTAAAAAAGAACTCTAAGCAACAAGAAAAGGCAATTTAACTCATTGCTTTTGTCCAAATCAAGACACATCTTTGCAATAATAAGCAGCATTTATAAATGATAGAATTTGATTAACTCAAAATACATATATATATATATATATATTTTTTTTTTTTATGGCCATTCAACATGGACGGAACATTCAAATGTGTGTGCAGCTTAAAAAATTATACATGTGTCTTAGCAGTCTTGGATCTTTAATTCAAATCTTGAGCTTTTCCAGTTAATAATATACTTCAGCTCCCATATACCTTTGTACGGTCTATGAATACATTAGAAGATAAATAGCATATGGGAAGACAAATTAACACTACCTGTTAAATTAAATGCATGAAACATACTGTATTATCCTAGTAATTCTCCTATGTTCAGCAAGGAGAAAAAAAATAAAGGCTATCTAAGTACTTGAGCATTTTCTCCCTTTCTGAAAAATACAGAAATATTTATAGAAATATTTTAACGGCTTCAAAACAAAATCATATTGCATATCATCAGAAATAAAAATGACCATACATAGATTAGCCAGCTTTGATTAGTTACATCACCACAAAGCCTGAAAAAAGCTGTGGAAATACTGTGACAATTGGTGAATACAGTGACATTAAACTGCCTAATTTACCACATACAGGTTACTTGTCCTAGAGAAAAATTTACTTAAGACATGACAGGACTTATAAGTCCTCTCAACAAAACAAATAGAAAATAATTTTTAATGTTTTGGACTTTTAAATTTCTTTTTTTTTTTTACTGTTTGTGGGGCACTGCAAGATCAGAAAAAAGGGAGCATTCCTAGCCCCTTGAGTCATCAGTTTATTGGTTTTCATTTCATTAAAACATAGCATTTTTAAACACTTATGCTTGCTTTTTTTTTTTCTTTTTAATGAGGAAAAAAAACCTAACACGTGAATAGAAAGAATAGCTTGAAAACTGAAATCTGAAAATTAAGAACTAAAGGAAAACAATAACTGTAATTCTGGAAGATATATCTCAGTACACAAGTATGCAGTTGAGTACAGAACTGATTACAGTTTCACAATTTTATAATTTGAATAACAAAAGATGAGAAAAACTAATATGTCCCCTTAGGTTTTACTTGCATGGATTTTAGTAAAATAAATTTATTAATTTAAAAAATATCTAGTTCCACAATGGTCACAGAAATTTAGAGCTACCCAGATAAAGTTATTTTTCTGTTGTTTCATATAAATCTTTTATTATTAAATGCAAAGTATCAGCAGAAGATTCTGTTCTTTAAGAGAAAAAAACAAGTTTGTCTGGGATGAAATAAGTAATGATAAATGTCTTTTGATCATCCCACAAGATGACAGCAGTCTAACCAGGAGAATCAGATAGGGAAAGATGACCCCAGAAGAATATTTTGCTACATGTGAAAAGAAAAATATCTATGACGAATGAAATTTTAATTACTGAATCTGACAAACACTGCTTAAATGAGTTACTTTTAATTGAATAAAAAAAAAAGAGAGAGGATAGAACAAAATCCTAATGCTATTAAATATTTTTAGTAAGAGATTATGTAGTCTGTATTGCAATTACTTCCCTAACTTTACCCTGACTGTGCTTATCAATAAATAAGTCTTTTCAATACTGCTGACAGGAAGATTTATTTAAATGTATGTATAGCCAGAGCATGATATAAATTGTTTTGAAAGGCCTTGCCAGTAAATGTAAAGTTATGGGATTTTTTTTTCCAGGTTTCAGGGAAATAACAAAAAAACAAGGAAAACTTATTTCTATTCTTTGATGTAAATGGATGCTTGAACAAACTAATTAAGTAAAAAAACAAAACTCAATGTACGTAAAATCCTAACATAGAACACTTAAAATCTAAATACTATCACATGTAGTCGATTTTATATAGCAGTGGCAAAATGATAGGAAAGGCTAATTTACTAGGGAATACATCTCATGCAAACAAAGATACTTACAGATTGACAAATTCTAAAAAGTCAGTCTTATTGATTGAAATCTATCAGATCTATACTTCGTAAATATTTTTGATGCATAAACCAGCATTTTTGCTATCCTTCAAGAAAATTTCAAACACTGTTTTTCTGGGGCTTGCAAGATGAAAAGACGCTGATACTTGAAAAAAGAAAGTCCAAAGTGAGTATTAAAAAATGCAAAATGTTATTATGTATATAAGATTCAATTTGTACTAGGATAAATTTCTATGCAAAACTATTGCGATTCAGTCATCAAGTATTTCTGGACAAGCTTGTTTATCTCCTTCACAGTAAAATATTGCTTAGTTTTAAAATATATTTAAGTCTGGAGTTCAACAAGCATTCATTGGTTCATTTATTGACTAGCTCTGAGTATCAGGCCTGATCCAGGAAAATTTCTCAGACACGCAGAAATGTACTGGTAGAACTATATGAGCCATTTTAGACAATACTTGACCTTCCTGCAAATCTTGCTGTGTCTTCCATTTTGCAAAGGAGCTAAAATGCACAGTCTATATTCTGAAGAAACGAACAGCTTTTTAAAATAGTAAGATTTTATAGTGCAATACTCCTGAAGTGTATTCCTTCAAACCTCAGAAGAGGGTAGGAGGATAGAGCAGCCATACAGAACTGACTGTGCATCACTTCAAATACTACTGATGAGGGTCTGAATTTTAAAATTGACAAGATTTGCTTTTAAATTCCCCCACTGTCTTCAAATTTCTTTATAATTACTTATATAATATTCCTTAATTATATGCATAAGATATTTTACAATGAGACCAAACATCAACTCCCTACTTTTCCTACCACAGAACATAACTAAAAATATCTGCCAGAAAAGTATGTGCAATCTAATTTGACAAAGAAATGCTTTTGAGAGCATCTATACAGTAAAAACTGTAAGTTAATCCATTTATTTTCTTGATAATCCAAAGAAATTTATACTAATCAGCACCACTAAAACAGTTCACACTAGCAGTCCTAAAGCTGATAGCAAGCCCATGCCATTTCCATGAAATAATTCCCAGATTACTTGTACTTACCATTCTCAGTAAACTACAGCCATAAAAAATGATACACCTGAATCATTTAAGAATGTAGAAATACATCGTAAATCCAAGAACACAGACTATACAGACCATAAAAATTTTTATTGAAGACCTCCAGCAGTTCCCTTGGAATTTGAGGGTACTTTAGAAAATATCTTAGTTTGCTACAACTGCATTTACATTGTGATTTACTGCAAACTGACGAAAATTCATAAAGCATATGAAAAAATATATCCTCCACTTAATTTTCTACAGTCTGACTTGACTGGTTTCATAGAAAGAGCAGACACACAAATGTAATGCAACCAAGGGAACCAAGGCTGTATCCTTACACTGTCCTCAAGGCAAAGGAATGGGAGAAAGGGAAGTATATGATGTAAAGAATTTTCTTTCTATTTAAAAATCGTGTAAAGAAAGCTGATACGTATGTATGTTATCATAATCAAAGATCTGAAAATTGTGTTAATCATGACAACTATGGATGAAATTTGGAAATCAGAAAAGCCCAGATAACATCCTTGTCTCAGAATTCATGCAAGTCAAAAGCTTTTTTGACCACAAATGTTCTCTGAAATCCTTCAGAGGCTAACATGCATAGAATTGTCTCCTCTTTTTCAGTCTCCCCCTCACTTAATCCCTCCCATTTTCTGAAATAGAATATTCCAAGATGGCCCGGCAGTGAAAATCTAGCTTGAATAATCAGGAACAGTCATAACTATTTTAGACAATCATATCTGGCAACATAATTCCGTAACGCTTAGGAAGAGCTTTATCTTCCTTATTTTCTCGTTTTCAATACTGAGCAGCAGTATGAGTAAGACAATACTCAATTTCCTGTTGAGTATTTCAGTGGTGCATTTAGGGCAATGCTTTCTTCATCTCCAAGATTCAACTCAGCAATTTCCTCATCTCTTTTAAAGGTAAGAAGAAAACGCCTATGTATAAAGAAAAGGCTTTGTTCTGTGCTCATGCACAGTAAGCAGTAAAAGTTCATGCCGTGTTCCCACTGCTATGCAGACAGAAATATTAACAGGGTGTAAAAAAGGGAAAAATGAATTCTAAGTGATTTCTGATTCATGTTCCATCGTAAAAAAAAAAAATGAGATGAAGAAGATGTATAGTACTAGAAATATAAAAGTACAAATACAATTAAAATCTTTAAAATGACATCATGGTGTTTTCAATTTTCCTACAAAGATTATGAGCAAAGATTGTGGTTTTTCTTAGGATATTAGATAGCCCCTTACACTTTCAGAAAGCAGAAGTCACTAGTCACTAGTATTGTATAAAACAGCAAACAATTTGAAGGCTGTAAAGACTGCAGAAAAAATATGTTTCTATTACACTCAACTGACACAGATGCGTGACCAACAAAGAGTCTGAGAAGAATGCACACCAGTTGCTGAAGTGAAATATTTCCATTTAAACTACATGAAAATAAAATTCCCCTGTGATAACTGGTTGGTGATTCAACTTGTTACCTAAACAGTTTTGAGCTGAGCCAATGGGGCTTACAGTTTTTATTTTACTACGAAAAACAAAAAGAGAGCTCGTGGACAAATACAGGGTACTTTTTAAAAAGAACACAGAAGTTATTTTAAGCACAGAACACTTAACTTATGGAAAATTGCACTCATATCTGGTGAGAAGTGTGTTGGAATTACCATCATATTTAAAGTCAGTGTGAGACAATAGGGTCAAACAGGCCAGAGAACCATACATGCAAAAAAAAGCTGCATGCAGAAAGAGAAACACAGTCAAACGCAAACACCATGACACAACAAGTACAAATTCATAGGTATTATAAACTATTCTAATTTAAATCCTTTTCTACAGACAGAAAAATCATAAAAGCAGAAAGTGGAAAAAGCTATTAGTATATAATTACACACACACTCAGAAAGGTCTTTGTTCACTCAACAAGAGTGCAGTAAGTCTTCTGTATACTGTGTAAACTGTATAATTTTGCAAAAATAACTTCACATACATTGTAGTTACAACTGAGAAATGAATTTACTGAATGGAATGAATATTCATTCTTGTAAACTCTGAACATTGGATTCTCCAGGAAAATTAAATAAAATAAAATACATATGTATATATTTATTCAATATAGTTTGTGGGAAAATGAGTATAAAAATGTTATTACTGAATTGTGAGAATTTTATAAATAATTTTTCTTACACAACATCAAAAATACATAGGGTTTAAAAATGATAATAAGCTATCTTGGTTTAAGCAAAAAGAAAAAAAAAGAAAAAAAAAATCCAACCTAACAGTACACGTTCACAGCTTCAGGATTATGTATCAAAACAAAAGGAAAACAAACAAACAACTAAGTGTAGTTACTAGAAGACAGTTGTAAGAGATCCCAGAGGTTAAAACCAATGAATAGAAAAAGAAGAATACTAGAAGTTCACTAGTAGCATAAGAATCATAAAGCCACAGAACACAGAATCAGCAAGGTTGGAAAAGACCTCCAAGATCATCCAGTCCAACCATCCACCTATCACCAGTCTTTCCCACTAAACTACACCCCTCAGTACAACATCTAAACCACCTCCCTGGACAGCCTGTTCCAGCACCTGACCACTCTCTTGGAGAAGTATTTCCTAACATCCAACATGAATCTCCCCTGGTGCAACTTGAGGCCATTCCCTCTAGTTCTATAGCTAGCTACATGGGAGAAGAGGCTAAACCCCACCTTGGTATAACCTCTCTTAAGGTAGTAATAGAGGGCAGTAAGGTCTCCCCTGAGCTTTTTCTTCTATAGACTAAATAATCACAGTTCCTTCAGCTGCTCCACATAAGACTCCAACCCCCACCTTGATATAACCTCTCTTCAGGTAGTAATAGAGGGCGATAAGGTCTCCCCTGAGCCTTTTCTTCTACAGACTGAATAATTGCAGTTCCTTTAGCTGCTCCACATAAGACTTGTGCTCCAGACTCCTCACAGCTTTGCTGCTCTTCTCTGGACACGCTCCAGGGCCTCAACATCCTTCTTGTAGTGAGGGGCCCAGAACTTAACACAGTACTTGAGGTGAGGCCTCACCAGAGCTGAATACAAAGGGATGATCACTTCCCTGCTCCTGCTAGCAACACAGGAATGTATACAAGCCAGGATGCCATTGGCCATCTTGGCCAACTGGGCACACTGCTGGCTCCTGTTCAGCCAAGCTTTGACCAATACACCACCAGGTCCATTTATTCCACACAGTCTTCCAGACATTCTGCCCCAAGCCTGTAGCACTGCCTGGGACATTTGGACTTAGTGAATTTCATCCCATTTGCCTCAGCCCAGCTATCTAGCCTGTCCAGACCCCTTTGTATGACCTTCTTACTCCCAGGCAGACCAACACTTCCTGCCAATTTGGTGTCATCTGCAATCTTACTGACAGTACACTCAGTAGATCGATATCTGATGATAAACAGAGATTTTAAGATACTTCACATGCACTGTGGCACGTGAGGCAGGTATATGATAGTCTAGTAATTCAAGATCTTGCCAAGACATGGGCTAGAACCATGCAATCTGAAGTTTGCAAGATACAGAGAAGGGAGCCATCTTGTAACCATAATTAAGCCCATTTGTAGCAGGCAAATTCCTACAGCTACTCTGTTTTTACACCTTGACAGTTGTGCATAATTATGAAGAACAAACTCCAACCTGGCCCAGCATGAACTACACCACACAATGGACAAATTAGAACTTAAGAATCTGTGAAAGACTGGTAATATGTAGTTGAGTTATGCTTATTAGATTATCTTCTGATCCTTCTACTGCAGTTTCTCAGACCACAGGATCAGTCCTCGGTATTAGGATATGCAGCAGCAAAGTGCCTGAAATCAAACACTGGAGTATCAAATAAACCAAATAATAACATTTTTCCAAAGAAGTTTAGAAACATATGAAATGAGAAAAATCAGAAATTGCAAAACAGAAGACATAAATAATCCTCACACTGTCTTCAGGCACTGTTAAAACTTGCTCAAAAATTAGCAATAACAAGATGTTAAAAAAACATTTTTCTTTGAAGACTGTAAGTATTAGACATGTACCTGTTTCATTTTACTGTTCCATTTCTTCCATCATTTACTCAGTGTAACATTAAATACATACACTTCCTTCAGCGTTATTCAATCACAAGCCATTGCAATTCATTTAAAAATGCTACAGGTTCAGGTTAGACATTCAGAACTGGTATCACAGTAATTTCCATTGTCTTGCCTCTAGTACTTCTTAGAATAGATAATATAACAATTCAGTTTTAGTTTTAAAATATTTCCCAGTTCATTTATTTTTTTATAAACATTCTAAAGCTCAAAAAAAATTAAAAATTAGAAGACTGAATCTGGTTTCCATTATCACTTAACTGACATGAAAAATCGACGTGTATTGAAAGAACACATAAGAAAACAAGAATTGGCAGAAAAAAAGTAAAAAGCAGAAATGACTAAAACCTTCCTGAATATATTTAAACCTGTAAGTAATCTGTGTAATTGGAAACCAAAGCGCTCTCTTGCTTTCAGCAAATCTCCTTAATTGTAAGAGTACGCTAAAGCTGCCTGAATCCAGAATATAGAATCAAATAGTGCAGCATATAGAAAAATACATAATACAAAGTTAAATTCTACATGCATAATATCAACAGAGTCAAGGAGGAAAAATTAAATCCAAAGGAATCATAAATCTATGAATTTTCTTGCACTGATTTTTACAACAGTGGGAGAATTGTGCACCAAACAAACTAAACACTGGTCTTACAGCATTAATATTTCTGAGTAAACTAAAAGGACATTAACAGGGTTAATTTACTGATTAACAGATGAACCAATAAACTTATTGCTTTCTACTGTCCGTTAGCAAATGAATGTCTAATTAATTGTAAAAAAAAATATCACCACAGGGACATCTCAAATAGATACTAGTCTTGAGATGAAGCTAAATTTGACAAAGATAAATTTAAAGAATATAATCAGACTCAGAAGAAGTTTCTGGAAATCAGAATATGTGGTTCACTCCATTCAACACTGGTAACTGAACTGGGAGGAAATGGAAAATAGGAGAAGCATGTTGAAATTAAATCAATTTTTTTTTTTTAATTATGACCAAAATCATACCCCAAACAGTTGTTTGAGTAATCCATAAGAAATTTTGAGTATTTATTGTACACAAGTACACAGATATTTTCTTCTGGTGATCTGGTTCCAACCAAATCCTTTCAAAAGTTTCTTCCTCAAAACTTCTGTGAGAGTTCAAGTGTGTTTACTTCATTCCCATATTAAACAGGCATCAACCTTACTGAGCACGATCTTGCTGTTATCATTCACACACATGGAATTACGATTTATTCACACACAAGTCTATTCTTCTAGAAAGTTTAAGGTACATGTCTACCTATAGACCCATTTACCGCCAGTTCAAAAACAATCACACAGTTTCTAGAATTGTTTTATAGAAGTATATTATTACACTGAGCTGTCAATAAAGTTTATATTGGGAAAAACGAAGTTAAACTTCCTGTACTAGGAGGAGATAAAGGAAGAAGAAAGAGAGGTGAAGATGGATTGGTAGAAGCCTTTTACTATTCACTGCTCTGTAACATTACATAACTGGATTCAAGGCATGCTATTTCTTCCAAAAGCAGTGAGAAAAGACTGGATAGATAAGAAATCAACACTTCTAAGCACCAATATTTCAAAAAGAAAACAAAAAACAAACCAACAAAAACCCAAGGTGGTTTATTTTAATGATAGTTTTGTAGAGATAATTAATCCATCTTTGAAGCAAGTAATCAAAGAAAAACAAAACTGTTGACTTGATTTCTCAACCTTTTGAAGAGAATACGGATTTAAAAAATTTAAAGTCTATTTCTGAGGCTTTGAAAAACTGATAATTAAAATGAGATATTTTTAGTGATTTTAATCTTCCCTTCACTTTAAGAATACTTTATTTAAGCAAGCAGGAATGGATGTAGCTTATTACATTATTACAGCCCAGAAAATACATTTTATCATATATTCATAGCAAGGAAACTCAGAACAGGAACTGAACAAAGCTACAAACGTATTTAATAGCCTATTCCTGCCTGGGGAAAAGAAACAGGAATCAACGTGCAATACAGTCAAAAGATTGGAGTAAAGAAAGAGGATGATTTTTTCTTGAAATGCTGAGATGATGTATTGCAACATATTACCCAGAAAAACATCATCATAATTGGAAGTTTTGTAAATGCAGTGAGACAGATGTTACATGCTTTTTAGAAAATGCTAGTAGTGCTCATATTGAGCGCGGAAACTCTTTCACAGTGCAGTGACGGAGCACTGGCACAGGCTGCACAGAGAGGTGGTGGAGTCTCCTTTGGAGATGTTCAAGACCCATCTGGACGCCTACCTGTGCAACCTGGGCTAGGGAGCTGCTTTCGCAGGGGGTTGGATTCGATGATCCTAGAGGTCCCTTCCAACCCCTACAATTCTGTGATTGCTGATGAAAAATGAAAAGTAAGGCTGAATTAACAGGACTGGTTTCTGCTCTACTCATCACAGAAGAAATGTGCTGTATATGCTAGCAATCAAATGTTTACATTAACCAGTGAAATTCCATTTGTGAAATCTTTGACCCTGGCACTGATACAGGTTGGATTTGTTGTGGGATGCTGGGAAGTAGTTTATAGCTTGAGACCCATAGAGATGCTCTGCAATGTTCTCTGTTGAACTAGTCTATTGCAAGGCATCTCTTAGTCTTAATAGAACTGAACTGGTCAAAACTGGTCCTATACTGTTAATGGTAAAATCATGTACCTCCAAAAAGCCTCCACTGTTTCATCACTAGAGACTTCTGTCTGTCGGTTTTAGGTGATCTTTTAGCACTTTGGTTTCATACATTATGTTGACTGTGGTAGTCACAGCAATTTTTATAAGATTGCATATTTGGCACCAAATGTATGTTCCGGCTTTCCCATCTTTTCTTCTGTACTCTGCTGAATACAAAGTCTAAAATGACTAGCACCTTTATTATTAGAAATTACATAATTTGTAAGTCAGTTTTTTAGGTGGTGCTAATTTTACTTCCGTATTATGATCTCCTGCATCAAGAAAGAATCAAATTTTTGTGAGGAATATTCTATTTAAACTGAAAAGTATTCAACTGCAAAATACTATGTAGCTTTCAATATTATTACTTTTGTCTGAAAGTATTTTGTATAATCTGTTTTCAGATTATTTCAGATTTCAGAAGGATGTTTATGTAAATTGATTCCTTAGTAATATAAAACTGCACGGTAACAACTTGGAATTTCAGTATACTTAAAGTAAAACTTCAGAAAATAACCCCTCTCCGTGATTTTAACACCAATTTAAAACTTAAGTCCTATTTAATGGGATTTAAAATGATTATGTTCCTAATTAAATACCATAATTTTATATAAAACCCAAACATTCCTTACAGTCTGCCTGACTGCTGGCCTCCCAGTCCACTCTGCAACCTGGCACGTTATCCCAATTTTAAACAACTAACATATTTTAGACAAAAAGTCACAGAAATATTGGGAAAAAAAATCAGGAGAAATGAATGTGATCCCATATAATCTCTCAAAAAAACATAACCTTACAGGAAAAAGTTATCAGTCAGCATATCAGGGATGTGTAGCACAACACAGCAAAATAAATTAAGAAGTATATAACCATGCACAGAGAAACAACAATAAGGATCTAAAGATATTTCAGAAGTCAAATTCTGACTTCTGACACCTTCCATATTAAAATGACATTTTGCTTTTTAAGCAATGAATTGGACTTTGTCTACAGATCCACTGATTTCAAGCTGTACGTATTGGTTTATTTAACACAGAAAGAAACATAGTCTCTCTCTAACAACAAGAAACTGCCTTTAAGCATAGAAAAATTGTGGAAGTTAGCATTCATCCATGATCTAGTTGAACTGCAAGGAAAACATTTATAACTAATATCATCACTTTTTCATTTTTAAATTTGGATTTTTAAGCATCTAAACACAACAGAGGTTCTATTGGAAAGAGTTTAAAAGCGATGAGTTCAATCATTACTGAACAAGAGATTTTCTCAAGATTAATTTCCCCTCATTCCTTGTGTAGTCTGCTGAAAATTTGGATCAGGGAGCATTTCCTGGCCAAAGAATTGAAGTGGTAAAGACAGGAAGAGATGGTAGAGGAGAGACTAGAAATTTTGTGCTAGTAAAATTAGGCCAGGAGCAAATTATCATCCTTTTTGCCCAGAGCAACAGTGACACAGGAGCTGTGACTCAGCTGCTTGCCTGAGTTTTGACACCCTTGGGACATTTCATGAAATAACAGAGCTCCACCATTGCACTTTCTGTACTTAACAAAGGCAATACAATGTTAAAATCAATTATTGGGAGAAAGCAGATAAAAGTTCCATCTATTTTGAAATATATGGATGATTTCTAAAGGCTGTAATTGAGGAGTCATTTGCCATTTTCTTTCTTCCTTTAAAGCAAAGGAATAAAGTGTCAAAAAAGAAAAAAAAAATGGCCCCAGAAATCTACTAAGGTCCTTCAATTTGAAGAGATTTATTACTGTTGAGAATATATCATAAAGATTTGCAGAGAATCTGATTGTCAGCAGTGGTGATCTTCAAAAACCGTTAGAGGAAAGACATACTGCGGACAGAGACCATCAAGTCGAGAAGGTTAGTAAAACATCAAAAGTGGAGAGGGAAAATTTTCTGGAAGAGCTGGTTTGTTGGATAGAGAAATTGCTGGATAGAAAAAAATGAATACCCAGAAAGGAGACCTGAGTAGATCTGAAAGGTTACGGACTATTAATATGCAATTAATTAAAATCTAAGTAATTACCATGATAGACTGAGTTTTAAGTTTGTGGGTTTTTTAATACATATTCGTAGTGGAAGTACTTAATTTGCTAAGTTAACATTCTTTGCATAAAATATTTTGAGTGGGAATGTATTTGCTATGCTTAACAATACTTAAGATAATAGGTAAATTACATCTTTTACATTGTTTGAGATCAGTAATAATGCTTTCTAGATATTCCAGCAACTGAAATAAACTCTTAGAGTAGCCGATTTCAAATAAATTATAACTAGGTTGTTATAATCAACTGATTCCAAGTTATTTTATTAGATATCTTCAGACTACCTTTCATTCTCTCTGCAGAAAGCCTGCTTTGCAGAGGGTTTGTACTCAATGATCTCTGGAGGGTCCTTCCAACCCCTCTAACTCCGTGATTCTTTGATTCTACAAAACTGCAGCCAGTTCCATGCATAGTTCCCTCTTGTATGTGAAGCAGGCCACCGATGATCTGAGTAGGACTTGCAGCTCTGTACAAAGTTTCAAGTCACTTGTGCAAATTTAAAAATAAATAAGTAAATATATAATTCAGCTCTCTCTTCGTGTCAAAGAGTACTTCAGCTCTGTGTAATTCATTGTAATTCGATGTTGGATTCATTCACATAAGGTTAATGAAGTTAGTAATTAAACAGTTGTAAGAAACAGTTCAAAACTTCAGTTTTAAAGGCAAACACTTCTGCTTAAGGAATGTTTTGCTTTTGACATTCATCTTAGTTATTGAACTTATTGATTTATTAGCTTCAATTCCAACTATATTGTCTTATTTTGCATTCCAATTTCACATTCAAATTCTTATTTAGTAAATAATCTTTCCTCCTCAGATCATTGTTGCTGTTTTGTTTTTAGGCCTGTCTCCCTTTTCCCTTTCCCCGTGTCCCTTCCCTGGAGCATGGGTCCCCCGTGCCAATCATCATGGGGCCAGGCCGGGCCAGCCCATAAACCACTGACACGTTCACTGAAAGCAACTCAACCTTTCATTAATGTTCTACGTAGTGTTATATTTATCAATCAATTTAATAACCTGTCACTAGCTTCTCAGCTGACAAACTAGTTCCCTTGAAGATTAGCCTCAGAAGGAAAACAAAACTAAAATGAAGGAAACCCTGCAAGATTTGACCTCTGCCTCAAAGATGAGCTTATACTCAGGGTATCCAGGAGATACTCCAAAGAGTCCAACAGAAGGTATTAGAAGTTGGAATATTCTATTCAGAAAACTCCAAAAGTGCTCTAAGTGATTAAATTCTAGATTTAATTACTATTGAAAAGTGAATAGTGGCCAAGGACAGTTTTGTACAAATGTTCCACTGCTTGCCACAAATACATATGTATCAATTGATCCTCAGTAAACAGACAAGAACAATACAGCAAGAATATATTTTTCAAGGAAAGCATTAATTTAGGTTTTGTTATTTTTTTTCTTTGAATTCTATTGCAGATTAATTTTATCAATTTACAGCTAAATAACTTCTCAGTTGGTAACACTAACAATTGTGAAGTTTTCCACAAACCAAGAACCTCATTATATTTTTCTACTCTATTTCTTCTTATCCAAACATAATCACAGTTTCAGTCTTTCCAAGTACTGGAAGATTTGTAAGAAACAGTCAGCTTCAGCAGGTTGGAAATGAAAATGCATTTAATGCAGAAACATTTTGGGTACAAAAAAAAAGGCTAAATAATTTGTGACTGATTCAGCATTTTCTTCATTTTAACTTATTCAAATGGAAATTCACTGACAATTCTTTTTTCAAATAACAAAACAACTTTCCTAGTTCATTTTAAAAACTTAACACTGCTCAAATTTGAAAAGCTACTCCTTCATCAGATATAACTACTCTAAAAATGTATTACATATCCCATAATAAATAGTAGAATCAAACTCCAAAATAGTCAACAAATAAGCAATAAACCCAGTAAGAAATAAGTAGGATTTCAAGACAGGAAAAAAAAAAAAGGAGTTCACCTTTCCTTTCATAAGATAAACAGAAATGACTCTCACACGACTTTTCATTGAGAATTCATCATAGCAATGAAAGACTGTGAAGGAAGTAAACAGAGCATACTCATCTCTAGCGTGGGACAGAACTTGATGCCTGACCCTTACAGGAAGAGAGAAATGATTCACAGACTTCATATTATGTTTGGCCTAGAAATTAAGATCAAGTAAATGGGACAGAAAAGAAAGAGCTGTTTTCGACAGAACTATTAATAAAATCAACCTGGTAAATCACTTGATTACTCCAAAGTAATTAATGTAATTTAAGTAGAAGAAGAAGTGGATTGCAAAACTTTTGGAGGATAACAAATCATCTTTGTTACAAGCAAAATATTAGAGAATTGGATCATTTCAACATAATACAACCAGCACAATACCAGTTCCTATATATTACTAATACTTGCAACTACCTGTATCAGAAAACTAACTTAACTTGATTTTCATTTTAAATAAAATTACAGTTCTGCTCAACAGGATTTAGTACTTAGGCACAAAATCCCCAGGAGCATTGTTTAAATAGAGGAAGACAGTTGCTACACTGCCAACATTCACACAAGAAATTGTGTGTCAGACAGCAGCCTCCCTCTATTGATCACAATTGCCAATATCTGGAAAAGCAGCTTTCAAGCCCTTTCCCATGTTTCTTAGCACTGGGACATATAACAATATGCTGTGCAGTGGTGGGTAACCTTACTACATCTTTCACCTTGTGTTTCTATATGGAAGAATGAAATGGGAAAAAGTCCTGTAGTACAGTGAAAACTGCATTTTTCTTTCAGCTAGCTTTTACTGAAAGATCAGAAACAGAACAACTGAGAAATGCAACATTTCCCCTAAGTTTTGTAGACTTTATACAGGACTTCAGTATTTTCTTTTAATCTCATGCCTAGGCTTATAAGAAAGAGAAGTTTCACACATTTTAAACACTGCTCTACCATCTGGAATTTATCTTCTTTCCATAGCAACTTAAGTCTTCTTCTGTTTGTTTGTCTGGAGTGGGGGGGGTAGGCATTGACCTCTTGCATATTGGTGTACTGTTGTAGTAAACTCTTATAATTATAAATCTGTAGGTTGTTAAATGACACTGTGAAAAAACTAATATATGTTAAAGCACTTCATAATATTTATCCTACTGCATAGACATTTGATAATTTAACTAGAAAGTGTTAAATAGTAATAATCAGGCAACAGAAATAATATTTCAAGGTAATCAATAGAATTTCCTAACAGATTAGCAGCATTTGTTATGGATGAGCTTTCATTAAAAATTTGAGAATAAGAAAAAAAATAGGTTTTCTATATCTCAGATTTCTCCCTTCTCTTGTTCATTTATGAGTAATTTTCAAGTGTTTTTATGGAATGCATATAATCAAATAAAAATATTGCTACAGTAGATTAAAAAATATCAGCCATTGTATTTAACCATTCCCAATAACCAAAATCAAAAGAAACAAAGAGGTTTTTTTTTCTAAGAGCTTTTTTGAGCTCTCATTCTGAATTTTCTGGTTTGCTAACAAGAGATGTTTTTCACCTTCTGACAACTGTTCTGTGTGACGTTGCATTTTAATGCCTAATACAGCAACATGCTAATAAGACTATTAGTACTGCTATTCTCCAAACTTCTGTTTTGGCCTCACCAAATCTGAATTCTGCTAAGTAACGTACCCAACAAAAGTCTAAGTACTTCTAAGTGGCGTGTTAATTTAAGTGCTTAGAACTCATCTGTTAAGACTGTCTAGACTGCAGATGAGGTATGCGTTTCCAAAGTAGCTGACACAGAAAATAATGTTTGTGTATTTTTTTTTTCCTCCATGAATTCTTACAAGTTTTTGTAACGTTCAGATTTTGATGCATGACTAAGTATTTGGGTACTACACAAGAGCTGGAGAAGAGTATTTATGCGAACTTGAGGTACTCAAAAGTAAAGACGGTAGATAAAGGTGCCAAACTACCGCACAACACTATTTGCCACAATTTCTTCCATCATTTTTTGTCTTCATTATAAGTTTCTTACTACTTCGTCCTTTAACAGTTCCATTTTCCTAAAACTCCACAACTAGTAGTAATCTATAAAATGATGCATGCATATTTGCAAAATAAACTTATTTTTCTCCTGAATAATTGTCCCACAGGTCTTTATTACTCAACTAATATGTTGTTACTGATCCTTACTCAGTTTCCTAGAAATCGAATGCTTAAAATTTGATTATGAAAAATGTAAAGTATATCTAAAAGACTGCCAAGGGCAAAAATAAGTCAACAATGCAAAATAAACCCACAATACAAAAATGTAACTTTGTTGAAAAGTAAAGAAAATGGTCTCATGCAGTCAGTGGAATTACAACACAACAAACCTGAATACTAGAAGGCCCCTTCCAAAATTTGCTCCTAGAAAAAGCAGTTGGACTCTTCATCAAATATGGCTCAGGCCATTTGACTACAAAGTGTTCAGAGTTTTCAGCAACAGAATCAGGGGCAATGGACAGAAACCAGAACACAAAGTTCCATATGAACTAGAATATGAATATTTGTAATTTTAAAGTAATCTGATTGCAAAAATAAATGAACAGCATGAACAGGTACCAAGTAATCTTAACTAACATTGCTTCCAGGTAAGCCAATTTTTAAAACCTGACCAGGTGTATCCTTGCAATGTTGCAACTCCACCTTAGAGCAACTCAGAAGTATTGCCCTTAACACATGACTTCCACTTGAAGACAGATAAGGCAAATCATTACAAAAGATAAATTTTGGCCAGATTGAATTGGGAAAGTGAGGGTCATGGACTGCACTGTAGGAAACATACATACAGTCTCTAAAAGGCTTACCTTCAATTCCCTTACAAAAGAGTGTTTAAAAAACATTCTTGAAGTAATTAACTGGACACAGTGCTGAGCAAGCTGCTCTAGCTGACATTGCTTGCATCAGCAGGATTGGACTAGATGATCTTAAGTCCCTTCCAACGTAAATGACTCTATAATTGAAACTGGAATCATCAGTTGGAATTATTTCAAATAGAATTAAAATTGATTTAAAAGACTGGAAAAAATCACTCTTTTTTTGCCAAGGATGAAAAAGTCATCTGTGGAAGTGAGCTACTCTATATGAATTTGCAGATTGCTTCAACACAATTGGCTGCTTCGCATCCGTACACCTGACAGTTTCCTGAAATGAGTAAGATGTTCAGAGCAAGACATTCAAATTACAGGAGCATTCAACTTTCAAATAACAAGACTATGTTGTAATTTACTGTCACAGCAGTCTGATAATTGTCCTTAAAACTGGGAAGAAAAAAAAAAAAAAAAAGAAAAAACCCACAAACCCAACAGAAACATACAAAATCTCTTCCGAGAAACAGATTTTTTTAATCTTACAGTAATGACAGATGTTGTGTATTTCACACTTGAATTAAAGACCATAACAGAAAAAAAGCTACTTTGAGTAAGAGTGACTGACAAATTCAGTACTGGAACCTAAAGGACAGCAGCCTTGTCTTTTCACGCTTAGTTGTTTTCCGTAGGTCTTTTGTGCATGCTGCATTGATAGCACCTTCTCCGTCCATCTTTCAGAAGGAACACGACAGTAAGCATTTTCATCTAGGACATTTCATCGATTTTAATTTGCTTTCCACATAGCAACAAAACATATTCTAATGGGCAAACCATACTATCACAACTCATTTCTTTATTTTAATATTTCACAACTGACTACACTTAAATAAAGAAGAGAAATGTACCACACGGTCATTATTTGTCCTTGAGGGTTTTCAGTCTCCTTATTCTCCACAGTCATTATTCTACATAAAAGTGACAGCACAATATTCAAATAAATAAATCTTCTGATCAAAGGTCACTTGCTCTTTTACATCTTCTAGGCCACTTGCCAACAGATGCCAATCAGCAAAACTACTGCTAACCTTTTGCTACAGTCAACAGGAATCATGGAAGCAGAGTCACTCTAAATAGCTACTAAAACTCAGTGACCTAACTATGTAAGAATATCTATTGCTGTCCTCTTGGCTTTAGATTTTATTTTGTCTCCTCAACTATTATTATTCATTTCCAAATATGTTTTGCACACTATAAAACACTGACCCTTTGATTCTGCAGTCTTTTCACATACCGCGGCATTACTTACCATCTCTCAGGACTCTGGTAAGTACCAGTATGGATTCCAGCAACAATGAAAGATCATATAACTATTTTTAAGACGTCAGCCATCCTGTTCATAAATGCTCACAGGACAAGTAATAGTATCTTCACAGTCCCCAAAATAAGAAATGTGTCACAAAGGATCTGCTCTGGTGATGCAGTCATTTCTTATCATCTAGATCCTCTAGTGGCACAGAATTATGTTGGCTTGTTCCTTAATAATACAGCTCCCAACTCCCCTTTAGTCAACAAACTGCATCCATCATTGCTGCTCATCTGACATACTGCAGTGTCCTTTTCATAGAAAATTTGAATGAAACCTCGTAGAGCCAGACTGCTCCATAACAAACATCTGTTGAAGCTCAATAACAAAACCAGTAGTTTTCCCAACAGGATTATTCCTCAGAGCTTTGAAATAAAAGCTATGTTTAAAAATCACTCCTTACCAACATGACACATGCAGCATCCTGTAGCAAACGAAACATTCCTTTAAAGAAAATGCACACTTTTCATATACAATTGGCATAAACACACAGAAATTGGTTTAGAACCATACACTAATATTACTACATAAGTTTATGCTAAACAACTACTTTCTCCATTGAGTCACAAAAAATAAAAAATAAAAAATAAAAAATAAAAAAGCATGGATTTTTTCCTCAGCAAGAATGAGATCAAACCCGGAGTAAAGATTTTTGCCAGTTTTAGCTGTAGAATGGAAAGGTGGATACTTCTGCCTACACACGGTGCTCCCTTCATCTTTCTCTCCCTCCTCCCTCAACAAGAAAAGTGGTTCACTGTTTTCCCCATTCAGTTTCACATATCGAACAAGCAAAGTTGTGTATTATGATGCGGATTCAACAAGAGTATTTGGAAAAAGTCCTCATATAAAATAACATTAACTACTTAACAAGGTAATGGCGCAAAATGATTTCCCTCCTCAATCCCCTAAATCCCATCAGGTACATTCATCTTCACTTTGGACTTCAATGGCCTTTCTCTCTGCTGCTTGTCAGTAAACAGAGACAAATGATTTTCATAGTAGCAATAGTAGTTTTAATTGCTCAACTGCAGAAAACTCCCCACTCATAGAAGTTAATCTTACATGTCAAATAGACATGAATAGGCTTAGATTCTGTGTAACCAACCAAAAGGCCACAAGATCCATCAATAAATAACAGAAGACTAACATTCTCTAACAGTGTAAACAACAGCAAGAGGCTATTAATATTAATTGACACAAACTCCTGTGCTTCCCAAGAAACTTATCCTTTAATCATCATAAATGCTTTGCTCCGACCTCAGTGTTCTGGGAATACCATGTATGGAGTGCACTGTCTATAAACTGCACAGAAAAAAACAAGAACAAACAAACACATATTTCTCCTATTTTAATTTTCGAACCATCTGATTACTATTCAGTGAATATCAGATCCAGTATGACATTCATCAACTAATTACCTTTTGACAAGATTCCAAAAGAAAATACTTAGGCAAACAAACCACAGCCAGAAGGAAATAGAGAATGACACCACTGATGGAAAGATGCTCAGAAGAATAGAATGGCCATTATATAGTAATATGCAAATGGGCCACCAAGTCTCACCCACAATGGTTATAAAAAATAGGTAAGATACGCAGATATTCAACTAATGGGTACCAGACTCCTGTTCTGGCTCAGTCCTCAATTGTGTACAATTTACATTAAAAAAAAATCCAGATAACCTGGATTGCAGATTTTTCTTTGTTATTTCCTGCTTTATAGTAGAGTAGAGATAATTCAATTGCTAGGTACAAATGATTAAACCAAAAGTAACACTTCCTTTGAAAGAGTTCTCAAAGCCATCTTGAATGCCATAGATAAATTCAAAACATGTAGTTAAGGTGAAGAATTTTTATTCCATGCATTTATTATTTATTATAAATTATTGAAATCTCATTATAGAATTTGTTACAAGGTAAAAAATCTTGGATTTCTTGATGCTAAGGCCAACATTGCTAAGATCGTTTGTTCTGTTACAAGCTAAAGGAAATGTTTTAGAAAAAGAAAACAGGTATCTCATTTGTATGGAGATATGCACTGTATAACTATTACTATAATTTAAATTAGATGTGTGTAAGAAATCATTCCTAAAATTTCAGAGGGCCATAATTTCGAAAAATGTCTACTTAGGGTTATTGAAGGGTAAAAAATTAACCAAATAAAACAATTACTTTTGTATACATTTCCATTCTGTTCCTCAAAACTTCACTAGTTCTATAACAAAAATGCACCTTGAATTGCACTTATCTGGATAAAATTATGTATTTATAAAGGTCTCCTACAAGACAAACTAAATTTGAGAAATACCAACAAGGGTTGCAGCGTCAAAATCTGACTTCCTGTTTTCATAAAGTTCATGACTATAACCACTCATATCCATTACTTGTAATTCAGACAAAAAAAAATGCCATTTGTTAATAAGAGAAACATTGTTTCCTACATGAATAATACATCAGCAGACTTTAATCTCATAATAATGATGTGAAGGACTCCTAAGATCTCCTGATAAACCATCATGGGGGAGATTGTCCTCTCAGTTAAATTCTATTTCTATCAGAGAATAAACATGTCGAAGAGGAGACTTCCCCTCACACAACTGAGCACAGAATACAGCTCCTTCATTAACTCCACACAAAACGATCAGTAGAAAAACAATGGAACACAGAAAATAATAACTCTCAACTTTTTTTTGGTAGAAGATGAACATCAAATTGCTATTATTCTAAAATGACGATATCCTAATTGTGTAATTATACAATGAGGTCATAATATTTTATCTTTTTTTTTTTTAAACAAATTTTTTCCCCCATTCTTCCCACCCCTTTTGAAGATCATTTAAAGCTAAAAAAAAATTCATCCTGTCTGCTCAGCAACCATGGTAAAAATAATAATAACAATAATACTAATCACAAGATGGAATAGTATGTTCCAGTATTTTATTTAGCACACATTTTGCAGGGAAAAATATGCATATGGATCAGTACAAGGCTCTCTTTCCTAGCCTGTTTGAAGAATATTAGATTGTTAATATGCAAAAAAACACTCTTCACATCTAGACTACAGTCAAATAGCACTTGGTCTGAGAAGAAAAGACTTTAAGGAACATTTTTTTTTCTTTTTTTTTTTTACTCAGGATGTAAAACAAGTGAATAAAAATATCTACTTAGTTCAAACTAATACAGGATAATTTGAAGAAAAATTGCAGAAAGAAAAACCTTTAGAAATGTAGACAAGATACCAAAAAGCTGTTAAACAGTGCTTCAAGTCAGTGTTTGGAGCGGCAAAGCTTAAGATGAAGGATCTTTTCCTCCTTGCCTGACAAGACATTAAAACTTACAGGACTTGTGCATTCAAATAAAATTGACAGGAAAAGTTTAGATGTGTTCAAGCCTTATTTACTGGCACAATTGGATAAAAAAAAAAATATGTTTCTTGCATAATTTTTATATATTAATGGAATTGTTACTCAAACTGCTTGCCTAGCCATTTTTATGTAGTAACACAGTTACTCAGTACTCAAAACGTAAAACAAATCCATTTATGTTTAAGAGTCAGGTGAAATCATTCACTGCCTTACTGAACTAATTAAAAAAAAAAATCCAGAAAATAACTGATGTATGTTCAGTCAGATAGAAAGAGAATCAAATATAAAAGCGTTACACAAGTATGTCACACAGCTATGAAACAGCTAATTTAAAACTTGTTTCACTGAATTTGCTATACTGTAATAAATATTTCATTAGTACCTTTCCCCATACACACTTATTATATTTAACTGATGAACACCACACAGTGGTAGAATAAGTCTGTAATTGCTCTACTGTTTAAAAAAGATCCAAAGACTGACTCTAAATATTGTCATTCAGACGTTCTGTGTAATGACAACTCTTATGACCAAATATTTAGTTCAAAACAGCACAATCTAAACCTTCTCTTATAATGTTGTATTTTCAGTCAACAACAAGCACAGACAAGAATGTCATATTGATCCTAATTGATTATACATAAAGAAAATTATGGATGTAACTTAAATCCAGAAAGCTAGTAGACAGGCAGAATTAATACCTGTTGAAAAAGAAAAACGAAACAATTTGAACCTGCAAATGCTTTCAGAGTTTTGGCACACTATGAATCCTCACTGACTTTCTGAAAGTAGGTTTTCATGTTCTTGACAGATCAGAAAAGAGACCAGTAATGCAATTCTACCAGATGGAGAAAACAAAAACAAACTCAAAGGAACAAGCCACAGTCAGGACAACCATTGAGAATACTAGTGCAACAACATCTTCACTCTCAATACATTGCTTTGATGAATATAAGAAAAAGCAATACATCTGTAAAAAATGGTTGCTACTACTCCATATTTACATCATCTCATCAATATGAAAATACAACATCATATGAAAGGGTAGAATCAGGTGGCAGGACACCATTAAGAGCAATTATTTGATTATTATAAAAAAATCATTATTCTAAAAAGGCATGTAAAAGATTTCATTTTGAAGCCTCTGCTTCTTCAATTAAAATTAACGTTTACATCATGCTTCAATTTAGGTTTACTCTTGATTCATTACACTTACAAAATTGAGTCACAATAAATTCCAAATTGAAGATGTAGTTCTGTTTCCTTGTTTTCATTCAAAAATTGCCTATATTAAAACATTACAGTTTTCTATTTTGCTCTGATATTCAATCTTTACGAAAGAAATAGGAGAAGGACAGCTGCATTCAAGTCTGAAATAAAATCACACTTCAGTCATGTATAACGAGATTCCCAGAGACACAGTAATGAATATAAAGTAAGCCACAGCCAAACTTCTGATCCATGTGGCAGAATGCAATATACAAAGCTAAACATAAATAAACCTCAGCATTTGCTGCTTCTGATTAACGTGTTCACATTAAACTATTTATTTTTCCTTATTTTTAACTGTAAACTGATTAGCTTCAGTACCTTTTTACAGTACGCATAAATGAATCTTATTTTCTAAAACTTCCATGAATAACAACAGCAACAAAAAATCTCTTCATAGAAACAATTCAGGATTAAAAAATAATCCTCCCAATCATACAAGGATAAAAAGTTAAAAAAAAAAAAATTAAGCTAAGCACTATCATCTATGCTTACATTCCACCTTCTTTTATAAAAGTCCACCACATTAAAGTCACTAAGTAGCATGAAGAAAGACAGTAAAAACCTGAAATTTCAGTAAAAGACAGGTTTTTCTTTTGCACTATGCACTATGATAAAACAGTCTTCTTGGCAACATAGCTGACTGAAACTAAATACCATAAAAGCAGATTGCATGCAAGGCCATAAAGAACCCCATGTTGTAGTAAGATTCAAAGACTTCCATTAAAGCATTTCCTTTTTTACTGCAGAGGATGAAAACATATTCAGTACGGCTGAAAAAAGTCTGTTTTTCTTTGTCTGGACATCAATCATAACTTTCCCAAACAGAAACTAAAACGAATATTTAACACTTTTCCTTCAGTTGGTTCATCTCAAAAAGATTATACAAGCAAAAACAATGAAATAAAATGCAAAGAAAATCTGAGTTTTTATTATTATCACACTGAAGTAGCAAGTATTTTATAACAGGCTGCTTTTTGGCTCCTTTTAAAATGGTGGATATTGTAAAAATCGTTTCAAGAAGATCAATACTGTTTATACTACATTTGAATTAAGGGAACTCAACTGAAAGCTCACAAATGCTCAACTGTGATCAAAAAGAACAACCTCACTCAGACACATTCAAATGATTTCTGTCTAGGTAGACATGATGTTGCAAATAAATTATCTCATCACCAACTCCTTTGTTCTGCACACAGTGAATAGAATCCAG
The DNA here is from genome assembly GCA_036925125.1 of Oreortyx pictus. Taxonomy (NCBI): domain Eukaryota; kingdom Metazoa; phylum Chordata; class Aves; order Galliformes; family Odontophoridae; genus Oreortyx; species Oreortyx pictus. Next base: position 74,491,267 of record JAUPFR010000001.1, on the reverse strand, counting down.
GTTTCCTGAGCTTAAATATATCATAGTCTCAAGTCTTGACTGAGAAATATTTTAAGATTAGAGTGGTACTCTTTTTTCTTTCTCTCAGTCATTAAAACATACAAGATAGAGCATGTTTCATAATGTTACAAGTAGAATCTATTGAAAAACAAGATGTTACTTAAACTGTTGCCCAAAATGTACAAAGATCACCCTAAGCATCTCTTTACTATTACAAGCATTGCTAGCAGCCAACTCCAGCTGGAAACAGATAAAAGGAAAAGAAAACAAATAAATAAAGAAATCAAGGCCAGACTTCTAGAACAGTACAACAAATGCCACCTAAAGCAATCAAATGACAAAAGCAAAATAACTGCTTATAACACACTTAATTAATAAATCCTATCAACATGGGATCAAGACATCCATCAAGGATTCAGTTTTTTTAAACCCACAGATCAAAGTAAGAATTTGCAGAAATATTATCCTGGCAATTTTTCAGTATCCAATGAAAAGGAAAAGAGGGGAAAGATGGAATTTCATGATAAAAATAATACACCACTGTCTCAGTATCAAAGTTATTTCCGCAGTAACACTATGAAAGACGATGGGCAAATTATATCACCCTCTGCTGGATTTCTGAAAAGTCACCTGTATTTTCCTTGTTGTGTGAATCTCTTCAACATCATACCTGGTAGCCCTTTCAAAAATGAATGTTCTTATTCACTTTTCATGGTTATTAAATCTATTAAATTTAATGTACTTCAACAGTTGTTTTTTTATTATAAAAACAGCCTAAGCCAAAGCTACATGAACTGCATATCCAAGAGATTCTTCACCATGAAGTACACACAAAACAGATTAATTGCTCACAATAATGTGTAGTTGAGCTCATTGACTGCAATCATGTCTTTAAGTTAGATAAACAATCTTGAGGATGCAATAGAAGAAAAAAGATATTCTCCTTTAACAGATGAACTGTTATTTTGATTTTTCATCAAGTTCACAATACACAATATGTCTAAAATTACATAGAAGTTGCTAAAGAGTTCGCTGCATAATTTGAAATCCTTTTAACTATGCTCCAAACAACTGTAACAACATCATAGTGTATATTTGTAAATTTTAAGGATTTCTTCTTCCAAAATGCATTGTAAGAACAGAGAGAAAGATTTACTTACCTGATCCTCTTTTGGTCACAACCTTCAAGCTCTGAGTTAAAGTAGCATACAAGAGAATCAAGTTTGGAATAGGAACTTTCATCTTCTCTCTTTCCACAATTGCTTCCTAGAGTACCAAAAAGGAAAAAAGAAAACATTAGCTTTATGTTGATATCGAAACAACTTTGTAGTAACTAATTATAACATTGGCATCTTAGAAATGTTGAATACAGTTGTGTTGTTTTTTTGTGAGCAATTTAATGCACCAAAATAATACATTGTTCCTGAACAGAATATGTAAACTGAAATCATCGTAAAGAAAAAACATACACATATTGCATTTAAATCTAGAGCCATAATTCTAAGTTTGTAGAGATATTGAAAATTCACCATGTCTCTGCTAAAGCCTTCTAACAGATTTCCTGAAACTTTTTTGATGAATTCATCATATGAAAAATTCTATTTTCCTGAAAAATTAGTACCAAATTCTCTCTCTTTATCATGTAACTTTGTTTCCTCAACACAAAAAAAATAAAATAAAATAAGGAAAATAACGCCCTTCTGCACTGGTTTTGTTCCATTTATTTATTCTACAGACTGAGCACATGATTCACAATGAAACAAGCAATTAATTACAATCAAATGCGGTCATCTTCTTGGGAACAGAGATCCATAAAAGCCCACCAGAGACTCCTGTATGTTCCTTTTATATGAGTTGAAATCCCATGAGCAAGATCAAACAAATTCACTGCAGCAAATGAGAACGTTTTAGGACAGGAGAGAGACCAATCAGGTTGTGATTCAGCCTTCACTTCTTCAGATGTAAACAAAGATTTCCCTTTCTATTAACAGAACATAAAGACCTGTAAGATCATGTAGTCCAACCACCAGCCTGTATCTGTGATCACTATAGAACACGTTTTCAGTGCCACATCTACACATTTCTATTGCTCATGTTCTCAGGTATGAGAAGAAGGTGAAAACAGGGAGCACACATTTCATTAATTCAGAGGGGGTAAGGTTGTAATCTACTCATAATGTTGTTCCAGCTTTGTTCCAAAAAAATGCCTGAAAGGACTAAAAACCTGCATTTTAATATTTTAATTTGTGAAGGGAGCCAAGCCTCCTGTTTAGACCATTTAGAAAGTAGTCTATATCATGATAACATGTATTATATGTAAAGTCTTACATAACAAAAGAAGGGGCTGTGATCAATGGTTCTTGAAATTTCTAAGAAAGACTCAGTTGAAACCAACAGAGTTTTGATATTGACCTCTACTGACCACAGTACTGTACAGAAACTGAAAATGTTCTCAAAAGGAACCACATCGTTCAAGGATTGATTTCAAAAGAGACCATGTATCTTTCACACTTTCATTGGCAGTCAGGTTACTGAGTACCCAAGACACTTCTGAAAGCAGTATCTTAAAATAGCTTTATTTTAGAAGAGAACAGGTTGGAAATAAGAAATAGTGGAGGTGTAAAAGAACACATTATGGGAAGAATTACTTAAACAATGATGACTCCTGAAGAATCTATCTTCAGAAGTGCTACATTTCAGGGTATTTGAGAAGTAAGTGCAAACCTAATGCATTCATGATTGTGGCTTTATTAAAGACGAGTGAGAAAACAGTTTGAAAACAGCAGTTTTTGTTATCTAATTTTTGATAATGATGTTTATAAACACAGAGATAAAAAGAAATAGTAATACATTTGCTCATTCACTGGCTGTGAACAAACTCTAGCATTTCAGTACTGCAGCTTAAGGACTAAAATTTACCCATGTTCACATACCTTAAAGCAGTTAGACAATAAATCACCTACCAGCAAAGGAATTAAATGTCACATACCGAATTTCTCTACATTTGGAGCAATAGGAACGTTTTTAGTCAAGATTGTTTAACTAAACAACACGACCATGGGCATGATAAATGACATAAAAGCTTAGCATTTTGGAAGACAGAAATGAAAGTTATCTGTCCAGGAGACAATGAATAGATATCACAAAGTGTTATGCAACATTTTACTGCAGACCTGAGTCAAGCATTTCTGCAATCAAAATCCCATTTCTCACTGCACTAACTGATGCCGCAGGAAATCCTGAAGCTGATATCTTCAGCCTCAAGGGCTAGTGAGAGTCAGCACCTTACTCTGTGCGAACCTAATTCTGTCCAAACAACAACAGAAGCCTACTATACATTTACAAATTCAGTAAATAGCTTCTGATTGTGAAAGCAGATCCAAAAACATCTTTATTGACCACCCACAAAAAAAAATATTGCTGATTGCTCTTAAAGACATACACCTGCACACATCTTTTTTATATGTCTGAATACATGCATTTGTAAGAGAAGAATGGAGCAAAAGCTACAAAGCTTAAACTTATTAAAGAAAGCCTTTGTAATATAAGAATATCAAAGAGAAACATCTCTTTCAACTGAATACTTGTTTTGGTCCATTTATATTTCAGTCATTTAAGTTGTCACATCTATTAAAAAGAAGCCCTTATAACAATGAATTGCATTTAAAACATGATGCCACCATATAATCCATTCCCATGTACATTTATTCTGAGGTATTATCAGATATTAAGGTCTGGCTTAAAGGCATAAGCAAAATAGGCTTGTAATAAATCCCCAGAAAAATAAAGTCTGCTGCTGTCTTTGAGACACCAGAAAGTAGTTAACATTAGAGGGTGTGAAGGAAGAAAATGGCTTCCAGCACTAGGCATTACCTCCATGAAGCAATATGAGCAATAAAGCAGATCTTTTCCAGATTCTCCCCAGGGTTTTCCAACCCTTCTGTTTCCACTAGCTTTCCTGCAGCAGAAGTTATATGCTAGCCTTGTCTTCGTTTTAAAAATCAAAAACACAAAGAAAAGCAATCAAGTTAAAGATCACTTTAGTGAAGTCAGTGCCTTCCACCTTTGGACATCATTAAGGAAGCTGTGGAACATGGCTCACATCATTCTCATGACTGATTCAAAGCAGGTGGTTAACATCACTTGTCTCCTGTTCCAGGTGAATGCCTGAGCAACTAACTATTCTCGAAAATGTCACCTTGTTGAAATTGCTTGTAAAGATAAAATAAGCAAGTCAGAAGGAAATTAAAAAGAAACATCCCAAGAGGGATCTCATAACACACAGAAAATTCTTTTGCTACTGTAATGAGCATGCCTGAGGCCTATATTCCGTAATGCATTGTTAGGTTTTAAACTGAAAAACAAAATAAAAGACATAACTCTGAGAATCCAAATTCTTAACACTAACTTAAAGTGATTTCTTATGAATTGGAAACAGCTATTTTTTTCAGCAATTAGCTTTTACTAGTTGTTTACTAGTAAACAGGCAGGAATTATTAATTAAAAAAATCTTATTTAAAATAGAACTCGCAGAAGTTTGCTGTTTCTTGAAAGAGTAGGCAGATACACAGCTGACATATGCATGTAAAAAAAGGCCTGTTTACCATTTCAATTCTTCCAGAAGTTAAGACAGTGTATGGTAGTTACAAACTTCACTGCTGCTTCTGAAGTTGTATGAACACCAGTATACTTTACAAACTTTGTAAGACTGCTGGTCTCTTTGGGTGAACAGTAGACTAAAATTATACTTTAGAATAATTTTTTTTTAATTGCCCTTTTTTATACAATAGCAAGAATGGAAGCATTTTTCAGCTCTGAGCAGTATTTTAGAAGTGCAGCAGTGGGTCACTTGTTTGCATGAAGCTTGATATGAAATCTTGTTGAATATTTCTGAATAAAGGTATTCCACACAAGTTTTCACTGGGCACATTATTAGTTTTAAAAATTATTTTTGGTAGAAAATGTCATTGCTTGAAACAAAAATGACATAGGAAGCCTCTAGCATCTGTACTGCTGAGTATATGTTTCCAGTTGGTTCAGAAATAGAAATACAGCTGCATCTCAACACTAATGTTCCTTGGGGTAATGCCAAGTATGATTTTTTTCTTAAGTTGTCATAAATACTCACTGTGAGGAGAATGCATACCCTTACACACGTGCTCCCCAAACCAGCTCAGCAGAAATTAAATTAACTACAGTAAAGCAATTCCTGATAAAGCGAGAGAAAAAAAAAAAAAAAAAAAAAAACCTTTTCCTAATTTTACTTATGTTCATTTTGGGTCCTTCCCAAATGCTAAATTATACTTAATTGATATAGAAAACTTTCTACTGGCTCAGTCTCTAACTGTAAATTTACGGGCTTGTATTTCAGCATTAGTCTATGAATGCTAGCTACTATCCATCAGCTAATTACCTGAAAATCATTCTTCCTGTGCTGCCTTTCTAACTTGGAAGGATATTCTTTTCGACGTGTCCTAAACTACTTCATTATCTTCCACTACATCCCCTTCAAAGAAAAAAAATGTAGGACATCATGATTCCTTCAAAATAGTTCACAACTGTTCTGTAGCAGTGTTTTTTTAGGGAAGTCTTATCAAACTACCTAGAACTGAGAAATTGTTTCTCACTGATCTGTCGAGTTGTACCTTCGTTGTAAGCATAAGAAAAAAGGCATCATTTCGGCATCGTTCCTATCATGAACACTGAACTTTAGGGTTCATGTGTCATTAAAACGCTATATCAATTAATAAGATTAGTTTGCTAATGATATGAACTTTGTCCCTCATGCAAGATACTGTAGAAATGATTATTTGACTAGGATCAGTTAACAGCATTCTGTGAATCTCCTATACATAAGAACAATCTGATATTCCCAAAAGTTTCATAAACAAACCTGCTTTGTTTTAACATATAAAGTAGTTAAAAAGATTTTTAAGATTCTATAAAAAAGAAGCCTACTGTCAGAACTAGGCAATTGTCTGGCCCATTTGTTTTCCATTTTTGAGTACAACAATGTCAGCGTAGCATTTGCACTCAAGGGGATGGACTAGCAAACATATTTTGCACACCACTTGCATTGCTTCATGTGTTCCCAGGAAGGTTATTAAGTGACTTTCTGTGTGGTAGGCAGTGGTCAAGACTTCTGGATATTGCTTTTTCTATTAAGAAAAAACAAATGGTAGCAGATTGCAGATAATTGAAATGTCATACACCATATCCTTGAGCATCCGCTGTTGAATAAACAATTCAATTGATTTTCATAAATTAAAAAGTCAGCTGAAAACCATCTGACATGTACATTGGGGAACCACTGATGAGAAGAGAAAGAAGGCAAAGCAATAAAATTACAGCTTTTGAGTGGTGTCACATTGTCTTGTGGGATACAGGTCAGCAGGACATCTATCGGTCCCACATAACTCATCAGGGTTGGCTCTAACAGTCAAAAGTGTCTCTGCCTCCACAGCTGTGATGGGTCCTGTGACACTCATGTTCTTCGAGCAGCACATGTTCTAGCCTTGAGCTACACCTGCCTTTTAGAAACAGAAGTTGGCCGCTCTGTTTTAAACAATATCTTCTTGAGCAGTCATGACAGAAGTATCCTTTAGTTCTGCTTTGCACTGTCCAGTTTAGTAAAAAACTAAGGGCAATTTACCATCCCATCTGAAAGCAAGATAAGCAGCAAGGCCTTAATTCCCACATAGCAGAGCCTGCACAAATAATGCGTTAGCTGAACTGAATCAAACCTACCAGGACTACCACTCCTTTTACAACTGAGTGACCTGGGAAAGAGCGAGAAAAACCTAGTACTTCATTATGCCACTAGTGCTGGTGCAACAGGGGTAAGAAATGAAAAAAAAAGGCCTGGAAAAGTATGCTATTGTGTGATTCACAAAGGGGTACAGAAACAACAAATACACAAGATTCTGTCTTCAATGCTAGGAGCTTTGACATGAGAAAAAAAATATGTATCAGCACAAGTTTAAAACAAAGTTCTTAGTACAAGCTGATGCCTGCTTTATAACAGAATATTCTAGTAACTTTGCCAACAACACTTCTGGGAACAGTTTAATTCCAAAAATTTTCTAATTATATCACCCACTTCATTCACTAATGACAGAGATATTCTGCCTCAAAATGAAAAAGGACAGAAGCTCCACTGTAGATATTCTGACAGAACATTTATGTTCAGGATAATAAAATCATAGTATCACTTGAGTTGGAAGTGACTTTCAAAGGTCAATGAGTCCAAATTCCCTGCAACGAACAGGGACACCAATAGCTACATCAGGCAGCTTGGAGGTCCACCCCGCCTGATCTTGAGTGCCGCCAGGGATAAGGCACCCACCATATCTCTGGACAACCTCTTCCAGTACTTCACTACCTTAATGTAAGAAACTTTTACCTGATATCCAGCAAAAATCTCCCCTCTTCAAATGGTTTGAAACCATTTCCCGTTGTCCTAATACAAGGGGATTCTGCTAAAGAGTCTGTCCTCTTCCTCCCCACATCCCCCCCCTTCGATACTGAAAGGACACTACCAGGTCTCTCCAGAGCCTTCTCTTCCCTAGGCTCAGCAGCCCCAGCTCTCAGCCTGTCATCATAGGGGAGCTGTTCCATTCCAAGCATCATTTTTGGCCCTCCTTCGGATGAGCACCAACAGGTCCTTGTCTCTCCTGTACTCAGGTCTCAACATCTGGATGCAGTACTTCAGGTGAGGTCTCATCAGCGCAGACTAGAGGGGCAGGATCACCTCCCTCGACCAGCTGGACACACTTCTTTTGATGCAACCTTACATACCCCAGCTTGTACGGTTAGTAGGGGTTGCCACAACCCAGACACAGCACCTTTCACTTGGATATGTTGAACCTCACGAAATCCCAGTAGGCCCAGTGTTTGAGCCAATCTAGGTCTATCTCCCTGGATAGCATCCCACTCTCTCAGGCACGATGACCACACCACACAGCTCAACTTACTGAGCTTGTACACAATCCTACTGTTGATATCTGTAATAACAATATTAAAGATATTAATGACTCCTAATGGGATACCAGTCATCACTGACCTTCCACCCAGACACTGAGTCATTGGCCAACAGTCTCTGCGTACAAATAATCCAAATAATAAACTTATTCACCACCACTTTAGATTTCTGGTTTGTATAGCATTAATATTAATGGTTTCCTTTAATGTTACACACAGTAGGCTACATGCTTGCATTTTTCTCATAGTTGATCCTTATTACATAATATTATTAATGCAGGGTAATTTTAGACTTTGGAGTACAACGTTTCCAATTTAATACTTACTCAACTCTGCCAGATTGGAAGTTAGGAAAGTGGCTTCTAATTTACATTTCTTATATTTTAGCTCACTCTGTATATTTAGAGCTGTGGAAAGGTGGAAGCAGGAGTTTCATTTATTCCTTGTCTTTCATAGGCCAACTACCTGTGGTGTTAAAGGTCTACGATACTGACCACCATTAGGTCAGGACCAAATCACTGTACCATCGCACCAGTATGGTGAGCAGCAAAATGGCATTTATTGGTAGCAAACAATCGTTTATATGCATTGTGTGCCCATGCCCCCAAGCATGCGCAGTACATTTTGACACTGTGGCACATTCTCTGTATTGCCACGTAGCAGGAAACAGAACAGAAACAGAGCAGGGGGAGATCCTATCACGTCACACCCGATATCACCCCATTAGCGCCTATTCCTGTCGCGTCACATCGCGATATCTCAACAATCGCCTAATACAACAACTACCAAATACTTTATTCTTCTCCAAAGCCTCCCCTTGAGCATCTCTCATCCATTACCAGAGCCCCAAGTCCAGAGCACATGGGCAAAGGCACAGGCTGTGCTGTGACTGCCCACTGCTCATGGCTTCCAGTGGAAGAGGGCAGCCAGACCTTACTGCAGGCATGCACCTGCTGCTCCACAGGGTCTGAAGTCCCAGAATAACAGTATTCACCAGGGCCTGAATGCTTCCAGCAGGAAAATGGTCATGACATTTTAATGCTGTAAGCAGCTTGGGAAGAAAGTCACTGCTTCCCCCTAGAAACACAAGGACTGTAATTAAGTTTGTGTTAAAAACAAACAATAAGTTTTAGAAGTTCACAATATTACCAATTTCTTTACCTACAATCAAATTATTTCCAGATGTCACCTAAAAATAATTTTATTATAAGCTTAGTGAATCTCATATAAAGGCATTTGGGTAGCAAAAATTCAGTTTCTGTATGGGATTTCATATATATTTCATACAGGCAATCCACTACCTCATTAAGACAAAAGAAACCATGCACCATTCAAACAAGAACAGAAAGCACCTGAAGAGAAATATTTATTAAAAAGGCAAATCTGCCTTATACATAAGATCCTGTATCTGAATGCTAGCTATTAAAAATCTCCTACAAGGATTACTGTCATTAAATTGGTTTGTAAAGGAATACATCATTAATGATATCTAGATAATAAATACACATACTTTTACAGTTTATTGAAATTGTAGGGAGAGAACTTCCAAGATTGGATATGACTCAAGTTTCTTATGCCTATATAAGGATACTTCATGCCAAGTAGGACTACCCAACAGCAGAATGACAGTAGGAGACTTATGACTCTATAAAGCCATACTTAGATACGAGGTCAGAAAAGGAGTGTTCCTGGCCTAATCCAATTAGAACTTCTAAGTGCCGATGAATAGCAGTGCTTATTAATAACTTTTCCTAGATTTGTTGCTAAGAGGAAGAGGGTGGTTTCTTAAGAGACAGGGTTTCCTGTACCAATAATGTATTATGAGTGTTTAGCCATGAAATAAATGATATTCAGCCTTAAAACTGCAACAGCCTGATGCATAACAATGGTTATTTCAAAACCACCTAACATTTGCTTCAGATGATAATAGTGGAAAACAAATCTTGTAAAGACTTACAGATATCCAGGTCAATGGATGAGTATTAATTACACAGTAATTGCAGTACATTCCATATGTTTCTTGCAGTTTTGATAGCTGAAAGATACTATAACAGTATACATCAAAATCTTGCTTTCAGAATAATGACTAAAAATAAAATACCCTCTCAAAAAAAACACTTTCTCCTGGAAGTTAGGAGCACTGTCTTTCACCCTAATAGGTATGCCTCTACTGTGTCAAAGTTGGGATTTCAAATATTTTTGGATCAGGAAGAGACTGAGAAATAGAATGGTTTCAGCCGTGGTGGATCAGATATGGAATTACAAGCCCCTAATTGTAAGCCTTTGACCTTAAAATAGAGGAGATGTTGCACAGAAATAACACAGGAGACTGGAATCCTGGAACTCTTCCTTCCCTGAAGAAGTGCTATAACTATTAAGCCACGATTTGTCTTGTGTTGCTTCTCTTTCCAGCCTCCTGAACTTAGCATGCACAGATGCACAGAGCCTTGTTATAGCCAGAAATGATAGAGATTGCTGTCATCAAAATAATTGGTTAAGGGATTTGGGAAATGTGGGTTCAAATTCTTCAAATCAAGAACACTTAAAAAAAATTTAGACCACGTGCTCTAACTTCATAACACAAACACATTGTGTGCTTTCAAAGGAATAGTTTGCACTGAGTAAGATGTTATCACATAAAATAAATGTAGCAAGTGTTTATGGGTGGCCCATTCAAAACCATTCAGTTAATTTGCATCCTGCTGTATGGGGTAGAATGATTTTCATCATATTGACTATACATAAAAGTAAAGCATTCCATAAAACTTTATCAGCTCCTATTGTGAAAGCCCTCAGGAAACTTTAAAAGCTCAGTAGAAATGCATCTCATTTCCACAGAATTCAAAACCGAATATAAATGAATTTATCCATGAATCCACGGTACTAACTACTACTATGACAGATTAATAACATACACAAAAATCTGTATCAGAATATTACTGCTAAGGTTTAGGCTCTTTGAAAAATAAATGTCTGAAATAAGTGTTTGTAGGTACATTCTCAAAATAAGTACACTGATAGTTCATGCACAACCCCATTGCACGCTAAAGAGGAGTGTGATTTCCTTCTCTCTCTTAGCAACTCACCCCATCCTCAGACAGTGAACTGGGAAGGCACTGAACTGGGTAGCAGCAGATGACTCATAAGAAGTAACTCACCTGTCTGCTCATCTTTTGATTGTTCATGACTGTTGTGTTCACATGTTAACAGGAGGTTCTGAACCTGGTAAGGAGTGTCTCAAAGCAACACGAGGCAATCAGCATCACTGTGTGGACAATTTTACATTTGAAAACATTTATATGGAGTGGGTTGCAGGAATGTTTACTGGCTGAAAACTTAGCCTGTGAGCAAATGACTCCGGCTTGGTACAGGAGACTGGGAGATTATACCACCGTGTACTGTGAAGACAGGACACAAGCTGGTGTCTCCCTGCTTCCTCTTGTCTGCTAACTTAAATTTGCAAGGTCTGGAAGATAGGAACAAAGGAGCTCCTGCTGAGATCCCAAAGCCAGAAGCTGTCACTCCTGAAGGGCTGACTCAACCACTTTGGACTATAAATAAGAGTTTGTACTGTCGTCGTTAGTCATCTTCAGCTGAACAACACAACCTCCAACAACTCATCACTGCTGAAGCTCAGCACCTGACATCGTCAGATCTAGGAGTAGTGAACTGCTTTGCTTAGTTTGTGTATCTGTCTGTCTAATCATTTTCTATATTTTCTCCTTTTCTTTTATTCTTTTCATAGTAGCCATTGCCTAAAATTGTCTTATTTGTAACACTTATTATAATTAGCCAATTAGCCAAGTTTACCTCCAGGTACTTGTTAGTTGTTAAGAATGCTCTCAATAAATAATGGATATTATTCCTCCAAGTCTTGGATCACTCCATCATGGAAGCAACCGCTTGCTGACTACAGGAGGCACGACTCAGGAGACAGAAAAAGAATCACCTCCCTCGAAACCCAAGGAGTGGGACAAGACAGAGGGAACAGCAGTGGACGCATCTGCAATATTAATTTATTTCACAGGCAGTGAAACATTTTATAAGTGTTATTTTATTTATATTTATAACAGTAGGATAATCACAGGAGCTCCTACAGGTATACAGAAAAATATTCATACAGAAAAGAAAACCTTTAAGACCATCTGCCTGCAATGCTCCCACAGTAACTTCCATTCAGGAAACAAATAGGGAGAACAGAAGAATTTAGAATGCAGATCTGCATTAGATCCACTGTAAGCAAAAGATGTGAGTATAACATCACTGTACCTTGTAAAATTAAATACTGTAGCTTGATACTTGTATCTAGTCATTGTCTATTGTTCATCGCCCCACAGGTCCTGCTCACAGTTTTACACACTTTACACTATGCAATGCCAAATAGCTGCAATCATTATGTAAAAATAGACCAGCTAAAAAAAGCTGGAAGTGCTTACTTTTGTACAATTAAAAAGTCATAGAAAATTCTGTTTAATAAGCATATACTGTTCATAATTGCATGCAAATGGACTGTAAGTGGAGACAAGTATAATAAGAGAATACTGAAGTAAACAAAGGTTTAAGTGGAGAATATTAGCACAGCTCTAATGTAACTCACTACAAATTCACCAGTAAGCTTTTAGCCATATTATATGTAAGCCTTAGATACTGTTGAGGTTGGATCAATTAACTAACCAAAACTTTAATTTTTAAAGCAAATTCAAACCCACATGAAACAGTAGCATCGTTATGCTTGTGCCCACACAGTTGCATGACAGCAACTTAACCTACTATGATTACTTTTTTCCCCCCAGGATTTTCAATTCCTTACGTCCAGTGGGTCAAGCAGCTAATAAAGGAGTCTGCCTCATGCACAAACATATCTTCCAATTCTGCATAAAGGACCATTTTTTGCTTCTTTTTTCAGCTCTGCTCTCTGCTGATGGCAACAGGGCCTGAAGGAACAGTATGGAGCTGCGCCAGGTGGGGTTAGGGAAAGGTTCTGCACCAGAGGGTGGTGGGCATGGAACAGGCTGCACACGGCAGTGGCACAGCCCCAAGCTGCCAGAGCTCAGACATCAGGTTTGGATTTTGAATGGTGCTGCCTGGAGCCAGGAGTTGGATTCAGTGATCCCTTTGGGCCCCTTTCTACTCAGAATATCCTATGATCAATGAAGTTTGAACTAACACAAGGCAATGCTACGGCTACAGTGAGGAAACAAGCATCCTGTTGTCAAGACAAAATCCTTGTTTTCTCCTTCTCAGTCTAATGGAGAACATACAACACAAGGTACACAGCCTAAAAGCAAGCATACTGTACAAAATGGGTAAGGAACATCAAAACAATCTTAAAAACACCACACAAATTGTGCAAAACAGCATCTTCTGTTTTGCCTGAGCAGGCTTACCACAGCAGCTCCCTGGGACCAGAGCCATGGAGGCAGATCTGCATGTAGGGCCCTTAGGGCAGAGACTGGCAGTCAGGGACCATCCCACTGCTACAGCACTCTGACAGCCCCAGGCCCCAGCACCCCACTGGGTACAGGGATGGGCCAAGGCTGCGTCAAGACACCTGTGCCCAGCTCAGTGGTTGGGCAAGACTGGGATGAGGCAGCAGGGGCTCTAGCTCAGGTCAGGCCCTGCAATAGGGCCTCACCTGGAAGTGACTTCCACAGGTCAGGCTTCAGCCTGCCCTCAGCATCTCTGGGAGCCTTGTCTGAGAAACTGTCTTCACAGCTATCAAGGGGAAGGGGCCATCTCTGGCTGTGTTTGGGGTCCAGCTGTCAGGAGTACTGGTGGGCAGAGAGGATGATCTCATAGCCAGTGCACAAGAATATAAATTTGAGTCTGCTGGTAGATTTTTGCATAAATCTGGACAAATGTCACTATGCAAACCTGCCTGTCCACTATTCTACAACCATAGATGGTTTAAAAGTTATGTATGATTAAATGAATTAATACGGTCCTTATTTCTCAGGCAATTTTTATCTTGTCCTTAGTCATGCTCCTTGAGATAGGAGTTGGACCAACAGCCTTTTCAAGGATTAGTCTGACAGTAGTGTAAATACATCCTTATAGTGAAGAGTTAAAGCACTACTTGGGACCTAGAAGAATAGAAGTGGTTACCACACTCCATCCAAGACATTTTTTCCAGCCACTCTGCAAGTATGCTTTTTTAGTACAGCACTCCTCCAAAGCAGAATTTAAAACTGCTCTTCTGAATTAAAGGACATTCTCCCTCCTCCTAGAAATACTGAACCCATGTAGGCTAAGAGAAAGAACAGCAGCAGAATCAAAAGAGGTACATAAAAAAGGCTTGAGGCACAGCTGCAGAGACTGAACGATTAGGTGTCTTGTTCCATCACCCCTGTCTCTGGTTCCCTCATGTATATGTATTTTCTGCTAGTAAAGAAGTTCTAAACCATTTAAAATATGTCCTTGCTAACATGCTGGTACATCCCAAAATTCATGACAAATCTCCATCAGACACAAAAGAGATAAATGTGGTGGTGTGTGGTAGATAATAAAGAAGCTTTGCAGAAAGGTCTAAAGAGAGGGTGGAAAGCAGCAAAGCCAGGTAGCAATATCACACTTCATTTGAAGTGGCTCACCTCTGACAGAAGGCATTGCAGAAGCCAATACAAGAAACACCACTCACATTCATCAAGTTCAAAGCATAGCAACTTAACATGATGAAACTGTACAGCACTTTGACGTACTGAAAGAAATTTCACTTAGCTTGCCACAGGTACATTAAAAGATTGATTTGCTAGAGTAAAACAAGTCAGATCCAACATCAAGATTATAGTGTAGCTATATCGTTATGTTTATTTTATTAGACATCTGTCTTTCAAACATATAGCTGAGGGGGCCCAAAGCTTCTCTTGATTTTACTTAAATTTTTATTCACCTGATTCTACAGTTTAATAGTTCCACTCCAGTTTTTCCCCCCTCCATGGTTTATGCCAGTATCTAGCACACATTTCACTGAGCTGCGTTCAAGAGCTATTCACTTATGCTGCAAACAGAAAATCTCCAAGGAAAGATCAGATAATGAAAGAGGGTAAGATGAAATAGGAGTAGATAGCACAGCTACAATCAGCACATAGGTCTGCCTAGACTGTCACTGAATCCCTGGTTTAATTCACCTATAGTTTATGATACCATTCTTACATATCATTGACTAACCTCACTTACTGGAATGTCTGAGTATAGCTATGAGTCAGAAAAGCATGTAAGGTTAGCATGCAACGCACTTGTTAATTATGGAACACTGTGAATACACTGTGGCACCAGGCAGCAATTAACTGTCTATATAGTTCACAAACATGACACTATTGACTCTAGACCAAATAATCACTCTGGAACAGAACTATTTTTTTGAGCTTTTTTAGAGATTCAGACATTCTACATAAGAAAAGTTCACCTCAAACTTGCAGGTCTTGTGAAATGCAGTTTCTCAGATGAAATAACTGAATTTGCACCAAATGCACAAAGTAATTTTAGCATGGATTTAAGGGCATGCATAAATTTTAAGCAAGCGAAATGATCTCAGTTCAACAAATCTACTGTTTTTCCACTTTCTAAGTGGGTGAGACAAAATACTTCTCAATAGATAATGGCTTGAAGGCATTTTATAGTGGTATGAGCCAGAATCCAATTAGAACGATTCTCAAAGTCAGATTTTTTTCATTGATTTCTTGCTTTTAAATAAAATATTCAGTTTGAGTGGTTTTAGTAAGATGTTTAGCAATTAACTGCCTGCTTATCACATGAACATATTTAGATGACATTTTGTGAGGTGTCTAAAGTTGTTATTTTGAGCAGCATTCTAAGAGTATTGCAGAATCTCTTGAAATGCCAATAAAACTACAAAAACTCTACTGGAACAATTTAATGAAATAATTTCTCTGCTGTAATCATTACTGCAGAAGGATCAATACTAAAATGTTAAATATATGTACGTTAAAGCATACAAGTTTTTTGTTATATTAAATTTGCTTAACTGGAACGTTCCATGAATCTCTTCCTCTAAATTTCCCATGTGAAATGGAAGCTTTCATATAATAAAGAAACTGAGCATACACATCTTGCATTCTAAGGATATCCAATTCTATAATAACTAAAATCTGCATTAAATGCTTTATCCTGGGAGCTTACTCCAACTGTAAGCCTGTTATCAGTAAAAGTTAGCTGTGATTTTTGTCAACAACAAACTCAGATCAACTCACTTCCGTGGTTTATCATTGACACCAATTTACTACTAATTTTGTCTTCCCTCTGTGAAAATGTCAGTACTGCAGCCAAGCAAATCTTCCCTCTGAATGTTGATAGCTCAACTGATTTGCTGTACAATGTCCTCAACAAGGATAATTTCTTTACTTTGTGAATAAGTCTAATTGTTAGTGGGATTTTTATGGATAAAAGGAAATACTTTCCCTTGTACTGCAGTCTGTTCATCCCAGTTAGTTGAAATTTCAGACTGGAAAAGAGTAGACTGCAGCTCTCGTTTAAATTCATTAATACTGTTATGGAAACATTTAGCTAGTTTTATGTATTATGGCAGCTGCTGGTGTAGCTTAAAATAAAATGGGAAGGGACTATTCTGTTTTCAACTAAACAGTCTTTTCAGGCTTGAATGTGGCAAAGGCATCATGCTATCTTTTGATGACTGTTCCCTGGATGAATATCACCCTAACAACAGATGATACTTGTATAATATTGTCTGAAACAAAAGAGCTTCAATTTGTAATCTTGCTCTCAGCACAGTTTGATTACTAAAAGAGGCAAGACAAGGCTCCAGATTACTGGAGTATCACCCTTTCAGTCCCCTCACCAAAAACCTGAGTTTATTAGTCAAATTATATTTCACTCTAACCATGCCACTTGTTGGAAGATATAAACTTAAGGACTAGCAGATCTTTTTTATTCCTTTCTCTTACTGTTTTTTTTTTTTTTTTAAGTCATATTGCTTCAAAGAAGATGACAGCTCCTGTTTTCCTCCTATAATCTTCATGCTTAGAAATCTCTGAAGACAATTATCTTCATAATAGTCAGTAGAAAATAATCACCTTTGAAGTACTGAAGTAAACTGATTTATCAAAAATTGATTTTATTGAAATGATCACCTTTTCAAATTAAGATAATCTCAAAGCTATTTTCCAGTTTTTTTTTTTTTACACTTCGTTTAAATTAGCAATCTAATAAATTTTCAAAATATCAACTGTACAAACTGTTTTTCTGAAAAATTCAGACATTCCCTTCACTCTTTATGATTCATGTACATCCAGTGAACTACACTTGGGCCACGAGCTTGTAGCTTTTCTACTGAATAATGTTCCAAAGAAATATAACAATGTCCATGTTTAGTATTTAATATTTAAATAAAATCAAACTAATTCCTATAAAGGTTGTACACCGCCTTATTTATTAAGGTAGCTTCTATCCAGAATATGAAGAGCTGGCTTGGAAAGAGCACAGAACAACTGTTGGACAGCTCAAGAAAAAAAATGGTAAATGGAGAAATAAAGCCTGCCAGCTTCATGCTTATCCAAAAGTGGAAAATTAAGACAAAGCTTACCTAACTATATTCCAAATGACAGCCCTTCTGAAGGAGTGAAATAAGTTCAGAAGATTTAAGAATTAACTTTCACAGAGGATGCATACCATGCTAGAATATAATTATTTTTCCTATGCATTTTCATGTGCCTTTAGAATTTTAGACAAAAAGACAACGAGATAAAGACTTCTTTAAGAAGCTACTCAGATATCCGATTTTCACAGAAAAACACTTGCTAAAAAAAATCACTCAATCTTAAGCAAATAACAGTAAGTTATTTAAGACTGTAAATTAGAAAAGATCAGAACAACAAAACCTTCACAAGCAGTCAGATGGCTCCATGTTTATGCATATTTCTTCAGTGAGTTTGGAAGACATTTAATAATTCTGCTATAATGCTGTTCAGAACAATCCCTAAACTTTCAACCAAATCAACTACTTATGAAATAATGACAAAAATCTAGCTACTTTATTTACAATTACATCTATATTTTTAGATTTCAGAAGATTATTTTAGTGTTTAATACTAGCTTACTAATAAGTACTGAGAACTACAGCAGACAGGACAAGAGAGGGAATATATTCTATGAAGTTTTAATTGAATACTAATTTGCTTAGAGATTGTAAAAGTACTTTGATGAATTAATGGCTACATAAAGAAATTACAAAATCTTTCTCAGATCTTAGAAATGCAGTGTATGTGCGTGGAAGGAAAAGAAATTAAAGAATGTCATCTGTGACATCTATTAGGGACATAAGGGGAGGGCTGTGCTGAGCTTTGCAGGGAATATCCATTATAACGCATCATTCCCCGCAGGCAGTGCTATCATATCTGAAAGAATGCACTCAATTTTTTTTTTTTTTTTATACCTAGTGTAGCTTTGAGTACACATTCTCTTCTCCAGATAGAAGAGAATTTTTAGATCCATGTTAAACCACGAAACTCTGACCTCCCTTTCATAAGATATTCTACATTTAGAAAAATAATAATAAAAGTTTCCTTTAAACTTTTTATTCTGTTGCTGCTTGCTCAACTGATTTATTTATTTATTTATTTATTTAAAGAAGAAATCAGTTTCACATGAAGGATCACAAAGGATTTAGTTTTTATTTCTCATAACCTCTTCAGTTATTAGTTTTGGCATTGATTTTTTTTTTCCCTATTATGTTTCTTTCTGTCTTTAAAAAGCTTTCCTGTGCTTTAAGATTTGATAACCGTTTCTCTAATTACGGGGAATACATATTTTGATCAGTTTTTATAAAGGCAATATTTTATTAAAGGTAAACATATATAGGCATAAATAATAACATAGTTGTAAAAAAGAAAACAAATGCGGAGTCTCTTCTGTGCTGATACTAAGCAGTTAAAGACATAAACCAGTAGTGAAAACTGGAGTAAACAAAGAAAATTTGAAGTCACAGTTGACCAGATGTAGGAAAGAAACCCTGTCATTTTTCTCTGTTCCTTAACAATTACTAAGGGCAGGGTGGTGAATCTGGCAAAGTCTATTTGTCAGCTTACTGAAGCTATCCTCATGGGAGTTAAGAATGACCTCCACAACATGCCTTATTCCTAGATAGTCCCTACTAAATTGAAATAATTTTATGCTATTTTAACAATCCTCACATTCTGAATTTCTTTCTGTTCACGGGAATAAAAAGAATACAAAAATCACCAAGGCAAGCTTTCAGAAAATCACCAATGACCTACTTCATGAAAGAATACTATAACTTTGTCTTGAAATGATTCCTCAGCTTAGAAGTTGGAATAACTGCAGCAATTTCTGTAAGGAAATGAACCTACTGAGTAGCCAGCAATCATTAAAAGGTGTTCTAGTTTAATGGTATTATTTATCTTCATGCTGTGATCTGTACTTAGCAGCACATTTCTGATACTTAAAAGATACACAACTTTTCACAAAAAAGGAGAAAATAATCTTCTAACATAGGAATTGTCTAACACTTACACTGGCAGCTGCATACCTTTCAAGGGCTTTCAGAAGAAGGATGTGACTGAAGAAATTTAATAACAAGAGCAAGAGAGATCAGTCAGAATTGTGACATTCCATAGACTTATTTAAAACCCTTTCCCCCCCCCCACAATATTATATACAATAGAACGCAATAAAGAGAGGAAATGCTAGTCTTTTTAAGGTATAATTTCTATGGCAGCACTAACAATAGCTGTTCATTTCAAGCAATAAATAGGTTCCAGACAAATCTGGTTTTGTTCACTCCTTTTTCCAATGACAACCATTATGTTCTTATCTCCCGCAGCAGAATAAAAACAGTGAAAGCCACCACCTGTATATACCAAAGTAGGTGCGAGATAGTACAGACAGATAACGGTCAGGCAGAGAGGTTGGGATGTTCCAGCAACATCTCCTCTTTGGTGACTGACCTCCAAGTACTATGTTCTGCTGGATCAAGTACAAGTCTCTGTTTATACCTCTGCAGAAATCAACACAGCAAATTGCTTCAGTGGATTCCCTTTTCTTTTTTTTCATAGGAATCTGTCTGGAAACATTTGTTTTCCTCTGTGTCTATTGTCTCAGGAAAACAATAAAATGAAAATAGAGTTGAAATAGTGAAACCTCACTCCCTCACCTTTAAATAAAGGAAACTTATTGATAGAGGTTAGTATTTTTAAAGGCTAATACAGTTCAAAGTTCTCCAATAACACATTTTTTCCTAAACTAAAGAAATAAACTGCAAACATGTTTAGTAAACATATTATATGCTGTAAATGAAGAGCTGCTTCCCAACCCCTAGACTAACAGTTCTCTTCCTGATTTTCTGGTGACATTACTTGGAAGCTGCTTTTATAAAATGGAATTTTTCCAATTAAATAGAAGCAGACAAAAGGGTAAGATCTTGTAAAAAGTAATATGCTCGTTATAGGTGGGCTTGGAAATCGCTTTTTTTCTCTGGTACACAAGCAAGAAACTGTGCAACAGGAAATACAGAATCAAGTACACAATCAACAAATACAAATCAAATACACAATCAACACAATCATTAAGCTGCTTCTACAGCCCTTTTCCCAGTGCCCAATGCTCACGTGCTACATTAAATGTTTACATCTTATTTAACATTCTGTATGTAACAGGAGTATAAATCCAGCCAGCAAAGCACAGTATTGTATCCTGACTTCTCACTGAATATGCTGATATTCCTTATATACTTATATTTTCTTGATCTCTTTTCCCCAGTAGAAATTTGACAAAATGGCATTCTCAGAGCGCTGACTCCCTTATATCCATTCCTCTTACAAGCATTGAGAGGAAGGACCACAACATCAAACGCAGTAAGTTGAATACAAATTCAGTACACTATGCACCAGTCCTGACAGAAGTGGTAGAACCTTTCCACCAATATCCTCTTACATGTTGCTGTGCATCAGATGGAAGCAGAGGGACAGTCTGAGACAACAGTGTCAGACACGGAAGTGTAGATGAAGCAAAGGTATGCCACTGAATTCTTCCATGTGGAAGAATTGCACCCACTGACATTCATCCATGCTTCCTGAATGTTTATGGAGATCAAAAAGTGGCTGTTCACACCATGAGGTGGCAGGTGGTATGTATCAGCATTGGTGACAGCAACATGAGAGACAAGCCACATTCCAGATAATCATGCACAGCTGTCAGATCATGAAGAGTGTCTTTATCAGCTCATCTGTACATATCAGTGGTGACTATGCTGGAAAAATAATGTTTTGTAGATGATAATTTACTCTATCAGTCTCACTGTACTCTTCATACCTGTTGTTGTTTCCATGGAAATAAATAGGAGGCATTACTTTCAGAGTGACCTACATATTAAGCATCCAAAAAAAAAAATCCTTTATTAATCATTCCCAAATCATGTTTTCCTTCCACACTTCAAAGATTGTGGGTACACTTCACAAGTGCTCAGATTTGAAACAGTGACCTTTTATCCACGGTTTTAACTTCTATGTAGATTAATATTAACATTCAGTAGACACCTCTGACTTCTTAAAAAGAAAAATAGAGAACGAAGAAGGGATCAGGTGGAAATAATCTCCTTCAAATAATTCTTGCAGGCCCATGATATTTACTGAAGCTTTAGAGGCCAAAAGAGGTCAATATCACATCCATTAAAATGATAAGAGTATTATTTAGGAGCAGCTAGATGGCTGATAGTTATTAAAAAAATATGCTAAGACTGCTTAAGTAGTACTGCTAGTCACAGAGCTCTGCAAACCACATTTTACAAGCTGTCTTGAGAAGATGATCCAGGAATAGTTACATCAGAACATTTCTAATATACATAAAGGACTTGTATTGAACAAACAATAAATGAATACAACCAAATGGGACCGACAACTGTTCCCAAAGTATTTCTTTCCTATGTTTTAATCAATTTCCTGTTAATAAAATCCTCATGAAGTAAATAAACTGCTGGAAGTTTTCACTTCCGTGTTGAATAAAAAGGTGCTTAAAACAATAAACCTCAGTTCTGAATTATAGAACACAGTACAGTGCAACTTAATCCACAATGCTTTATCATATCAAGAAAAGTAGGTGGAAAAACAGGAAAAGAGAGCAAGAGTAACCTGGTGTAGGGAACCTGCTTTGGCAGGGGGGTTGGACTCGATATCTAGAGATCCCTTCCAACCCCTATGATTCTATGACCAGTATAACATAGACAGAGTAGCAGGGTGCTACTTCTCACCATTGTCATTCTATGCAAAATGGCAATTTGATCTTATGAAGATTGTTCTTGATGTGTATCAGTACAGGATTAGGATAACAAAGCTTCCATGTTCAGCACTTACAGGAACAGACACAAAAAAGGTAATTCAACAGAATTCAGCAGTACAGCAATCCCACTTAAATCAGCAAGAATAGTTCACAGTGAGTGAAAAATTGAAATAATGCTGTATAAAAAACATTTGCACTCACCCAAATAACACCAATCAGGGATCACAGTGATCACTGCCAAGAAAACTTTCTTATTTTCCAGTAGAAAGGAAAGGGAATAAGGGAACAAGATATTATCACCTTAGTACAGGAATGAAAGTAATTTCATAGCTTGCTAAACAGATACATGGGCTAACAGCAGAAAACAGGTTACATCCAGCTGATATTCATAAACCTCCGTATAACTAATGAGGCAACACACACAGCAGTTTAACAAATAATCAGGTCACAGTGTTACTGATATGCATTTGCATTTTTTTGCTGACTTGCATAGAGCTACAGAAATTTCTATGAGCTAGTGCATGAGCTGAGGTGCACATTCATTTTGCAGTAAAGAAATACATACTTGATTTAAAGATCCATGCAAAAAACAATAGATGCCTCATATAAAATGTACAGAACATAGAAAGTAAACACTTGAATTCATTTCCATCCAATATACTTCTATATCATTCCTTTCAAACTGACAAACAAGGAATGTTGTTTAGATATCTCCAATCATTCTTGCAAGGTAAGGACCTAACACTTTTCTCCATCAGCAGTGCATCTCTATCTAATACCATAATCCCATATGTTCCTTACTACCTCCCTGCCAGAAATCCTACTGTTGCTGTGGAGAGACAGCCAGCACAGAGAACTGAAGTTCCTGAAAGACAGTGCTTATTACAATAATACTCAGAGGGAAATGCTTCTGAGGTTTGGCGTGTAGCACTGGATATTTGCAGGAAAACCGGTCATTAACTCAGTTTGCACGAATAACAAAGACGCCCCCAGTCTCAGCATCACTTCCTCTCTGTCTCACACATATGCACTCACTCACTCACACACAACTGTGTTCCAAAGACTTCTTGACTTAATAGTTTTCTAAGAATCATTGAATTATATACAGCAGAAAATGAGTACATGGGTATGTTGTTAAGTAATTGAAAGGAAGAAAGGAAACTCATTTTTTCTTCAGTTGGCAGCTTTGTCTGAAAGTAAAACTACATATGTGTAGCACATCAAAGAGCCAGATTACATAATTAGCTAATAGCCACTACTGACATGTCAAATTAATTTATGACAGTTATCCTAAGCCAAGGCAGTCTAATGCAAGAGAATGTGCACCATCCACTTTTAAAATTTAATCATTCTTATTATCTTTGAATATATTATGCACATACACCCACTATGCATACAGTGTGTACCTAGAAGTCATGACAGTATAACCTAGAGCAGAATGCAGTCAGCCCACATACTGTATTTAAGGAACTAAAAAAAAAAAAAAAAGCTTCATTTAGCAAACAGTTGCCTCCATTTTTTAAAGCAGAATTCTTTGGCAAAATCTATGCTTCAACAGAACAGCATTGCAGAACAGTCTGGGGACAAGCGCTTAATACAACATCAATTCTTGCCCCAACAACAAAGACCATTGTTTAGGATATATTAAGAATGTTCACATTTTCTTTCTGCCTTCTCCTAACATCAGCAAGAAATAATATAAGTCATGTATTCTCGGAGAAGAAAAGTTCTTAAGTGAGGTAAACAACAAAGTTCTAAAACAGTGAAAAGATGGAAATAATATTGAAAGCAAACCAGATTTGCTTTCTCATAGAAAAAAATGTTTGCCAGTTTATAATTGGCTCTCTGTTCTTAAGACTTCAAAACATATATTCACAGCAGGGATGCATTCAGCTGGAAGGTTTCATCAGATGAAACTCAAGCTAGCCTTTAGCTGGGGGGCAGAATACAATTGTCAAGATCCATGCAACCTTAAAGCATGTGAGTAATTGCATTGTATCTGGGAGTTTTAACTTCAACAGGATTGTTTGTGCAAGTAGAGATTTTACAAGTGAATAAGCATTGGTAAAGCCAGTCCCAGTATGTGTATTTTTTCAAGTGTACATTTTCCTAAAATAGAGTTGGGAACATCTATTGCATGCAGAAGCATAGTATAGGTTTTTAATTCGTAACACTGAAGATACACTAAAGCCAATAATATTACATGAAAATACTATGTTATAAGACACTGTATCACAGTCATTTTCTCAAATGTTAAAAATACTCTCTAGCACTTCGTTGTTGCAAGTAATGAGAATCAGTGTTCTACCAGTATTATGATCTCTGAAATGCCATCTTGAAACAGCATAGGATGTAAATCAGCACAAAATACATTTTTCATTCAATAGGCAGGAAATGATAATATCTAGGAAACAGGAATAAAGTTTTTGAGTACAATTAGGGGGAAATAGACATATCTGCTTTATATGTTATGAATCTTTATGAGATTGATAACACTGAATGAACACTGAGTAACCCATTTCATTTTCTGCAGACATGGATTTTTTTTCAACTTTCATATTAGTATTGATGACAAAGCAGAAGATTTCAGTGAAAATTTAGCTACAGATACAATATCCCTCTAGTGTAGAATAAAGTATGTAAATGCTTTCACTGGAAAAAGCTACATACCATTCAACAGAAAGTAAAACCCTCACCTTGAATCAACAATTCAAGGTGAATACACAGAAAGGTAAATATGAATTGATACAGTCAGGAGAATTAGAACAATCATTTGATAAAAAACTAGTATTCACTGGAGTAGAACTCATCTTTTTTCAGTTTTCCACAAGCTCTTATTTTCCCTTGCCTGCTGAGAAAAAGTTTGCCTATATTTTTTTCCAAGATTCACACAGTAGCAATTTGCATTCCTCTCTCAGAGGATAAATATTTTTTCATGAAGCATTTCTACAAAGAATAACTAAACAAATATTTTTCTACAGGTGACAGATATTCTTCTGTGACAAGGGGTATCTCAAAGGACAAAAGTATTTACTCTGTTCTCTCTGATATGAACAAAAGGCAAATAGAATATAACTAGAAAAATATTTCCTAAGTGAATTCTTGTAACTCCAAACTTTACGAATTTTTAAATTAATGTTATCTCTATTTATAATTTCATGGGTGATTCGACATTTTTCCAGATGTTCTCAAAACCCCATTGTGATACTTACCATTTAATCTCTACGGCACTTCCTCTTCACAGCAGAGTAGCAGGAAGGCCACAGTGTCTTGGTGTGTCCCCTAGTCTGTAGCTAACTAGGGGTGTGGGGAACATACTTCAAGCTCCTCCTGCACCCTCAGCTTCTCTGGAGATACAACAGGTTGAGAAAGCCAGCAGAGTCTAATCATGGATTTTTTATCTTAAGGACAAGAATGACCTAGAGCTTTTGTCAGGTCATTCACAGATGGTCATTCACATATCAACATAATTTATCAACATAAGCTCTTAAAAAAAAAAAAAAAAGAAAGAAAGAAAAAGCAGAAGAAAGAATATGCCTGGAATATATTTATCTTCAAATTGACCTTGCTGCTTCAACATCACAGTTCTGCAGCTACCTGGCCTCTCCACAGTGCCTCTCACACTACCTCCAAGGAATCCCTGCAACTACTCCCTTCAAAGCTCTCAAAGCAACAAAGTAAATTGGAATTACTCGACAAACGGTGGCCTTATTGCTTCAGTGGCTTAACTCTCCAAGAACATACAAAAGGAGGCATGTAAAACGAAGTCTAGATATTATTTTAAAATTATTTGCAATAATATAATGACAGGTTTTGTTCATAATTGGTATTAATAGATTACAAGTGAAAATACTAGTTACAAATGGAACAGCCCTAATACTAGTCACGTGGGAAAAGAGGCAAATCCCCACCTCACCACAACGTCTCTTCAGGTAATTTTAGAGAATAAGGTCTCCCCTGAGCCTTCTCCTCTCCAGACTAAACAATGCTAGTTCCCTCAGCTGATCCCCAGACCCCTCACCAGCTTTGTTTTCTTTCTCTGGACACATTCCAGGGCCTTGATGCCTTTCTTGTAGTGAAGGGCCCAAAACTGAACACAGTACTCAAGGTGCTGTCTTCACCAGTGCTTTTCCACACAGTCTCCCAGTCACTCTGCCCCAAGCTTGCAGTATTCCCTGGGGCCAAAGCACAGGACATAGCATTTGGTCTTGCTGAACCTTATTTCAATGGTCTCAGCCCAGCAATCCAGTCTGTCCAGATCCTTCTGTGGGATCCTCCTATCCCCAGGCAAATCAACACTTTCTCCCAACTTCACAGAATCATAGAATTGTAGGTGTTGGAAGGGATCTCTCTAGAGATCATGTAGTACAACCCCCCTGCAAAAGCAGACTCCCTAGCCCAGGTTGCACAGGTAGGTGTCCAGGCGGGTCTTGAACATTTACAGAGAAGGAGATTTCACTACCTCTCTGTGCAGCCTGTGCCAATGCCTCATCACCCTTAGTATGAAGTAGTTTCCTTGCACATCCATTCAGAATTACTTAAGCTTCAGTTTGTGGCCATTTCCCCTTGTCCTTCTGCCACACACTGCAAAGAAGAGTCCAGCCTCATCCCTTTGCCTTCGGCTCCTTAGACCTCCACTGACACTCCTTCTTTCAAGCCTGAACAGACCCAGATCACTCAGTCTCTCCTCAGAAGGGAGATGTTCCACACCCTTCATCATCTTTGTAGCCCTCCACCAGACTCTTTTGAGGAGATCCCTGTCTTTTTTGCACCGGGGAGTCCGGAACCAGGCAGAGTACTCCAGGTGAGGCCCCACCAGGGCAGAGCAGAAGGGGAGGATCACCTCCCTCGACCTGGTGCCCACACTCTTTTCAAAGCACCCCAGGATGCCATTGGCCTTCTTGGCCACTGGCTCATGGCCAACCTGCTGTCCACCAGGTCACCCAGGTCCCTCTCCTCAGAACTCCTCTCCAGCAGCTCATCCCCCAACCTGTACGGGTGCATGCAGTTATTCATCCCTAGCTGCATGACTCTAATTTGCTCTTGTTTAATCTTATCCAATTCCTTTCTAACCTACTCTCCAGCCTGTCCAAGTCTTGCTGAATGGCAGCACAGCCTTCCAGTGTGTCAGCCATTCCTCCCAGCTTCCTATCATCAGCAAACTTACTGAAGGTGGACACTATCCCCTCATCCACATCACTGATGAAGAAGTTGAACAGCACAAGACCCAGCACTGACCCCTGAGAAACACTCCTAAGTACAGGCCTCCAACTGGACTCTGCATCACTGATCACAACCCTCTGAGCTCTGTCAGTCAGCCAGTTCTCAACCCAACTCCCCATCCACACATCTATTCGACAATTCCTCAACTTCATTATAAGGATGCTGTGGAATAACTTGGTGTCATCAACAAACTTACTGACGGCAACTTCATTTTGGAAATGCAGTAAGAGTAGTACAAAGCTGTTAACTTCTTTCATAGATATTTTCTATTGGAGTAACTTCATGACTGTTACTAGTACATAAGCCAGCTCTTTACTAGACCTGTTCACAACTCTTAAGTTCTCAGGACCTACAAGCATGAGTACTTTATTTATAGAAAGCTTTTCTGCAGCTTTCATCTCCCCTAACCTTCTCTGATGTCCTAAGCTCCTGTTTAATCTGTCACCTGTATTTCTTTGTCTTCTGCACTTCAGTTCATATTCCTAGAAACACTTGCTGATCTAATTTCTCCATCTAACACCATACTCTCATTTTTTCTCTTCCTTCTGCAGCTACACAAATCTTTGCGTGTGTGACCAGGAATATTCTTGCCTAAATCTTCAAGCAATGCAGGACCTCCTGGAGGTAGCTCTAATAAGTGTAAAAACTGTAAGGAAGAGCTGTCCAACCCCTTCTTTCATAAGACATGAGAGCTCTTCATAGAAATCCACTAAAAAACTTGAGGTATGAGTAGATTTTTCAGAGGCTGAACAACAGAAGTTGGTGTAATTTTGTAGAGTATACAGGCTGATTAAACATAGTATGCATATTCACATACCTCATGCCATATATGAGGAATCTGCACTTAATAAAATTTCAGGTGTCTCTTCCAAAGCATGTCAGTATAAAAACATTTAAAATAAAACGTAGTTTATAACTTTTTATTTATCTTCAGGGTGTTACACAGCCTTACTAAAGGAGATTTTCATTATTAATGTAGTCCAAATGTGTAAGTTTGTAACTATTTGCACCTAGACTCTCAGATGTGACTGGAAACAAAAGTCACATTAACAAAGCAGCCATATTCAGAAGTGACATTCAAATAGTATCAATGTTTTCCATTGTCCCATTTCTAAATTTAGTCTTTTAACTTGACATTCTGTACAGTTTCATTGTTTTTCTTCTGAAAATACGCAGTTACAGAGAGACCAATACAAACCATCATGATTCCATTCAGTTTCTAGAAGCAAAATCATTTTTATATGCTTCCTGTAGAGGGACATTTGCTTTAGAATACTGCATGTTATAACTCCAAATCAGAAACCTGGAATCTGAAATTGCCAATCTGCAGTGGCCGATAGAGACAATTAGCAGAAACTATATACAAATAAAATACACTTCTCATGGATTTAAAAAAAATAAAACAAAAACAAAAAACTGTTCTCTGCATGAGAAATCATCCACAAACTCGATGACTTTGTTCTAATAATTATTTTATTGAATGTCATATGAATGAATAGTATTAGTTCTCACCCCTTAAGGCATAAGTTAATATCAGATTTTCATAAATAGTTTGTTATCCATTTACATATATATAAAACTTGGCCTTCCTCAAACAATGCCCCGAACAGTGAAGCCTTTTGCAGTATCTGTTCTCTCCATAATGTCTTCACACTTTCTGAGCCCCACAGCACTTCAGGAGCCTGAAGTGTAACCACCAAAGCTAATTCAGTCAGCTTTGAAATCCTTAAAATTTAGATCTTGAGACTGAATTCTTTTCCAATTCTTCCGTGGAGGTGGAAGCTGAGTAGGAGGCAGAAAGAGGAGGACGGCAGAGGATTTAAACATAATGCCTTTTTTCCAGGTCAGTTACCATACACTGTCTTTCTCAGTCATCAGCTCATGATTCACTGATGATTTTCTAGCCAGCTTTTTTCCCTGAAGGGAAGCACATTGTCTCCTTATCTTTGCCATTACTTCCATGCTTTCTTTACTTTCTTTACTTTCTTTATGCTAAAAAAAATGCTTTTTCTTCTAGCTAAGCCTGAAGGTTATTGCAATCTGCCATACCCATCACTGACAAGAAAAGGGACTCAGGCCAGCCATAAGGCTTGCTATAAGGTTTTTTACATGATTTAATAACCTGCATAGGTGTTGCAAATGCCTGGATAGATATGCAAACTTCATTCTTAAGGATAAGGTTTAAAACAATTTATTCTTTTGCATTTTTTTCATTGCACTGTAGAACTCTTTTTTTCATTTGAATGATATAGACTAACAGAGTTTTATCTTAAACCGCAGCAGCTCAGTACACACTGCGGAAGAATGAATACTGGCAAGGATCAGTAGACAGTAATAAGAGCTGCGCAGTCCTCATTCATTACAAAAGCCATTCCTGTGTTACAATACAAAATGGCTAAGAGAGGGAAAGCTTACATGCATGCCAAAGAATGAAGTTCTTCAGAATAACAGAATACCCAACAGCAGCGCTAAGAGCAATCAAGGAGAGGCCTTGTGTCATTGCCATTGACACCTTGTTATGATCTGTTGGGTTTTTTCACACAACAAACATTCACAAAGATGAGAGGACATTTCATTCCTTCCTCTACCTTTGAAAGGCCCCAGTTGCTGTACTTCCTACAACATTTTATTTAACTCCCATCTCTCTTGAGAAGTTCCGTCTTTGTTTCTGAGGTTCGAGAGGGAAAGAAGAGCAGAAACCTTCTAAGACTTCAGACTTATTAACACAATACACAGCTAACAAAGCACACAAACGTATTCCATTTTGCAATTAACTCCTACTTTCTGGAGTACACTCATATCACAAGACATTCATGCCAATAGGAATATAAGAAATCAAGCTCTAGAAGTTCTCAGAAACTTGTTGGGATCTCACAATGGAACCTAGTAAAAAAAAAAGAAAAAAACAGTGAAACAGTGCTGTCTGCCTCCAGACTTGCGTAGTCTGAGAAAGGCTTAGATGTACCTGCACAGTGCCACAAGCAGTGTTTTGGGTCAGGCAAGATATCAACACAGGGAATTCTGAGGTAGTACATCGATCAGTGTTGTAAACACTGACACATGGTGAATTGAACTAGGCATGTAATCTAGATCGTGTAATTCTTGTAACAAACTGATTGGTTAGAGTTCATTGTATGGGCAGCACATGTTTCAATCTACTGAAACAGATGTAAATAGCAGTACAGTGGAAGCCTGGTTGGGAGATTTGTTCCTAGTTACTTTGCACCAACAATGCAAAGGACAGTTTGTGGCCATGGGAAAAAATCTTGCAAGGTTGTGCATCCTTCCTTGGGAGACACAATAAGCAGATGTTCTTTATCAGAGGTAAAGTAAATCAGTGTGTGCAGTGCTGCTTTCCTACTCCCACTGCTACTTATCTGAGATGGGAGACTTTTGAAGGAAACTAAGTATTACTCGTGAGAGGAAGATTACAGCAAGTTTACAGATTAGATAGAAAGAAGAGCCTCTATAGAGCTAGAGGCACAGCATGGCATTTATGGAAGGCAGAATTTCACTGCAAGTTTTCAGATTGGAGACAAAAGACTGAATATTCACTGCCATCCCAAAGCTGACACAAGCTACACAGGCCTTCAAATACGCTATTATGCACATAGAAGGAGAAAACAGTCCTTTAATACTCCACCTTCTGTGACAGCAACAGGACCAACACAATGAAAACACGAAGAAAACTGAATGCTTGCTTAGCTTGAAGGACCCAGGCTTGCAGGAATAACTCCACAAAAGAGGGATCTCCAACAAGAGATCCTTCCTCACTGGCAGTCAGCCCTTAAACAAGGTCTACAAGGGGTGCAGTCTGGCTCCACCACCCCCCTTTTGGTCATACAGGTGAATTGCCTTCACCTGTGTTCCCAGGGCTGACCAGGTCTTTTTTCAGGTGCTCAATCAGTGGTTCAGAACATGACTCAGCAGTTGCCATACACTAACTCAATCAGAATTTTAAAGTTAAACAGGTAGAATAGAATCATTGGTGTCAGCGTTCCCCCTCACTGCTTTTTAGGTAATGGTACCAGAAGAAATCCTTCTGTTGTTACCTGGAAGTTGAAAGTCAGCAAAGAATTGAAAAAATAAAAATTCTGCATTGTGTATCCCACAGGCTGAAAAATCAAAAATGTAATTAAGGAAGTACCAGAATTACTTTTAGTGACAAAAAAACTCTGTTTCTTTGTTAATAGTAAGTAAACATTGTTCGTTGCATTCCTGATTGTAAACATAAATATGGTAAGCTTTTCATTTCTCAAGTTTAAATTCCAACTGTTTCTACTAACAGTTTTGGGTTAAAAAAAAAAAGAAAAAGAACAATTAGATGTACACTGCTCTCCTTGTCACTCTAAAGCATGTTTCTGCAACAGCAAATATACTGTTTTAGTTCAGCTAGAAAAAGGCAAAAGACAACAAATTTGTAATTAATTCCCAACCACTAGGCAGTTAATATAATGTAAAATGTTTCCCCCAAAAAGCACAATGTCTGTGAAACATGAGTATAATGCTTTCCTACCACTTTATACACCAGTATTATTTACCATTGATCTGGATAGGCTGAACAGCTGGGCTGAGGTCAATGGGATGAGGTTCAATAAGGCCAAGTGCCGGGTCCTGCACTTTGGCCACAATAACCCCATGCAATGCTATAGGCTTGGGGCAGAATGGCTTGAGGAGTGTATAGAGGAAAAGGACCTGTGGGTGTTGGTTGATGCTCGGCTCAACATGAGCCAGCAGTGTGCCCAGGTGGCCAAGAAGGCCAATGGCATCCTGGCCTGTATTAGGAATAGTGTGGCCAGCAGGAGCAGGGAGGTGATCATCCCCCTGTACTCAGCTCTGGTGCGGACGCACCTCGACTACTGTGTTCAGTTTTGGGCCCCTAACTACAAGAAAGACATTGAGGCCCCGGAGCGTGTTCAGAGAAGGGCAACAAAACTGGTGAGGGGTCTGGAGCACAAGTCTTATGAGGAGCGGCTGAGGGAGCTGGGGTTGTTTAGTCTGGAGAAGAAGAGGCTCAAAGGAGACCTTATCGCACTCTACCACTTCCTGAAGGGAGGCTGTGGTAAGGAGGGGGTAGGCCTCTTCTCCCAGATAACTAATGACAGGACGAGAGGGAATGGCCACAAGTTGCTCCGGGTAAGATTTAGATTAGATTTGTGGAGAAGTTTTTTCTCTGAGAGAGTGGTCCGGCACTGGAATGGCCTGCCTAGGGAGGTGGTTGAGCCACCATCCCTAGCGCTGTCCAAGAAGCGTTTAGATAAGATTTAGTAGCTTAGTGGGTAGGGATGGTGGTAGGAGGATGGTTGGACTAGACGATCTTTTAGGTCCTTTCCAACCTAATGTATCTATGAATCTATTCCATGAAGTTGTTTACAAGTTAATCAATTATTTTTGCAGCTACACTGTAAATATTGTGCCAAAAGTGAAAATAAGATAAACAGTCATAGTCCTTTTGAAGAAACTAAGGTAGGAATGGTGTTATCATGTGTTCAGTTAACTGCGTATATTATTCATTCACTGATTATGTTTCACTATGCATTTTAGTAATAATTAATGGGCAATTACTGTTCCCCACTTAAACTTTGCGGTACCTTTGGGAGACAAGTGTTACATTCTACTTTTTAAACAGAGCTGCTGCTGCTGACTTTTTTATTATTATTTATTTTAACACCAGGTGGTTCAAGCAGCCTCAGTAACCACCATGCAGCAAAGCCATAGAAGGAGATGAGAATTTATGAGTCAGTGTTCCAGGGTCAAACTCATTGCGTTGTATTGCTCTAGACAGCCTTCTCAGGTCTGGTCTCCTCACGACAATTTACAGCTGGCTGTTCAGTACTCACCACATAACAGCACTCAGCTCAGGTACATAGGAGCTGGGAAAGAACAATGTTTTTTGGTTTTGTTTGTTATTCATTTTTATACGCATGACCTATTTTAGATTACACGACTAGTGAAACCAACAACTTTATGTAAAGTAGTATTAACGTTACCACTTTAAAAACTTCCAGTAAGAATTATGAAGCCATAAAAAATGCAGCCAAACATATAGCTTACCCAAATTAAGTGGTAAGAATAAGAAGTTCAGGATGTTTTTTTGTTTTGGTTCAGGTTTTTTTTTTTCATTTTATTAACTAAGATGACATTTCCAGTTATTCCATGTATCAGTTATACAACAATGTATAAAACACTCTTTTGGATTCAGTTTAATATCCTTTAGCGATAATTATTTTTAAAAGTGTGCCTATAGGCACCATAGACCATAATATATCCTAAAAGACCAAAAACCCATACAAATTTCAAACTGAATTCTGATTTACTACCCACTTAGTAGTAGGACATTTGTCTTAAGCAAATCCTCCTCTGATCGCTTGAAACCCATGTGTTGTTAGAAGGTTATAATGTCATAGTTGTTTGTTCAAGGGCTTCTGTAGTATCTCTTTCCATATATTAGTCTGGCAAAAACAGAATATTTTCAAAGAGATTAAGGGAGGGGATAAATACACCAATTAAGAAAGATGCATTCAAAAGGATGCCAACCATGCCTCAGACCAAACATACCTAAATTGTACCTATCATGTGATAAATGTCCACTACCATGCTTCTCCAGTATCAGCCACAGATTTGTACACCTAGTCAGCACTTTAATGAATCCAAATGCACTCAATGAAAAAAAAAAATAATAGAAATATTCTACCCTCAATAATCACCACATTTGAATGCATAAATATCTCTAGAGAACAATATTAATGGTATCTGAGATAGGAGCACGAAATATCTTCCTGTTCATCTTGAATTTTAGTCCCTACTTCCTCCCAGACGTCTTTAGGTAACCATAACACCCAAATCTTCACAACTCATTCATGCAGAATATATTACACCCTCCTTATTAAAAGATATCAAATGTTTGAAAGCACTTGCACAGAGACAGTGATGTTGTGAATAGTGTTATCAGTATATGACACATGTAGACTAAGTATTCACAAAGGCAGAACTGATTAATCCATATTTGCAGATGCTTTCAAAAGCACTAGTGTTATTTTCTGTTGCCATAGAAAAACAAACAAGACAACTTGTCTATCTTTGAGCTAAAACACAAATCAGGCCACATTCTGTTAGGCACTTTAATCTCTTGACTAACACACCATTCATACTGAATGCTCAGAATATCTCCAAAGTTAGTTTTATATCCTTACATGCTCAAGCTATGCTACATATCACAGGAACCAATGGAAGAATTGGAAGTACTGGGAAATTCTGGGTTAAAAAGTAAGGAATTGTCCAAGTAGCATACTGAAAATCCAGATGTGTTATTCAGGTTCCACATTAACCCATTAATACATGGTGTTTTATGACTGCACATAACTGTTAAAATATTTTAGGATCAGTATCTTAGCTCCTAAGCACAGAACTACAAATGTGCGTGCTGTGTGTTATGAGCTGAACCAAAAATAAGGGATCTGATGGCAGGAAGTCAGTTATGGCATTAGACATTTTGATTTTGCCTCCTAATAACATTCTGAGCTATTAGTAGGCTTTTATTCCTACCTGTAATATTTATTTTTAAATTTTTTCACCAGCAGAAGATTACACAAGCATCAAGCTTTTCTCTTTTTTCACACACCCCCCCCCCACATCCTTATCTTCCCATATGTCTTGATTGAATTTCTTTACTATTTTATTTTACTTTTCAAAAAAGTAAAAACCATTTTTGCATTCATTTGAAACTTGTTCCAGTGCTCATAAATGCCAGTCATCTTCAAGCAAAACTGTGTGCTTTTCAGAACATTTATTTTAATCCTTCCCTTTCTCTTCCCATGCACTGTTACATTAATTATCTTTAATATCTAAAATTCAGAAGTCTCTGCTATCATGTAACTGCCCACTGATACACCTCTCTCCTTTCTTCCATTTCCATACATTACCTTTTTGATAAATATATGACAAAACTGTTCCAGAGATGATTTCCCTCATATTCATTGTTGTAGGACAAGAAAGGCAATCTATCATTAACAGTTTATAATGGTAATGGAAGTTTAGTTTGTTTTTCATAATTCAATTAAGACATTTGCATAGTTAAGAAGCTTAAATTATACTCAAATTCAGACACACTAATCCTTTCTGAGAATAACACGAAGACCTGTCCATTCTTTTTATTAGTAGTGACCCCTCTGAGGACAAACGTGAAGCCCAGAACTGAGCATTTCACATCTGAGGAAGAGCTGAGATGTTTCAGTTACAAACCGCCCTCATCTAGTTACCCTTAAGTACAAGCATTTTCTTGCTGAGTGATGCATCTGTTGTTGCCTTTCTTTTGACAGGCAAACGATTTTTTTTTTTATGTTTACAATTCACTTTGCATTTTTCTGCACTTCTTTTTTTAATTATGAATATTAGATTATCTTAATGGAGATACATTAATCTTGATGCAGTAGTGTGCAACAATACCAACTGGCTAGCACAAAAGCTTTATCTGCAGTACTGTATTACTGCTTTTCATAGTCTACCTGTTCTTTTCCTTTGTTCCCCTCTCACCCAGACACACACACACACACACACACACACAAACAAACAAGAGCTTTAAAAATGAGCCCCTCTACTCATTTCTTACCTACTCACTCTAATATCCTACCCCTGGAGAGTTAGGGGTAGACTTTAGAATACTGTGGTCCCTGAATATTTCTTTATTTTATTCCATTGTGCTGCAATTAAAGATTTTACATGCATAAAATGCTTCTTTCCAGTGAAATATTACACATATTGGTAGCTCCTAAAGATTGCTACAACTTTAGCATTCAAACTGTGTCTTATCTGTTTTTGTCAGACATTTTCTTGATCACCTTTTTCTTTTATGAACCTGATTACTGTAATTATTTCCTCATACTTTCCTTGAGTCAGGTATTACCTCTTTCAGCATGTCACTCATTACCAACATTTTCAAATACCACAGCAAATAACTTGCTATTTTTATTACAATAAGATATTATGTTTACATAAGAAGAAACCCAATGTACTTAATCTTTAAAACAAACCACAAGACCACAAATTGGCATGAATTCTTTGTCCAGTAGATAAAACATCCAGAGCAAAATATTTGTTCTCTGCCAACTCTCCTTTTTCTCAACAACACAAGTTGTTCTGTGAAAATAAAGTACTACGTAATATAAGTCACTACATCACTCTGTATGATACCTACAAGGGAGTATTTTTACTTTTGACTTGAAGGGACCTTCAAAGGTCAGTGTCCAACTCCCCTGCAATGAACATGGACATCTATGGTAGATCAGCATACTCAGAGCCCCACACAGCTTGACCTTGAATGTGTCCAGAGTCAGGGCATTCACTGCCTCTCTGGGCAATCTCTTCCATTAGTTTGCTACCCATATTGCAAAAGACGTTTCTCCGGATGTCCAGTCAAAATCTCCTTTATTTTAGTTTGAAATCACTTACACATGTCCTACCACACTAGACCTTGCTAAAGAGTCTACTGCCTTCCTTCTTATAACTCTCCCAGAGCCTTCTCCAGGCTGAACAGACCAATTCTCTCATCCTTCACTCAAAGGAGAGATGTTCCGTTCCACGAATCATTTTTGTGGCCCTCCTCAGGATACACTCCAGCAGGTTCTTGTCACTCCTGAACTTAGGACTCCATATCTGGACACAGTACTCCAGGTGAGGTCTCACCAGTGCAGAGTAGAGGGGCAGGATCACCTTCCTCGTCCTGCTGGACACACTACTTATGCAACCCAGCATACAGTTGGCTTGCTGGGCTGCAAGAGAACATTACTGGCTCACATCCAGTTTGCCATCCACCAGTATGCCCAAGACTTTTTTTGTCAGGGCTGCGCAACATCCTTACGTATCCCATCCTTACATAACCCAATTGATAGTAGGGGTTGCCACAACCCAGACACAACATATTGTTGAATCTCATGAAATACCATGGGCCCAGTGTTTGAGCCTATCTAGGTCACTCTGGATAGCATCCACTCTCTTAGGCATGTTGACCACACCACATACATGTCATCCACAAACTTGCTGAGATTCCTCTGTCATCAATGAAGAAGTTAAAGGGTTCTGGTCCCAGTACTGAGCCCTGAGGGATACCACCCATCACTAATCTCCATCCAGACATTCAGGCATCGACCACCACTCTCTGGACATGACTGTGCAACCAGTCCTTAAACCATTTTATAGTCTACCCATCAATTCCATGTCTTTCCAATTTGGAGAGAAGAACATTACAGGAGATCATGCCAAAGCCTAACTGAAGTCCAGACAGATGACATCAGTGGCTCTTTCCTTGTCCACTGATGCAACTGTGCCATCATAAAAAGTGAGGTTTGGCCAGGCATAACCTGTCCTTGATGAAGCCATACTGGACATCCCCTATCCCCGACCTCAAGCTCTTCCACTCTCCTTAGCATAGACTCTGGAAGAATCTGCTCCATGACCTTGCTCAGCCCTGAGGTGAGGCTAAAAGGTCAGTAGTTCCTAGGGTCATCCTTTCTACCCCTTCTTAAAACAGATGCTACAGTATTTTTTTTCCAGTCACTAGGGGCATTTGACCACAGTGACTTTTCTGTTATCACAGAATGGCTAGGTGATTATGTTAGCCACTTCTCTCAGAATTCTGGGAAGTACCTCATTAGGACCAATACAATTCTGGACGCTCAGGTTTCTCAGGAGGTCATGAACCTGATCTTTGCTTACAGTGAGAGTAACACCATTTGTCTAGTTCTCACTTTCTGAATACACTTTATGCACTGAAGAGCAGTGTATAAAGCGGTCACTTGTGAAGACTGAGGCAAAAAAAAGTTTAATACCTTAGCTGCCTTCTTGCCCCTTGTTACTAGCCTGCCTGTGCTGCTCACAGGGGAGAACATGCTCTCCTGGACTTTCCTTTTCTCGCTAATGTACCTATAGAAGCCTTTCATTTTTCTTTGCACTCCTTGTAAAGTCCTGCTCCAGTTGTGCCTTGTCCTTCCTTATCCTAACTCTACACAGTCTAGCAGCATCTCCATCCTCCTCCCAGGTTACCTGTTCCTGCTTTCACTGCCTATGCATTTTTTTCTTGCTCTTCAGCTTGACCAGTTCAGCCATGCTGGTCTTTTGCCTTCCTTTCCTGATTTCCCATACCTCTGGATGGAGAGCTACTCTGTCCTAACAAAAGTTTCCTTAAAGATCTACCAGGTCTGCTCTGCTCCCTTGTCCTTGAGGACACATTCTCATTAGGGTCTGCTGACTTACTTCCTAAATAGATTAATTTTAGGAAAGCCAACTTCCAACTTTTTTATTTTATTATTTACCTGTCCAATACCCTTTAAGAGTTTGAGCTCCACTGTTGCATGGTTACTACAGCCCAGGCAGCCTCCAATCAATTCACTTGTGTTGGTGAGCAACAGGTCCAGCATCACATCTCCTGGTTGAACTGTCTATTATCTGACTCATGAAGTTATCTTTGAAACATTCCAAGAGCTTCCTGGATTGACTACAACATGCCATGCTATTTTTCCAGCAGATCTCAGAGTGGTTGAAGTCCCCCAAAAGGAGAAGAACCAGTGGTTGCAACACCTCCTGTAGCTGGAGGAAGGCTTCATCATCAGGCTCCACTTGATCAGGCAGTTTTTAGTAGACCACAACCACAAGGCTCCCTTTGTTGCTTCAGTTTCTAACTCTCACCCTCAGGCTTTCAACTTGCTCATTCAGTCATTCTTCAGGGACAGCTCTTTACACTCTATTCCTTCCTTGATGTGGAGGGGAACACCTCCTTTCCTTGCTCAACTCCTCTGAAAAGCCTGTAGCTATCAACAGCCACCTTCCAGTCGTAAGAATCATCCCACCAGGTTTCAGTGACAGCAACTACATAATGGTTATATAGTAGCGCAGTGGCTTCCAACTACTCCTGTTCACTTCCCAAGCTGTTTGCATTGATGTAGTGGTACTCCAGCTGTGCAGCTGGTCTTCTCACCTTCCTGGAGGATAACTCCTTAATTCCTTTGAGCTATTTACCTTCAGTCTCCCTGTTGCCTTTATCATCATAAGACACAGCAAGGAAAGGGCACCCACTAACACCTTGTCCCTCTAACTTGACTATACTATCCTGCACATTGTCACTACCACACCCTTCCCCCTTAAAACCTAGTGTCATGGTTTTATGATTTTTGGTATTGGTATTCCACATCATAACAACATGTAGTGCATTAAGAGTTAAAGAGTTAATACTCCAACTCCATAGATCATTGATATTTCCGGGTATACCTGTCTCAGAAGAGGAGAACTACATTCCCCAGAGGACTTTGCGATGCTTTGCATTTTTACGTATTTTCCGCTCAGAGGAAAAAGATAAAAACCCTCTGCAGTCACGGGACACTCTCTTTCCTTCCGGATCGACTCAGCAGTGGGTGCTCGCTGCTGTATCGCCTTCAGCATTAGCGTAAGGCCTTCGGTTTATCGGACATTCTCTCTTGCTCATTTTCTTTGATTTATTAGCTTCAATTCCAATTATATTGTATTATATTGTGTTATTTTGCTTTCTGATATCTTATTTAGTAAATTAGCTTTCCTCCTCAGATCGTTGCCGCTGCTTTGTTTCTAGGCCCATCTCCCTTTTTCCATTTCCCTTTTCTCCTTCCCCTTTCCTGGGGTGTGGGTCTGCGGGTCCCCCACACCAATCGTCACGGAACCGGGCCGATCCAGCCCAGTAAACCGTTGACACCTAGGTTAAAGCCCTGTCAATGACCCCAGAACTCAGTTCCCCCTGTGACCCAGGTAGACCACATCAGCATATATCAAGCCAGACACTGAGTAAACCACTCCATGTTAAAAAAAAAAAAAAAAAAAAAAAAAAAAAAACAGAATTCCCCTGATGGCACAAGTCTCTCTGCCATATTTTTCTCAGATGGATTTTCCTGGTCCTCTCAGCATCCCTCTCTGTCACTGAAAGGATAGAGGAAAACACCACCCACTATGTCTACTAACAACCTCAGATCCATGAAGTCCTTTTTGATAGCAGTCAGACTTCTCTTAATAATTTCATCACTGCTGACCTGAACTATCAGCTAGAGTGAACCATCAGAACTATCAGAGGAGTGAACCAGACTAGGAGGTCTCCTACTAATATCCCTGACTCAGTCCTCAGGGAGGCAGCATACTTCCTTATGCGTTGGATCTGGCTGACGTATGGGGCTCTCAGTTCCCCTCAGAGTGGAGTCACTCACAACACTCACAGTCACTCTTACCCTTCTTTCCTTTATGGCAGCAGCAGTCTCTAAGCATGGAGTTGACCTCTTTGCCCTAGACAACTGTCGGGGCAGACCTTACACTTCATCCTCAACTCTTCTAGAGTCCAGAATTCCAGAGCCTCCAACCCATTACATAGCGGCACCTGGGAAGAAAAGTAGGTAGGGACAGGGTTTTCCAGCAATGCTGAGCAGAGACCTGCTTCCATTCCTCCCCAACCCTTAGGTCCCCTTCCTCTGCTTGACAGTGATAGGGCAAGTTGATCAACCACAGTTAAAGAGTATCCCTGCAGAGCCTTTGTCATAGGGCAGGGAGCTCCTCCACCAGTCTGCCTCCTGCTCACACTCCCTGATGCTCCTTATTCTCTCCACCTCCTCTCCTTGAGCTCTGACACCAACTCAGCAGGCCATCCTCCTGCTCACACCTCACACAGATGGTATCTCCACCACCATCCTGTGGAGCAGCAACAGACTTTGGCACACCCTGCAGCCAGAGACCCGAACAGATGCATTTCTGAGCAGGCACTCTGTCTGGATAGATGCATTCCTTCTGGAGAGAGCTTTCTGCCTGTCTAGAAGACAGCCAATAGGTAAGCTTCTCTCTCAAGTGGGGAAGGAATACTCAGCTCTGCCTACCTGCCCAGCCACACCACATCCTTCACACACACATCACACAGTGTTTGCCAAAATCCCAGGAGTTATGCTTCCTGGGAGCAGCACCAGTCAATCTGTCATGAATTCCCCAGAACATACTGTTTCCTGCTTTATCTGTTTATTTTTCTATATAGTTGTCTATTCCTGTCATTATATGAAAGAATATTTTCTTCATATCTCCGGTAACTCACTAGTTTTAGTTTGAGAGAATGGGATATTCATGCAAATAACACTAGATTTAGTCTACACATGGTTATCCTTCAAAACATGGCAACTGATTACCTCTATTTTCATGACAGGAATAGCAGTCATTTTGTTATTTTTGCCTTTATTTTACTTGAAAGCAAAACATCTTATTGTGATCCTCTAAACACTTCTGTCAGCTTCATGCTGCTCTAAAAGGAGGATGAATTTGAGATTATCTTCCCTCAATCATCACCTCTCTAGCCCTCATTCAGCAATCAAAATAAGTCACTGACCCAGAAAACTAGTCCTGCATTAAAGTATTACACCTGAAATGTAGTATTTAAATTATTTTACCACTTGTATCTTATGATTAAATTTCATCACTTGGACTTGCTTACAGCAGCTATGAAGTTTCTTATGCACCAAATTTCACAGCAATGCAAAACCACAAATGTAAGAGAATAAACAAAAAAAAAAAAAGAAAAAAAACATTGGCATCTAGTGTTAAATACATTTTAGTCCACTATTAGAAAGAACTATGTCAGCAGTTGGGAAATAGGAATTTACATTTACAAAAGGATGAGAAATCTTAGAATAACTAGTAACAAGCAGCACAGACCTACTTGCATCATCTCACTATAAAAACATCCTCCAGCTTGATACATTCCATCTTGAATGCTAGAACACTGACTCTTTCAGCTGTGGATGGGTTATCATTTAATTGCTTCATCTGTTCAGCTTTACTTCCCTGAAAGACTCTACTGAGGTAGGTTTGCTTTCAACTACATGTATATTCTTCAGCTGAAAACAACATTTTCTCTGAATGTTTATATCTAGAGAGTATTCCTTTCTTCTGCACATCTATGAATGTCTGTAATTCTACATACTGAGTTCCATACATACATTCTGTGATAATTAAACTTCATCCTCTGGATGTATAAAATACGTACTAAACATTTATTAAAATCTTAATGCACAGATGTGGAGAAGCCATACAAAACTGTTCATTTTATCATTTGGAAGCATTACAAATCTTCCTTGGTTTATCAATACATAAAATGGGCACACTGACACCATGATTGACTGTTATTAAGTTGGAAAATTAATATTATCATTGAATACACATATAGACAATTTTGTTGTACTAAAACAAGTGCTTAATTCATATTCAGTCTTGTGAGAAATAAGCATCCGTATGAAGTTTTGCAATCGAGAACACTTTGCTTTCTGTTCTTTCACATACTCCTCATTAGCATTCCCAACTGTCTATTCCACAAGCAAAAAAAATATGGCATAACACTTAAGGCTAAGCAGATGACATGCAATAGCATCCTAAAATTAAAACTTAGTTTCACACTTCCCAAGTTGAGATGCATTAATATAAAATGTTTTGATAACAATTTTCAGTGCATTAAAATCTGACTTTGTTTACTTACCCTCTCAGTTGTTTTTTTTAAATTGACGACAAAAAAATTTCTCCTCCCCAGAACTTTTGTAAGTATGACTTGATAAGGCACCATGAAAGCTGCATTTGCTCTTGAAAGATATTTCAATGCATTGCCTTCAAAACCTTATCCTTAGAATCATTAAGGTTGGAAAAGACCTTTAAGATCATTTAGTCCAATCACTTACCCATCTCTACCATGTCCACTAAACCTTGTTCCTCAGTGCCACAACTACGTGTTTCACAAACATCTCCAGGGACAATGACTCCACCACTGCCCTGGGCAGCCTGTTCCAGTAGCTACTTCACAACTCCTTCTCAGAAGAGATTTTTTGTAATATCCAACTTGAACCTTCCCACACAACTTCAGGTTATTACCCCTCATCCTATCACTGCTACTTTGGAGAAGAGGCTGACACCCACCTCACCACAACCTCCTTTCAGGCAGTTGTATAGATTAATAAGACCTCCCCTGAGCTTCCCCTTCTCCAGACTGAACAATCCCAGTTCCCTCATCCACTCCCCACAAGACTTGTGCTCCAGACCCCTTACAGCTTCACTGCCCTTCTCTGAACACAATCCAGGGTCTCTATGTCTTTCTTTTGTAGTGAGAGGCCCAAAACTGAACACAACAGTTGAGATGCAGCTTCCGCAGGGCCGAGGACAACACAACAGTCATCTCGGCTGGCTATGCTATTTCTGATGCAAACCAGGATGGCAATGGCCTTTTGACCACCCAGGCACACAGCTGGCTCTTGTTCAGCCAGTTCTTAACTAACACTCGCAAATCCTTTTCCACTGCACAGTTTTCCAACCACTCTGCCCCAAGCCTGTAGTAATGCATGGGGCTTTTGTTACTGAAGTGCAAGACAGCATTTGGTCCTTTTAAAGCTCATCCTATTGGCCTAAGCCCATCAATCAGCCTGTTCTCTGCAAGGCTATTCTGAGGCAGACTGACACTTTATCCCTGTTTGGCATCATCTAGGTAGCCAGTCTGTTCCAGTACCTCACCACTCTTTCTGAGAATAAGTTTTTCCAAACATTCAAACTATGCCTCACCTGGCACAACTTGCAGCCAGTTCCTCTGGTCCTATTGCTTGTTGTGTAGTAGAAGAGACCAACTCCCTCCGCACTACAACCTCCTCTGGGGTAGTTGTAGAAGGTGATACGGTCTCCCCAAATGCTTCAAGTCATACATAAATAACAAATCCATGTGACAGTTATCTCATGATAAATGTGAGATTTTCCTTTCTACAGCTGCCTATTCCAAAAATTAAATATTTAAATAACAAGAATCTCACCTACTTTAAATTCAGAATTTTCAACAGACCTACG
Source organism: Oreortyx pictus (assembly GCA_036925125.1). Classification (NCBI taxonomy): domain Eukaryota; kingdom Metazoa; phylum Chordata; class Aves; order Galliformes; family Odontophoridae; genus Oreortyx; species Oreortyx pictus. The sequence continues at coordinate 74,446,942 of JAUPFR010000001.1, read as the reverse complement.
TGAAACAGTTCATGGCTTTAAGAAATTGTGCAATAAGTGCCAAACTACTCCAAATGTGATATTTGATTGGGAAGGGTACTTATTCTTCTTTAAGATAGTAATTTTGAGTATCCTTAGTTGATTTGGAAATTAATGTAGGAACCTGTACACAGTGGTCTCTATTCAAAAACACAAGTTCAGCCCTTAATTTAAATCAGTTCACCTTTGCTTCCTTCCCATGTACTTAGTTTCAAAAGACTACTGCACAGTGTGACTTGGCTTGACTCTTCTGGCACTATCTCCTCAGAGGTTAAACACTGAGATATTTGCAGGTCAGGGCTGATGTATATTGGTAGAGCACATTAGTGCTTGTAGCCAGAGCTATTAGCATTTTGCATTCACTGCTTTTCCAACTTGCATATTGTTCCAATAATTAACTTCATAATGACATTTCTTTGCCTAATGGTCCTTTCTGGACTCAATTCCAAAAATTCCTGCTATCATTAGCCCTTAGCCCATGTTCCAGATTAACACATAGAAGTCTTTCTTCAGCTTACCGTTTTAACCTGCCAAACAAACTTTTGCTGTTAACCAGCTTCGTTGCCTAGAAATCTGTCAATTGTACCTACCAACTTAGAGTGATTATAAGCAAATAAGCATGCACAAATGCAATTGCATTTGCATGTCTCATCTACTTGTGTAACAAAGAGGTTTTGGACACTTCAGCTACAATTCAGGGTCACTTTGAGAGCACACTTATGTGATGGGGATTTAAGCAAAAATACAGCACGCCACTTTTAAAAGCTTTCTCATTTTTACATTTTCTGACACATGCCTAAAGGGGTGATCAAGATACAAATGTCCCTTTGAGGAGCACAATAGTAATATGACATAAGTGAAGAGAGGCAAAAGAGACATCAGATACACATCAGATAAAAGCTGAAAAGTCACACAGACTCAAGTAGCACGAAGCAGCTTCAGTACATGTTCACCCTACAATGAAATAAAGGAAGCTTCAATACAGCAGTGACAGCATGAAGTAATGAAAGAGCCTGCACAGTAATGATTTTATGATTTCCTTTCAACTTCACTCAGGGACAGGAGAGTGGCTCTCCAGCTTTTCAAAACTGAGCAGTCTGCATCATCATGCCTGACTTTCCTAAAAAATTCATTTGTTTTCTTATTCTGAAGCACACTCTCAGCCAAAACTTGTATTTTTTTTTCAGTTCACATCACACCTTTTTTTCATCTGACTATAATGTTGAAATCATCTTCTTGCCTAAACACTCTAAAAGTATGCATGCCAGTAGATTTACAAAACCTAATTCAAATTATTGAACATTACTCTGCTTTTCATAAATTTGAGATCATCAGGTTTAGTAGTTTGATCCTTTCCTAGGTATTAATCTACTATCTAAGCTTGTACCCCATATTTCCTGTTTTGGCTTTTTTAAGCCATCACAAGTGATGCCTATATGCAAAGGCTTTCGTTTACGTACCACATGACTTATCTGTAAACTCTTTCACAGTGAATACTTCAGAGCCTATAATACACATTTACCATGGATGAAGAAATCCATCTGATTTTTCTACAGTGCCTTAGGACTCGTAACTGCTGAGAGTCCACATAGTGAACTTAACTATGAGACACCAATGCAGTGGGCTTTTGAAGCATTGCCCCTCTACAGCAAGAATTTGCTTTTCTAGGGTACAGATCAGTACTTAACATTCTCACTGGCACATCCCTACTACTATCCTAGATATCCTCCCTACACTTCTAAAGCAAACATTATACACTTTTTTTTTTTTTAATTTTTAAATAAATACTGTAGACTCGCTGCCTCTGTCTATAGTATGCTTAAGCAAACTACTTTCATGAAGACTCAGGTTCTCTCAGCAAATACTTATAATGGTGTTCTAACTACAGAATCATAGTATCACCTACACTGACTGACAATCTCATAAAGTCCAATCAGCAACTTGACCTACTGAGTTGCCGCTATACCATGTACCTGAGTACCACAGCCAAACATCTCTTAAATACCTTCAGAGACAGGGAATTTCAACATTTCTTTGTGCAGTTGGTTCCAGTGGGATAAAACGTAATGCCCTGAGATCAGAAGAAAGAACTTAATGGACATCTCTATAATAACTGAGGGAAAAGGCAACAGAATTGAAAGTATGTTTTGACAAACTTCAGATTCTGGATAATCTACATGGTGCTTCTACAAAACATGTCAGCAAGTGCAGCATAAAAGCGAAAATATTTTGCACAATTAATTTTAATTAAAATAAAATGCTAGTGAAATTAAAACATGTACATAGATTCTTTAAAAAGCATAAAAAATCATAGGAACTAAAAAATTGTGTTTATTCTTTGAAACACCAGTTGAGTAGAATTTACATACCTTTCGCTCATTTGGTATGTGTAACCATACTTCATTTATTTGAGGTTTATTGGATACTTTTTTCTATGTTCAATCAATTTTCTATCAGCATAGAGACCAAGAAGAGAGGGAAGCACAGGGAGAAGATTCTTCACAATCACTCTGATAGTAACAGTAGTCTTAAATCTTACATGAATAGCATTCATGAAAGTGGGTAAAAATATGATAGATCTAATGCCTGAGCTATGAAAATAAATCAAAAGCATCTAGGTGCTTTTATACTCAAGAGATTCATTTCTAAAACAAGCCCCCAAAGACTACTTTTGTAACAGTATTTACTGTAGTTTTTAATAGTATACCTTGTCAAATAGGCAAGGTAAAGCCCATTTTCTTGCATATAAAGTCCTGCTTACAGAGATTTTAAGAAATTAGAGCCTTAATTTGTATACAAACAGTTTGCCACTGTTTTCTTCTGACAGACAGATGTAATTTGGAGAAGGTAGTTCCCTGTCACTTTTTATTTACATGTGCTCAAGATTTGTTGGTTTCAGGATGTTTAAAATGCTGGTGAAGTTTGCACAGTCTGGAACACCTGAATATTTCAGTACTTCACTGAAACTCATTCCACATCCCTTAAATGCCTGAAGGACAATATGAAGTTCCAGTTTATCATACCTTACTGTTAGAACAGCTCCTACTCCCACTACACGTTTCCACAAACTAACTTACAAGATAAGGACTTAAAAGATAATTTGCACATAAACGTTTTACAGACAATATAGTAAGATTTTCATCTTGGTAAGAGGTCATATTTACTGCTATTTGTTTAACACGTTTAGTATGTACTGGTTTTTAGTGCCAGCAGTATCTCTGCATAAATCAAACAGGGGACTGATCAGTCACATAACCCACAAAGGAAAACCCAGGAAACTTATTATCTTTTCATTTAATTCCACGTTGCTACCCTTCTGATTTGCTTTCATCTCATTGCAAATCTGTTTAAGTTACAAGTGTTCATAACAGTAAACACTGATGCGGGTTCTATCATTCTATAACAGATGCAGCAGTAATCTCAGCAGTCCAGTGAAGTCATACAGCCATATCACTTATTTAAGGAGAAAGAGTGCAAATCCTTCAAGTCAATTCCTCCTACAAATATATTCCCACTATCAAATGGAAAAAAAACCTCTGACTCTCTTGCTTACTGACAGCCTTTTGTCTCATTCTCCTGTGAAGATCTGGAGTCCAGCATGAGATGAAATTTCACTGTAGTCTTCACACTGAATTCTTACCATCATCTTTACTATGCAAAATAATATTGTGTAATAATGCTAATATCATTAGACTAACTCAGGAGGGATCCCACATTGCCTTGTCATCATCCATGACTCTGGTCATGCTGAGTTGACAACACATCCCCTGTACAACAAACGCAGTTAGTAATCTGCACAGACCACCTCAGTGAGGTGACACTACAAGGAAAATGCCCCAGTTCACTGTGCCTGTCAGAGAGTTTCCTAACTGCTTTCCACTCTGAAAACTGTTTCTTCAATATGCATCATGAGGGAGGTAGGATTTGTTCAGTGGTCAGTACAACTCTGCTCCTGCACATCTGTCTCTGCACTGACTCATCAAGATTTTCCTGTGATCATGTTAGATCACTCTGTAGGAATCAGATCAAAGACTTAGTGCTGCACTTCATCAGGCTCCCAGCTCCTGACTGTAACTGCAGCAAAGGCAATAAATGAGTAATACACTTTATGCAATCTGTGCTATCATTTATTGGGGCTTTGTAGAGGTGCAGAATGGATGCAGGCTCCTCAGCAATGTCATTCTAAAAACCAGAGCCTTGTAACTACAAAGCCTTGACCAATTTCCCTCCCCAGTATGTAATCCATGTACTACTGTTTTTAGTCCTTTCACTGACTGCAACTGTACAAGTATAATATGCCACCTGACTTCTTCATATTATACTGTATAAAACTATGAACTTATTAGCACCTTATCCCCTGTTCGGATTTTTTGCTTCCTGTTTATTGTAGAAATAACTACAAGGCATAGAAAAGAGTTACTTCTCACCCTGGGGAGAAATCTTTTTAATCCTTGACAAACAGCAATCACAGTAAAGTCTGAAAACATGGGGGAGGAACATTCAGTTGGTCATAAACCACCTGAGTTTACTGTTATTGTTAATGGAAATTGCAAAAGCCGTATCTAAAACGCCATCAGGAGAACACCGTTATAGTATCCCTATCAACTAAATATCTACTGCTGTACTGACCAAGTCAGAAAGACTTGTAAGTCTTGGTCTGAAATTCTTACAGTGAACATCACATGAGATGATAATACCAATTATCTTGACCTCCATGTTCCTCGCAAAATGTTCCTTGTGTCAGCTACTCTGACAAGGCTGACCCCAGTATTAACCACAGTGGCATACTGCCCCATGCTAGCAGTTTGCTTATCCTCACAGAAGTATCACTACAGAGGGTTAGGTCTGTAAACACTCCTGAAAAAGTAAGTAGCAGCAGTAGTAGCCATGAAGCAAACATATGGTGTCTCACAGCAGCTGGGAAAACACCGTGCTCCAGCTTTCTTGATGGAAAGCACTTTTCCTCTGCCAACTGCATTTTGTAAAACAGTTCAAAGCCTTTTACCAGCTTTCAGGGAGCTGCTTGCCACAGGGAAATGCTTGTGAAAGGAGTGGGCAGCAAGCACCCAAACAGGAGAAGTCATAAGATATCTAGCTACACTTCCTTATCTTTGAGCTTCTTCACGGACTGTTAGGAATAATTGCTGAAAATGAAAATTATTTGGATACAATTAAACCCTCAAGAAACACAGGAAGCCAGGTCATACCATCAGATAAACTGAGCATAAGCCTTACAAATGAACATTTTCTGGGAATGTTATTACTAAGTCACCCACTTTCTGCCATCTTTATTTTGAGTCCCCTTTCTTCTTGGACCACCTTTCTTCTATGCAGACAAATCCCTCCAGTAACTGTTACAAGCCCGTAAGGGTTGATACAGTCAACTTCAGACCAACCACTTAAGCAAATGAAACTCCTTCACAGGTCCAGAAGATCCACTGACTAGAATCTAGGACTCCCAAGAGGCCCATACTATCTTTGTTCCTACGCTATATCAAATTCGGCAATAGAACTTCAGGTAACAGCACTGGCTGTCCAATTTCTTGTCCTGGTTAGCATACTTCACATTTAGATTTAGAAGTGAATGTTATGAATATCAAGTCTGGCAGTAGAAGTAATCAAACAGAAATGTGAATCATATCTGAAATATTTTCTTTTATCTACTCAATACAAAAATCTCTCATGTGGCAACCACACTTTACCAACTCATAACAACAGTTTCATTTGACAGCTGCTCCTTCAAAGGCTAAAACAACAGGAAGAAATACAGGACCACCCACAAGAATAATGTTTTTTATATATCCCTGGTTAATATCTTCCCATTCAAGATCAGGAACTGTTATGAATATTCTGAATCCTTGCTGAACATTCTCAGTCTTACATGCAAGGAAAATAAAGCATCACACTAAAACATTAAGGATACTGACATACTTATTGAAGAATTGGTTACAACTCCTCTATCAAAATACTAATGAAAAGCAGGAAAAAGGAAAAGGTATAGCTGAATCCTACATATCAACAAGTTCAGATTCCAAGAGATTCAGAGGACAAATTCCTAAGAAAGCAAACATTTCCCCCTTGTCCCCAATTAGCAATAATCATTTTTACAAAATCTGCCACAAACTTTTCCATCCTTAAGCTTGGAAACTACCTTCAGCTTGCCAACATCACATGATTAGCACTGAAATTCTACTCTAAATCATAAAGCTTTTTGTAGGTCAAGACCAGCATCTTAACCTCTATCCAAAATCTAATCAGCAGTCAGTGAAGGCTACACAGCATTACATGAAGAAAACCTTAAAAACTTGCTTTCTGTATTCGCTACATGTTCTGTATTCCAGGGAATGCCAAGATGTTATCTAAGTTCTTTGTAAAGGGAAAAAAAAAAGAATAGAAAGGCACTACGAGTAATTACAACTGAATTCTTGCAGTATCAGAACAGCTATTTTTCCTTAATGCCTCACAGACTACAGAGTCTATAAAAATGCATTTACTCAAAAAAAAAAAAAATTCTTATTCTTTCACTTAGAAACTATGGTCAGAAGATAAAGTGATACCCTTTCTTACTTGAGCAACATCTACTAGAAGTAAAAAGTCTGATCCAGCTCATAAATTTATTCACTTCATTGTAATCCTTCTCTTCCACTGTACGTGAATATGGAGGGGAAAAATAAAAAGATCTTAGTCCTGCAAGTTACTTAACATAATATAAACAGTGTAAAAGAAGGAACAGTATATCTTCTAACCATACTGATTTTGTAAAATTATTTAGACTGTATTACATATGACCACAGAGTATTTTTAAATTAAATAAATGAGGAGTCGTCTTTACAAAGTGAATTTTAGGGAAATAGTACTCTCCGATAGACAAATTGCATCAAGAAGAAAATTGAGTACACAGTGAACCTCTCTCTTTAGCTCTATTAGGAGTCATAATTTAATAGGTTGTGGTACAGTTAGCTTAAGGGAATGGTATGGCAAACTTGCAAAGGCTTTTATTTTGTGGATGAGCATACCAGATAGGCACATTTAGTCTTTGAGTGTTGCGTACTACAAGGAGATCTAAACTGAGAGGCACCCAAAAGCCATTCTGAAAACCTGATCATGCTGTTTACTGACATTTCATGAATTTTCTGATCTGTTTATTCTTCCATTGAGCTATAATTTATCCCAGTATGCATTACAGCAATAAAAATGTATGTTTCTTGTGTCTTCCACTACTGCTAAATACCTGAAAAATAAAATAACTTATTTTGCAAAAACAATTACTGTTAGACCTGGTATTTAAAATGTGAATCAACAAAAAAATACTGTGGGTGAAAATGTGACAAACAAAGTTACAATACTGAATCACACAGAAGATAGACGTTTTCAATTCTGTTTCCATGGTTTCAATTTTTCTTTTCAACTCTTTTATAAAAACACATTCTACAAATTCACAATTCTTCAATATAAATGCAATAAAATGAAAATATTTTATATATACATATACATCCAGACATACTAAATTAGTATGCAATAAAAGTATGTCTTCATTTGTTTATTGAGGGAGGGAGAATAGAAATATAACACATTGCCAATGAAATGTTATAATGAAGCAAAGATTTTCCACTAATGAGTACAAATATGATTAACAAAGTTAACGTGATGAAAATAAGTGTCCCAGCTTTGCAGAGATAAACACACGTAATTCAGTACAAAAGAAAAGAGCAGATAGAATACTGCAGAACTTAACTGATACCATTTCAAAGAACTATGCATGCATGTGTTTCTTCATTTATAAGAACACATATCTGCCTGCACTGAAGATACTAAAGATTGGTGTGCCAGATTTGGCCAGTCCCAGATAACCCGTCTTCATACTGATACTGTCTTTTACACCCTTTTTTTTTTTTCCCCAAGAATATAAACCACTGATAAAGTGTTTGAGACTATGAAAAAGCCTAAATTTCTCTTAGATACCAGATGCAGCATTTTTTATCTCTTAAAATGTCAGATCATTACTTTGAGGTTAATAACCTTTTTTTTTTTTTTTTTTTTTTTTTTTTTTTTTTTTTTGTAAAGAAAGGTGAAACAAGGTTGTTGAACTCCTACCCAGACCAAAAAAAAAGTACCTTTGCTTTTTTATCTGCTCAGTTTAGGATTCCATGATAAAACAGACAATAAATATTCTCATAACTACAATGTTGTAATGTGAGAGGACACATACGTGCTTAAATTAAGAAAATGCCATTGTTCCAAAGAGCACAGAAATTCTCCAGACTTTGGGAAAGGAATGATACTCAGTTGACATAACTGAAGAAATAAAAGCCAATGAAATATGATTTCCTGACACAAAAATTGCTTAGGGCAAGCACCATTCTCCTAAAGGAGCCCATACAATGTGTAATACCACTTGAGGGTGGGCACCTCTCTATTTTAAGCTACTTTTCAAAGACAACAGCATTCAGAAGCAACTTAAGATGAGATTTTTGTATTGAAAACATTCAAAGGAAAGACTGCCACCTACTGAATATTTCTGTTCCTTTTCCATCAAGTCCTGACAACATTTCCCATCCTTTAAGTACTGGGAAGTACTTTTTCATTGCTAAACTTAAACACCTGAAAGGATAATACCATCAAAAGAAAAAGAAATTGGGATTCAGTGGGATATTTTTATCCCACTGAAACTTCTATAAAGTGTGAAAAATTAAATGCAGGATGTCATCTTGGTTCTTCATCAGAGTTTCTCTCTAGTGATTAAAATAATATACTTCAGGGTATAGCTACATTACAAGATAAATACACAGTCTGATTTCCTGAAGAAAAAAAATGTCTTCCAAAAACCACTGCACTTCTAGAGTAACTCCAAAGAGTATCTTAGAAAATAATCCATTCGTATTTGTTTTCCTTAATTTAATTTTCAAAATCAGCCCAGAGCCATTTTCTCAAGCAGAAGTCTGGCATTCTGCACAGAACAAAAAACAGTTCCTTTAGGAATTTCTACAACATGGCCCCTTATAGTAAATACTAGCAAGATTTCAGGATGGCAAAAAACACTATTAGATTGGCTTCTACGATTGCATATACAACATTTACTGAAGGAAATTAAAATTGAAGTACAAAGTACTTTAAATGCTTTTGTTAGAAAGAGGGCTTACTCTCAGTCTAGATATTACAGCTCATTCCTCAGTATTACAGATTCCATTACAGAGAGTGTCCAGGGCTGCTACCAGGTTGATGGAATATACCTTGACCTACTGAACTGGTAAGCTCTTGTTAAAAGAGGCAGAGGTAGGCTCAAAATACTCAGACGCCCAGGAATTACGGGTATTTATTCAGACTGCTTCACATGAAGTTCTATAAAAACATTTTCATGGAAAAGGCACTATTTGTCCCAAAATATTAATATTCTAAGCTGTTTACACTCCCTATTTTATTTCTCTGACATAGCCATATATAGAAGAAGAAAAGGTTTCTTACACAGTTTTATCTGAACTGAAGTATTAGGATGCTTTTCTTAGCATCTTTCATTTGTTTCTACTATCACCCAGACAACTTGGATCATATTAAATAATTTAAAGCACCATCTTTAGTCAAAACAAATAAACTATCTCTTTTTTCTACTTTTTCCACCTTGCACTCATACTCTCATCAGTTATAGCTCCTTTTTATTGAATCCAGACTACACGATACCTTGTCGATGCAGAATAAAAGCTATCATCTTTTTCTATGGAGACTGCATCTCACGTACACAGCAGGTAAAAACCAATTTGTGGTTATGACATTTCTCTTAAAAATATTAAATGATGGCAAGGAAAGGGTAGGACTGTATGCTCAAAGAAAGTTGTGAACCTGAAAAAGGTTGGAAGATTGGGGAGCGCAACCTTCTACTGAATTTCTAGTCAGTGACAGTCAAACAGCATTTCTACTTGGTAGCATTTAATACAGAAAAGCTTTAAATCATAATTACTCTTGGTGAGGAATATGGAGAAACTAGAGAAAGTCAGTAAGTGTTTAATATATATATTTCTTGATAGATTTAGTCTGGTATTTAGGTACCAGTACTGATAATCTATGAAATTCTTCCAAGTTATTTGCTCCTAGAAACTATGCCTTCAGAGTCAGAAAAAGCTTTTTAAGAGGCAATCAGATCAGATATCACAATGCATTCCTTTCTCGTGTTTCCATAAGATTCACTGGGAGCAAAAACCAGCCCAGCACTGGAAGTAATAACTTGTAAAGGGGTATATATGAAAAGGAAGAAATCCATCTGCTCCAAAATTGAGATGTAAAACTGTAATAGTATTTCAGGATACTATTTTTCCCTAATAGTCCAGTACATCCTGAACACTTGTTTTTTTTTAGGGGGGAAGGGAAGGGGAGCAGAAAACAGATAGATCTGAGTAGCTTTACGTTTATTTTAGAGCCATTACCTTCAGAGAACCCCAGTCTATCAAGAAGCTTTGAAAACATCAAAAATAAAACATAAAAAGAAGGAATTTCTGAATATTCTGTCAGGAACAGTCTGGCAAGATTTTCAGTTTGATTTTTTTTCTACAGAGGAATACATCCACTGAGTTTCTGCTTTATCACTGACACACATATTGTAGAATATAGATGTTATGTCATTTTAAACTGTAGTACAGCACTGTAGTTTTGTTACTACAAAACTGTATTAATAAGGCCTACTTACTCCATATCCCATGTCATACCAGGATACTGAATAATCTGAAAAGGCTAAAATAGAGTACTGTAAATATCAGGTGTGCCCAGTATTTGACTTTGCAATATTACAAAAGATGAAGTATCAATTAATAAGATCACATTATTTATATCAGTACATCCCTGTACTACCAACATCATACAACTCTGATAAAACTATGATGTCTGTGATGAAGTTCACACACATACATGATCAACTCATGAATATTACTCCAACATTATCTCATTCTATTTATAAAGCAGGCTGAGCAAGGCACACACTTCACACAGCAAATGCTTTCTTCACACAGTCAGAGCTGGTATCAGGAGACAGGCCAGTTAGAGCTTAAAGGTGTTAATAGATGGAAAGTATTTCAGCACTCAGAAAGAAGGTGAAGGAAGGATCATTTAAGGTCCCTTCCAATTCCTCATTTCTTATGATTCTGTGATTGTGACCATCTTCAGACAGTGACATATCAAAAGGCAGAACCAAATCCAACAGGAAGCTCGAAGATATTCAGTAACTGCAAACCATAACATTTGGCACCCTACTGCCTAGCAGAAGTTGCACACCTGACTTAAATGAGGCTTCCCATCAATTGCATGGAGGTATTTAAGCACTATATGTAGAAGAAGGCAAGAGGAAAGGAACACTCTTAAACTGCTTTTGTATTTAGGGACTATAAACAAGGTAAGAAATTAAACATGAGTCATAGAACTTGTAGTGAAACCCCAGAGAGACCTAGGTTGAGGTCCCAATCCTGCTTTAACCAGAATACAAATCTTGAGTTTATCCGCTGCCTGATTAATGGCTGAACCACCAAGCTGTTACTACATTCTGACCACTTTTCCCTGAAGTATTCTTGTACCATTCAGCATTCAATATTTGAACCACTAGTCCTAACAGACACTGAAAGCAATCATTTTCTAGTTGTGCATATATAGAACTCCTAAAATTTAGTTCTTGCTAGAAGCAATGTATATTTTATCCTATAGAAATTAAATGTCAGAGATAACGGTAAGAAATTATTATCTAGAATATCCTGTTCTACAGGCAACGCTTAGGATATCACTGATCAAATTCAGCCACTTGCTCCACGGCACATGATCCTTTACCCACATCATGTGGTTCAACACAGCAGTAGCTCAACACCACACAGCCTTCAGTACACTTCCCCAGAATGGGCTAAGGGAGAGAATTAGAAACAAAACAGAACTTAAAGGGTGAAGTAAAAGCTATCTACTAAGACAGAAAAGGAAACAAAAAAGTAATGATAGCTAGATATAAAATGCATATATCTCTACAACACAACTACTTACCACACACCAACCAAGCAGCAGTCCTCCCCACACATCAGCAGAAAGCCTCTAGGTGAGACCCCACAGCTTTGTGACTTTCCACCTGGTGTTACACAGTACAGACCAGCCTCCTGATTCTGCCCATCATGGCAGCAGCTCTGTCCCATGTGTGTGCCTATTGCTCAGGAACAACCCAAACATCTGAATGCTATTAACAGTCCCAGATGAAACCAGAATAACACCCAAAAGAGATTTGAAATGTTCTTTCCTTAAGAGTCCCTAAAGCATGAAGGTGTTCGTCACCTATGTTTCCTGAATGCTTGTGTCTGGGTGAGTCATGCTCACATTAAAGGGCTCACAATGGGCACAAAATGAAACACAGGAAGTTCTTTCAAACATAAGAAAAAGCTTTTTACCTCTGCAGGTGGTGGAATGCTGGCACAAATGTGCAGAGGTTGTTGAGCCTTCTCCTTGGAGATCCTTAGAAGCCATTTTGGCACCTGCTCTGGGTGTTCCTGCGCAAGCAGAGGATGGGGCTGATGGACACAGAGGCTGCCAACCTCAGCCATTCTGGGATTCCAGCACTTTTTACTGCTGAATTTGCCATCTCTACAGTGAACAGACTTTCTAGTCGGGTTTCTAGTTTTTCTAGTTTTTGTTTGTTTGTTTGTTTTTGTTTGTTTGTTTGTTTTACTTCCAAGCTATCATGGCTTTTTATAACAATAACATAGCTAAGAAGCATGTAATGTTGCACTGACAGGACTAATGTAACCATGATACATAGAGACCATAGTGGATTTATCCCAAAATGAATGACAATATTTATTAGGCTTCAGTATTCATGCAGAAATTTAAAAGACCTGTAGAAAAATAGGAGTAATGGTAGCTGAGCTTCAAGGATTATTTCTGAGGTGTAATACAAAACACAATAATGATAAAAATATTGCAGTGTTTGAGGTAGCTCTCATTGTGACTGCTCAGATGAATCTGCCAGCACTGTCTTTGGTTGGATGGTCATGCAATAAATTCTTAATTTACATTCATAACGGTCAAGTTTCGGGTTAGTTCCTCTAATATTTCTATATTTTTGTGAACTTCTACAAAATCAGTTTTGTGAATGTTCCTGTATAATGAAAAAATTTGGTCCATGTCAGATTTGTTTTTCTATTTCAAATTACTCTCCTGGATCTAATCTCTAAACTGAAAACATTGTATTTCTCTGTACTTTGCCATGATCTGCTCAGTCCAGAGGATATTTGTGCTTGATGACAGTGCTAATGACAGTATATACAGACATTTCCGTATTAGAAAATACCTTAACTTTACAGGGGGGATTTAAAAAGAGTTTTCAAGTCAGGCTATGGCAAGAAATGGGGATACTGTTGCTTTAATCATTCCCCAGCCAGATCTTCTCACTTTTAGGGTCATGAAAGGCTGCTGCAAACCTGACTGTGATCCTTCCTCCAGAAGCTTTTTACTGTCACAGAAATCCCAACCTATACAGGCAGGAGCTGGAATTACCAAGAATTGAATGTAATTGTGTGCTGTTGTTTTCTGTCCCCTTTGCATTAAAAGACACACAAATTATGTCTTGAGGGTACATGGCATCTTGACATGAGTGCCAGAGACTGACAATGTCATAGCTGCTCAATCTTCCAACAATTACTTTACATGCAGAAGCTTCTTTTCTTTCCTTGCTTGCTTGCCTTCCATCCTTTGTCTCTTTTTTTTTTTCTTTCCCTCTGTCTTCCTTTCTTTCTGTACACCTTGATTACCTAAAGGATATGCAAAATCACTGTATCAAGAACTTAATGATGCATGGAAAAGAAAGGGGAATATACTTGCCCTCTGTGTGGTGCTATGCAATCGCCACTCTGCTGCTAGGCACTGCTGTTCATACATCTGCAATATTAAGCAGGAAAAAGCCAGAGCCCTCAAATTTAAGTAGAAAGAAAATATTTGTAACTATTTTCTCATCTCTCACAAACAGTCAAAAGAACACAGGAGTATAATACAAAAATGCCCTTCACATTTGTGGTAAGAGACAAAGTACGTAAACATAGCAGATCCTTCTCACTGGCTAAGAAGGCAGAGCTCTTTTCTACTGCCTGGTTGCCTGGTTAAACATTCTTAAAGGTATTTTTCATGCTGTTGTTCTGAACTTGCCTCCATTTCTAACAAATGCTGGAGACATCACACGCACTTGCTTACAAACTCAACAGTGATACAGGCTAATGGTTTGGCTTGTTTACAAAAATGGAGCTGTTACACATTCCTCTACTGTTATATCCATCCATTGCTGGCTATCTGATGAATGTGAATCAGAAAAAAGCTTTTTTTGTTAAACGCTATTAGTGCACCAACATTTAGTAATCAATTCTGACTACAGTCAGTACTGTACGTAGTACTACAGATCCAATGACTTCCACAAATTCTCTAACAGATGTGGAAATCCAGCTTTCTCCCTGTCTATAATGTAATGTGATTGAATTTCTCATGCTTGTACTAAGAAAACTGAGTTTAATCCAGGATAGTAATAACCGTGAGTAAGCATTTAAAAGCTTGTATGTGATAAAGTCAAAAATGCTCTACTGAATGGAAAAAAAAAATTCTCCTTTGTCTCAAGCAATGCCTTTTTAAATCTATGTTTGTTTGCTTTTTAGACAAGATACAATCTACTTTAAAAAATATGCTCATTCTACTTGCTTATAGCTATGACCAGAAGAACAAAATACCAGAGGTATATTTCTCAATTGGCAGGACTGAAAGGTTTTTGATAAGCTTTCATTCGCATCCAGAGATGTGAATGAAAAAACACAACCATCCTATGTTCAGTTACAGTTCAAATATGTAACATCCATTACATACACTTGATTAATTAATAGTCAGTTTGTAACAAGCACTTAGTGAAAGGGAATGATACATTTGTGGGAAGAAAACAACACACTTTGTTAATGGTAAACATAGGGGAAGCACAAAAAGAACCTGTTTGGGATGATATTTAGACACTTGGTGTGATTTGTGCCCATACTGGAAGAGATGAATAATAATGAGGGCAACTGTCATCTCTTTCAGGAATTAGATACTGTATTTTTTTATGGTTAGAGAAGGTTTTTTTGCTTGTTTGTTTGTTTGTTTTCTCCTAAGAATCACTTCTTAAAACAAATGCTGAAAGTTCAGTTACATACATAAAGAATGTGTCTGTGAAGCATAGCTTATATTTCCTCAGCTCTTGTCAGGAATTTCTTTGAACATTTAAGAGCGTCCATTTCTGGAACTGTAAGTACACTGGAAAATCCTTCTGGGAGAGAAAAGAAAACAACGGTCCATAAAGCTCCTCTTGCTATCTGAAAATAAAAGCATCTGCTAGGATAATGAGTGTCTTGTTGATTCAGTGCAGTTGATCATCTCTGTTCTCAGAAGCACATGCACTCCAATCAATGGAAATTACTGCAGCAAGTATCCGGGGATGCAAAGGTAATTTTTCCATTCTATACTTGTGTTTTATTCAGTAAAGGGTGAAGTTACAAGAAAATACTAGAGCGCTAGCCAGCAACTGTGAAATGTTTTATATCTTGCAAGAAACCCAGAGAAATCTGAGTTTAAAATAACTTTGGAAGGGGGAATAATAGATGTCTTCACAGCCTGTTTCTATTGACAGAACACTGACAAGTTGAGTTTTAAATGTTTTAAAAATAAGCTGACAAATGGAAAAGAAAAAGAAATAAGAATATAAATCAGAAGCGTCACCAGGACTTCAAACTTCTGAAGTATGCATACAAAGCAAGAGCTGTGTAATTAAATATCCTTATCACTTTAGATGTTTACGTTTTCCTTCTAATTTCATCTAATTAGTCACAGTGAATTGTATTTGAAAATTTACTACATCCTTAGTCTGAAAAGTGATTAAAATCGTGTTATAATGTGCCTTATTGAACTGCTATCCCTGAATATAAATTCCTGGATTTGAGAACTAAGTTGAACCTTTCCTCCACATCATCTAACCTGTATTCTTCCTTTCCCTACATACTGTCTTCTGTAATAGCATCTTGCTCAGATGATAATTTTAGTAGACTAGAATAGAACCTCACAGTTTTGTCTGCATCACACTGAATCCATAGCACAAATAGATACCATGAAGAAGTTACCATGAATATCCAAGAATGGGAATGATACAGACATTCCTCTTAAAAATCAACTAGCATTTTGGGAAAGTTTGTGAGATAGTACACCTTAATATGATCTGTAAAGTACCATTTAAAAATCATGTGATTGTGTGCCTTTTTTAAGAAAAGACTAAAGCATTCTGTTGCCTAAGAAACACTATGGAGGCTTTAAATCAGTTGCTAAATATTGATCATATTTTATGTGAACTGTAAGAAAGGATAAATACACATATTTCTGGACAGAAAACACTGTTGAACGGCAATATAATAAAGTTGGAACCAATGAAGCATCATGATTCATTATTATTTTAGTGTATGTTACTATAATTTCTCAGCTATAACACAGACATTTGACCTGTTCTGCTTTTTTTGGCTATAGATTTTAATTGATAAATCAACCACAAACATATGCTGTAGAGTACAAATACTGAAAAATATTTTTAAGATTTCTTGCTTTTTCCTTGTTTGAAATTTTAAATGAGCTCCTTAATTATTAAACACAATTTTTTTTACATGGTAACCTTTCCTATTTTCAATAAATGCCTGTAAAATAACAGTAATATAAAAACATACAGAAAAAAGACTCTCTGTCAACTATTAACATCTGCACTGCTAGGGCATATAGTTCTTCTCCTCCATGATAGCCCCTCTACAAAGGCACTGTCCTCATTTTCGAGTGTATTTCACTCTCAGCATTACAATTTTTGGCCTAAATAGAAGAAACCTATCCCAGTGAATTTGAAATGTTTTGGGAACCCAACATCCAATAAAAAAAAAGTCATTTGTAGAACTCAGTCACCCTATTGCATTGTTGTTTGCACCCAGTTAAAACAAAGAATTAGAAGAATAGCTATCTACTTTTTTTCCCCTCTTTTTATAGTACAGATGCAAACTGAATAGAAGCTCAATGAATACAAAAGCTGAATATTGTACTCCTACTAATTTGTGTTGCCAGAAAATAAAAAGACAATTTTGTATTTACTAGACATCATCAATTATCAAATATCCTCAGCTACAATACTTTCATAACTGTTAAAACACTTAAACTGAAGGTACTGAGTCTGTTAGTCCCGCCAGTTAATCTCTTTAGGAAGGTCCTGGATGTTTGTAGAAATACTGAGCCTTGGCCCTATACCCATTTACCCACATGAATAACCTCCATTATATGGAGAACTTGATAAAACTGTCAAGTTCATTAAAAACTCTTAAACTGGCTCTGTGCCAACACACAAAAGTCAAGCTGATATTCATGTGTTAGTTGTAATAGTCTTTGCTGTTTTCCAAAGACATAAAATAGAAAGATGAACATATTTTTCTAAACTAAAAATAGAGAACACGTACAGATACTGTCTTCTATTTTAATTAGAATCTTTTTCTAAAATCACTCACCATGCTAAAAAGATGTTTGTGCTGCAGTATGAGGAGAAGCGAGTTTGCTGTTCCTGCAGCTCAGACAGCTGCACTGTTTATGGCCACCATTTCCTCTATCTCATGGTCTTCATCCAACAGTTCTATGGTCTCTGAATTCTTCCCCTCCCACTTTATTTTCCATTACTTTGTTTCAGTGCCTCACTATCTCTCTGTACAGAAATGTATCTACACCAAAAGTGTAATAGAAAATATAGACACCTGTAAGATGAATATTTATTGCAAATTGTATTGCAGTGTAGAGACACTAAAAAAAACAGAATGAAGAATGAATTAGAAGTATCTTTAAAGATTCTAATACTGTTCACATACCACAATATGCAGCTAGAAATAAACTTTCCACCATAGGAAGTAAATAAAAATGCCAGTGTTATTTAAATAAAGGCTCATGTCTTTAAGGATATAGATCAAAGTAGATTACCTTAAGGGCCCAGCAGAGGTAAAATTAAATTGTTTGCCCCATAAAGGTTAACAAGGACTATTCACAATCGAGTAATTTTTGAAAACAGCAAAAGTTATCTGGTTTGTTAATTCACAACCACTATCACCCTTACCTAGTATTCAGAAGTAAAATAAACTCACACAGCATACACAAGCACAAGAGGTATGCCCAGCCTCTTTTCCATCTAAAAACTTCAGTCACCATTTGAATGAAGGCATACTGTGTCAGAAGAGTACAAACTAACATTGCCTTTTTGTGTAGAATAGACCTACTAAAACACTAGACACCGCTTTTTGACATTAAATGTTTTGTTTCTTTGCCACATGAACCATCCCATTTTCTAATAAAATTAAATAAAAACTAACGTTTAAGGAAATCAGCCTTAAAAAATGATCCTAATCAAACAAAAATTTAAAAAGTATTGACATACCAATAATTTCATTGTCTGTGAACACAAGAGCCACAGAAGAATTTATTTACTCCATTGTCAAATAGTCAATCTTAAAAATCGTTTCATTGTTCATTATCTATACAAAGAAATAACTAAGCTTGTAATATATTGAAACATTTTCAGCAAAAGACTACAGATAGACTCAAGCATCTCCGGCCTAAAATATACCTTCAGTATTGAATGCAAGCACTTAAAATATCTTTTACAAAGTATTTCCAACCTGAATACCACCAAAGAAGTGTTCTCCAGAATCAATATTGCAAATTGTTTGCTCTGCTTTGTGATAGCAACCATGAACCACCAAGTATGTGTCCATCTTTGACTAACTGAATTCAAAGCAGATGAAGTTTTTCTGTCAAGCAGCCTAAGGCAGTAATATAAATGAAACAAGCCTATTCTTGTACACGAAGTTTACAAAGAGATATGTTAGGACTTTATTTCTTCACAACTTTTTTCATATCTATATCCAGCAAAATTCTTCATCTTTTAAACTCCCACAACACAGACGGCCCGAAAGCTTGAGGGAAGCCATTCAAAGTCTGAGGCATGTGCTTTGTTGCATGAAAGTTAGAGCACTTGGCAACTTGTAAAATCAATCTTTCACATTTAAGAACAACAACAAAATCTCCTCTTCTGCTCAATAGTTAAGATCAATCTAACTTAAAAAAAAAAAACAAAAAAAAAACGGTTAACCAAGTATTCTTAACCAAGACATGCCAGCAAAGTTCAGAGCACTACAGTACTATCTTCTGTTTCATGACTGCAACCTCTTTATCACTTCTTTCTAGACTGGTCTTTTTCAGGAACAATGAATATTCATCACCCTTCAAGAATACTGATCAAGTCTTTCATTGAATGGACGTTAAATATGTAAGCACAGCTTGTTTATTTTTCATATGTGAAACAGACCAAAAAAAAATTATGTATGAGAACAGTTCTGAATATTTTGTGCAGCTCTCTAATGTGTTTTCCCTCTTAATACTATAAAAATTATACACAGTGCATCTTTTCCCTTTTTTTGTTTTTATTCTAAAATACTCTTTAAAATTAAACTTTTTTTTTTTTATACTACCGTGAATCAGCACTCTTAATCTCATTGTTGAAGGGTTTAAACTTCCTGGCTAGAAATGCACTGTACTGGAGATCCAAATACACTGACAGTACAAAAACATTTTACCAAAACAGTACAAAAAGTCTCAAGACCTTAACGAACCTGGTAATGTTAAGTAATTTTCCCAAGGTAAATACAGTATAGCTAATAGAAAACATTCCTTAGGGAACAGACAGAAATTCTCGGAGATTTTCTAGCTACAAGAGGTAAGCACAAATCAGATTTCCAGCAAGAGGCACAGGGGGATGCAGTGGTAAACCCCAGCCTGCTCAGACAAGCTCCTGACTGTTCCTGTGACACGCTGAGTGTACCCTTCTGCTGCTGAGCTGCATGGGAATGAAGGCTACCCAGCGTTGGCAGGGTTGGGCCCCACCGTCTGGTTGTTTTTTGTTGGGGATATTTTGTTTTGTTTTGTTTCTTGAAGATTTTTATAGTAGTTGCTTAGGAACTTGTTCTGAGAGACTGCAGTGTGGTTGGAAAGTAGCGAAAAATGGGCCAGAGAAATCAAGTATAACTGAGCAGACCACTTAACGGGAGAATCGGATGTTCCATGCACGCAGGGTACGAGGTGCCAAGAAGCTACTATGTACTCAGGGCTCAATAGCTTTTATTAAGGCAATAATAAAGTAGGCCTTGTTTGTCTCTGCAGCTGGCGAAGTCTCTCCAAGTCGTCGTCTTCCAGTTTCTACTCTAACCCCTTCTCTCAGCTTCCCTTCAGTAAAGGAATGACCGTCAACTAACCTTACTAAGACAAATGGCATTTTAGTCCTCAGTAATGAACTGAATCTATGTCAATAAATTTTTACGTATAAAATACCATTAATGACATTCTCTGCTTATGACATTCAATAAAGCAATTATTGCGACTGAAACAACAGTGAAAACTGCCATTTGAAGAAAGTATATTTATGATATGCATTTACTGGAGAAAAGTTAAAATTTAATACATGCATTATACTTTTACTATTAAGACATATGCTGTTATTATAGCATTGACTACTGACTACCTTGGACCTAATCTACAGACCAATTTAGGACTGTAGGTTTAAGTACAGATATGAAATGCATAATGCAAAGAAAGGCAATCTTATTATATAACTGCATTCACACCTCCAAAATTCTGTAGGTGTTTGCAGATTATAGTAAGTGATGCTACTTGAAAAGCAGTAAGAAATGCCATTTTGAAAGTAACATATTAATTGAAAATACAGTAGTTAATCTGTACTCATCTTACAGCAGCCAAAATCTGTTTTCTTTTTGTAGTGCTGTTACTCTAATGTTGCAGGTCCAAACCAGCACACAGCTGTTCAATATCTAAGGATTTTACTAAATAATACAAGACTACACAAACAAAGGCATATGTACTGAACCAGCCTCAGACAAATAACAAAAAGGAAAAATAATTATTTTTAATCCTGTTATGGATTAAGGGGCTGTATTAAATAGTGAATTTCTTAGAAACATGACAAAAATAGTGCAATGAAATATGTAAATCTACTGTTCCTTTTTTTTTAATTGTTGTGCTAAAGCATAGTTTCAATTGTTTTAAAAGTATTTGCAAAACTGAATGAAATTCAGTAACAAGTTTCTGCTTGTCAGATTTACAAACCAGCTGAGGAAGTAGAAATATCCTTTAACCTAAGAAAGAAGGATGGAGAGGATGGAACATGCATGCATAGAGTTTATGAGGGAGCTCCAGAGACAAACTTCAGGCTAAATGCTAGCACTTAAAGACTAGCCCACACAGCAGCACTCTGTTTAAGTTTTATTTAATTTGTTCACAGATGGTTTTGCAAACTTACATAAATGGTAAAAGCACTTATTAATTATTACTTTTTCATCTTTTAATTCGAAGCTAATTTCTTCCAGAGAAGTGATGATGGTTCTTCATTCAACTCACTTCACTTTTTTTTATCATCCCACGTGATATTCTTCATGTAGTTGCCACAATCACCATAAATTTCCTTCTGTTCACTTCCTATGGTTTTGTATCAGTGGGTCATTCCCAATTTTCATGGTAAACTTTAAAATGCTTCCATTTTATTGGCTTATTTATTGCAATAGAAACAAAACTATAATTAGGTCAAGTCATGAGGTATGAAGCCCCAGTTTCTACACTCTGTGCCACTGATGCGTCTCAAAAGAGATACTATCCAGTTCATAAAACCAGCTCAGGGATGTTCAGAGGTCCACCCATGGGTTGTGATCCAAGTGTACCCAACAGACATCAGACCTCTCCTGGCATGGAAGCAGAGAGGAGCACTGGTGCTCCGTCCTGCAAACGAACATGTTTGCATGCCCAAGAAGCCAAACTATCAAAGAGGGAAGAGACCAAGATTTGCTTTGAGACAAAATACTGATGTACGGAGAGCCCAAAGTAACTGATATAGCTGAGATATTCAGCAGTAATTATGAGGGCTGCTCCAAAAGTAATACCTTCTATTTTATTATGTCGGCCCACAACATCAGAGGCAGATGGTGGTGGTGTGGTAGTAGAGGTTGAACCTTCCCATCAATACTCCATTGCATTTTGTTGCCATGAGACAGATGGCAGCAGAGGAGCAGCCTGACACAACAGCATCTGACGTGAAGTGTGTATGAAGCACAGTGTGGAAATGAATTTCTCCATGTAGAAGAAATGACACCCCTTGACATTCACTGATGCTTGTTGAATGTACCTGGAGACCAAACAGTGGATGTAAGCACAGTGAGGTGGTGAGTGGTGCTTTTCAGCAGTGGTGATGGTGGGTCACCTCTGCTGGTGTAGATGTTTATGAGTGCAGCATACAGGCTCTTGTTCAACACTGGTGAAAATGCGTAACTCACAGAGGTGACCATGCTGAAGAATAGTGTTTTGTAGCTGAGAATTTTCTCTATCAAATGGTGTTACTGTGTTCTTCATACCTGTGGCAGTTTCCAAGCAAAAAAGGAGTCATGGAGGCATTACTTTTGAGCAGTCTTTACCCTGACCTGGCACATGAGCTGCAAGTTGTTTGCTTTTTTTGTTTGTTTGTTTCTAATTAATTATTCTTCAGGTCATCCCAGTCTTTGTTTTTACGAATTCTACTGAAATGATTTCTGAGAGAGTAGTACATGAATTCTCTTGAGAATCTCACATAAAGAAAACATTGTACTTCATCTGTGATACAACAGTTAATTTTGGTTTTTGTACAAACATGGTTTAAACTTCACTTCATTGAACAATATAGATCCTCTCATCTTTGCAAACTAGAAAACAAATACTGTGAAATTATGTTCATATTCTATATTACCTGTGTAGTTTGTTTTCTCTAGTGATATGAAAATACAGAAGTTGTTTACTGCAAATAGTCAAAATTATGTTTACATGTTATTAATATAATAACTTTTCCTTAATCACATTAGAATAGAATTTAACAGACCTCTTTCTATACTTGGGTAATTTTTTTCAGGTAGTGTCTGTGGCTGTATACATGGATGTATTAGTACCAAGTGACAAAATATTTATATCCAGAGGAAAAAAGTTGTAAGGCTGAAAAACTACTGGCCTTCAATTTCTGGAAACACTATTTCACCCCCAGCTGGCTTCTCCACACTCCTGCAATAGCAACCTGAGAGCAAGACTTCTTTTCCCCTCTGCTTTCTCAGGCAATTACTACTGCTTGTGCCAGAATTAATATATCTTTGGCTCATTGATTAAATATGCATGAAATTAGTAAGAAAAACAGTTTATTCTGTGTGCCTAGTATTCAGACCTTTCTAGGTCTGAAGGGTCTGTGAAGGTTCTTTCCATTTAGATGCATCTCATTTAGCTCTCCACCTGATGTCATAAGATCACATTGTTTCTGGATAGCTATTTTCTTGTATGTCCTTTCCCATCTTTCACATTAACAAAAAAAAAAAAAAAAAAAAAAACCTGTACTATTTTCATGCAAAATGGGACTTGTTCCTAAATTTTTAGTAATTTCTCCTATAAAACTTCCTAATTTATTTAAAAATGTTACATCAGTGCTCTCACTGCTGCACCATAGATGTACTATGACAACCTTGCTCTTTACTACTCTCTTTCTGTGGCAGACTGTAATTTCTGAGGCTTTTTTTTTTTCCTAATTAATTATAGGATGTTAGGAGTTACTAGCTTGAAGCTTGTTACTTATAAATGGGGTAGAATTGGTGATCTTTAGTGCTTTTTAAACTAAGTGTACATTATGTCTTTGCATTCAGACACAGTCAGCTAGACTCCCCAGCTCCACTAGCATGATATACAATGAAGGCAGGGGGGAAATTTGAATACCAGATCCACAGCCATCCTCATTGCTTTCCTAGTTGTACAGTCCCCACCATGGTGCCGTTTTGGGTCAGCTGAGGCTCATGGCACCAACACCCAAGCATGGTGCATGGACCAGCAGCAGGTGGGTGGCAGAAAGGCAAGGAGAGCGCATGACTGCACTGCCTTCACCTTACAGACTCTTCAGCCAGTGTCCCACATGGCCTGGCACACGAATATCCGCACATCATCCCGTTATACAACACAACTCTTTCATTTCTGCTGCGAGAACTCCAGGCTGGCAGGCCATAGCAATGCCCTCACATAACGCACCCCACCAAAAAAAAAAAAAAAAAAAAAAAAAAAAAAAACCTATAATGATGTCATAGGCAAGTGGAGTCTCACAGGATTACCCCTTTGGGCTGCCTAAAACAGCTAAGCCTAGGCACCTGGCCTCAGGGCCAGGGAATGGTCCGTGACTCTGTTTCATTTGGCAACAAAGGCACAGATATGTCTCTGGATGGCTTCTGACATCTTCCTATAAAGCAAAATAATCTGTTTTATTCCCAATCTTATTCCTGCACTTAAAAGCCAAACATTAAGAGCCTAACATAACTGGAAATTTTTAAATGCTGGTTGTGCCAGTTGGAGAATCAAGGTGGGGTGGGGGATCCTAAAGAGCACTTCTGTGTCCAAATGATGCCACTGTCATTGATGATCCTACTTCACAGTGACTATGCTCTATTTTTACATCTCCAGTAACAGTTAATTGTATTTTAAGTTGGAGAAGTTTTAAACTGACAATGTAGCTTATGACAAGGCCACAAGGCTGAAAAACAGCAAATTAAATTAGGCTACCAAACAAAATTTTCATCACAAATACCCTATAAAAGCTAATTTTCATTATTACTAGCTAAAATTAGTTAAACCTCATTTTCAAACTTAAAGTCAGTCTGATATTAAGCTCCACCGTTACATTATTTTCCTAGAATCTCTTCTTTTCCAAGTTAATACTCTTCCTATGCCAGCTGCATTATTGCTCCATTTCTTCACCTTTTAATAATGAGGTATCAGAGCATTGCCTGTCCTACGCATGTCATGTGGTTTCAAGTCTGAAAGCAAAATATCAAATTTTTCTTAGCTGCATTTGCAACTTGCGTTGGAATGCCAGATTTCCTGGCACAGCTTTACAGCTGAGAGGAGGGGAGTTTTAAATAGTATCCGATAACTATAGGAACCAATGAGGAATAGACTCGTTATGGTGGGATAAGACATGATCTACAAGGTTCTGCTTTACACATCACTCTTCCTGGTGATAGTGGAATGTGCTCACATTCAGTGTGCAAAACTGACCTGCTCGATTTTACATACTTCTGTATGAGTAGCCACCATGACATCCTGTATAATACACCTAGGAAACAGTACTGGAACCTCAACCATTCTGGTAAATTCTGGTGAATTTTTAAGCAGGCTTAAGCTATGAACAATTAATGCAAAAAGAAAGACCACTGTTAAGAACCCTTGCAAGAACAGAGAGTAACACTTCTGGCTACTGTTCGAACTCCAGATGGATTCTCAGCACTAAAGGCATACTTAATTTATAGAGATAAAGTGATTTAGATTGGTCAGAGCAGTCACAGACAGAGAATGCTGTGATATGCCGGATGTTAGGAATGGGTACAGAATATGTAGAATCTACAGAATGACATATCACTGAATAGCTGCAAATTCAGCATCTGGATTTTTAGACAGTTATGTGGGAGAGCTCTGCATAAGGCACTAGGGAAACCTATGCCAGCATAATACTGAGGGATTTGGCCAGTAATAGGCTTGGGCTCCAAAGTTATATCATAGCAAGTGCAAAGAAGATTCTTAGAGGCATATAGGGACTAGGAAGTGTAGTTAGACTAGAAAACTGTAGCTTGTTTAGTATCAGAGAGGTTATGCCTACATTCCTGTATACTGTCAGGAAATTAACATGCATAAGAAGAAAAGTCATTTCAGGGAAAGGGCACTAAATCTGAGCTGTCCAGAAATTGTTTTGGTCTTTCAAACAGAAACCAGAGAAGAAGAAGCCCAAAAGAAAACTGTTTTCAGAAGAAGTAGGGACCGAATAACAGAAAACACATAAATTCAGAATTGGTGTAGCAAGTTACAGAATGTATGAATCAATTCACAATTAAAATTTATGAAACTCTGTAAAACAAGAAAAAAAAAGGGAAAGAAAGGAAAGGAAGAAAAGGAAGGGAGGAAGGGAGGAAGGGAGGAAAGAGAGAAAGAAAAAAAAATATTTAAAATATTTTGTTCCAGGAATCATTCATCTGCTGAAAAATTTTACTACATTTTATGTAAAAATGTGGCCCAAGGAATGTATATCTATAAATTCACGTAGTGGTTAGCATATGTTCCATCAGTGTCCTATTTCAAATGGAAGTAACTAGGCAGAAAAAAGAAGTTAAATATACCTCATATGTGATTTATGTTAATTCATACTAGGAAAAGAAAACTGTAAAATCTTTTTTTAAGATTTATAAAAAAAAAATTTAAAAAGAACTTGAATAGCCTTTTCCTGACTCAGCTTTACTATTCAAACACCCATCATTCAGAAGACATCTTTCTACAAATTTCTTTTAGTACCTCCCGTCTAGTTTGAGCCTGGCTGTTGAAGGACAATTTATAGGTCAATGTATTTTTCAGAAGTAGACATGATGATCTATGGGCAATACTTCTAATTCAATTAATTCTTTCAGACTGATAAAAGTATTAATGGTGATATACTCAGATTGTCATAAGGTGTTTCATTCGATACCACATGATCTTCTAACTATTAAGAAAGTAAAATGACACAAGACCTCCATTAAAAATGAAAATTAATCAAACTCAAAATGATTAAAACTTATTAAAAAGTGGTTATTAAAAAGTGGCTAAAAGTCTAATTCAAACTTTGCACTCACATATTTTATTTAAATACTCCGAATACCATGTAATTATGTCCCCTCAGTGAAAGTTTATTTTTCTGTTTTCTGTAGTCAGAATGCTAAAATTCCACCGATGGGTGAAAGATCTAGTTCACAGAGTTCTGAAAGGCTCACAGAAATTTGTGCAGAAATTTTTGCATCCATTCAGAACTGATGTGACTTGAAGTAAGTTAGTTTTGGCAACCTCTACTATGTAAGTAAGGATGTAAGGATGTAGCACAGCCCTGCTGAAAAAGACCTGGGGGTACAAGCCAGCAAAGATAACTGTATGCTGGTGTGCATCAAAAGGAGCATGACCAGCAGACTGAGGGATGTGATCCTGCCTCTCTTCTCTGTGCTGTCGTGAGACCTCACCTGGATTACTGTGTCCAGATGTGGAATCCTCAGTACAGAAGAAACACAGACCTGTTGAAGAACATCCAGAGGAAGGTCACAAAATGATCCAAGAGTCGGAACACCTCTCCTGCAAAGACAGGTTAATTGAGTCTGGAGAATAGAAGGCTCTGAGGTGACCTGATAGCAGCCTTTCAGTATCTATAGGGGGGATGTGAGGAGGAAGAGGACAGATTGTAGCAGGTTCTGTTGTGATAAGACATGGGGAAATGCTTTTGAATTAAAAGAAGGGAGATTTAGGAATAGGGAGATATCAGGAAAATGTTTTCTATGATAAGGGTAGCAAAGCACAGGAATAGATTACCTAGAAATGTGGTTGATGCCCCAGTTCTGGAGGCTTTCAAGGCGAGGCTGAATCAGGCCCTGTGCAACCTGATCTAGCTTGCATGTCTCTGTTCATTGCAGGGGGGTTGGACCAGATTGCCTTTACAAGTCTTTTCCAACTCAAACAGTACTATGATTCAATGATTTTATGAAATTATCTATCAGGATACCCAAATAAAAACCGGGCTGTTGATTCCTTTCTACTAGGTGGCTTCTGCAGTTGGTCTAGCATCATGGAAACTTGTGCTCTTCATGCAGAGTGACCTCACCATTTTTGAGGATTGTCTGTTATGAGATCAAGCCTGAGCTGCCTCTATATAGCCTTCCTCAATCATCCAAGCAGACTAAAGAGGCAGTGAACTTCAACCTCTCTTTGTTCAAATCTCCTTTCTGCTGTAATGCCTATGAAAAAATTGAGAAGGAAGCCAAGATGGTTTTGTTATTGAGTGTTCTCCCCAGCTGTTTCTATGCAATTTCTGTCTCCTGTAAGATGTGCATAAAGGTCTTGAGCACGTACACTGCTGTGGGAACTGGCTACTATGCTATTACGGGCAATCCTGTAATAGGAAGAAATAATAATTCCCCCAACAACATGAAAATCCCTATTCCCATCCAAACTCTAACCATACTGCCTGCCTCCTCCCACAGAAGACACAGTTGCTAATTCAACAGGACAAGTTAAAAACATTTTATTTTTTTTTTCCCCCACAATAGAAAATGTCTAAGGATATCAGCAGATACATTTTGTCCAGATACGTTTTGTCCGGTGACTTTGTGAAGTCACTGCATCCAGTTAAGTTTGGAGAATAGATAGAAACAACTCTCATGGAGAAAGTCCAGCTTGGCCTTTAAAGGCAATAACGCTCTTAATTGAAATCTGCTGAACAAACATTATCTGCTGGAGTGCTAAGTGTACTTCAGTTTTGTTGTAAATGAGAAATATGGCCATGGCAAATTTTGTTTTCCAGTCAAATTGTTTCACCAAACCTTTGCTCCATGGTCCTTTTAGGCAAGACAATTAGTGGGAAAGAGTGTACAGGACCAAGGAGGCTTGGAGCATACTCCGTAAGTGCAGCAGCAGCAAAGGGACACCCCAGATGGGATCTGAACGAGAGGCACATCTGCCTCTCCTGTCCCAATAGTGAACAAAGAGGATGAGGGGCAAAGGGAGCCCTGAGAGCGATGCTTTGCTCTGATCTGTCTCTGCAACACACTACTTATGGGTGTTGGGATTCTAGGTCTTTCCAAAGGGCAATAACAACAGGGGCATGAGCACCTTCTAAACAAAGACAAAGCTTGACACAGATCCCAGCTGTAAGGCTAGCAGTGAGCTAATGTTCTCTAAGGAGTTAAATAACTGTTTATAAACATGCATTTCTTATTTAATCAGATTACTCTTCTCCATTTCACTCTTCCCTTTCATGTGTGCATGAATTCTACAATGTAATAATTAGAAAGCACCATCTGCATAACAAAATCCCCAGGAACAACTGCAGAGCCTATGATTATTAGCTCAAATTCCCAAGGAGTGCAGCAGACAGTAATGTTTTCATGAAGGATACCCGTCTATCTTCTCAGATAGGAGTCTGTCTTGTGCTCTCCTCACACCATAAAACACTGTCTCTTATCATACCTTAACATCTCGCAGTCTTTAATGCATTTATTCCCCTAGGGGACCTGTGAGGTGAAAAGTGCTGCCACCCCATTCTGCTCACAGGAACCAGGTAACACATTCATACAGTCAAGCAGGAATCACTCAAGGCAGTTTTCTCCTGTTGTTTCCAGACCACGTGCACTGCCCAGTGCTAGTTAGCACTGGCTTCTGGTTGGAGAGGTAGGTAATGGAACTATGGGCTGTGTGGCCATGATCTGCTCTCCACGTACTGTTACAACTTAGAGCAGGCCAACACACCATCCCCCTTCTCAGCACGAGGCTAGCTCACTCCCACAAACTGCCATGGAGAAACAGTCCCCCTAGTCAAACCCCTCCTTCATTTGACAAATGTTACACCAAGGTTCAACACTGGCCTAGAAGGCAGGTGTGTATACCTATGGGTGCTATCATGTAACAGAAAGTCATGCCACAGGTCACTGAGAGACACGCAGGATTTCTCAGATCCGCAATTATTAAAAGCCTTTCATTGATATCCATCCCAGTATAGCGCTCCCCATGCCAGCTAGCTATTACAAATGCATATGGTACCTAAGCAGCTGAAGACAATGGGGAGGCAGCACTCCCTGACCACAGGGAACCTGTGGTTTCCCAATCACCCATACTCAGCACAGCACACAATTTGGCTGTGTGTGAGGGCACCTAGTGCTTCCCTGCCAGTCAGGCACTGATAGTGCTTAGTCAGCCTCTGGAAGAATGTTGAGCTTCGTCAAAGCCAACCCCCTGATCTAACTGCAGAGCTACACTTACTTCATCTGGCCGGTATACAGCCAATTTTCCATCTGGTTTATGAAACAGCGGGAATAATGCACATCTTAACAACTGTATCACTGTAAAATGTAAGCGGCGTGCCCAAAAGGAAGCCACGGTCATTGGTGGTGACTGACGTCAATGACAGAGTCTCAGCTAATAAGAGTTAAATTCCACATAGCTGATCATATTTCCATATCACAGCATTTTAAATGTGAGATCATTTAAAGGTGTTTATTCTTCTATCACTTTGTTTTCAAATTTAGTGTTCACTGAAAGTGAGGTGTGGGCAGTCACAGAATCACAGAACTGTAGGGGTTAGAAGGGGCCTCTAGAAATCATTGAGTCCAACCCCCCTGCCAAAGCAGCTCCCTAGATCAGGTTGCACAGGTAGGCGTCCAGGCGGGTCTTGAATGTCTCCAGGGAAGGAGACTCCACCACCTCTCCTCATAAGGGAGGTGTTCCACACCCTTTATCATCTTTGAAGCTTTCTGCTGGACTCTTTTGAGGTGATCCCTGTCTTTTTTATACCCGGGAGCCCAGAACTGGACATAATACTCCAGATGAGGCCTCACCAGGGCAGAGTAGAGGGGGAGGATCACCTCCCTTGACCTGCTGGCCACACTCTTTTTAATGCACCCTAGGATGCCATTGGCCTTCTTGGCCACCAGGGCACACTGCTGGCTTATGGCCAACCTGCCACCCACCAGGACATCCAGGTCCCAATCAGAAAGCGAAGTCCCCATTTGATCATGAGACTGATAAAATAGTTCTCATTTAATTCATGCAGTCTAGACAGTTTTCACCTTAAAAGCTGTGCACTATACACACCATGTAACACAACAAGTAGGCTATTTTACCAGACAAAAGGTGTCAGACCAGACAATTGGTGTCAAATACCAACCACTGAATGTTACTTCTACTTGAACTTCTAGTCGCCAAACTTCTACTTGGGTCCAGCAAACTAAATTTTATGGAACCCCATAGAATTTACACAATTTTGGTAATAGTGCCCCCCTTTTATGGAGGAAAAATGTGTTACTGGAACACCTTATGTGTTACTGGAACTCTACATTTTCTCTATTCTAAAATCTCCTAAAAAGCAAAGTAAAAGAAAAAAAAGAACTTCAATTTTGAGCTAAGAATATCATGCCAATTTAGTAGAAAAAAAAATACAAGACAATGCTACAGGAAACTGCCTCTAGTTGTGAATTCAGTTATCCTCATTCATCACAATAAAGCATTAGCTTAGAAGTTTATTTGAGAGCAGTCTGTGAAGTTAAAATCACAGAACCAAACATAATAATAAAACTAAGTATTAAAGACCTACAATTCCCATCAAACAAACTACAAATTTACTTATTTCCATATTTCAGGTAGCACTGATACAGCCTGATACATTCTGTACTATATTATATTTACATTTAAGATTTTGCTACTAGATAAACTGCATTGGTTTTCATACTCTTTCTCAGTGTGTTACTAAGCACAGCAAAATATGTGGTAAAATCTTGACTACTACTGTAACTGTAACCTATCAACACAGCAAGCAGTTCTCCCCGATCTCTTAAGATACACTGTCCACAGACTCCTCTGTTGAATAGAATCCCTCTGTGCTATTAACTGAGGACCAATACAAAGCGAATAGCCTATGCTTCACACGTCATGATACTGTCATTCAGATGACTGGCAGCCTCAAGACTTCTAGAAACTTTGAACCAGCTCATGCAGTAATGCATGAAGGCTCTTGGATGGAAACATGTATTGAGGTCTGAACTAGGCACGCATAATGACTTTGTGCAGAAGGTCTTGGTATTGCAATGTCTGGTTCAGGGCTCTTGAATGCCATGAATACATATGGTTAAACACTTTAATTAAATACCTTTCCACAGTGTAAACAGTGACAGAAACAACAGTAAAGGTCATTGTTGTTTTTTCCAATATTTAAATCAATGATTTAATAATAAAGGATATGTATGTTTGTGTATATTCCTGTTTTCATAGGTGCATATATATAAACATCAGTATCATTTGAAAGACATCAAAATAATTAGACTAAAACTATAAGATTCATTTTAATATTAGGCAATTGAGATGGCTGGGAAGCTTTATTTACACATTTCCTGTGCTTTTATATATTTAAAGAAACATCAAAGGTTTTTAACAAGAAAATTATATTCTCCCAGCCATAAAGTATACTCTTCTGATTGTATTACAGTGGCTATAGAATACAACTTCTTTGCTTGCTGACAATGGGTTTTGCTATGTTAATTAAATAAGTAATGCATCTGTGATCTTTATTCATCAAAATTAATGCAATAATATCTCTTCTGAAGACTCACATTGGACTCGATCTGGAAAGCCAAATGAAACAGCTTCAGTGGAGTTACCCTAAACTTATTCTTGATGCAACACAGAGCTCTGACAGGAGTTTCTGTGTGAAATCGGTTTACCCTTGCATCACTAGTTATTATTCCTCATCAGCAAACACAAGTGTCTTCAGAGGAGACAGCCATGTTCCATTATTAGACTATGATGCAGAAAACAAGTTGCAAAATACGGGACTTGTCTGCAATGGAGGACGTGCAGTGCCATCACCACTGAGCTCTATGGCCTGCCCAGGGGCACAATCCATCGGCAAAAAGAAGGCCAAAAAGTTGGCCCTGAGTATGGCTTATCACTTCTGGTAGCAGGACTTAAACCAAATGATAGATATTTGCTGTGTGAAAGATCTGCCAGCCTCTGAGAATTATCTCCTTGAGAAATGGGAACTGACCTGCTCCAGCTTTCCCTCCTCAAGAGTTCATTTGCACAAACACCATACCATAAGTGCACAGAAGGTGATAATCCTGCACCAATCCTGCAGGCAAATGCAAACTTGCTGCTGTAGTTTCAAGACTACCCAGTCAAATACAGTGTACACTGCTGCCAAAAGAAGTTGGTCTGGCAATTCCCTGGGCACTGGATGAGGAATTCATGAGCAAGAGCAAACAACAGAAAGATGTGTGATTAATAATATTATTGTCCTATTAACTAGGTGGGATACAGCCAAAACATGGTAAGAAGGAAAGCACAAGCTACCTTTGATTTATTAATATAGCCATATTTTACACAGAATTAATTTAGGCAATATGAAAAGACGATGATGAATATGGAGGTAACCTTAAATTAAAAAGACTGAGTAGTATTTAGGAAACAGGCAGATGACCCAGCCATCCCCAGCAGTATGACTCATAGTACTGTTTTCATATTTGTATTATTTATCTAAAGACCTTAGCTGAGAGTCCTTTTCTGCTAAGAACTTGCATTAAGTACTCAGAAATTATCTTTTCTTTCCTGATTTATTTTCTGCAGAAAATACGTTTTCATTAAAATCTTACATGCAAAGTGGCGTGTTTTAATTCAATATAACCCTCTCAAAATTTAAGCATTTAATATAAAAATATTGAAAGAAACTACATTGAAAGAAACTCTCCAATCAACACAGAAATCACTTTGGGGGAAGGGGGGTGTGGAGAGCAAAGAGACAAATACTTTACATGATTTTCAAAGAATGGCAGAAAACTGTATTTCCATTGGTGTGGGGGAAAGAAAATGACACTGTATTTTCCTCTATCCCTACTCCACATACACTAAAGTAGAAATCTTAAATAAAGATTATAAACAACTGAAACAGTTAAAAAGACAAGAGGGTAGGTGTTTTTACCTTCCAGATGTTAGAGATAGGAAACCAAGACAAGAGCCAATGCTTACAGAGAAGAAATACTTGGAAGTAACATGGAATGATTTCAGGCCTTTGAGGTCTGAAGTATTCAATTAAACTTTATAAAATATCAGCAGCCCTGGAAAATTCATGAGGTAAAGCAGTAACTGGAAGTAAATGATATTCATCTCTCATTTTGTTTGTATATGTCATATGCTGAATTATTTAATATTCATTGATAAGGACTTGGGTTTTTTCTTCCTATAGGGAACGCTCAGAAAGGGAAGATGGAAAGAAGATTTGTAGTCACACCACAGATCCTTAGGTTAGCTTCTTGCTCTAAGTCACTTCTGATGGCAAATATCCTTTGAAGAACTATACAGAAGGCCTCAAGATTTGTTAGCCTTTTTGAAAACCCTTTAATTACCTAACCTAATTATTTCTACTATTTTTGTATGAAATCTGCAAAACTAATTTTAGGATGCCCAAGAAATAAAGGCCTTGCATAACATTTGTTATTATGGAAGTCTTAGGCATTAAATACTATTATGAAAGGACACAATCCAGACAAGATACTAATTAAAGAAGGTCCCTTGAAAGTGAACAGCTAGAAATAGATGTATGGTATCTGCCCATTGAGCCATGTGATTGTCCTTTAATAGATTACACATTATAAAGCACAAAGAGGCAATAAGAAGGAGGAAACATTAATCTAACCAAAGATTAAAGCATATTTGTAATTTGATTAACCCGCTGAATTTTTGTAACAAACTAGCTCATGTTATATACTGCATATATTTTTAGCAACTATTTGCAAACGTTACATAGAATCATAGAATCACCAAGGTTGGAAAAGGCCTACAAGATCATCAAGTCAACTGTCCACCCACCACCAATATTTCCCACTACACCA
This sequence comes from Oreortyx pictus, assembly GCA_036925125.1. Classification (NCBI taxonomy): domain Eukaryota; kingdom Metazoa; phylum Chordata; class Aves; order Galliformes; family Odontophoridae; genus Oreortyx; species Oreortyx pictus. The sequence continues at coordinate 74,412,365 of JAUPFR010000001.1, read as the reverse complement.
CATCCCTCGGTACAACATCTAAATGTTTCTTAAATACCTCCAGGGACAGTGACTCCACCACCTATCCAGGCAGACCATTCCAGCACCTAACCATTCTCTCAGTGTATTTCCTAACACACAACATGAATCTCCCCAGGTGCAACAGGTCCTGCCACTGTTACCTAGGAGAAGGGGCCAATCCCCACCTCACCACGACCTCTTTTCAGATAGTCATAGAGAGTGATAAGGTCTCCCCTGAGTCTCCGCCAGACAGAACAATCCCAGCACCCTCAGCTGCTCCCCATAAGACCTGTGCTCCAGACCCCTCACAGCTTTATTGCCCACCTCTGGGCATGCTCCAGGGCCTCAATGTCTTTCTTGCAGTGAGGAGCCCAAAACTGAACACAGCACTCAAGGTGCAGCCTCACCAGTGCTGAGTACAGAGGAATGATCACTTTCCTGTTCCTGCTGGCAACACTACATTTGATACAAGCCAGGATGCCATTGGCCTTCTTGGCCAATGATTTTTCCCATCAAAGTAATTGGAAGCGTAAGATGCAATCTTACAGCCTTACAGAATCTAGATATTCTTTTCTACAAATAATTAAAGATACATGAAAGTTGTATATTTTTTAATGATGGAAATTGATGAGACTGGCTATGATGTCAACGTTTACTGACTTCTGTTAAAGTTTACAGTGTTCCCTTATGTTAATTGATGTTGAACTATTAAAGGTTTTAGGGAACACAGTTTAATGGGCATGCTGATGGTGGTGGGATAGGTGGACTAGACCTCAGAAGGTCTTTTCCAACGATAATGATTCTAAAGACAAGAAGTAGCATGAGGCTTTACACAGAAACTAACAATGAGAAGGAAATTAAGTGATGTGTACCAGACTCTTGGAGATTAATAAAAAAAAAAAGTTATCAAAAGCATTCACTATATTTCCTTCAGTGGGTTTTGGATTAAGACCTTACTACTAAGGATATAAGTGTCAAATCAGATTGACCAGCAAGTGTTAATAAAACCTTTATAGAGTAGTACTATAATTGTGAGATTTGTGAACTGAATAAGTAGTGAAGACCTTCAGTGACAGAATGACCAGTTCATGTAGCTAGGCAGCAGACCTTCAGGGGAAGCCAATAAGCAAATCCTATGGAAGAAGCATCCTTTATAAATCTCAGATACAGACTCATCCATTCCAGTGTTACTGGATGTTAACAGGTGGTACTTGACTACGTAAGTCGATAGCTTTCTTATCCAAATATCTGTTACACAAGCTGACAACCTTCTCTGTTATTATTTCTTGTATCATTTCTTTACTCATGTTTTTAATCTATTTTATTCTACCGAATGTTTCTCTTCATTGTATCTTTGCCAGTAAAAGCCAAATAATTTGAATGACTATAGAAAGGAGTCTTTTTTTTTTTTTTCCCCAGTTTAGATTGGCCATCAGAAAAACAGCATGTAAGAGAACCCTAAATATCTTTCAGTAGCCTTCAGATTTATTTACTGAATGTTCTGTTCTCTTATACTATGTTTCGCTTATTTTTCTAAATAAAAAACTTTCATCTCTTTCTTCAGAAGGGAATCTTCTCATATGGAATTGTTTTTTCTCTTTCTTCTTTCCTTAAGAGCTTGCTGGATGAGGACTGACCAAAGGCAGACATTATTCAAATTGAATATGAGAGTTATCAGTTGGTCAGGGGAGTGTTATACAAGAAATGCTAAACAATGATTTGCATTCCTTTTATAATATAGTTTTCTTCTGGTATGAACTGAGCAAATACTCTGATTAAGCTTTTCCATAATAATGGGCTGGAGAGTTTTGATAGTAGCTGCTGCTCAGTTGGAAACATACCAGAAACATTCAGATTTTACCTTCCGAAGCGTTGCCAAGTATATTTATAAGATACCATATAGCTCCTCACTGGTGACCTCTAATAGTTCTTTTAAACTGTATTTCAGTTTTAGCATTCCAAAATATACCTGTGTTGTCTTCAAGTAAGCTACATTCACAAATCACTTAAGAATATATTAATACTGAAACAACCCATGAAAGCAGCTATCATCTCATATTAGGTTTGAATTATGTTACATTTTCTAACTTAGCATAAGAAATAACCGGAATACCTTCTCCTTACGGCTTGCTGCGTGTGCATGTCAGTAAATGCATATGTATGAATATGCAGTCACACATAGGTACATGCATTTATTTGTACATAACTAAATATTTTGTCTAAGCACTGAAGAACAGAGCACCATTCAGTGAACCTATTTAACATTGGTGTAAGCACACCAAATTCAGCCACGGGACCCCACAAATGACACTTCACAGAAAGCTGTCAATCCTTTTCTGTTTCATATGTGTAATAAACATGCAGATCGTACTGATAGATATGTAGACATCTTCATTATACACATGACTTGCGAAAAAGACAAATGTCATGTGTTTCCAGTCATTTTTAAATTGAGCAAAGGTAAGATTTTCTGCAGAAACGAAAGTTAAAAAAAAAAAGAAAGAAAAAAAAAGAAAGAAAAAACCCTTCAAATTTGGGAGGAAACAGCCAGAAAGCATTGAAGAGAAGTTTAAGATGCAGGAATGCCAAGGTGCTATACAGTAACAGCTGTGTTCTGCTCCCATCCTAAAATTCTGTGCACTGAACTGTAACCTGACAGATACAGGGCTAGAACTGTTGCCAGGGATCAGTGCCACACTAAAGCATCCTGGCCAAACACATCCCTCTTCTGACATAGTGGCTCTGTCCCAAGGTTTCATCATACTGAGAGATCTTGGTGTAGAAATTATCCTTGAGGCATATGATCCACTGAGCTCAGAGTCAAATCCAGCACTGACGTGCTGCCAAATGGATGGAGGCATGGACAAACGTAGACACAGACACCTTACAGCATTTAGGCATTGCAATTCACAGTCTGAGGCAATTGGTCTGGGAATCCAGACAGGTCACTAGCATATAAACTCATTCCTAACCTCACCAGAAGCCTTTCCAAGTGCGTTATAATGATATAGGATAAAATGACCTCATTTTCCTTGAAGCAGTCTAAACTTCTGCTGGGGCTGAGTTTACTGCAATTGTCACTAACAGACCAAGTACACATATTAAGAGGAACTTAACAAATGAATGTTTTACTAACTTTACAAAAGTCTTATTAAGAGTGATTTTTTCAAAGCAAACTCTCATGATTTGTGCTCTGTCAGAAGAAAATTTGACACATGTAAAATATCTGCATTTTCTGTATTTAGCCAATGGGAAATATCCTCTTTGCACTTATTATTTTACAGAGAACTACCTCAGTTTACCTCAAGGGAGAAATCAGGGTCTCATCACAGAACTAAAACAATGCATGAATGAAAAGATGTTGGGCCTTACACTGAAGAGAATAACTACTACCAACCAATTAGAATAGCGGGACTCAGGAACTGGAATAACTTTGAACATCTCAGTCTCACTAGTCAAGAAAGGACAAGAAATCTGTATAAATAATCCCATCTCTTGAAAGACAGGAGCTACATATACCAGTGAATACATATTTATACATTTCTCTGCCCTTTATTTATACCATTCTGTTAGATTCTGTCTTCTGCCTCTTTTATAATTCATCATTCATTGAGGCCCAGTGAAGGCCCTAGACCATGGTGGACTAGGGAACAGAAAAACTTCTGATGCCACCAGCCATCCAGTCACCAAGTATTACTACTCCTTGTTTGCCTGCTGGTTGTACAGATTGCATTGGTCTTCTCAATGCATGAATCAGGTTTCTGCGTTTCTTTTTAGGAGTTACACTGAGCACTTCCTAAATTACACCCAAAACTAAAAATAAGATAGAAATATCTACCACATAGGCGGAAAAATGATTCTTATTCATTTTCTCCTTTCATCCACTTCTACGCCCAGTCAAAAATCCATGTGAAGAATTACTTAATTTGGTGCCATGATCGTTGAAGGACTACCGCATGCCTGCGTGCTGTTCTTATTAACATCAAATTTCTAAGCACAGAAGACTGTAAGACTGATGTCCTTGGCTCATTTTTCAGACCTAGTTATTCAGGCGTAAATAGTGTGCTATAAAGCACCATGAAATGACCTAGGAGTACCTTTAACACACAGGTACAGGGAGACCTAGAAAAAGAAGAGTACCCAACAAAGAACCAGATTTCCTTAGTCTTGCACAGATTTGGCTAATAACTCAAGATTTTCCTTGCTTGCCACAGAATAGAGTTCCACTTGTGAATCCCTTAAGACAACATGACAAATTTGAATATGATCATTAATAAAACACAATATCTCATTTCTATTCATCTCTACTCTCCTCCAAAAAAAGAAAAAAAAAAAAAGCTTTCCTCCAAATGGGAATTTTAAGCTATCACAAATAAAATACACTGCTGCATTTGAGCTGTTTTTCTTTAAAGAATATGAAAACAATAGTATATGGTAAATAATATGCTAAATGATGCCTCCTCGTTCATCAGTACAAATTTAAATACATTTTAAAATAAAACAAGTGTGCACATGAATTGATAGGGCACAATGGCTGCTTTGGTGCTGCTAAAGGTACACATGCAAGAACCTGAAGAAACACAGGGATTACTGATCCACCAGGCCATAACCCTAATCCAAAACAGCCAATATGACCTCTACTGCAAATTCTTCTCATTTTATGCAGCCTTGACAGAATGGATGGTAGCAGATAGAGGTTTATAATAGAAATGCTGATACAACCTTATCTATAGCTGTGCAAACTATGTGCTGCTATAATTAAACTTTACAACTTGAGCATCACTAGATAAGTTGGTTGCTTTTAATCATATTAATCAGAGTTTCAATGTTTCAACTGCCATATATTATCACATAGGATGCACTATAAAAACAAGAAGATTCCCAAGCCCTAAAGATCATAGCTGTCACAAAACATGAAGGTATATCTAAACACTTCTTTGTAACTGCAAAAATACCAAATGAGAATCTCATTTGGTTATCTTTTTTTTTTCTTTGCTTTGTTTCCCAAAACATGGGTTTGATGTAATGGCCACAGAAAGTATACTGAATACTTTACTGGAACATCACTGAATAGAAGAAAGAGCTTCATTAAGATCTGCCCCATGTGCTTCAGTTTTTCTTATCAGCAGTAAAACAAGTCTACTGCCTTCACTACCAGCAGCAGGCAGAAGCCTGCTCTTTCAGAAGGAGGCACTGGGATGATTCTTTAAAAGGTGACTTCCCAAAGCTACCTGCAGGCAAATTCTCAATGCTTTCAGTGGTCCAAGGTTTGGAGTCTAGGAATGATTTCTGTAAATACTTCTCAATTTATCTGAATGATTTACAGCTTTATGTCAGCAAGGAAAAGTTACCTCTCAAAGAAGCTATACTGGGTGCAAACTGAATGGATATTGCACTGGACCTGCAACCTTTTATTTTTACAAACCACGGCTAACTACAACGATAAAAGTTATTTCTAGATAACTTTGGTTGCTTACCATATTCCATCACCCTAGATTTGTAAATCCCTGCATCCAGCACACAGGTTCATACAAATATCTGATGAGATATCCCCACACTGTTTATGCCTCCTCTGTTGCATCACAGGTTCTGTAACACTTTATCTAGACAATTGGGCTGTCCTTATAAGGGTAGCACAGGCACGTAGCACGTGTGCCACGACAAGTCCTGACGGGAATTAACAGTAAAGAGCATGCCTGTAACCATGTGTGATGGAGCAGGGTGTGCTATGGACATTTCTGAAAATTACACAAGATGCAGCAATGCATAGGAGTTGCCATAGTGTTATTCTGACCCCTGAAGGATGGAAACAGATTTAGCTTCATAGCCATTTTTTTCCAGTTTATTCACTATACTCTATGAGTGCCAAACTCTAAACTACATTAGCTGGATTTATTAGAGCTTGCCCAGACTTATCCTCAAGAAATACGAAAACAGTTGTAAACTAATGGTAATGCAACTTTAAAACACTGATGTTTTCAAGGAAGCTGAGGAAAAAAAAAATGATTTTTCAGGCTACTGCCATGGTAAAATTACTGTGAATTTGATAGGGCATAAAATGTGACAAGGAGTAGTGCACGGAGATCATGTTTATCAAGAGATGTAAAACCCTCTCTGCCCTCACCTCTTTATAAGTGAAAAGGTGTTAAGAAAAATTTTGCTAGAATGAATCCAGAGTGAAGTGAGAAGGACATAGGCCAGCGACGATAAGATCACTCATTTCAGCTGTGTGAAGATTTCATCAGGCTTACATGTTTCAGAAAATGCATCCACAGGGCCTCAGCAGTGCTTTTGCAAGCTTATCTGTCCTCAAGGAGTATCTTTACCCCCCCCCCCCCCCGAACGGATAGAAATAGCGATGTGTGATTCTAAACTGGATATTAAAATAAAGGCTATCCTGATACTGCTCTCTTTGTGGCCAATTCACTCACAAAGCCCAGCCGAGTTAAACTCACAGCACCTCTGCTCTTCACCTCCTTACTCCTGAGATACCCTCGTTCCTGGATGCTCATTCTCCATCTCTAACCCAATGACCACCGTTCAGGTTTCTCTGTCAACGTAACAGGTAGGTTAGGCTCTTACACCTGCCGACACTTCTTCCCAAAGCCGCTCACCCAGCAGCAGCTTGCTGCCGATGCTGCGCCCTGAGCGAAACGAGGTCCCTACCCCGCACCTGCCCACAGGGAAGCATCGCAGCTCTCCGCCTTGCAGACGGTCAGCAGAGCCTCGCCTGCGGAGGCGGCCGAAGGGGAAGGGCGAGGCGGATCAGCTGGATTTCGGCTGCCTTCCTCCCCCGCTCAGCTGTCACCGCTCTCCGGAGGCGCAGCTTTGACCTTGCAGTGAGCGGGCGGCAGGATCCGTCCCGCGGGGCTCCCCGGGATCCCGAGGAAGCAGCGGAGCGCTCGGCCCGGCATGGCACGGGCGGCAGCGAGCGGGGATCTCCCCTGCTCCGCCCGGGTCCCCGCCGCAAAGTTCGTCCAAGTGATCGATTGGCGGTGCGAGCACCTCCTCGCACTATCGGCGACTGACGCCACTGATGTAATCAAGTTACATAATCACCGTCTTTTTTTTTTTTTTTTTTTTTTTGTCCCGTCCCCCCCCCCCCCCCCCCCTCCTCCACAAATCCATCCGTCTTCCTACGGGAAGATCTGCATATCTTCACCCATCCATTATGCATGAAGCCACGGGCAGCACAGAAGGGTATAGATCTTCGCGCGCACACTGTGGAACTTTGGTGCTGCGGTGCCTCGCACTGTGCAGCGCCATCGCTACCCGTTCCCTCCGCCTTCCCCCATCCCCTCAATCAGAACCGATTTTGCAGAGAATGAGCGAGGTGCATCGCTTTAAGTCCTTACAGGCTGAAGTGCTTCCCCTGCGCTCTCAGCCGCTCGTTCCTCTCATTCCTCGCTCGCACCACAGCCAACAGAGGGATGACTCCCACGCAGCCCCCAGCACTGATGCACGAAGCACCGCAGATAGGATCTCTGTTTGCAAATCTGCAACTGCCATGCACGTGGTCTGAGGTTCCCGCAGGTGAGTTATCGGGTGGAAAAAAACATCGCACAGGAGAGGGATGAAGGGAGATTTCCAGCCGTGACACTTAGGGCGAGGTTTATTCTATTTTTTCCCCCTCACCGCCGTTCAGTTTTCACGCAGGATGCACGGGAGCGGTGGCAATCCTCCACCACCACCGGTGCCGTTAACCCCCTCAGCACCACAGCAGCGATCGCCACCTTAAAGTTTAACAACTTGAGAACCGCGATTCGCTGCCTCCTCCATTGCAGCAGAATGCCGAACGGAGTTGGAGACACTTGTTTTAAGCGGCGGGTGGGAGCCAGCTCGGGATTTAATGCATTCCGCCACCGAGAGCTCCGTTACTATCGCATCCCCTCCTCAGCCAAAAATATTAAGAGGGGAGGGAGGGGGAGGGGGAAGGAAGAGATAAAAGAAAGGGGAAAAAAAAAAAAGGAAAAATTGAAGCCCAGAGAGTGCAGGAAGGAGGGCAGGATTTTCCCCACATCTGATTGATGGCAAAAAGCTCTCCCCGGAATCCCGCTGCAGTCACTGCCGCCGCTGGCCGGATCCCCCCGGCCCCGGGTTAATGCAGCACCCACCCGAGTGCCCACCGCACCGCAGCCCCACGCTGCCAAGTTCAACGCTGCCGTGCTCTCGCCATGACCTTACCCGCAGGAGTCCTCCGCTCTGTCCCTCCGGTGCGACCCGGTCACCACGCTGTTCTCCCGGCCGGAGAAGCCCCGCGTTCAGTCCCGGGGCTGCGCTCGCCACGAGTGCCGGGGACGCGGCGCCCGGCCATCCGCCAGCTCCGCCGCGGGCGCAGGTAATTCCATACAGACTCCGGCGCCCCCCCCTCCCGCCCCCCCCGAGTCGCCCCTTCCTTCCTACTTCACAAAGTGCCCGCGCCGCCGGCGGGAGGTACCATCCAGGTGCGGCGGGGGGAGGAGGGGGCGGCCGGCCTGAGGGCAGCGCCGCGTCCGAGGGCCGGGCTGCGCGCACCGAGTACCGGGAGCGGCGGCCCGGCGGGGCTTCCTGCTGCGGGGGGTGCCGGGGGAGGGTGCTTCCCGGCTCCTCACCGCCGTGCCAACGGGGGAGGGGGAGTGGAGGGAAAAGAAAAATCTCCGGAGGGAAAAGAAAGGGAAAAAAAATCGCTTGTCCGCTTGCCCCGAACGATCCCGATGCCCGGCGGAAGATGCCAAGTGATCAGCGGCGTGCAGGAGATCCCGATGGGTAACCACAATCCACCCAGAATATCCTAAGGAGCAGAGAGGGAGAGAGGCGAGAGAAACTGCAGTGCACGAACGATCCCAGTGCTTCTACACGAGCGCCGCGTTGGATTGAATGCGCTCCGCCGCGAGCCGGGAAGGAGGGGCTGCTGCTGCCACCCCATGGCCGCGCCGGCACTCGCTGCACCGCCAGCAGCGCTTTGGGAGGCTGATTTCTTTTTTTTTTTTTTTTTTTTTCTTTTCCTTTTTTTTTCCTCTTTCTCTTTTTTTTTTTTTTTGTTCTTCCCCTTTTTTTTTTTTTTTTTTTTTTTTTGGCTGGGGGCGGCGGGGGAGAGCCCTTCGGAGGGGTTTCCCTTCCCGGCAGCGGCGGGCGCTGCGCTTTCCCCGCGAGCGGGCGGCCCCCGGCCCCGCTTGGGCAGCGGGGCAGCCGAAGCTCCCTCCCCCGCCCGACAGCTTCCGAAGCGAAGTGTTGTTTCGGAGGAGATGATACATTATCTATTCTTGGATTTTTTTATTTTTTATTTATTTTTTTTTTTTTATAAGGCAAACTGTGGGCCTCGCTGTTGCCATGGGATCTTCTTTGTGCGAACTCTCTGAACTGTGTGGGAACAGTTTTATTTCCTTCCCTTCAGATTCCTCTTCTTTTTTTTTTTTTTTTTTTTTCTTCTTCTCCTCCGCCGTAACTCTTCTGAAGATACGCATCAAAATGTAACTGCGTTGTTGCCAATTAACAGCAGCTGCAAGGTGCATCTAATTAGGAATGTTAATTACTTCACAAAATAAATAGTCATTTGCAGATGTTTATAACACTAAACAAATGTTCTATAGAACATAACTCTCTGAAATACTGGTGCTCCCCCAATAAATCTGACCAAATTTCTGCACCATCCTGCAGGGAATTAGGCATCCCCTTTTCCATAACACTAACTGCAAAAGCACACACAAAGGAAGAAATGCACAGAGCTGCCCACACAGAGATAGATCATAGGATCATAGAATCATAGAATGGCTCAAGTTGGAAGAGACCTCAAAGCCCACCCAGTCCCAACCCCTGCCATAGGCAGAGCTGCCCCCCACCAGCTCAGGCTGCTCAGGGCCCTATCCAACCTGGCCTTGAGGACCTCCAGGGATGGGACAGCCACAGCTTTTCCAGACAGCCAGTGCCTCACCACCCTCTCAGTGAAGTATTTCCCCAACATATAACGTAAGTCTCCCCGGTTTTATTCCCCTTTGCCCTATTTACCCATGTAATAAAGTTTATTTCCCTCCTGTATATAAGCTCCCTTTAAATACTGGAAGGCTGCAATGAGGTCTTCCAGAGTCTTCTCCAAGCTAAAGAAGCTCAGCTTCCTCAGTCTGTCCTCACAAGAGATGTGCTCCAGCCCTCTCATCATCTTCATACCCCTCTGGATGCATTCCAAAACCTCCAAAACCTCTTTCCTGAGCTGCAGGACCCAGACCTGGACTCAGTACTCCAGACGGTGCCTCTCTAGAGCAGAGTAGAAGGGAACAGTAATCTGCCTCACGCTGCTGGCCATAGATGGTTGGACCAGGGGCATTTTATCCTCTTACAACCTACTACGTACACTGGGAAGGTGGATTAAAAGGAAATACCTGAGCTAAACATGTACAGTTTTATGTATGCATACATCTGCAAGTCGTACTTTCCAAAGCATGGACAAAGGGATGAGGGATGATGCTGTTATCAGTGTCCAACATGTAGGCCGTAGGGGAAAATCCAAAATACTACACTTTTTAAACCTCCAATGTTTTGCAAGAGAAGTGAGAAAAAGAAGAAAATAATCATGTGGGAAAGTGTGAATTTATTGTGTCTCATGATAAAGGACAGAGGTTTATCAATAGGCAGATAATGTGCTGGGGAGAGTCAGTGGATTGCCAGAGAGATGGCAGTAGTTGTAGAACTGGTGGAGGTCATGTACGCCTCCACCTCACCTCTCTTTATTACAATGGAATGGCATTCTTCATTTTGGATAAAAATTAGAAAAAAACCTAGAAATGAATGCAAAGAACAGTAGTCAAGATTCAATTTTAAAATACGGAAATTAACGCGACTGGTTCAACCAGGCATTTAGATAGCACTGTGATGAGTGATCCATATGTGTGGGTAGGTAATAGAGACACGGAAAACTTTAAGGGATTCTCTTTGTGGATCAGTACAGGGCATTTTAAGTCAGCTAAATGACTCATACTGTCTGCATTAGAAAGCTGGTTTGGGTGCCTGATTTAGAAGCCCAAGCATTCTTGGTTGAGAGGAAGACAGAGGGAAAGGAAGAGAGGTGCTCTCAACTTTATTTCTCAAAATTTTCCTTTGAGAGAATTTTTCTGTTATCACTGACAAGCGATTCCAGGCTCCTAGTGCAGACACCTCCATCAGATGACAACAAGAATCTTATTCATGCTCATCCAGAACAGTGGGTGCTCTAGGCTGTCTGGCAGAGAGTAGGAAGGGGAGACTTGGGGCTAAAGCACTGGGTAGGCACTCGGAACATTTGGGTTTTGTTTCTGATTTTTTACAGATTTCATTTCCGTTGACAGGCAAGTCATTTTATCTCTCTATGCTTTTGTTTCTCCTTCTTATAATGTGAGTTAACACTGTTCTGTTTCACAAGGGTGAAAATAGAAAGGCATTAGTGTTCGTGAGGTGTTCATATACTGTGGTCATGGTAAGTTCCCAGAGAGGCTGATTAAGGGACTGGCAGGAGAAAGGGAAAATGAAAATAGTAGAAGCCAAAGGATGTGAATAAAACAAAAGGTAATTGCTAAAATCACTGAAACCAGACTAATAGAAAAGCTGTAGACTGTTCACACATGCAGAATACTTGCATTCTTGGGTTAACTTCATCTCTGGGTTAAGGAATTACAGAATCACAGAACAATGTTTTGAGTTAGAAGGGGCCCTTAAATATAGTCATCCTTTACCCCCCTGTCACAGTTGGGAAAACTGGATTTGGTTCATTTCTCAGTTACTGAATAGCTATGAATTACAATGTGTTTGAATGGGTGTACATAAAAGATTTTAGAACTCGTTTTGTTTGTTTATTGGCTATTTTTTCTCAACCACATTGGATTTGGCCTCCCATCAGTAAGTATGGCATATATATAAAGTAGGGAATCTCCTTTGTCTTCATCATGACTCAAGCGTTTTCCAGGTGTTTTACCTAAGAGAGAAGCGAAATCTTACCAGTTGTCAAAACATTGTTTTAATTCCATGGCATTCGATACATTCTGAGCTAATAACTGAGCAATGTAACCTGCACCAGCGCTGTGTGCATAGTCTTGAGACATTGTGTCCCTTGAGGAAAGAAAGGGGAACAAACCTGATCTTCAGGTAGATTTTAGCAAGTGACTTAGAAGGATTATCCTACTTCATGTATATTATGGAGAGCCAAACGGTGCAGTCAAAGCAAACTTCCTTTTTTACAAGTATCACTTATTTAAAATGAAAGGGCTGACAGGGTATATGACTCTGAAGAGTGCTAACATCATACAGAACGTGTGAGTAAATTCAGTCTGCTCAAAGGGGAAGTACTCAAGAACGAATAACATCTCCTAGGTATATGATGATCAGTACTTTCTGGCCTCACGCTCACCTTGATAGCAAGTCTGTCCAGGGAATCTGAAGACTGGTGGAGCTTAATTTCTCTCACCTTATTTATAGATTTCAGGTATTAAATAATATTCCCATCTTCATATTTATTTCCCGCTTATTTTAACAAATGCATTGGAATAATGTTACACAAAACATGAGCATATTCACATTCTCTTGCTTAGTATTCATAAACAGTGATATGGCATAATATAAATCTAGCATAAACAAGCATATAACTTTTTAGATGACAAAAATCATGAAATAACTTTTTCTGAAATATACTTTCACTCTCAACTAAGGACACCAAACAGAAGCTCTAGTCATGTAAAGATCTATACCTGAATCTCATAAACTGCACTTGCAATCTAATTACTAAGTGCTTTCAGAAAAGCAAAAAGACCTGCATTTTATCTATCTTTCTTTCTCTTTTCCTCTTTTCAAAGCACAGTTCAATCGATCTTGTTTTTTAAAAATAGAAGCTTTTATTTCTTCCCTTTTGTCCATTTTTTTAACAATTTTGTAGACTAGTTTGCTGTAGAGAGAAAAAGGTAAACATTGCAAACTGTTATCTGACTAATTTCACTGTTTCTCCTTGAATTCTGGTTTGCTTTTATGCTATATAGATTGTGTTTTATTTATGCTATGTGCTGTATATTTTGTGTATTATTTATTACACATTTTTTAATAATCCAAGCAAGAATGTTCAGTAGAGCAGATTTTTTCAAATGACTAATCCCTGTTGTGTGAAAAAATTATTTCCTTTACAGAAGAGCCTTATTCTAAAGAGTATATATCTGCTCAGGGAATGCTACTGATTCCAAAACTAAGGCATTTCATAAAAATAAAATGAAAAGAAAAGAAATATTAAAAATCATCTTTATAGTCTTAGATGTAAAACTATTTTTACCTAAATTGTGTATACATTTCTGTAAATGTAGGCATACTGTAGTCACTACTGAGCTATGATGTCCCAGATACTACAGTTTTGCACTGCTTTTCTTCTTGGTACCATTTTTATGTGAGTAATCCAGCACCTTTGTGAAGAGCGTGTCAGACAGCTCAGGCTATTTGTTATACAGCTTTGCTGGGGCCCTGCTATCTATATTTGCAGCTGAGACAAGTCTTTCCTGTCTGTTAGGCATCAGTTGTAGGTGGCCTGAACAAAGAACTACGGCACCTATAGATGAAAAGTGACATTACATAAATGCTAAATATCTTGTTACTACTTGAGTGGGAGGATACTTTCATTCAGAAAGCCATTTCTTTAAAACATGCATTTCATTGATTCTTAATTTGTAAAGAACATGAAATAAATATATATTCATATATATATATATGTATATATGTATATGTATGTGTGTGTATATATATATATATATATATAATCTTCTTTGTCTTGCAGTTTACTTCTTTAACCTAATTAAGCAAAGGGTAATGTCAAGGTTATGAAATGCTCATCTCTTGCGTATTTTTAATTTGGTTAAAATAAAGGGTTATTTTTCATTCCTCTTTTTTCATATTAGGGTATAGCAAATGAAGATAATATCCATACATAAAGCTACTTAGAACATATAATGTGCCTCATCTATTTAATTAAATACCCTATCACAAGAGAAGAAGAATAAAAAGAAGAATAGAAGATGAGGTGTATTTATTTATTAAAAAAAAAATGGTATGCTACATTTCAGAATTGCTTTTTTATTTCCTTTCTTAGACTTAACAGAAGGTAGCAAAGAGGAATTGTTTTTCCCATGAGGATCTGTTTACATTTTCACTTTTACTAAGCAATATAAATCTTATCCAGTACCTGTAAAGTCAATATAAAGGTTCCTATTGCTGCAGAAGGAGTTACAACAGGACTTGCATTACTGTTATCCATTCAAAGATCATAAATTGCAGATTTTAAGTATAAGCATTATTGGAAAAAAGTTTCATTAAGAGCAATGGACCTGAGTTACAGCCACAATCCATCATGGTCAGTAGTGTATACACTAAAAAGGCTGGAGCTGAGTAAAAGAGAGTAGGAGAGAAGGGGCAAATGAAAATCAAGAACTGACACAAAATGAACCTCCTAACCAGAAATTCAGAGATTTTCAATTTTTTCGTGAAAAAAAGAAGGGAAAATTCAGAAAGCAATACCGTGTTGAGTCATCCAGCTGCTTTGTGAAAAAGTGACTTTCAGCCTTTCTGCTCCATTTTGAGGGCTGTGCTTGTCACAGTGCCATGCTATGACATGGAGGCTCCCACTTGAGAGAATAATACGTATCTTTCAGTGCATCATCTCCTTGTGTTACAGCTCCCTCAGTGGCCCAGCAGTGGCTGTGGGCCAGGAGGCCACAGAGTAGGTCAGGACAGGCCTGGTGCTGCTTCCCAGGCTTGATGGCCTAGCTGCCTGAATATAAACAATGGATTCTATACACAGTTCAGAAAACACTCGTTTTGCGTTCCTGGGCATCTATAAAAAAAAAAATGGCCATTATCATTCTAGTGGCAATACTGGCATTGTTTGTATGAATGAGGTTCAGGCACTCATGGTATATGTACCATATGCCATAATACAAATTTTCTTTCTTTGACATAAAATTCATTTAGCACTAAAATAACTTCTACAAATTCAGTGAAGGTAGAGAAACCAAAATATGAAGTTTTGTAGGTTAGTGTAGAAGGAGGACTATCAGGCAGAGTATTAAGTTGTCGATTCAGAGGAAGAATATAATAGTACAACTGTACTATGGATCCCCTATCTAACCATGTTAACAATAACGGTAAGGAGACTGGAAAGATGATGAAGGCAATAAGATCACAAAACCTCAGTTATTGTATATGAAGTAGGTAAGTGTTATGGTAGAACGTGACATAGCAATCAAAGTTCAGGACATAATAAATAGTAGCTACTTGGAACAGCTAAGGAGAAAACACATGAGAAGGAGCACTTTAGTTCTGAACAGTGCACAGGACTCAGTTAAAAAGCTTTCTGGTTTGAAAAAGAAAATACAACAGGAAATGCAGATGAGTTCTGTAAAGTTACAAGTAATGCAATGTTTTCATTATGCAAGAGCAATGAGGCAGACAGTGAAACTACAGTGTAGAATATTCACAACAGATACATAACAAAACAGAGAACTCTGTAACTCATTTGTTGCCTCAGGATGTTTTGAATGCTGAAGTATAAATCAATTCTGAAAGATTTAAATACATTCATCAACGAGATGTTCCCTTCTTGCATTAAAAACACTCTGATTAAACTTTCCAAGTCAAGGTGGAAGACTGTTATCAGAGAAAGATCTCCATCTACTTTACTTGTTTCTTAGAATTTTTACCTACTTATCTCTTACTAGTCATTGTTGGAGACGAGACAGTGTACTGTTGGATCTTTGTGCTGACTCCTGTGGAAATGTTTTTGTGTTTACGGCATATGAGTTGTGAAATTTTGCGTTATTGAAAGGGTTAATGCACAGCATGCCAGGTTAATCCTACACAGAATCTGGAAACAAATGTCAGGGAATGTAGCTTACCTAAGTATAATGTACGATAATTTTGTTTACCGTTGACATTTACTTCTACCTAAAATAGGAATGAGAACTGCTACCAGGTGAGAATCCCTGCATTGATTCAATGCCTATTTTTACAAGTGCAAGTAAATATGCTATGGAGACAATAGGAAAAGAAAAGGAAACTTGGGAAAACAAAACAAAATAAAACAAAAAAATAATAATAATTAAAAAAGGAAGTTCAGGCTGAATTCAGTTCTGCTTGTCACATATTGTTAATAAGGATTGTGAGCTAAATTAGACATAGCAGTCAGTTCAAAATAGTACAAGTTACAATCTTACATGATTTTTTGGTCAGTTTAGGGCTATTCCTCAATCTGTAACCTCATTAATAGAACTGTCAGTATTTCAGGAATGTTAAAAACGCTGTTAGTGTGACAGAAGCCTTCCTAAAATTCCCTCAGGTTCAAAGTGACTAAACAATGCACTTGTGAGTGATGGCAGAGTGGTGGAGACTGTGTGGTTATCTGCATCAAAGGGGTTAAAAGAACACTGCATTTCACATGTCTGTGGGGGGTTTTCTTTGCTGTCTGGATCTTTCTTCAAGTCTATACAGAAACATGAGAGCCTTAGTGGGAGAGTATTGTACATTACTGAAATGCTGTGAGGCTACAGGACAGCTTTACAGCATAAACAAATTTGAGGCTTTACACGGTTTAATAAAGATGCCAGCTTTTCCTGATGTTAATCTATAACCAATTTTGTCATAGTTTTGTTTTCCATGTTCTGAAATTCAGATTTCCTAGAGCCAGTATTTTCCTTCTTCTGTCTTTATTTCTTTTGTTAAATATTCTATTGAAAAAAAGCAGCAGTATAAGGCATTGCTACGATTTTAATGTGATTGTTAAAGTTCTGTGACAATGCAGAAAGCAAGCTGCAGATGATGAGAAATGGAGTCATCTGTTGCTATGATTTACAAGAATACTCCTATATAACTTAGTTATGCGTGCACAGAGAAACATAACTTCAACTTGAATGTGTAGTTTTGCCTTCCTTTATTTAAAAAATGCCAGTGGTTTCAAATGTCAGAGTTCCTTCTTCATACCGGGGGCACCAAGCTGTTTCTTACAAGAGCAACTATGTCAGTGTAGCATTTCATGAAAGAAGTGAACCCACTGTCAATGCAAAGGAGAAAGTTTTGTTTTCAGCTATAGAGAAAGATGAATCAGAACGAGGAAAGGAAAAGGAAGAAGAATAAAGGCAGAGGAGAGTGGCGAGATCAGAAATGAAGGGAATACGGTCAGAATTTTGATGAAGAGCCATTGACAGGATGAAAGATCTCTGCTGTGTTCTTTCCTTCTTATTTCCAGTGTGTAAAATCTTTCCTGTTGACACACTTTTGCTCTCTTTTCATATCACAACACTGAAACAAACAGGATTCACAGTCAGTAGTGTCTGTGACAGACACTTACTGGAAGGAAGGGCTCAGAAGCTGCTTCCAGTTCTGCCTCGCTTTTTGAGGCACTCCAGTTCATGGAACAGTACTTTACCCAGATTTCAGAATTCTGCTTTGTATATTTTAAGCTTATTATAAATCAGGGATGCATCTGATGTTATTTACTAACAATTTATGTCTCCTTTTCTAGGAAATATATTGTTATTTGAAAAATATTAGACGTTTTACTTAGTTGTTATTTAGGAGCTCTCTGTTAGGTACTCGCACTCAAAGGAAAGGCTATTTTGGAGAGGAAAAAGAAAAAACAAATTTCATATTGGAAAATAACAGCTTGCTAAACTTTAAAAAATGTAAAGCAGCTTTGGGATAGGTACTTGGAGAACTAATGAAGTTCTTGCTTTAACAAATGTTGCCACAGCAGGAGAAACATCACCTTCCAGCCATTCAGCCATTGGCTTTGACAGTAATTCCTTTCAAAAAATCAGTCTTCTAAATGAGCATGACTGTTGTTCAGAACATCATGAATGCACCCAGTAAGTTGTTTATTGTTTATTTATTTAATTATTTCACAATATATGTCCAAATATAGTGACACAGCAGTATGGGGGTAACATGGACCTAAATGTATTCTCTTTATAGGTACAAAATATACACGCCACAAAATTACATAGTATGTACCTTCTGTGATTTTGCTAGACTTAGTCATGAAAATCACTTGATAATAAAGGAAAACAAGGAGCTATTTTAAATCCTTCATTCCTTTTTAAAAGATGCGTTCACCATCATGGCTAATTTGCCTAAAAGATAAAGGATAGAACTTTTGTCACACATTTATCCTTGTGACATGAGTCAGGATGTTTAGCTAGTTAGTACTTGTATAGATTTTCATAAAATTTAAAACACAATTGTTGCATATTTAACATTAATAGGTAAGTAGAACACCTTAGATTTCATGCTTTTTTTTTTCCCTGTCTTTTTTTTCCGAAGGGATTTATAGTAATTACCCTCAAAATTCAATAGGTTTTGGATGGTATAACATGTGATTTAGTAAGATGCTTTTATCAAAGCAATTAAATTGATTTTAATAAGTATATTTTTTACCTTTATATATATGTATATACACATATATATGAAACTGTAATTTCAGCATATAAAAAAAAGCTTGCTTAAAGTGCAGTTTCAGAAGTAAATATGATTGCTGTGAATATAACATTGCAAAATTGCTAAGATATTCCAGACTAAATTGCCTGCTGGCAGGCAGTTGCCTGGAGCATCAGACTTTTGGGTACTATTAAATAGCTGCAGCCTTGCTTCTCCTTTGCCACATTATAGCTATGGAAAATCAGGTTTGTTTCTGTTACTGTGAAGTATGGAGGATGTCTAGAAGTGCTTTGAGTATGGATCTCTCACGTTTTGCATGAGAAGCATAAATTTGTATTTGAAGAAACTACAGTGGCATGATTCCACCTTTGTCCCTTTCACAAGGTCAGTGTAATTCAGTAGCATAAGCACAGACCCTTAACTGGGTTACCTAGTGTTGACTAAAAGCTATGAATTATAAAAGGATCTCTTATTTTCAGTACAATCCTAATTCTCCTAGAATAAACATTGCTATTGATTGTATTTTGAAGACAGAGGAAATACAGGAGGAAAAACAGAAGAAAAAAGAGGAAGATAGAAGGAAGGGAGGGAGGATACAGAGATACAATAGAAGGATTTGCACTACATTTAAAGAATATAAGTGGTAATTTTTTTCTTGTCATTTGTTACCTTTCTCTTCTTTCATTTCCCTGCAGCTCTTTCCCACAATGCCTTATCTTTCGCATATTTATTTTGCATGGTTTGACATTACATTAAAAGTACAACCACTGAAAAAAACGAACAAGATTTTACTGCCAGCCTTTTCTCAATCTGTGACTTAAGGTTGGCCACATCTTCATGAATTTTTAAAACAGAAATTATTATATTAAAGCTACAGAAACAAATAAGCAAATAAACAAATAACAACCAGAAGACTTCCGCCATAAATCAAAATCCGTCTTAGTGTATAAATCAGCAATGGTGGAAACAACTTCAGGTATTTCCACAGGAGCTTGTGGTGTAATTTATATTTACATAAAGACATGCTAAGTCTGTTTTTAAGGGAAAACGTAGTGTTCTTAAACCAGTCCTTATTTTTACGCTATTAATATGGACTTAACAGTGAGAATTTTCAGTTTCTTGATAAGAAAACCACACACTGAATAGTTACTTAAGTTAGTTTTAAAGATAAGATTTGTCAAAATGAATACCAAGATACTTTTCCTAAGTATTCTAATAAAGTAAATCAAATAATCTACCAGTGCCATTTGTGATACTAATAGTAACTAGGGCATAATAAATCTTATGGAACTTTAGGCACTCAAAGGGTCATCACCTTTCTGAGCTCCTCACCCAGACTACCTTTGCAGACGCTGGGGAGAAATGGGAGACTTTTTGAAATGATCCAGGTCATTTTACTGTAGACATCTTAAGTGAACCTTACCTTTGGAAGAAAGGAATCAGGATGAAAATTCCTGTTTCCATATAATCTGATCAAAAGCAATCTTCTTCATTATACAGCCAATTACATGCAGGTTTTTCAGTGGAACTCCAGTTGTGTCACATATGCAATGCATCTGAAATACCAAAGAGACAGGAAAAAAAAAAAAAAGGATTGAAAAAATTACTGGTGAAATCACGGAGCTTAATAAAATGAATAAAGAAAGAAAGAATTTCTCCTATATTTAGCACATGCAGTGTGTTGATCTGTTGGATTCTATGGAGTCTAAGTTTCCAGGAGCCATGAGAGTGCTTACATTTTTTATTCAAAATCTTAAGGATGCACAGTATAATTTGTGCACTGTTCAGAAACTCCTAGTGTAGACAGAAAATGCAGCTCTCTCCAACACCACCATGGTGAGCATTGAGACTGTTTCTGGTAGAATTGAATCTGTAAGAAACAGCTTTTCACTCTCTTCTCCATATTGAAAGGTAATTTATGACTTCAGTTCTGGAAATAGCATCCTCAATATGCTCATGGTAGTTTGCTGACTGTCTATCTCTGTTCTAAAAGAGCGCTGGTAAAATGGGAAAGAAAGAGAGGAAGACCACTTAAACTGTGAGCATGAGATATTTCAGGTGGTCCTCAGCAGGAATCCCAGCATACAGCCCGTGGTCATGGCAGCGAAGCACCTTTCTTAGAAAAGAAGGAAGACAAGAAGTGGCTGCTAGCCACCTGGCACTTCCCAAGGTTGGTATGGATACTCTGGTGTTAAGAGTGGTATCCCTGACCACTTCTGACCACCTCTCTCACCATGGAGAAAAGTGAGCAGGAAACACTATGTAACTTCATCTTTACCCAGCAGAAGGATTGCAAACTCTGCTTGGACAAGCCCATGGTATTGTTTCAAACCTCTTGACTCTGTCTGTCCTTTTGCAGTTTCCCGTATCGCAGTACCTTAGATAAAGGATTTCCAGCAAGTGATGTGATAGACAAATGCTTTCTGAATAGATAAATATCTGGGACTAGGAATGGTCCCAAAGTGTAAGAGGACAAGGTGTAAGTGATTACTGGACTTCCTCATAGAGCCACAAAGGCTTTTGTAGTTTGTGTTGCAACAAGAGGCGCTGTGCCTACAGTGGTTTAGAACTACTGAGTGAATTTGTAATACTAACACAAATTGAAAGGTCCAGACTGGGACAGTCGTTACTGTCTTTGGGAGTGTCTTCATTTCCATGTTCAGATCTCTACATCTAAAGCAGAGCTGAGATTTGGTCAGAGACTTCTTATGGTTCATTGCTTTTATTTACAACTCTGAGAGCTTCTGAATAGGGTCTTGGAACCTGCATTAGTATCCCTTTCTGAACAACCAAGAAGATAAAAGAATTTTATGGCAGCTATGTAGAGACAAATATTTCCCATGTCAGCTAAACCTCAACTAGGCAATCTTTGGTTACAAGAAAAAGATACAACCGTATCACTGTCAATCTCCAGCACTCACATTGTGAGTCAAGATGTTCCAGGTCTGGCTAAGAAGTCATTTCTACACAGTATCAGTGAGAAGGCTGAAGCCAGAATGAGTCTCCTCATTTGTAAAATATCTTTAAAAATATGCATTTTGAGAAGATTGCTTGTAGCATTTGTTAACAGGCCACATTTGAACTAGTACATAGCAAAGGGCTTTTGATCCCTTTTCTCCCCATTTTTTCCCTTGGAATTTTTAGTTGGAAACACATAATAAAGAGAGTATATATGGCATCCTTCAACTTATTTGTAAACCATCAAGGTTGCAAAAATACTATGCTCAATCCACTTCTAAATAGTCCTCAGTAGAGCAGTTTTATTATCACCTATCCCCAAGGACAAGGTAGCTGAGAGTAAGGTAGCTAGCTATGTAGTAGCTCTTCTTCCCTCAAGGTGTCTTTAGAAATTTCTTACGAAAGGGAACTAGGCCTATGTGACCAAGGGATCAAGAGAAAACGCATGACTTCTTTTGGCTCCATTCTTTGGTTCTTCATAGCCTCAGGATTTCTTCCACAGCAATTTAAATTAACATAGCATTAAAATATGACAGGATTATGTTCTGTGGACTCATTAACACATTCCTCTGGTGCAATGGGAGACAAGGAGCGCTTGAACATTTAACCACCCGAGGCATGTATTAATGTGACTGACACCCCCTGCAATGTCTCAATACATTAAAATATGACTCCGGTTGAATACAACTTTACAATTTAGATGCAATTTTTCAAATATACTGTACAAGTATTTATCTTTTCATTCCACCAAGTAATTCTCAGTTTCATGATGGGGGAAGAAGCAGTTTTCTCTATGAAGCTACTTTTAGAATGTAGTTTTTTCTCATAAATGCACCTGACTCTTCTGCCATAATTTTCTTGCCTCATTCCCATTTAGCAAAGCAAACTGTTATACTTCAGGATTTCCATTTCTTTTCCCTTGATGCCTTTGCCTGGCTGCTGTTCTCAACAGCCTTACAAAAGGCAGGCTGGGATGTTTTTATGCTTGTTTGCAGTTAAGAAGTTAAATGAAAAGCTGATCACTGTTTCCCATTCTGCTTTTAAATACAAACAGCTCTGTGGTTTTATTTGTAAACACAAATAACTGTGAAATCAGCTTTCCACCTCTGAATTTCTATTTAGCATACAGGCAGTGGAGGATGCAAAAATTTGCAGGAACCAAAAGATGCAAACTGTAACCTGCGCTTACCTAAAGATCATTTGGTGGCACTCTTCCCTCTGCCTTAGTACTGAATTCAGATTCGTAGAAAATGCAGACTAGTTTTGGAGCACTCCTGTTTTAAAAATGCAATATAGAAACGAAAGATTTATTGAGGCATAAGGCTCTTCCAGATATTGAAGTGCTTGTTAAAAAAAGATAAGGTTGTTGGGCAAAGGATCTTAGTGACATTCGTGCAGAATATGCTATGCTTGAACATAACATTTTGACTTCATCTCTTGTGGATTCTCCCACAAGTGATCACATAACAAGCAATCAGTTTCTAGCAAGGCTGGGATTTGAAACAGGTCCACCTGTTCAGATCTCTCCTACTCTGTTACTTTCTGCAACAAGAAAGCCTACAAGAGTCCTCTGTAAGGTATTACGATGTAGAACTTGATACGGCAGTGACTTTTAAGTCTGTGTTGGAGCCCCTGGGTATCTGCTGAACTGTTTAAAATAAAGGCAGTTCTCTTGCAGACTTTTACTGTTAATGTTATTTATAACTGTCTTACAGAAGAAACTGGGAAACACTGATGTCGTTGGACTAAATAATTTCCTGCATCATCACTTGTGATTACAAAAGGCAGGGATCTTGATCCTTATGGTAAATTCTGCGGAAAAGAGTTTTCTAACACATTAGTCTCCTGTAATCACTTTTTCTACTGCTCTGGAACATGATCTACTTGCATCTAGAATAGTGCATGGCAGACATTATCATATGTTGGTCAGCCTTTGGGTTCACTTTGACCTTAATTCAGTGGGACCATAAATTAAACAGGGAAATTCACGTGTTGTGGACTGTTGCCTGATAGAAGCATGGTATCTGGAATTTCTTTATGACGACACTGTCAGAAAGCTGACACAGCTTCTTGGAGGGAAATTAAATAGTAATAATGAATTGTGTCTTACAGAGTAAGTGAATGAAAAAAAAAGTGAAGGATGTTCTGAGGAGGTAAAATTTTTTGCGTCACCTCATTTGTCCTACTTTATTACAGCTACCTCAAATGTGTAAGGAAGCAGTTTATGATAAAAATCAATGTCAGTCTCTTTTTTCTTTTATTCCTCTATGTCTGTTTTCCTTTAAAATCACACTCATTGAATTTAGTCAGTATGTTATGTCGAGAAGATGTGACACTGCTTGGAAGTTTTAGCCCAATTTTAAGCTAAAAGTTTTCCTGCTCTCATCCCACACTAAAAATATTTAAACATTTCTTTCTACATTTTGAAACAATGAAGGTAAGAACCTACTTTCTTGCCATCAAGAGGTGCTCATTTTTTCCAAAGTTATTTCAGTTGAAGGATTTTAAGTCCGTAGACCATATCTTCAGATGTGATGAGAGAAGGATCACATGAATAGTCTGTAAATTCATTTGCATGAAGTCAGCCAGCTGAGTTTATATACCAAAGACTAATTTGACTAATTCGTCTGATTTTGTCTGACAGAAGATTTTATCTGGTAAAGGCACGTGTAACATCTTATAGCAAATGGTGTAAACAAGCAGAAATAACATCTTCACTTAGCTTTGCTGTATCTTCAAGATATTTTCTGCAAAATTATTTATTCCATGCTGCCATTTATGTTATTCTAAAATAAGAATGTAACAACTCCTCTTGCCTGAAAATAAGAATTTTTATTTCAAGAATGAGGTATTAAATATGCATTAAGAAATGTGAATAACTCATCTTAATCTATATGAAATTTTAAGAGAAGTACTTTGCTTGTCTTCTGATCCATTACTTCGTATAGTACTTAAAGTTTTTATTTTATTTCTAATAGGGAAGTTCCATTAATTATAACATTAAGCTAATCTAAGTAAGCCTTTTTGCGCTGGAAGTTAGAAAACTCGTGCCTACACATAATTTCATTGGATTTGTCTGTGATAGCCTCCACCAGATTTATAAAAAAAAAGTTTTTAAAGCAAAGCCACTTAAAATTAGCTGTTCCTTTTTGAATATTTTTTAAATTGTGGATTTTTTTTTTTCAGTTTTCTTGTAGCTATCCTCTAAAATTATCTGATATCTGTAATCACAAGGATCACCAAGGGTATATGTAGTAATTTTATGGCTATCCTAAAACAGTTAATGCATTTAAATTCTAATTGTTTTGATTTATTTTGTTGGGTTTTTGGAAGCTTTTTGTAGAGTGAAAACCTTGGGGCAGAGGCTGAATCTTTAATGCCGCTGATGCTTCTACCTTTCAGGTTGATACATAGATAAGATATGTAGGAAAATAATATATTGTTTGATTATACTATTGTGTAATACACAATTATACCTTAAAGAGTTTTAGTACACTAATATCCAGGAGCAAAATCACTCCTTTGGCTCTAATGATTCTTGAAAGCAAGTGACATAAACTTATGCCAAAAGACTGAATGAAGTCTGAAAAGCATAAGAGAGGCAAAACTGTTCAAGCTACAAAATACAGGTTGTATTTCCTTTTTACTTCTTCTGCTTATAGGCCTCAAGCCATTATACCCGAAGTCAATGATTCAGCAATTCCGAAATCAGTTGCGCGTCCTAACAGCAACATAAAACAACAAACAGGAAATATCTTTTCTTATCAGTTAAATTAGTTAGAATTAACTGGATGAAAATGTTTGTTTGGCACTACAGATGCATACACAGCTAGTACAGTTCAATTTTGGGAATTTATATATCATGCATGTGCTTCCGTTTTGGATTCATGAATTTAAGGCCTTCATCACTCTATGCGTAATAGCACTTCTGGTGAATGGAATAGTTAAATGGAAACTGGCCTAATTTTATTAATTTTAATTAAGCTATTTGGATTTTCATCAAATGAGAATATATCCCCTTGCAAAAAAAGATTTCTGATCTAATGAATCAGCAATGTCTTACTAGTAACTATCTTCTTTATACAACATTACTCTTAAAGATTTTTTGCTAAATATTTGCAGTATAAAAATATAACAGTTTCCCCATTCTGCCTCAATTTAAATTGCACTCTTTGAAGAGTTATTCATGCAACAACTCTCTCCATGGGAGAAGGGGAGAGAATAGGAGAAAAGCAACTTGATTGAGATATGAGAATAAATTTATTAAAAAGGACTGTGATCTAATATATAACAATTAGGAATAATAAATCAAATAAACAAAAAAAATGGGAGGAGAGAGAGGTGGTCTGAGTCCTTATTGACAAGCACTCATGGCTGGCTGCCTGAAAGGGCAGAGAGCTCTCCCCTATCACCTGGAATTGGAAATGAGAAGCACTGGAGCCTTCTGGGAATTGTAGTCTGCCTCTTCTTAGACATCTTCTTATCTTCCTCTCAGAGAGCTGGAACTCATTTGAGAATAGCTGAGACGGCTAGAAGCAGAATACCTAAAATGTGCAACTCCATAGCACTGTGCTCCAGCACAACTGCACAATGTCATGATACGGGATACTGATAAAACCAGGGCAGTAGACAGCATTGGATTTAAGACCATGTTTGTAGTCTAACTTGTAAGTTTATGCAATTATGCACTGTTATTTCACTAACTAGGCACTTAAATTTTATTTTTGAGTTTAGAAACTCTTAAATGCTACTCTAATGTCTGCATTTTCCCTGTATCCTTAAGCAGGGTCTGGAAGCTCAGACTTTGATGTGGTATTCAGAAATTAGAGCAGAAGAATCTTAGACTAGGTAGCTGTTTTGCCTCATTCTAATATAGGAAATAACAATATCTGTTTAAATTTGTTTAGGATTCCAAAAGAGTAGTGTAGTTCCTATGCTCCCAAGATCCTTTTCCAAGATTCATTTCTACCTTCATGAATTTTAATTTCTTTGCTGGAAATTTGTTACACTTAATGAACATGGGAACTAGTAATACAATTTTAGAGCACCTGTAAAACCAGTCACCCTATCTCAGCAATTCCAGACATATTAGAAAAATGTTTCTGTGGACATTCCAGGCACAGAGGAGTTGGTTGTTAGAAATTGAAGAAGAAACTTGCTGAAAATTGTAATAATTGATGGATTGAAGAAATGATTAAAATTACTTGTGGAAAGCTGGGATCTCTGGAAAAACAGCAAGAAGTAAAGTTCCCATCTTGCTGGGGGATATTGGGTATGGACCTCCCTGGAGGAATTCAATGTATAACCATGCCTTGAGGGAGCAGGTGGACTAAATTACCTAACAATTTGAGGAGGGACAACTGTCCAGCATAAGTGTATTTAGATTAAAGTGCATTTAGAAATGACCTTATCTGCAGAAATGTAGAAAACCCAATATCCCAGTGTTAGCACTGGAAGTCTCCATGGCTGGAATGGAAACTCAAACAGAATATTTGGTAGACACTATTGGTTTTTGTATTTACCAGGGGCACCAAAGCCCTTAATTGGTTGAGATTGGTTGGAGGAAATAGAGGGAAAAATAAAATTTTAAAATAGGGTCTTTTGTAGGCAGGAGAGGTGCCTGGAATATCAAAGGCAGTTTATAATGTTAAAAATTTTGAAAAATTAAAAAAAAAAAAAGAAAAAGAAAAAAAAAGAGTTTAAGGAAAGGCATATGCCAAGGAAGCCACAAGAGGGAACAGAGAGGAATTAGAAAAAGCAAAGAAAGGGGAAGGATAGAGACAGAACATCATTGGCTTTGTGTATAGCATAGGGAACTGAAAGGGGAATGATGAGAAAAAAAAGATACAGAGGTATAACAGCAATGCTGGAACCAAGAAGAGTTTATAATGTCAGAGATCTCAGTATTGAAACTTGAGTGGTATAGGCAGTGTAAGAGGTTGGGCATTGGCAATGGGATTGCCCACAGAAAACAGCAGCAAACATTCAGAAGATCAGAGTTGGATCACTCAAAGGCTATAGATAAAATGGCAACAAATATGGAATAAAGTGGACCGGGGGTAAGACCCCAGACAAACCCCCAGTCACATTAAGGCTGGAGAATGATGATGTAAAATTTCTTATAGATGCAGCTGCAGTGTATTTGATCAATTATAAATACATGTAAGGGACAGTTAAGTGATCAAACAACGTTAATAATGGGAGCCACCATGAAAGATGAAATGTGGCCATTCTTTCTACCTTTAAAATTGGAAAAAATGTATACATATCAGTTTCTATGATTGCTGAGCCTGATAGCTCAGTACCGTTAAAGGGGAGAGATATCTTAAAGAAACTGGAGGCCCACATTACATTTGAAAAAGGACAAATTCTAATGCATGCTTCAGACAAATAAAACTGTGGACACTCAGGTTCTTTTGTTACAGAGATCATTCCCTCCAGAACAGAGAGTACCAGAGGACTTGGAAAATGCCATCATACCATGGGCTGAAGCATCAGAGAGAACTGGACTATTGAGACCAGGTGAACCTGCAACAGTAGCTATCTAGCTGAAGACCATTGTAGCACCAGTTAAACAAAACATTTTAGATTGTTAAACCACTGCATGAAGTCTTCAAAGGAGAAACGGAATACCCGGTGTAGACTATGAAAGTCCTTCAGAGTCCTTTAACTGGCAAGCCTCTGTTTAAAAGCTGTAGCTTTTAAACAATCTTGATCATAAAGGGGGCCAGAAAATTGACTTTGGGAAATAAAATGAATCAAAAGGGAAGTTACTGGTTATCTCCAAGCAGGATCATAAAGTACCAAGCAGTCCTGGTAGAACAAGAGGATGTGAAATTAAAGATATGGAAATGTTTGTGGATAGTAGCAGTTTTGTGCAAGGTGGCTTAAGAAGGCCAGATATGCTGCAACAACCAGAGATGAAGTAACAGAGTTTAGAACTCCTGCACTACCACCTCAGCAGAGAAAGCAGAACTCATAGCCTTGTTAAGAGCAATGGACTTAGCAAAAGGGAAAAGTGCCAATATTTGATCAGATTTAAAATTTGCATTTGGGGCTGTGCATGAGCATGGTGCTATCTGGAAAGACCTGAGGCTGTTAACGTCCCAGGGTACACCTGTAAAGTATGGAGAAACAATAATAGACCTTGCAAAGCCCACCAATTAAACAATGATATCAGAGTGGACAATTGTCCAAATACAGCAGCCAAAATTGCAGCGGCAGGAGTTTTCCTCCAACTAATACCCCCGAGATATCAAGCATTCATTAACGAGCCTCCAAAGTACCAGACAAAAGTGCTGAGAAATACCAAGCAGGATGGTCAGCAACTTCAAACAACTGACTTATATTTCCCCAGCCAGTAATGAGGAAAACAGTAGAGGATAATCATAGAACTATACTCTGGATCAGATGCCATCATCAATAATCTAAAGACTCAAATTTTAAGTGTGTAAATTGGAAGAATTGTGAAAAGCATGGCAAGCAAGTGTGAAGTATGCCTAAAATATAATCCACAGAATCCAAAAAGACCACCTCCTGGAGTTTCAAGGAAAGGGGACACCACAGGACACTATTGTCAGGTAGACTTCTCTGAGCTCCTACAACAAACTGACTGCAGGTGTTTGTTGGTATTGGCTGATACTATTTCAGAATGGATGGAGGGGCTTATCCCTATCACACCAATGAAGCCAGGGAAGTCGTAAAGGTTATGCTTAAAGAAGTTACACCTACATTTGGTGTATCAATAGCATTACCATATTTTGTAGCTGAAATTGTTCAAAACCTAGGAAAAATCATTGGAATAGCATGAGATTTAAATACTCTGTATAGGCCTAATTCTAGTGGGAAAATAAAAAAAAATGAATCAAACTTAAAAAATAAAAATTAGTAGAATCTGTTAAAAACAGACTTTAAATGGCCTCAGGCCCTATCTCTCACCTTACTATATGTATATGGTATGGTAAAACTGCATGCTAAAATTAGTCCTTATTGCATTATGTATGGATGACCATTTCAGGTACTGGCTGTTAGTTTTGATGTAAACAACTAGGTGAACTAAAAGTAAGAATATGTATTCTCTTTAGGGGAAAGTCCTATCTTCTATCTCCAGGTTCAGGGCTCAGGCAGCACCAACACATCTGGAAGTCACAGTAGTTCCATTCCAACTTGACTAGTGGGTGTATCTAGTTGTCCGATGGAAGTAGGTACTAGTCAATTAGGGAAAGATCTAGTAGGAAAATACCCGCACAGTAAATGGATTTTGGAAAAAAAAAAATAAATAAGGAATGAATCTTGGGTGTCAACTAAACGGAGAGGACGGGACTGCCTATACGGAGAATCAGACTTGGAAGATATTACCCCCAGGGTGGACTGGAACCTGTACCCTAGGAGTAGTAATGCCAAAGGTGATAGTAACAGGCAAGGTAACTGGGATAATACAGGCCCAAGTACTCTCAAAAGTCAGAAGTAAAGACGTAGAAAGACGTAGTAGAATTCACTCAGTTGTCGGGTGATTAATTGCCTATTTAGGAGTTGCAGAGTTGGAAAAGTCTAAATAAACATCGATGATCCACAGAGCTGGAGCATTAACTGTTCAATTCCCACTGCACTACATGAAGTTATGATGTGGAACACCAGTAACAAAAATCATAAAACCATGACATCCACATACACTGTTTTTTAAAAAAATGGCTCACTGTGGTCCAATAAGCAATGGAAATTTTCTGAACTGAGAAAAAGTGCATGAAAGTGAGTCAGAGGCTTCAGTGATTAAGCTGATGGTGAAAAAATGGGAAGAAGTAGGTGGGCAGTCGACCACCTTAAACATCACTGAGCATGCCCAAATGGACACATGCACATATCTATGAGTCCTTGAGAAAGAATGAATATGTATGCCAATGTACTACGTATGTCTTAACTGTATAAGTGTAGAACCTGAACTTAGAGAGGGTGCACTTGCTTGTCAAGTTGCCCAGTGCATGAGGAATAAAGGAGTGCCACTTTCTAACACTACACTGGAGTTAGAGACTTTTCTACCTGGACTTCTGATGACAATAAGTAGATTTTGGGTTAATATGAATGATCACTGAAGTCTAGACCATAGTTGAGTAAGTTAGTGAAACTGCCTCATTTTTATTTTAAGAACACCTCTTCCTCTGTTCCCAAACATGCATCATGTGGTCTGTAGTTCTTTTTAGAAAGCAATCATTTGCAATTTAAGATCTGCATTTAGCTGTTAGTGTTTCTGAAACAGTATTTTAACAACTTCTTTTCCATCCCAAGATTTTAAGGCAGAATTTTCATTAGAATATTGAAAATACCTTTCCCAATTGTAATTAAAAACTCATTTTAGTTAATAGATCATAAAACTAACTTTTGAAGTCCTTACAATATCTATTTTTAAGCAAGTAGTTTCTGAAAAGAATTTGGCTATGTTCCTGGTCATTGAAACACTAAACCATAAAACAATTAGTTCGACATAGAAATTAAGAATTTTTTTTCCATATTACAGTTAATTCTCAAGTGAAGTTCAACAACAAGGAAATAGCTTGGTAGCATACCTGTTACAGACAATGATAAACTATCTTTCAGCTTTTTGCTTAATACAGTTAAGATTTAAGCCACTGATTTCACCAAGTCTGTTTAAAACAATAACATCTGTGTAGGTAAAACAGTGCCTAATTCCACATGAATAATGAACTGTTTCACTGAATGTGAAGAAGAGAATACCAATAAGTGTAACAAAAACAAAACAAAACAAAACAAAACAAAAAAGTATTTTGCTACTCCTTAAAATAAACACTGAACCTCTAGACTTTCAATCTACTCTCTGCAGTGTTCATTTGGATGTGTGTTAAGAGATTATTTTATTTATTTGTTTATTTATTTATTTTGTAGGTAAAATGCTCATTAGTGTGAATAAAGGTGAAACTTGCAAGGTCTTCATGCACTAGTTTCCTTCTCAGATATTAACAATTTATGCAGTGTTTTGGCAAGTATGTGAGTCTGTTCCCCTCACGACATACTAGCATTACTCCATTTAAAAAAAATGCAGAAATAGATAGAGTTATTGAGTGGGCTGTTTCTTACAGTTGCATCTTAAAAAGCTGACTTGTATATCCAAAATCATTCCCTTTACTCCCCAGTGTCACCAACATTTCTCAAAACATGCTATTCTTTTTGTGTGATTCAGTTTATGATGTGCTATGGTTCAATTGTTGATTGTACAGATTTCCTTACTGTAAAATAATTTTTCCAATATTTCATGGATACAAATGCAAAGGAAATTTCAGAACATTTATGCCTAAATTACTTTAAGCTTTAGTTCTTATCTGGGGCCCATGAAGTCAGACTAACAACAAACTCAGAGAACCTTTCCTCATGATTTCTTTTAGAATCTTGTAAATTAAAAGCTTGTGTACAGAGTACCTTGTACAAAAAGGGCAATACTGAATGTATTTAGTGTACTGAATCAAAGCAGTATATATCAGACCCAGCCTAACTCCCATAAATGTGAAAATCTTCCCCTTTTCATGCCCATGATGCTTATTTCACCTTAGCCTAGGGAAAAATTGTCCTGAAAGTTATCCCTGGGCACTGCAGACCTCTATCACATTTACAAAGGAGCTCAGAGACACACATCCTTATCTATTTGACACAGTTAGATTTATGATTACTCTCGTACAAAAAATAACTTATCTGTAGGCCTTAGAGATCTGAACTCTCCAGCAACACTTCAGGGTTATATCCCTTGGCAGGAAAATTTACTCCTTTTGTCGTCAGCATTTGTCACCTCTTTGTCATAGGTTTACCTCAATTTTTATCTCTTCTTCATTTATATTTCTATCTTTGCTTCTGTCCATATGTCATTTTTGACGATTAGGTAATGAAAGCTCAGCTGCCAGCTTTTATCGCAAGAGCAGTGCTCTCTTATCGGTTAGTATCCTGTATCAAAGAAGAATTTCACTTCAACATCACAATAGAATGCGTTTACTTATTTTCTCTATCTCCATCAGTAAAGGAAACATTCCACACACCTTTCTGAAAGCAAAACAAAACAAAACAAAGAAAACCAGCCTATTAGACAAAGCCAAATGCACACCTGTATATGTATTATCTACTGCTTTAAGAAAATCAGTGAGGGTAAGTCATGCTAAGTCTCTGTTACTGAGCAAGTATTAATGGTGCAGAAGTCCAAAAGATGAAGAAAAAAGATTCTTTGATTACTTATGATTTTAAATGCTTTATATTAAAGGCGTAGAAGAAGAATTTAAAGAAGCCTAAAAAAAATAGATACAAAATAAGGATCATCCCTCCCACAAGTGCTACATCAAAGGAAATATGTCTTCAAAAATTATGTGATTAAATCTCCTTTTAGTCTAATCTTTACTCTTGCCACTCAATGTATTATATATATATAGTTTTTTATCACCTGATTTAATTTGTTGTGAGCTGGAGAAAGATTAGGTACATCTGTCAGCAAAAATTGAGTTTGACTGAAGATTAAAAGATTTACTCAAATTGGAAAAAAGTGCATATATTAAATTACAGGAAAAGGTTTCTATGTATCCTCCATTCCTCTCTCACATCAGTAGTAGTTCTGTCATTAATATACAAAATAAAATATTTCCTTTCTCCAGTAGATATAAAAAAATGTAAAAATTCCTGAGTTTCAGTGAACTTTTTATCTATGTGTACTTACTTCAAAGCAACCAGGAGACATCAGCACTACTTTATTTCTCCTATTTAGAGCACTCATCTCGGGTCTTTTTCCACTTTCACCTGACAAAATTCATGTAAGCCATAGCTGTTATCGATTAGATAGGTGATCAAATGAAGCTAAACTACTAAGCAAAAGACACACTTTCTGCTTTTTTGGTTTTGGGGCTGCAGAGGGAAAACTAGTTTAGCAAACCCAAAATGAATTGGGAATGAGCTAGACATATCAGCATTTGTGAAAACTGAATCACGATTCTGGGCTTCTGCAGAAGCAGAAATTGAGGCGTCTGGAAATTCTGCAGAAAACATGAACATGTCAAGAAGATTCCTCAAATCTCTTCCTACTCCATGATAGAATTCATCATGTGTCATGTTTGAGGTCTGCTGGTGTCAGTCTGTTTCTGTTCTCCAGGTGCAAAGTATCTATAAACTAGGCCTAAATTGAAGATACACAATTTTTTAATGGCTGCTATCAACAAAGCAATTAATTCCTACTGGCATAATCTAGCCAAATCGGTCCTTTTGCAAGTAAAAAGGAACAGTTTGGGTCAAACATATTTTGCCTTCTGGGTGATTAATTTATTAATAAGGTCTGTTCCTGTCTGCCTCAGTGGATCCTGGATTAAGTCAATTCATCATTTAAAGGAAAGACGACTCCTTGCTGCCTACACTCAACAGGAACTCTAGTTGACTGCTACTGAAGAGATGCTGTTAACTAGACTTACCATGCTCTAGTCCTGATGTCTTGCACATCTTTCTAAAAAGAAAAGAAAAAAATATTGAAGTTTACTTTTCTGTATTAGTTTTTGCCATAGTGAATCGCTTCCTTATTTATGTAAACACAGTGAGATCACCTGATAAAAGAATCTAAATAAGACTGTGTGAATAAGTATAATTGCCTGAGATACAGATGAAATTGGTCTTTTTGTTAAAACAACAAAAAAAAACTATTCTGGTTGACTCAAAGAATCATAAGAGTACGTACTGAAATTTCTAAAATATTTGTTGCTGTAGGCAGTCTTTATTCCATACCAACAAAAAGCATTAATATGTTCATCTATGATACAGGAGAGTTATACTATCTTTTAATTTTTGCTTAATT
The DNA here is from genome assembly GCA_036925125.1 of Oreortyx pictus. Taxonomy (NCBI): domain Eukaryota; kingdom Metazoa; phylum Chordata; class Aves; order Galliformes; family Odontophoridae; genus Oreortyx; species Oreortyx pictus. The sequence continues at coordinate 74,378,188 of JAUPFR010000001.1, read as the reverse complement.
ATTCATTTGTGTTTCCCTGTTGAGCAGGCAGGAGTAATTGCAGACCACTGTGGAAAAAACTATAGCACTACTGAGCAATTCATTGCTATCTGTTTTGCTTTGTACAGCTTAAAAGTGTTTATTGAAGAGATGCTTTAACTGTTGTCAGCATGCATAGCATAATGTAATTAAACTGGGATTTCAAGAGGAAGATAATACCTTATGTCCCAGAGTTTCAAAAATTTAATCTCTACATAATTTTTCAGCTGAATTGTCTTGACTTTTAAAGCAAAATTTAGTAATAGATTCCAGGGAAACAAATTAATATTTTTATTTAATAGCAGGAAATCAAATAGCTGTTATATGTGTAGGTACATGTTTTTTATGCTTGTAAGTACATGCATGCATATATGACTCCTGAATAATTCAAACCAGTTTGGACATACCTTTAATTGCATTCAGATTACAAAAAGAAATAGAAAAGAGATAAGGGAAAAAAAAAATAGAGGGAAAAAGGAAAAAAGGAAAAATCCTTTGTCATTCCTGTTGGTTTATTTAAGATTCTCAAAAGAATGCAACAGTAAAGGCAAAAATTTCCTTTTAGCAGCTTGTATTTGGAAGATAAATAGCCTCTTAAGAGTAGAATTGGCAGCTGCTTCTAATGTAAAATGGTTGAATTTAACTATTACATTAACAGTAACTGAAGTTTTTGAAGCTTTCAACTGAAAAATGGTCTGTGAAGATCCTGTACTTATTGTTATAGTGAACGTCTAAGCCCTACTTCTTGTGTTTCTAGATATGGAAACTGGAATATATGAGGTTATGGTTCATAGGAAATTATGAGGAATCACTCACTTCTGTAAGGCTCTGATTGAATAAACCAGTATTGTTTACTTTTAACATGAAATATTGGTTTTGTCAACTAAGCAACATAAATACCCAAAAACAAAGCAAATTTTTTTGCTCTTATAACCTATTAGATTAATGGTCAAAAGAAACTAAGGCTGAACATGTACACAGGCACTATCACACACATTACTTGAGAAAAGGGATAAATTATCAGTTAATATTCATAATATCATTTTTATTTTCTGCCAAAATTCTAGTGCAAGTAAGAATTTGATTCTGAGATATACTGAAACAATGTAAAATAGGTCTTGGCAAGAACAAGTCAGTTGCTTCCAGTGTTATTCATGAATCTGAATTTTAAAGCAGGTGAAAACCCAGCCCTTGAATGAGTGAACACTGTAAGTTTGCAAAGGTAATCATGGTACTTTAATACTATCAACTTCAAAGGAACATTAATGACAGAAGATTTATCATATAGCTTGATACTGCACTGTCAACTGTTCCTCATTTCTGTCATTTAATGATGTTACTGCTGATTCTTTAGCAGCTTTCAGCTGCTCTGTATATTACCAAAGCTGCCAACGATTCTGTTGCCTTAATTTCTCAAATGACTTCCTGTTACATCAGCAAGGAGAATATATACAGGAGAAAATAGTACTCAATAAGAGCCATCAGAGCAATAGAAAATGCTGTTAGTGTTATAGTCTGTGACTTTCAGGTTGGATTGAGAAAGAGCTTCTCTATAGAATTCTCTGTAGAATTAAAAATGGAGGCTTAAAAAGGCCTAGCCTTATTTTATCTTATCTAGTAAAAAGGTCCTTTTACTTTTCTATCACAAAACATGCATTTTCAACTACTGCCCTTAGAGACTGGTGCAGATGGTTCTTTTACAGGTAGCAATGTGATTCTGCTACTATTTGAAAAGTGAAAATAAGGTATGTTTTCTAACCTCTACTGAAGATCATCAAACACACACATACACGTGAAAAAGTGCATATTAATAACTCACACCGTGATGTATTCCTTTTCCCTCTAGTTGTCTGTACTAGCAATTCTTTCCTAATACATTTGTCTTCAGACTCTAGGTCAGTGAGAATTGCATTGATTCATTTTCTATAGTTGCAGATTCAGCTAGCAGACTGCTGGCTTAAAAATATGCTTTTTCTTTTTTTTTCACTGAAGCAAAATTTATTAGTTTTCCTTGGCTTCCTTAAATTATCAACAGATAGTACCACAGGGATTAACATAACTTTTCTTCAAAGTGCACATTAATCTCTAACCTAAATTCTTTTCAAAGTTCAGAAGGAGTGTTCACAAAGTGTATATCCAGATTGGAAGTGGTTGGGAGATTTAACTGATATCGAACAGGACAAAAATGTCAGACTACATGCAAGACTAATAACTACTAATTTAGCATGGTACTATTAGTGTATAACTCTTTGCCTGTAACATTAATAGTTTCTTTAATATTATTATATTTATAGTGAAAACTTCTACAACAGTAGTTGACCAGTGTAGATTAGGAGTAAGTATATTTGCATTATTGTCTCTGTTGCCTAACATAGGTTCTTTAAATCCTTCATATATTTGGTGGAGAGGAAAGTACTCCTCCACTGCAGAAGACTGAGCATGAGTATCACATAAATGAAGCATCAAAGAGATTAGCTTTGACTAAAATGCCTAGGTGAAATTAGGAAGTGCATATGTTTGCATCTGTGATACAAAACTGCTTCTACCATTAACAGCTCAGGAAAAGTAAAGGTAAAGGAAGCTATGAAGGCAAAGACCATAATTGCTATCTAGTGAAGCAAGACACGCAAATGAGACAGAGGCCTTGCAAGGATCAGGCAAATGGGTAGGCAGAGAAGCTCTAGTAAACTCATCAGTGAGAATCTGATCAGTGAAAACTGCAGACCTGAGTCAACTTATCCTAAAGCTATCAGAGAAGAAGGGTCAGGCCTAGTGTGAAACCCACCAATATGAATCAGTAACCATGTAAACTAGCAGGTTATTGCCCAAAAGAGAAATAGAATTTATAGAAGTCTGGAGTGAAGAGTATTTTGGGATTATGTACAATTTATTATGGGTTGTTTAAAAGGAACTATTTGAGGACAGGATCATGGTGACTATAAGAGAGAAATAAATATGGGAAACTGAAAGGCGGTTAAGACAGGTGGTGATGCACAGACAGGATATCAGTGAGTGTGTTTGTCTTACTGACCAGCGTACTTCATAATTTGTCCCATCCTCTCATGAAATCCCTTTTCTGTCTTCAGCACATGTGCACTGTGTTACAGGTCTGTGTATACATGAACACTGGTGAACAGGGAGCCAGCCTAGAGACAAGATGGGAGAGAATGTTGGTTTCCACCCCTGGAGTGAGGTGTAGGAGCCAGCTGTGGTGGGCCAGCATCTGGAGACACCTGGACTTGGGCCAGCTACTAGGCGTGATGCATATTCTAAACAAGAGAGTTCTGTGGTGTGCATGTTTGTATCATGGTTTCATGCTCAGCCTCACTGCCAGAAGGACATGAGTAATCCAGTGTGAATTAAAAAGTTTGAAAGATTATAGTTAATCTAAGTGTAATAGTTAAATTCAATTATTCTGCATTAGATGCATCTACCAAGTTCATTCTTAAGAGGCTATACAACTCCTAAATAAAAACTGCTAAAAATAGCCTTTTCTCTCTGAATCTTAAATGAGCTATCAGATAGAGACATGAAACATCCTCTGCATCTTGGAGTCCACAGAGTTTGGGTAACTAACAGTAAACATAGTGCTCAGTTACTTCAAGAGTGACATTGAGGAAAAACTGAACCAACTGACCTTCTTCTGTCTTTAACCGTTACCCATGTTTTTTTTATTTTTCTTCTTCAAGTGTCGAACTACAAATCCTGGAAGACTAGACAGGACCAAAGGTGTAGTGTTCAGACAACTTAATGCATGTAAAAAGGAACATAGGAATTTAATGAAATACCCAGCATAGTTGACTGAGAACACCTCAGTCATTAGCTTTATTTTAATTGCTTAAGTATTTTTACTGCTTTTTTTTACTTTTGCCTTCAGGCTTCCAGCTGAACTCAAATACCATCAGTGTAATTATTCTGATTAAGGCACCGATTCATCATTGTACTTAAATATACTGTAAAAATTAGGCAAAGGTTAAACTGTGATATGTTTTGGGGAAGAAACTCCATGAATAATATAGAGATGGATAGACAGATTTTTTTGGATGAATATTTAGTTAAGCTACAACCAACAAGTCTCAAGTGGAGTACCTATTCTATACGGTATTAAATCTGACATATTATTTGCAGAGTAATGGTCTGTTTATTATATGAAAAAAACCAGTGAATTGCATTTGAGTCAATTTTAGGCACTGCAGTTAAAACATCTGAAGCAGTTCTCAGCAACAAGATATATTATCTGGTCTGTCTGCACTTTAGCATAGTTAATATCTTTTATCTTAAATTGACACGTTGTGCTTATATCTTTAAATATTTCTGGTAGTTTTTATAAATAAAATAATACAATGAAAGGTAAGTTACTGCATACAGAGCTTTCAAGAATAAGCCTGGTAATATTGACCTACATGCTCCTTTGAAGTGTTGAATTTATAAGTGTAGCTCAGAAATTCCAGTAAAATTATTAAAACTATCTGTGATTAAAGATGTAACAATTAATAACTCTCCAGTGAAATATTCTATTTCCCGGGAACCTTATAGATTCAGGAATCTTGGTCCTGTCATATGATATGTTAATATTCTGGTTGCAATTCAAAAATAATAACCAATGCTATCTGAAATTAGAAATAAGACATATCATTTTTTGGGGACCAGATCTAAAGTACAGGTAGTAGTATCTCTATCTAAAACATAAAACACTATGGCAAACATTGCATTGTGTCCTCTTTTGAACCACAAAGGTTGACTACATTGCTCTCGTTCTCTCCCGCTCAACCTGTCTACAGTCACACACACACATTTCCGCAATATACTTCAATTTCTATACTTCATGTGTAGACCCTGTACTTATTTAACAAGGATGCTCTATAATTTTACAATAAATTAACAAAGAGACACAGCTTAAAGCACATATTGATAAAGAAAGTCTTGTATACTGATTACCAGTTAAAATGTCGTTAAGATGTGGAAGACCTGCACAGGAGTGGACTGATTTAAACCAAATGATGAAACAGTTCTAAGACATAACTGATTTCAATTAATATTCCATAATGAGCAGGAGTCAGTAGAGTTGTCCACCTAATGGAAACAATCCTGTCTTCAAGAGATTAGCCATAATAAAATGTTTTTTATTCTTTTGTCCTATGGGGCAGGAGCAGAAAGATATTGCTTCTTATTCAACTTCAATTGATTTAGAGGCATTTAATCTGCAGCAACAGACTTTTTCAATTTGTGATTACAAATTGCCATTTTAAGTTACCTTGATTTTTCAGACAGGATGAATACTTGCCATTCATTTTTATACAGTGTTTCAGAAAAGGAAAAGAAAACAGAAAAGAACCTTAAATGTCATAAGCAATCAAGCCAACTAGCAGACATTTATTTAGTCAGATTAGAAACAGCTTACTAGTGTGGTTCCTGTGGTGACACTTGGGACACTTACCCAGGAAAGTTCTTAGCTGATGGATTGTAGGAGTGCTCTAAGTCCAACAAAAACAGTAACAAAATAAATCTGTCTGCGAAAAAGCACATCCTACTGGAGTCATTCTGACAGCTTATGATGCCACTTTCTACTCTTACTGTTAAAAAGGAAACACCCATAATCCTCTGTCTTCAAAGCAGCATGATTTCAAGGACAAATCAAAGATAGGCTCTCTATCCTCTTGTACTTTGTCATTTCATAACATAACTTTTTACAGAGAAAAAGCAAAATGGAGACGTTTTTAAATGTTTCAGTGCAGAATAAGGAAAGTAACAACCAAGGAGTTTAGTTCATGTTATTCTCTGAAATTGTAGGTTGACAGATGCATGATTCAATAAAAATTTCCAAAGTGAAGACTTAAAGTATGATTTAACCACTGAGGAGGAATGAAGCAGGTACTGCCAGAGTATTCTGCTCTCAAAGTTCTGCTCTGTTTTGAGCTTGGCTATTAATACAGAAATAAGTAGTTCAAGTTTTCTTTTGCTTCATTTTATTCACAGAAAAAAAATGGTGACAAGGAATTTACTTCTTGTAAACATAGACTGTGCAGCCAGAAGGTGAAGTAACAGGCATTGTTACTTACCAAAATAGATTTCCATGAGATAACCTTTTCCCCTTGATTACAGTTATGGATTTTTTTCATTAGTAATTTTTGTCATTTGAAAAGATTATTGTCTTAAATAATTTCATACTTCTTCATCTATGACATTACTATTCATCATTGTATAGTACTGATGTAATGGCAGTATAGTAAAGAATTTTATTTGATAGAAACTGCCGCAAGCTAATGGACTGGTTCATAGTAGACATTGAAGAGTGCTGAAAGTCAAGAATAGGGAACATTAGACGTGATACCAAAATTTGCTTAGGTAAAGATACTTAATTCTTCACTTAACTGAGAAATTAATTATTAAAATTAGAGATCTAATCTCTGCAAATGCAGTTATGCATGATTATTCTTCAACATTTATTGTCTTTTTCTTTCAATCCTCATTTTGTTTGTGACAATTTCCACATCTCATATCACTTTAATGGCTTGATTTAATGTCAAGTTTAGATAGTAAGACTATGGAAAATTTGTTTTGACCATATTCTCTGCTTTTGTCTTGTTGGACATACATGGCTGATTCTTCTTCTCTTCCTATGAGTTGTGAAGAAATAGTTTTCTGTCCTAGAAGTAGGCATTAAGCAGGTGTATACTGATAGGTATATCTGAAAGATGATATCTTCCTGGCATCTTAACACTTCTCAAGCGTTGTCTGTCCTGTTTGTTCTTTTAGTGAGACTCAGGCAATGGTACAGAGTGAAATACTCAGTACTGTTTCATATGTAGGGATGAAGTGTCTGTAGAGAACCTTGGGTATGTGAGTTGGTGCTAGGCCTGGTTCAGCCAGGTCCATACTGCCCAGCGGGTTAGTGGACGAGCTCCTCCAACATATACATGTTCCTCTACCATAAGAAGCTGCTGGTGCATTCTGAAGTAGAGGCAAAACAAACAGTTATAGATAGTATGCAGGACTGGGACAGTGGTAATGCAGGTGATTTGAAAAGTCAAGCACACTATAAATACTCTTTCCCTAAAAGACACAAACTACATTTCGCCTTACTGGATATACAGTAACTTTGTACCTAGAAACAAATTACCTGTTCTTACTAGAGAGAATCTCAGAATTTTAGTGTGTTTCAGTCCATATGATTCTCAGAGGTTCAGGTGAGTCTTAGACCCCCAAAATCTTTTCAAAGTTGAAGACTGCCTTGAAGTTGAAGACAATCTTTGACCCATAGATCAAAGCTGACTTTAAATAATCTCTTCTCTTGTCCTTCAGCTTCTTCTGTGTGTGTGAATTTTAAAAATCATAACTTAATTTATGAACTTGATAAACTTCAAGTGCTTCTGATGTTTACTTTGTGAAACACAGGACTCCTAAATTATACATCATTTTATTTCACAGAGATTTACGTGGTAATTGGCATTGTATAATGCATGAAAAGTAAGTTCACTAAGCTAAAATACAGTTTTCAGTATGGCTCTAGCATTTGCTTTATTATTAAAATGATTCTAAAATGTCCTTTGTGTATTTATGCAACAGCCATAGTCACAGAGGCAATCTGAGCTTCTTCATTGAAAAGTAAATGCATCTTTGTGGCATCTTGCATGACTTTTTCCCCTTGTCCTCATCTTATGATGGCACTTTTCCAATACAACAAAGGAGATACAGACCAAGATTTGATTACTGCATAACACAGACTGTTGCTGTCCCTAAAGTTCCACTTCAGAACTGAATATAGAACTATACAATGTCTGAATATTGAATGCAGTACATGAAATGATTGACTTTTCTCTGTAATGGGAAATGAATGATAGAATACAATGTCATAGGTATAATTTCAGGATTCTGCAATGTTTTTTATATTTTAAAATTACTCAAAGTGCTATAAATCAAAGAAGGACTAAATGTTCTGAGTATACTCCTTTTCTGAAGTTAAAAAATTGTACATTTTCAAGTAAATTATTCAGCTTGTTTTCCCAGGTTTCTGTCTTAACATGAAAGAGGACATAGTTCCTGCCTTGGTTTTGCCCGAAATGTAGTTAATTTTCTTTGTTGTATCTGGTATGATGTTACTGTGTTTTGTATTTTTGATGAAATAGTGTTAACAAGACATGGATGTTTAGTTGTTACTGAGAAGTGCTTACACAAAGCCAAGGATTTTTCTGCTTCTCATACTGCTCAGCCAGGGAGGAGTTGGAGGTGTACAGGGAGCTGTGAGGGGACAGAATCAGATCACCTGAACCCATCTGGCTGAAAGGACGTCCTGTTCCATATAGTGTCATGCTTAGCAATAAAGCTAGACAAAAGAAGATGGCTGGGGGGACAAATGCCTCAAAATGTCAGCATTTGTCTTCTGAAGAAACCATGGGTTGTAGGTCTTGCTTTCCTGGAAATAGGGTTAAACCACAGCAGAGCAGTTCCCATCTTTTCTGGAGATAAACACCAGTAAGGGAAAGGATCCTGAGAATTTTGAGTAATAAATGGTTCATCAGACTTCAGCTTTAACCTCTCTTCCTGAGCCACTGCTTAGAAAACACTAAAGATCAGTCTTCAATATTGGACAGTGACAGGCAGTAGAACTTCTACACCTTTCCCTACTACTGCTAAGTGTGCTGGAATGAAGAGACACCTTACCTTTGTATGTCTGCCTTGCTGAATTTCTCATGTTGTAGAACAGTGTTACTACCCTTCATTTGGAAATATTATGAATTACATTGCTGGTATATCAGAGAGCTGGGCCAAATATGAGAATCCAGGCCCTGGAAAGAATTCTCTAAAATTGAGACTTTCAGGGCTTTACTTTATGTATTTATTTACTTATGCATTCTTCCTACTCTTCACAAAGACTATCCCAAGTTATTCAGGAGTAGGAATTGAACTGAAAATTTGCAATCCTGGTAAAAGCTGTTGGATCTTCATCAAACTGACACACTGGACCCTCAACACTGTATCTTTGTATGCATGCCTAGAACAGTAAGTAGTTCGTAGTTCCCCTGGCACAGTTCCCAGGCATGAGCTTTGTTTTTCCTAACCTTTATGAAAATGAGACTCTAGAGCTGATTCCTAAGGCCTCTTTGGAGCATGCTGACTCACTTCTCCCAGCTAAGTGTAGCCAATGATGTTCATGTAAATTCTTTTCAACAATTCCAGCCACAAGGATATGCTGGGCTTATTCCTGGTTCAGGAAAAGGTTCATGACTTTCCCATCTTTACCTTTACAGACAGCTGTAAGAGAATATAAGAAACTTTACCTCTGAATCAATGGCTGGATTAGTACTACTAAACAAGTGAATCATTGTTTCTGAGCCCAAATGGCAGAAACTGGTGCATATCCACAATATTTAACATTCAGCTCTAATTTGGGGACCCAGATCCTGCAGCAGGGCCCTAAGGTATAAGCAATTCCTGTGAGTAGTTTTTTCCAGTCCAAAACTATGTTCAACTGTGTTTCAGGTCAGCAGAGTGATATCTTGTTGAATGACACAAAAGGCATGATAGGAGGAAATGCAAAGTGTGCCAAGGTGCCAGGGTACTTTTAGAGGACTGCAAACAGCAAAAGGAACCAAACCTGGTGTGTGCTTGTACAACATGGATAGTAAGAACTGGTATCCCATTCCCTGACTTCTACTGGAGCACACTCTTCCGTGAATCACAGCCAGGCACTATCCAGCAGAGAGATAGCTTCAAACATGCTTGTGCTTAAAAAATGTGTTAATAATTAAACTGTAGGGATGACCAGTCCCCCAGCATTCAACATGCTCCTAATCTACCCATCACGTGCCTTAGTGCTGTAGCATCTTCCTTCAATGGTATCTGCTTTCTCAGGTGTCTGTTACTGTGTTCCACAGCTCATTCTGGGCTTCACACTGTGCTGCTGATAGCAACTCTTGGCTGCTGCATGCCCAGGGGGAGGGTGGAGTTTCCTTATGTGGAAACCAGCATGCAAACAGAGAAGGCAAAGTGCTAGGCTTGCTCCTGCCATGGGGGTAGAGGTATGCCCCCAGAATCAACAACTTAAAGAAACATCCAAGCCCAAAGGTGTAAATACTGTCACTGTTAATAAGCACAAACTTGTGTAGACTTCTCTCTTGCCAAAAGCTTTCTGTCTTACTCTGTCAACCCCTTGGGTTTATGTTTAGATATGCATGTTAGTCTTGCTTTGCTTTCATGCATTTTCTTTTCCCATGAAAGGAAAAACACAGGAACAGAAACTCCTAGATTAATCTGAGTCATTACTCCAAGGTGTTCATACTGAACAATGTTGCATTATTCTGTCTGACAGATAAATGACACACCTGCAACACACAGACTGACAACCCTCTGATATCTTCCACATTGTCGCATTATTTATAGCACCAACAAATCTCTATGAACTGCTAATACCTGGGTTATACAAAGCATTCAAGTTCCACAAATTATTAATATTTTTTTCTCCAGATTTTCACTGGGTGTTTTTTGCACCATGACATGCTAGAGAAGTCTTGGAAGGATCGGTAACTTCTTTCATTTCCTCTAATAATTATTAAAGTTAAAATATTGAAAAAATCCACTTTTAATTACATTTCTGTGCACATGTTTATTTCTTGTTTGTTCAAATTATTGCTTTGTTTCTCTACGGTGGCAGGTAGGAACGGTTCAGTGTTCCCCTGCCATGTCACTTTGTACACCACTGGGAGATGACCCTCTCTGGGATGCATTCTTGTGGGAAGCCCCTTTAAAAAACCACCACATGCAATCTGGTATATTATCACCACTGATTAGCTGCAGGTGGATATTTCTTTAAAAAAGAAACCTTTCAACAGGGCTCATTTATTGAATTGTTGATCATTTTGAGCATTGCAATTTCCCCACCATTTCATTTCAAAAAAAGTCAGTTTAAATGTAATTTCTGATTGTCCAAGCACTGGAAAGGAAATTATGCTTGAACAACATTTTATCTTTTCTCATCACAAAGTGTGCTGTTGTTGCACATCTTGTCCCTCTCTAGGCAAGGGTTTGTCTTCAGTGTCTGGGGAGCTTTCTGTGAAGAATGTTTTTAGACTGACTGAGCACAGTCTTTGCTTCTTAAGTCCCAGGATGCCTGTCATTTCCTGCTAACATAAGCCTCTGTACCTCTCTAAAGATTAAAATGATATTCATGCAATATGGGAAACTCTACAGAAATAAAAACTATCCTTTACTAACTGATAATTAGTAAAAAAAGTATTTTCTGGAGTTGTATACTTTATTTTATCAGAATGAGAAATTTTTCCCTAGAAATAATTTTATCTATTACAATAAAATCAACAACTACAGCAGCAGTAGCAGTAAGAAGTCTTGAGAGGAAAAAGTGTAGGATATTCCTTAAACTGTATTCTTGGTTTTAGAGTTCCTCTTCACTTGATATCTTGGTGGCAAGGAAAACAAAAATACCTAAGTGAGTAATTTGAAGTATTCTTTTTTTTTTTTTTTCTGCTTGTCTCACATTTCCATGCTAAATTTTATTGTACAATTACTAAATTCAAAATGATGTTTGACCAGCTGTATGTCCACACAAAACAGTTTCCAACGTCTGACATACTTGACTAAAAATGGACCAAATTTAGAGTTACTTTATCCAGAATGTTACTAGAATTGTAGTTACCTTAATAAATCAAGAACATGGCAGTAGTGACTCCTGTCTAGCCTAATGAAAACTGCAATTTTTAGAAGTAAACTCTGGCTATCATAGATGCTACTCTTAAATTAATTGCTTGGCACTTATATCTTGCAGTTTGCAAAATCTTGTGAAAATCTTTGTCTGAAAGGTCCAGTAAAGTGAGACAGTAATAGATTAAACAATAAATGAGTGACACTTAGTAATCATAGAATCATAGAATGGTTGGGGTTGAAAAGGACCTCAAAGATCATCTAATTTCAACCCCCTGCCATGGGCAGGGCTACCAACCACTAGAGCAGGATGCTCAGAGCCACATCCAGCCTTGTCTGAAGTGCCTCTAGGGATGGGGCTTCCATGACATCTGGGCAACCTGTTCCAGTGCGTTACCACCCTCTGAATGAAAAACTTCCTTACAACGTCTAACCTAGATCTCCCCTGTCTTAGTTTAAAACCATTCCCCCTTGTCCTATCACTATTGACCTGTATAAACAGTTGTTCCCCTTCCTGTTTATATGCTCCCTTCAAGTACTGGAAGGCCACAGTGAGGTCTTTCTGGAGCCTTTTCCAAGCTAATCAAGCCCAGTTCCCTCAACCTCTCTTCATAGGAGAGATGCTCCAGGCCTCTGATCATTTTAGTGGCCCTCCTCCAGACCCATTCCAAGAGCTTTGCATCTTTCTTGTGCTGGGGTCTCCAGTCCTGGACACAGTATTCCACATGAGGCCTCACAAGAGCTGAGTAGAGGGACAATCACCTCCCTCTTCCTGCTGGCCATCCCTTTTTTAGTGCAGCCATGGATATATATAGACCGCCAGTCTGCAAGCATGCACTGCAAGCACACACTGCTGGCTCATGTTCAGTTCCTTGTCCACCAGGACCCACAAGTCCTTCTCTGCACGGATGCTCCCCAGGAGTTCTTCCCCCAGTCTGTATAAATACCTGGGATTGCTCCAGCCCAACACCTTGCACTTGGCCTTGTTGAACCTCATTAGATTCACACAGACCCACTTCTTCAGCCTGTGGATGGCTTCTCTTCCCTTACTAAAGTTAAGTAAGTGAACAAAAAAGTATGAGAAGTCAGAAGCAAAACTTCTATGTTTTCTATAACGTTTTGGCTTTGCCTGCACTTGTCATTCCTAAAACATTTCTCACTGTAGTTCTATCAGCATTAAAGTTATTTTGAGAAAATGTTCAATTAAATAAAATCCAGAAGAACAAACGCAATGTTAGTGAAGACTGCAGTGACTAGTATGTGAGAACCTGAAAGATGTTAATACTGGAAGATTTCATAAGAAGCAATTGACTTTTGAATTTGAAGGTGGTGTACATCTAAAAACTACTTATGAGCCTGTAGTTTTCTACTTTTCAGGAAAAAGAAAAAGATTAAGACAGACATTAAAGCAAGAAGATAGTGACTTCCAAACTTGATGAATTTTTGTAGAACAGATTACTTTGGTTTTAGACTTCTAGTTCATGCATGCTGGACTACATTTTAGCTGGCATATTTCACAGTCAGACAATGATCTTGGCCTTTAAAAGCCCCAGAATAACAATTGTTGGAAGATTTAGGTGCAAGTAACTACTGGAAAAAGTCAGTGTAAAGCAGCATGTGGGTAGAGGCTGAATCACATAATGTCCAAAGTTCTGTTAATCATTCTATTATTCTCTGATTCCATGAACTGGAAGAAACCATATCTTTGGTGCTGCCTATTAATTCAATGATCCATTTTTTAAACAATAATAAATAAAGCATTTTTGTGAGGTAGGCTAACTAGTATGACAATGCTTTTTATGATACAAGATGGGAATTTTATGTGTAAACTCTATTCTGTTTTCTTTATTGTTAATCTACTATTATCTTTTATCAGAAAAAATACATTGCATAGATCTCAAATTCTTCCAAAATACCTTGCCATTTTCAGATGCTACCATACTTTTTCTTAAAATTCACCATATAATTGTTGTTTAATTTTAACTGCTTATAGTTTTCTGATTACAAGTATGTTTTTTTGTACAGATATAACTGGTCGTGCATGTGGTTTGACTGCTGTTCTATGTTTTGGTAAAGACACCAAATGGGAAGAATGTGATACAGGTCAAGGAAGAGCCAACATGCAGGAAGACAGTAAAATCTGCAAATAATGCAAATATGTCATGCCTAAAAAAAAATAATAGAAAGCTCTAACCCTGGGAAGGCATAATCCCAAGCAACAGTACTGGCAAGTCTGTGCTTGGGAAATAGGTCTGCTGGAAAAGACCTGAGGGGTTCCTGAAAGAACGCAAGCTGCACACAAATCAAGTGTGTGACCTTGCAGCTATTAAAGCAAACTGTATGTTCAGCTGTGTGTTTCAGTTAGCCTATAGCCAGCAGATGAGGAAATGTGATTATTTAGGACACACATGAAACAGAAGGTCCAGTTTTGTTTCTTCCTCGGTTTGAGAGAGATAAAAAATTTGACAGGGTGCAGCAAGAGAGTCACAAAGGCGTCTGGAGAATGAAATATATGAGGAAAGGCTAAGAGCACTGTGTCTGCCTAGAGAAGTGAGCACTCAGGGTGATCTAATCTCATTTTTTTTAGTACTTGAAAAGTAGCTTTAGGGATGGAGAAGATAATTCTCATACACAGATGCATAGAACAAGAGGCAATAGGCACAGGTTTCTTCAGGAGAAATTCAGCTTGGAAACATTAAATAAATTCTTCAAGGTGACAATGATTAAATTACTGAATAAGCTGCTCAGAGAAGTGGTGGAATCTTCTTCATTGGGAGTATTCAATGTTTGGCTTGACAGAGCCATAGATGGCTTAATTTAGGATCCTGCTTTTAATGAATTACCTGACCAGGTGCTCTTCAGAGGTCCGGAACTGCTGTGGGCTTATGATAGTGGGGCTCAAAGTAAAGCTCAGGCATGAAATAGAAGAGTTTCAAGAGTTCTCTAGAGTTTGTATCTCTCAGAGGATGTATCAGACAATCGAGAGTAATGACTATTTAAAATGCTTGAAACTTTTCCAGTCTGAATTACACAGGCCTTCCCTGAGGCACTAGTCCTGAAGAAAATGATATTATGTTTATTGGCAGCACAGTATAAATGTAATTTTCTCTTGTCACATTGACATAAAATAATTGCTTGCACATTCTCTGGTTACAAAAGGTTCAGTAGCATTCTTGCCTGGCTCATTTATTTTATTCTGTACTATTTCTTTGGCAATGACAACAGGACCACATCCCTGATTTGTACAGTATGTAAAACAATTTCTTCATACAATGAGAGGTATATCAGGAGAGTTTCCTTAGTTAGACTGTCTTTATCTCAGTCACTGATCCAGCATAACTGCATAAGAGTTTGAGCCCTCAGTTATTTTGAATGTGGATGGCTACTTGCCAAGTTTAATCAACTCTGTATTAATAGTCTAGTGAATAGCTGAAGAAAAATGTCCTCTTCTTTGTTAAGCAAAACATGACACATCAGATGTGAGTCCAAATAAAAAGCACAAATCAAGCTACATATCCAGTGTTTTTTGGTCCTTTTTTATGTATTCTAATGTCTACAGATTTAAAAATGTGCCTACAATTTGAGAAATTAGGAGAAAATGTAAGATAAATCTCAGTGATAGCTGGTGATATTTAACAGTGTTTGTTACTAACAGTTATGCTATTGTTTGGCTGCATAAGACTTTCATAAATCTATCACATGATCAGTTAAAAAAAACAACAAACATTTTCTAATAAAAAATAATCAAGAATTCATTTAAATCAAGCATTTTCAGAAAGTCAACATATCTTAGGGAAAATGATTAAAAAAACCAACAGTCTGATTTGGAAAAATCGTATCAAAATCTCTTTCATTTTGCAGGGCTCTTTTCCTATCCTATCAAAGAGTAAATATTTTGGAAAGGAACGTATGTTTTCTATGGCAAAATTTTCTTTTTTGTTTCTAATTTTCGGTTTTCCTTTTACCATCAGTTCTACTTCTCACCTTTTATTCCAAAGGAAAAAACAAGGAAGAAAAAACACAAACAATCTAAAACTCCTTAACCATTGGAAGTGTTGAAACTCCTCTTTTTTTTTCCTTGCTTTTATATTTGAAAGAGCTTTTATATTTTAAAGAAACTCACTGACAAAACAGAGGAGATCTGTCCGGCTGAACACCTCTGTCAGCAACTGGACACACTTATAAAGGCTGCAGTTGACACCAAACGGGAGGCAGGAGAGACAGCTGATATGTTCAAGGGCAGGGCTGCAACTCAGAAAGAACAAGTCAGAGAAGTCTACAAAACTAGCAGTTTGGCATGGACAAATGCCAAGTTCCATCTTTAGCAGGTATGGTCTTGGGGTAGTGAGTAGCTGGTCCATCAAAAAGACCCTGGAGTACTGCTGGCAGCAGCGTGCCCTCAAAGCAAGTGCAGCCAGTGGCATCCTGGGCCATCCTAGTCATCCTCTAATTTTGTGGTTTGCAGAGAAAAGGAGAGAAATGGAAAATAGAGGAAGACAAGTGAGTTTAAAACATGAACATATTCCCTTGACTTACAAAATATATATACAGTCTTTTTGTCCCTAAACTTAAATATATGTACATATATGCTAATAAAAATGAAGCTGTTTTTTTCCAATGCAGCATTGTGCTTTTAATGGAAGCAGTTCCTGAAGAGAAGTTGCTGTCTAGACCTAGTTACTAAACTATTGAAAAACCTATTGGATGCTAGCCTTGTAGTTGGACTTATCTTACATGATCATGAATAATCTGGTACAGCATCAGAACTTCACGATTTGCTACCACTGCATGTTCTTCCTGTGGACCATACTCTCCTTTTCTTAAAACTGTGAGTGGCTTCCTTGAGCATTTATACTACACTACATGGGTCTACACCAAATTAAAATCTGTACTTTTAAATCTTTTGCAAGCAGTTGTATTTGTAAATATCAGTGTTGTGGTTTAACGTGGCAAACTATTATTAGATTGTAACTAACCTCATCTTTTTAAAAATAAACATCATAGAGTGAAGAGGACTTCTTTTTAATCTCTTATTTTGTTTTGTTCCATTTTGCTTTGCTTTGCTTTGTTTTTTTTTTTTTTTTTTTTTTTTTGCTAGTTTTAATGAGATCATTCAGCTACCCAGTGGAAAATGATGACATTTCATAGCAAACTGAAAAACATTTAAAAAAATCAAATGAAACAAAAGGTAAAGAAAATAGTCACATTTTAACAATTCATCTGACATCATTCCACTGTAGATTGTATCAAGTACTGGGATGTTAGATGCCATTGAAATGATATATTGATTATTTCTTCTCCTAACTTTTTTTTAGATATTTCAATTTCTTTTTAACAGACTGTGATTTTTATGGTACCTTCTGTTACTAAGTGATTTACAAGCAAATTATTTCACTCTTACAAGAAAAGCATGGTGTTCCTATGAGCATTACCTGAATATGTAATATTTCTCTTAGTTTATGAGGGAATTTCACGCAGGCTTCTATAGATATATGAGCTCCTTCTCCCCTTCTTTCGTGTGAAAATGCCTTCCCTGTATACCTCTATTTTTTATCATTTGCAAACAGAACTCTCCAAAAATCACTACATACACTCAAAAGCTAGAGAAAACAGAATAAAAAAGAATTTCCCAGTAGATTTCCTTAGATGAGCCATTTCATGTTGTTATAATTTGTCATAAAAAGTCTTAGCATAAGATTTCAGAGGATGACGCCTACCTGTGCAACCTGGTCTAGGGAGCCTGCTTTGGAAGGGGGTTGGACAAGATGATCTCTAGAGTTCCCTTCCAATCCCTACAATTCTGTGATTCTGTGACTCTGTAATTCTGTGATGATAACACTTACATGAGAATACTGGATTTCACTTATGGGGCCCAATTTAGAGAGGAAAGATTACCTGAGACTTCTTGTAAACTCACATATACTCCTACAAGCACTATAATTTACATTTTCACTCTGAAAAAATCTGTAACAAAAAGATTGAAAGAAGTTATATAATGTTACCAAAAAATTCCAACTCATCTTCCATTTATATCATTTGAGTTAGGAAGGAACTTAGACAAATGCAGAAACTAAAATATTGGTATCTTTAAATACAACATTCTTGGAATTGTGTCTGTGGGTAAAAATGTATATTTGCCAGCATTTGATAGTTCATTACCTTGTACATTTACAAATCAATATCTCCCATGAAAATACTTGAAAAACCTTTAGAGATAAAGTAGTAGAAGATTGTCTTTTAACTTCTAATATATATGTATTTTTCTTCATTATTTTTTGATACACAGGATTAATGTGATCTAAAGTAATATTTGATTGTGCCATTAAGATTACCTTGTTTAAGTCTCCCTGTTTTGCTGGTTTTCATCTGGCTATTAGCAGTTTAACATTTTCTGATGGTTGCAGGGAAAAAATGCTTATTTAACATAGAGTAAATCAAATTAGGATAAAATCAGTTTGTTGAGTTCTTATAAACATGCAATTAATTAAATTTGAAAGCAGAATTTTCATATCTTTGCCTGCAATTGGGACAGATATTTCCAGGGCAGACAATTCCACTACAGAAAGGAGAAATGAAGCCGCAGCCTGGAGTACCCAGTGGGCCCTTACTACTGGGTTGCTGCTGGTAGGTTAACCATGTGAACCTGTTCATCCGTCCATATCATTTTCTCTCTGATCCTAACTTTAACTCTGTGATCACACAAAAATCACTTCTGAAAATTCTTATGGTTACCTCCATACTGAGAACTGAGCAGTCAAGCAGATATTGCACTTGACTAGAAGACACAGGCTTTTAAAAAAAACTTCATCAGCTTGTCAAAGTGTAATGACTCACCAATTCCTTTCTAGCACACATCAAACACTATTTAAAGTTCATTTCAATGTACACTGCCAAAGTGAGAGGCTTTCCATCAGTTTCTTAAAATAATGTTCTACTGTCTTAAAGGTCTTATTGTTAAGAAGATTATTTTCTTCATGTTTAGCTTAAATTTGCCACTGCATTTTACTCTTAAATCCCAGTTAAATTTCCTCCATGACCTAATATATTCCCAAAATATCACTGTACTTTTCCCTCTTGAAATTTCTAGGGATGTTGGAGGTATAACTTCAGAACTAACACATTTATCTAAAGGAATTTATAATTTTACTGGAATTAAGCCTGCAGGTTAACCTGTGCTTACCTTATTACAGTTTAAGATATGTGTCATATTTGCTATGGAAAAGAGACCATTTACCTAGAGATCTTTTCTGTTTCATTCTAGAAACCCCTCTGCTAGCAGCAATGGGTATGTCTCCACTTATAAAGGAAAAGCCAGACCTAGTCAGATCTGAAACCTAGAGTCTTTCATCTTTTTGATACTCTCATTTCTCATGTTCTTCAGGGTACACAGAATTTGTTTGACATATGAAATTCAGCAAGACCAAATACCTGATTCTGCATCTGAGATGATGTGGCTTTGGATGAGAAATAGATTAGGGGATGGAAAGCTAGAATGCAGTTCTGCAGAAAGGGATTTGGAGATTTTGGCTGATGATAAGCTCAATATAAGTAAATAGTAAATAGTGTGACTTGGTGGAATAAAGCTGAGGAAATTATTTTCCCACTGCATGCAGCTTTTGTGCAGATTTTGCCTCAAGAAATGTTTACAATTTTAGGCTCCACAATATTAGAAGGATATAAAAATATTTGAATACATCCAAAGGAGAGCTATGAAAATGGTGAATGTTCTAGAGGTCAAGATGTATGAGAATTGGCTGAAGTGCCTTGGTGTGCTCATGCCATAGCAGAGGAACTGAGGGAACGCCTCATGGTGGCCTACAGCTCCCTATGAGGGGAGCAGGGGCAAACACTGGGCTCTGCTTCTATTACAGCAACAGGGCCTGAGGGAAAGAAAAGGAGCTGCATCAGGGGAGGAGCAGCTGGGAGTTAGGGAAAAGCTCTTGCACCAGAGGGCGGTGGGCATGGAACTGGATGACCAAGGCAGTGGGCATGACCCTGAGTACTGGAGTACAAGGAGCATTTGGACAATGCTCTGATATAGGGTTTGGATTTTGAGTGGTCCTGTGTGGAGCCAGGATTTGCACTTTGTGATCCTTGTGAGCTCTTACCAACTTGGGATATTCTGTGATTCTACCTTGGCATAGGAGGTGTTTTGAGTCCTGATTCTAAAAATTAATTGTCACGGCACTACTAGTACGGAGCCTAAAGTTGAGATGTGAGACACACCAAAAATGAAGAGTATAAACAGTGCTGACCCTTTAGCTTTAATGTACATCCAAATTTTCTGTTATAGTTACAGTGGACAAAAAAGAAAGGAATTAGATCATTAGATAATAACTGATGCAAGTGAAAGATATGCAACTATTTACTGTATTTCTCTTTATTTTGTAAGCAATTTTTTCTCCAGAACCACAGTTTTCATTATTTTTCATCTTGGTATCTAGGTTCTAAACACCTTTCTATTCCTGAGGCCTAAAATTCATGAAGTCCACTACTGCCCATGGAGATGAAGGACAAGTGATCCACAATAATCTTGAACTTATTGTCCCAAAGAGTGAAACATTAATGTAAAAATAAGATTTGTCTAAATGCTGCCAAACCTAAAGCCACAGGGAACTTGTTGAAATACCAGTTGAGGATTTCTTCACCCACTTGCTGCTATACAAACTGCTGAATATTGTGATGTTTTGTTTTCTCTGGTAGTTTCAAAGTAGCTAATTTTATCCTCAAGAGTGTTAGGGGGCTTCTGTATCTTCCTCGAATGTGTGTTGATCCCATAAAAGAATATGCCTCCCCCCTCACAATTCCTTTCATTTCCATATTCCTACAGCTTCACCAAATCTGCAGGTTCCTCTGAATAAACTGTTTAATTCTTTTGCTTGGCTAGACCAAGAAAATGAAGACAGTGAGAAATTGGAGGCAGAAGCCAAGAACTGGGAGGGGACACCTGGATCACAATGTTCTTTCAGACTGTGCCAGAGCTGTCATGCTCACCCTGTGGCCAGGAAGGCTATCAGCATCCTGACAGAGCATCAGCAGCAGATCAAAGGGAAAGAAGAACGATTAAAGGACTGAAGCACCAATCATATGAGAACTGTCTGAGAGAGATTGGAACTGATCATCCTGGAAAAGAATCAGGTTTATCTTAATTACATGCATGAAAACCCCATGGTAGGAAAAAGGACAACAGATTCAAACTCTTCGCAGTGGTATCAAGTGATAGAATGAGAGATGATGGGCACAAACTTAACAGTAAGAAATTCCACATAAGGGACAAAAAGGGAAAAAAAAAATTAATCTGGTGATAAAACTGCAAGAGATTGCATAGATGGATAGAGAGACTATGAAGAGAACATCCCTGAAGGTGGACATGGCACTGAGAAACTTGCTTGTGCTCACTCTGCCGTAACCAACAGGCTGGACTTCATCTCCAGAGGTACCTTCCAGCTGCAACCATTCTAGGTGTTGTGGAAAAAATTGTTTAAAACAAAGGGAATAACATTTGCTAATATAAATAAATATTCATCTATGGATTTGAATGTCAATATCATTTTGTGCAAAAAAAAAAAGAAAAAAAAAGAGAGATGTATGTTAGAAAAACCTTTGGAAGAAACTGATACCAATCCTTTCCAAAAAGCAAAAGGGATTAAAATTACAGTAGGACACTTGAGACTTCAAAACTCTCAGTAAAAATACGATCACACAATTAACTGGATTTCTGAAGAAAAAATCTCACCACATCTGCACTGCTTCATCTTCTCTACGAACGAAGATGGGACTTTTCTGTCATTTGGATGCATTAAGCCTCATACATCTGACTGTTATTATATTTTCTGAAGATATTTTATCATCTCCACATATCTTTGCATGTTCTTTTCAATGGATAATATTTATAGAAATCCTAAAGAATGTATTTTTCTTCAACAGAAAGGGATTTTTAAGAGTGCCAGTTCCATTCCATTTATTTTATGCAGAAAAGCAAATCTTCATATCACACTAGCATGGCCAGATTAGAGCACTAAATTGGTGGACTATAGCCCAGTCACAAAACCCTGTGGTAAAACAATTATGTGAAACAGACTTGCTGCTGTTTCATTGCTCCTCTCCTATTTGCATTAGTTTAATCAAAATGTAAAAGCTATTTTGTTGGCCCTACCAAAGAAATTAAACAAGCCAATGAAAGTTATAGTGCAAATAATTATGTGATGATAGAGGTTAATCTACCCAGCTTGGTCTCACTTTTACATGGAGAAGGCAGAAATTGCAGTTTACATCTTTCTCTTTCTTTCCTTCTTTCTCTTTTTTCATTCTTTCTTTGCCTTCTGTTCTTTCATTCTTTCTAACTTTTTCACTCTTTTTCTCTCTCTCTTTTCTTAATTTAGTAAATGTTTTTATTGTTGTTGTTTTTTTGCAAAGGATGAATCTGTAGAAGCGGTCCTCTGGAGATCCTCCATTGTTTCACAGATTTTCCATTTACACTTAGAAGGACTGATTACATGAAATGAATATATGGGCATACATGGATTCCCAAGAACTTGCGTGGACCCTACACAGCATTTGGTGAGGATGGTTTAGAAAGGTGATGTGAGAACAGCTTCACAGCACTTCTTATGCCAAGTCACTAAGATTTAGATATGAAAGACAGGTCAATTGTGTATAGAATTTAGTAGATGCAGGCACTCATTTTATGAAAATTTTGAAGATGAGTTTAATATTTTCACTGACTCTTTTATGAGTGTGTGCTACTTTTCCCCATAGTAAGTGAAATATTTTCTCTGCCATGGAGGTGCATTCAAGGTGTCCTAGTAAATGTCAGCTAGTAGAGGAGCATCTCATATGATCCCTGTGGAGAAATGATGGCTTCTGTCTCTCTTTTTTCATTTCCTTTGTGCATACTCTCAAAAGGAATTGTATAACTTCACCAAATATGAAAGAGTAATTTAAAAAGAATGATTCCCCCATATGTAAGATGAAGAACTGTTTAACCTGATGTATGCTTTCCATTTCTCTTCCAGAACGAAGAAAAATATACAGATGTTTTCCTCTGTTTCTTCTTTAAGATATCATCAATTATTATTGATTGTCAAGGTTAAGTGTATTTATTCAATGTTTTACTGCTTTTTTTTTTCCCAGATTTTATGTACACATGAATATCCAGACAAACTTCACTTGTCCACTTCTTCTCATGAACACGGGCAAATTGCTTTTCTTTCATAAATTCCATCTTCTGTTTATTGGTTTTCTTATGCCATTCCCCAAATTTATTTCACTTTGTATAAAGACAGAAAAATAAAAGAACTGAAAAACAACAATCATGCAATGTTGCGTTTTACTTTTTCCCTACTCTTTGGACACATAGTCCTATCTTGAAAGTTTAGGGAAGGTGAGAAATTAAGGATAATGAAATCACTTATGTTAGCTCTTCATATTCACTGTCCTCTGTGAATTCACCTCTGAAACTGCAAATTCCAGTGTTATGCACAAGGGGGTTCATATTCCTGCAGTCCATATTGAGCTAGTAATTTCTTTTTAAATGAGTCTGGAAATTTTCCCATCATACGTATGCCTGCTTTTCTAACCCATACACCAGAGAGCTAGGCTGACTTTGTGTATTTGCTGAGAATTAACTTCTCTCAGTAACTCTCTTCTTCTTTCCCAATAAAACATCTGCACATGATTTCTATTTGTCAGCTGGCAAAAGGAAGCTGAAATACCTCTGTGACATTCACTGAGAGAGTTTACGTGATCTATCTGTAAAAAATACTGTGTCATCTGCTTTCCGCTGAGCACCAATAACAAGATTAGCAATATTATCTAGGTATTGTTGAAGTTACAAATAACTACCCCAAATCTCTTCAGTTTATATGTAAATGTTTCAGGATTTAAATTTCTTTAACAAAGAAAATATGTAGCAAGAAGTGTAGAAAGGGGGAAAAATCAATCTGACAAAGAGTGGTATTCATGAAAAACTAATTAATGGATATTGGTTCATGAGCTCAATAGTTCAAAATAAAGTCATGTTTGCCAGAAACAAAGCTCAGGTTCTAATACTTATTCTGTATAATGGTAAGGCAAACAATTATCATAAGGATTGAATTTTCACAACAGGCTTTATTATACTGTTTGTAAACATGCTTATAGGATACAGTGACTACAAATATTTTTTTTTTGTTGAAGCTCACTAACTACATCATGAGTGAGGAT
This sequence comes from Oreortyx pictus, assembly GCA_036925125.1. NCBI lineage: Eukaryota > Metazoa > Chordata > Aves > Galliformes > Odontophoridae > Oreortyx > Oreortyx pictus. The sequence continues at coordinate 74,354,311 of JAUPFR010000001.1, read as the reverse complement.
AATCTGAAAAATATCAGAATGAGCAAGACATTTCTCACTTAGCCTCATTAAGTAAGATTAATGCTGTAATGGCCTGTTCTGGATTTGAAAGATTTGTAATCAATATATATGAATAGTAAGAATGATAATAATAACAAAAGAAAAGGGTAGCAGAAGGGTTTTAGAGTTATGATTAAGGTATGTAGTATAAGAATTTTGACTGAAATGTGATGATGAAATTGAAAAAGTGCTGAAGAATGCAGCTATGAAGGTCAGAGTAGAGAAGCTAGAACAATTTACAGAAGGGAAGTGCCCTTGGAAAGGATGATGATAAAGCAGATTACTCCAATAACAAGGCTCCATAGCTTCCATAATAAAAGCAATAAGTGTTGTCCTAAAAGATTTTATCTCTGAAATAAATATTAGGCTTTCTTGTATCTTATGTAATGGTCATTATTCCAGCCAAAAACACTGCACTGAAGTCAGTTCTCAGAAGACAGAGAAATGGTCATAACTTTACTTCCTGATGAATGCTTTGGTAAAAGCTTGTGAGTGGCACAAACACTAATAGTAAAAACAAGACTGAAAACAGACTGATCCTCAGTCAATTCATTTTCTAACTGGTTGATTCTAAGACTTCGACATTACCCAGCTAAAAGAGAATAAGCAAAAGAAAATTATATGAAGTTTAGATTGTATAAATCTCCTCTTCAGTCATTGTACATCCTTGACTTTACGTTACTCAAAAATCTAGATGTTTCAAACATTTGCTCCATAGCTGGTGCTTTCTAAGACTTTGATCCATAATATAATCTGTTTTCCATAATTCATTAATATAAAATGTCAGAATTCTGATTCAGATACATTAACTGTCAGTTATATTGCTTTGATTTAAGCATGTTGCATTTGAAACTTTTAAAAATCTTAAACTTCAGAGTACTGATTTAGTATGTGAGTCTATAAATCTTACTGTTGAATGTTCAGTATAGTATTCTGATTTATATACAAAAGATTTTATGCTATGTATGAACCATAATGTTAAAACTCTAATTTAATACTGTAGTTACTGTAAGAAGCATTAGTACAGAAAAATATGCAACAGTTAAGAATTTGAGATGAAAGTAATCAACAGTTTCTGCAGACTGCACCTCTGGCCCACCCTTGGCTGGTGTAAATCAAAATAACATCATGTTAGGAAGTTTCTCATAGCATTTATGAATCTTGCTCTTTACTCATAATATGAAAATATAATTAGAAGTATTACACTTGGAATGGCTTAATAAAAGGAGATGCCATATGATAGAAGTATGCTTTCTCTTCGATCTCATTTCTTGATCTTAATTTGCTAGTCATAAAAGAAAATGTGCCTATCGGAGACTTGCTGTTACAGATTCTCCTGAGAATTTTCTGATGTATTATAATATATATTTCATTTCAGATAAATTAGATGTTTGGATAGTCATTAATTTTTCTTAAATTTTAAAAATGATAATACTATTATAAGCCATAATTCACTGCTACATTACATACAGGATTTTGACAATATAGCTGATCTTTTTCACGCAATATAGCATAATGCAATAAACTATTACTTTTGGGTTTAAATAATCAATATTAGTTAACTGACTCACAGACATAAAATCATCTTTCTACGCAAGAAAGGATACTAGGAGAATTCAGGCTGAAACACTACTAAGAACTATTTCCCCACAAACAGCTGCCTCTTTCTACAAATCTGTTACACAGCCCAGGAGCCCAAATAGCTGAGAATGGCAGCTGTGAGTCCCCATGCCTGGAGGAACACTCCGCTATTGGTAGTCTGCTCAGAGACTGATGTAGAAGCAAAGCATCTCCCATTCCAAAATGAACTGTGCCTAATAGGAAATGGTAGAGTAAAGTAAGCTGTATTTCTTCTGAAGGCTTTGTTCACATGTTCATAAATGGCGATAGCTTATTCCTAAATTTTGTTCATGAGAGGTCTGAAATACTTCCTTGTCTCTAAACGCCAATTTTACAAAACAGAATTTCTATGTGCAAATACTCAGGTTTCTTTATAACTGAAAATATTTTCTGTATTCAAGGCAGGGAGATGACCTGAGCATAGTCAAAGAGAAAAGAAAAAAATAATTTTCCTCTGCAAACCACTGATTTGCAGAATAGTGGAAAAAAGGTTTCAAGTAATTAACACTACAGAGACAAGCAAAGTTGATCCAGGTATTCATACTATTTCTGTTAATTTACATAGTTTAATTGAAATAAAGAGGGGCCAGAGCATTTAACTCCTGTTTTTCATTATACTGCATTTTGTGCTTACAGTCCTCTTCTGGATTCCATGTAACCTTCCTAGATACATAAGCTTTCTTATGTAGTCTATAGGCAGCTTGACTGCTTTATATGTTTTTAACCCTTGAGACAGATAATCTGTCAGAGATTTCTCTAATGATTATGCTCCTATCTGAATAAATAGGCGCTGAATACTTCCTACAGTGATCCAGCACAACAGTTCCTCTTCTTCATGAGTGAAAATCACAGTGACAAAAAATCTTTAAGTGTGGCTGTAGAGGTACTACACATTCAGTAGTTAGGGTCTGATATCATGAAGACTGATCTGTTGGAATAGATTTGTGCGCCTGGGAAAAACACTTTGAAAGACAAAGTAGCCCTAAAATGCATATGTTTTTCTCATTGAGTTTTAATTAACAAAGATAACTAAAACACTTTGTTTACCTGTTAAATCTTTGCTCCGAATAACCCATCTGAGATGAAAGATGGTAACTAAGGGTGCAGTTGTGACTAAAAATATAATGAAGGAAGGACAGTGATACACATTATCAAGTTCCTTGCTGTTTTCCTACTAGGCAGTCTTTAAATACTCTTCTGCTTTATAAACCCAAATGTCTCCTTCATCAAATTTAGAATTTCATGTAACTACAGAAACACAAAAATGACAGCTGTAAATTGTATGGTAATAGTGTTTTGCTTAGAGGCTTGGTCAGCAGCGCCTCAAAACAGCCATTCCGTGAAGTCGTTCCAGGAGCAATAATTTTAATAATTATTATAATAATTATTATTAATAAATAAGCCTTATTTAAATGAAGAAAAAAGTCCAAATGACAGTAAGTACTTGGATTTACAAGAGATTTAACAGGGAGCTTTTCCTGAGGATCCAGGAGAAAAAGAGTTCACCTCCTGTGGAAGAAGGGATGGGCAACTTGGGGAGAGTACAAATAATTTGTTAGGAGAAAGGGAGAAAATTGAAAGGAAAAAGCCCAGACTGAACTCAACTTGGCTTTGGAGATAAAAGAAAACAAAAAACATTTTTAAAAATATATTAACTGTAAGAGGAGGGCTAAGGAGAATCATCACCCTTTACTGAATGCAGTAAAGAACATGACTAAGGAGAGTAAGGAAAAAGCTAAGATTCTCAAAGCTTTATTTACATCTGTCTTTAGAAGTCAGACCAGTTATCCTTGGGGTACTCTACCTTTGGACCTGAAGCAGAATAAATCTCTCTCAATACAGGTAGAAACAGTTAGAAACCGACTACTCTACTTGGACTGCCATAAGTCCATTGGGCCAGATGGGATCCACTCGAGCACACTAACAGAGGTGATAGCCAAGCCACTTTCCATCATCTGTCAGTGTTCCTGGTTAGCTGGAGAGGTCCCAGGGGATTGGAGGCTTGTCAGTGTTACTCCCATCTACAAGAAGGGTCATAAGGAGGATCTGGAAAACTTCAGGCCCATCAGCCTGACCTTGGCACCAGGAAATGTTATAGAGTCGATCATCCTGAGGGAGATCCACTGCCTGTGCAAGACATCCAGGGGATCAGGCCTAGCCAGCATGGATTCATGGAACACAGATCCTCCTAGAACAGCCTGATCTCCCATATTTGCTTGACCTGCCTGGTGTATGAGGGAAAGGCTGTTGATGTGGTCTTCCTAGACTTCAGCAAAGCTTTTGACACTGTCACCCACAGTATCTTCCTGGAGAAGCTGTCAGCCCACAGCTTGGACAGGTACCCTCTTTGCTGGGTAATGAACTGGCTGGAGGCCAGGCTCAGATTGTAATGGTGAACAGAGATAAATCCAGCTGCCATGAGTGGTGTTCCCCAGGGGTTGGTATTCAGGCCTGTCCTGTTCAGTATCTTTATTGGTGACTTTTACAGGACGTTGAATGCACTCTCAGTAAGTTTGCAGATAACAAGTTTGTAGGAAGCGTTGATCTTTCTGGGAGTAGGAATACCCTACAGAGGGATCTGGACAGGCTGGATTGCTGAGCCAAGGACAGTGGGATTAAGTTCAACAAGACCAAGTCCTGGGTATTGCACTTTGTCCACAACAATCCCAGGTAACACTACAGGCTTGGGGCAGACTGGCTGGGAGACGGTATGGAGGAAATGGACCTGGGGATATTATTCAATGCTTAGCTGAACATGAGCCAGCAGTGTGTTCAGGTGAGCAACCTGAAAAGAAGTTAAGGTGAGGTGGGGGTCAGCCTCTTCTCCCATGTAAGTAGTGATAAGAGGGAATGGCCTCAAATTGCAACAGGGGAAATTCAGGTTGGACATTAGGAAATACTTCTCCAAGAGAGTGGTCAGATGCTGGAATGGCCTGCCCCAGGAAGGTTGTGGAGTCACCGTACCTGGAGATGTTCAAGAAACATTCAGATGTTGTATCAAGTGTCATGGTTCAGTGGGAAATACTGGTGATGTAGATGATTGGTGATTCTACAATTATATGAGCTGATAATACAGATAGCAGAAAACTAAAGCAGAAAGCAAGATTTCCAGGAAATGCACATGCACGCACATGCACACACACACACACACAGTCACAAAATCAAAGTCCTAAAATCAGATATTAGTGATTCCTATGAAAGTTAATCTTAGAAAGACAAACTCTTTTTGTTTTAGAGCTCTTATGCAGCAGAGTTTTTTTAACTCAGAATTGCAGTCTTCAGGAAAGCCAAGTGTCAAAAACTCAGAATGCATGACCATGGCTCATCTGGATTCTTTAATATCCAGATTGTACTTGATCCAGGAGCCCATTCCAAGTACCAGTTGGTCATTTAGAAACTGCTGGATCACTTAATTCCAGACACTGGTCATACCCAATCAGCACCTACAGTGATGAGTGGGAATAGACAAAATAAGAACGGGAGAGTGAAGAATATGGATAGAAAATAAAGCAATACATTTGAATAAAGAAATAAAGAATAAAGTGTAGGAGATCTTCCAGAATAGGATGAACTGAAGTGTAAAAGAGATAGATAATGGGGAGGGTGAGAGAAAAAAAAAGAAAATTAATAATTTGCAAATAATTTCCAAATTTTCAAACTACCTCAGGAATTTTGTGAAGTGTATGATCACTTTTGACATTGTGGAAAATTGACTTTTTAACTTCTAAGCGTTTTTAAGGGAATAGATATATTGGTGGTACTTGTTATATTTCAGATAGTCACCGCAAAGAAAATTCAATAAAAAACCACATATGTATTTTGAATTTGTTGTTGAACTTAACCTATGATCTTTTTATGCTGAATAATACAAAGTTAGTGTATCAGTACCATCATCAGGATTTCTAACATTTTCTTGTTAAACATTTTTGATGATAGATCGAATTTTCTCCTGAGAAAAGTAATTCTTGAATAATGATCAACGATCGCAACTTTAGAAATTTTTAGTGAAAATTTGGGTAAGTTTTCAAAAATTTGTTATACAAAAATTCAACCAAATATTTTTCTTTATTTTTAATAGTTAGGTCTTCTTGCATGTATATATGTGTGTTTTTGAGGGTGGCTTGCATGCATACAGTTGAAATAAATATCATTAAAGAAAGTCATCCTAATATTTTTTTCTGATTTTGCTTAAATTTCATCCATATGGGGTAATTCAAGATACTTAATTCAAGTTAACATGCTGCTTAAATCCGAAGTGGTTTAGCTAAACTGCATAAAATCACTGTGTGAAAACTCTAATGAAAATTGAACAGTTTAATTCAGTGAGTTTAATTCACTTCCAAAGTAAATTAAGTCAAATCAAATGGAGGCCATTGCAATTTTCTATGAGATTGTCCAATCAGAATTTAATACAAATTTAACAAGGCACTATAAGAACTAATTCAAAATGATTTTTTCTGATTGTCCTTTTATAGATAAGCTTGTTGAGTTGGTTAGCAATGTCTATCTCTGCAGGCTTCCTATGCAGGGTATATACTTTCATTGGCTCAGTTCCCTGGTTCCTGTTTAGTAACAGCTACAAAATGGTCCACAGGAAGCAAAGTTGTTCCAGAAACATAAAGTTCACATAGGATGCTGACGGATTATTATACAAGTACTGGCATCCCAGCCTCAGCTAGAATTCCCTTTTAAAATCTTGAGATTGGTTCTATAGAGGCTTAATTTAATCTTAAAAGAAAGAAATGTATTTGTAATACCAAAATTCTTTGAAATCTTACCTGATAATTTTTAGACTCTTTATTCTAAGTAAAGGAAGTACTGAGGTGTCTTACTTCTGCTCTAAAAAATAAATATATATTAAAATAATTAAATTTTCATTTAATGCTGTTTTATTCCTGGCAAAGCATTTAAAAGTAGGGAAGTTGTTTCTCTAGAGAAACTGTCTACTTTCTATCTTTATTCTACTTCACTAGAAATATGACCACTAATAGATATGCCTCCTTAAGTTTTTTCACGAATCTATATCTACTTGCAAGTCAAACTGAGTGTTCAAAAGCCTCTGGGTGTAATGCAGTAGTATATTACAGATGGTTGATCTTATGTGTGTTATCTTTGTTAGTCATCTGAGTCACACAGGTTGGATTAGGAAGAAATACAAATGTATGCTAGAGACACGTGTAAGAAAAATATGGTAAATAATCTACTGATGCAGATTTTTCCTTAAGTAGAAAAATATCTTCTGGAATACCTCACCAGAAGTTGGAATAATTTAACTTTTATAATAATTATTATTAGAGAGGATGCAATATGTAAAAATATAAGCTATGGACATTATTATAAAAAAAATGAAAAAATAATGATTCTGAATTTATATACATATTTTTTCTTGGTAATATGTGGTTTGTAAAGTGATGAACAACAGTAATAAGTACAGAGTTGTTAAATCTATCAGTGGTACAGATGTTGGTTAATACTAGACTACACTAAATTGACATTTTCTTTAAACATGCACCCATCAATAATTGCAGTTGCATGAGTTACAGTATACCGTAGAACACACATGTCCAACCTATGGTCCATGGGCTGCATTCAGCCCAGCCTGTCCTGTAGCCACCCTCTGACCTGTGTCATCATGGTGGCAGCTCTGCCTCACTAAGAGGCCCTGCCTGGCCCTAGGTGTTCACCCATTGCTCAGCAACATACTTTGGTGCACAGTTGGCCTTCATGGACAATGCTTCCTCACAAGCATTTCAAGACTGAGGGACGAGGCAGACAGTGGTTTGTCCCAGAGTCATCCTGGGTAGAGTGCATCACAGTATGGAGGGAGCAGGATGTGAAGTCATTTCTACATCAAGTGGTCAAGAAGACATGCTGGGATTAATTACAGACTACTTTGTATTGTGGGGGCTTGCAGAACTAAATCTTGCCACAGAGAGACTCAAAAGTAGGATGCTTACAAGTGTCACTGGGAGGGAGGCTCTGGGGCATCTCGTACATGCACACAGTGCCCCAGGTGTTCAGTGGGATCATGCTTTGTACCTTGTGATGGTCAGGGAAGGGGCTTTGGCTTCAAGATACAGCTGTATTCTGAGCCATTAAAAGGGACATGGGCTGGGACTGTCCAGACAGAGTGGTTGCCATGGTGCTTTGGTGTCCACAACAGTACCAAGGTAGAGTCGGGGTGGATGTTGTTACTGTCATCAGAACACTCAGAGCAATGTGACTTAGGCCATTGCTGAGTGTGGCAGATGGGGTGAGGCTGGGTTTGGTGAGACGGTGACCCAGTTCTTAGAAGCCCAGGGGTTTCTAAAGCTTGAGTGTAGCCACTGTGGGTAGTGCCTTCAGTTGGGCACAGGTGTTCCTGGAGTGGACAGCAAAGAGAAGAGGCCATAGGGCTATGGCAGGAACATTTGACCCTACATAACACTGCTGCCCCACAGAGGTCAGGGCCACCTGTTTTTCATCACCTTACCCTGTGCAAAGACCAGCTCAGGGATATCCTTTGTGGGAACTTACAAAGACGGCCCGCATACCAACACCAGCCAGGGCCTGCAGCCCCCATGAGACACCCAAAATCATTGACCAAACACTTGCCCAGGGTGGCCCATGACCCCATACGTGCAGCACACACAAACTCTGCATTTGCTACCTCTCATCTCCCTGAACCCTTCTCATACTTGCCCTTGGGTCCTGGCTCCTGTTTCTGCTGCCCCAGTCACTAGCTTCCTCCCACCTCGTCCTGATGAATCTCTTTCTCGCCCATCTCCTCCAGATCATGGCTATGGGTATTCTCAAAATCTTTTCCATTCTGAACATTGTGAACCTCATGATGAAGGCCAGGAACTAGATAGATTTGGCTATGCAAGACCTCATTAAGCAACAGGAGCAGCTGCTGAATTGTGAGACGATTTGGCTGCTGCGAGAGATTGAGCAGAGAAATAAGGATGTGAGCAAGCTTGCTGAAAAGCATGTGCTCCTTGCGACGTGCCAGCACTGGGAATTCTGGGTATTTGCAGAAAGCCTTCTTATGCTTTTTGAAATCTACTGGTTGCCCAGGCAGAGAAGAGATTATTTTGGCAGTGACAGTGAGGCTCTGGCAGTGATAAGAGAGTAGAGGAAGACAAGGAAAATGAAGAGGTGGGAGATTATCATCATAAGGAGTTGGAGAAGGATGAGGAGAAGTGAGAAAAACTAGATCTCAGTAATAAACATCATCTAGTCATTAATGTAGACAAATACATGGAGTGTCTATCTGGGAAGCTGTTTGACATGCAGAAGATGGTGGAAGTGATGATGAAGTGGAAATGCTAAGTCACAGCCTGAACCAGTGATTGAGCACCTGGTAGGAAGGCAGGGCCAACCCAGGGGAGCTCAGCTGTACCTGAGTAACTGGAAGGGGTGGAGCCAGGATCCATCCCTTCCCAGACCTCATTTAAGAGTTGGTAGGGGTAGCAAGAGTATCTTTCTGGGGATTGCTGTATACCTGCAGTCTTCTGAAGGTAAGAAGATTTTTTTTTTTCTTTCTTTTCTGTGGCTGCTGTGTTTGAGTGAATCCTCTTGCTGTAGGCTGGGATTTTGCTGCTCTACTGTCATTGTGGTACTTCTTATTGAATAATGAACATCACGCAGCTTCATCACAAAAAAGAAAATGAAGTCACAGAGGTGCCTGCAGGACAGCCTGGCTGTTTGTTTCTTTGAACTACCAGTTCCTATCTAATGTTTCTATGCTCCTCTGTTCTCATAAAGATCTTCATTGATGGAGCTCTTCAAAGGTGAATGTGGATAGATTAGACTTCCTATAATCTTGTTAGGAATAGCTAATGTAGTTAAGAGAATTTTCCCATGTAATTCAGACTATGTAGTAGAAATCTATCTGCCTTAGATTAGGACCAAATGGTAGCTGAGCCTCAGTAATCTAACAATCCCATCTGGAGAGTCTCACTTGGTTCAGCTAAGATGTGGCTGCAAGGGGTCTTGCAGTGGAGATTCCCATTACTACCTGGACAGCAATTATTAACCCTGTTAGGAGGTCAGATTTCCTTCAAAAGGATTAGTGTATTAACAGTGTGGATCAGCTTGTTTTAATAAAAGCTTTGTCTGTGAGTTAATGGTAAGAACTTCTTTGGAGAAAGCAACCTGTTGCTCTAGCTCTTCACTGTTATGAAGAATGAACTACGTGAGTCACAGGGGGTTTGTCAAAAGCCTATACATCTTATTTCCTTTTACTCAGTGTTCTGTACCCAGCTTTTAAGTGAGGTAGGGTGAAGAGCACAACTGCAGCCAATCCAAATCAGGGCTGCACGACATAATCATTGTGGGGGTGGAGGAAGAGATGGCAAGGATATCTCCTGCAAGTGCCATCTCCTTTCCAAGAGTCATTTTCATAATAGGGCTGCAGACAGTGAAGTTCTAACAGTGGGCATCTTGGCTGTTTTTTCTAGCAATGTCACTAATGCTTAAGTGTATGGCAGAAGAAGGTGATGAGAGTACCTTCTGGGTTACAAACACTATAGAGAAATAGCAGGTAAAGAAGGAAAACTGACTCACGCCTTCTGATGATGGCTTGAGAAGAGTACTATCTCTACCTGGAAAAATGCTACTCCTTCAGCTGCTAACCCTTAAATACAGTAAAGAGGGGTGGATCTGGGCTCCATCCCTTCTGATCACTCAGGTGTGTTGCTTGTATCAGAGCTCTTTGGGTTAGCCACGCCTTCTAATTTGGTGCTCAATCAGACTGAGTTGGCAATTCCACTGCACTAAGTAATGGTTCTCTCCTCCCTTCAGATGTTTTTCCAGATCTTCCCTGATGAAGACCTATGAAGGAAGCCATGGGTGCAAAGAACTTTAGGAGAGTTTTGGCAGAAATAGCTATGGAAGCTAGGATGTGTTTTCCATGTGGAGTAGGCTCCTCAGTAGAAATGGATCAGCATTAGGTAATTACTGCATGGGAGCTGGGTTTTAGTAAAACAGTAAACCCATTGTTGTTCTGTTTTTTTTTTTTTTTTTTTTTGTCTGACCTGCTTCAGCTGAAGATGCTCCTGCAAAGGGTCTTGAAGCAGAGATTCACACTAGTACCCGGACAACAACTACTTATCTCAACTTCGTGCTTGAGCTATATTGCAATGGTTACATCTATGTGTAGTTATTTGGCATCTCCTTGTGTCCTCTCTTTTGAGACTGTAATGTGGGAGAACTTTCTTTCAGCTATATCTAATATATTCCTTCTCACTGGTTGTTAGGGATAGAATTTCACTAATGAATGTGTGTACACAGTGTATTTTGCACAACCCCCTGCCCATGCAAAGATATTTACAAAGATAGACATGTCTTCATCTGACAGTACCAGGCACATGGATTGTGATCCATGGCCCCACTCCTTTCACCAGTCCAGAGCCTGTTCTGGCCTCACTCACACAAGTCTTCTCCAGTAGGTGGTTTGGGAACGCACACCACTCCTGCCCCACAGCTGGGAGTGGAGGACCCCTACTCCTACTAGTAGCTGATGCTGTGACCCTACTCCTGCCAGTGGCAGATATCAGCCATCACTCACATGCATCCAGTATTCACTAGAAGTTGGCTCATAGTCACTGCAACGTGAACAGATGTGTGAATACAGAGACAAAAAGATTTCATGAGGAAAAATATGACAGGAAAGATTGTATTGCTTAAATGCAGGCTTTGGCCAAACTATTGTTCTAACAGGCCCCACTTTACATGTTTACCTCAATGACTTCAATTTTGCAGTGGTAGTTACATTTGTGTGTAGACTATTAGTGACAGCAGTGTATATTCTGTATCTTCGTATGAGTACTATTTAAGGAGTCATAATATCCTTAAATCAGTATCTTTGCCTGGATGTGTGAGTGCATACATACATAGTATGTAGAATCTAAGAAATTCTAAACAGTGATTTAGGACTACACTGAGTTAATGATGGCACTGAAATATTTATTATAGTCTATATTAAAATTATTCTGGGCAACTTTTATTACAGATTAAATATAAGGTAGATCACAGTATTGTAATATTAATTTTTATCTGAAGAAAATCAAATGGACTAGAGTTTTAAAACAGTTTTGAGCAAGATATGGTTATTTAGTAACTCTGAATTGAGACAAATCCAGAGCTGGGCAACAGTGGAGCATTGCCTTGATGCCACTTAACTCAATGCACAGCAGGACATTACTTTTGCTGTATTCTAGTGACAGTTATTTTTTGTGCTGAACCCATAAATGTATTTTCTTCTTATTGAAGAACAATATGAACTGGAGAGATCTAGTTTTCTGAAATTTGGAACAGAACCCATGGCATCTAGTGTTTCATCTCTGATGAAATTTATAGGGATTTCTCTACAAATGACTCTTAGGATGTTGGCAATACCCTTCGGTTTTATAATGTGAATATGGTTGAGTAGTCTTCCAGTTACATTTCCACTGTTATGTGAAATTTCACAATATCTGGCACAGTTGTTGTAAGCAGTTCATGACAGCCAGCAGGTTCTCTTTTCCCTACTTGTCCAGTTTGGTTTACTTTGGCTTCAGTGTGCTTAGGCTGCCACATAACAGTATGCCTTTGCTGCTTTACTAAGCATGGACATAGAGTGTAACAGGTTATTGGCCAATCCGCATCTGGTGTCTTTATGGTACCCTTATCAATCAGACTACAGATCCACAACTCTTACTGATATTTCTCAATGAATTCCTAGATTCAATGCTTGGCACTTTCTCTGCCTCATACAGTCATGAAATGTCAGTACAAACAGTAACTTGCTTAAGGACTTGAACTGACTGTTTTTGAACAAGCTCAAGGGAAGTGTGGGAGCAGTTTGTACATCCAGCAAGCTCCGGAACTTACCTCAGAATAATACAAGCAAGATATTTACAGTGAATTGTGCTGGATTGCATTTATTTTTAATGTATAACCTCAGATAAAAGTAAAGCTATCACAACCTGAATTTCAGAAGAGGACTATTTGATCACTCCTATTTCTATCCTAAGCATAATTCCTGATTTTATTAATGTAATAATCATTATTAAACATTCAATTTTCATATTATGTGGAATACAAATGATATCTATCTTCTGTATGGTTTAATAATGGCATGTCTAAAGAAATACTTAGAAATTCTTAAAGTAACATTTTTATTCTTTTTTTTTCCAGCGCAGAAATCATGTTGTATATCCCATAGATAAGATAATATGTTTAAGTTCAACATTTTAATATCTAAACTTTATAGAATACTATAGTTTTAATTTCCCATCCCAGTATTTAAATTATTTCATAAATTTGATGAAGTTACAAGTAAGCAAAATGTATAACTCTTTCCACTTTTGTTTTTTAAATATGGACGTTTCTTTAATAAGTAGAACTGACATTTATTTTAATGTACCTGTGAAAAGGATGTTTTTTTTTTGTGGTGGTGGTTTTTCTAATGGAAACAATTATGTGCCATAGGAATTGGAGATGTATATTGGACAAAATATTTTTTGACCTTGAGAATCTATCAGTTTGATTTTAATTTATCTGAACAGGGGAAAATAAAAGTTGGCCAAGCATTTTCTTTTTAATTTTAACAAACTCTCACTGAAGCTTAAAATATAATGCTTCCAATTCTGACAGAGGTTCCATTGCCTTTTCTCTTGATTAGAAAAACCACAGTTAATTTTCTCATAGATCATAGGCTTTAGATTCTACAGCAAGTAAGCCAAACCAAATATGCAAGTTTTTTTTTTTTCTTTTTGTGTACCCAATTCAGCACATCAATAACATGCTGGAAGATAGTCATATTTGAATGCAGTTGTGTATTTCAACTGAAATCCAGTTTTTATTCTTCAGAGTCATAGGCTTGCTGTTTGTTTGGATAATTAGACTTAATATTCTGTGGATTTTACTGTTAATCTGTATATTGACTTGATAAACAAAATCACTATCACAGAGTGTAATGAAATTGAATAACTCCTTTTAGTATTGATGTCCTATGTCAACAACTTATCACTTTCTTCTCCTTACCCAACTAGTTGGGGGTGGGGGGGTAGATCACTGTATTGATTAGTATTGACTATTTAATTAAAATACATGCATGCATTTTATTTTTTCCTGTAGTAGAATATATGTAGTGGTATATTCCACAATTGAAATAACCTTTTTTGACAATTAAGGACACAAATCAGAAACTGAGATCTGAATGACACTCTTGTGATATAGGTAGTGCAGATCTTGAATTTTTATTTTGAGTTTTCCCTAGCTACTGCAAGTCACAAAATTACACCAAAGAGAAAAACAAAGTTTTGTACCTTGTATACATACAGACTGACGTGATAGTATCACAGCCATGTTTGTCAACTTATTTGGAATTTTTTTCCCCAATATTTTGGTGAGAGGCATAGGTAGAACTTCTGGAATTTTGTACAGAAATATATCTTGTATGTCTCCAGAATATTGGAGGTTCTATGAGAAATAAAATCTAAGGTTATTTCAGGAGATCTTCAGGAAATTCTTTAAGTGAAACAAAATTAGTGTGGTTTTTTTTTTGACTGTCTGAACTTTGTTTTCAGAGCTGATTTTTATATAAACTCTTACTACTGACTGTAGACGGTCATCCTATGCTTATATTGTTAGACTTGGTAGGCAGAATGATTTTATTGCTGCATAATGCAGAACTTCTATGAGTTCTGAATGGAGTCTTGTGATTCAGATCTAGTTTGGTCTGAAAGATTTTTTTTATATGCACACACAAAAATATAAAAGTATTTTTAGCAAATGCTTAATCTGAGCAACAGTGCTTCTGTTAGCAAAGTTTTCAAAATCTATAGTAATGTATATATCTTGCATATCCTTGTCATGGTTTTATGATTTCTGGTATTGGTATTCCACATCATAACAACACGTAGTGCATTAAGAGTTAAAGAGTTAATGCTCCAACTCCATGGATCATTGATGTTTCTGGGTATACCTGTCTCAGAAGAGAAGAACTACATTCCCCAGAGGACTTTGCGATGCTTTGCATTTTTACGTATTTTCCGCTCAGAGGGAAAAGATGATAACTCCCTGCGGTCATGGGACACTCTTTCCTTCGGGATCGACTCAGCAGTGGGTGCTCGCTGCTGTATCGCCTTCAGCGTTAGCGTAAGGCCTTCGGTTTATCGGACACTCTCTCTTGCTCATTTTCTTTGATTTATTAGCTTCAATTCCAATTATATTGTATTATATTGCGTTATTTTGCTTTCTGATATCTTATTTAGTAAATTAGCTTTCCTCCTCAGATCGTTGCCGCTGTTTTGTTTCTAGGCCCATCTCCCTTTTCCCTTTCCCCCTTCCCCTTTCCTGGGGCGTGGGTCTGCGGGTCCCCCACACCAATCGTCACGGAACCGGGCCGATCCAGCCCGGTAAACCATTGACAATCCTTTATATGAATATGCTGTTTTGGTAAATGGAAACTGTGATATACATTCAAAGATAAACCTTATATTAATAGTAGTAGTAGCAGCAACAGTATTAGCAGTAGTAGTTTGATTTATGTACTGACCTTTTTCCTATCTTGTTAGTTTTCAGTTTTTTTTCACTACATGATGACCACACTGTCATTTCTTTCCTTTTTATGCTCATCGTAACAGACCCATTCTACCTCATTCCTTTTTTGTGTGTATTCTTACGATGTACATTTCTTCTAAGAAAGCTACATTAAATTTAACATTGCAATTAAATATAGATCATACTACATAAAAACTGTAAGGGAATATTGACAAACCACCTTCCCAAAGCACTTCAAGTATCAGTCCCTGGTTTTTTTAATTAATCCTTAAAAGCTGTCAGTAAATGAGAACAAGCAGGAAAAGAATATTAAGTGCGTACAGTGATCTTTCTTCTCCTTTTGACCTTAACTGGTTCAAAAATACTCTAGTTGAAGCTTTTAAGATTTGTTGGCAGTTTTACTGCAGGGATTTGTGCTGCTTTTTTCTTTCCAGACTTGAGCAAAAGTTATTAGAGAAGTAATTACATAATTTTGCATTTTTGTTTCAGCTATTGCACAGTAAAAATAAAAAAAAGCAATACCTTTTGTTAATTATGATGGTGGAGACATCTTAGTATCTTAGTATCTTAAGAAGATGCAATATCAAACATTCACTAAGATCTTTAAACAAAGTTCATTAGTGTTATTAACCTTATTTTTACACACTCTAATTTTATTTCCCCCTCCACTAACTCTTCTCTAATAAAAAGAGTTGACACCATATTTTACTGATGATACTTCATATTTTTCTGTAAAGAACAATGAGTAGAGTGCTGGAAGTAAGTTTAAGAAATCATGAGGCAACCATAACACATAGGAAATTTGCTGAAATTTGCTTTTGGTGGTTGTTTCACATTCTAAATGCCCAGGGCTTTGAAACTGCAAACTAATTGAATATAACTCTCAAAAGTATTTAATTATCATTATGAAAAATCAATGTTAGCTTTATGGTACAGATAGCATAGTAGTAGTAGTTTTTTATAGGTGGTATGCTTTTAGGGGAAAGGATTTGGATCTCATCTTTTCAAAAGCATCAAATGTACTGCAGTATTTGTATATAAATACTAGGAAGAGAATAAGAGTCATTTTCCCACTATGTAAAGAAAAGTCACTGAAAAAGTACTGTGCCAAAATTCTAATTAAAAGTACAAGTTAGAATGATAACAAGGTACTGAAGAACTTCAGGAAGTCTCATCACCAATTTTTCTGGCATATGAAATGCTTTTTTTTAATATATACAATTCATTAAACAAGAAGTTTAAACAACAAGTTAAGAACTGGTGTCAACAGGTCTGCTAAAATTTACATGATATCGTGTCACTTAGTGTTCTTGTATGCTAAATAGTTTTTTTATTATTTTTTCACAGAAATGTGGGTTTCTTTTGATGGTGAAAAGTAGACTTTGTCACAGAAGGTCAAATATAAAGAATGTCACAAATGTTGGTTTTAATTAATGTCAGTTTTCAAAATTATGAAGTGTACCTACTATGTCCATTTAAGGGTATTTGTCTATAACAAAGCAACTCCTTAGTCCTGGAAGAGATCAGTTTGAAAACACCTTTTGAATTGAACTTTCAGAAGGAAAAAACACTCCTCCAAAAAAAGCCTGAAAACTTTTGTTACTTTGGATGTGTGATGAATCAGAACCATTGTAAGCTGTTAGAATAATAGAGAGAGAAGAAAAAGAAGAAATCCTTACTACACTGAGACTAGTTTTAGTAAGATCTGTGTTTCAGAGGTATACACACAGTCTAAAAGTGAGTTGTTTGGCTCTGAATTGGGGAATTTGTTTAAATATTTGCTATGCTGATAGTTTATTGGGTGATGCTGAGTAGGTTTGGAATCCAAAGAGCACCTAGGTAAATATGAGAATATTTCTTTTAAATGTAGTTAAGAGGGGAATAATTGCATTTTGAGATGGCAACTTTCTACTTATTAAGTTAATGGACTTTGTAGTAAATTTACCATCTAGGCTTAGAAAAATTATACTGGAGACTACTAGTACAAATAGTAACCAGTAGTCCTGTGCAAGTAGTGTCATTGTGTAATCATTGTTTTACCACACTGAAGTTTTGCTTTTTGATGCTGTAGTGTATACAAATAGAAGTACTGAACCAATTTCCAGAGTAAGAAAAAAAATATAAAGGCAGTGTTAGTCTGTGCATTGTCCTTGTCAGTAATGTATATTATTAGCACAAAATTCGAAGTATAAACCTTTAATGAATTAAAATGTTCTATAGTGGTGATAAACGATAATAGGCAGTGATTTAGTAGGTAAAAGTATAATAATACAACTCACAGGGAATGTGTTAGTTGTTCTATTACTAAGTGCAAATAAATCAAGATTCACTTGTGTACATAGTTATGAAAAAAAATCCATAAAACCTTGATATTCCATATATGCTGATGCGAGCTCTGAAGCATCACTTGATTTCATAAAACATTTTTTAAACTCTCAATGCAGTAAATATTCTGAAGAAAAACTTCATCCAAATGCAAATATGGAAATGGAATTGTGGTTCCTGATTGATATTTTGAGGCTTGCAGAAATGTAACACTTAGGGCTGTTTCTAAAAATAGATTTTTATAATGAAAACTGAGAGAAAAATTCTCATTATATTTAACTACCTTAACTATAGAACCCAGTGATTTCTCTCCCCACAGATGTCTATGGATATTTATAAATATAAAACAAAGGAGAGATTGTATAGATTTCCTCACCATTATTCTTTCATGAAAAGTTTAGCTAAATCTCTGTCCTGTTTTGGGAGGCCTTTTACCTACTCATGTCATGGTTTTGATTTCTTTTCCTTCTTACTGGCATTTTTTTCCTTCTTACTGGCATTCCACATTGTAACATCATGTAGTGCACTGCACTAACTAAAGTGTTAATGCTCCATTTCCATGGATCATCAATAGTTCCAGGTATACATCTCTCAGAAGAGAACTACATACTCCAGAGGACTTTGCATTTCTGTTCCCTGTTCAGAGGGGAAGATACAACTGTTCATGTGTTATGAGACATGTCTCTTCCCCTTCCGCTATCTTGGCAATGTGTATGTTCTGCAGCTGTCTTGCCCTCAGTGTTAGAATAATGCCTTTGGGTTTTGGACACTCACTTTATTTGACTCATTAGCTTTAATTCCTGCTATATTGTATTGTTTTGGATTCCAGTATCTTATTTAGTAGATTTCCTCCTCAGATTATTGCCAGTGTTCTGTTTTCAGGCCTATCTATCTACCCTTTCCCAGGACGTGGATCTGTCGGTCCTCTTGGCCCATACACTATTGATGATGTTTACATTATCAAGATGTTATTTAGGTCAAGTCAACTTGTACAGGCAATACGAATATGAATATGAAAGTAACTTATGTGATGCTTAGGGAGCTGTGGAAGAAGGAGGAAACATGAAGAATATTTCAGAATAGTGAGAGTGGAGTTAACATTATTATTGTCTCAATTAGTCAGCTATCATATTTTATTTTCAGTTTGTAATTAATATTTTAATGTCCAGTAGAAAACTTGGCATAATAAAATGCTCTTTGGAATATCAAGTGTTGTGCTACACTGCATGTTGAACCTGTTTAGCCCAATACTTGATTTTTTTTCACTGTTCTGTAGCAAATACATGAGCAAAAACACTGACACCATATTGGCCACTAATGGAGTAATTTGCAAAAAGGTGATGTTTCCTCAACCTAATCCCTATCATGTAATAGAATTTATAAAGTTTAAATTCCTTCTCGAAGAGGAAAATTAATCTTTGTGAAGTAACTATGAACATACTTATTATCCATGTGTCTAATCCTTAACTGAATCTTGCTAAGCAGTTGGCCTCAATTATATCTCAAGACAACAGGTCTTCAAAGTATTACCTTCTCTTTTCACTTAATTTCTTCTTGTTTCTTTATAATAGGTAAATCTTAAGTTCATTTAGACTTTATCTTCATCTTTATAGACCTGTCTGTACTAACAACTCAGTCGGGTAATAATATGATTTTGAAGAGAATCTCACAATTCCACTTTCACTTGCTTTGGAGAGTATGTTTTCAGGACAGCTTTACACTGTGGTGTGTATTCCCTTGTGAAGAATCTAAACCTGATTCTCAACACAAAAACAAGTGTAAGCTGGCTCTCTGCTCAATGATAGGAGCCATAAATAGCATAATTCTCTGGAACAGCAGCCTGACTTGAAATGTAAAGGCAGGCAGGCTCTGAAAAACTGAAGTAAAAATGTCTGGCTCCTGCCAGGGGATATTGACTTTTTTTCTGATTACCAAATAGCTCTGTATTAACTAAAGCTTATCTAATGGACAAATCACTAATAAAGGAAATCTAGCAACTACTGCTTTGTTTCTCAAACCAGAGAAGGCATAACAGAGCTGCTACCAAATAACCTGCTGTACTGCTTTAGCTGCTGCAGCCAAAGGATGGGAGCTCCTATTGGACACTGACAAAACTGAAGAAGTTGGTTTGGCCAGTGTCCATTGTATGTTATCATTTTGAAGTATCAGTTAGTAAAAGCAAGAGAATGATACAATTTTAGTTCTATAGGCATAAATGTGGTGGTGGTGGGAACAATTAAGCAGATGTTCTCACTTATTTCATTTAGATAACATAGAAACCTGTCCCCTCTGCCTCTTTCTTTTATTTCATTGACTGTGCCACTGGTCAACTCCTTTTCCAGACCACTGACAAATGACAGAAACAAGATATGTAAACAACATCCTCACCACTGTGGAACTAGGAGTTATATTTCCTTTTCAAATTATCAATGATTATTTAAAAAAAAATCTGTTTCTGTTATATCTAATAGCTCATACCACACTTCATTAATTCTTAGTTAATATACTCTTCTACTCTTCCTCAAAGTGAGGAGAAAAAAAAAAAGTCATAAATGGATTGTCATCTTTTTTGAGAACACTCAAGTGATTTATCAAATACTACTGCATCAGATTCTTTTGCCTCTCTGTAAAAGGCTTTTTGTTTTATAGCTTTTTTTTTTTTCAGGTGAAAGACTCCTTGCAACAGAAGCTGAAGAGCTCTGTCAAGACTTTTCAGATGCAGTGACAAGGCTTCTCTGATAGTCATTTTCAACCACTTTAATGAAGTAACTAATATGCCTCCTGCTGTCTTCCAATCCTATGCAAATCTGGATTCACACTTTATATTCAATGTAAGCATTGTATTAGCACATAATTTAAAGTGTAATTAAGGAGGTACTGTAAATATAAATAAAATTTGTGTAACTATTAAAACTATTGAAAGTTACAGAATTATTGTGCTGAAAATAAGGTATTCAGTTATGGGATAAAAGAATTTTTTTTTTTACAAGAACAATCATCAATCATGCTAATGTTGACAGCAAAATTAGAAACAGGTTGTCAAAAGGCAAATGAAACAACGATGAGTAAAGAAAATTAAGCGTAGTGCATAGGTTATTTTTACAGCTATCTGTAGTAATAGTAGATGGTTATTTTGGATCTTTTCTGTTGGATTTAGGGATTTTCCATAATTAAAACTGAATACCAAAGAATGTAATGGCTGGTGGAATATTTACTCTGTAGTTCTGCTATTAACCAGTGGAAACCTGGTTGAGAAAGCAGGCAAAATGAAAAAGTAAACAAGCAAAACAGAAAAGGAAAATGAGTGACTAAGGGACGTTACTTTTCTTCAAGCTCTTCAGCTGTTTCTAAAAACAGTGGTAGAAATATTTAGTAGAAAAAGTAGAAATAGAAAAATAGAAGAATGCAGTATCTGAGGCTCAGATGTGAATTATCCAAATTGTTTATTGCGTGTTCTGACACACCTTATGTATATTCACAAGTTCTCTTTCATAACTTTCCCACCCACCATTACATGTCAACAAAACATTCTTTTTTGAAATCCCTGCCTGTCTTGTTGACTAGAAACACAGCCTTCCAGTGTGTCAGCTACTCCTTCCAGCTTCGTATCAACAGCAAACCTAAACTCCATGTATACTTTCAACAGAAGTGTATGCTTAATGGTTGTCTTTCCATTCCCAAAACATTAGTGAAGAATATTTTCTCAAGCCTTTTGAAAGCTGTAGATTAATATAGACATAAACATACACATGGGAACTGAACACTGTGTACAATGTGAAAGTCCATCCTCAGGAAGAACTAGACATGTGAATCATATATTCTTCATCATGAATGTTCAATTGTTATAAAGATGAGGTTTTCTTCCATTTCCCTGTATTTCTGTCACTATGTACAGACAAAAAAATAAGGAAAAACAATGGTTTACGTTCATTGTTAAGTAGCTGTATTGTATCTCATTTCAGATATTTTGTCATTTCTGTGGTAAGAACTCTTCATTAAACAATTATCCATGCAGTAACCTTATTTCTAGTAATCTATGTAAAACTGAATAGCTGTGTAGTGATGTAGATTGATAGAAGCTACTATGTTATTCAGCTAACCAAATTCCATTCTTACCCATAATATGAAACAAATCTCTAATGCAGCCGTAAGATATTAAAAGGTCTTCAAAGAGCACACCAATATATTAATTACTAAAAACAACAACAAAATGACATGACAAAACAACAACTAGATCAACCAAAATGTTCACGTTGAAGAAGAAATCCTTCAATCACATTGTTGAAAGTATTCCACCTGAATCTTTTTCTTGACAATGCCATTATATTCATATTTCTGGCATATAAACATGTCATTGATACTTTTCCAGTAAGTTTTCTAAATGTCAGTACACAGCACTTTTCAATAAATTTGATAATGTTTCAAAACCTCTTTGAATCACTAGCTGGATAAAACTTATATCTAGGTTAAGCTTTTAGTGGATTGTTTCATTTGCACTCTAGGAATGGCTTAGTCTCATATACTTCATAAGACATTGGTGTTTAGTTATTTTCTTGTCTTACTGACTCTGAACAATACATATTATTATGGTTGGACTATATGATCTTGTAGGTCCCTTCCAATCTAATGATTCTATGAATCTATATTCTTTCTGTAATGCCTACTCTTAGCTACAGCCTTTAAAGTGCACAGATTCTTCATTCTGCAGTCAAACAACAGAGATACGTTCTGGAAAATACTTTAACTAAAGAAGTTGCAGTAGCATAGTGCTCCAAGTATTTTTTCTCATTACCATAAAAAATGGTTTGTAATCTCATCTAACGTCTGTCCATTGCAGATGACCATATCTCACTCACCTACGCTCAAATAGCATACATAGTGACAAATTGTAAGAGTTCTGATTGCCAAGACCAGTAAGAAAGAATGCATTAAAATCTGCTGTATTTTAATTTGATCATTTTTTATCTGTTAAAAAGGAAAAAAATAGTAGCATTCATTTGCTATTATAATTTGGTTACATAACTTAAGAATGTTTGTTTTATACACCTCTTCCAAATCAAATTTGCAAGTTGCTTCCATTCTGTCACATACAGTTGTCAGTCTTCCTTCTGCAAGCACATGAGAAGCCAAGAGAAGATAATATCTTCAGCATAGCTGAGAGACAGAAGTGACTGCTTCAAAGGTGATTAAATGATTGAGACAGTAAAAGGAATTTACACAATTCAGGTGCTGTGCTTCAATTTAAAAACTAATGATTAAAATGTTTGGCATCTGCTGAAAGTGTATTTGACTGAGAGATTATCAGATTACCACCTATAACTGAAAGAACAGAATATTAAGTAGTCATTATTGGTGCAATCCACGAGAAAAAGGGTAGCAGTTTCATGAAGTATAATGGCAGCTAAAACTTACAACCTTACAAACATTTCCTACTATACCAGCAGATAAAACTTTAAGCATGTAGAAATTTTCTGAAAATGAGCTCTTCCCACAGCACATAGCAAACACAATGTATTTCTAATTTTCTAAATTGAGTAGAAAGAAGGGAAAATTTTAAGCACATAGCAAATTGAATAAATTGACAGTACTTTGAGAAATTTATACAACTCACAGCAGCATCTGTTCCTGGACAACACTCAGAATTAAGTGATTCAAAATAACTAACAAGGTTCACACAGCAAATCTGATCTGACTATAAAATCTATATTAGTATTCTTTTTTCAAGGTAGGTAAATACTGGTAAAGCTAAATGGTTGCTCAGTATCCCCCTAAAAGTTCAGTTCAGCAGTAATTATGATTACTACCTCAAAAATAATGCTTTGTATTTTATTAGTTTGGCCCACAACCTCAAACATGGATGCTGGCACATGGCAGTAGAAGATGAATCTTTCCTCTGGTGTCCTATTAGATTTTGTTGCCATGTGACATAGAGCTTCAGAGGGGCAGTCTCACAAAATGGCATCCAACATGGAAGAATGGATGAAGCAAAGATGCATCATAGAATCCCCCCATGAAGAAAAGAAGTCACTTACTGACATTCTTCAGCAATTTCTGGATGTTTGTGGAGACCAAACAGTGGATGTGTCTGCAGTGAGTGGCGTGCTTCAAAAGTGTTGATCAGTGCTACTGTCATCTGGTACAGACTGTTATAAGCACAGTAGGCATATTTCCCCATCACTGGCAAAAATACATAGCTCATTATGGTGACTATGTTGAAGAATAAGGCAAATACTCAGCTACAAAGCACTTTTGAACTTTTACTATGCTCTTACTAACTGTCATAGTTTTCACGGAATTTAATAGGAGGCATTACTTTTGGAGCAAATATGTACACAAAGAGTAGCATTAGTTACTTTGTAATTCCATGTTAATGAAAGGTAATATTGAAAATACTAATTTGGTTGAAGGAAAAATCATTTAGAAAATGAAAAATAATGAAAAATGTACTTTCCTCAACGTGACAAGCCAAAGCACAACTCATTACAAGACTACAGCAACTTTCAGAGAATAATAGGATCTTTGTTTCCATTATTTTGGATGAATGACAAAACAGCTAAATTTTGTGCTTGGTTATGCTGAGTTCTTACAGGAGTCAAAAGTATGTCATTTTCCCAGGAGTCCACTGGTAATTTCAGGGATCTTACTTCTATTGAATTGACTGTTCATCTTTATAAATATGACTACAGATGAAAATGATCATTTCAGTTCTTTCGACAACTCACTATTTACTTCCTGATAAAAATAAATTTACATACGTAATAATAAAACCTTTCCAGAGTTTACTTAGCTAATTCTCACAGGAAGCTTTCAAATTTCAATAGATTATGTCTAAAAACAATGCTAGATGCTTTTGGAAAGTACATTAAAACATCACTGATTAAGAATGCTTGGTATTCTGAAGTTTTACCAAGTTGATTTTCTGCTCACAATTAGCATAGGACAAATACAATTGAAACAGAGAAGTTAAAAAGTAACAAAAGTCTATTGATACAGATATAGTTTAGGCGATTACAATTAATACTGCAATTCTGAAAAAATTTAATCAGGTGTTACATAATCTAGTTAATTTACTTTGTTGCTAAATTTATGGAATGTAAATAATCGCAATCTAAGGATGGAATTGAGGTTTGTTTTATGGCAGTCAGGACTGCAGTTGTCCCGACCCCACACCACCAAGACAGCAGCTTTGCCCCACCAGCAACTCAACCTTTCCACACCAGCTGATCATCAGTGTGCTATGAACCCCACCTGAGCTGAAACCAGGATATGGAAAGGGCACAGCACACTGCTGACTCAAATTATGTCAAATCAGTTTATCCATCTTGATATAGTGTCTAAACACAGTCCCATGGACAGTGAAAAACATGCAGCTGTGTTTTCCATTTCACTACTGTCATGGTTTTATGATTTTTGGTATTGGTATTCCACATCATAACAACATGTAGGGCATTAAGAGTTAAAGAGTTAATACTCCAACTCCACAGATCATTGATATTTTCCGGGTATACCTGTCTCAGAAGAGAAGAACTATATTCCCCAGAAGACTTTGCGATGCTTTGCATTTTTACGTATTTTCCGCTCAGAGGAAAAAGATAAAAACCCTCTGCGGTCACAGGACACTCTCTTTCCTTCGGGATCGACTCAGCAGTGGGTGCTCGCTGCCGTATCGCCTTCAGCGTTAGCGTAAGGCCTTCGGTTTATCGGACACTCTCTCTTGCTCCTTTTATTTGATTTATTAGCTTCAATTCCAATTATATTGTATTATATAGTGTTATTTTGCTTTCTGATATCTTATTTAGTAAATTAGCTTTCCTCCTCAGATCGTTGCCGCTGTTTTGTTTCTAGGCCCATCTCCCTTTTCCCTTTTCCCCCTTCCCCTTTCCTGGGGCGTGGGTCTGTGGGTCCCCCACACCAATCGTCACGGAACCGGGCCGATCCAGCCTGGTAAACCGTTGACAACTACAAGAATTTGAGAATAGGTTTCAAGGTTGATGAAAAAGAAAAAAAAACACACACTATTTTTTTTGCTGTACTTGCAATCTCCTTTTCAGTCAATGTAAATACATTACCTGCAAATTTTCATATTGAATGTACTGAAATATAATCAGATATTCAACCGAAAAATCTGATCATTTCTCTTTACCAGAGTTCTGTAAGAACTCTTACTATCAAGTAATACCCCTCACTTCACTATCATGACTTACATTATCACTTCTCAGCAAAACATCTATTTGTAAACAACAGTTTTCAAGGATGAAGAGTAAAATTTCCCAGGGAGTCTCTGATAAGTACCTTGAGAGCACACTAAGAATTGCAGATACCTCTACTGAACCCAGAATTCATGCACTGTATTAAAAAAAAAAAAACAGGTAAAATATCCCACTTGTTTTATGTTTTTCTTGTAAGTAATTAGAAAATGTTTTATTACTTACATGCATGAAGTACATAATGTGTATTATATATAGCCTAAGACAATTCCTTTTCACTTAGTTTGGCCCAGACAAGCCAAAAGGTCAGACACCCATGGCCTAGATTATCCAAATTTTTAAGGATTTATTAAAGCAAACAAATACTAATAGATTTCCATAATTCAGTAAAGTAGTAGAACATTGTGTTGTATCCCTTATGTGTAAGCTTGGTGGCAGCTTTTCTGCAGTTTAGTTCAGTATATAAAGAATACCAGATACCTAAGGTAGATTAACTTTTGTATAGATTATATGCAAAAGAAGAATCTCACCCTTCGCTGTCTGCCTTCCTTTTTAAAATGTGAACAACTAGCAGTTTTCCTTCAGAAGTACTAGCTTTATTTTTTTTTTCAACTCTAGTTTTGTTTTTTTTCCTTGTAACTTTTTCCTGTCCTTGAAGTGATGTGTTAATCCAATTGCTCTCATACTAAAGAGCAGACACCACAGTTCAGTAAAATAATGTATATGTAAATTAATTTATACTATTATACTACTATCAATACTAAGAAAATAAGGACTAAATACGATTTCATTGTTTGACTCTACATTACAGTTGTGCAAGCTGAAACTGTCTTTCTGACCTCAAGTGTGGAACTTGCAGAATGAGTTCACTAATTTCTGGTGATTTTTCTTTCAGTTGTCTAGACACTAAATCTTAGTTATCTAACTTCCATTACTTTTTATTTGTATCTAGTAACAGCACCTTGGACTGCTACATAGAAATTTTAGCTTCACATTTAGAGTGCAAACTATGAGTAAGAAGAAAAGAGAAAAGTTATAATTCTATTACTAAAAGTAAGTTTCTTCAAGTTCTATCATGATTTCTTAAAGTTCTATCATAAGAAGTTTAATTTTTTTTGAAGTATGAGATTAAAAATAACTCTTAATTACATGGACAGAGAATCAGTTTTAAAATAAAGCTGTACCTATAAATCATGTAATTTCTCTTACAGTTTCTTAAAGAAGAAACCAAAAATGAAGCTAAAAATAGATTACATACATTCAACAGAAAAATGAAATGTTTAAAACCATAATAATCAGAAACAAATGTTTAAGTATATTCACAGTTTAGAGTCAGCAAGGACTATTACCATCTTTCATTATTCACATGCTTCTAAACTATATTTTGTATACATTACCTCTGTACTTTTTTTCCCTCATAAGAAGTGTTTGGCAATAGCTAATTAACTATTGGGGGTTTCCACTCCCCACCCCTCAAACCCCTCATGAATCTCAAGTGCTTTGTTTATGTTTCTTAGATGCATACCTGTAGCACAGTTAGTTACTCAGGCTAGCATATATACTGTTTTTTTAATTATCAGCACTGTACTTCCCAGAACCTCAAGCAGGTTCTTGGCACTACCAGGCACAAGACACACAGGTAAGCCAGTAGTCATATACAGAAGAAGAAAAACAAACCAACAAAGCAAAACAGTCATACTCACTCAATGCAACACCCCCTCTCAGAAAGCAGCCTAAACCCAAGAGATGCTCTTCTTTCAGTAGCTAGCCCTCATATGAGCCCTGGGTCTACCTCTTCTGATCCCATAAGAAAGACAGGTGCAAGCAATTTGCCTGTTCTCCCAGAGCCAGCCACACCTCTTCACCAGGTGCTCTGTGACCCTTTAAAGCCCTGCTTCAACAGTTCCCTTATGGTATGTTAGTGAAGCATTAGAGGAAGTATCAGGTTAAAAAAAATAAATAAACAATTGAAAAAATGGTGAGTCCACTAGCTCTGCTACTTATAGAAGGCTACATTTGCATGAAAGTCAAGTTATAAAGGATTTGAAAGGGGGGAAAGGCAGGAATATGGGAAAAGGAGAGTAGGGAAAAGAGAAAAGAAAAAGAATGAAAAGGGGGAAGATATGAAGAAGGTGGAAGAAAAGAAAAGAAAGAAAAGGGAGCAAGAAAGTAAGTAAGGAAGGTAGAGGATTCCTTAAATGGGAAAACTAATGATAGGCAATCTAGCTCAGTAACGTTAGGATTATTTTATGTGGTTATTGAGTATTATGAGTAGCAGAGGTATTTATTCTGGAAGCTAAGGATGTTTTTTGTAAATGTGTCAGGTTAAACTTACAGATAGTATTCATTTATTCACCTTTCTTTTTCTGGGCTGACTCCGAAAAAAATGATTATAGCTGGATGTTATTAGATAAGTGCTATTGTTCTTGTTGCATATTGAGTAATATATCATTATAATAAAATCTCATTTCTCCAATGTTCTGTTTGATTGGGGTAAAAAGTCAACTTCAAATGAGGAGAAAGAAGAAAAATAAACAATGAAAATAGAGAAAAATGAAAATAGGGAGATAAGGACAGGATGAAAAGCAAGAAAGTACATAGAGACAATATATAAAGGGAGAAAATGGGGAAAATACAAGGTGGCTTAAAAATTCTAAATTTTTTGATCATTAAGCATAAGGTCTACAACTATTTTATAAGAATGTCTTTATTTATTTATTTGTGTGCAGCAGGGAACACTGGAATGGGAAAGAAGTCCTGATGTACAATATTAGATTTGTAAAAGCTAGTCCAGGTTTTTATGATTGTCTACCTTAGCCAGCAGCATTGTTTCCATGAAGCCAGCAACCACACTTCATCTGGATGTCTAGTAGGATTATTTCACTCTTTAAGGACTAGAAATTTCATTCAGACTTTTTCTAGCTAATGAAAGAGGGCATAATTAATCATTATGATACCAAAGATGACTTTCCATGAGATTCATTGAAATATGTTTTCCTAAAACAATAGGGAGAGTAAAAATCAACCCTCTAACCAGCACATTCTGTATGTGCTGCATTTCTAAAGGAATTGCCTAGACTCCTCGCTGTAAGAAATGTTAGATTAGTATGCTTCTGCACAGCCATCCATCTAATGCAAGTGTTTGTCTGCTAGTATCTAGAAAATTGCAAACTAGAAACAGCAGAAATAAAATGGAATAATGAGCACATAAAAGTTTAAAAAGTTCTTCAAAGCAAAAAATGTATAAAATAGTATTGTAGCAAAAAAATAAGTGAAAGGAAGAAGAGAGAACTACATACAATGACAGAAAGAAAAGAGTAGAGAAGGCAGTAAGAGGTGAAAATGATGCTCTGAAGCATGAATAAATGTAAGATAGGATGTCAGTAATTCACATACAGAAATGGCCACTTAGAAATGCAAACTGTATCTCAGCTTGGAGACAAGAGTCAGTATACAGGTATGACAGGAGATCTGAGATCTGTCAGTAGTCAATCAATATTTTATTTTTTTAAGAGCTTGAGTAACGTGAAGTTTAATTCTGGTTTTAAGAACTGAGCATACTACCTGGAAGCAGCTTTTATGAAGACTAGAATTGCATCAAGTTGACACACGAGGCTACCTGCCATTAGTATAGAACTGTGTAGAGTTGTAACTATACTTGAAGATAAGAAGATGAAAATGTATTTCCACATCGAGCCTGGACTAAGCACAGCGTGGAAGTTAAGAAGATAAAAGTTGACAGTGTGCTGTTGCTGCTCTAAGAATATGTTACCAATACTGGATTCAGGCCTTCTATAAAGCCTTTAAGTAATACCAGTTTTTTCACTTAACCTTTCTCTCTGTTTTGGATAAGGCCCTATTTAGTTCTCAATGAAGCAAAGAGTGATTTGCTCTTTAGAATAGTAATGGTGTAACCATATTTCATAATCTTAAAGCTAAGAGAATACTGTTAGTTTGGATGCCAGCATATATTAAATACATGTATGTGTATGATATATGGTAAATCTAAGTATGCTCCATATAGTCTAAGAAAAGATAATCTATACAAGGGGAAAAGAAGTAGTATGAGGGCTGTTCTGGAAGGAATGCCTTCTGTTTTATTATATTGATCCATAGCACCAGAGGTGAGCATTGGTGGTATGGCAGTCAGGGTTGAACCTTTCTGCTAGTATCCCTTTATGTTTTGTTGTTGTGCAACAGGTGGCAGCAAAGGAGCAGTGTGACAAATTGGTGTCCAACATGGAAGTGTGGATGAAGCAAAGGGTGGGGGAATGAACTCCTCTTTAGAGAAAACATTGCATCCACTGACTTTCATCAACACATGCAGAATGGCTGTGAGCATGGTGAGCTGATGGGGCATTTTAACAGTGGTGACAGCAACAGGAAAGACAACCTGCATTCCAGATGGTCAATGTACAGCCACTGGAACACAAAACGAAGAGTGTCTTGATCAGTTAATCTGCACAAATTGGAGACTATGCCCAAGGAACTGGACCTGAATATTGTCTTCAGTGCATTGAAAACAACGGTGGCTGCACTGGACCATAGCAAAGTTTGCACTGGATAAGTTCTGTTATTGCTCACATAGGATTAGAAAGTGCACCTTAGACACTGCAGCTGAAGATGATGGGGTGAAAAGAGGCATGCCTCTCCCGTACTCAAAGGCAAGAAGGAGGATCTGGGGAACTACAGGCCAGTCAGCCTCATCTCCATCCCTGGAGAGGTGATGGAACAGCTTGTTCTGGATGTCATCTCCAGGTAGTTGAAAGAAAAGAAGGTTATCAGGAGTAGTCAGTATGGGTTCACCAAGGGGAGGTCATGCTTGACCAGCGTGGTGGCCTTCTATGATAACATTACTGGCTGAATGGATATGGGGAGAGGGGAGATTAGTCTGCATGGATTTCAGCAAGGCATTTGTCACTGTCTCCCACAGCATCCTTATAAAAAAGCTAAGGAAGCGTGGAATAGATGAGTGGGCAATAAGGTGGGTTGAGAACTGGCTGACTGGCAGAACTCAAGAGGGCTATGGTTGGTGATGCAGGGTACAGTCAGAAGCCTACACTTAGCCCTGTTCCTCAGGGGCTGGTGCTGAGTCTTGTTCAACATCTTCATCAGTGACCTTGGTGAGGAGATAATATCCAACCTAAGCAAGTTAGCTGATGATAAAAGGCTGGGAGGAATGGCTGACATGCTGGAACGCTGTGCTGCCATTCAGCAAGACCTGGACAGGTTGGAGAGTTGGGCAGAAAGAAACCAGATGAGGTTTAACAAGGGCAAGCGTAGAGTCTTGCACCTAGGGAAGAATAACTGCATGCCCCAGTACAGGTTGGGGGGTTCCCTGCTGGAGAGGAGCTCTGAGGAGAGGGACCTGGGTGTCCTGGTGGATGACAGGCTGGCCATGGAGCCATCAGCGTGCCCTCGTGGCCAAGAAGGCCAGTGGGATCCTGGAGTGTATTAAAAAGAGTGTGGTCACCAGGCCAAGGGTGGTGATCCTCCCACTCTACTCTGCCCTGGTGAGGCCTCACATGCAGTATTGTCTCAAGTTCTGGGCTCCCTGGTTCAAAAAAGGCAAGGACCTCTTTGAAAGAGTCCAGTGGAGGGCCAGGAAGGTGATAAAGGGCCTGGAGCACCTCCCTTACGAGGAAAGGAGGAGAGACCTGGGTCTGTTCTGCCTGGACTAAAGAAGGCTGAGAGGGGATCTGATCCATGTATGTAAACATCTAAGGTGTGGGAGGCAAAGGGATGAGGCCAGACTCTTTTCAGCAGTGTATGGTGATAGGATGAGGGGAAATGACCACAAGCTGAAGCATAGGAAGCTCTGCATGAATGTGAGTGGGAACTTCTTCACTGTGCAGTGACGGAGCACTGGCACAGGCTGCACAGAGAGGTGGTAGAGTCTCCTTCTCTAAAGATATTCAAGACCCACCTGGACCCCTACCTGTGCAACCTGGTCTAGGTAGCCCACTTTGGCAGGGGAGTTGGACAAGATGGTCTCTGGATGTCCTTTCCAACCCCTACAATTTTCTGGTTATGTACTTCCACAGCGAATCTCAGCAACAGTTTCACAGGTGTCTGTTTTTTTTAATTAGAATTAAATAGAATATAAATATGTTTCATGTTCTAAATACTAAAGAATGTGACAATACTAAACAGAAATGAACCCTCTGAAAAAATTCATTTCATTAGGTTTTTTTTTGCATGAGAATAATAAAAACTCTCTCCTCTCTCTCCAAGTTACATTCTGAATCTGAGTACTTAAGTGCTGCTTTGAATCCACTAGAAAATTTTAGTTCAGCCATCCCTCCCAAAACACCAATCTACAATACTCTTTGTACTGTTGGTTTATTTATTTCTACACTGAAATGCGACTTTTAGTTCTAATGTGTATTTAAATACATTATGACATAAATATCCTGAATGACATCAAGTTTTACTGTGTGGTGAGACTGACATGTCTGAGTGATGGGATGCCATTCCAAGACTCATAATTTCTTCCATAATTACTCTAAGGAGTGTTAGTGCCAGATGAACATGTAGAATTCTGTCACCTTGTGGGGCATACTGGTTTCCAGATAATTAACAATTAAAATTTAAAAAATAAAAATAAAAAAGGAGAACAGCATTCAACAGAAGATTCAAGGTACTTAACATGAATCAGTATTTCTATTTTGTTTCTTTTTTTTTTTATGACCTCAATAACTTCCTAAACCTTTCCTTTAGATTAGACTTGTCAGTCACCTTCAGAGAAGGTATGCTAGGAGTTATATATCTTTAAAGGACTTTGAGTTCTTGCTCTTCTTAGCCTTGGCTTACAACCCTTTTTATTCACTACTATCTATGTAAATATTAACAAGCTTAACTTTTAAGCATATGTAGGGTGAATAACCCAAAAGAAGAGTTTTCACAGAAAAACAGTGAGGAGGATGGTATATTTTGCTTGGCTTATCTGGATGGTAAACAGACAACCAGTAAATAAAGAGAGACACACCTTTTGCAGATGGTCAAGGTTCACTGATAACTCCACAGGGGAGAGATCTCCAACAAGATATCTTTCCCCAGTGGTAGTCAGCCCTTAAATGGGATCTGGGAGAGGTGGAGCCAGACAGAGGTGCATTGCCTTCACCTGTGCTCCTGCGGCTGACTCAGTGCTCGCCTCAGGTGATCAATCAGTGGTTCAGGTCATGATTCAACAGTTCCCATACAGCATAGCAGTGTTTTTATTGGATTCAAAGTTAGGCAAGTACTTAAATGTTATGCACAATGTAAAAACTTCTGTTTCACTAAAAACAGGAAATAACTTTTGTTATTTGTTATTATTGCCTTTCCTCCATACACATTCTGACCTTTAATAAGAGGTTACTTGAAATACGAAAGTTTAATAAAAAAGTCAGTCCATTAGCAGTGAATTTGTTCATCATAAAATCCAGTAGCATCACATTTGCTATTTAGCTAAACTAAAGCCTAGAACAAACAAATTGCCTTGGCATCTGACTATTTTCTGTCAGTCACTTTTGTCTGTAGTGTTGCAGATTTTTTAGAGCTTGGACCTAGCTCTTAAATTCATAGGTTCTTCCCGCCTTTCAGGGGTCACATTCTTTCAAGACTGCAATCAACATGACTGCTCAAGTATTATGGGAGTTAAATAGCCAAAGTTATACGGACTTCAGACATTAATAACATGGAATATTTTTGAAACCTTTTTGACATAATGTATAATTAGAAAATGTATTTTATTGATTTTCCCTGAAGTGATTAAAATATCCTACAACATAACTTTTGTAAGATAATTTGAAATTAGAATTATCTAAAGATATCTACTTCTTATCAGGATTTTTTTCATGTTCTGTTTACAGCATTGAATCAAAGAATCCATTAAATATTTAAGAAAATATTCAAAATGCCCTATAGAACAACATATTTAACACAGCATCTGAGGCTCATAACATTGTCTGACAAGCTTAATATGAATGAATAATATTTAAGAATAATTATAAATCCAAGATTCTCAAAGAATTTTGCAGTGCATATAGATTTCTGACAGTAGATACATAGAATTATAAGCTCCCAGATGTGAATAACATCAAATGATTTGTGTGTGTGCGTGTATAATTTCTCTAGTTTGAATATGACTAAGAGTTTAAGATAAATACTGTGTCCCATAGACTCATTCTTTGAGATATTAAAGCTATAGTGACTTGTGCTATTGAATAGATACAAGATGAGTCCTATAACATCACTACAACAGCACTCCCAAAGACTTGGGAAGTGGAAATTCAAATTTATTTGAATAGTCCTGGGAAATCTTATTTTCCTATGTTTTTGATCGCCAATTAGACAATTGTAGTTTTAATTTCCATTTAATTTTCATTCACATAATTTTAAAATGCCATTTCTTTTAAAGCAACATGTTTGCTGGTAACTGTGTTCTAATTGTTTAAAAACAGGCTCCAGTGCAATTATTAAATAAATGTTTGATTGCCTAAGGTAGATAGATATAATTTTCTAGACTGTATGATTCAGGTATCATTGATCTGCTTGACATTCTGTGTATATCTATATAAATGTGCATATATATATATACTATACATATAATTAAAATCTTGTTTAATAGCTGAGGGTAATTAGAATTATGTACAATCATGATGATTCATGATACACAATGATGGGTTTTAGTTGGAACTGACACATTAGTAAGTATGCTAAGAGCTTACTATTATAAATGTATACATACAACAGAGTCCTTTTTTGGACTCTGTAGAAGCAAAGTAGAAGCAAACTGGAGGTTTCAGCCTTGTTTATTGCTTCTTTAATGTACTTTGGAAATGTCTTTGATTTTTGATGTTGTGGTAGCACGTTGGCATAAAGTATTCTAATAATAGATTATTCTTCTGTGCCATAAGAAAACTATAAGAATTTTCTTAGAATTACAGTAATAGGTGAGAGCTCTCATTGTATATACCACATTCATTATTTTAGACAAATCTTAAGTTACCATGATTTCATGTAATATCTGGACTGATTTATTCTGTTCATCTACTGAATGGGTGGAATTTTAGAATATTCATTTATTTTTCAATGAAAAACCATGCAAAGCTGAGCTGTAAATAGTATTTATCTGTCTTTGTCTAGTCATTGCTGTAACCAATAGAAAATGTCTTTATTTTAGGTAATATATTTACAGATTTTGTCTTACTTTTCTTCTTAATTTGGGCATAAAGTTTTTGTCTTCATTTAGAACAAAGCATAGTAAAGCTCTATATAAGCCTAACTGAGGTAGAGTAACCTATTCCTATACTCCCAGGCTACGTAGATGAAAATGTATGCAGTAGTCAAAAAAGTGCCTCAGTTTATTTAGAAACAAAATAGACAATTTTTTGGTAATATAAGTTAAACACATTGAGAAATAAAATATTTGCCAACATGTTTAATACTTTTAAGCTCTCTGTTGTAAAGAGTATGGTAACCTGCTCTAGCATCTTCGTCAGCATAAGCTCTAGGACTTTTCTCTGTATTCTTTACATCACTCCTTTTATGATCCATTTTCTTCTTCATTTCTTACTGCAATATGAGTTTGTTGCAAGTAGGAGAGCTCACTTCCGTTAACAAAACTGACCACTTAAGAGACTTGATCAGTTTAGTTTTCATGCAGTAGACATGAAATATAGAGTGACCAAAGAGAAAAGATGTGAGTGGATCACTTAATGCTCTCTCTGATATATTTTTTTTTTAATGTAAAAAAGATTTATGTTAGGAAAAAGAAAAATGTAGTGGGTATCACAACGTGATCACATTCTATGTAATTTTCATGCCTGCAAGTGGTGCAGCATAGCCATGAAGTTGCTGTACCTAAGCCTTTGAAAATGTTTTTGACTGATTAACTGTCCAATGGAAGATAATCACTATATCATATTCTCAATTTCAGTCACTGCTGAGAGAAATCTATCCTGCTGAGGATGCTATTTTAGTTTTGCGTATACAAATACATTCTTTCTTGGACATTAATTTAGAATAGTTGTGAATAGGATGTTCTTATGTACTTAGTGATATTGAAAATATTTAATTTCATCATTTTGATATTTT
Source organism: Oreortyx pictus (assembly GCA_036925125.1). Taxonomy (NCBI): domain Eukaryota; kingdom Metazoa; phylum Chordata; class Aves; order Galliformes; family Odontophoridae; genus Oreortyx; species Oreortyx pictus. The sequence goes on along the minus strand of JAUPFR010000001.1, from coordinate 74,318,510 downwards.
CATGTATGTTTTCTACAGTGCAGCTGGTTAGTAAACAATATATATAATTATGTGAAGGTCAACTCTGGTAAAGGACTGTTAGGACATGATTATTCCGACAAGTTTCTGTTCTGCCGGCCCATCTTGCTGCTCTCTGTAAAGCATTCTGATACTTTGTGCCAAACAGGACTTGGCATTGGCTAAGCCTTCAACATAGTCATAATTTGTGTTCACGGTATGAACTTTGTGAAACAGGAAGAAAAAATGGGTGAACTGTTAGATTTAAAGCTTATTGTCAACACAGGTACAGTAAACAACTAGCAGCAGTATTAATGATCAGTACTGGGAAAAAAAAAAAAAAAGTTTATTAGCAACTAAGATGTAGGATGTTGTGCATCCTCTACCAAATTATGCTAAAATAAGGAAAGTGATTGCTAAAGTTAAGTAATGGTAAATGCAGTCTTCTATACCTGAGACAAAATAATCCCTTTCGTCAGTACAAACCAAGGCAGACTAACTAGAAAACATGTTCCAAGAAAGTTCTCAGTCCAACTGAACATCAAGCTTGTCATGAACTAACTTTGTGACCCTGCAGCAAGGAGAATCAATTGCCTCCTGGGCTGTATTAGATATGGAACCAGCAGGACCAAGTTGGTGATTACCTCCCTTTATCTAGCACTTGTAAGACCTTTTGAATGCCTTGGTAGAAGGAAGGTTTCTTTGTATTGGAGTGAGCCTAAAGCAGGCCAGTAGGATCATTTGGTCTTGGAGCAAACAAAACACGAGGAGAGCTACATATTTTGATTATAACTTGGTTTTCTCAGTTTCGAGAAGAAAAAGGAATAACGGAGTTCTTACTGTTGTATTTAGCTATCTTATGAATGGCCACAGAAGGCAGTCTTCTCAAAGGTGCAAAGTAATTGGACAAGAGGGAACAGATGAACAAGGTGGCAATTGTAAAGAGGTTAATTCTGATTACATTTTCAGAAAAAAGAAAATCATATGTTAGTGAAATATCATATAATGTGCCCAGAGGGGTTCTGGGTTTCTTGCAGGTACTCAGCTGGATAAAGCCATGAACAGTCTGTTCTAACTGGATATGCTCTCAGCAGGAGATTTTTCTTGATGGCCTCTGATTTTCCTACCTTCCAATCTACATGGTCATGTAATTCTCCAGTATAAAAGATGAAAATTATCTGGGGCTGGAGTGAAAGCCAGATCCATAAAGTGTGTTTATACTCACAGCTTAATATATAAAGGAATGTAGATGCTGTGTACTAAACTTTGTGTTCTGAGATTTCTGGGGTTAGCCACCCCTCACCACAGAAATCACTTGAACAAAGCAAAGGTGATCCCTCTGTTTGTTACAGATGGTGACACTGACTGTGGTGTTACACGCCTAAAAGAATCAGTGAGATCTCATTCATAACTACTAAGTCTTGGGATGTTTAGCACTTAGAGTAGATAATTCGGAAAGAGATGAACAGATGCCAGGTCCTCTCTTTCCCAAGAATTTTAAAAACATGTTCCTGATTTTCAAGAAAATGTTTTCACTTCATTTCACCCAGTTCAAAGCTGGATGTAAGGCCTTTAGTTAAGCCACTGTCATTAGAGAAGGAAATAATATTAATTTTCACTGTTACAGAAAATGAAAAAGCAAAATTGATCACTGATTTATCTGAATGTCTTGACTGCATATGAAACGCACTGAGTGTATTCAGATAATATTATCATAGATTTGCAGATTCTTGACAGATTTACTAAATCCTTTCTTTTTTATTCCAAAAGTATGTTGTGCATCATACTGGAGTCTATCACTGAAAGAAATACGGAATTTTCTAGGAGACATTTTCTGCTAGTTATAGAAAATAAAATTGGCACAGCAGTGCCTAAAATAGCTAATGCAGACTGCAATGCAAGACTTATGTGAGACAAAAATTAAAAGGAAAATATAAATACAATTTTTAGCTAGAATTTATACTGAATAATGGAAACCTACAGCAGCTCTTGGTCCATACATGTTTTAATTTTTGGATCTGCAACTTTTTTTTTTAATATCATTTACCTTTTTATAAATAAACAGGCAAGCAGATTTCAGTGCATTACCTTGCACTCAAGTCTATAATGACTGAAGTTAATTGATTGGTTTTTTTCATTTGTTCTACTTATGATTTTCTGCTCGTGTAGAACTATTTATACTATTTTGTTCATCCAAGAATTTTGTCTTTGCTGTAAACTCACACTCAATAACATTTCATTAACTCATGCTTAGAGGAGACATAGAACCACATACTACTTATAGAGATGTAAAATTTAAGATTAAGAATCAGTGAAAACTCTAGAGAATGTCTTTACTGTACAGCCTCAGACATAATAGAAGTAACTAGCTTGTGTACACGCAGTAGCCCTGTAGGTCTACCTGGCATAGATCTGTGTAAGCTAGTTTATTCTGCCACAGAATATATTCAGAGGCATTCAGAGACATCCTCAAACATTAAGGGACTCTAAAGAGTCTTGAGGGGCATTGAAAATATTCTGAGATTAGACCTAAGTTCAAGAACTTTGGCCATGAAAATAGCCACAATAGAATTCTGAATTTCACATTAAGCAACCACTTGGAACAGTGGCTTAATGTGTGCTACTGATATAATTATAAGAACAGAATAAGAGTCTAACAGAATCTTCTCCAAGTTTTCCTTATTCCCATCCATTAATTTTGATTACTAATTTTCTGTGCATTCCGTGCATTCAATTTTGCATAGAGTTTGTGTGGGTAGGATAACCAAACAGAGCATTTTTCAAAGGCTTCGTTAGGTTTTTGACTATTAGCTGACTATCTTTTCATACACAACTCTTTTGTACAGTTTTGTGATATCAAAATAACATATTTCATGTGACTATTTTTCCGGGCTCATGATTTTTTTTTCAAAACACTTTGGATATGAGTAAGTGGTAAATACATTTAGGTCTGCATAAGTAGTCACTTTGATTATGTAAACTCCTGTCTTTAGGGATTTGTAAGTGTCTCCACAAATAGAATATAAATTGCTTCTTAGAAGAAAACATTTTATGTTAGTCCCTGGAATTCCAAAGTTGAATGCTGTCTTAACTGCCTGCCTGCATACTTGGATTTCACTTCTCAGTAATTGAAAAATAGTGAATTATATGAGCCAGAACTAATAAATTTTAGAGATATTACTTCATGTACAGAAAGAAAATAACATCTTTGTGCTAGTTCTAACCAGACAGCCAGAGAAAAGACCTAGGAAATAATCTACTGCAGGGCCCTATAGTTTTGCAAACATATTTGAATGTATACATCTTTTATCCACTAAGAAACCCTTTGTGGTGCTGACCTTTTCACTTAATGAGAATCTTTGTAAAACTCCAATCCAGTTATGGTATCAGTTATAGGTAAGGATGCAAGTATATTGCTATAACATAAAAAATAGTACTGTTATCAATTTTAGACTTACATGCACTTAGCAAATTAACAAATGAAATTGGAATAAATAACAAAATGCCAACAAAATAAGAATTCCATGGAAACCCATACTTCGAATTTCAATCAAAACATTGGAAAATCTATTCTAATTATATCTATACTGTGAAAAAAAAGAAAAAATGCTCTATTCCCTCTTGACTTTTTGCAGGATGGTAAAATGAAATAAAATGTCTAAATTACCAGAACAAAATATGAGGTCTAATTTTCTCCTTCACTATTCACCATGAGGGTGCTGGACACTGGATCTGGCTCCAGGGCAGTGGTCATGGCATTGAGCCTGCTGAAGTTCGAGAAACATATGAAACAGCACACTCAGAAATATGGTTTGAATTTTGAGTGGTCCTGTGTGAAATCAGAAGCTGGACTCAGCGATTCTTCTGGGTCCCTTCCAATCTAGGTTACTCAGTAACTCTATGATTGTTTTAGGACTGAAAGTAAAAATTCTCATTAAGGTCAGATAACTTGTTTCATGTTTTCACGTCATCTGACTCCCTCATATTTTGCTTATTTGCATAAAGGAAAATTTTTACATGAACTTTCCTATATCAGCATCCATCCCTAGGAAGATTATGGTGATCTGAGGATCACCTATGTGTACATATACTGAAATTTCAGCGTTAGGAACAATGTCAGTGTTTATTTCCTACTGAACCCTTTCCTATCCTAAGATTAAGCAAATAACAAGTTCATGAATAACCTTAGATACTAGGCATTACTAGAAGGCTAACAAAATAATCTTTGTATCCCTAAGAACAGTCTTATAAAAAATTGGAAAAAAAATTATCTGACAGCAAATCTATCTTGCTATGTATCCTATGTAACAAGAGAAGACAAATACATATAAGCACCATATAAAAATAAAGGTAAATAAAATAGGGGAAAAGGTTGAAAGTGTCTACAATTTCCAATCATGAACACTTGAGCTCAGACACATGGTCTTTCCAGGGAGTGTCCTGTCTCCTCATTTTTCCCACTTGTTGGTGCCTGGTACTCAAGCTTTGTGACCACAGTTCCAGTCCAGATGCTGTAGAAGACCCTGGGTGATGCGTGGGTGATGCACATGCACACACATGTGTAGATTGAATACTATCCCACAATAGATGGCTTTTGACACCTATTAGCTGACCCTTGGAGCCTCTCATTTACAATTGCCTCATATAAACACACTCACAAAAATGGGTCTCTCCCCCTGCCTTGGTCTCTCTAGTAGGTGGCTTGGTTCCTCTGGTGCCTCAGATAGGCTGCCTGCCCCTGTCATATGAATGCCTGTACCTGAGGAGCTCCCAGGTCAATTGATCTACTATTAACACAGTCTAGCTTAATGCTCACTGTTGATAAACACTTTCATATGCATCTTCATGAGTTCCAGCATTGGCCTCCAGTCACATGGCCCATGCTGGCCTAGGTCCTGCTTTACCTGTTGCACTCAGACACTCCTACAACCACAAACACACAGATATTCATCACCCAACAAAATGTTTAGAAATTGAGTTTAATGAGAAATCAGAATAGACTGTGCTGATCAGATGTCAGGCATGTCAAAACTAGCATGGTGACCAGACCCTAATTTAATGTGACCAGCATCTTTTGTTCTTCTTTACCTTTCTCTCATTTGTGTCTCTGAAAACCATGTTCAGTCCCCGAAGTGTCCAGAATCTTTTATCTGCCTCCATGGTGTTGCTTGTCAAATACAGTCATTGGTTTTGTCACTCCCTGAAATATCTCAGACAGATTCTGAGGGAGAATTCCCACATTCCACTCATGCGTTTCTGTCTTCCTTCATATGTGTGAAAATGAACATTTTCAAATCACATAATTTAACAGTAATATCCACAGTAATTTAGGTTAAATCAAAGTATCTGAGTAGTCAGAAATATTGTACACAGGGGAAACTGAAGAGCTGTAAGCTCAGAAGGTACAAGAGCATAGAAGAAACCCATGAGATAAGAAGTAAATGGATTATTCCAGTTGGTGTCCTGCACAGACTACGTCTGTGCTTCTTGTGAAGCAGAACCTAATGACAGATTTTTGCTTTACTGCATTTGATTTTATGATCTACAGTTTGCCAGTTCTCTGACCAGGATAAATGTATGTTTGATTAATATTCCATCTAAAAATGTCCTTAATTACTTTAACTTTATATTAGTCATCAGTTTTATTTTATTTTATTTTTTATCTTCTCTCCAATGATTATTTGCCTTATATTTTCTGATTTTTGTGGGCATCAACTGAACGTTGCTGAATTATTGTCAGTTCTTCTTTCTTCAAATTTTCTGACCCCATTTTTATACATAGAGTTTTTTCAATTTTTATAAACATAAGTTTTTAAAGGTCCAAAAACATACATGGTATTATAATATATATTTTTGCTTAAAAAAATTTTGTGTCCTTCTCTTGGATCATTTTTTATTTTTTTGGCTAATATGGCTTACAAGTAAGTTTTCCAATGGAGTATTGTCACGCTCCAAGAAAGGAGGGAGACGAGGTTCTTGATTATGTGTGTACCCAGCGTGAGATTAAGACACAACGGGTCAAATGTTAGTCCAACCAGTTTATTACAATTACTAGTTGCTTAGGGATATGGGGGAGGGAAGGTGAGCGATAGAAAAGGGATAAAAAGCAAGGAGTCTTGATAGAAAGCAAGAGAGATATAATCACCACCATGGGTCCAACGAGGTTCGTAGTCTCAGGAACTCATCTGGTCACCGCGGGGGATGGGAGATGGCAGCAAGCAGGCCTCAGGGTCCGTCTTCAGGAGTTCTCCTCAAAGATTTTCTCTTTGGGAACTCTTCTCCAGGAATTCTTCTCTTCACCTCCCAAAAAGGGGAAGAAGGCCTTTTATCCCCATTTCTCAGGCACCCATCTGGATAACCGGCAGTTATCAGTCAGAGTCTTGTCACCAGAAAAGGCCTTACGAAGCAAGCTTTGAGACAAAAGAAAGGAAAACAGTTTCTGTCTTCCACAAGTATGTGGTAAATGTAAATATAAATTTAAATGCAGTTAATTACATGGGTATGTGAAAGGTAGTATCACCTGGACAAAAAAAGACATGTATACAGTATAGAATATTGATGTTCTTAGCAAGCGTTAAAAATGTTTAGAATTATTAAGCAGAGCAAACAGAACCCCTCTTAGAACAACATTCCTTATACCTCATTTCCAATCATCTTTTCTTCCTCTGCTACTCAGATAAAATTATCAATTGAGATATTCTCCTCTGAAATCTTTATTTTGTCCAGTGGTAAAATTATATTGTGAGTACTGAAAAGGTTGAAGTAATGAAAGTTAATACCTATTCAATACCATTATATGATTTCTAAGCTTGTTTTTTGTTCTGAGTCTTCTTAGGGTGTATGTATGAAATTCCATCTCTTCTCAAGGTGCATTAAACGTTTCTTCATACATGATGATTCCTCTTACAAGCTTCTAACATTTAAACAGTGATATCACTTTTTTACCTTAGTTATAAGATATATTTTAGTTTGGAGTAAATATTAGAGACCTGATTCCTCTTCAGCACTATTTGAAATCTCCTGAATCTGTTTAGCTGTTTTGTCGAAGACAATGTCAATCTCTGGCAAAGGAGTTGTAAGAATTTATGCAAGACTTTCCACGATATTTATAAAATGAAGTGAATAAATAGCATACTTGGCATTTTATCCTAAAATTGAGATTTGATTAGATTGTCTTTGTGTTTTTTGTTTGTTCAGTTTTGCCTTTTGTGTTTTTTCTTTTTCTTTTTTCCAGAGCAATTTATTCATGCCATATTTTAAATTGTCAGCTATCTCATTTGCAGATTTGTCGTGACGAGTTTTCCTATAAAACCACAAAAGATGGGATGAAAAAAGAAATATATATATATATATCAAAAAGTATATGGAATGTAGGCACATTCTTCTGCATAGTTAGATATTCCTGACTTTTTTTGAATCAGATACCAGATTCTTCATATCTCTTGTATACAGTGCATTGGTTTTCATTTTACAGGAAATACTTTGTGAAGAAGCATTTGATTGTTAATCTGTACACACTCAGAAGTAAAAGAAATCTCATTCCTGCATTAGAAACCTCATTTCCAAAGAGGATTTCTCTCATATTCAAAGATCAATGAAAGTGTTATTAAATCTCCCAGCCCTTTTGCTTTCCTGTACAAAGCTGAGATTGCCAGTTACTGTAAAGATGTCCCACTCTAATTTTAGGGATATATTTTTGGGTGATTTAGAGGAACGTTAAATATTTTATATTAGGCTGGTCTTATAAAGAGTACTAAACTATTTAATACCTTATAAGATACCACAGGACTAAAAGGAATCACTTCAATAGCGATTCATTTCACAATCAATTTTGTGATATATATGGACATTTAAATATTTTCCCCAAGAAATGCTTTTCTTTCTTTCTTTCTGATAAAACAAGAAATAAATTGACCCTGAGTTATTCACATTTCTGTACTTATTCTAATTCTGGAGCATCTGAATAGTTTAATTTATCTCTTATCACAGAAGGTGCCTTATATTATTTTCCTCTACTGTGTGAAAATAATTACTTTTGCCTAATCTGCTTGAACAAACGTATTGGAAAACTTATGATAACAGAAAGCATTTGGTTTGTCTTGAAGTGCATACTCATTATCATGTTAACTAACATGATCAAAACTTGTAATCTATTAACTGGTTTGAATGAAATACATCTAGAACATGCAACTGAATTTGGATGCAAGTATTTTACACAGACACAATTCGTCTGGACTTCCAAAACAGTACTTATTCTGTCTTGACTGCAAGTCTCATGGCAAGGTTCGACCTGGGCACTTTCAAGTCTCAGAAAAAGGAGTTCTACCGTGAGCGAAAGTTAGCTAGCCTAGGTTAGTGAAGCATGGAGTTGGCATACAGCTAGTCAAAAGACAGCATAGGATTAATATATCCAGAAAAACTACTGATTTGGCTGATTTTTTTTTTCATGGAGACTTTCTTTTGTGTGGATTCCAACTACCTATGATCTATGTTATTTCTCTATGTATTATAATCATCAAGAAGCACTTCATGGAATCATGGAATCACAGAATTACAGGGTTTGGAATGGACCTCTGTGATCACTGAGTCCAACTCCCTACTAAAACAAGTTCTCAACAGTAGGTTGCACAGGAAAGCATTCAAGCAAGTTTTTAATATCTCTGGAGAAGGAGACTCCACAACTTGTCTGGGCAGCTTGTTCCAATGTTTTTTAAACCTCAAAATAAATAAGTTTTTCCTCATGTTTTTATGGAACTTCTTATTTTTCACTTTGTGTCTACTGCCCCTTATCCTGCCACTGGGCAGTGTTGAAAGGAGCCTGGTGCCATCCATTTGACACCCACTCTTTAGTTATAGGTGTTAATAAGATTCTCCCCTCAGCCTTCTCTTCTGCAGGCTGAACAGCTACAGGTCTCTCAGTCTTTCCTCATACAAGAGATGCTCCAGGCATTTCAACGTCTTTGTGACCCTCTGCTGGACTCTCTAGAAGTTCTCTGTGTTTCTTTAACTGAGGATTCCAGAATTGGACACAATGCTTCAGATATTACCTCACCAGGGCAGAGAAGGAGGAAGATCATCTCTCTCAACCTGTTGGTCACATTCTTTTTTAATGCACTCCAGGATACCATTGGCCTTCTTGGCCACAAGGGAACAGTGCAGGCCCATGATCAACCTGCTGTGTCTGCCAGGACAGCCAAATCCTTCTCTGTAGAGCCCCTTTCCAGCAAGGCAGTCACTATCCCTTACAGATGTATGCATTTGTTTCCTGTGTGGGTGACAGAATACGGCAATAAGTTGCCTAAAGAAGTTGTGCAATCTTTCTCCTTGGAAATGTTCTAAAGCCTTTTGAAAACAGTCCTTGGCATTCTGCTTTAGGTGTTTTTACTTGAGCAGGGGTTGGAACAGATGATCTCCAAAGGTTCTTTACAACCTAATTCCTTTCATTAACCATAAATAAATCAAGAAAACAATCTCAAATGCACATTAAACTGGAATGAAACTGATCTCAGAGTATTACTCCTAAATGTCTACTTCCACATAGATCCTGAAAATATCTCAAGCACACTCCCTCACTCATTACATGTTGGATTTTTTCAGATATTTCCAGAACACCTTTCTTTTGTTCCTTTCTACATATTTTACCTTCTTAATACTATCTACTTCTACACTTTTCAAGAGAATCCCACATGCTGAATTGTGGCAATCACTGAACAGTCCAGTGAAAATATTTAAATGGTCATTTCGTATGGGAAATTTTCTGGATAAAAACATGGTATGGAAGTAATTTTACAGATGTCAGGGAAATATAACACAAAATGGAACTTAAATAAAATAAGAGAGTAGCTTTACTGAAATGTATCCAAAATAAAGAGTAGCCCATGAAGATATAGTTTTAAAAATGTACTTTGAAGATACACATATCTTGAAAGCGAAGGGTAGTGAGAAGATAAACAACCAAATATTCAATATTCAGTCCTCTTGCTCAGAAAAAAAAAAAATCCACCAAGAAAATCAACAACAGTAATCACAATAAAATTTGGATTTTGACAATTATACTTTAATCTTATCTTTTAAATGATATTCTATTACATTTCTTCTCAGCTTATTTTATTTGGCGTTGCAAAATATATTGCACAGTCCATAAAACTGGTAACCCTTTCCCCCAGGAAATTTAACTTTTTCACCACTCCAGGACTGCATCTTACATGAACATTTCCCAGGGCTTGTATGTACTGAAACTGTCCAGAAGCATAAATGCATACCATATTGACTGTTCCTAGCTCAAACCAGTTAATTCCTCAATCAGGTTTTAGAATACTGATGATTCTTTAGAGGAAACAGATACTGAGTTTGCCAAGTAAAAATAGACACAGTGGTGAACTGGTGAAACCCATCTTAACTTAGAGAAAAGAAAATTCTTTAACATAGTACCAACACCATTCAGTTTCTGCTAGACAGGAGCTTGTGGCAGAAGTTCTGCAGGAGGAGAAATAATAATATAATAGACCGAGAGTCACAAATAAAGATAAACAAAACCAAATAAATTTGTGCTCCACCATTTTATTCTTAAGCTAAACACAAAAAAGTATAATTTGATTATTAATACTTGAGCACTTTGGGCTATGTATTTCACCATAATTATTCTTCTTTAACTAAAGTAGAAATTAAAATAAAATATGATTATACTGATGAACATATATTCGTCACTTAAGAAATAATATCAAATCAAATGTAGCAAGTTGTCAGGAGAAAACTTTTTAATTCCACTGATATGCTTTCTCCATCAACTTCTGTGGCAATCAACTGTTTCAACAGACAGTAAGATCTAAGATAAAATAGTTTTGCATTGATAAGCTTGAATGAGAATTGAGAAACAAAAGAGAGAAGCAATCTGTGAACTTCTGGTTGAGCACAACCAGGTACAATCCAGGTACAATGCCGCTTTCAGCATTGTGGAAGTGCTGACAGCTCTGGGAAAAGCAGCTCAATAGCACTTTGATGAGGCTCTGGTATGAGGAGACTGTCATTAAAAAAAATATATATATATATATAATATATATATATATATTATATATATATATATATATATATATATAAAATATAATAAAATATAATATAATATTATATATATATATATATATATTTTTTTTTTTTCAAAAGTAATTTTTTTGCCCCTTTCTCTGTTTTTAAAAGGATCCTGTCACAGGATGCAAAGTCATTAGTTGGCTGGATAACTGAACTACCATCTAGGCTGTATCTTATCGCTAATGAGAAAGTAGATATCAGCATTGGAGGAAAACAAAAGAGTATTTTCATTCTTATCAGACAAATCTTTTCAGTATAGTATATTAAATAATACTGAATTGAATAATGTTAAGTAAAAGAGTAGGCCATCTCTGTTTTAAAATACATGTAGCAAATTCACTCATAACTGTAAGAGAAGTGAAATTCCATGCTTCCATTTAACTTAATTTGCAAGGAACTACTTTTAATGTTAGTTTATTTTGTCTTACATATTTGGAATTTTATAAGGTGCTCTAAACAAAAATTTCAACAGATATTCCAGAACAGACAAAAATTGCCTGGGATAACTAGTTGTCAGAGAGTAGAATCACAAATTAGAATGATGGCTGAGGCAGTAAAGTGCCTCTAGGGAACATTCAGTTCAACATCCTGCTCAGAGAAGAGACAGAGAGGGGAGGTTGCTGTATGCAATTCTGCCACCCACCAGATCAGACTGCCCAGAGCCTCATCCAACCTGGCCTTGAATGCCTCCAAGGATGGGACATCCTCAGCCTCTTTGGGCAGCCTGTGCCAGTGCCTCACCATACTCACTATGAAAATCTTCCTCTAGATGTCTGATCTAAAATGTCCTCCTTTTAGTTTAAAACTACTCCCCTGATCATGTCACTATCAGACTATGTAGAAAGTCATTCCAAGTTTTTATAAGCTTCCTTAAATACTGGAAGTCTCCAACTGGAACCTCTTCTTTTCCAGGATGATCAACCCCAACTCTATCAGCTTTTCTTCTTAGGAGAGGTGCCAGTCTTCTGACCAGATTTGTGACCCTCCTCTGGATCTGTTCCAATACCTCCACATTTTTTGTGTGCTTGGAGCCCCAGACCTAGATGTAGTAATCTAAGCACTTGTGTAGTCAGAAAGAGACAATCACCTCCCTTACCCTTCTGGACACCCTTCTTCTGATGGAGCCCAGTTATCTTTCTGGACTGCAAGCACACACTGTTGGTTCATGTTCAGCTTTTGCCTACTAGAACCCTGATGTTCTTCTCAGTAGGTCTTGATGATTGCAGTGATGTTGGCTTCCTTATATTTATAGGAATGTCCCCAGGTCACCACAACCTCTCAAATATAACTAAGAGTGGCCTAAAATTGTCATTATCTGTCTCCCTCAGTACTTCTGTGTGATTGCCATCAGGGCCAATGGACTCCAGAATGTCCACTTTTCTTATATGCTCCCAAACCTGCTCCTCCTTCAACAGCCTTCATTGCTCCAGACTCCCTCTAGTCTCAGACAACTGTGATTGCTGAAGGTTGGTCTTAGTAAAGAATGAAGTCATGGAGTACCTCCACCTTTTCCATGGTCTTTGTTGCCAGCCTTCCCTACAAAGTATCTTCTTTTCCCTAATAAAAGAGCAGGTTAGGAAATTTGATGGTCATAGTTTCAAGTTTGTATACCTAAAATTGTAAATTGTGGAGGTGTTTTAGTAATGTCATACTATGCAGTCGTTTCTAAAACAGATGTGTTCGAGAAATGTAAACATCCTAGATTACTCTCAGGATATAATATTTCTAACTCTTGATTAAAAACAATTATCTATGAGGTAGCTCCTGAATTATGTAGGAAAGAATCAAAGTAAAATCCGTATTAATCTTCCCCATATAGTTATGTTTCTATTGCAACTGTAAGGAAAGAGCCATTTCAGATATTGAGCTAGAATTCAAAGGAAGCATCAGAAAAAATTTTAATAAAACTGTTAGAACCCATACGTTGTCTTACCAGGCAAATTAAATTTTGAAGCAGAACTCTTCTATTGCTGTTATATAAACAACACAAAATCTATCAGGAAATTAGAAAACTTTATAATGCTAATCATGTAAGTCTTAAAGAAGAGTAGAGCTTAGCAAGAAGGATTTTTATTTTTTAATTTTTTACAGAAAGAAGAGAATTTTTGATGAAGACAAAGGCAAAAAAAATGTATAGAGGACAGTTTTATTTTTTATTTTATTATTTGTGTACCACTTAACTTCAAGAGTCATTGGCTTTGAAACCATTCATAAAACAAAGCTTTTTGGCTTTCTCTATTCTTTTCTTACAGAGATGACCACCTGTGCCTTTGTTGAATTTCTTTTATATAGACTGAAATCCATGAGACATGAAGACTTATGATTTCAAATACAATATATATATGATGTATATGTAGCTCTGTAACGTCCTTCTGACCCTCAAGAATATCAGCCTCTCCACCCAGTTTTGTTTCATTGGCATAGAACTCGAGGGTACACCCTGCCCATTCATTATCGTAAATGTAGACGTTAAACAGGACAGGATCCAGTTTTGCCCCATGGCATAAACTTCTAGTTACTGGCCTCCAACTAGGCTTTAGACCACTGTTCACCACCTTCGGGTCTTTGCATTTCAGACCATTTTCAGCTCATCTCACTGCCTGCTCAGTTTCTACCTCCAGAGCTCAGATTGTGCTTAATAAGTCATCTGCTGTCAGTTGCAGTTATGCTCCCAGAGAGCTGCACCAGTGATTGCAAAACTCAGAGAAATCAGAATATTGGGAAAGTAGGTCTATTCTGTCAAGAAAATGCTTAAAAACACATGTACATATCTATTTTCATAAGGTTCCATCTGAATATAACATGTTACAAATGCTTACTTGAAGAGCATTCACACAAAATCTATGTTGATTTCTTATGAAAACAGAAGTAAACACTTTTTTTTTTCCTTAATTTTTTTCCAAGGCTATTTGTGTTCTCTTGAGAAAAATAAATTGCATATAGAAGTGGTCATGTAATCACTGCAATTTTTTTTTTTTAAGAAAAATGGAAAAATGAACTCAATAACAGAAGGAATGGATAAGCAAGGTGTGATTTAATATATACATATATGTATATATATATTTAAGATGAAAGTACATCTCCAACAAGTAATTCCTTCAAAAATTCTTTAACCATATTATTGAAAAGCAAAACATTACAGCATGCCATGCCTATATAGAAAGGCAATCAGCACTTGACAGGCTAGAGAGTTGGGTGAAAAGAATCTAGATGAGATTTAACATGAGCAGAGTGTAGTCTTGAACCTAGGGAGGAATAATCACATGCATTGGTACAGGTAGGCGGATGACCTGCCGCAGAGGAGCTCTGAGGAGAGGGACCTGGGTGTCCTGATGGATGACAGGCTGGTTATGAGCCCAGGTGGCCAAGAAGGCCAATAGTATTTTGGGATGCATTAAAAAGAGCATGGCCAGCAGGTCGAGGGAGGTGATCCTCCCCCTGTACTCTGCCCTGGTGAGGTCTCACATGGAGTATTATTTCCAGTTCTGGGCTCCCCGGTACAAAAAATACAGGGATCTCCTGGAAAGAATTCAGCAGAGGGCTACAATGATGATAAAGGATGTGGAACATCTCCCTTATGTGGAGAGACTGAGAGACCTGGTTCTGTTCAGCTTTGAGAAAAGAAGACTCAGAGAGGATCTGATCCTTGTCTATAAATATCTAAGGAGCAGGAGGCCAAGGGATGAGGATGAACTCTTATCAGCGGTGTGTGGTGATAAGATGAGGGAAAATGGCCACAAACTGAAGCATAGGAAATATCACACAAATGTGTGTGGAAACTTCTTCACAGTGCAGTGAGGGAGCACTGGCACAGGCTGCCAAGAGAGGTGGTGGAGACTTCTGCTCTGGAGATTTTCAAGACCCACCTGGATGCCTACCTGTGCAACCTGGCCTAGGGAGCCTGATCTGGCAGGGGGGTTGGACTAGATGATCTCTAGAGGTCCCTTCCAACCCCTACAATTCTGTGATTCTGTAATATCCTATTTCTGTGAATAGAGCAGGGACGTTTAGGGTGGGATTCAATTACTTCAAGGTTGACATCTGGTCCTTAAGTGTCTAAGGTATTTACATGGAAGTAGTAATGTATTTGAAATATCAACAGTTGTTTCACGTGTTTTCAGGGCGGCATATAGAGAGTTAAAAGTCAGTTGTTGGGCTTAGAAGAAATACAAATCACAAATGAAAGTATCTGCATGTGTCTCCGTGAAGGAGTTACATTCAGGAATCTGTTGCCAGTCTTCTAGCTTCACTTGCCACCACAGAATGTAAGAGGTCTCCTGTAGATTTCTATATCAAATTTGTCAGGGTCACATTGAGGGCTTGGGCTTCCATGGGTGTTTTAGATGGCAATAAACATCTTCAGGCACCTAAACTGCAGCACATATATTCAGGTGGTCTGGTTGTTACTGTGTTCAATGGAGTATACAGCTGATACTGTATACAGATTTCTTCATTGTATTCAACTGACCAAATTTAACTGTTTCTTTAGGGTGAACTGAACCATGCTACAGACTCTAAATCCTCCGAGTAGTGCCTCATTGACTACAATGAGACCTCAGGCATGTGACAGCACATAGACATCTTCTACGAGATCTAAAAGCTTTTGCCAAACCCATATGCAACAACAATTAAAAAATAACAATAAACAAAATACAAACAACAACAACAAACAGATAAACAAAACCTCCCAAACCCTGAATTAGTAGGATAATGAACTTGGAAATATCAGTTATGAAGAATGAATAAAACCTTAGAATCTCAGAGTCGTCTCAGTTGGGAAAGGCCTCCAAGATCATCCAGTCCAACAATTAGTAGAATCACTCTCTATTTTTTTTTCCCAGAAATATTTCAGAATGAAGAAGCCCCACAGCTAACAACAAACGCAGCATCTGTTAAAGGTATGTGAATATTTTTGGCCTAAAATTTGTTACATAATAAATTTGCTGCATACTTTTAATATCTCAGTACCAAAGTAAAGACTCATCTGCTTGTCAGAAGTCTCTCAAAATATTTCATCCAGTGGTACCAGTGGACTGTCAAAACAATAACTAGCTTTTATGTTTTAAGACTCATAAAACCTTGAGGATTCCTTATAGACATATAAACTTCCAGGAAAGTCTACCATTTGCCTCTCTTTGCAACATGAGACACTTACTGAAGTATGTTTTTGGACAATGTCTAGTAAACAAGATACATTTCAGTTATGTAGTCTGGTAAAGTATATCTAAGTAATGGTTTCTACACCGTGTGACATTCAGAGAATTAAATACTCTGTAACTTTGAAATCATAAGCAATCTAACTTTTTTTTCCAAACAAATAGAAATCAATTAATAAAGCAATAATTAATCATACTAGATGGAAAATGACAAAGTTTGTAATATCTGTCTTATGCATATGTTAGCTAAAGAAGTTTGGAGTGTAGGATATAGTACTTTATACATCAAGTAATATAATCAGTATAGAGATATACAGTATTTTGAATTAGATAGTGCTGCCGTAGAAATATTACAATGACGTGTCTGTGGCCACATTTATGTTGAAGAAGAATGTTGTAATTAGCTGGTAATTATGTAAATATATTTTACACACTAAATTATTTTTTCATGTGGTGATGCCATCACTTGGAGTATTATGTTCAGTTCTGGGCTCCCTGGTACAAAAATGACAGGGATTTCCTCGAAAAAGTCCAGCTGTGGGCTACAAAGATGATAAAGAACATGGAACACTTCCCCTATGAGGAAAGACTGAGAGACCTGGGTCTGTTCATCCTTGAAAAAAAGAAGACTCAGAGGGGATCTGATCCATGTCTATAGATATCTAAGGAGAAGGAGGCAAAGGAATGAGGCTGAACTCTTCTTAGCAGAGTGTGGCCATAGGACAAGGGGAAATGGTCACAAACTGAGGCATAGGAAGTACTGCACAAATGTGCGCGGGAGCTTGTTCACAGTAAGGATGACAGAGCACTGGAACAGGTTGCCCAGAGAGGTTGTGGAGTCTCCTTCTCTGGAGAAGTTCAACATCTGTCTGGATGGCTACCTGTTTGACCCATTGTAGGATTCCTGCTCTAGCAGAGGGGTTGGATTCAATGATCTCTTGAGGTACCTTTCAACCTCTATGATTCTGTGACTATGCGTTCTTTTTGTATGTTTGTTGTTACTGTTGTTGATTTTTTCTCCATACTATCTTTTCTTTCTCAGATGCCTTTAAGCAAGTCCTCCCTCAGGGCTGAAATCTGTTAGTTATCAGGTGTTGATGATTTGTGATTTATGTTTATAGTCTTGAGATCTGCTGAATGTCAGTACTTTCAAGACCCTGAATATCAAATTATATTTATACTCCTGGAGGCCTCGGCTGCAGTATTCAGTGGAGAAAAATGATGAACAAATGCTGAATTAATATGGTGCTGTACATGAAAGTTTTGACTAAAATAGAGAAATACTAGCGAGACTAGTTAAACATAATAGTGAGCCAGTCACACTGTGACATATTAAGACTGTGAGATCATAACACTCAGAAAACTTCTTTTATTGTCATGTTGATTCATGCTGGAGTGGACATAATGCACGAACAACGTTTGACAGAAATTTCTTCTTAAATGTTCTCATCTTAAAACTAAAAAAGAAAAAAGTAATTGTAAAATGTAAAGATATATATCAGTCTCAATTATTTTTCCTGGATCAAGACATAAAAAGTAAAAAGTTAATCTAAAAAACTGCCATTATTCATTCAGTGGATATATAGGAGTAAAAAGTAAAAGGTAGAAAGATATCTAACCTATCAACACAGTATTAAAAATATAGCCATGTAAAAGTAGACATTAGAAGAAACAACCAAAAGGATGAAATTCTTGCAAGATAAAATGTTTTTCTTGAGACTGTTACAACTATATACCAATTATAGCCTAAGAGGATATTCAATATTTATATATAAAAATATTGCATAAATTAAACCTATAAATTAAATATTTATGAAAGAAAAATTAAATACATATGATAAAATGCTGCAAATTAAAATGTAAATTGACTTGTACTACAACAACTGAAATAAGTCTTTGAGAAACATCTTGATCTAGGAAAATATTTAAACCTCTTCTTGATGTATTCACTCATGAAACAAGAGGCCTTCTGAATATTCTTCATAACCAAAGATGGCATTAGGATTGTCTTCAAGTAAAATGTGAACAAAGGGGACAAAACCAAAAGCAATTAATTGCAAGTGCTCAGAAGAGTCATCAATTTTGTCTGTCTATCTATCTATCTATCTATCTATCTATCTATCTATCTATCTATCTATCTATCTATCTATCTATCTATCTACCTACCTACCTACCTACCTATCTATCTATCTATCTATCTATCTATCTATCTATCTATCTATCTATCTATCTATCTATCTACCTATCTATCTATTTATCTATCTATCTATCTATTTATTTCTTTTGTGTGCATGTGTGTGTGTAATGGATGTAAATGCTTATGAACTGTCTCAAATGAAATGTAAGTAAAAAGAGTTTTCAAACACACTGGCAAAATGAATAGCAGCAGAATTCCAGGAACAGATGGTATTCACATCAAATTCTAAAGAAAATGAAGTATGAAAGTGCTGAGCTGTTAACTATACTGTGCGATTTATCATTTGGAATGGAATTTATACTAGAGGAATTGAAAACAGCAAGTGTGATACAATTTTTTAAAAAGAGCTTTAGAGTACTATGCAATGAAAAGCTTATATCTGCACTCAACAGACTGTTATGCCTATGATTAAGAATAAATGGATAAATATGGTATAACAGGAGGTCAACATAGGTTCCGTAGGGAAGCATGATTCTGCATAAACAAGATGATAAACAAAGATAACTGATATTGGTTTGAAAATCTTGCAAATCACTTGGTTTCACAAAACAGTTTTGAGAAGGCCCCATCCTATTTTATAAATAGGATGCCAGAGGACAAGGGAAAAGAAATATCTTCCCATAACTGATATTAAATGATTAAAGAATAAAAAAAAAAATTGGTTGGAAAATATGGTTACTTTCATTGTTACTGAGAGGTCCACAGGAATCTCTGTTATTTGTTAATTATTTGGAATTATGGTACCAAATTTATTGACACAAAATTTTTTTCAGATAAATTTATAGGAGGGAGAAGAGGTTCTTTTTAAAATATGTATATGTATACCTGATGGTGAGATTAAGACACAATAGATCGAATGATAGCCCAACCAGTTTATTACAAATCCTTGCTGCTCGGGGATGTGGGGAAGAGAAGATGGATGATAGAAAAGAGATAGGAAATAAAAAGCAAGGAGTCTTGGTAGAAAGCAAGGGAGTGAGAAGCACCACTGTGGGTCCAGCGAGGTTTGTAGTTTAGGTGCTGATCTACTGTAGTGTCCCGATGGGTTGTTGGAGAATGTGTTGTTTGGTTGACGATGATGACTTCTTTTTTCTTCATTTTTTCTCTCTCTTTTCTCTCTCTCTATCTCCTAATTTCTTAATGAAGGTATAACTTATAAGTCCAAGGTGGTCCAGTCATCTCTTTTCAGAGAGGCAGCTCTTGTCTTTTTTGGATCTCCACAGGTACTATTTTGTTCCCATTTTCCTGGTCTTGTGAACAGATAAGAAAGGGAAATGCCAAATTGTATATTGCCTTCACAGGATACAATGGTATCATTCCCTGGTCATGGGCCAGATCTTCTGCCAGGAAACACTCCTGAACAAAGCACCTCCAAAGTACTTTCAAACACTGCACACAAAGCGTTGTTGGCTACTTAACACCCATCTAGATAATTTGCAGTTGTCAGTTAAAGTCTTATCACTGGAAAGGCCTTACGAAGCAAGCTTTGAGAGAAAGAAAAAGGAAATCAGTTTTTTGTCTTTCACACCATCCCTGGAGGCATTAAAGGCAAGGCTGGATGTGGCTCTGGGCAAATCTGGTATAGTGGTTGACTATCCTGCCCATGGCAGGGGGTTGAAACTAGATGATCTCTGAGGTCCTTTTCATCCCAGGCCATTCTATGATTTTATGATTCTGCGATTCTATGATTTTTCATGTAATATGCTCAACAGTAAGAACAGCTTAAGTATATTCTACTTTATATGGGAATCATCAACTAAGACAAGAAGAGCCAATATATAACAAAATGCTGTAAAAGGGACAAGTACAATAGAAAAGGTGAAAAAACAAGCAATTCCATTGTCCTATATACTGGTACATAAATGAAAATCCAGGACAAACAAGGAAGAGGATGACCCTAATGCTCAGAGGATGGAGAAAGGCCTTATCTATGACTAGGGTGTGAAAGGGGAAAAAAATATCATTTTGACTCTATAAATCATTCTTAACTCCAAAATTAAGTTAATGAGCTGGATATGAGAAGCCAAAGGAGAATGGAATACTTTTAGAAACATCTTTCCAGCGTCAATTATAAACTTATTCAATTGTGAGTACCTGAGAAGAGATGAGTGAAAAAAGCAAAAACAGAAATCTCCCTGTGGATCAAGAAAAGGAATATTCCATCCTTCACCAGAAAGCAATAAACACTTTTTAAATTAGTCATTACATATCCAGTGGTAACAATGTAACACAAGTAATTCAGTTTTTCTGACTTTTTTAGAAAAATTTTCTGTTTTAATGAACACATAATTTAAAATGAATAATTAAGATTTTAAAAATGTATTAAGGGATGAAATTAACAGCATGATCAGTATGAAAACTTTGCATGTAGCATGTATTCTCAGGACGGAATGAAACAGTATATGTCAAATACATCAAAATGCAGACAACACTTGTACCTATCAGACAAGACTGTGCTTATATCAATCATTAAAAATCTGTTAAAAATCATTAAGAATCTGTTGCACTTCAGTGAGAGAGGATCCATGGAGAAAAAGTAGCTACATTCTATATTAACTTCAAAGTCTGGAGAAAACCTGTTACCATCATCTGCTAATATCTCATATTCTGTCTGGTACGTCTAGCACTTCTTTTTCCACTCTGATTGCCTAAAATCAACTGAGATTACTTTTCGTGTTTTCTTGGGCAGCTAATCACCTAAAATTATAAACTGTGATTTAAAGGGACCTCACACTCAGTTCTACAAATAACTCAGCTTGTGGGAGGTATAAAATTGAAATGGAAAAGTCTGAAAAATATAGTATTCATAAACTCACAGGAATCATTAGGAGATTCGGGACTTACTGTCACAGTATCTGCACACCCATTAACATCTTCAGAATTATCTTAGACTTACATAAGGAAGATGCAAATCAGGGCTTTAATTCTTGTTACAATTTTTA
The DNA here is from genome assembly GCA_036925125.1 of Oreortyx pictus. Lineage (NCBI taxonomy): Eukaryota > Metazoa > Chordata > Aves > Galliformes > Odontophoridae > Oreortyx > Oreortyx pictus. The sequence continues at coordinate 74,297,133 of JAUPFR010000001.1, read as the reverse complement.
CTGTTCTCTTCAGAAAACTGGATTAGTTTAAAACTAAACTTTCAGTTTCCATTTCAACATAAATAAAATGCAAGTTAATTCTTTTAATTTTAAAAATGTTTCAAAGAGTGGGGTAAATGCTTCGTACAGAATAGGAGAAAGTGAAAAGAATAGGCTCTTTTATATTAATTCCTTAATATAATTTGTTTGCTAGTTTCTCCTTAGCATCTTCATGCCCTATTTTTTCCCTGACTAACAGCGACACGGGGTTTTACTAAAAACCCCGTGTCACAATTAGTTGTGCCTAGATATGATGCAATAGTTTCAAAAAAATAAAGGCATATTTTTGAAGTCGAAGCTCAGTTGTATAATTTATCCACAATGTTAGTAGCTAGACATATCACTGGGAATTAACTGCTATAAACTTGAGAGACAGTGCAATTTAATAGAGACAGGTACAGTGCCTATTACTTAGAATGCCCTGAATATTTCTGTGACCTTGGATCTCACAAGATCTTTCTTATTGATTTCAATTTCAAAATAGTGCCAGACATTACATTCTGACTTTCTGCATGGTCAAGAGTGCTAGCAATAAATAGCACTTGCATAGGGTTTTAAAATATTTGCTTTTTTAAAACGTTTATTGAATTAATCATGTAGAATATGAAAGACCTACAGCAGCAAGTACTGGTCCAGTTTATTTATTTGTAAGGACAATCTCCGTGTACTATTCTAGGGTAACAAAAAAATTAAACGTGTTTTTATTCTACGCACTAGAGAAAAATAAATGGAGGCACTTAGTAGAAAATGTAAACATTATTCCAGAGAAAGACCAAGGAGTTTTCCATGAGCAGATTATCTTCACACACATTTATTGGCAGAAATATCTTAAATGATCTGAGTGTCATTTGTAACTCTTACATTTTCAGAGTGTTTACGGTCTGTCTAAACAAGCTGTGTTTTGGCTAGTGATCATCTCAGGCAGAGCAGAATTGTCTAGAGGGCCGCTCTGAAATTAAAACATTGTGGGCCAGCAGCATGGGACAGTGAAATATTGTAATGAAATGAAAGTACACTTACAGCCTGGAATTCTCAGGAAAAGAAACAGAATATATCTGGAGGACAAATCCTGAAAGAAACTAAGATTTGTTATCCATCCCCCCTTAAGTCAGCTACACTTCTAAACATGCTCACATTTCAAGAAACATGGAAAAATTGGTGAAAACTTTGTTGTCTAAGGCTTTTGTTCTGTTATCTGGATAATTACTACAACATGTAACACAAATACCAAGTAGAAAAATAGGAATACCTGGACCTTTGTCTCCAGGATACATTCTGCAATAAATATCAGAATGCAGTCATTTCTAAGTCATGTAAAAACATTTTTGTATTATCAACAGATCCAATCCTTCTGTGTTACTGGCAGTAAAAATAAGTTAGTCTCCCACTCCTATTAGAACTGTAGAAGCTTAACAACTCTCACATCATAATTGAGTCTCTGTCTCATTAATCAGCAATGGAGTTATTAAACAATGAATACAGCCTCAAATTACTTGTCCATGTTGCAGCAAAGGGCAGAATTTGGGAATTTTACACATAGTTATAGGGTTATGTCATCACTAAAATTGTTTTATTGTATTGAATGAAGTAGAAGGAACTACTGAGATTTCTGTTTGTATTCTTTAATTTGAAATGGCAGTATTTGAGAAGAACTTCTAACTTGTGATATGAGTGAAAATGAAGGCAATGGGATCATATCTGTCCCTACACCAATTAGTGACAATTTTATTGAGAAATTAGACTGCATGAACACCAAGTAGTGAGGTAGACATTGAGGTAGAAATTCATTTTTATTTTAATGTTTGACCTAGACCATAATTATTTAGATTATTATAATTTTTTTTACTGTGTTAAAACTATGATAACAGATATTTTCATTATTTATTAAACTCATTTTCCTTTGACTTAAAAAGAAAAAAATCCCAAACAGATTTCTAAAAAAATCTATGCCCTGTATGATCAGAAGCTCTTTCTTGTACTTGACTATGCTTTTTTTACTATGTAATGTATGTAACAGAATGATAATGACTACAAACTCTCATAAACCTTAATAAAGTCTAAAATTTGAAATATCTCACTTAAAACTTTTTCCAAGGAAGGAAGATAATTTTCATCCTTAATTTCAGGAACTTAGGAGCAGAGTCTTCTAAAATTAAATACAATTCATCTGAAGATTTTTATTTTTATTTATTATTTTTGCATACCTTTATCCTTCAGATTGCACTTTCGTTAATAATCCTAGTATATTTGCATACAGTATGTAATGTCAAAATTTTCAAGACAGAAATAGTAAGGATTATTGTGGAGTCCAGAGAAATTATTCAAAATGAAAATTTGAAGTTTTTACATAGTCGCTACAGATTTTCTATGTATCACGTCAGACTCTACCAGAACTGAAAACAAGAAACAAAAATAAACAACAAACTTAATGCAAAGATTGGAGAGAGTTCAATGCTTTCAATTCAGACATTTCTGTTAATTTTTCCCTAACAATATCAGTAAGCTTCAATTACATCTTATCAACAATATGTTCTCCTAAATTATAACTTTTCATCATCTGTGAGTTGATTTATCAGAAATTTCTTTTCACAAATGAAAAAACAAGTTACTGCTGTAACCAAAACAGAGAAACACAAGAATGGAGAAGAAAATATACTTTTCCTGTGTAACACATGATTCTCAGATCAAAGCAAAACAAATTCAGAGTCTCATTTATTTGCAGGAAAAATGGGAGAAGAAAATTATATCTGCCCATTTTTTTCTGGTTATGCTTCGCTGGTTATATTCTAGTATGTGCACAAAGCCAGACACAGAGATTAGTTTTACTAATAGTAGTCCTGTTTCCCTCTGATACTCTGAGAGGGTTATCAGTCTTAGACAGTCACCTGACATAGATTATGACTTCACCTAGAGTGTCAAACCATTAATTTTGTGTTTTGCCTCATCTTTGGTTTTTTTTGTTTTTGTTTTTTTTTTGTTTCCTTTTTTTTCATCATGTCAGTAAATGGTTTGTATCTCTCTGACTTTAATCTGAAATGCTACTGGCAAGTGATAGAAGAAGATGACATTTTCCATCTCCTACCTCACTAGTTATAATCTTATAGGGGACTAAAGTATCATTGTCAGTTGACAATTCAATGTAATGTTACTATTCACTCATGTAGAAGACAGGATCTCAATAGGCTCTCTGAAATTCATTTGTAATGAATAAGGAGTCAAGATACTAATTTTCATGTGATTGGATTCATTAGAAATTTGTCTTAATCTGCTATCAGTTGATTTTAATTTCCCGTTTATACAAAGCTGTTTCATGTTTAATTTCCATCAGCTTTTTCTTTCTCAAAACTTAATAGTAAAATATAGTTCAAATCTTATCATAAAAAAGTCTCATTTACATCATTTTCTTCATTTCTGGACTTTGGAGATGATGGCTACATTTTTCCTATTCTGCCTGAGTTATGTTTCAGAATCGTACTCCAACTCACTCTTCCTCTCCCAACTCAGAAAGGCTGAGTTCTCTGAGTTCCTTCTCTGCAGGAGAAAACAGAGAAAGACAACCACAGTTTCAAACATTATTGTAAAAAACAGTAGTTTTCAGTCTCTGTTCACCTTTTGCTACAATGAAGTAACCATCAAGCAACAGAGAGAGCATACTGATTGCCCTGTTTTCAAATTACTGTCAAAAAATATTCTTTATATGTTTATAAATACATAAAATATTATTAATATGTAAGAAATAAAAATGTCCATTCAATATTCAAACAGGTTTGTAAACTAAAATAATGTGTTAATTTTGGACTTTTAAAATGTTGTTTAGAACAACTTACCCAGTTTTTCCAGTTGTTCTTTTTCCTGTGTTCTATAGAAACTGCATGTGGACCAGGACACTTATTTAATAAACTGATAGGTGCAAATTATTTGCTTTTCCTTATTTATTTTTTAATTTTATTATAACAGATCTGTTATTTGTATCACACTATAGACGTATAATAATAAATCAAAGAGAAAAACAAGAAAAAATAACTATTTCAGGAATTAACTATGGTAAGGATAACACTTCATTCTGTAATATTGCAAAAGCAAAAGTATGATTTCCTTAGTTTTCCCTCATTCTAAAATGTCCCATCCTTAAGGATTCTTTAAAAAAAAAAAAAAAAAAAAGTGCAGAGGGACAGGGAAATTACAGAAAAAATCTGTCCTCTCTATTTTTCTCATCTGATCTGGCCAGTGCATCAGAATGCACTTAATAGCCAAACCATCAACAGGTGGAAGCCAAATTTATAGATGTGATGAATAATGGGAAGATGAAGTTATCATGCAGGGACGTGTGAAAAACCTATGGGGATAGCAGTATTAGGACAAAGAGGAAGATAAAGATGTCAAATGATAATAGAGGTATTGAGGGAATTGTTTGGGAAAAAAAAAAAAAGAGATGGGATGACAGAAGTGATATGGGACACAAATCTATGGAAGACCAGCTATTCCATCATTAGCATACATTTAATTTCATCCTCATTATTTGCATTTCGGCTGCCTAATTTCTTAAATAATCTACCAGAATCTACTTCACTTTTAATTCATACAGATTTAGAAGCACATCTTGTAAATCTATTCAGACAGATTCAACTGGTAAACATTATTTTCTTTACAATGGATTAGTAAGTAAGTAAAATAATAAATAATATAAATAAATGAGACTGAAATAAAGTAAAACAAAATGCACAATCATCACTTATCATTATTATTTTATATTTTTGGCTATGTTATAAATTGTTGACTATTCTTTATATATGATGCTAGCAAACCTTATAAATCAGCTATCCCAAGTTCATTCTTTCCTGATTGGTCATGAAAATGATCTTTTACTCTGTATGTAGCTGGAAAAGATAATAAAAAAAATTCTGATAGTTTTTATTACTTAATTAATTTTTAAAATGTCAGTAAATTGAATTCCTAGTGAGTAAGAAAAGTGGATGACACTTTAAAACTATATGAAATAGATAAAATAATTAACTTATGGATTAATTCTCTCATAGTCAAAATGTCAGACAGGTCTTGTGTGCCAGCAGAGATCTGATTCAGTCAAATCTATATAAAAGATGCACTTGTAATGTACAGTGAATCTTTCAGATGTACATCATAACCTTTAAGTACTATGTTATATCATGCCATTAATTATATAATCAAGAGAAAATTCCCTACTCTGTTGACATTCTTGGTAGTTCAGGTAAAAGGGAATACACGAGTGGTCTGAGTTTTTGAAGTCTGATATTAGATGAACTATATGCTTCCCAAGAAAAGTTTTCTAACAGAAGTAATAATGTAAATAAAACAAATATTTTGGATAATTAAACATAAATTCTAGAAAAATTAAAAAAAAAAAAGAAAAAAGAAAAAACCTTTTTTTTTTATAAAACATCTTTCTTTTCATAGTACAGGCATAGACTAAACCTTTCAATCAAAAATCTAAACAAATCTAAAATGGATTTAGTTACAGTTGAGTGTGTTTGTTTTTATTTGAACTCCATTAACTGACAGGTATTCTGTATGACATTTCTCAGTGTATGTAGCCATGATTGCCATAAAAAATAACAACAGTAAAAAAACAGGATGCTACAGGTGACTGCAAAGTTGATTATCTGAGTCTTCATTATTTAAAATGACCAGATAAGTAGATGATTCTGGGGCACTGAGAAAAAATAAATGAAGGCTGGACCCAGAAACAGGACTAATAGAAGGATAAGTGTAAATAGAAGGAAATTTTTAAGGTAAAGGAATATTTTTTTCCTGTTATTTTAAGTTATTATTATGAGAAGCAGAATTGATACTCGTATGCTGTACTTGCATATTCTTACCTAGGCATAAAATGTGTGCATATGTAAACAGGTATGTTTATATTTACATATGCACTCATATGTAAAAAAGTTAAAAAAAGTTAACCAGAGAATGATGTGGATGGACTTGATGCTTTATATAGGAGAAAAATAAAAAATAAAAAATCCCTAAATGAGATTATTCTAACTGCAGGAGAATAGGCTGTGTGGGTGGGTAACCTGAACCAATGAAAATCAGAACAGGAAATCATAATCTTTTCAAAAAACTGTAGAAGGTCAGATACCTTATCTTCAGGTGACTGTACTTTGAAGGATGTCTTTACAATCAAATACAGAAATATTTCTTGTTTTGCTGAGACCTCTGCAATTATAGAGACTACTACACTTATGAGACTTCCAATGACTAGCAGGTCTATAAAGTATATAATTACAGGGGAAAAAAAAAGCAACAAAAACCCTAGAATAATAAATTACATGAGTGTCAGAAGAAATTTTGCCTACTTTTTCTGCTTTGGTAGGGATTTTTTTTAAAAATATTATGACATAAAAAATGCCAAGAAAAAAAACAGAAAAGGCTTTTTTTGTTGTTGTTTAAAAAGATATTCCCTACACAGAAAAATTACAAGCTGTGCAATAAAATGCTATCTTAGCAAAATATCAGACTGATTAAAAATACCAGAGGAACAGAACATTGTTTCATAAGGGCCTTTTTTCCATGTGGATTGTTAGTGTGGGAGAAAATCCTTGTAATTCTTTGCAGTGCTCCCACACATACACCTACACATATCATCACTTGACTTTCAAACTAACAATAGAAGCGTTAGTAGAGCTATCACCATCTGCAGAATGAACTGTACATTTTTAAGGCTGCAATAGTCTGAGACATTAGCAGCCATCATCATATAAAGGTAAAATGAGGAACCATGTAGAAGCCAGTTAATGGATGTTTCTTAAGATTTCCCCACATAATATTGTTTCCTCCACATAAATGAGATCATCCACCTAATATTGGTGAGGGCAAGGAAGTATACCGCTACATAAATCTCTACAGTCGCACAGGTAACTTACTTTGCTCAGAATTTCAGTGACCTTGAAGAAAATCATAGAGTGATCAACCAGTGATAACTGCAAACAAAATTATGGAGATGAAAACTCCAGTTCTGTAAAGGATTCCTGTATTTTTAATTATTATTATTATTATTATTATTATTATTTTAAATTAGTAATTCTGACCAATCTGCTGTTTGCTACTCAAAAATGAAGACTACACATTTCATTCTTTCTCTAAGGAGCTGTGTCCTCTGGATATTTTGGGGAAACAAAAAAAAAAGTAAATATTCACAGTTTGAATTCTCTCTCTCTATATAAAATCATTGACCAGAAGGATGAAAGCTCTATTGGCCAGATTGCAAGATTACTGGTGTGGTAACAACATAGGCTACTTTTTTCCTTTCTAAATTGAAACCAACAACAAATCCTCAGAGGAAATAAATATTGTCAAAATATTGGAAACGTGCAGGAATAGTTAAGTTCTGAAGATTATGAAGAAGTTTACATGGGAAAAAATGTCAAGAAACAGCATAAGAAAGACAAAAATCAAGACACAGAGTAGCGAAGCTGGAACATGAACTGGTGTCCTGAATTCTGAAGGTGCCCTAAAGATCAGCAGCAGAACTGAACAGCAGAAGGAGTACATAGATTGGAAGGGAGAGGAAGGTAGGACAATTGGGCCAGCTTCTGTCTCTAACAAGTATTTATTGTGTCACTCAAGATATAACATTTAGGGATGGACTTGAATAATAGTTGTATAGTTCCTCTTCAGTGACCTGAGATTTCACTCAACTTAACGTATGTATGTCATGAAGAAAAAGAAACGTGACACAGTCTTTTAGAGCTGTGTAATGTCTAGAACATTATCCCAGACTCCTATATAGTAAATAATAGGAAATCTGGGGAAAATCCAAGGGGTAACATCTTCTTTCTTCAGTATTAATTTCTGAGAATGTCCCAGATTGCTCCAGATAGTTTTGATTTTGTGTGATATGGAATTTAGGGGTACTATAATGAAGAGGATGTTCTGTACTACAGATGGTTTTGTGAAAGAATTACCCTGAGCATTTCAATAGAGATGTTAGAAAAGTATATTAATTCATTCTGCCTGAATCTGAACTACATTTGTTTATAAATTCTGTAGCAGGAAACAGCAGGACATAGTGCTTTTGGCAGAGCAAAATGTTGTGGGTGAGTGATTTTTGTCCTAGGAGCAAGTGCGTTTCCCTTCCACTACAAATGTAGCGCTGAGAGTTGCCATGTATTTCATTCACAGCCCAGCAGGTCAGGATAATGGGTGTGACTGTTCAGAATATTTGAATTTAATTGAGTGTATAAACAAATTGAAATACTCCATTTTCTAATAGTAATCCCTTCAACATCTTTTTGGATGTATTAGTTTTACCATGCTAAATTAGAAGTAAAACATTTTGTTGATGGAAAGCACAAAGGTAAAAAAAATCTGTGGAGTTCAGGACTTTCAGATATGGTAGGCAGTAAACAAGGCCGTTAGTTTGTACTCAGAGACATTTCTGCAATGTGTCATTCTAAGTAATTTGTTGCTTTCTTCCATTTTTCCTCTCTTCCTTCCTTTCTGTTATAGTTCAACTCAACAGGTAGCTAAGCACCACAAAATTGACTGGTCACCACCCAAATGAAGTAACATGCTGGGCTACCTGATGTAATAGGCTACTCTTTTCCCAGATTGCTTGTATATCTGTCCCTACCTCTTTTTCTTTATTGATATAGGCACAATAACTAGTATTAATTAATGCACATACACCTCCTTTAACTGCGAGTATGTCTAGGACTTCTTGGTTCTGTAACACTACCTTGCTTAGGGATTAAACTTCTCTACTTGCAGATTTTCTAGGGCTCTTGCGGTCACATTCTCTATTAGTTCCATGGTGGCTGAAATATTGACAATTGTCTTCTCCAATTTGCTAACTCTAGGGGAGGGTATATTCCACCTCACTTAACTTTTGGAAAGCTGTTGGTCTTTCAATTAATGGATTCCTAACACTTTTCTTCCAGTGAATCACCTGAAGTATTCTTAATATATATCCAGTACCCAGATATAAATCTGCTGTCTCTCACTACATAGTTTAGTCCAAGTTATAGTACAGTCATGATTTTTGTTTTCCTCAAATTTCATAAGGAAAGCTGTCAGCTTTAAATAACAAAAATATCTAAACCAGAAAAAGAAAACATTAAAATAATATTCAGATTGCTATCTCTGTTTGAAAAATGCATGATCATCTAGCGTACTGAGACTTTAATGATAGGAATTATGTTTGAAGAGAATATCTTTAAAGTTCTGGAGATAAAAATCATTTCTGAAGTAATGTAACATCACTGCAGAAACAGTCTGTCTATTACAACTGACTAGAAGCTTTATGTTCAGATTAACTACTAAGTATCACTATCTAGATTTAGAGTTTGGGTTTGGAGAGGAAGCAGAGACTCCCCTTCTGAATGGGGTTCTAAAAGGGCTACCAAAGGAAGTTGAGGCTACTAAAAGTCTTCCATTGTGAGTACTTGTTTGTGGAAGCCCTAGTTGCTGGTTTAAAGACAATCTATGAATAACTCCTCATCTGGAAGGGGTGGCTGTTTCTTCAGCTAAATTACATTTTGTTTCAGTTATTCCAAAATGGTTCGGAGATGGAATTGTAGGAACAGAGATCTGTGGTTTACATTTCATAAAAATACTTGTTTGGATATATTTTTTGTTTAAATTTTCTTCATACTTTAATTTGCATGTCAGCATATTTATAATTTCACATACTGAGCTAGAGCAGGAACTGCTGTTAGCAGCACTTGCTTTTAATGCTGTTTATTTGAGCCTGTTCATGTGAACAGGAAATTCAGATACATAAGAGAAGACCTAATTTTGTGAATTTATTACTAGACAACTGCACATTTATGTATACTAGATCCTAATTTTCAAGTGCCTTCTTTTGCACAATAATCAGTCATTAAAGTAAAACCAATAAGCCAGTGTTAATTTGAACAACTGTATGATGTCTTATTGCTGTTTCTTCAGTTCATAAATTACCTGCTATAAAACAAACAACAAAAACAAAAGCAGCAACAAATAAAGACCTCATTACTTAGTGTCTTTCTGTTAAAAAATAAGCTTTATATTTGTACTTCTAGCTTTGTATTTCTTCTTACTCTTGCTAAGAGCACAGAGTCATGAGAAATTTCCACAATTACAAGTGACTGCACAGTACTGGTCATTAAAAAGTAAAGCTCATTCTGCCTGCTAGGTAATCCAAGTTCCAGAATTCATTACTGTCTTCCACAAGTTAATTTAATCTAATGAAGTGTACTGATGGAAGTTTTTGGAAAAGCCTCTTATCATTTAGAAAAGCCTCTGTTGTCATGTAAGACCCTTGATATTTTAATCTAGGTGATTCTTTTTCCTTCCCATAATCTTTTCCCATACAAAAGAAAGTGTGACTGATTCAACTATAGCAGTCATTTGGAAAGTAAGTGTACATAAGTAAGCAGGTTTCATCATCTTGGCAAATGCTTCTGTGTTTATATGGTTGAAATATTTGAAAGTGCTCTTGAATTTTGCTCAGTTTTTCAACGACACTCTGCAAAGAGAATTTATTATATCTGTTTTCACCAAAAAAATATTACAGTGTATTTGGAATATTATAAAAGGATGGACAGGTAGGACTGCGGTAGGAATTTAAACATTTATATTTAGAAGTTGATTATAAAAAACCCAAACATTCTAGCATATCTCTATAAAATCCATTTGTGATCATTAAGTCACATGTCATTGGCCTAACACTGATTTAAATATTTAAATATTTAAATATAAATTTTCTCAAATTTCTGTAACATATAAATGTGACTAAGTTAGTAAAACAATTTTTACAATGAAATATTTGCAATATAATTTATGAAGCATAGGAAGAGACAGGGAAATTCTGTTGTTCTACATACTTCAGTTCATGGAAGCTTATTTTGAAAGAAGGAGTATAATTTTATTGTTATATGATGAATATTGTTTGAAAACAAAGTCTGAATGTTTTTTCAAAATATTTTTCAAACATTTGAAAAATGCAATAATAAAAAATCTATTTTTTATGGAAAATGCATTTCATATCTTCCCTCTGTTAATTATATCATGTACAAATACAAAGTTTTTAAGATCTGTTAATAAACTGGGGAGATAAGTTTGGCATAACAAACATTTGCTTCCCTAAATTATTTGCAATTATATAAGGACTGGCATTTAGAAAAATATATGTGACTATGCAATATGAGGTGCTGTCAGTGTGAGATGCATAGATGCAGAGTGATCAGATAGTTAGAGGTCTGTGTCATGATATATGATAGCATAATGAAATTAATTATTCTGCTGTACATCTGATTCTGAATAAAGATGCCTCTGCTTTATGTTATAAACTCACATATACCCTCTGTAGTATTATTACATTAATAAGGGAAAACAATATCTTTGAAAACACTGTGAGGTACCACAAGACTGCATAAATTGCAGAAATGACCTTTAAGGCAATGTTTTAATGACTATATCTCTCTTAATGCAATCTTTCTTTCTAGGGTTACCTGGACATAGACTTTATAAGAGTCTTTTGGGATATGCAAGTCTGATCTTCTTGAATTAGTGCCTAAAAATAACATAATCGAATCAAGTGTTTTTATTTTCTCCTCTGCCAAGGGGACTTATACTTGGCTACCTTTTATTAAACCTGCTGCAGTTTTGAAATGTGGAAACTGTTATCAGACGTGCATATACTAATTCATTTACAAATAGAGCACTAAAGATGATACATAATACCTCCAAATCACTGTCCTGTTAAAATTTACAGTTCAATATTTAAGCAACATATGAATTTAAGCTATCAACAGACACAGTAAGTATTGTAGATTTGTTATGAGGTTTCTCTGCAATTTTCTTGTGGTTTTGTAACCCAATCCACATTGGAACAGCCATTAAATTTTATTATTAGTTATTCAGGCTTTTGTATAACACAAAGGAGAATAGAGACACTACCTTGTCAGGTAGAATAGAAATGTTGGATAGCCAGCTGCATTCTCCACATAGGTGACAGGGCTGAAGGCACCCAGTTAGTTCAAAGCAGTGTTGATTATGCACTTTTATACATGAAAAAAGTTGAGCAAGCAGAAAAGTACATTCGAAGGTAAGTCTTGCACGTACCATGCCAGAATAGTAAGAAAAAAGATACATGTCTTTAAAAGAGAAAAGGGGAGCAAATTATTGTCTCAAGATATTTTTGATGAACTACTTACATTCTGACTGACAGCAACCTATGAGGCATACTGATGGTACGATAAGTTTTATTACAAAGGAGTGTGAAAGATTCTTTGAACAAAGCTTCTGTCCTTTACTTCTTGCAGATTAAATGTGAAAGAAGAGTCAAACCAAGATTTGCAACAGTTAATTTTTCGTAAGGAGCTATCTCACACAATGTCCTGGTTCTCTCTTGTTTCTTTTCTGTTGCTGATTGCTCTCTGACATTGCCAGATGAAGCCTCCATCTCATCTTACCACATCCTTAGAATAAATTAGAAATTAGCAATTATAAAGAAAACAGTATTTTTTTTTAATTTAATTCAACTGAATTAAGTAAAATTTAAACAAAGCAGCAGACATGCAAGATACCTGCAAAGAAGTTCAACAATTTTCATGCCCAATCACACTTATCCCTAGTATAGTCAAAAGTTATTTTTAATTACTGGGAATTGAGCACTGAGACATGTACTGGTATGAAGAATTCAATGCCTCAGTTTATGATCAGATATCAGAATGAAATGGATTCCTAATAACTCCTGAAATGTTAATCTGGGGATATTTTGAATTTTCTGATAGGCATGTAACCCATTTGTAACATTTAATTTTTGTTTTTACAGTTTACATATTCTGCATACCGTGTCATATGGCTAAATGGTTGTTAAATTCAGTTTCATTCTAAAATTGGTAGAGAGAACACATTATAGTAATAATTTATTGCAGTGATTTTGTTTTTGCCAACAAAATTCAAGAGGACAAATAGCTCACCAGGCAATACACTAATACTTTGTGGTTTCAAATATTTATTATGGTAGAAATAGAGAGGATGTGATAAGGAGCATGATATTTGTTTTCAAATATCCAAATCGTTTTGCAAAATGTCGCTTTGAAAAAGAAAATAAATCACAACTAAGGAATGCATGATCCATATCAAGAGAAAAACAATCTGAAATTCACTGAGTAATTGGTCTATGACAGTCAGAACTGTTCCAAACGACTGAAATTCTGAATCAGTAGAACTGAATTAGTCCGTAATCAAAGCCTGAGTTTACTATCAGGCTTTCCATTCTTGATTATGACTCTGTGTTCTTTATCCCATAAAAATAATCACTATCAGTGAACGCTATAGCTTTCACAATGAATGTTGTAAGGCCAGGGAAGAGATTTTAACTAGGTCAGTCACCTAAAAGGAAATGTAGAAATGAGGTCTCAGTGTGCTAGCTTTCATGAAGAATAATGTTTAGAAGTCTGGGAAAGCAATTAAGCATAAAAACTAATATAAGTGTGGAAGTGTTTCTTTGACATTGTAAAATTGATATGATTTATTCTTATTTGTTTTCTTCAAATCAAGTATATTAATCATTTTTAAATGTTTCAATCAGTTATTCTATAGAAAATGTATGCAAAGACCTGTAGCAGGGAATAAAAGGAAATATTTGAAGCTTATCTGATGAGAAATGTCTGGAGACAAGATACAAAGTGAAAATACTTAGTCTTTAAATATGAATTCTGCATTTCATCTTTCTTCACTAACTTCCTTTTTTTCTTCCTATCTGAGGAATAAATATTTATACTACTTCTACTAGTTTGTCTTCTCCTGACAGTACAAGGCACAACCAAAACTAACATCAAGTGTCAAGGATGAAGAGTGATGAAATGTTACTCAACAGTGAATAAACATATTTCAAGAAGAGATGTCATATGTCACTGGGAAAGCATGTGTGGCTTTCACAACATGAACACACTGCAAAGAATAACAGAATAATAGCAGTATTTTTCCTGAGATCAGTATTCACAAATAAAAATAGATTAGCAAATAAAACTTTACATAAAGATTTTCCTGGGTTTCATTTTTAGCAAATTCCTTCTTTCACTATATTTCTCTGTGTAGTAGGAAAGGGAAAAATGAACTCTCTTTTAGACTTAGTTGGGAAATGATTTTTTTGTTTCCTATGATTTTTTGAACCCATTTTATTTGATTATTTTTCTTTTTAGAATCTGTTTCAATAATCTGAGGGCTGAAAAAATGTGATACTAATGTAGTGTAAGAGTTATACATGGATAAAGCAGTTTATTAAAAAAGTAAAGATGAAAGCCACATTTCTAGTGGTAGAACAGAAAAATAAGAATATTGGTCTTCCCAAGTTCAGCCATTTAGACTACCATTTACCAGTAGAAGGCAAACATTAATTGTAATTGTGCTGTGGATTTGTGATGAAAATCACTGTAGTAAAAGCTGAGGAAAGGCAAACACATAGTACTTACAAAAATTCACTTTAGGTAACATGGTGGAAAGGATACATGTACTTCAACACAGAAATAAAAACATTAAATCATTTTGCACTACTAATTGAGTGGAAGCAGAGAACAGAACAGTTCTCTGTAGTTATGAACTGAAACTTAAACAGCTTGAAAACTCTCCTTACATGTAAGGAATGAAGAAACTATAAGAGCAGGAAAATGAACACTGTTGAATACTAGTAGTTTTCTCTAAGTTGCGTCTATTCTCTAAGTTGCTTTTACAACTCCTTCAAGTTTTTGTGATTGCTTGGAAATACTTATCTGTAGCCTAATGTATGTGTCTCTGTGGTTAAAAATGCTAAACAGGTTGCAAGAATATGGGCTTTTTTTTTTTTCCTCACACAACCTACCAATCATTTTGAAGAATCTTTGCTGCAGCAATGAAAGAAATCCCATTGTTTCAGAAACGGTGTTTTTTAGAGTGTAGTTAGGCCACATTTATGATACAACAAGGGGAAACATACTAAATAAAGAAGATTTTGATGAAAAATTTAGAAGAAATTCTTGAGTCAAAGAGTGATGAGGCACTGGAACAGGTTGTTCAGAGAAGCTGTGGGTGTCCCATTCCTGGAGGTTTTCGAGGCCATCTTGGATGTGACCCTGGACAGCCTGATCTGGTGAGTGGCAGCCCTGCCCATGTTGGGGGTTGCTTGAGAATAGGCTTTAAGGTCTGTTCTAACCAAAGCAATCCTATCATTCAGTGACAGTAACAAATTCAGGTAATTAATAAAAAGGAATTAATAATGATTACCTCATATACTAAACTATGTAATCTTCCTTTTGGGAACATTTAATTGTTAAAAAACGTATGCTATATTTCCAATACATTTAAATAATTTGACCGTATCATGAAGATCTTTTCACTGGAACATATTTTTTGTTCTGCTGATACATATACCAGCTAATAAAACTATTACATAAGGAAATGTATTATACTTCATGTTAACTGTATACCTACAGAAATAAAAGTACTAAAACTAACATGAGGAAGAAAGAAAAATTTTCAAACTTTATTACATTTTAAAATAAAACTGTAACAAACACTCATTCAAGGTGTATAAATACAGGTTCTAAATAAATAATGAATACTGTATTGCAATTAACACTGTCAGAATATGGGAATCACGTCTATAAAAAGAATGCTTTCTTTTACAAAAATAATATATGTATGGCATCTGTTAGTACAAAGGACTGAAGAAATATATAGAACAGGCTGTTCAGATATTGTGGCAGTGTGGGCAAGTGGGATTTCTTATTCATAGCTCATGAAACTGACAACTTTTCGCAAATTTCACTGCTGCATATCACAGATTATGACCTTAGGAAATCCTGAGGCCTTGTTCATATGTTCCCACAAAATTCTTCGTTGTGCTGGAGCACTCAGTCATGTCCACATTGCAAAAGGCTTTCCCACTGTCCTAGTTAAATACAACAACAACAAAATTGAATGTGTGGAAAATGTGTTGTTGCTGAGTTAAAGGCTTTCTTCAGAGAAGCCTGTAGCAGAGCTAAGGAGTCTGTCTTTCACTCTCTACTTCTTCATTATGCACTTGACTCTGTTGTGCATCCTTTCATAAGTGATTGCATCCAACACTGTTTTTGAAAAACATTACAAGGCTGAGCAAAAAAAGATAAGGCAAACGGAAACTCCAAAGAAATTAAAATTGACAGATAGGTGTACTTATCCTTACTATCCTCTCAATAAGTTCACACACCTTGTCAGTTGCTGCAATTGAATTAATTATTGGTCACAGAAAGGATAGTTGCTGATTTTCACTGTTAAAAGCTGTGAAGCTCATACTATTAAACACTGTGTATTTTACCTTGTAAAAAGCCAGAACAACTCCTGGCTCAAAGATTTGTTCAGCAGCACCCACCTGAGACACAACCCACTCAACAAGCTTCTAAGTTAATGGTTAACAACCATGTACACAGTGATAAGAGGATAGATGTGCTTTTCTCTTGATGAGCAAAATGTGGGCACCCCAATAGCTACTGCCACTGTGATGACCAGGATGTGATGCTTTTGATAATTGGGGTAGGCAGGACTGCTCCTAGCAAGCAGCTGCTGATGGAGAGGATAAAAAGGTGAAGAATTTGGGGAGAAGAATGGGTACCCCCTCCACGGAACTGCAGCTGTGCAGGTCAATGAGATGTTGCTAACCAACTTGCTGCCTCCCTATGGACCAACGAGACGTTGCTGGATTCCTGGTGGTGACTATCCCTGCCTTTTAAATCGTTTGCTATGATTTCTCTCTTTACTTTCACTAACTTCCCCATGTTCCCCATATTCCTTAGTAGCTTAGAATTTGTGATAAATCACTGGACATCATTTGGCCTTGTTTGTTGCACTAATCTTCCTCTGGGTATGTAATGTCAAACCATCACCCCTAGTAATTGGATTGTGACACACCTGTGTTTGCATTTAATTTCACAGTTCTCCATGAACTAAATAAATTCTGTTTCCCTTTGCATCATATTGACAGAATATGTCAATCCATCACAGTGGTCACCCTCTATTACGGTGTTTGGGACTTTCATTTCCTTTAATAATTTGCTTGTACCTTGAGTAGAGCTCTCTTATGGAACAGGACGTCAGAAGAGTAACACTTGGCTTGCAAATTTCCCTATATATCTTCACATTCAGCCAACATGTCCAGCCTTCATTCACATACTGAATATTCATTGTTTGGTCTAGGTGAGAAGAAGGAGAACTGTACCATTGCCTAGTAAGCAGATGACAATAAAATGATTCATTTTTTCTTATATTTTCCAATTGATTTCCTCTTTTTACTTCCTAGTTCTATTTATTTTGTATTTGTCTAACTGATGAATCTAATTGGCTGGTCATGCCATATCTCTCTGGACCATTTCAGGATGTCATTGCCAATAAGTCAATATGCAAAAATGATGAGATAATTCTGCAATCAGAGGAAAATAAAACTGTTAACAGCAGGTGAACTATGGAGCTCCAAAATCTGCAAGAATTTTGTTTCCACAGTCTACTACTACAGAGTCAATAGCTGCTGTATTTTCTCAGGCAAATACTTACAGGTCTGTGACCCTTTTCAATCAGAACAGTTATTGATTGAACACCCACTAAAACTGTGAGACTGTTCTGGAAGATTACAGGGGCTACAGAATCGAGTCATGTAACCAAGCAAAAAAGAACATGGTAAAGTATATGCAGATGGACTCACACATTTCAGGCATGCAGAATATTGCTCTCTCAGACTGTATTCGAGAGCACTGTTTTGCTTTTCCTGCTGGTGATACTGTTGCAAAGATTTACATATTAAGAAAACATGGATGAGTTGCTCTTCAGTCACTAGACGCATTACAGAGGGGAAAGAATTCATTTTATTGTAAAAATATTTCTTGCTTCATTTAAGAAACTTGTCCATGTGAAAATTTCAAACAGTTATCTTATTTGAAAAATGCTTACAATTTCTTTTCTTTTTTAACATAAAAGAGTTTTCATCTAAGCCATTTCTTGATTGACAAGGTCTTATTAATTAGGGTCAAATACTAACTTCTGCAATCTTTAAATCTAGATGTAGTAATTTAGTGGTTCAACTACTAGAAACATTAAAACATCTGAATCAGATCTGTTCATCTGGCAGCAGTAGTATTCAAACTTGTACTCAGGATTATCCATATCATGTATTATCTCCTGTTGTGTGTCATTGGAAAGGGAACAGGCAAGCAAAGGATATAAGATTATAGAAAACTAATAGTAAAGTTGATTTCATTAGTGTACTGAATATCAAAGTTTGTTATAAATGACAAATGGTACTGAAATTCATGAGACATCATGACTTTGAACAAAATCTCTAGAACACTTTCAAGATATGAAATTGAGAAAAATCTTGATCTACTCATGGTATAATGGGGATTTCAAGAAAAAAAGAGTTCTGCTTCAGGGAAATGTTAAGAATTGCTAGATGGGTGGCTGAGTGTACATATCCACTATCTTCAAACCAACTTGAATGAAGTTTATTGAAAAAGACCATAAACTCACATGTAGATCTCATTAGAAATTAAAATAAATCAAATGCTTGATTGAAATATTTTAGGCACAGATAGAACAATTTTATATACCTGAAATTTATAGAGACCAAGTCAAACAGGTCAGTGTACAGAACAATAGAATATTTTCCCCATTAACTGAAGGGAAGTGAGCCTGTTTCTTAGATTCACTTCCATCATTCCCAGATAAATATTTTGTGAAGTATATTGAACTGTAACTGAAATTGCACATACTAAATAAGTTAGTTAGTTTGTTTTTCTAGGGGTACTAAAATGAATCAAATGCTTTCTGAGAGAAACAGAGACAGTCAGGAAGCACGGATATAAGCAGTTTCCAAAGAAGTACAGATTTATACGTGCAATAAATAATCACCATCATGTTCAATTTGATAGGCAATTAGCATGAAAACAATTAAAAAAAAATTATTGAAAAACTTTAGGAAGTCAGGCTCAGGTTGTTAACTTTGTTAAGTTACACATTAATATCAGTGAAACAAGGCTTGTCATTTAAAACTTCTGTTTAATGGGAAGATCTGCAGCAGTATCTGTAAAGAAAAGAGGTTTTTGTGGGAGTGTGATAAAGGCAAATAGATATCTGCTACCATGTCACAAGTACGACTCATTGGATAGTATTTAGTGACCAAAATACACATATCAAACAGTATGCTGCAAGCTGTTAAGTATTTGGGAGATCTTTATGTAGCTGGCATTTATGACACAAGGGACATACAAAAGGTATGTTACTTTCTAAAACAGTACATGAAAACTGAGTGGGATCTTACAGAGCATCTAAAATGGCATTAGGTCACTGTAGTTAGGCAATTGTAACAAACTCCCAGTCCCAGAAATCAACAGCATCAAAACACAAACAGTAGCAATTATTCCTGCTGTAAGATGAATTTGTTGTCACACTAGACAGATAAAAGAAATGGCATCATAGGAAAAATTTGAAGTGAAAGGGGTAAAAGTAGACACTATATTTTCTCTTTTGCTGTATAAAATCTTGTTTTGGGGACAAACATTCCAGTTTAGTTAAATAATAATAATTTAAGAGTTACTCTGAAATTTATGCTTCCTTTTATGTTATGTATGCTCGCAACACCAGAGGTGGATGTTAGTGGTATGGCAGTAAAACCTTCTCACTAATATTCCATTAGATTTTGTTGCTGCACAACAGATGGTAACAGAGGGGCAGTCTGACAAAATGGCATCTGGCATGGAAGTGTAGATGAAACAAAGGTGTGCAGAAAAAATGGCACTTGGTGACATTCATCATTGTTTGTTGAATGTTTATGGGGACCAAACAGTGAATGTGAGTGCAGTGAGACATCTGGTGGTATGCTTCCGCAGTGGTGGCAGCAACGAGAGATACAAGTTGTGTTCCAGATGGCCAAACACATATCAATTGCACAACAAAATGAAGAGTATATTGATCAGCTCAACCACATGATTTGGATAATGATGGGCTGTGTTGAAAAACAGTGTTATGTAAATGAGAATTTGGTCCATCAAATAGTGTTATAGTGCTCTTTTTATCTGTTGTGGTTTCCATGGAAATAAATAGAAGGCGATTTTTTCAGAGCAACCTATGTATAATGTATATGTATTGTTGATCTGGGAAGACATGAGTCACATCAAGCAACACAAAAAAAGTTTCTCAACCTAAATTAGTATAATTGAGTTATAATTTTGAGAATGTTTTTGTTTGGAAATTGTTAAGTGTAAAGTTTAACAGAAGAAGGAAATTGTGATAAAAATTCTTGAAAGAAGCAGATATCAAAAACTTTACTTGTGGGAACTAGAAATTTGAGAGATGTTGCATACAAACAGTGGGAACATGTCAGAGGAGATTTGTCTAAATGAGTTCTGTAAAAACCAGCATATTTTCTCCACTACGTAACTATTTAACACACTAGACAGTAAAGGGAGTTAAAAGAAAATCTGACGCAGTAGAAGTCGAAAGAAAAAAAGGTATTTATTAGTTGATCATTAGAAACACTTTATTGGTTTATGAAGGCAGTCACTTTTTGACAGGATCGTGATGGCTTAACATCTGTCCTTATCCCAGCCACACTCTCACATAAAGGGCAACTGAGTTCACTCTTCCTAAAGAGCTGTATCCCATCACTGTATCACTCCAACAAGACAATCAGTTGCATCACCTCCCTGTGATCTGCAGAAGATGACAGATATGCAACTGTGCACAGTTCATAGGGTTTCATAATGTTTGCTTTTTGAGTGATGCTATTTGGAAGGAGGATTTGCGGCTCGATCATCCTTGTGCATCCCTTCCAACACTGGATATTCTATTGTCCCATAATTCTATAGTTTAGCCAAGGCGATTTAAAATGTGATCACCCTCATTGGAATATAGGATTTTAGCAAAGATTTCAGCCTTGTAAAAAAGCTTGAATATTCTTCAGTATGACTGGAATACTCACGTTTTGAATCTTCCCATTTCAGCCAATGATCTGAAATGAGTATATGGCAAGATATAATGTAAAAGTAGTAGCAGGCATTAATACTGGACAGCCAAGCATAGCTATATAGTTCTAGTTTGTATGTACATTTTTTGACCTTCATAGAAATTAGCCAAAAATACTTTCTTGTTAACTAACTTATCTGTAAACTAAAGCATAACAGAAATACTGCTTCTAAGGAATGTGTTTTATTTGAAGAAGGTATCACTCTAGTTTCAGTTGCCACAAGAATATCTTATTTTTCCACTTTTGTAAGGGTTTTGACAATATTTCTTGCCACATGTAGTCTTACTGTGTGTAGATTCCCACATTCTCCTTTAAATTTCACAACTAGCTTTTTATTTCTTATCTTGAATATTTCAAGGTTGTTGAACATCAAGGATATAAATAAAGCTATGCCTCTGCTTTCTGTATTTATTTTACTTGCATCCTGTGCTTCACATCCATTTTTTAGTTCTTCTAATTCTCAAGAGTTTTCTGCTAATTTTCAGCTTTCAGCTTCAGACATTTGCTTATGTTCTCATAGTACTTTTGCTTCTATCCTTCAAATAGTCTGCTTTTTGATGAAGAAATATTTTCACAAATAACTTTTCTTCACACACATGAATAACTGTACAGTATGTTCTCTTCTTCTGATCTGTCCTTTCTATTTTAGAGGAAGGTGCTAAAGATTCAATCTATGTATTATGGAAATGTATGACATGAGTAATAAATCAATCATACAAATAATAACCTCAGTACTTTCTAATCTTCCGAATACTATCAACTTCAATGAATAATTTGCCATATTTGCAATAAGTGTGGAATATATTATCTTAAAAGACAAGTCAACTGCTTTACTAAAGTCTATAATGGTTTAAATTTGTTTATGTATTTTGTAGTGGTACAGTACACTAAGAAAGAGTGAAAATTAAGTACTGTAAAGATAGAAATTTTGTTCTATTTTGTTTTGTATGTGTTCAGGTTTTCAACAAGTCATACAGAAAAAATTATAACCATTTATAATGAAGACAAAGAGAATAAAAGCATCTGTTTACTGCTGCATTTCACATTTCCTATGGAATAATGCTTTTCAGTATGAGAAGTAATAAACAGGAGAATTTATGTTAAAAACACTGCTAAAATAAAAAAATATTGATAAGAGAGTTATATTCCTCCACCTGAGTTAGCCAGTGTAGTTTTACACTGACAGCAGTATTCAAAGCAGGAGGAACTTAGATTGGTTTTCTGTATCATATCTAGGCAGAAAATGGAATAAAGCAGAAACAGTATGTTTTTCTTATGGTAAATAAAACGGCATTAAATATAATCTTAGGAAAACTGTAAAAAATGCTGTAAAAGATTTATTTTATTAGAAGAAAAGTGTTAGATGAATTATTTTTGCGCCATGTTTTATTCTCAACACATTTTAATGATACATTCTATCAGTCCTAACAGAGAAAAATCTCAGCTGGAAGGCAGATTTATTCTATATCTTGTATTGTTCTATTTCCATAATATATCTTAAGTACCTTTAGAAGAAGACACTAAAATTCCAAAACGTTCCTAATGTTCTTAAATTATTTGCATTTTGTGTACATCCATTCTTAGCAAAACATTTTGCTGCTTTTTATTTATAGAAATCCCAGTAAATAATTATTTTGAAGAAACTCTCATTTCTGAATAAGCCATTTTTAGTACATCTTTTGTGTATTACATTTTCTACTTTTCTTTTAAAAATCAATTTAGTGGTAGAGTGGAAAAACTTTTTTACATATTTCTGACGCCTTTCAGTCTGCCATTGTTCATTTTGACAGTTCAGTAAATCTGGGCAATGTTCCAAAATGAAACATTTTTCTTTGTATAAAGAAATCCCCATTCAACATGATTCAAAAAACATTAATTCTTGGTTTATTTATGACTACTTAATCCTCTTTTTTTTTTGTGTGTGTATGTGTAACTTCCACAGCCATTTACAACATAAATTCCAATTGATGTTTACAAAAAGTATGACGTCATTCGAAAGTATAAAACTGTGGGGAGCTGATGGGTGGGGGCAGACGCTGCTTGGGAACTCACTAGGCACTAGTTGGCAGGTGTTGTGTAACTGTGTTACTATCAGTGTTTTTACTCTTCTTTTCTGTCTTGGCAAATGATTTTTATGTCAGTCTATGAGTTCTACTTTCTTTTTTCCCTGAGTTTATCCCCCCATCCCACTATACAAGCGAGACAAGCGAGCCTATGGCTTTTTGGTGCTAAGTTGCCCGTTCGGTTAAATCACAACATAACATCAGGGCATTTGTAAGGTATTCTGTGCTCACAGACTTTGTTAAATAAATCAGTGCAAGGAAAGGAATTTCAGTATTTATTTTTTGTGTGTGTTTATTTTTGTGTTGTTTTGTTTTCCAGAACATGATTTGACACCAGATTCTCATAGAAGCCCCTTACAGACAAGATGAGAATTTACCCAAGGAATTTTTATTCAGTGTACTTTAAAAGATCGTAATTCCCTGCATATATAAAAGAATAGTTCAAGCTCAATTATGCATAATGCCTATTAAAATATCAAGCTGTTTGAGGACAGTACATTTCTTGTGATGCAGGCAGACTAGGCCTTTGAACTGAAATAACTCAATGTAAAAAAGATTAACTCAGTGGGGTCATATAGTAAATATATATTTTACTGGTCCTATGTTTGCAAAAATAGCACTTTTCAATTTCAATTTTCGATTTCAACAGATAAATGTCCTAAGAATCACCATCCATACACAAATCCCAGTCTCAGAACAAAAAGATGTTCACTTGGAATCACTTGTTCATTTGAATATATTTATAGCACTAAAAAATTAACAATATAGAAAAAAAAGGAGAAAGTTCAAACATTAATGGTTTCTTGTAACTAGAAGATACAATGAATGAATTATTTCTAAACCCTTTATATTTTATCAAATTTAATTGACAGTATACATAAATGAGATTACACTATTTTTGACTGCTGACTGTATCACTGATACCCTCAGTAAATATCGGTTAATCTAGGAATTATTAAAACAGGCCTAATCTGTTGATACCCAAAGAAGTAATTAAAATTATTCTTAAAAGCCTTATATTTTCTGAGATTTAGGATGCAGTTCCTCTGGGGTTAGTTTTATGTCAATTTTTTACAGCTCTAATTGT
Organism: Oreortyx pictus; assembly: GCA_036925125.1. Lineage (NCBI taxonomy): Eukaryota > Metazoa > Chordata > Aves > Galliformes > Odontophoridae > Oreortyx > Oreortyx pictus. The sequence continues at coordinate 74,272,952 of JAUPFR010000001.1, read as the reverse complement.
CTAATAAGCTGCTCCACTGCAAAGGCAAAGTGTTTCTCAACACTCACTATTTATTTTCATATTAATATATAATATCTTACTTTGGGAATTCTTCTTACACTGAATTCCCAGAACTCTCATGAGAATGTACTCCTGCCCTGTTTTTTCTTTACACAAAAACTAAAAATTCCTTCAGGTCTTTGGAGATATCAAGATGAGCTGTCATTAAATTGAGCATGTATCCCTTAATGATTATTATTATGAAGTTAGTCGTAACTTCAACTCTTTCACATTTAAACAACAAAGCTATTCTAACTCTACTATATAAATTCATGTATCCATGAAAGCTAATGGAGATGCAGAAGCACATGTTTTTCCACTGAAATATTCTTATTCAACACTACAGCTATATTGAGAAAACTATAAATAAATGAAGAAATTTTCCTGAATCCCCCCAGTGAATATTAAAATGAAGAGGCAAAGTATCAGATAAAATGGTTTGCTAATGTCTTATTTCAGTACCTATCATTATTAATAGCAATATGTTCAATGTAAAGGAAACATGAAATAACTGGTTATATGTTCAGATTTTAAAATTTGATTCTGGCTTAAGAATATTCTTAGTCTTTGAATATCTTTGGGACAGAATTAAAACAACTTTGACTAGTAATTAAAGAAGAGGTTTTTGACAAATATATTGCTGAAAATTAACAAGAACACTTGGTTCGATTTAAATTTATTGGCATATAGTATCACAGAATTGTAGGGTTTGGAAGGAGCCTTTAGAGATTATCTAGTCCAACCTCCTGTGCCAAAGCAGGCTTTTTAGAAGAGGTTGTACAGCTAGGTGTCCAGGTGGGTCTTTAACGTCTCCAGGGAAGGAGAATCCACAACCTCTCTGGCAGCCTGTACCAGTGCTCTGTGACCCTTACTGTGACGAAAAATGAGACCAAGAAAAGACAAAAACATTCAGAAACAAAATTCTATCTAGAAAACAACAGAAATATTCAGAACATGTTTCCGAGTGTCAATGCATGCTTATTTCTGATTGAGAATATCCTTATAGAAGCAATTCAGTCATGCATTATTATTTAAAAGCAACAAGAATCTTAAAAGAAACTTAAAGATATATGCACAATTTCTTTATATTCTTTTTTTATACATATCAGAAAATTAGATCACAAAATTTGAAGTTTTGCTTCATTTTTAGCTAAAATAAATGTGACTTTACTTGAAATTTTTCATTAGCTTGAAGGTTAAAAAATCTTCACTAAACATTTTATTACCATGAAGCTTTTTATTTCTAAAGTGTTACAGAAATTAATCTAAAAAATCAATTGTAATACACATATACTTTCACATTTATCTACTTTGATGTGATAGATTAGTCGCAATTTATTTTCTAAGTTTCTAAGACATTATCAGAACATCAGAGAATGGTATCAACATGTCTGCCAAAGAGTGCTGTCTCTAGAATCTGTTGTCCTTAGAGCTTGGTTTATATTCAATAAACGTATACTTTTTTTTTTTTATTTGTGGCTGTAGATAGACAGAAGGATACAGATTGCCTTTAAAGACAAGGAGCTTGTGTAGAGAGTCCTGAAAGAAGAGGCATTAAGTTGTTTAGTTATTCTCCAAATACATATTGAATTCTGGCAGGGTTGGTGCTGTGACAGCTTCCAAAAGCAGATCTGCAGAAAAGGATCTAGGAATCTTGTTAGGCACCAAGTTGAACATAAGGTAAAAATCTGCCATTGCTGCAAAGAAGACTACCAGTATTCTTGGCTGCATTAGGCAAAGTATAACCAGCAAGTTAACAGAGGTGATCCTTCCCCTCTACTCAGCATTGATGAGGTCACAACTAGAATATGTGTGCAGTTATACTCCCAACACCCTCCAGTACAAGAGGTATCTAGACATACCAGAGATGGCCCAACCACAAAGATGCCTATGGGACTAGAGCTTCTCTCATAAGAGGAAATGCTAAGAGAGCTGGACTGTCCAATCTGAAGAAGAAAGGACTCACAGGGGATCACGTCAATGTCTACTAATACCTGAAGGGAAAGAGCAAAGAGAATAGACTCTTTCCAGCTGTGCTGACCTCCAAGGCAAGAAGCAATAGGTACAAGCAGATACACAAGAGGTCCCTGTGTACATCAGGAAGCACATCTTTGCTGTGCAGGTGACAGTGTACTGGCAAAGGTTGTCAAGAGAGATCCTAGAGTCTGCTTTCTTGCAAATCCTTAAAGCTGCTTGGCAGCCTATTTTGAGTGTCCCTGCTGGTAAGCTTAATCATTGTGCCCAACCACCCTCTCAGTCTTGGTAATTTCTGGTGTTTTTGGAACAGGCTGCCTGCAGGTAATAGGAATAATGAAGACAGAGTATTCACATGACACTGTGCTTAAGTTTTGGAATTTGGGAAGAAATGTCTTTCTTTTTAAAGAAACCAAGTGTTGAGACAGCATATAACCCATGGTGTGAAGACTAGACAGATAGCTGAATAACTATGCCTGTGGAGAATGGATCAAAAGAACAATGTAATTTCTGGGAAGTCTGACATTATTTTAATATTGGTCAGGTAGAGAATTCGAGCTTAACTATTTAGCTGTACTATCACTGAGATATTTAAAGATGAAATAATTGTTTCTTCAGAGAGGAACGCAATCTTCTGATTATTTTTAACATGAGATAGAAGAAAGCCCTTTCCGAAGTAACAGAAGATAATGTATATTTTGCCTAACAGCTGAAGATATATAAGTGATCTGAAGCATTTCAAAATCTTTGACAACTACAATGTGTTAAACTGAGAAGGTAAAACGTGTGCTCTGTTCTGAAGTTGTTCCAGCCATCAAATCTGTGGCTTGATTTTCAGAGGTGTGAGGATTTTGGCACACATTGTGTCACAGAGTTGTGCCACATTTTCTGTGCTTCTCCCGCACAGTCAGCTTCATATCTGTACATCCACCAAGAGTCTTATTCACTTCATTCCAATATTTGCAGAGCAGATGGCAGGACTTCATAGTGAACAGCAGGGATCAAATCTGAAGTTCTCCAGTTTTATCCATCTCCACATTCATAGTCAGACTTGCACTTGGATGCAATATGGCTTCACAAGATGTCTATAATTCTGCTTTTCTTTTCTTTCTTTTCTTTTCTTTTCTTTTCTTTTCTTTTCTTTTCTTTTCTTTTCTTTTCTTTTCTTTTCTTTTCTTTTCTTTTCTTTTCTTTTCTTTTCTTTTCTTTTCTTTTCTTTTCTTTTCTTTTCTTTTCTTTTCTTTTCTTTTCTTTTCTTTTCTTTTCTTTTCCTTTTCTTTTCTTTTCTTTTCTTTTCTTTTCTTTTCTTTTCTTTTCTTTTCTTTTCTTTTCTTTTCTTTTCTTTTCTTTTCTTTTCTTTTCTTTTCTTTTTTCTTTTCTTTTCTTTTTCTTTTCCTTTTTTACATTCAGTTATCTTGATCCAGATGCTATATTCTCTGAGACAACAAGGTTATTCACTGCTGTGAAACAATTGTACATGTCTTTCAGTAAACTCAAAGTATTAATTTTATTACATAAATAGTTAAATTTATATTTTACTCCAATGATATTATTTCTACATTCAACAAAGAATGCTGCACAGAGATGTTTCAGAATGGATAATTGAAGATATGTCATGGTTTTATAACTTTTGTTATCAGTATTCTACATCATAACATGTATACATGTTATACATATATCATGTGGTACACTGGTAGTTAAAGAGTTAATGCTCCAGTTCTGTGGATTGTTCTGAGTATACTTGTCTCAGAAAAGAAGAACTAACTACCCTGAAGGAATTTGTATTACTTTGCATTTTTCCACTCAGAGGGAAAGATAAAACTGTTGGCAAGTCACTAGTTCCCTCTCTTCCCTTTTGGATCATCCCAGCAGTGTGAGCTCCCTAGCTGTCTGATCTTCAGTGTTAGAGTAAGGCCTTTGATTTCAGACACTCTCTCTCATTTTTGCTTATCACCTTCAATTCCAATTATATTGTATTATACTGTGCTATTTTGCATTTTGAAATCTTTTTTAGCAAATTAGCTTTCCTTCTCTGATCGTTGCTGCTGTTTTGTTTTTAGGCCCATGTCCCTGTCTCTTCCTTTATTTCCTTTTCCTTTCCCAGGGCATGGTTCCATGGGTCTGCCCCATTGATCATGGAACCAGCTGGTAAAACACTGAGAAGATAATTTAACATAGAATAATTTCATATTCATCATATGAACATTCGCAGTCAAGAGTTTGAAATCAAGACAGTGTACACAATGTGTAGGAATAATAAAAAAACCGCCTTTCAAATTAAATTCAAATAAAATAGATTTTAAAAATTAAAACATTTAAAAAGTAGTAAATAAATCTTAGATTTTTTTCTTCTTTAATAAAAATAAAATTTCATGTAAGGAAAAATTGATTACATTTTCTATAAAAGAAATCATAAAAAGTAAAATATTCATTCATTCTTTCTCAACATTTAAAATAGATAAACTGAAAAAAAACAAATATAATTTATGCTATGCAACGGCATATTCTTTTTTAGCAAAGTGATTATTAATTTCTACGTAATCAGGCTCAGACAAGTTTAGAATTTAATAGTGGGAACTGGTACAACCTACTGAATTGGGAAACTGGAGTTATAAAACCAATTTTCTCCTAACAAAGATTTCTCCCTGCTTTCCAGATCTAATTCCATTTACATTTAAATTCAATTCTAGTATAAGAGATATATTTTTAAGAGAACGTCTAAAATATATATAATTGTGGAGCTCTGGGGTTGCAGTAGTAAGGAGGTAGGTAATAATATAAGCAGCTGGGCTAAGTGCAAGATCTTCTGTATGTTTGAAAATTCTTGCATATTTGTTCAGCTTCATTAGGAGAGGAGGAGTGTTACCTGACAAGAAAGGCTTGATGGCTTGAGAAGCTTTTAGAGATGATGAAGATAGGAACTAATTTCCAGAAGATTAACAAAATCTGAAACCTTGTCTCAAATCTAAAATAGTCATCAAATTATTTTATTAACCACCAAAGTTCCTGCTGTTAAGTAGGCTATCTCAAAAGACAGTGAACACAACTGAAATTAACAGTCTTTTGAAACATATTACTCTCCTTTATACTCTGACTGATAAATTTGGAAGTTTTCCTTCAGACTGTGTGATCCATTGAGGCCTTCATGCAGTTAATTGCTTATACAAGGGGTGCTTTGAAAGTATGGCCTCCTATTTTTATGTTAGCCCACAAGGTCAGAGGTGGATATTGATGGCATAGCAGTAGAAGTTGAACTTTCCCACCAGTGTTCCATTACATTTTGTTGCTGCGTGACAGATGGCAGCAGGGGGCAGTCTGTCAATCAGTTTGTGTGTGTGAATCAGTGTATTACAAACAGGGGACTATGTATGTAACTGAATACCAACTTCAATGTATTGTGAACAATGGTGGTAATGTTGGAGTAGCACAAAGTTTGTATCAAGTGGGTCCCATGAAAGTTCATAGAGAAACAGAAAGAATAACATATGTAAGTACATCAAGACTGACTGTTTTTATTTTTGTGATAGGAAAAAAATTCTATATTTTCTGGAACCCAAACAAGGCTTCAGCTCTGACCACTACATCAAAGTGCTGACTAAGCAGAAGATTTGAACTTCCAGGGACAGGCCAGAGAAGATAACTTCTCTCTTGCAAGACAATAACACTGTGCCCCATACCAGTTTGGAGACGATGAAGCACACTGTCAGTCTTGGCTGAACTGCTGTACCACACTGACTGTACACTCCAGATTTGTCACCTTTTGACTTCCATCTGTTCATACTCATAAAAGGTGGACTGTGTCACCAACATCCCCTAGCAAGAATGCTGCTATAACAGCTGCAAAATGGTGGATCACCTCCACTTGTGCAGAATTACCAAGCCCTTATTCATTGCTGGTGAAAATGCACAGAGAAGGATAGTGACTGTGCTGAAAAAAGAACATTATGTAGCCAAGAATTTGCTCTATCAAATAGTGCTGTTGTGCCTTTCATATTTGTTGTAGTTTCCATGGAAATAAATTACAGGTACTACTTTTGAACCAGCCTGCATATATATAGAGGAGAGCTTGAAATCACAAATTATATAAAACTGCAAAAAAGTCCCCCAACAAAATGTGAAACTTCAGAGATGCGATAACAATGTTTGGAATCAGATTTAGGAAGGGGAACGGATGATACCAGAGACTGATGATGTTTATCGTTTATTTTCAGGAGGGGTAACTAGATCTTTTGCATGGAGAAAGTGTTAAGGGAAAAGTGGTAAAAAATCTCTCCATTACTAACCAAAAAGAATTCTTTGATTATTAGTAGTCACACAGAGAGTATCATTCTTTAAAAGATATTACTTTTCCCCTATTAATTTTATTCTTTATTCCAGCTGATATCACCCAAGGTTACTAGAAAATTTTAAATATAAATATAAAAAAAGAAGCAAAACTTGCAGTTTCTGTTTTCAGAGTACACGAGTGAGATTTCAATCAAATGTATTGACTGAAAATGAATTGCCTTCTTAATTGCTGTTTTAGTGTAGTGTACACAGGCCAAGAAGAACAAATAAAACTTAGATAAAAACAAGACATTAATGTACTCTACCTTCTTTATATTTCTAATAACTAGCAAGCGTACTTTGATTTTGTACTACCATGGGATGTTCACTTAAATACTATTTTATGTTTAATTGCATGGGCTGAATTTTCTTTCAGCATTTAAATTCTTTTCCCCCATAATCAGTCTTACATTAAAAAAATAACAGTGTATTGAGTTCCACGACTGTACAAAAAATTTAAACAGATCATTGATTTAAAATACGCTGTAGTTTAAGTTCCAGATGTAGAAACTGAGATGTTTTCTAAAATTCTGAGGAGTTCTTAAAATTTTGGAAGCAACTGAATAATCATAATTTCTTCTGAATTTTTATAATCTTTTCCTTTATTAAATGTGTTGTTTTTAAGGAAATCTAACATAGATCTAGCAACAGACCTTTAAGATATGAAATCCTCTGAATGCAGTAAGTTATTTTTCTGCATTTTTCATATTGAGACATATAGGAAAAAGGATTCCGAAAGAAACATAGGCATAAACAGATGCTGACAGAGCTGTCTCACTGAGGCTGTATGGGCAGGAAATCAGCGAGAAGGCTGGGGTGTGAGATGTACTTTGATGGTGAGTCTGAGGAAAAATGGGATTTATAGCTTATTTTTTGGTTAAGAAAACATCTCTTCTTCCTTTTTTTCAGTCTTATTAGCTATATTACAAAAGAATTAATAATATTAGAAGATAGGATTTTAAATATTTATGTCTCTGATGGATACGCTTGTGTTAGTCAGAGCAAAACTTGTTAATGGATAAAAAAAGTCAAGGAACTATGTTAATAGGGCCAAAGGGAAATAGACAATTTTCAAGACAAAGACAAAGAAAATAAAGGTTGTTTAAATTACTTTTGTTTCAATCTAAATACTCTCAAATCCAATTGTGTTTAAAATGTGTTTATAGTATTGAAAATGTAATAGTTTGCAGAGTTCTTGCTGTTTGCACTGTTTAATCTGATTTGCATTTCTGTTGTGAGGGCAAGAGGGTTTGCTTCTTGGGGAAGACAGCAAGGGTAGTAAGAGGCTTCTTTATGCACTTTTTTTTTTTAATTACATGCTTTTTAAATTTAAATTAATTTGGTAAAAATATATATAATCCCTTCCAAGAAGTATGATAATTTTTAAAACATTTCCTGCACCAAACTGTACGGTACCTGCTTAAGAAGATGCATTGCACTCTATAACCTCTCAAGGTTCTTTCCAACCCCTGTAATTCTATGTAAACTGATAATTATTTTCCAGAAAACAAAGGTTTTCCTTGAAATATTTCAGTTTTGCAAGCAGGATATTTTCCACCATTACATATTTTCCATCCATTTTTATTACCTACATTTATAAAAGCTGCTGGTACTCCTTAGCATAAAGAACTTATTTTTAATCAATAGCAAAGGACTTTAAAATCTGTTCCCATGAGTGTATACAATACTTATGTGGTCTGTGAATTGCTTTGTATTCCAAAACAATTTCAGGTCTATGTGTGCTCTGCTTTACTGGCATGTACACAATATGAAAAGAAATGCAACATAACTAATTAATACAACTTTCTCTTGATTATTGAAGCGCAGCAAAGAACATTTAAATTAGAAATGAGTTACTGATAAAAAGGGGTCCTTTACAGGACATCTGATCAAGAGGAACCTGTTGATGAGGCCTTTCTGCTTCAGCTTCAAAAAGTTTCACTCTCACAGACCCTCATCGTGATGGGAGATTTCATCTATCTGGATACCTGCTGGAGATACAACATGGTAAGCTGTAAGGAATGCAGGAGACTCCTGGAGTCCATTGACAATAACTTTCTGGTTCAAGTATTGGACAGAGCAATCAAGATACTGAACAGGTCAGGCCCCAGTATCAACCCCTGGTGAATGCCACTCATGACCAATCACCAACTGGATGTAACACCATTCTTCATTACTCTCTGGGCCCATTCCTCCAGCCAGTTCATTATCCAGTACCTACCCATGCCAGTTTCTCCAGGAGGATACTATGGGAGACGACATCAAAGGCTTTGCTGAAGTCCAGGTAGATTATGTCAACAGCCTTTCCCTCATCCCACCAGGCACATCACTCAGGATAAGGTTCTGTGTAGCAGAAATGCTATGTCACAGCTTGAAACCTATGCCTATGGCCATACTACCATTCCAAGGCGCCATCTTGTCCCTCTTCCAAGCTAAGCAGGTGGGGGGCAGGTTTAGAACTTGGAAGGGAGACCTCTGGGGAACAGTGGAAGCTGTAGGGCAGTGCCTGCTTAGAACTTGGAAGGGAAAAATTGATGCCATAGCTTGTTTCTGGGGGGTTGGACTCGATGATCTCTTGAGGTCCCTTCTAACCCCTATGGTTCTATGATTCTATGGAACAGTGATTGAGCACCTGGTAGGAAGGCAGAACCAGACCAGGAGCTAACAGGAGCTTATAAACATGAAGAAAATCAACTTTTTACATGGATAGATAGTGATAGAACAAGCAGGAGTGGTTTTAAACTAAAGGAAGGGAGATTTAGATTAGATGTCAGAGGGAAGACTTTTACTGGTGCTGGAACAGGTTGCTGTGGATGCCCTGTCCCTGATGGTGTTTAAGGCTAAGTTTGGTTGGGGCCCTGTGCAATCTGATCTAGCATCCTGCCTGTGGCAATGATGGTTGGGGTCTCTTCCAATCCAAGCCATTCTATGCTTCTATGAAACAAATGTGTATTGGAAACTTCAATATGATATTTTGAGTTATTTACTTTTTTCTTAACATGTTTAAAAACAGACTATAGGCTTTGCAATCCTATCCTGCTCTTAATTAAAACCAGCTTTATTTTTCTTTTTTATTTCTCCTGCACACTGAGAAATGCACAGAGAAGTCACTTCCTTGTAGCAAATTTTGTGTAAAATCATCTCCAGGAGAGATTTGATTGTTTTAAGCCAACAGCACAGAAACATCAATAGATGCTAAATATCAGTAAATTTTCAAAATGGTATTTGTATTTATTTCTTGAAATTAAAATAATAGTCAAACAATGTGTCATAGAATGATTTTTTTTAATACCTTTTCTTTGCTAAAAAAGATATACTGGTAAATGTATAAAGGATAGTTATCTCTGCTGGAGTTAAACTGGAAGGCTTTTTTTTTTTTTTTTAATCTCAAAAGCTGGCTTATGCATTCCTGCATATTTCATTTTGATCCACAAATTCTCACCTGTTATACTGTAATAAGATGCATGAATATCCAAGTAAGTGGCACAGATCTTTCATAAGAACAGATATCTTAGTTCAAAATTCATCAGACACTGCGTGCAAAAATATGTCTTAATGTTAAAAGGCTAAAGGGCTAAAGCTGAGCCAGTTGAAAGATCCAAATTAATTATGCAAAATACAGACAGGATCCCCCCTTCTCCTTCTCCACCTCCTTTTCCTTCTTTTCTTCCTCCTCCTTTTCTCCTAGAGCATTACCAAGTTTCTTTGTGCTGCCAAACACTCTACACTTTTGTTAAGGTTTCCTATGTCTGAGCTTGCAGCCTTTTGTAATTCCATGGGTTTCATGGGTCTTTCATAGATTCTATACATCGACTCATTTATTGACTCCCCATAATGGCAGAGAGACACTGAGCTATCTCCACTAGGCCTGCAAAGATCACCACCAACATCTCCTCATTTTCAGCCAAAATCTGGAGTTTCAAACACAGCTTGTAGTCTTTTTCTGGAAACTCACATCTTAGACTTGAAGCAGGGAGATGAAATTCTTTTAAGATTTTTGAAAGCAACAACAAAAAGTAATTCTGCAAATTGGGTAATATGAACATTATTGTGATTTTGACAAAGTAAGAATCATCTGAACATGTAAACTTGTCTAAACATTGTTCTCCCTTCACACCAATTTTGTCTTCTTGTAGGGCCAAAACATTTCTTTGGGAATCACTTTTCCAAGTCAAGACTTCCTTCGGTGTTGTGGAAGATATCCCTATTCTAGCAACCAGTTGCTGTTCCCCACCACCAAAGGATAAGATGTTTGTAGTCCTGAAAAGAAAACAATTTGCACAGTTTTAATTATAATACTTTTGATGTTGCCTTTCTGGTTAAATTCTATCCATCCAGTTTCCTCTCCTACACGTAAACTTGGGTGAAAATTGCTTTCTTTACCTCTGAACCTTTTAATTATGTTAAAGTGTATCAGTTTGATGGAAAGCTATAAGTAATTTAATTGTTGATCACACACTCACAACTCCGTGGTTCACAGCAAAGTATTCCTTCTCTGTAGATCAGATGCAAAGCTTTCAAAGTCTCCAGAAGTTTCTGCCACCTTGACTGGGAGATGGGTCAAAACCCATGAAGATATCCTACTGCTAAATGTATTTATGTAAATCAACTTGTGCTTGACACTGCTGTCAGTCCTTGTATACACTACTATACTTTTTGGAGTTGGAAGGTTTTAAGTTTACAACAGATTTATCACATTAAAATTCTGACAAATAGATCAAACTTATAGGGGAATAAAAGAGTTTGAAAGAAAAGAGGATTTTGTTATCAGTGAAAGTTAGAGGTTAATGACAGTCAATAGTATGCTGCAAGAGTTTATATTTTGAGTAAAGGAATTTAAATGATACTGCTGTTTCTTCTATGATTTGAAATTAAAATAAACCAACAAAAATACTGAAGGAACAACTGATTGAATAAACACTCTAATATAATGGTGGGGGAGACTAATTAAGCAGATAAATATATAGAATCCCTTAATTTGGAAGGGACCTTTAAAGGTCATCTAGTCCAACCTCCCTGTAATGAACAAGGTAATGCACAGCTAGATCAGGTTGTCCAGGGCCTGATCCAGCCTCACCTTGAAAGTCTCCAATTATGGGGCACCAACCAACAACATTTCTGGGCAACCTATTCCAGTGCCTCATCATCCTCACTGTTAAAGACTTTTTCCTTCTATCCAACCTAAATATACCCTCTTTAAGCTTGAAGCCATTTCCCCTTGTTCTATCATCACAGACCCTGCTAAACAGTCTGTTCACTTATTTCCTATAGCTCCCCCTTAGGTATGGAAGTTCTGCAATCAGGTCACCTTGGAGCCTTTTCTTCTCCAGGCTGAACAGCTCTAGCTCAATCACCTTGCCCTTGTAGGAGAGGTGTTCCAACCCTTGGATAATTTTTGTGGCCCTCCTCTGGATGCACTCCAACAGGTCTATGACTCTCCTGTACCGAGGACTCCACATCTGGATGCAGTACTCCAGGTGAGGACTCACCAATGTTGAACAGAGGAGCAGGATCATCTCCCTCTCTCTACTGGCCATGCTTCTTTTGATACAGCCCAGGATATGGTTGGCTTTCTGGGCACTTTTCTAGCTTCTGTCCAGCTTCCATCCACCAGTATCCCCAAGCATTTTTCAGCACGGCTGTGCTCAATCTTTCTATCCTCCAGCTTGTGTTGGTAGCAAGGGTTGCCTTGACCCAGGTGCAAGATCTTTCATTTGGATTTGTTGAACCTTGTGAGATTCACCTGGACCCACTTCTCAAGCCAGTCTAGGTACCCCTCGATAGCGTCATGTCCCTCTGGTGTGTTGACTGCATCCCAAGGCTTGGGGTCATGTCATTATTCTTTTAATATTTACACTGAATATAGAAGCATTTATCTCTTAACAGATAGACAAAGACTTGTATTAAGAAATTAGATTCATACATTTTGTTTCTGTATGGTTGGGTTTTACACTCACAATCACACGTGTGTATACACGTGAAATCATGTGACTACTGTGTACAGAATGCCCTTTTTCACCAAATTTTTCATTCTCCTACTACTGTTCTCATTCAATTTTTGCATTTTTTATCTGCAATTTTATTTACAATTTTACTCCTTAGTCTCTGAAGATGGGATGAAACATTATACTAGCTTTTGCTTACAGTAAATGAATTCTGAATCCTTTAAAAGCTGTAAAGTCTAAAGATGCAAATAGGAAGTTTGTAACTTTAAAATTTATCCTTTTTTTGGTAACAGGAAACCCAAGTTGCAAAAGATTTTGAATAACAACAAAATCACAGGGTTTCTGTATGTGCATACATCTGTATATTTCAGATATACATATTTCATCCTGCAGAAAAATACTCAAATCTTAAGTATAAAGCAAGAACTATCTAAATCTTCAACAGAATACAAAACATTTTTACCTATTCACATTCAATGCAATTACAGTTTATCTATACATAGGTAAGCTTTCTCTGAAATGCCCATATGAAATAAAATAAGTTTTTTACTGTTGATGCCTGGGGAAGTATTGGGAATATAAAACCGTGAAGTACAGAGTAGTGATAGAAAGAAGCAAACATTTATTTTTGTTTTTTTTTTAGGAAACATAATAAGATATGCATATCTGTTCGGTAAGTTGTTGCTGCAGTTAGAATATTCTTTGTCTCTGGTGCAACTGTCAGACAAATTTTGCACATGAACATTCAGCAAATACAAAAGTGAAGGCATTTTCACAGAATCACATAATAGCCCGGGTTGGAAGGGACTTCAAGGATTATGAATCTCCAACACCCCTGCCACAGGCAAGACCACCAACCTCCCCATTTAATACTAGACCAGGTCACCCAGGGCCTCATCCAATCTGGCCTTGAGCACCTATAGGGACGGGGCATCCTCTACCTCTCTGGGCTGCCTGTACCTCACCGCTCTCATAGTAAAGAACTTCCCCCTGACATCCAACCTAAATCTTCTCTCCCTCAACTTAAAACCATTTCCCATTGTCCTACTGTTATCTACCCTTTCAAAGAGTATACTCCCCTCCTGTTTATAAGCTACCTTTAGGTACTGAAAGACTGCAGTTTGGTCAGCCCACAGCCTTCTTTTCTCCAGGCTGAACAAGCCCAGCTCCCTCAGCCTGTCTTCATAGGGGAGGTGCTCCAGCCCTCTGATCATCTTTGTGGCTCTCCTCTGAACCCTCTCCAATAGCTCTATGTCTTTCTTGTACTGGGGGCTCCAGACCTGGACGCGATACTCCAGACGGGGCCTCACAAGAGCAGAGTAGAGAGAGACAATCACCTCCCTGTACCTGCTGGCCACCTCTCTTCTGATGGAGCCCGGGATACCATTTGCTTTCTGAGCTGCAAGAGCACACTGCTGGCTCATGTTAAGTTTTTCCTCCATCTGGGCCCCCAGGTCCTTCTCTGCAGGGCTGCTCACAAGGTCTGCTCCTTCCAATCTGTATAAACGCCTGGGATTCTTCCGGCCCAAGTGCAAAACCTTGCACTTTGCTGTGTTGAACTTCATTAGGTTCACCAGGACCCACTTTTCAAGTCTGTTGAGGTCCCTCTGAATGGCATCCCTTCCTTCCACCATGTCAACCGCACCACTCAGCTAGGTGTCATCAGCAAACTCACTGAGGGTGCACTCGATTCCTTTGTCAGTGTCATTGATAAAGATGTTAAAGAGCATCAGTCCAAAGACTGGGGGATATATTTCAGTTACCAAAAGATATGGTAATACGAATATGTTAACTCTCACTTTTTTTGGTAAATGGTAGAGAGAGAAAGAGATAAAAATTTTTTCCTCCTTTTTAATAAGGTCATTAAACACTTCTGTAGTCTGTTTTCTTGACTGTTAAAATCACAGAATATTTCTTGAATGTCTCCAGAAAAGGAGCCACCACTACCTCTCTGTGCAGCCTGTGCCAGCGCTCCGTCACTGCACTGTGAAGAAGTTCCCATGCACATTTGTGCGGAACTTCCTATGCTTCAGTTTGTGGTCATTTCCCCTTGTCCTATTACCACTGAGAAGAGTTCAGCCTCGTCCCTGTGCCTCCTGCTCCTTAGATATTTCAAGATGTGGATCAGATCCCCTCTGAGTCTTCTTTTCTCAAGACTGAACAGACCCAGGTCTCTCAGCCTTTCCTCATAAGGGAGGTGTTCCACGTTCTTTATCATCTTTGTAGCCTTCTGCTGGACTCTTTCAAGGATATCCCTGTCTTTTTTGTATCGAGGAGCCCAGAACTGGACACAACTCTCCAGGTGAGACCTCACCAGAGCAGATTAGAGGGGGAGAATCACCTCCCTTGACCTGTAAAATATACATTTAAATGTGTTTAAATCTAATTAATTAATTTTAATGCTGTAGGGCATTACAACTATCAAAATCAGATTTTAAAATTAAAAATTGTGGTGATTTCAAGTACTTATAGACAAAAAAATGAGAAATCCTTTGGTGTGTGAACAATGTCAGTTATTTAAAGCAAAGGAAGCGTATATATGTGGGTTTGTGTGTGCATACTTCTACATTTCCTTTCTCACACTGCACAACAAAAATTAAAAATGTCTTGAATGTATTGAGAACACTTTTATTTAGCTTGTTGACAAGTATGTTCCTATTCAAAATCAAAATTCTCTTCAAAACACATTAGTAACAATTTCACTGCTTACTAGTGCAAAGTGAAAGCATACGAGTTCAATGACTGGAGGTTTAACCTTTGCCTTCAGATTTTGCAGTTCGATAACAGACCATTTTACTTTTGATACTGGAATTAAATGAAAAGATAATGTGTGGAGGTTTTTTTTTTGCCCTCTTTTTAGCCAAGTATTTAGGTGATGATTTAGAGGGAAGTGATTTAATCAATCTGATTGCTTTGTCAAAATATTTATTGAAGTGAATGTATGTCCTTTAAAAGGTGCATATTTACAGGCTTGTGAGATTAAATATATTTAAAAGATTAATTTAAATACACACTTCCTGGCTGAATCTAAAGCTAAAGAGGAGTTTGCCCTCATCTCCTTTTTATTCCTATAATTCTTAGACTTAAACTCTGCTTTCAATAAAAGACATAAATTATCTTAGCTGTTAACAAATAATACCTTTTGTATATTAAGAAGCTCTTCAAAGGTTAAATATGTACTATTTTTTCAAAGTAAACTACTTCTTAGGAATGCAAATCAGATCTGGTCTAAAAATATTTAGACATTCTTTTAGCTTAACCATAATTTATTACAACATTCTTGCATTACTTACATAATATATTGTTAAATTACTCTCTATTATTATTGTAGATGTAATAAAGTGTTTATCAGCATTTTAACCTCTTGATTGCTAAATTTTTCTGTTATAGTGCAACGGAAAAAAGCATTGCCTATGTTGTACAAATGCAAGTTAAACTACAGAATATGAATAGCCAGTTGAAACAGTTACAGAATTATAGAAAAGTAATTTTAACAAAGCAAAATAATTGTTACACATAATTGTTATTTCCATGCTATGGCAGTATTACTGCACAATTTCAGAAAGAGAACATAGCAGATATGTTGTAAGTTGTTTAAAAAAAGAAGCCAACAGATTAGCAAATAAATTAAGTTTTATGGGGAAAAATAATTACAGTGAACTGTTATGACAACCTGCTGCAACAGAAAAAATTGGACCATGTTGAGTAAGCAGTTGGCATCATCAGCTCCCCTTATGCTATGAACTTGCAAGCACTTACCTATTAAGCAGAAGGTCCATTTGGGTCTGTGATATTTAGAACAACACTCATTATCATTCTCAGATCTCGTTCTTCTCTTTGGGGTTCCCACGCTGGCTTGGGAATCCATGCAGCCAAAGAGATGGACCATCTATAGCCTGTTTCTACTCCTATTTGGTAAATGTTTGATGATGACCTGACATAAGGGAGGGAAAATCACCCTGCAAGTTCTTTACTGAGAAAGAGGAGAGGTGCTGGAACAAGCTACCCAGAATGGCTGTGGATGCTCTGTCCATGGAGATGTTCAAGATCAGGTTGGATGGGGCCCTGGGTAACCTGGTCTAGTACCTTGCCTGGGGCGAGGGAGTTGAAGCTTGATGATCCTTGGGGTCCCTTCCAGCCCAATCCATTGTATGATTCTATGATTGTTAACAACTGTTAATGCACCACAGAGAGGGGAGGGGAGAGGGGAGGAAGGGAAGGGAGGGAAGGAGAAAAGAATAAGAAAAGAAAGAAAGGTAGAAAGAGAAAAATATCTTCCCCTAAACCATACAAAATAAGCTTGGAGTTTTTGAATAATACATGTGAGCTTCCTTACAACTGTAACAGGAAAAGCTTTTAAAAAAAAGAAGTGTAATATCAATCCTTTCTAATTGTCTTTGAAAATATGTGTCATGTTACAGTGGAAACAGCTCACCAGCTGTTTATATAAAAATTATTTGAAGAAAAACAAGCATGACCATATGGCAGTACAGTGAGAGCACGAAGAATAAATTTTGTAGATTGTAGTAGATAATGGTCATGCTAAGTAGGGCGACAAATACTGACAACTCATTGCATTAATAGTTAATCTCTCCTTTTATCCTCTAAATACTTAAATTTCTTGCCAATCTTTATGTTGAAAATGACTTATTAATCCATTCTGATGGAGAATTCATTTTTTATTGTGGAATGACAAAATAACCTAATGTAATGCATTATTTCCAAACATTCTGTAACTAAAATACATTTTATAAACATTATACATTCATTTGAGTAGAAACATGTAATTTCAGACTAAAAGATACTGCCCTGAGAGGTACAAAGCAATTTTATTTCTCCATATATTTTTTTCTTCTCTATAAAAGATGAAGATACTCTGAGTGCTAAATAACTAAACGAAAATTTCATCGTGAACAGAGCAACTCAAAATTTCCCACTGAAAATTCTGGTTAATTCAGTTAAAATCCAGCCTGTTTCCTGTGCTTTGAAGATGAAGAGCCCTCCTCCAACTCTCCTATTATGACACGTTTTTAAAATTTTAGACATACATATGATGTATTAAGAGCACTCCTCCAACTCTCCTATTATGACACGTTTTTAAAATTTTAGACATACATATGATGTATTAAGGGGGGGGGCTCAATGATTAGTTTATTTCTTCAGCTTTCCATCACACTCACAGAGTTAGTAGTACAAGACAGCCAATTACTCTCCCAAAATGCTCAAGCACTTCTGTCATATAAATAACACAAAATCATATATATGTATGTATGTATGGAGAGAACTGCATGCACACTTGGAAACTAAATATTTATTTCCAGAAAAAAAAATGCATTTATTCTTGATTAAAAGGGCCTAAATGTGAAGAACAGTTATCAATGTGGATGTTTGTCAAATCTAAACATATGCGTCAAAGTTCTTTACAAGGTTAAGTCCTAGGCTAGCCCATAGCAACCAAATAAAGGATTAAAATGGAGAAGAAAAATAGAAGGTTGGCAAGAGATAGTGCTATCTTGCCAAGACTGAGAGAGAAGCACAACAGGGGGATCAAGACAAGCAAATTAATGAGAAGCACTTTTAAACTGCTTGTGAGCATTTCAAAGTGTACGTGGAAACTTGTTTTCCTTCAGTTCAGTATTGTGTACTTCTAAGTATTGATTCAGACTGAATTCTCTATTTTCTAGACTTTCCCCTGGGAAAAGATATTGACTTATTCAACTGATATAGATCTATATTCATTTGTGTGTATGTACTGTACAGTCAGCATGATGATTTTTGTGATCTGCCTTTATTCTAGCATGATAAACTCCTTACATTCTCAGTCTGTTTCATAAACTGTATCCTTAGATCCTGAATCCCCAGTCTTACTCTGAGACATAGAATAATTGGAGATAGAATGTCCTGGTCTATGTGTCAATTATTCTGCTTTATCCAAAGAGTAACTCTAATTATCATTACTATATACATCTGATAAATGCTTTTATTTTTGACTGCTGAAAAAAAGAATGTTTCAAACTGTATTCAGATAATAGATTCTACTTTTCTTCAGAGGCAAAGGTCCTTTACAGAGAATGCCAAAAACACTATTTGTCACTTCTTCAGTGCAGGTAACTACACTAATTATTCCAATTCATGGAGAGTACAGATGAGTAAGAGATGTTTTTGAAGAAAAAAGCATTTAGTAAAGTCCAAAAGACACTTCTAAACTTGATGTATATTTCATAGTTACTTGCCACTAAGAGAGAATTGGCCTTGGTAATCAATGGGTTCTCCTGGTCTGTGTGTCCTGCTATACTGAATTATATGTCCTATCTATGTTCTGTGGTTGCAAGAATGTGTCAAATTTAACAATTCATCATGATAACTGTGTTTGAATGCAAACCAGATATCTTTAATTTTCATCAATGCATTTACTTTTAAAATCACATTACTTTTTCTAATTTTGTTAAATCCTATTCCAACAGGAATGTCTTGTAGCACCCACCAAAAAGATTGATCTCAAGCTTCCATCTCCACATTTAGAACCAGAACTGAGTTCAATTACCTGAAATTAAAGATAGCTATTGCAGTATAAGTTTCTCTGAGATCATTAATATAGCACTCTCCACAAGTGATTTCTTCCTTGCTGCATCATTATACTCTTATGGGTAATATATTTGGCTCAGATGCTTTCAGTTAACTGCTTGTATCTAGAAAGCATTGGACATATGTGCTAAAACATAGAGGTAGAGAGCAATCTGTCCACTGGCAGAAGTGAGTCCCTGCCATGCCATCATCTCTTTGAGCTTTCATGTTGACACATAAAGTGCTTTCCAAAAGAGGTTCAGCTGTTGACAAAAGTCCGCTCTACTTCGATTTGTTGAGTCAGAATACACATGCTCATCTTCCATCTGTGTTGCTTTTCACTGAGTGAGCAACAGTACAAATAACCAGGTAGCATCAAAAGCATCCTCTTTTCAGATCACATCTACACCCATACTCCTGAGTTTGAATGTTAATCAGCTAATTCCCTGATCCATTTTCACTACCTTCATTTATCTGTTCACAGAATTGCTGAGGTAAGAAGGCATCTTCTGAGATCACCTAGTCCAATCACCTACTCAAGCAGAGTAAGCTGAAGCTGGCTAACAAGTAGCAAGTTTATGTTACTTTCAGTTCAGGTAGAGTAAGTAGTTTTATCAATAAACAGCTACAACAAGATAAAAAGTGTTGCCTTGCACATATACAGTGAAAATCCATCGTCTTGGTGAAAAGGGTGACTGAAAATT
The DNA here is from genome assembly GCA_036925125.1 of Oreortyx pictus. Classification (NCBI taxonomy): domain Eukaryota; kingdom Metazoa; phylum Chordata; class Aves; order Galliformes; family Odontophoridae; genus Oreortyx; species Oreortyx pictus. The sequence continues at coordinate 74,253,400 of JAUPFR010000001.1, read as the reverse complement.
CCCATCCACAATAAATACGTTTGTTCCTTCTTATTTTACAAGCAATGTCTTTACAAACAGTTCTGAAGAAGTAACATTCTGAAGTTGCTTAATACAAACTACAGATGTTTATTGATTTCTTTCCATTATTTTTTCTAAAATCTTTAGCAAATGAGCCATATTTAAGGAAAAGATCAAATTAAGACTTTTTCTAGCATTTCTTCAGCTGTTTCTAAATGTGCTCATTTTTATTGTTGTACCAGGTCCTGACATTTATTTTTGCTAAAACCTGGTTCATGCCACAGATAAAGACTTTGAGAATTCCAACTTTTAGACCGTAATAACATTCTCTCAAATTCTGTTGTTATCTGAAGGTTCCTAATGTTGGTTAAATGAAAGGAACTGATGTCTTTGTTATGCTCAAGAAGCTGTATTTATGTCCCCAGTGCTGGGGACTGTATGAAGCCTTTAGTCAGCTCAACTAGAAGTGAACTCCTGGATTTTGGTAAACCAGGTAAGGGTGTCATCCTATATAGAGGCTGCCCATTTAGGAGGATAGTGTTGCTTAGATGAGCTGGCAGATAATGCTGAATCATTACATTCTATTAACAAGAATCTTCTGGCTTGCAGCATGACAAAAGTCTCCTGAGGTCACTATTAATACGTCTGTTTGGAATTCAAATATAGGGCAAAATGTAAAGGAGATATAAAAGTTTTACCTTTGAAATACACATTGCTGAGAACAAAAAATATACACAATATTTTGGTGTCTAACTTATCTGCTAAAATATAACATGATTATTTGATTAGTTACAAAACAAATACATATCAAAACAAGTAGGTACTTCTATACTTACTTGCTATTTATTCAGTCCCTTCCCTAAAAAAAAGAAAAATTACTTGAAAAATAGGGACAGCATTTGTTTTTTATTATGAATCATTTGGCAGAAAAGAATCACTGGAAAAAAAAAAAAAAACAAAAACCAAAACAACAATAATAAATACAGGGAAATGAAATGTGTTTAATTGATAGATTTCTTTACTTTTTATTTTGAGTTTGTAAACTATTTTTTCAGATCTTAGAATCTTATATCTCCCAGATTTTGAAGTCTAGATACGTAAGTTTGTATCTTTAAAAAAGCATTTTTGACCAAAGGACAGGGTTGTTTTTTTCCAAGTTTTAGTAAACAAATAAGTAGTCCTGCTAAATGAGTTTCCCACAATGTCTCTTCTATTTTTGCAAATATTCAAAATGCATAATTATTATCCAGCATGTTTCCAACTACTTTTATTAGTTCAAGAGACAAAAAAAAAAAAAAAAAAGGATGCCAGAATTGTACTCAATATGCCAGTTGCAGTGAGATTCCATTTACTACAGATGCTTTGAGGAAACAAATGTACAAGAACCCTTTAAAAAAAAATGGAGTGCTACATTGCAAGATTTTTGGAAATTGTAAAATTTTGAAAAAGGAAGAAATGTTGTGATATGCAAGTACCAGACTGAGTTTGTCTAAACAGGTAATACACTGCATTATCTTTCTGAGATAGAGATTAATAACCAACTCAAGCTGCTACATACAATAAATTACTTAGCATAAAATGGTATGTAATAGCCCCAACATCAGGGCATCAAACTCTTTATAAAATTCAATTTACTATCCAAGAAACTGTGTAGTGTGGGAAAATTCTCATGCCTACCCTTTATCACTGCTCTTCCAAATAGGTAACACAGGTTCCTAGGTGTGAACAAAATCACACTAATTTAATGAAAGTAAATTTCTGCGTGATCCTCCTAGAATGCTACAGACTTCTCAGGAAACTAAAACTACACTTTCCTCTAATTCTCAATCCCCTCAGAACTGAATGTATGCTACAATGTAATCCATCAAGAAGCCAGAGATTTTCAGTTTGATGTTTGTGTGGAAGTCAAGAAGGGACTAATGCATTTTAGAGAATCCTAGTATTCAAGAACTCACCATGTCATGTATTGTTAGCACCTTTAATGAGATCAAATGAGATCTCACATTTAATGAGATCATTAAATGATATGTTATGTTCATCTTACCATTATTTTTATGATTTAAGAAAACATTTTGATCTCTTGTAATTTAGTTCAACTGAAACCAACATGATCTTTTCATCGCAAATTTAGCTAAATAATGGTGGAAATTACCATTTAGTTAAATGGATTAGTCTTATCGTTTCTGTTTTGCTGTATGTCAAAATTTTTGCTTTCATGGTCATGTTGTCACAGTTATGTTGTCCTAAGCTCATGATCCTCTCCTAAGTCAGAGGAAACTAATATACTAAATGGTAACACTGTCAGATAAAATAATATTTAACATCTCTGGTACAGGTGATAAATATCTCTGAATCACCTATTCTGCCTTGTAGAGGAGAATCCATTCTTAGTTGTTTACCAGACTCTTCAGGAGGCCAAAAAATGGTGGAGCTGGTATTGCTTTTGCTAGAGCACTTATAGAGTAATTATTAGTAACAACTTATAGTCATTTATACCAAAATTACTTGATAGATCAGTTCAAATCCTTACCTATATTTGGCAGTTATTTTGAGGAAAATCATAAATCAATGAAATGCTTTTGGGTCAGCTTAGACAGGCAAAAGTCAAGGAGACTGAAATCATTCCAAAAGAAATTCTGTTTTCAGCCTATTTTGTTAGAACTCTTACTCAGAAATAGAAACCTTTGTCAGACATCAGGTATGTCAGGCAGTAAATTGGTCAGAATATTCAGGTCAAATTATTTGTTTCCTTTCTAAGACTGTACTAGCACATCTCAAACCAGCAGGCTTCCCAAGCACTTGAAAATCATCACCTGCTTCTAACAATGTATTTATATTAATGAGCCGACTGTTTAACTGAAGAAGGAGAATTAGCATACAGAGATATCAGTCCATCTGAATGATATAAGGTTTTTCCTTTGAAAACAATAATTTAAAGTATTTTTAAATGCTCTCAGTACGTAGAGACAAGTCAGCATTTAAAAAATAATCAGATCAGAAAGTAGTCCAGTCAATATGTTTAAAGTAGCAAAATATTAATAAAAAAAATTAAAAAAAGCAATGTTTTAAAAAGCAGCAGAATAAATTTATACTTCCCATATTCATCTAATGTCTTGATGTCTTGGAAGGAGTTAGAGATTCATCTTTAATAATGAAAGATTTTGTCTATTGATAGCTTTATTTGTGTACATACTCTTAAACTATGTACTTAAAGTTGGCAAGGTAGTACACTGCGCTACAAAATGTACTCTATAAGAAATGTATTATATGACGAATGTTTCTTCTTCACTGTATAAGATGAAAGCAACACTGCAATTCTTTGAAAAGAAAACTCAAGAACAGTCTCCTGAATAGAACATCTGTGTTGCACTACTACTCTATGAAATGAAAAATAATTTTACTCTCCTAGTACAAGCAGGATTATCTAATATACAAAGCATTAAGAAGCTGACAGAACCAACTTAAGATTTCTCAAAAGAGCTCCACCTAGCCAAAAGTTTATTCCCAGTTGTTTGGAAAAATAAGACCATTTAAAACTATGGACAGCAGAGAATGGAAAAGGGAAAGGAAGGTGTAAGGAGAAATATGAAACTACTGTAATTAATATGGTAGTTATTTAAGCTGCAAGCAAACTGTAATATGTAGCAAGATTTCAATGGAGTATACACACATGGCAAGCCCTATACTTCATGTATATCTCTGAAAATTTATGAGTGTTGCCACATGGATTTCAAAGCCATATGAAATGTGCATCTACCCACAAGGTAATTTTGGACCAATACACAGTTAAACAAGTAGGTTTTTACTGCATATCACAACTGTTTACAATTTTATGGACTTTTTATTATACAGACTAATTAGAATAAGTGAGAAATAAATTTAAAACAATAATCTGGAAGTTTCTTATTAGGCATCAAATTAATAAAAATCACATTCACATTTCCTGCTTTTGGTAGCAAAGGGAATTTAATAATCTGTTGCAAAATTATGAACTTCAATTAATTCCATTTTTATATTAGTTTAACAGTTTCAAGAAACACTTTAATACTTAAGATTTACCACTTAATTTGCATGCCATGAAGTTTAGAGTTTGATTATTTTTTACGTTTGTTTATTCTGGAGTGGGAATCTATACATTTCAAAATAAAAATTTTAATTGAAGGAAGGTTGCTCAATCAATAGGTTTATTTTGTACACTTAATTTCAATGAGAGCATATTTCAGTGCTTACATTATTGGTGCAATGAAATAACCTCAGGATGTTGTGCTCCAGGGTGCAGATGTTTTAAAGGAAGAATTCTGTAGGAACTGGAGAAATAAGTAATATATATATTGCTGCTAAAGAAGTTCTGCACTTAGGCAATATAGTTTTTATCACACAGCAAATCTTGTTAAGTTTTAAAGCGAAATAGAAAAATGATATCTTAATTCATCATTATTTTTTAAGGTGAGATGGAAGTTAAAGGAAGAATGGAATTATTAAATAACTAATGATAATAACTATTAAATTGAAGATGTTGTAATAAATTGTCTTTTTTAATATTCATTATATTTTGAAATTGTTTTCAAATATTTTCACTGTGAAAAGTACAGAATTAGGGACTTCCAAAGAACTCCCAGAACTTTACAGAAAAGCCACATCTTTTTCAATTTCAGTTAAGTTTATAGTCCATAGTTTGAAGCTTGAGAAATATTTCATTTAAAAGTAAGAGCAAGGAAAACTGAGATACATTTTATTTAGGGCTATCTTCATCACTGCTCTTCCATATTAGTTCTAAGATTTATACTTTTATAGCCTCTGTCTTAACTTTATTAAAAAAGCATTGCTCTTGATGAGCATGCAGTAAGTAGTAGAAGGAGAGTCAATACTTGATAGCTAATGTTAAGTTCTTTAACTCAAATTATTAAATAAATATTAATATTCCTTAAAGTGCTAGCAACTTGCTATATTTTTCTAAACCACAGAAAAAAATACCTTATAATAACTTTTCTTGTATTGTATCGATTTTTCTTTGAAATGCATTGAGTGGTAGTATTTGTGTTTCTATATCTGTAAGACACATTTTTGAATCTTGTATTCATAGAACATAATTTGATGTTTAATTCTTCTCTACTTCATGTCAACTATTACATCACCTAATATTTTCCTGCAGGAACTATATCTCTAATAAAATTAAGCAAATGTTGATAATGGTGGAGGAATGGGAAGTATCTTTAAAAGAACTCTAAGAGCACAGAGAATACCTCTACTAATCCAATTCCATTTAGACCACAACTAACAAACTGCAGGCTTTTTTCAAAGGTTAGATGAAATCTCTGTAGAAGTTAGGCAGTGAACTTCTTCAAATATTTTCTGAATTAAACAAATTCATATTTAATAGTGTATCATCTCCTGAACACTCAGATAACTGAACCAAAACTTCAGTTCCTCCTAGCATATTTAAGCTGAGTTGGGTCTGGCACAAGAATATAAACCAGATTTTTGCTTATCCAAGTTTGCTTATGTTCATCCAGATTAATGACAGTATTTTTTAAGTCCTAAGTTAGATACTAAGGCAGAAAAGAACATAATTTCTTAAATATATATTGCGATTTTTGAAATACTGTCCTCTTTATTAAAAGTACTGTACTTCTATAAAATGTAATGGAAGACTGTGTTAATTACTAGGAGCAAACTGTTGAAGTTATTGCGATCTTTGAGTCTTTGTACCTTTTATCAGACATATGTTATTCAATTCAAATGAACTTTTGCAATGACATCTACGGAATTAAAAACAAGCTTTCTATGAAATTCTTACTAAACTGCTATAAAACTGTGGGGAGGTATGAAGGTCTTTTTGAACTCCACATTTTGCCTTTTATTTAATTTTAAAATGGTCAAAGATTTCCAGAGAAAATCTTGTTGTCTACTCACTGTAAAAGAAGGCAGTTTTTTAGACTGCTATGAGTACATATTAATACATATTGCAAAGACTTCAGGACAACTTTCAGTTGACTATGGGCAATTACACACTCACCTTTGTTTAAAAGTCAGTGGAGCTGATTGACTAAACACTACACATGAGTTTCATAATGTAATTTAATTGATATCATTAATTAAATAACCAGAGAGGAGACCACATTGCAGTCAAAAGAAGTAGGTTTCTGGGAGGATAAAATACTTGGACTGAAAAGTATTACCAAAATATATCTGTAAGGCAGATCAAGAGAAGGCAGTGGTTATTCAGAATAAAGCTAAAAAATAAATGAAACTGTTGAAGTGTCTAATTAGAACTCTGTCACTGAGGAGCAGTCTGTACTTGGACACTCATGTAAACAATAAAATAATAATATCTGATCTGCTTCTTGTACCCCTTCTCTTCTTTTAAAACAACAACAACAACAACAACAAAACAACTGTGATATTTTGTGTTTTGATGAGGAGACTCTGGTTACATGAGACAATGGAGCTCCAAGCAACTGGAAGTCCTGTGTAGGGTACACAGCGGAGAGAGCAGGAGCTATACATCATATCCCAGGAATGGTGATCATCAGCTCACTGCATTACTTATGTGCTCACATATGACAATCAAAACAGCCTTACTTTCACCACAAGTTTGAGTGCCATTACTGTCAGACAGGTGAAAACCTGTATCAGAACAAATTTGGTTTCATCTGTTGTGGATCATTAACCAGCTTAAAATAAAAAGGGAAAGCTAAATATATACAGAGAGGTATATTCTATTTCAGCAATAGCTGATAAGTACAAATGCATGTGTGCATATATTATTTGAATTTGCTTCATGTAGTATTAAAATCTAACTGATTTTAAAAGACATTGGAAAAAAGACCAGAAAAAGTCTTGGGAATCTAAGGCATAGATCATACCACTTCTTTGAATGTACTTTGCTGTGGTAAAAAATAACATTGCTGAAGATGCTCGGAATCACAGAAAATAGGGCTGGAAAGGACCTCAAGGGATCACTTCAAGCTCCCTTCTGCCCTAAGGCAAGATAAATTTTAACAAAATTGTTCCTGACAGTTTTGTCAAAACTGTTCTTAAATAGCTCCAGTGACTGGAACTCCTCAGCTCTCTTGACAATCAGCTAATTTAAGCAGACTTTAGATCTACTTAATTTTAGACCTCTTTAGTAAATGTAATACTGGTCTCTCTACAAGGAAAACATTACACTACACAAAACAGAAAAAATCTATTGGTAAATAACTTAGCAATGCTTTGTCTCAATACTGTTATTTTTCTGCTTGAATAAACAAAATTCCTACTGTTAAAGAAGTGCTGTAATAAATGATAACATTTTAATCACTTCATAAAGATGACACAATAAAATAAAATAACAAATAAAATGAAAAGAAATTAATTAATAAAATATGCTGTTTTGGGGTATAATAGTCTGATAAAAGGTCATGCATTAATTTATCTCTAGATTCTAGAATACATATAAATTTACATATAAATGTATATTGTGATCATTGGTTTTGTTTTCTGAGAGCTAATAAGGTTGACCTGAAGTATAAAGATACAGCGGCCTTTTTATTTTTTAATGACAGTTCTTTATCTTGTATAAATTTCCTTTGAATGTTCAGAATTCTTTGGAGGAATTCATATAATTGACATAGGTTGTTATGGAACGATTTGTTAACTATGGCTGTTAAGACAATGTTAAACTATATATCTGGGGAAAAGATAGTTGATGACAGTCAAAAATGTAACATTTATCTTAAAGAATCCAGCCATGCTTATATTTATACCTATGTATGTAGAAAAGTTATTTATGAGTTATTAAGTCCTTCTGTTTCCTCTTCTGAAACACTGAGCACAGTGTAGCTTTAAAATTTACTGTAAGAAAAGGTCACTCATCTAGATACTCAAAACTGTCCTTCAATTCTCTTAGTGCTATGTTGATGTTACACAGAGTGTAACATTTCCTGTTAGTGCTATTGCTCTGAGTACTGACTTCAAAAAAGTATTACTTAAACTTGGAAGGCTTTCTATTAGAAGGTAAAGATATAGTAGAAAAAGAAAACAACAAAAAGGAGTGTATGCAAAAATTTAAACAAATCATCAAAATTCCTTACAATGTGTGTTATACTTAGCTGTTACTAGTTGAAAAAACGTATTTCTTTTCTGAATGTATAGCATTTTCTCTCTGCTGTTGACTATCACTTTCACAGCAGAAGTAAAATCAAACTATCTAGGGAGATGCTCCTTAGTGATGATGTCAGTTTTGCTGATGAGAACAGCTTTTCAACCTTAACCAGATGATCTGGAACAAAACTGGGGACAAAGGCCACATATCTGCCTTCTAGGTCTGACTCCTATGTGGCTATGTGTGGGAAAATAGCATAGAGCTAGTGACAACACAAATCTGACTGCTGTATCATCTTAAGCTGCTTCATTGCCTGCTGAAGTGACCATCTGATACTGAACTGAGATGGGATTACTGACAGAATATTCAAGCTGTTAGTCTCTTGGCAGCTTCAGAACTTGAAGCACCTACAGGGGAAACATGTATGAGCCAAGATGGAAGTTAGTTGTTCCAAAATACATTCTGGCTGCAACTTAGCCTTCTGGCTTCAGTAGTATTTCTCACTGATTCAACAAGACCTGAAAACATATAGAGATAGTGAAAACAACTATGTGACAAGAGTGAGTGTCATTTACAGGGTTAACATTTCCATTGCTATATATACTGAATACCCAGAACAGTAGAACCAATGTAGGCCTAATAGATTTCTTGAAGGACTCAAGAGAGAAAAAGCCTTCATGTGATTCTCACACCTGACTTTTTGTAGTTTGGCCTTCAATGCTTCAGCACATCATTTCCTCAAATAATGCTGTAATATTTATAAAAGCTCCGAGGCAAAACTGAAAACGTACAGTGCAGCTCTTCATAATGTCTTCATTTAGTCTTTGTTTAGTTGAAACTTTTACATGGGAGTTGAAAGGATAGATAAAGATGTGTAACAGTGTTATGGTTTGACTCTAGCAGGCAGCACAGCACCACAGAGTGTCTTGCTTTCTCTACCCAGATGGGATGGAGGAGAGAATCAGAAAGGTAAAATGAACTTGTGGATCAAGATAACAAAAGTTTAACAAGAAAAGGAAAAACAGCACACAAAGGAAAAGCAAAATCAGGAATTCATTTGTTAGTTCCTGTCAGCAGACAGATGTTCAGCCATTTCCAGGAAAGCAGGGCTCATCACATGTAACAGTTATTTGGGAAGACAAATGCCATCACTCTGAAAGTTCCCCTCTCCTCCCTCTTTACACTTCAGTTCCATAGTTGAGAATTGTCATATGCTATATGACAATCATCCTGCTACATAGTTTTGGTTAGACAGCATCAGTTTGTCTAGCCTGTATGTACTTCCAGCCTTCATGCTGGCATGGCAGCACAAGAATCTGACAAGTCCATGACTTAGAGAGAGCACTTCTGGACAACACCTATAACATTTGTATGATATCAACTCTGTTTTCATCACAAATTCAAAACCTAGTATTACACCAGATAAAGGACTTCTCCGTAAGTAAGCCTCCAATTTTATTCTGTTGTCACACAATGTGAGAGGTGAATGTTGGTGGTATGGCAGTACAGGTTGAATTTCCCACCAATATTTTGCTGTATGTCATTGCTGTGTGACAGATGGTAGCAGAGGAGCAGTCTGACACAATGGTGTCTGACACAGAAACGTGAATGAAGCAACAGGGTGTCATTGAATTCCTCCACACAGGAAAAAGATGCACCCACTGATATTCATCAACGCTTGCTGAATGTTTATGGAGACCAACACGTGCATGTGAGCAGTGAGGCAGTGGGTAGTGTTTTTCAGCAGTGGTGACAGCAATCAATGAATGGTGGTGAATATTTTGAAAAACAGTGTTTTGTAGCTGAGAATTTGCTCTATCAAATAGTGTTACTATACCCTTTGTACCTGTTGTAGTTTCCAAGGAAATAAATAGGATACATTACTTTTGATGGAAACTATGTATATGTTGCATTGAATGAGATTAGAAGTTTTTTGAAAGATGTCAAAAGTATGGCAAATGCCAAAGCAGCCTATACTATATATATATATATATATATATATATTTACACAGTGCAGAATACAAGGCTGTAAATAAGTGTGATGGATTATAAATGTCTCTCTCTCCCTTATTTCTTTATTTATTTTGCCATACTGTAGTTCTACAGTAAACAAGTATCCATGGAAACAGAAAAAAAAAATTAAATGCCCTGAAAAAAAGTGCAACTTTACTTGATTTTTAAGTAGACTACATAACGCAGTGTGTAATCAAATTCATCATCTTAAAAGAAGTTCAAATAGCACAGGAACATAGGTAATGAAATCATTCAAAAATATTTAAAGGGAAAAAAAAATAAGAGTTATTAAATCCTACTATCAGGAGAATAAATCAATAATTTTCTACAGCTAAGGAAGGCTTCATCTATAAGATCTCCCATTTGTGTCCTCCCTTTTTCTGAAATGCTTTCTTTATATTCACTACTTTAAGGATGGGACAGGAGGAAGCCTGTACTGCTGTAACTGATTTGGAAATAAAATCGACGTAGGAAATGAAAAGGAAATATTATATTACATCTTTAGATAACATCTTGATATGTCCTCTACATTTACTATTTCCTTATTCTTATTTCAAAAGAGAGATCCAGCATCCTAAAGCTTTCATAATAATACACAAATCAGAGTTGCCTTTGAATTACCTAATCATCTTTCCCTGTCTACTTTTAGGAAACGTTGCTAATACTGCACTCATTGCAACATTCTGCTGATTTCCAAATTTAAAACTTAGGAATGGTTCTAAAATATCACCAAAGATCTTTACTGTCTCTCTCCTTTTTAATCAGTGACAGAGATTTGTTTTATAAATAGCAGGAAATCCTCTCACCAGGTGTTTTTGTTTGTTTGTTTGATTGTATGTTTTATTTTTCAGGTTATTAGGAGCAAATCTTAACTCCTCTAGAAAAAAAAATAAAAATCAGAAAACGAAACAAATGATTAGTATGTGACATTTAGACTTTTAGGAGATTGTTGATTTCTGAAGATACATTTACATTTGAATATTAATTAATAATAGCTTATAAATTTGTGGGTTTTTTTGTTGGTGTTCGTTTGTTTGTTTTTTTAATTTGGATAACAGTGGACGGATATTTTGCTTGGGACTTAATGATAGCTGAAGAGTCACAGAATCGTGTTGCTCTTCCCTTCCTTAAAATAAATTATATGTCACTACTGTCTTGCGGAATCTAGAATAAGGTGATTATAACTGTTATATTCTAGCTGTTTTTTCTTTCCTCTCTTGCATCTCCTCTCTCCCCCTCCAGAATACACTATGTTTCAAAGTTGAGAATGTATACATATAATTAACATCTTAAATACATATGCCATACATGTACAGTGTTTCCCATAAAAATTTCTACAAAGTGCTTATGCTTTAGGCACATTGAATATAACAAAAAGAAATCTAGTTTAATAAAGATTTTCTCTGAAGATATGCTCAATGCTTAACACAATAAAATGAGTATGATTTAATAACCTCTTTGCAATTATGTCATGTTCCTCTGGATTTTGCAGTTTACATGATCTATCAGCAAAGACAGTCTCACAGGTATCATATTACATTTGATTATAGAAAGGGTAATTTTTAAAAAGATTTGAAGAGAATCAGTAGTATGATTTGCATAATAGTGTTTATTGTACAATGGAAGAATATTAATGACTATTGTTTTCTTTTTAGAAGAAAAATTTAGGGATTATCCTGACCACACTAATGTCTGGCAAACACAGCCTTATATTAATGACAAAGATTGTTCAGCATATAAATCTACAAAATATTATTAGTTATTTGCCATATGTTATTGGTTAAAATTATGCTTACACTACTACTGAGCTAAAAATATCTTAAAATTATTTCCAAACTCTTCCAATAAATCTTCTTGATCCCACTTGTAGAAGGATGTATGGCAAGAATAAAATGCTAGTTCCATTCTATTTATTTCAGTATTGTTGCTGATGTAACATTTGGTCTAAACCCACACAGCTATTTTTATGGAGTTACTTAACATCATGGTAGATAGTTAATTCTTTTCTTGCGCACTCAATAGGTGACTGAAAGTCAAACTTCTTATTAATTTATCTTTATGGGGAAATAATGGTAATTTGAGAGCTTTAGCATACGTATGTCAAAGGATAATAAACAGCAAGTAGTTAGGCAGCCCAAGATCAGCATTTATAGTCAGGAGTCCACACAGTAATGATGGACAGTAACTGTAAATAAAGATAGAACCGTTAACTGTTTAATTATTGGAAATGATTATACACAAAGATTTTTGAAGACCTAACCTTGTAGTTTTTAAAGCACAGCTTAGCAAATACTTAAGCAATCAAGTCTGAAGTCAGCACTGCTTGAGTTATGGGAATGTGAGCTACACGATATCCAGAAAATTTTTTTAATCTCAATTTCACTATTTCCTGTTATACTCTTCAGATTTCATAAAAAAGAAGCAGAAAACTGCTGAACAGGTCAGAAGGAACATTTTGTTTTATTGCAATTGCATATTTGATCCATAGAATGAGATTTAACTCATGCTCATTCATTTAGTCATGCAGTCCTGAGAAGAAAACAAAAAAAAACTGGCATAGAAACATAATTTATTCTATATCATTTACTTAGAATGATTTTAATAAAGTTCTTTAAACACTATCTGTTTTCCATTCAGTATGAAGAAAGCATATCAGGACTAGTGTATGTGTTCCAGTTGTCTTTATTTGGACTATATTCAGTGAAGGTATACAGCAAGAATGATGTTCCAATATTTTACATGGACATTTTTTTCTAAACTAATTGTGAATAATTCATCTAAAACAAAAATGGAACAAAATGACTGAGAACATACTAGATTCAAACTCCACAAAATCTAGAAACATTCCTGGTTTCTGAAGAAACCTTATCTTCATGGGTACATTTTAGCAACTGTCAATACAACAAAAATCTCATGTAATGTCTTTTCCAAGCTTGGAACTACTTTTATTTGAAAGCAGCTCAAATGATATGTTTCAATGACTTTGTATCTGCCCTATTTGGAAAGAAAGTTGATATATCCATAAAAAGACAAGTCAATTCAAAACAAATCATAGCCAAATGAGCTCTGAAAACAAATTTTCTTCATAGCAATCCATGTCATCCTAGATTTTAGATTTATGGTTCAGTGTTGGTAACATTCCAGTAGTTTGGCTGTTACCAAACATCCTTGCATCATGTCAAGATTTTATCTTTTTTTCCCCACTCTGACACCTCCACCCACTCTACTCAGTAAGTCATCTAGAAAGAAAGTAAGAAGCTGAGAGGAGACGTAAACAGGGTAGCTAACATAAATGGGGCATAAAGGATTTTCCATACTGTATGATGTGAGGTTCAGCAATACAAACTGAGTTAGAGAAGGAATAATAGGTCATTTTGGCTTCCAGTGTGCCTTTGCCTTGAACACAGACTGAACATTGGTCTGCTTTTAGGGGGTGGTAAGGGATTATTAGCAGAAAAAAGAACATTGGAATCATGATCTGTTGAAGTTAAAGACTGAGTAATAAATAAGCGATTTATATTAGGTAGCTTAAATGTCCAAAAAAAAATAGTGGTCTTTGTACAAGATATAACCACTGTTTTCATGGGATTGCCAGTTCAAGACACTTCTGAAAAAACTACTTTTTGTCAGAAAGAATCATTGTCCCACATTTGATAACTAAAAATGCAGTAATGCAGTTCTTCCTAATTATGAAGACTGCTCCAAAAGTAATGCCTCAGATTTTATTTTGTTGACCCACATAATCAGAGATAAATGTTGGTGGTATAGTAGTAAATGATGTATCTCTCCACCAGTATTTTGTTACTTTTGTGAGAGATGGCAGAAGAGGGACAATCTGACAATGTCTGACATGGAAGTTTGTATGAAGCAAAGGTGTGCAACTGAATTCTTCAATATGGAAAAAATTTCACCCATTCTCATTCATCAATACTAGCTGAACATTTGTGGAGACCAACCAGAGGATGTCAGCACAGTGATGCAGTGGGTGGTGTATTTCAGCAGTGACAATAGCAGTAAGAAAGTCAAGCCACATTCCAAATGACTGTGCACTGCTGTTACACCACAAAATGAAAAGCATCTTGGTGAGCCAGACCATGTGAACCAGTGGGTTACAATCAGGGAACCAAATGACAGTTTCGGTGCACTGGAAAAGATGGTCAAGATGTTGGAAAATAGCAAATCTTGTACCAGTTGGTCCCACGAATACTCACACAGAAGCATAAAGAACACCACATATTCTGTCCATTCCATCATAATGATGACTAAACTGAAGGCTCAAAAGTCCAGGGTCAGGACAGAGAAGAAAACAATTCTTGTCTTGCAACAAATTAATCCCAGGCTTCATAGCAGGTTGAAGACCACAGAACACTTTGCCAGTCTTGTCTGGATTGTCCTACAACACCTGCTCTGTAGTTTGTATTTGGTGCCTTCTGACTTCCATCTATTTGGGTTGATATAAAATGGACTTAATGGGCTACATATTCCTAGCAAGGATGCCATCATAGCAGCTGTGAAACAATTGGTAACCTCCACTGGTTCATAGATTTTTATAAGTACAGTGCACTTGTGGATTGCTAGTGAAAATGCATCTCTAATGTTTGTGAATAGTAGTTGAAAAATAGTACTTTGTAGCTAAGAATTTTCTGTATCAAAAAGTGTTATTGTGCTCTTCCTGTCTGATTTAGTTTCTATGGAAATAAATAGAAAGTATTACTTTCAGTGTGATCTTTGTTTTATTTGGTTGCCATTAGTTTCAATAGAAACAAAATCTGGTCTGTTAAAGACTGACCTCTCTTGATTATATAACTCACAGGCAGGTGCACTGTGTGGTTTTGGTAGGTCACCATTCCAGTGTTGATGTTGTTTTTTTTCAGAACAATACCTCACAGTAGAAAATATTCGAATATTCAATGTTTAACAAAGAAGAAAGCTGGCAAATCCTTTTCCTGCAAGTGCCTTCAGCTATGAAAGTTACAATCCTACAGATATCTCATTCTTCTTCCACATATTTTTTTCCAGTATTCACTATAAGAACATATCCATCTGTATTAAATGAATACACTAAAAAAAATGTATCATTAAAAACATATGAAGGACAGATTTCAGCCCCCAAACAGAAGCATTTATTATGTACCACTTCAGCAGCATAATCTGGCATATTCTAGTAAAGTATAATTATATTCACATCATCACTTTACTATTTTAGATTACTTGTACTTGTGGTTTTACTAAGCTTTCAACAATATTCTGGGCACTTCCCATAAATCATGTGTTAAGTAATGCAATAGCATGTAATGCTCATTTGTGATACAAGGAGTACAGGAAAATTGATACAGCATATTTAGGTCTCACAGTCCCACTGTTGTCACTGTTCCCTAACAATAACTAGCAAGAAGGTAGGCATGCATAAACATTAGGAAAAAGTATTGATTCTTCACACATGGCTACAAATCCAGAACAAGTACAGTTCAGTAGTAAGAGCAATTTAACTAAAATAAGGATATATCCTACAGGCTATTAAAAAAAAGGACTGTATTTGAACAGTAATCTGCTCCCGAATCTGTAGAATCTGCCATTTGATATTTCAGAGCATCCTGAATAGAAGCTTCACAGTTTATAGTTTCTGGAATCCAACAGCCCTGCAGATATTCTCACCTGTTGATTCCCACTATCTTCTGTAAACCCACATCCTTTGCTCTGTTGCCACTTTGCTTCTTCTTATACCCAAACTCCTGAAATTTGAGTCAGCAAATTTCAGAGTCACTTGAAGGCCTTTCTGTGTCTGCTTAGCTGGTCTCAGGAAGCAAATGCTGAGTTTCAGCATTTCAACCACACTGAACCCTTTAGACAAGTTTGAGTGGAACTGAATAACAGAAATGCAGCTCTATCAGGAAAGACTTCAGCACTGAAAGAGTCACTAAGTGATTAATCACCAAACATTTAATGGCTTAAAGAATATGGGAGAAACTTAGTACTGCTCTATAAAATACTGTTTTAATAGTGTGGAGAACTGTATGAGCTAATACTCTTTGCTCACACTTGACAGTGAAATTTCTGTATTCAAATGATAATTGCATCGAACAATTTGTTTTGAATGTCCTTTAAAATCCATTTTCTACAGCTTTGATTTTAGTGCTGATTTTCTGTTGCTTTTATCAGCTTTCCTGAATTAGAGGCATTAGTAGTAAAATAAAAGTAAAAAGAAAGGATGTATTAGTGCTTTGCTGCCAACATCGACATGAAGAAGGCCAATTCAAGAGCTGCTCCCTTGCCAAATAACTGTTTGTACATAACAAAACAATATATCAGATTGATGCATTTGATAACAGATATTCACAAACAGTTCCTTGAGCACTTCCCTTCAATGCCTGCAGGACATATTAGACAGCCTATGGCTTATATTACACCGTGGAAAAATAAACATCTTAGTGCAATATTTTCATATCTCAATAGTCCTTTATGAAGATGATCTCAGAATCTTCAGCAAAACACCATGCCTGTATACTGCCCTTTATCATACCATAAACCATAGTCATATAAAAGTACTTCATTGAGTTCTTGTTAATGGTAGTACTGCAATGAATTATCCCGGTCTTAGCCACAGGAAAGTAACATTCCAGATCAATCAGTAAAATTTGACTAAAAACTGTACTAGAAAAATATATACCATCTGAATCCACAAAGAAAATATATCTCTCTACATTAATTAATAAGAATTAAATACAACACACATTTTCACTACCAAGTTTTAAATAATTGTATAGAAATGTAATTGAGAAATGCAAAACATAACTTCATTTCAGCATCATAAAGAGTAAATACTTTGCCTTGCAGCATTTTTGCAGCAAAATAGAAAAAGAGAAGTACACATGCTAAAATGCTAATAACATAATGTGTTAAAATCTTACCATTTGCATCACTGTTACATGTTCATTAGACTTTTGAAATGTCTTGAGTATAAAAACAGGAAAAAATAACAGCATTTTTGATATGTACAGGATTATTAACATGCTGCCAATGTTGAACAGTTTTAAGATCTCAAAGATGTTACAAGACGCTGCTTTCAAGATCTCTTAGAAACTGTTCTCTGACAAACAGAAACTCGATGTATTTACCTGTTTTGTGCTAAAGGTGTTGACATAATTAAATACATATTTATTGTCTTTGATGATGAGTTTGTAGCATGCTTCCAGCACCTGTAGACAAGTTTCCCACTACATTTATTTTGAGATTAATGGTGGAGCAAACAATTTTTATTTTCTTCTGTTATTCCTAGCAGAGAATTAGACAATGTCATGAATGGGAATGACTGATAATTTCCCAGTGGCTTTTAGGAGAATGTAATCAATCAGACAACAAGAAACAGTTACCATTTTTTCATAATATTTGCTGGAGCTCAGGTATTCTGAATGCTTGGAACTATGTTCTACATATCCATGAATGCAGATCTGGTGAGGAAAACATTAAAGCTGAACTTCACTATTTCTCTCTATATCCCATTCACTGTAAGCACTAATGACAGAAAACTTCAGTGTATTTAACTAATAGTGAATTGTGATATTTTTTTTTAACTAAACACATCAACTTGACCATGATCCACTAATGTCTCAGTAGGAAACAAGAGAAATGAGATTTATGTAAATATCATTTTGATCTTATGGTACATATCTTACTGCTCTGGGGATGATTAGTCAAGAATACCCCAATACAAAATCTATTCTAATACAGAGAAGTCTAAGAGTTTCTATTATTTTTAATAATATTTTGTTATTTTTGCTATCTAACAAGACATTGTTTTCAAAGACCCTCTTTACCAAGAAAAAAAAGAACTATTAGGGAAAGATTCTTAAGGAGTTTCCAAATATTCTCCAAACATTTAAGAGATGATTGTTCTGAAATGAAGAATATGAAGAATTATGAGGTTGTATTCACTATTTTGGCAATGATTCAACAAAGCAGTTAAGCAGGTAATTTATGGCTACTTGGATTCATTTAAAAACAAGTATATGACTTGTAGCTTTGAATTTCTAGACATTCAAATGAAGCTATGATATAGGTAAATGATTACAATTGTTCCTTTCCAGCATATGTTCAGAATTTTGAAGGTTTACCATGCTATGGAACACAATATTCTGTCTAATAAACAGTTTTAAAGACTGTACAGTTTAATTGTTTATTATAAAGTTCCATACAAAATTCTTAAAAAACAATTTTTGATTTTTTAGATGAAAATCAGAAAAAAAATCATTAATTTATTTTGTACATCATTGTAGATTCCTAAAATATTTTGTCTGCTTTAAATCTGTCTGGCCCAAGGAAAGGTTAAAGAAATGGCTGTAGAAAAATGAACAAATAAACAAATCACACATATTGTTTTCTCCTTCAAGTCAAGACATCCATATGTACTAGAGCAAAGTTTTATAGAAGAAATGATTGCACAGCATGGTGTGCCTGTAATTAAGATAGGCAGCTTCCAGTATACAGATGGTGGCAAAGATAATGAGGAAATGTAGAAAATCAATGTTGAGAAGTTTTAATACTATTAAGAGAGCATGATAGAGAGAGGCAGAAAAAGTTCTTATTCACAAAGAAATAAGTTTCATTCCTGGAAGAGCTGTAACATGTCTGTAGGTATCAAAGACATGTCACTGTGTATTAGATATTAAATAAAGTTCTTGATATAAAATGTCTTATATTTGGTCTTATATTTATCAGATTGAAACAATATAGCCATGTTTTCTTTTTGAGCATTACTATTCTGTTCTTAACTCAAAACTTCTAATAGCATTAAATTAGAGGTGGTATAAATTAAAAAATATTACCATGCCCAGGATTGTATGTTAGTGTGTACTAACCCAGTCAGCTGCACTCTCAGGCAAATTCTGACAGTAAGAAAAATTGCATGTAAATCATTAGATACTGTGATAGATTACAGTAAAATGTGATTTCTTCTATTCTCTTGTACCTTCTGATGCCTCATAAGCAAGTTCTCCAATCTAGAGGAACTGTAGAGGACTATATTCTGCCAACACCAAAATTGGGTCTACATTTTAACTGTCTACTTAACCTAAATAATGAATAACAGCAGTTTTTATCAACAAAGATAAACTTAAAAAATCTTGTGCAAAAGATTTTTGCTGAGAAAATATAGCCCTGCATACAGAAGTTTTCTACTGAGCATATTAGGATTCTATGCTATTATCTTTGCACTACAAATTGCTGTTATCTGTTACAATTTCATGATAAGCATCTGTAGTAGAATTGCCAGGTCATGGCCTGAACCAGTGGTTGAGCACTAGCTAAGAAGGCATGACTAACCTATGGAGCTCAGGTGCAAGCAGTGTTCATGAGTGACTAGAAGAAGTGGAGCCTGGGCCCATGCCTCTATGCACTCGTTTAAGGGTTAGCAGCCAAAGTCTCTTTGAATAGAGACTGTGCTTTTCGAGAGCTGTCACTAGTTGCTGGAAGGGGTGAGCTAATAGTTTCTTTTTCATCTTTTATTGCTCTATAGTGTTCGCACTGCAGCGGAAGGCACTGTCAACATCTTTTTGCTGCACAGTGTGGTGTAACTCCAGTGGTTTAAAAAAAAAAAAAGCAACAAAACAAAGTTCAGTATGAAGGTTTTTATGATCAGACTCATTCTCATCTGAGGAAGTGCTGGTCAAGCAACAGACTAGTCCAAGTTGTCTTAAGGTTATTTTCAGTTCTTTAATAAACAGTGGAAAGAGCAGATATGTTAACATCGTAACTATCATCACAGTTTTCCTTCCATCAGTTGTCCTCTCTCTGCTGTTTTCTCTAGTGCAAATCTGTCACTATTTCCAATGAGTTAAGGATCTCCATGTGCTTTCACTAGAAAATGAACCCTTTAATGCAAGATGACAAAGTCTGTGAATGTGTTCTTTCTTTTTTATACATTTTTCTTGGATGCCTTCTTACAGTTATGCAGAGCCACTGTTGTGTTTTTGAAAAACTATAGATTTGAAGGGTAGCCATCTTTCTGAAGTGTGGAAGGTGTAGGCACAACTAGGATATTCCAAAATGACGGAAGTGATTTATCTTAATATATAGCATCCTGTTGCAAAATAAAACTGGCTTTTGTCTTCTAAAGAGTGTTATTTGTGTTCCCCTGAAACCATTTACGTGATGATACTTTCTTTCCTGGAAATGGTTGAATCTCCACCCCCTGATAGTGCACATAGATTTTGCTTTACCTGCAAACCTGTCTTTATTTCAACTCATGGGTTCTTGCACTTTTGCCTTTCTAATTCCCTCCTTCATCCTTCCTAGGGAGTGTGAACAAGTGTCTTTGTTGTGTTTAGCTGCCTACTGGGGTTAGAACACAATCTACCTCTTTAAAACAACTGGAAACTTATTTCCTTAACTCTCCTGAGCAGATGATGCATAGAGAGAATGGTCTGTCAGGGTGTTCTGTGTTGTCCTTCTGGTACTGAGACTATTTTTCTAGAGACCTAATAATTTTTACATGCTTGTATTTGTTTACCTAAAATATGGATAGAGTCATGTATAGAGCTTGAGAAGTGATTATAGAAAAAGTATTAACATTTGCTTGTTTCTCTTTTGTTGGAAAAACAAACAAACAAAAAACTTTAATGGCTGCTTGCCTTTGAAAAAATAGATGAAAAGTGAAAATCTATTTCACATTCAGTATGAAAACTAGGGCAACATATTGACAAAAAAAGAAAATCTGTAACATAATTCAGCATTTTTTTGCTGGTATTGGGAGCACTGTAGACTTGGAATTCCCCAAAGAACAAGACAAAGAATTTTAATATTAATGCAAGAAGTTCAAAAAAATGTAGACAGTATGCAGAAAGACAGTTTTCATAAAATTTGTTAGATGAGAACAGGAAGCAGAAAGAGAAAATGAGATATATAAGTGACTTCTGAAAACTGCTGCTCATTTAATTCAATAAATGCAGGAGAGTGCCAGGAGGGTCATTTTGTGGCGTTCAGACAGTCATGTAGTGAGTGTCCAGCAGAGGGGGATTCACCACAGCTGTGTGATTACTTCTTTACTTAAACCTACATAATTAGCTACTAAATGCCTTTTTTTAAAAGCAAGTGATGTATTTGTTTGTGTGCATATGTTAGGATGCCCTTGAATTCAGTCAACTGTGCAAAGCTTTTCATGATTCAGCCATCTGTGAATGCCAAAATGCCTCCTCTCCTGTAGAGTTATACCCATTCTCGTTTTGAAATAATACCATATACTCATTAAAATAAGATTTTTTTTTTGCCACAATCCTAGTCAAGATTTATTACAGATGGAGGAAAAATAAATAGCTTGAAGAATATGAATCAGATATCACTGATAAAGAGTATGTGACATAAATTATTATGATGTCCACAAAGTGCTAATATTTATCATTCTTTTGGAAAGAAAACATTCCCTTTCTGAGAACAAGATCATTTTTAACTGTTATAAATAATAAAATATTTTTCTGTATGCACTACAAAATGTGAACATCAATGATTATATTCAGAAATTGAGGATACTTGCCAAACTCCTGCTCTTTTGAGTGGGTGAGAAATTTATCTGAAAAAGAAAACTCATCAAATTTTTCTTTCCTATAATTTCCCTGTTACACTTGCTATGTGCATACTTCAATGGGAATTGAGAGTGATTTTAAAAAGAGGAATATGCACAAATAAATGTATTTATTAAGAGCTGAAAAACTTTTTATTGTCTTGGTTAATAGATTTTTAAATGAGAAATCTACGAATGAAAATTTTATTCTACTTAAATTCTATTTCAAAGCAAATCATCTGAAGCTTTAATAAGGTCAAAAGATATCCTTTCATGAAAGTAATTTTCAAGGGTTCCTACAAAACAGAAGAAAAAGAAAAACAAATCTTGGTGTGCCTAATAACATTAAGTGACACCTTTCTTCACTTTAGAAAATAAACTGAGATGAATAGTAGCAACTTAGCAGAATATAAGCACCTTGGCTTCTTGATAGGACTATCTCAAGCTTCTCTTTTTCTTGGGACAGCAGCAAATTCCAGAGAGAGATGCTTGAGTGTTTTGCTGTA
This sequence comes from Oreortyx pictus, assembly GCA_036925125.1. NCBI lineage: Eukaryota > Metazoa > Chordata > Aves > Galliformes > Odontophoridae > Oreortyx > Oreortyx pictus. Next base: position 74,231,244 of record JAUPFR010000001.1, on the reverse strand, counting down.
GATGCACTATTTGTCCCAACTGAGGTATATTTGACTGTCATTTCTCCTCAACTACTTTGTTCATTCAACAGAAACTAAATCTGAGAAAATGAGCTTCTTCTAAAGAAACTTTTTTAACATTTTCAGGCTTCACACATGACAAATTTAAAGACACCGTGATGCATTAAACATTGCAATTAAACAGCTTAAGGCAGAATTCCAGCTTAAAGCGTTTTTATGACCTACTGCTCTAAAATGTTGATGACTAAGCATGAAAAAAGACTGAAGGTTAAAGAATGACAATGCTTATCAGTCTGCTCTGAAAAATACTGTAAACCTTGATCCAGCATTCAGCATTCCTCTGTAGTGTCAAAGCCAATGTGAGGACCTCTGTACATGTTGAACTCTATGGAAAATTATGCAAATTAGAGGGATATGGCATTTAGAGATGCTAGAGGTAGAGTAAAGAAAAGATCATGGGATCTCGGACTGCACAGAGTCCAGTGGTGCACTGATTTTGCTGATTGAGCTGATAAATAATGAGCTCAAAAAGTTTTAAGCAGCTGTTAGTGTCAGAGATCAGATTAATCTTTTGCATGAAAGAGAGAAGCTATTCAACTTTATCGTACTCCAGAGCAGGCAAGAGCCCCAAAAGATTACCCCTGGAAATGATCTCAAACTGCAATATGGTTTGGTCTGTTTTGTTTTGTTTCTGATTACCAAGCTGCCCATAAATTAAATTTCAAAAACATGTTAAATATTCATAGACACTTGCTGAATAGCTTGAATAAATACTTTTGAGAGAATGCTGTTGCTCATAATTTACTTGCTTCAATTTAATGTTTGCTGTTTGTTCTGTGTGCTTGGCCAAATAAATAATAATTAAACATGAGATCAGCTGCACATTTGTAGAATATGAAAACAGACTTCTGACCTCAGGTTGCTTTTTGGGGAACCAATCTGTTAAATACAATTACGGTACTTGCCCAACTGTTACCAATGTCAATAACGTGATATGCCGCTGAACAGCGCTGGAAGTAAGCATCTTAAAGATAAAACCTGAATTATGCCATTGCTTTAAATCAATTGTTAATCTTTCTGGTTTTTATTTTACACTTGTTTTTCATAACAGTGATCTATATATATCATCTTCACATCTCTGCTCAACAGTCAGTACCATTCTAATTTAAAAGTTAATCATTCCAACCTTGGTCTCCAAGTTGCTGTTCAAAATATTGCAGAACTTGTGTGGAAGGGAAAGTTGTTAGATGTGAACATATGCTCTAAGCCTTTCTATGAGCTGTTGAAGTCCTAGTAATCCCTCCCTAACCTGGATTATTCTGTAGGATAGCAGAAGAAAGGCATTGAGATGACATGATGGTGAACCTCATGATGTTATTTATAGTTGGCTTAGGATGAATAAAAAAAGAAATGTGGGAAAGGATGGAGACTTCTTCAAAAAATAGTATTCTGCTATCATTTGATGACATTTTTTAAAGGCCTAAAATATTTATTCTTTGTCCTTGAATTTTACCTTGATCTATAGTTATATAGCTATAAAATGAGAAAACCAAGATGAACATTTTTTTGTAGTGTTTACTGGATGCAGTTTTCTTGTGCATATAGATATTACAAGAGCTATATTCAAGTATCAGGCCACATAATCTCAATAGCTTTGCCTATGATGTACCCAAAACAAATATTTATCATTAGAAAATATCACATAAATTATTCATACCAGATGAAGGAAAAAACCTTTCTTGTGATCTGCAATCTCTATCATTAGATACATTCTCTAAATTGTAATTATTGAATAATTTGCTATAATCTTCCTGAAAACTCTAAGTACTTTGATTATATGTATTAACTGTAAGTAGTTTATTGATATTGATATATATTTGATGAATTCTGAAATGATGCATAAAATAATATGGCGAAGTTTTTGCCTAATTTTTAAATTATAATTATTTTGAAAATCAGGTTTCTAGCAGCAACGTGTTGTGAATTTGATCTTTATTTTCCTTAGATTTTTTTTTGCAGTTAAAATCCAAGTATTTTTCCAATGCATTTCTTGCAAAATAATAAATTTTTGATAATTCTTATAGCGTAACATCTCTGCCTGTATTTATTAAAGTGAAAAGAGATTTCTTTATTCAAGTCTTTGTAAAGCTTATCTTCAAGATGTATCTGATGTATCTTTAGCCAAAATAAAGTAGATGAACATGTTCTGATGTGTATGTTGATACAAGGAATTAATGTAATGCATTAACTATTTAAGCAAAAGTCCCTGAGTTATAACAGAAGCATTTTTTTTGCTAGTTTAACAGAAATACAGAGATTATGCTGTACAGCAATATGAATAATCAAGAGTTTTGGTGGATCTTCTTTCCGTTATTATCTCCATTATCTGATTTTCAGGGCAGAAGTAAAATAATTACCTTTAAACTGAAACAACATCTTGAACTGCCATACATATTTTTAATGATTTCTGTGCTTCTTCATCGTGAACAAGACTGAAAATTCAACGATGAAATTATCATTAACAAATAGGTAGACATCAGACAACAGTACTGATCCAAGAACCATTCCAGTTAACAGTTAAAATCCTTACTGTGAGAGGTGGCACTTCCAGTATTTGTAGTCGTATTTAATAAAACAAAACAATATAAATTTATTTTAAGTATAAAATAATGAAACAAAAGAAATTTGATTACATCTTGGAAAAACGTACTGAAGTAAATTGTCCAGGTTTTTATGATAATTAGATGTTTTTAATATGAGGTCTTTTCTTATAACAAAATGCTTGGATTTCTAGCAGCTATAAATCCAAATACATAGAATAACCTCAGTAGGTTTCCCTTGATTAGTATGAATGGAATGAAGATCCGATACAAATAAAGTAAATGTCTGTAAGTCATTACAAGTCTCCTATTCCATTAATTGATTTTGATTGCATTGCTTCTCCCTTGTGCCCATTTCAGAAATGCCTCCATTTAACTGTTGTTAAGACTAAGAATACATATAAAACTGACTATAGATTGTATTTAACAATGAAACTCTATTAATTCAATTTTAAAATTAAATAGATTTATTTATTTTTCTCAAAAAATAGTGTATATCCAAGAATAAATAAGATCTAGGGAAAATCGTAAATTCTTTAGTCAAATGTTGGATACCTCCCAGGAAAGAATTGATTGCCTCAGCTGTATGCGTATTACCTTCTTAAGGGCTTTAGAATCTTTTTTTTCGGCAAAATAGTATTCTGTGAAAATCTGAACAGATCTAATCTGCATCTTCTTTTCTGAGTCAAGTGTAGTATAAAAGCAATGGAAGAAAGCATGAAATTGTGTAGATGTTTCTTTTTTCCATATTTGCTTATAGTTCTGCATCAAAAACAAAACAAGAAAGTAAAAAATGCTACTTGTATTTTTCACCTATTTTTCTTCAATGGTCAGTATTATCGATGAAAGTATCTTCAACGTTTCAAGGAATACTGAGTAATTTTGAAGGATTTGAATAAAAGTCTTCAGACGTTGTAGATGAAAGGCATTTGTCTTCACTGAATTACAGAACTGGGCAGAGGCATTTGTTAAATGTGACCCATTGCTTGTGGATGTTAAAGGTATTATGCAATATTTTCTTTCATCTTAGATGTAACTAAGGCACAGCATGTCACACATAAAAAATACTTGCAGTCAGCTTATCACTACATTGTGAGGTGCACCAATCTTCACAAAATGATTAATTTTATTAATGTGATATAGTATTATGTGTACTATATTCAAAATATAGTTTACTAAGATTTTATTAAATAAATTGTATATGAGCAATGCAGAAAAATTAGAGAATTTCTTGTTCTTCTACCACAGATGCATATTTGGAAAATGGATAATCAAACAGTTATATGCATGATATTTTGTCACTAACTATGAAACAACATATTCTAAAATTAAATAAAATGACTGCCTAAATGAAACATATGGTAGACTGAGATTATATGAGTAAAAATCATATTTATACTTAGATGTAAGTTATAAATGGTTCACAGTTTTTAGCAAGTTTGATATAGAACTGTATGCCTGATCAGACCATGTATATTAATTTATAACATTTACAAAACTTCATAGTGATTTAGATACTGTAAGATGGTATTACAGCAAGAAATCAGAACTGAGCCACAATAACATGCAGTTTTCAGAGCAGGTCCAAAGGAGGTCCACAAAGATTATCAGGTGTTTGGAGCACCTCCCCTATGACGGCAGGCTGAGAGAGCAGAGGATCTTCATCCTGAAGAAGTAAAGGCTCCAAGGAGACCTTGTAGCGGCCTTCCAGTGCATGAAGGGAGCCTATAGGGAAGCTGGAGAGAGACTTTTCAGATTGATGTGTAGAATCAGGATGAGAGGAACCAGCTTTAAACTGGTAGAGGGTAGATTTATACTAGATAATAAGAAGAAGTTCTTTACTGTGAGGTTGGATGAAACCCTGGAACAAGTTGTCTGGAGAGGTTATGAATATCCTCTCCCTGGATGCATTCAAGACCAGGCTGGATGGGGCTTTGAGCAACATGGTCTAGAAGGAGGTGTCCCTGCCTACAGCAGGGGGGATAAAACTAGATGATTTTACAGGTCTCTACCAACTCAAACTACTCTATGATTCATTGGCTTTTAATTTACTTTTTATGAAGTCTCAAGAGTGAAGAATTGCAGCATGGAAACTTTTAGCCTCCCCTCTCATTTTTCCTCAAGATTTTTTTTCTAGGAGAAAGAAGAAACAATTCCAGCAAGCTGTTGCTCATCAGAACTTCAAACTGTAAAAGGACTGATTAAAATCCAAAGTTTAAGACTCTATCCTCATTAATTTTCACTGTCCTGACACTTGTTAGAAAGAAAATACCTTCTGCTGCTATTGTGGCTGGCATAGCTTTGCTGCACAGACTGGAAGGACATGAAAAATCAAAACACAATAAGGAAGATAGGGACCCCTTGGGATGTGCAGCCAACTTAAATGACAAAAGGTCATGCTCATTAATTATTTTGCTTACCACTAAGAAATTCGTGAGAAAGCCTTCTTAGAGTTTGTAAACATTACCTTTATTAACCTTTATTAAACTGATTCCAAAGCAGCAGTGTAGGAGAACAGACATGGAGGAAATACATACATAACCCGAAAATCTTGTTTTAATAATGCTATGTTCTGATATGGAGGGAGATGGAGCAGGTAAAAATACATAATGACTCCAATGGCTTTTTTGAATGTCTTCAATAATATTCAAGGGGAAATGCTCAAATAAATCATTAGAGCTTAAGAATAGGAATTATTTCCTGGAGTGAGAAGTAGTGAAGTCTATAGAACGCTCATTGTAATAATACATGTTTTTTAAAAAAAATGAGAGACATATATACTTGAAAATTTTTAAAGACTCAAAATATCAAAAAGAATGTTGTGAAAAAAGTATGCCTTAGACAAACTGCTACTGTACTTCACACTGTTATAAACATAGAATCATCATAATCAAATTTTTACTAAGGTATATTTCGGTACTTGTCTAAGAGAACACAAGTAAAGATCATGTTTTTAGTCAGTCATTCATTAGACACCTAAATAAATCTCAAGAAGGAATGTGAAGCGTATACAGTGACAGGCTGCTATATACTTAATTGAAGTTGAAATCTGAAAGAATAATAGAGAAGAGTGGGACACAATCTCTCAATGCATGGTAGTTCATGTAGCTTTCCTGAACGGAGGTCTGAAACAGTCAGAGTCTGTGCTGCTGTTAAGCAACTGCCTAAGATGTATCTTTTCCTTACAGGTACACCTGCATTTCTAAAATAATTCAGACAGTCTTCTACAATGAAGTTTTGATGACAGAATGTTGAAAATTCATTTTTATGGAAGCAGTCCAAGATTCAGTGCACACAAGTCTTTATTACAAATTTATTATGTATTTATTACAAATATCAAAACTTTAGATCTCCCAGCCTTATTGTAATAATTCACTGTGACACTGCTCCACATGTGTATGTATACTAAGTCTGTCCCTATCCTAAAACATTTTAAATCTTGATACCTTTAAGTTATTGTTAGATATAAGTAAATCTTGTGTGATATGGTCCAATTTGACATATGGACTGCAATAAAATCATAGAATATCATAAGCTTGCTTTTCTTTTGTAAAAGAAGAGCTAATTGGTAAAGCACATTTTTGTTGTTCTGATAGGAATCTGCCAGAGTTGTGAGAGCAAGCAGCTTGGACTGGGCTATACCTGTAAGTAGGAGCTTTCCAGTTTAATGTTTGCTGAATTTCAGCAAAAGAATGATGAGACACAGAAAAATCTCACTGGAGTTGTTGTAGTATTTGCAATTTTTTTCAGAAGAGATAAACGCCTTGACACACCAAGTAAAAAAAAAATTATTTATTCACTTATTTTGTATTTAAGCTCTCAATTATGGTCTTATGTGTCCAACCAAGTTTCCTATAAACATTTATAGCCCCTAACCCTAGGTCTGATAAGAGTTACAGCAAAACTCTGCAGTTATTACTCTACTTTTTTTCACTCACATTCTGATTCCTGTTTTTCAATGGATGTTCACTGTATATAGTTTCTATCCTCAAGAATCATTAATTCCAGTTTCGAAGATAACAGGACACGATGCAGTGAACTTGAGAGAATTTTTTTTGCTTTTGGGAATATCTTAACCAGCTTTGAGCACTGTTTGACATCAATATATATTGGACTATAAAGCATTTATCTTTAATTCTTTTCTACCTAATGCAAATTATTATAAACATGATTATCTGTTTAAAAGTATTTGAGAGAAGAATTTGGTATTTTGGAATCAATGAAAATGGGCTTGAGAAACATTAAAATTATGTCAGATTCCAAAGATATCTAGAAGTGTTCCTTGAGCATATTACCACATTATTACACATTTTGAGGGTATAATATGGCTACCAAATTAGCATGAATACCAAATGATTTGAAAATCAGTGAATTGTTTCTTCAGTATCACTCTTTTCAGGTTATTTTATTGTCTCTATTGAGGAAACATACGCACTTCGCAGAAAATATGGGGAGTTAAATGATTCTTAAATTTGAGAACACAGTTTTATGCCAGTTAGTTGAAGAATAATGTCTTCTAATGCTAAACTTAAAGAAATTTTTATAATTTCCAGAGATCAAAGAAGTTTAAGAATAATTATTTCTTGTTCAGTAATTTTAACTTTTTGTGGTTAAAGCCATTCAGCTTGTTTACTTGTTTTTATTTAACTTTGTGTTCTGAACCTCTAATTCCATCTGGAAATATGAAACGAAAATCCTAATAACTTGCATTTTCTTCAGTAAAATAAACGTTTTTTTGTTTCTGTGTTTGTTTTTTAATTTCATCTGACTGAAGTAATTAACATTTCTGTCTTCCATTTCAGGTGTTTTTTACATCATTTGAATGTACTGCTTGAGTCTTCATCTTTCAACATTTTTAATTAATCATTTACATGAATTCAACTGATATATCATTTTCCTGGTGTCATTTGTGTTAGCAAGCACATAGTTAAATATTTATGCAAATTTACCTGTGAGTTCTAAATGATTATGTTCTGTATTCATTTAACTGCTCTTTGCACAGCATTTTGATTTCACAGTATGTAAATTAATTCCAATGTAAAAAGCAAACAAATGCCTCTTTTTCTTTGCGTTTATTTATTCATTTTTTTAAGACCTGAAGAAGAACTCTTCAAAGGTAAATTAAATCACTGTTTCATATGTTCTTTTAGTGATATTCCTGTATAAGACATGGAAAACTTTTCTCTATGGCTCTTGAATTTTTACTTTATTTTCAGTTATGTGTAATATCAACATGGGTGTTTCAAGGCTTTTCGGAAGAAGAAGAAAAATAAGAAGAAAAGAAGGAAAGGGGGGGAAAAAGGCAGAAAAATTTTCCCAAAGAACTAAATTGATTGCATTGTACTCAGCATCAGAAGTGGATCCTACATGTGCTCCTTTTTCCAGTTCCAGTGATGGCTCCCTGTGCATTTTTCAGCTTGTCATTTCACTTCCTTTTGTCTATTATTTTCCTTCTGTAAGAAAGAAAGGGAATTAGTTGTACATATAAGTGGGAAGATCTCTAATTTTTAATCATATAGAAGGAATTACACTATTTATTTATGAGATGGAGCTTTCAAAGCTGAGTAGGAGTGTCAGTGGTGTTATTCAAAGTATTTTATAATAACAGCCTATAATGATCTCTTAGACAAGTATTAGTCACATGTAAGCATTATTTCTGAATTTTCATTTACTTTGTACCTCATTAAGAATGAATCAATCTCACTTGGGGGCTGCTTTGTGTGTTTACCTGCTGAGTGAAATCAAGTATGACTTGTCTAAATAGGACTTCAAAGCAGATTCACAGGTAAAAGTAACTGCTTTTAGGAATCACAAGCAGTTTAACCAAGAACTCTGAAACATGAGTATACTACAAGAAGATACCAAAAACAGAAACATGATTCACAGATACTGTAATTATGGAGCTTTTTTGCTGTGTTAGTGGGTGTGAAATGAAAAGGAATTTTTCCACTTTTAGATTATCTGTTTAAATCTTGTCCAAATCACTGCTCAGTGCTTGGGATCTTGAAGATCATTTGCTTGCAGAAAATTAGAACAGTCATTCAGAAAATCAAAGCTGAACTTTGAATGAGGAAAGCTTCAATGGATATATAAGTATGACCTTATTAATCTTACTAGTGGAACCCATTGAAATACTCTGCAACAAATTTGACTTTTTTTGACTTTTTTATATAATATAAAAATAAATTAGTCTAACACTCAGCCTTTTCTAATTCCAGTTTTCTTAAATTAGCCAGGTAAGTAAAATCTGTATTTCTGCTGTCCATATTGTACTAAGAAAAAGCTTAACATTTGTTTGTTTCATATAAGTATCTTATCCATGTTAATTTTCAGTATCCAATTCACTAATGAAAATACACAAATATATATAATTTTAGACACGGATGTCTATATTCTCTTTTACACTCATTAACAGTAGTACCTGTGAGACTTATGCACACATGAGGAAAAAAAGTAGGCTGGAAGGCATTTTTTCTATTAGATATCACAGAGACAAAAGAAACAGATGAGAGGTCGAATTGATTAGAAGATACATTAATATTTTTAAATATGATTTTGTAAATAAAGTATTATTTTAATTTTGTACAAATTATCATTGAAGTCTTATGGAAGTTTTATCCAAATAGTTCTACACCTCTTTGAATATCTCTTTGAAACACAAAATCTCTTTGAAACTTTGTGTGGTGGATCTCAGATCTAAAATTCTACCCCCCTTACATGACTGTCTGAACATCAGAGGGAAGGAGAGATGGTATTGTCATTTTATTCTGCTGCTATGAAGGACCAAAAACTTGTCTGATGGTAGCACAGTAAGAAAACTGCCAGTGACACTTCAAGTTGAAAAAAGGAAAGCTACAAGTGTATTCATGGTTTCGGCTTTGAGTCCACTGTGCCACAATTGCCATGAATGTCTTTCATAACTGATACTAGACAAAAGGTATTATAGATGCATACAGAGAGCTGTGCAGAAGTGGGATTTACAGATCCTCTTAACTTCATCAAAACAAAATAAATTTCCATTGGACTATTCAAAGGCACTCCTCAGTGAAGGTCAAATTTCTGCTTTCTTTTCTATTTTGGCATGTAGTTCATTTGAAAACTGGAATAAGAAGAAAGCAAAACCCAATTAACATGCACTTGCAGAGTTTCATGTTCTTGAACTAAAAATAAATTTAAACAAGAATTGTAAAAGCTGAGTAATAGAAAACACTGAAAATAAAGAAAATGAGAAAGTAAAAGAAAAAATAAAAAGGCTTTGAAATTCCGTGCCTGTCAGATGAAGTCTACGAATGGGATTTGAAAAGTACTAAGAATATTTAAATGATGTGGTAATATTCATTATATTACTGTTTTTGAATGTCTGCTTTTCCTGACCCAAAATATGGTGAGCTTTAAAATGTTTGTAAAATAACTGAAGTTCTAATAAAAAATTACTCAATCCTGTCCATGTTTAATTTCAGAGTTGCAATGTCTTTGATGAATACACAATTTTTACTCTTGTCAGCATGAAGTCAATACAATGTTGTTAAAGAGGCAATAAGTTGAAAAGTAATTCCTACCATATTAACAGGAACACTATGCCAGATTTTTCTTTTTGAGATGAGTTTTTTACATGGATTTGTACCTGCTTATGTTGGCATGGTGTGGTGGGACTTTAGTACTTATCACCAGCTAGTGGCTGCTCAGCATGCTCCTATAAGCACATTCTGAATTTTGTCAGATTACACTGTACCTAAATAATTTGGCATTTCATGTTAATTATAATCTTCAATTTGAAAGTTCTCTGTGATAGTCATGCAATTGTTGTTCAGTTTGCTTACTCCATGTGGATTGTATGGCCAATTTACAAAAAGCTTCTTAACTTGCATTTAACCTGTGTGGTAAGAGCAACTTTTTTTAGCAGATTAACTTGTTTTCATAGGTAACACTCTGACAGAACATTTTTTAATACAGACTGATAATGATAAAAGACAATAAAACTCTTCACTGAAAAGTTTTAAGATGTCTGTGAATGCTGTGAAACTATTTCAAATATATATATATTTTACATATTAGCAGAAAATAATTTTCTGTTCAATAAATTGAATATTTACTAAGTTCACATAAAATATCAGATTAAAATTCAGTTGCCATAGATTTTAAAACTACTCTAATAAGGGTTATACAGACATCAGGGGTACAAATAGCAGTCTAACTTGGTTTGACAGCATACTGTAGTTCAACTCAGCAGTCAGTTAAGTACCACACAGCCATATTCTCACTCTCAGTGGGATGGGAGAGAAAAAGGTGTAAGTGTGAGAACTCATTAATTGAGATAAGGAGTGTTAATTAAGAAAGATTAAAAAAAAAAAAAAAAAAAAACAACACAACAGCAACGAAACAAGAGAAGCATAATGCAGCTGCTCACCATCAGCTGATCAATGGCCAGTCAGTCCATGAGCAATGTCAACCTCTCCTGCCACCTCCTCAGTATCCTTGGTCTTTATGATGTCATTAGGTATGCAATATCCCCTTGTTTGGTTCTGCCCCATCCCAGCTTTTTGTGCTCTTTCTGTTCCCCCTCAGCCTCCTTGCTAGCAGCTCAGTCTGAGAAGCTGAAAAGTCTTTGACTTAGTGTAAGAACTGCTTGGCGACAACTAAGGTATTGATGTCCTATCAATTTTATTCTCATCGACATACAATATCATCCCAGCTAGTATGACGAAAATTAGCTCTATATTAGATAAAGCCAGAAAACAATACATTAGTCATCAAAGTAGAATAAACAGAAAATCATGTAAAATGACAGAGGCAATGAGCAGCCAATGTCAGCAGAATGTTTCTCAAGCTAAGGAGTCATTTTAGTAATATATAGAATGAATAATTTATGAGGGTAAATATTGGTGTTAGAAAAGTACTGTATCAAAGATGCTTGCTCTTTTCCTTATACTACAGACAATATTTCTGTAGTCTCTTAAATAATGGGAGTAAAATATATAATGAGAAATTTCAAAATTCTTTAAAATCTGATTATCCTTTGGATCCTATCCCCAGAAAAGTCATAAGGGAAAATCCACATCTCCAAGTGTCAGTGAAACATTCTTGCTGACTCAGACAGAGCTTTCAGCACAGCTTCTGCCAGTCATTCTGTCTTGAGCATTACTGCTGTCATCTACAACCAGTATATTTGAAAACTTTCATCAGGAAGCAAATGGTAACAATTTTTCCTTGGAGACTTTTTGAAGCCTCTGTATCTGATTCATTTTATGGCACTTTCTGAGAAAGAGGGAGAAAAAAAGAGGGTGCATTTTCTTCATTCTATAAGTCCATCAACTGCTGTTTCATTTCCCGAGGTCAGTGAAGGGAGAGAATGTGCTCATGACCCCATCTCATTATTTTATCTGAAACACTGAGTGGAAACAGTCATTTGTAACCCCGGGGTTTGACTCCAGCAGAGGTCTGATTGCCTAAACTGCTCTTTAAATGGACATGAGGGCAGTGATCTCTTCACAGGATGTACTCAACGAAACCATCTGTTATGGGACCAGCTCTTCCACTTTGACAGTTGAATATAAAGAAGCTTCATGTATCTTTGTGGCACTTGTTCCCACATATGTTTTCCTGGGCTTGAATGAAATTCAGTCTTCATTTTTTTAATTCAGCAATAGTCTAAATACTGAAGTACAGCTCAGACTCCAGAAGATATAAAAAAAAAAATGCATATTAATTTTGAATAGTGTGCACACATATTTACATTCACAGCATAATGGTTTAAATAGAATTGCCGTAGCTGAGATCAAAGCCTCCTGTAATGCCATTGTGCTGAGGCACACCCATAAATACATTTTCTAAATAGTGTATATATAAACTTATTTAAGATGCATAATTGAGTGGAACGTTCAATTCTAAATTTACAGAATTGGAGAAAAAAAACAGATTTTCACATTCTTTTCTTCTTTTTTTTTCAGCCTTTTCATACATGCCATTTGCTGTTCCTCCTGACGTGGCCATGTCAGATTTTGACTACAAGACAAATTTCATTTCTTATTTTCAATCAAGACAAGATGTGTCAGACTTTTTATGAATGGTTGAGGTGAGTAAAAACCATTTCAGAAGTGCTGATTAAAACTTTCAATTAAGGATCAACTTCCAATTAGGATTCTTTTTTTCAAAATAAAATTGACAGAAGTCACACATCTTACTACAAATGGAAAAGCTCCAAGTTATTTTTGTTGAATTTAGAGATGTAGATTTTTCTTTTTGAAAGTCTTAAGACCAGCCCTACTTAGAAATTAATGGTTTCAGTTCTGCAGGAGAGATGGGAATAACTTTCTGATGGGTTGTACTACCTGAATGTCAAAGGCAATCACAACGTTTGTGTTTCTCAGACATTGAATTGGGATGAAGATCTCAGCCTGTAAGGAGCAAGACCACACAACAGTAAACCTGAATCTTCCTCAGATCCAAGTAAGGAAGAGCTGCTGTATCAGCATATAACTATTTACCAGAAATGCTTCTTACAAGATGGTATAAAAGAAATAAAATACTTTATCTGTAAAACAGTTGATGAACCTGAAATTGGTTACAGCACTCCAGATATGGACTCACCACGGCATAGTAGAGAAGGAGGACAACCTCCCCCTTCTTCTGAACACATTCTCTTTAATATAAACCTGGATACCCTTGGCTTTCTTGACCACGTGTGATTTTGTGTGGTTACACGTCTTTCTTCATGGGTTAATATTTTGCATACATATAAACAACTGAATACAGCATATTATAATGAACTGCTGGAAAACATTAATTATCTCTATAATGTTACCCATAGTATTTCAACAAAATTTGTGAAAAGCCACTGCATGTCCACGTAAATCAAATGCTATGCTCTAGCTTCTTCTTTGCTTACTATTTTGTATAAAAACTATATTGTTCTGTATCAGGCTAGAGAAAGGCAGGGACTGGAGTTCAGTTTATTATTTTTTAACATCCATCTTGAAATGATATTCCAAGGGCTAGGACCAGATGGCTAGCAATACGGAGCAATCAAAATTTATTAACCTGGAGGATGTTTAATTCAAATGAAAATCTCCTGCAACATAAGCTAAAAATTTCAATCATCCTTTCTCTAATATGAACTTAGATTGAAGCAGCAGGACTTCTCATGAAGCTTGAAGTCATTACAGAAATTCACCTGAAAGTTGGTTGATAGAGGAACTATAAAGGAGAAAAAAAATGTAAAATCAATCCTCATATGAAATTAACAATAAAGTGCAAATAGCACCATTTGTATGGCTGTATGAAAACAGCAAGATCTCTGACCAGCCCTACAAAATCAGCACAGACATGTTGGTGAACATTGCTTTCTTCTTGTTAATAAAGGCTGGAAATCTTGAAATATATCTATGAATCAGCTCCATTTTCATGATGAAATGGGAGAGAATAAACGATCCAATCCCTATGATTCTATGATTCTATGATTCTATGATTCTATGATTCTATGATTCTTTGATTCTATGATTCTATGATTCTATGATTCTATGAAGGAAGAGGGAGAGTCCACAGTTTAAATATATGAGTATGTGAAAAAATGACAAAACCAATACTTGAAAAGGTCAGAAAGACTAGGCACTCATCTTGGAGCTAGGAGATGAGATGTGGGTGCCCTACCTAAGGATTCTAGTGTAAGATTTTGTGGTTTTTCTCATATGTTCCTGGAAGCTCAGAATCTCAGAAATTGTCCACATTCAGCAAATGTGCTAGAGTTTAGGAAGTTTTTGTGTAAAGTGGTAACAACTCATGTTTCCTTGTTGGTATTTGCCGACTGCAGATGTTTTAAAAAGCTATATCTCATGCTTTATTTTCTTGAAACTAAGCGTAATGCCATAGTTGCAGTGAAAAAGAAACAAAACAACAACACTCAAACCATTGTGAAGGTAAAACCCCAGAACTTCAGCTATGTTTAAAGTGAATCATTGCAGTAATTGCACACTGATAATGTCTGAACATGAAAATCTTGTCAACATGATTGTCAGGTGGTGTCATTGGTGGCACATAGGATTAAACAGATACTGCCATTGCATTGAATTTCTATGTAACAATAACCCAAGCACATTTGGAACTGGAAGGATGATGAAACATCAGAATAGTCCATCAAACCTTCGCAGACTCAATGACAAGCAAGGAGTATCTCACAGGGTATAGTATGGCTCCTTGGGAGCAGAAACCAACCCTCGTGATAAAGGAATATGTTAATATAAAAAAAAAAAAAAAGACACAAAATAAAAAATTGACAATGCTTTTTGATTGACAAAGCTATATAAGCTCATGCTAATTACTGTAACTTAACTGCACTTGAGTTATAACAGCAGTATGGTAAGAATGTCTGGGAAGATGCTGATGAGACCATGCCATGAATATTATTTAGTTTTGGTCCCCTCATTACATGAGGGATATTGAGTTGCTGGAATACAGAGAAGAACATCAATGCTAGTGAAAGGACCGGAAAAAAATGCATATGAGGAGTGTATGAGGAAACTGGATTTTTTTAGTTAGGAAAAAAGGAAGCTGAGAGGAGACATCATTACTATTTACAGCTGCCTGAAAGGAAGCTGTAGGGAGGAGGATGCCAATCTCTTTCTTCAGGTGCAAGTAAACAGCTTCATAAATTGCGCCAGAGAATATTTAAGTTGTATACAAAGAATAACTTGTTCACTGAAAGGATGATTGGGTATTGGATCAGGCTGACCAGGGAACTGGTGGAGTCTGAGTACTTTTATAAAACTATTTAAGAATTGTGTGGATGTAGTGCTTAGGGACATGGTTTATTGGTTTGTAGACTTCAGTGTTAAGTTGATGATTGAACTTGATGCTCCTAAGAGTATTTTCCAACCTGAATGATTAACTCTATGAAGTGAACAGAGATGCTATTCAGATTATATATATTTTCAAACTGCTGGGAGTAGATTTTCCCAACCATACTCCATTCTATTTTCTTTATTTTAATATATTTAAGTTCCCTGGGTGATTGGCAAAGATGGGAAACCTGAGAAAAACACTGTTCTGTCCTTCAAAGTCTGAATTGAAGGAAATCACTTACAGATATAATAGGTCATGCTTCATTGTAATCTAAGTTAAACCTTATTGTGCATGACAAAATATTTCATTAAAACGGTAATTTCTGCCCGACCACATTGTGTTCAATCACATTACCTTAAATTCATCCATATTAGAATAAGAAAGTTTAAATATGAGTAAACCTGCAAAAATGTCTGTAGAAGACACAGGGAGATGTCATATTTAATGAAACCATGACAAAAGATTAAGGAGAAATGTTAACAGTGATTTGGATATGCCTGGTAATAGTAGTTCAGTGAAACACAGTACCATTTCTTGAGGAATATTTCACAGTTTAGGACTTTCAAATTCTTGTGTATAAGAAGGAAGTTTCATTAGATAAAGATTTTGAGGGGGATGGTTTACACCTCATTTGTACTCTGGTTCCCAATCAGTATCCATTAATTTATGTACTTACTGGCCCAGCTCCCATGACGGTAAGGAAAACACTGTTTGATAGACAATATATCTGGGTGTATTTAGCAGCAAGTCTTTCACACTCACATCGGAGCTCTCTAGCAAATACTAGAAAGAAAAGACAGTAGTAGTTGTTATACATACAATTAATTGCTGTTTATTACTGATAATGCAATTCATAGGTAGTATTGAAAAGCAGAGATTCAGGGCCAGATTCTACAGTCTTTGCTCCTTAAGAAGATAGAAACAGGAAAAAACATGAACTAGTAGAGAAAGCAGGGTGAATATAAGAGATTGTTAAAGGTAACACAAAGATCAATGAGCAATAGACTAGCAGGGAGTCTATGGGTGAAAATGCAGAATCAAAGATTATCCTAAGGGTGAGAGCCTTAATTATGGAAATTGCAATTTTAAGTACAACTGAACAACAACAACAAAAATAGGAATAAAGCAATCTGCTAAGATATTCTGAAAAGAAGAATAGAATTGTCATGAACTATAATTCTGGAAATGAGAAGACAAGTACAGGAGATTTTAACAGTTATTCATTCTGTAACTGCAAGTAAAGCATGAAAGTTAAAGAAGGTAATCAGAAGGAAGCATTATATCTGAGAATAGGTGTCTTTTAAGACCTGTGTTCATTTGCTTTTTTGACAGTTTTCAGTTAATTCAGGTATAAGAGACTAACCATGATACTGCCTTTACAAAAATGTGAAGTTCTGCATCCAATGTAAAAATGCAAAGAACAATTTTTTCAGAAAATAGATATTAGAGAATATAATGAAAACTCTAAAGTAAGTTCTGTGATTGCTGTAAGGAGAGAATAGAACCCAAAAGTTCTATTCTGGTTGAGATCATGCTTAAAACAAATCCCTCAGAGTATTAAGAACTTGAGATTTAAGCTTTAACAAACAATGGTACTTGACAAGGTAATGCACAACATATAGGAATGTGCTATGGGTGGGTAGTGCTCAGATTCTTTTAACATAATGAAGAGTCTAAATGCTTTTAAAGATGATACACTGAGCAGAAAAATAGGTGAGAATCTGCCCTCAAGTACAGAAAAGTGGTACAATGTACTGGATATGTTAACACTAATTAGCAAGAGTCTAGAGAAAGACTGGTGTTGTGAAAAAAAAAAAAATTAGAATAATGCTACACTGAATTGCTGTGTATACACTAGAAGCAAAAATCAGCATTATATCCACAAGCTCTGAAGATTCGTAGTTAGTAGAGAAGGGAAAGGAAAGAAGCTATTGGACATGATTCATCTAATTCTTAAGTAGATATCTAGATAGGTCAGATGAATCATGCTCAAAAAAGGCCTTTTGTCTCTGGTAACTATAAAGGGAATCCAAAGTGACTAATTCAGATTTAGACGGTTAAACTATAAAAGTCTAAAGTTAGCTACAGTGAATCCCACACAGAATGAATTGTACCTTTATACAGTACTGGAAAGGCTGGAGAGTCAATTCTCTTTCACAGCTGGCTCAGTTACATTGTACATAGTCACAAAGCTTAATTTCTCCCACACTGACATTTTGTCCACCAGGAAGCTAAAACAAAAATTCTTTGAGCTGTAGAAACTGTAAACTTTCTCAGAAATTTGCAAATACATAAAGCTAAATAAAACCCAAAGTACAATTAAATACTCAAGAGTTTCTCAAAAATGTTACTGTGAGAATGCTGCTATTTATAATGAAATAACAACTGAATAGAAGCTAAAAAGAATAGAGAAAATGGGAACTGAAATGACTTATAGATGGAGCATCTGCATTAAAAAGTAAGCTAGTAAGGTATGGGGAGCTGGCTTCAGGTACAGCCTGTGTGTGTTCTTGCAGCCTATCTCCATCTGCTACGGCCAGAGGCAGAATCCAGGGTTTCATCTCCCTCTAGTCCAACCCAGCGGGACACTTCATATCTTCTTAAAGACAAAAGCTTACTCATACAAACTGATCAGATCATTTTACTACTGGTGGGCAGATATTTGGAAGGCATGAACAGAACTTCCTCTAAAACCCAGAAAGAAGAGTAATTCATGATACAAATCAGTCCATTTCTGAATAACCCAAAGACAGGCAGTAGGAGCAGCTTGAGATGACTGAGCCTCAAAATAAATTAATTTAGTGCCACCTGACAACAGGGTTGGTGGAATTTCCAGGGAGGCTCTCAGCACCTTGAAGACTGACTGAATCATGTTAGTCACCTTAGTAACTAGTCTGAGCCAGACATTCCACAATTCTGTGCTATTGTGAATGCTGGTTATTAATATTTTTTAGTGTCACTGGGGAGAGGAAGCTTGCAAAAACGCAGCCCTTTGCACCATGGAACTTTTCATTGTATTTTTTCCTCCATAGTCAGCAAATGGGACCTCATGACTTCTTTTAAGTTCTTCATCAAACTACATGACTCTGAGACTTTACTCCTCAACAAAACTTTTCTTCAGTTAACAGCTTTCTGTCTTGACATACATTCAATATATAAGGTCTAATCAGAAAACAATGCCTCCTATTTTATTATGCTGGCCCATGATATCAGAGGCAGATGTTAGTGGTACAGAAGTAGAGAATGAATCTTCCCGCCAATATTCCATTGCCTTTTGTTACTGTGTGATAGATGGCAGCAGAGGAGCAGTGACAAAAATCTATCTGATATGGAAGTGCACGTAGAGCAGAGGTAGAAAAGAATTCCTCCATGAGGAATAAATTGCACTCACTGACATTCACTGATGCTTGCTGAATGGTTTCTGAGACTAAACAGTGAATGTGAGCATACTGAGATGGTGGGTGATGTGTTTCAGCAGTTGCAACAGTGACAGTGGGTCACCTCTGCTGGTGTAGACTTTCATGAGTGCAGTATGCAGGCTCTTCTTCACGGCTAGTAGCTGTTGTAGTTTCCATGATATAAACAGGAGGCATTAATTTCAGATCAACCTGCAAATCTTGTGTTTAAGACAGACATTTGCCTGGAGTCCTTGTATTTACAAAGGGATTGAGATAGCTGCTTTCTAAAGAAACAAGAAGTGTTGTATGTATCAGTAATAACACTCAGCATCTATGCTCTTCTAAAATACTCAAAAGTTTTCCAGAGAAATCTTCAAAGTATGCCTCAGGAACTTGTAAGTCTATGGTTTTCTCTGAAAAATAACATCTATGTCACTAATAGTTATTGATTTAAGAACCCTATAACAATTAGCAACTTGTTATTGTATATGCCTATAGTAAGCTAATCCACTAGCTAATTCGTCTTCCAAATTAAACAGGGTTCAAGAACTGGTGACTGTAGAGAAGGGAAAACTACAAGGTGTTCACAAAGAGGATAAATTATGAATTTTAGTGGGAAAATCAGCCCTTCAACTTCTGTTCACTCTGTGTTAGTATTCAGATAGCAGTATTGCCATTTCTGGTGATTCTGTGAGGTATTATGAATATGCAAAAATATGGGGAGCTTTTTATATCTATGATTTTTCTTAGACATTCGAAGGAATAATTGAAACCAATCAGTTCCTGGTAACCTGCATATAGATGAATTCTATTGTGGAAGAATAAAAAATAGTTTGATAATTCCCACAGCACACCTAAAGTTGATTTCAATCAGGTTTCTAAGAACAGTAACTCTGATGCATAGTTTCCACACTATATCAATGACTGATTTATAGGTTAGTGTGTCACTTTTTTTGTTGTTTCTCCAATTATTATTAGGCCACAATGAAGAATAATTTACTCAGTGAAGTGTTTTGTTAGTTTTTATGTTAGTATTTTATGTCTGTATTTTCTTGCTCTTCTTCTAGCATTTATGTCCTTCTGAATTAAAACACATGCAGTTTTGTAAACAAATCTTAAAAACCACAATGAATCCAGTTTTATTAATGCATTTCTGTAAACCCAGGAAAAGCAGGTGAATTCCAATACCTCAACTAAGTTTCTTTTAATAAGCAACAAATTCATTCTTCAATGTCTGCTGAAGAAGAATTATGTAAAGAGTGAGAGGTTTTCAGGGTCATTTTCTATGTTATTTTGTTTCAGAACTATAATTATCAAGAAGGGATAAGCTGATGGTAAATAAATTACCTTTGAAAAGTTTTTAAGTTCTTTTAAATATCAGCATCAAGATCAATTAATTAAAACAAATAACGTAGTTATTATAATTAATGCTTAGTTTTAACATGATTAAGACTGTTTAAATTCTGTACCTAATTATTATTGCACTGTATCTTGTTTGGGGATTCCTTCATTTAATTGAATCATTCTAAATTATTTCTCTAAGTATGTGTCAAAAACGCTGATAACTGCAAGAAAGCAGAACATGTAATATACCATCTATAGTGAAAGAAGTCTGATTCACCAATATCAGTTCTAATGACTGAATAATACTATACAATTAACAGAAGAAAAGACAAATTCATTCAAAGCCTCTGCAGTGTATTTAGTATTCAGTGAGTGAAAAGATTACCTTACATGAGCATTTGTTCTAGTTCTAACATAAGGACTGCAAAGCAGTTTTCTTAAAAAATAAAAAATAAAAAGAAAAGAAAAAAGAAAAAAGTAACTGAATTGCCCTAAAGTGAATAAACACCAACCAGTTATCAGCATTTGAACACCAATGTTTTTGATTTATGAGAAGTTTTTCAGTTTATTTTTTTTTACAGATCCATGGTTTGCTTTTCAGAGTAATTTCACATGTTGGCTAGTATGTATAAGAACTCTACTAAACAGACCTTTGAGCTTACTTGTCTGTCTCTATTCCTAAGTGAGGTTATGTTACATGTGTTCTACTGATTTATTTTTTTCACTTAATTGTTTCTCCAGATATATATTCCATAAAACTGTGATGTATATATTATAATCTAGGAATCTATTATTTGCCTATAACATAATTTGTCATATTATTGTCTTACTGGACTGTTATGAATCCTAAAGCGACGGCACTTCAAATCCAGATGTTTTTATTATGGAGATAGATAGACTAAGATGTTCATGATCTGCGGTCCAGTGTATTTCATAGTGTGCTGGAAGAATTTAGATGACATTTGTATTTAGAAATTATTTTTAAAATATTGTCAAATTAGATCTACAAAATCTGCTTAATATTTTTTTAAGGTTAGCTACAAATCTGCAGTGTTATTAGGGAAAACAGTCATGTTTTCTCTTTCTTTTTTTTTTTTTGAAAAAGATTTTTTTTTTTAGAATCTGTGTTCATAGCAGTGTTATCCCCCCTGACTGTATCTTAATCAAGGCATAAGTTGTACCAAATGAGATTCAGGTTGTACGTTAGGAAATCCTTCTCTGTGAGAGTGATCTGGCACTGGAACAGGCTGTTCAGAGTGGTCATGGAGTCACTGTCTGAAGAGTTGTTCAAGAAACATTTAGATGTTGTACTGAGGGACCAGATTTAGTGGAAAATACTGGTCATAAGTGGATGGTTATACTGGGTGATCTTAGAGGTCTTTTCCAACCTTGTCTTTTCTACAATTATATGATTCAATGTTTCTTCGTGTAGTATTTGAATATATAATTTCCCTGCATATATAAACTATGCATACAGGTATGGGGAGGTAAGCTATGTAAGAAATATTTCAAAAAGAATAAAAAGCCTAAGGAAACTGACTTAATCCAGTGATTGCAGAAAACTATGAGAAGCAGTTAAACAACTATAATGACAGACATCTATTGAAAAAAATACTGTAAGCTATTATTATTATTTTGACAACACCAAAATTCAGCAAATTTGGGCTAGAGACTGAAACATCTCTTTAAAAAATATATGATGGAATACATACTGAAATAAAAGTTGTTTTACTTTGTCAGAAGCCTAGAATCCTCTAGATTAATCCTCAGCAAAAAGCTGAGGGCAGTCAGAATGTATATTTAAAATATCTTATTTGTATTACAGTGATATATAGCTCATTCAATAAAGGTTTCATCCTTCTGGCTACAAATGTACAGCAGAAATGCATAGTATTTGTCCTGAAGAGCTTCTAATCTACAAGACTTGTGAGCAATAGTACAAAAAAAAAAAAAAAAAGAGAGACATTCTGGTAAAGTAATTAATAGACATATAGATCTATGGAAAACTGGAGAGAACATCAAGGAGTTTTTTGGGTCTTTGCTTGGATAGGAGTTGTAGTTTGTCTCAGTGATCCAGAGGGACTAAGGCAGGCAATGGATACAACTCATGGAACCTTCAAGCCTGCATTGTTACTCACACAAACTCTTCCTGTGGATTCTGTCCAAAGCCTTAATATCCAATGTTTGTAGTAAGTTCAAGTAAGCCACTATATATACCTTCCATGTGATACTGAGTGGTATCACAGCTCTGAGGCATATGCCAAGTGTAGAGTTCCATTCTATTCAATAAAAAGGCCAAAAAGATTTTTTTTAAGGTCTGGTTTGTAAAGTTTCATTGAGGAGAAGACAATCAAATGAATATTTCCTTCAGAAGATAAAATGGATGGGGAAGTATCTGGTGGGAAAATGCAGCATGCTACATGTTGAAGGCTCATTTCACATGCAGACGTCTTCCTTGCAATTGTGGTAATATAATGAATATTAGTTTATCAACAGTGTATAAGAAAGAAGAAAATGGGTTCATATAGTCCCAAGAAGTCATGGAAAATTTTATCCTGCTTAAGTGTACAAGGATAAACTTCTCAACCTTCTGTGCTTTGCTTGTAGAGATATCTTGTCATTTTCTGTCAGGTAGAAAAAGTTGAGACAATGTCTGTTCTAGT
The DNA here is from genome assembly GCA_036925125.1 of Oreortyx pictus. NCBI lineage: Eukaryota > Metazoa > Chordata > Aves > Galliformes > Odontophoridae > Oreortyx > Oreortyx pictus. The sequence continues at coordinate 74,208,405 of JAUPFR010000001.1, read as the reverse complement.
TTCTGTTGTGTTGTTTTTTTTTTCTTGAAGTGTTTTTAATATGCCTCACATCATTTGCTTTTAGTGTTATAGCAGCATATTTTTGTTCTTTTTTCATATGAGCAATATGTTGCTGTTTAAATAAAACAACAATTAATTAATTGTTAATTAATAATAATAAATAAAACAGGGTAAAATATTATTCAGTTTTCAATACTCATGAAAGAGAAAAGACTGTTTAGACCAAATATTTTCATAAAATTTTGAATCATAAAATATTCTGAGTTGAAAGGGACCCACTAAGATCATAATGCTCACACAGAACCACCACAACTCAGACCCTATGTCTGAGAGCATTGTCCAAATGCTCCTTGAACTCCAACACTTGGGCTCATGTCTGAGGCTTCTACAGCACAGAGAGGGGATAGGCTACAAGGCAGGTTGTGTTGGGTCACATGTGATCCATGGGCTGTGGGTTGGATACACTTGCATTAAATCATTCATCAATCAACCAAATAATAACCAAAATTAAATCATTCAATACACAATAAGTCTCAGTGGTGCTTCCTTCAGAGAATAACATCATTTTCTATTTTGCCTGAGTCCGTGCACCCAGAGTAACAAATGGTTTGTTGTATTCAGTTGTGGCTAAACTTTCTTCCAGTTGTCAGGGAAGGTGATGATTCTCCCCTACATTGTTGCACAAATGCACATACTTTATACTGTACTGGTACAAAGTACTTGGTACAAAGAATCTTCCACATTTATTTTCGGATGGATTTTTGGCTTGTGGCAGACAAAATGATAAGATATCTTTTTCCAGATTTCCAGATTTTCTTTTGTTTGTTTCTTTTTTCTTATTTCCATTTTTTTTCTCATTTTTGTATCATTCCTACAGCTGTTGGTGATTTTGGAAGGCTGATAATTTTGTCTCCTGGAAGTGTGATAAATGGAAATGTGAACAATCCAGAAGAAAGGATCATTTTTTCAGCAACTGAAATTGAAATAACAGAATGGAACTTCTTCAGGAATTAAAGGAAAATAATAGTAATGAAAGCAACTTATAAAGTAAACACTGTATACTGTAAGATTAGAATATTAACTGCAAAGCAATTAACATTTTAATACTAGTTCTAAAATGAGCAAAAATTATAGAAGCACAGAATTGATAAAAAATATTTACATGTTTTATTTCAAACTTTTCCTACAATTGATAATTCCTGATAAGCAAATGTTCTGGGCTTTGAGGAGAGTTTATTTAATAAACTTGTTCAACAGATTGCAACATCGACCGAGTTATTTTAACATAATCCAAGTTGTTAAATATACTAAAATCCTCTCTACTTTAAAAATGAGAATTTATACTTCTTTTTTATGTCCTAAAAAGAATCGAAACAACAAGAAAAATACAAACATTATCTATTGAAATCAATACCCACTTGTGTTTGTCTTTCAGCATAGATATGTAATTTAAGGTCTACCTTGGCATGCAGATGTCCTTTCTTAATAGTGAAAAAACAGCCCTGTGAAGGGTTGAAGGAAAGGAAAAAGATTAGTTTTTCAGTCTAGAGTTTTTAAGACTGATAATGTGAGGAAAAGATGAAAGAGAGAGAAGAGAAGAGAAGAGAAGAGAAGAGAAGAGAAGAGAAGAGAAGAGAAGAGAAGAGAAGAGAAGAGAAGAGAAGAGAAGAGAAGAGAAGAGAAGAGAAGAGAAGAGAAGAGAAGAGAAGAGAAGAGAAGAGAAGAGAAGAGAAGAGAAGAGAAGAGAAGAGAAGGAAAAGAAAAGAAAAGAAAAGAAAAGAAAAGAAAAGAAAAGAAAAGAAAAGAAAAGAAAAGAAAAGAAAAGAAAAGAAAAGAAAAGAAAAGAAAAGAAAAGAAAAGAAAAGAAAAGAAAAGAAAAGAAAAGAAAAGAAAAGAAAAGAAAAGAAAAGAAAAGAACAGGTGCAGGTGGCGATAAAGTTGCTATTTTTGTACTGGTGTGTGGGTGGAGAAATAAATAAATCATTGGGAATTATGGAAACATTCCCAACAATACGCCTTGTTGTAGTCCTGAGAAAGTGCATCAAGATAAGGAATCTCAGGAGTTCACAGCAGAGAGATAAAGAAATATTAAATATCAGTTTGTCAGTTAAAATATATTATTATGTTCTAATCAGGCTTAATTTCACTAGTTCAACTCACAGTAAACATCATAACAAAAAAAAAAAAAAGAAGAGAAAAATGCCAATATTTCTAGATATACTACATAATTAAACTGGCTGTTGACATTTATCTAAGACCTTAAGGACTTAGGAATTGGGAGTCAGCTGGCTCTATGTAACTTTGGGTCAACAAAGATGCTGAGAAGGCATTATCCCTGTCTGGTATGACTTCTGTCAAAAGACTTTGGGAGGAATCTATGTTTTATGAAGATTTTATAAAGTAGTAATTGACAGTGGCACGGAAATTTAAAAAGTTTGAGAAATTCCTATTCACATCCCACTGTCATTTTAAAGGCTGTCTTAGAGCAGTATCATTCTACATATCTAAGAAAGGACATGATTATTATAACAGATTTGGAGGATGTTATTTTACAATGATATCTTTTATTTTTAAAGTTGGAAGTTCATACTTCATTCTTTCTTCCCAGCTTGTGCAAGGTGATTTTGATAGATCTCATTTGGTTGAAATGATGTTCATGTTCCATAAAACATTACATAATTATTAGAGTTGCTTAATTAGTAATATAATATTCTCCTCTGATCACTGTGACAGTTGGTCTGTTCAGAGTTAATTAGCAAAAGACTGGAGTGAGGCAATGCATGGATGTTTTTCTAAGAATCACAAAGATAAGAAGAGAAAGTCAGAGAAAATGTAAAAATATTAGTCAAAGGATAATATATATATACACATATATACACATATATATATAGACACACAGATGTATACACACACACACACACACACACATATATATATATATACAGTTTTGCTATTTATAAACTCCATAATGTAATTCATCATTCAATAATGAGTGCTTACTCTTTTTCCCAGTTTTGAGGAAAATGGAAGCTGCCATACCTTGTTAGAATTTAGAAGAAACTACATTATTGGAAGCAGTATCCTTTCTTCCTCTGTTCTTATATTTTTTATCTACTTCTGAAAACTGTTCAGAACAGGGTACAAATCAAGATCAGCTTTGAGTCTGATCTGATCTCAGATCTTTTGCTCTTAGTCTTAGTCAGAAAGATAAAGAATGAATGAAGTAGACTTTGGACTGCAATAGTTTTTGAGTGATGTTTGAGCAAAACAGTACACTTCATTTCTATTTCCAAATACTTGCTCCACTTTCTCTCTTTTCCTCTTTCTTTTCATTTCTTTTTTCCCCACGTTCTTTCTAATCCTGCTCTCAATTATATTTTGTTTTTGTCACAGTTTTTTACTACAAAAAAACTGTTGCTTAAAATGCTTGTAATTCATGGCTGACAGGGAATATGTTATATAGTAGCCAACAGCTTAAGGGCTGGTTCAGCCTGATTCTGTGACAATTGGGTGAGGGGACCCACAGACCCACACCCCAGGAAAGGGAAAGGGAGGGACTATCCAAAACCCAAAGGCCTTACACTAACATTGATGGTGAGATGGCTAGGGAGCTCACATGCTGCTGGGATGACCCAAAAGGAAAAGAGTAGGATCTTGTGAACTGTCATTGATCCACAGAACTGGAGCATTAACTCTTTAACTGCCAGTGCACTACATGATATTATGATGTGGAACACTGATAACAAAAAAATCATAAAATCATGATAAAACTGTTTATATAACTAATATTAATCTAAATGAAATCATATTACAACTTGCATAAACAACAGACCTGGAAATACCATTTATGTTTAAGGTTTTGTTACATTTCCAGTATTAAATTTTATCTCTTCTATAAATGCACCAAAATTTACTACATCACCTGGAATGTTTTATATTTACTCATTGTCTATGTCAGAGATTTATCAAAGCCTGTGCATCTTTTCTAAGAAAGAGACAGAATGACTGATGCATTTTTCAAATAGTGCTGCTTAGCTGACAAATTCTAGCTTTCCTGCTTCATGGCAGTGGCTTTAAATTTAGCAGAGATTAGAGACATGTCTGGAATGAGTCAAAGTCTGAAAGAAGTTGTATAGCTGCATAAGACACCTATCTACAACTGCATCTTGACTTATGAAGCGATGTGGAGTAAATGCTTGGACTAATACTAATTTGAGAACACCTGTCATCATCTAGAAGATTATGTTTTTTGTTGTCCCCAGTTTTTCTAGACTTTTTCTCTTCCAAAAATTGCTTTATACGTGTTTCAAATAAACTGTGGAGGTCTGCTAAATTTTGGCAATGGAATTTTCTCAAAACAGTGTCTGCTTTTCATGGTAGACTCATTCCAAGGAGATTGCTTCAAAATGCCAATCTGGCTTTCAACTGCCATGATAAGAAATAACATTTGTGAAGAGAGATATGAGAGCTCCTGTGCTTTCATTGATCGGTATATCTCTGGAATGGGGAAGAAGAGAGTGGTAGACTCAGGAAAGCTATGCAGCCTGGAAAGGATGAAGAAAACGTCCTATTACTCAGGGAACAAGATCTGGAGAAGTAGCAAGAATGTACAATAGGTAAGGAAGAAGAGACAGAAAAGAAGAGAGGCTGGAAAAAGATGAGAAGTACTGCAAAGGTGGTGGGACAGAACAAGAGGATAAGGAGAAAAATGAATTGAGGGCAGTTTGGAAAGTCTATAGGCAGAGAGCTGAAGACAAATTGGTTTTTTGGTAATACAAGCTATGCTGGCAATGAAGCCTATTGAAAAATCAAGAAATATATCAATTATAATGTTTTCAGCAAAGAGTTCTGGTGGTATAAGATAAATAAATCTTAAGGCCACACAGTGAATGATGCAGGAAAAGAGAAATTCTGCAAAATTGTCTAAAGTGTAAGCAATCATTTAATGTGCCCTGAGTCAGTCAGACATCCTGTGGAAAAACTAAAGATTATGTAAAAAAATGAACTTGAAAAAATTATACATAAAAGTAATATTTTCTCATGAGGGATAACACTCTAAGTTTGCCCAGAAGGTCTAATTCTGGTGTTTCCTAAATCTGAATGGTTGTCTTTCCATTATTATTGTTTTTTGTGTTAGTATATTAGAAAACAAGTAGAATTAAATGTGGAATTGATGAAATCTTAGCTACAAATGCTCTCACTTCCCATATGATTTAATCCTATTGAGTATACCTACCTCAGCCAAAATAAAAGGTATTGCCTTATTACTTAGATGTAAAACAGCGATACTGTAAAAACAAGCACATCAGGCATTCTGCTGAACTTCTAATTAGTCTCTGAAGTTTTAAGTGTCTTTTGGAGTCTCACATTTCTGTGCTGTTACTCAGTAGTTTGGTTCACTGCCTTCAGAAATCTGTATTTCATTCTGCAGAGTTAAACTTGCAATTAATTTGTTTCACATCACATAGATGTACTTCATCTGACATTCTTTCTTCAAGCACCTTCCACGATTCAAGTATTTGTACTCCTCCATGCTTTTATTTTTTTCTACAAGATAATTGTTTTCACACATTCTTTGTTTCTTACAGCTTTTAATATCGTTTCTTTCAATCATTTAATTAATGATTTCATAGAAGAAATTAGTTAAGTTTCCACCTTACTGCCAGGTTCTCCTTCCCATCTTTCTTAAAGAAAACATACTCCTTCCTCAGAATAGGAATTAAAAACTGATCTTCAACAACAATCTGCAAGAAACTCCAAAACATTACTCTCTGGTAAGTTTGTGTTGTAAATAAGTTTATGTTGTAAATAAATAGGGAACACTGTTTTGTTTGTTTATTTGTTTTTAACTGCTACAACAGTGAATTATTGAAGATAAAATACATATAGTCCTAGAATAATATGATTTCAAAGCTTCTTCACCTTGAACTAAGGGAAGCAACTAGATAGATTTATAGATGAAGAGATTCCCATGTTGTTTCTTAAATCTCATATAAGTTTTAGAGTTACTCCCTTAATGATCCTATAAACCGAATATGTAAAAAAAAAAATTAATGAAACATATTTTCTTCTCTGTATTTTACAGTACTAAATTTTCCTGAATGCATTATTTAATGTAGTGTGAATATTTTACCACATTTTCAAAATTGACTTCTATCTCCCAAAAAGTAATAGAACTCCTTGTAATTTAAATTCTTTAATAACAAAATCACCTTTCATCTTTGTGAAGTGAATTACATATTTGAAAATATAACTCTGCAGTCCATTTGTAACATCTGTGAGAAATCCGGTACTTTGACTCAACCAGTCAGACTGAGTTTTAATTCTCCATCTGAAAAGAGACATGAATTGGAGATACATGAGATGGATATATCTTTTTCCTAATTAATTACATAATACATTTCTATGAATGACCCAGGAGATATTTATAATATTTAAGAGGAAATTTTATAGGCTTAAGGAAAACAAAACTAAACTAAACTAAAAAAGAGCAACAACAACAAAAAATTGAGTATGTTGCAAATAAAAATATTTTTAGTCATTAGCTGTTACGTATCAGTCAATTAACTAAAGAGTGAAATAAAAATCTTTACTTAAAGATTTTCAAAAAGAAAATGTGTAACCAATACACAGAGGAAAATAAAATAAGACAGTCCACAATACAAATATTAAAACTAAGAATAGTTTCAAAAAAGTAATGGAGTTTGCAAAGTAATTTTCATTAAAATACTGGTCTCTGATATTGACCACTGAAATAATTTCATGTTTACACACATTGTAGTTTGATGAATTTTTAATCAGTGGAAATTGCTGTGTTAACAGAGGCTAACAGGATGAATTTAAATCCTGCTGGATGTGGTGGCATGTAGAATTTAATTTTTCTGCTGGACATTCAGTTGAACAGATAAGCAAAAATGTTGAAAAGTGAAAACGTACTGATTTTTTTATTTTTTTATTTTTAGTTTTTAAACAAGAGATATATCCCAAAGTCCTAAAAACTTTGGGACAAAAGAAAGAAATATGAAGGAACTCCACAGCCAGGTATGTTCAACACAAACAGTCTGTTAACATGGTTATTATCCAGTCATAAGTCAATTTTTTTTCTGTTTTTGTTTTATTTTGTGATACATTACATTATGTAACAAGGAAAAAGTGCAAATTTTTCTTGCTCAATTCAGAATTCAGAAACATTAATGTATTTTTCTGACTGCACTGCAAAGGAAGTCAGCTATATAAATCATTGATGTATATAAGCAATGGAAGAGGTGGAAACAAATATCTATTTAATTATTTAGATACAACGTGTAAGTCTATTTTATCTGTATTCTTAATTGAATTGTGGTATTCTTGAATTGATTTTACTCTGCTGTTTGAATGCTGCATATTGTGTCAATTCCTTAGGGCAATCATAGTAATATTTTTTCATGACAGTACACAAAAGCAAAACAAGAAAAAGAGACACAAAGATAGGCATCCTTTTTGAAGTCCCATCACCCCCTGTAGTGCAAGGAAATAAAATGCATCTTCAAGGTGTATGTGGTTCTGATAAAAAAAAAAAAAGGTACACACAATTATTTTCTTCAAATATCCACGAAGATGAGTGCAAAACTGTCAGTTTTGTAAAAGACCGCATCAAGATGATTAGAGGAAGATATTTGTTGACAGAACGGCTGAAAAAGGGTGTCATTGAGTCCTAACAATTATGTAATAATGCCTTTACGGCATTTTTAATACTGAGTTTAAAAAGTAACTGAAATCACAGCTTGTTTTGATTATACAGTACAATGCCTCTGAGACATGTTTTGAAGGACAAGAGATGAAATACTGTGTTTGGGAGTGTAACTGTGTGCCTTCTTGCCTTAAATCTACCCCTTGACAGAAGGTCACTGCTCTTTATCCAAAAGCATGTTTAGTATAGCAAAAGCTATATAACTTGTGAGATATAAAAAATATAAATTATCGTTTCTCTACATTTATAACTGTCGTACATCTGACTAACAGGTTTCTTTCTGTATGAACATCCAGTGCATGAAGTCATTAATTCCTTGTGTGATCCAGGAATGTTCCTTCAAGTGTTTGCATAGATGTGTAATGGATTGGTTTGAAACAGATCTGAAACCAAGTTACTGGCTGAGCTCCAAACAAATAAATAACATATTGTTTTTAGAAGGCCACCAGCTGAGAACTTATGTGAGCTCCAGGGAATCCTGCTGTTCATTGGCCAATCAGTCTGCTTAAATTCACTGACTAGCATCCTGAGAAGAGAATCTATCCGTTCCTTCCAGGAATTCTTCTCAACATTTCCTCCTTTAAAAATGATCCAATTGCATGTAATTAAGATCTATCTAATAAATAAAAACTCTTCCTGAAGATAAGGAAATGGTCAAATATTTTTGAGACAATTAATGAACAATTAATATGTTTTGCATGTTATTAGGGTAATAGATAGTCATGAATCACGCATGTGCTCAAGTAGTTGTGTAGGAGTATTAGCCAGCTGAATTATAAGAACTGAGCAGAAAAGCAGGATGGCAAGTCTCACCCCGACTTAGACGAAGATGTCACTGCATGGATCCTTGTAATCATGATTTGGATAGTAAGCAACTATTCTGTTAAATAAATTATTTTCTTTCTAAACACTTGTGCTTCTGAATTGTCTGTACAATATCAGTGTGAAACATGTAGATTTTTGAAAAGTATAATTTCATCACTGCATAATTAAACTTTGCAAGGCATATTCACCATAATCATTGAGTATCTTCTAGTAACAGGAATGAACACCTTCCTTAGACTTGTTCTAGGGTTTTCATACCTCAGCAGATTTGTAACTCTCATTTTCACTGATAATTTCAGATTATTTCCCTAATGTTTAGGAAAAGAGAAAATCTATGTGTACCTTCCTACTTCAGCTTTTCCAGACATAACAGGTAGATGGGCATATTTGATTGCTGTATATTATATTCATTCCTATGCTGGAGAACAATATTTTTCTGTATTCTCTGTAAAATAGTTTTAATAGCAAGAATAATACAAAAAAATAAAAATAAAAAGGCCTCATTTGGGAGCTAAATACAGCAGCTTAGAATGTATGGAATCCTTTATAAATGTACTGTTTTTTGTTTTCAGCAAGTGTAATGTTTATTGTATGATTGCTATTTATTTTGAATGGTCTTAATCATCTGAACTTTTTAAATTTCTGTATAATTACAGGTTCTTTGGAATGTTATCTTTCCATCCTTCTGGTTTAGGTACAACCAGTAGTTCTGCAAACTTCAGAAGTAAAAAGATACTACATATACAAGTTCAGCCACCACACACCACATCTACCCAATAAGGAAATACTAATATTGAAGTACTGATTAAAAATAATAATAATAATAAAACCCTTGCACTTTCTTTTTAAGGTGAGTGTTTTTTCCAAGTCACCTTACTGAAAAACACCTTTATTTTCTTTACTGACTGGGAGGCTCTGAATCAGTCATCTGTAGAACCATTATTATCCACATCATTGTTCACTACTTTTCATATTGTTGTAGAAAAATAAGACTAGAAAGAATCTCATAAGGTCTTTGGGACTATTCTCCTTGCTCATGAGAGTCAACTGAATCAAACCATATTCCTGCAAAAGTCTATCAAACAGAAAAATCTGCAGTGATTAACGTGCCACAATCTCCTCAGCAATCTGTTCTTGCATTCAACTCATTTATATCTCTAATGTTCTATCTCTAATGCCAAATCTACATTTACCTTTGTAGAATTTGAATGTATTATTTTATGTTCTACTCACAAGAGAAGAAGAGAACAGTTTATTTCCTTGAGCAATTGTTTCATATAGAGTCAGTGAAGTACTTACAATGAAAGGTGACATAATAACATCTCACCTTCATAAATATTTCCTGCTTCTACAGAAACACTTGACATTGTGTTCAGTGATTTCACTTGTCTAATTTAAATGATGCATAGTTGACTTTGGTGAAGAGTATCTAAGAAAAAAGGACAACCAAACTTACATAAAGTATATGATTTTCATCCAACACTGTCTCATAATTATTCTCAAGTGGTTTGTAAATTAGATGTTTTTCTGTGTACCTCAGTAGAAAAGATCAGGACATATCTAACTAGGACAAAAACCACATAGTCAGAAATAGAAAATAAATGCCAGAGAACGTCCTATATTTTGTTAAAAGCAGGGCTTAATTCTAGATAACCAAGAAAAATTATTGTTCTTCTGAGGTGCGTATCCCTTTTACTTTTCAGTTTCGTGGTAAAGTTAATAACAAAATTATTTTCACCCTTACTTTTTGAGCAACATTACCTTGCACAAAGTAATCATATATCTTTATAGTAAGTACTGGAAATTCTCTCCACTTTATTACAAGTCCTAAACACCAAGCAGAAGAATTGCCTTCCTCCCCTTAAATGCTCACCTTTTACTCCATCCTCTGTCTTATTGGATGTTGGTAACATATTTAAATTAAGCAACTCCCAGTGGTAGGTCTGAGAATTAAAACAAACAAACAAACAAACAAACAAAAACAGTTCAGTGAGAGCAGGAAACTGAGATAGAATCCTGTCTCTGAGGCTTATAAAATCCATACACCTAGATATTTCCCTCAAAAAGATACAGCTGCATTTAGAAAGCACAATAAAATCCACACTCATTACATTTCCTGTGTAAAAAGACAAGAAATGTTATCATGTTCAGCTCTAAAAAAATTTACAGACTTTTCATACAAAATCTTTCAAAAATTCTCTTGCCTTAAAAGCTTCATGAAGTCACCAAAATTAGAAATGGAATAATTAATCATTTCTTCAATGTCATCTGTGAGTTATCTTAATATTAAGACTGTGAGTAGTAAACATTGTCCCTGAACCTCTAGATGTGGGCTGGGGAAGCAAAATTCTTCTCTCTGGAATAGAAGAGAAAGTTTGAGATCAACTAATGTAACTGAATAGGTACAAGGCAATGGGGCATGATGAGATGCTACTCAGGATTCTGAAGGAACTGACTCATGTAGCTGCTGAGCCACTCTCAATAATATTTGAAAAGCCATGACCACCAGGTTAAGTTCCTAGTAGAAAAAAAAGGAAACAACACTCTCATTTTTAAGATGGGAAGAAAAGAAGACTCAGGAAACAGTCTTCCTCATCTGTTTGCCTTGGAGGACCGTAATACAAATCCTCTGGGGAGCTTTGTTGAGGCACCTGCAAGGCAAAGAGATGATCCAAAACTGGATTTTCCAGCTCAAGAAAAATGTGGAGCTGTTGGAGAAGGTCCAGAGGAGGACCACAAAGATGATCAGGGGATTGGAGCACCTCCCCTATGAAGAAAGTGAACTGAATGAACTGGACTTGTTCTGTTTGGACAAAAGAAGTCTCAAGTAAGACTAAATTGTGGCCTTCTGATACTTGAAGGGAGCTTACAAACAGGAGAGAGACTGATTTTTTACTGTCTAATAGTGATAGGACAAAAGGGAACCAAAAGAATTGAGATCTTGTTTGAATGTCAGGAGGAAATCCTTTACTCAGAGAGTGGTGAGGCCTTGGCACAGGCTGCCCAGAGAAGCTGTGGTGCTCCAACCCCGCTGGCAATCAAGGCCAGGTTGGATGAGGGGTAGCTGAGCTGGTGGGGGTCAGCTCTGCTCACAGCAGGAGTTAGAACTAGGCAATCTTGAGAACCCTTCCAACCTAAGCCATTTTATAATTCCCTGATTCTATGAACATCAAGTGAGACAGGAAATGGACAAGGAAACAAAGGAGAGTTTGATCTGTTCCTTCCATCATACTTGTCTGAATGGTTTGTTTGATATTAATGCTGGTTATTCTAAAAGGGTGAAGTTATGTCTTTTTTTTCTAAGAGCTGCCACCCCCTGGACTTCAGGTCCAACCACGTCACCACTATTGCTGGGTTGTCCCACCCATTAGAGGAAAAGTGATATTAGATCTTTTCTCAAAGCCAAGTCAGTAGGTAGACCTCTCTTCAATTGAGATGTTAAGTACAACAATGACTTACAATGGCAAGGGCAGAATTGTAATAGCTGCTGATACCTAAATATTTTTTCCCATTTAAGGAAGTAGGAAAGTAGAGTATGAATTTAAGTACTTTAGAAAGGGCTAGCTAAATTCAGGCAGATACTGTATAATTTAAGACCATCAGGCATATTTAATAACTAAATGGAAGTCAGGATGCATCAACACAGGGAACAAAGACTGTAAAGAATGTAGCCACAAATAAAAAAAGAAACACAAAGACATGTGGAATTTTTACTATCATTTATGCATTATTTTTAGTTCCTACAGGGCTTAAAGTGAGATCAAATATTTCAGAAAATCACTGAAGTGCCACTAGGTCATTCATTGCATTTGTGAGGAAATAGAAGGTTGTGGCTCTTTTTAGACTACAAACATATTGAGCCAGATGAATGTTGGAAGCTTACCCTCTCTTGGCTTTATTGATCTCAGTCTAGTTCAGTCATATTCGACATTGATAAAGCTATCTTACATCTGGATAAATAGATAGATAGATAGATAGATAGATAGATAGATAGATAGATAGATAGATAGATAGATAGATAGATAGATAGATGATAGATAGATAGATAGATAGATAGATAGATAGATAGATAGATAGATAGATAGATAGATAGATAAAGTAACTATCTTCTTAACACAGAAATACAGGCTATGGTTCTGAGAAGTAATGAGTGACTCAAGTGACTCAATTTACAAGATGCTTGTTTTTCAGACAGTAAATACTCATCATGTTCCATAAGGCAGGCATGCAACATTTTTGCTTCAGATAAGTAGTAACTTTTTCTTTTCCCTGCTCTATATGTACTTATTCTCGCTGTTATTTGTTTTTCCAGACAGCTGTATACTTGCTTTGCAATTAGATTTTAGAAGGACACTGTTATTAAGGTTGTCTTTCAAAAGTGAAGTGAGAGAATTCTACAGCAATCATAACAATGGTATAAATGACAAGAGTCACTTCAGCTTCACCTTAAAAATAAGGAATAGTGGGAGAATGGCTTGAGAGAGAAGGAAGGTTTTGGAAGATAACATCACAGACAAGTCAGGAAGGCTTCACTGGTTGCTGAGACCAGTCGACAGGCTGAAGTTTTCTTCTCCCTCTACTGGACACCAATTAGGTAAGATTTACATACGCAGTTATACCAACTTACACCTTGCTTCGATTGGTGAGTGAATCCAAAGTTATTTATGCCAAAACATGCTACAGGGTTAATTGTTGTAGAGACCTAAATGCTAAGGTCCATATCCTCTGTGAGGAAAGAGGATGTCTCTAATGAAAGCTTACCTGATGTTGCACAGTGTGCCAAAACTATCCGACAGACACCAACCATCAGAATTATTGTCAGTGTCCTCTTGGAAAAAACACCTCATCAATATTAGCTCTGCCTTTGTTTAGTTACTTAGTAAAAGTTCCGGGTGAATTATATTTCTTTTTATCAAAACCTATTCATTAACATTATTACTTTATATATTAATTTTCAGCATAAAGTTTAAATATTATGTAGTGATATATACAAAATGTATTGTTTTATATATACAGACACTGATAGGTAACTATGTGCATTCTATATTTCTAAATTCTTCCTTCCATGTGCGGCACCTTTAAGTGAACTTGATTTTTGTACATGAATATGTAGAAATTGACCATGTGTGATGAGGGAATGATCATGCTATGTAATGTGCTGCTTCTGCTGCCCTAGTTAGAAAAAAAAAAAAAAAAGAAACGTAAAAGCCAACAGTTCTCTGCTAGCTGTGACAGGGCTTATGGGAAGTAACCCAGGAAACCTATTTCTCTTTTATTTTTAAATGCTGCACGTATTCTCTCTAGATAAAATACAGTATATGTCAAAGTATGTAACATGAGTTAATACAGTGAATTATACTGTTCTGCCACCTACAGCCACATGTATGTATTTCCAATAGAAAAAGAATTTTCTTCAGTAAAAGTAATTACACAAGAAATGTTCTAATATAAACTTGCAGTGTCTTCTCCTATTTACGTTCTATATTTTTTAAAGAAACATAGTGCTACTGAGCTCTCAGTGTATTGTAAATGAAAACAAATTGATTTATTAGCTTTCAATCACACAGATCTGTTGAAAAATTGTTGAATACAATACAGATCAGTAGTATATCATCCCTATGCAATGAATAATGCTTTAAGACTTTAAGTTTGTTATTTTGTAAATTATTAGCAGTCATTATTTATCAGTGTTTCATAGAAATAACATATTTGAAACTGCGAACTTGTATTGTATTTGTCATGCACACTTTAAATGAGCTTATGATGCCTAAGTAAATGTTTGAAGTATCTACTTTATGAGTGGTTTTTACATCTGCCATCTTTTCCCTATTGGGTATAACATTAAGTGTTATTTAAGTGATTTACTGTAGCAATTTTATAGTGGACTACTTTTAAGACATCTTCTGCTCTTAAAATATAATTACCTGAAGGAAAATGCATTTCAGAAAAATATAAACTAAAGGTAATGTTCCTTAAATTTTCACAGAGATGGTAAATTTTTACCTAGCAACAAGGCAGGGTTCTAACCAGCCTAGCATTACTGCCTGTTGTGATGCTCATGAGCTGTTGCTAGTGCTGCAGTTTCCTTTCCTCAAATGCTCTGCAAAACAATCTCAGGCTTCAAAGTACAGTTTCTTAAAAAAACATTGATTTCCTTTTACAGAAAATGTGGTTCTGAATATGAAATGTTTAAAATTATTCAAGTAGTGGGATTTACAGAAGAACAAATTTTTGGCTGGAATAGACTCCATATATAGTACAGTGAATATGCAACCCTCCACAGAATAGGGGTTTGATGTTTCTGATTCTCATTTTGTAAAAAGTGACCGTGTTTTTTCGTAGCACACTGTAAAAATTTCTAATTCTCTCTCCTTCCTTACTCCCTCTCTCTCACTTTCTTAAAAAAATAAAGGGCTGACTGTTAAAATCAATAGTGTGGATCATAAGAAAATTGTTTATGTCTTCTACTGTCACAGAATGAGAGTAAAGCACTGCACACCTCGCTAATAAGAGGAAGGCAGAAAGATAGTTATTTTTTTATGAAGAGATATAGGACAGTAATCTAAACAACAGCGATGTTACAAGATCAAAAATGCCTAGATATACTTGACTTTTTTCTACAAAGAGTGTGGGGAACGCAAATGAATCTAAGCTCAAATCTTAGAGAAGCTAGTGTAGCTTAAAAACTATAAATCCATTATCTAGGATCTGTCGTCAAGGCTTTGCCACATCCCAGATGAATATCTCTGCAGGCATTAAGTAACTTCATGAGGTGTCCCTGCTCAAGGGGAGATTTTGGTGTGCAGCCAGCTGCTTCCAAGAGCTTTCCCAAGGGTTGTTAGACTGCTTCCTATTTATGAGATGTGATGACTGACTCATAGTCATAAAACTTAAAATTTGCGCTATTGAACCAGGTGTCTGTTATCAAGTGTCTGAGAACCGGTGGTAAAACCTTGGCTGCTATTAGTCCCAAGGGCATGGCCTTTTGCACTTTATTGTATGCACTAGGCCAGGCAAGTCCAAACTGCAGCCGGCAGACCCTGTGCGGCTTCACACTACTTGCAGTGCAGCTGGCACTCCTGCTGCTTCGTCGTCATGGCAGCAGCTCTGCCCCACTAAGAGACCCGGTTGTCATCAAAGCTATGAAATTCATAACGTCCAGGGGACTGAATCATCACCAGTTCTAGGAGTTCATTAAAAGTATGGATGCTGACTATCAGATCATAGCTTACTTTTCTGAAGGAAGATGACTAAGTTGGGGTAGAAAGCTAAAAAACTCTGTAAAATGAAATCAAGTTCTTTATGGAATCAAAAGTATAATTTCTGCCAAAACGTGTTTAAAAATGGCGCGCAGATTTAGAATTTTTGGTGGATTTGACCGCCCATTTGAAAGAGTTAAGCATGTGTCTTCAAGGTGAAAATCACCCTATGTGTGCTATGTTTCAGACAACAGCAGCATTTGAAATGAAACTTAAATTATGGCAAGGTCAAGTAATGGCAAATAATTTCATGCAGTTTGATATATTGTCACATGTCCACAGTCCTGTGAACAGTGAAAAATATGCAGTTGAGCATTCCATTTTGATAAATAAATTTGAGAATATGTTTCAAGATTTCAAAAAATCATTGGATTTTTTTGAAAATTTGTGAATCCAGTTTCAATCGACATAAATATAGTACGTGCAAATTTTCACATGAACTGAACAGAGTGACAGCCAGACATTCAGTTCAAAGAAAAATTTGGTCATGTCTCTTTATCAGACTTTCAATATCCCTCACTTCACAGTCACACCTTATTCATGTCATCACTTTTTGGCAGTTCATACATTTGTGAACAATTTTTGTCAAGGATAAGGCACAGGAACAGTAATATTTGAAATATTTGAAAAATCTCTCAGGAATGCCTTGAAAACTCACTAGGAATGGCAACCACTGCCACTGAACCAGCTTGATGCATTATTTTTACAAAAACTAGGTCAAACATCCCACTAGTTTCATGTTTTTGTTGCTTCTTGTTTTTTTACGTTGTAATAAAATACATAAAATAAGTTTTGTTACTTATATACATTGCATTTATTATATATTTTATATGCAGCCCATGGCAATTCCTGCTTACTCAATGTGATCCAGGAAAACCCAAATGTTGTATGACCATGCATTAGGCCTTGAGCCTAACAACTAAACTGGGGAGGGGAGCGAGAAGTGCGCTGTCACATCTACCTAGACTTCAGCAAAGTCTTTAACTGTCTCCCACAGCATATTCCTGGGGAAGCTGGCAGCACAGGATAGGTACACTGTTGGGAAAATAACTGGTTGGAAGTCTGGGCCCAGTGAGTGGTGGTGAATGGAGTTAAATCCAGCAGATACCCAGTCACAATTTGTGTACTCCAGTGGTCATTATTGTGGTCCATCCTGCTTAATATCTTTACTGATGACCTGGATGAGGAGATTGAGTATAGCCTCAGTAAGTCTGCAGATTACACCAAGTTGGGAGGAAGCCTGAGAGTACGAAGGACCAACAGAGGGATCTGGACATGTTGTATCACTGGGCTGAAGCCAATGGGATGAAATTCAACAGGACCAAGGGCTGAGTACTGTACTTTGTCCACAACAACCCCAGGAAACACTACAGTTCAGGGTCAGAGTGGCTGGATACATAGGCTAACCAATTTCATTACAAAACATTTGGCTGACTTCAATGTCTTTTGTAACTGTCTCTTGGGAAAAATTCAGAATCAATATTATGCTCTCACTTTTTTTAGTTTATTAGTTCCTCCCCAGTTTTTCTGTAGACCCTCTTCAGGTACTGGAAGGCCACTATAAGGTCCCCCTGGTGTTATCTTTTTTCTAGACTGAAGAGACCAGACTCAGCATGTCACCACAGGGGAGGTGCTCCAGCCCTCTGATCATCTTTGTTACCCTTCTCTGGATCTGCTCCAACAACTTGCTATCATTCTTTTGTTGGGGGCACCAGAACCAGACGTAGTATTCCAGGTGGGGTCTCACAAGAGCAGAGCAGAGGGGCAGAATCACCTCCCTTGATCTGCTGGTCCCACTTCTCTTGATACAACTGAGGATACAGTTGATCTTCTGGGCTGCAAGTTTAGTCTTTCATCATCTGATATCTTCAAATATTTCTTCTTGCGGCTACTCTCAAGCCATCTGTGCTTGGGATTACCCTAATCAAAGTGCAGGACCTTGCACTTGGAAGGTCCAGAAAACTAAGGCATCTCCACACAAATTTGTGTACTGCATTTTGTCACCCTTCCCTTCCCTTCCCTTCCCTTCCCTTCCCTTCCCTTCCCTTCCCTTCCCTTCCCTTCCCTTCCCTTCCCTTCCCTTCCCTTCCCTTCCCTTCCCTTCCCTTCCCTTCCCTTCCCTTCCCTTCCCTTCCCTTCCCTTCCCTTCCCTTCCCTTCCCTTCCCTTCCCTTCCCTTCCCTTCCCTTCCCTTCCCTTCCCTTCCCTTCCCTTCCCTTCCCTTCCCTTCCCTTCCCTTCCCTTCCCTTCTTTCTCCCTCTCCCTCTCCCTC
This sequence comes from Oreortyx pictus, assembly GCA_036925125.1. NCBI lineage: Eukaryota > Metazoa > Chordata > Aves > Galliformes > Odontophoridae > Oreortyx > Oreortyx pictus. The sequence continues at coordinate 74,190,321 of JAUPFR010000001.1, read as the reverse complement.
TCCCTCTCCCTCTCCCTCTCCCTCTCCCTCTCCCTCTCCCTCTCCCCTTCCCTCCCCTCTCCTCCCCTCTTAGGGTGTATGTAAATTCACTAAATGTTACTATGGTATTATACACTTAAATGTACATTTAAATAACGATAAAATGAGGGGACAAAAGAATGTCATCAGACAGAGAACTCATTGCAATCATAGTGACGAGAGGCAGATCTGTTGGTTTGGACCATGATCTGGTGATTTTCCTGTCTGTTGAAGCATTAGGTCTGGTTCCAGTGGGGAAGTGAATGTCTCTTCTTCTCCCACGTATGCCACTAGCAGTTACAGAGTGATGATATCAAACCATGAAGAAAATTGATCTCTCGTGTCTTTCTTAAGAAAGAGTATGTACAGATCTCACAGTTGTACTGAGAGAGCCTCAGGTGTGCTTGGTTGAAGCGGGCAAAATGAGCACATGGCCAGGATTACATAAAAACCCTCACAGGGCTAATGTTAATTCCGGTGAAGCAGAAGAGCATGGAATTCTCATAGGAAGTACCAAAATATTACGGAGCTCTTTGCACAGTGCTTTCCAAGAGACAAATGTAGATGGATGCACATTGTCAATCTGTACAATGAAAGATTCAAAAGAGTACAGCCAGTGAAAGAAGAGACGTTGAACTTTATCCCCAGTGTTGACACACTTCTATCCAGTGCCAGAAAGTATACAGTAAGGTGTGAAGTGGTGTTAAGCTTTTTGTTGAGGAATGGGGTCATTCTGGTGCTAGGAAATAGAGCTTGCATATAAGAACATCAAATAACTATTTCAATTTCTGTCCTTTTCAAACTCAGGTTATATTTAAACTCACAATGTTCACAGGAAATTGCAAGAAATACTTCCAAGAGCAGTTTCTTATTTATATTTCTTACATACATATTTTATAGGAATTTCAGCTAAGAAAAAAAGACAAAAGTGACGCTTAAAGATGTGTATGTAACTTTCTGTGCCACAAGGGTGGTTTAGATTATTGTGAAAACAGTGAAATTAAATCCACTTACCTTTTGCAAAGGGAAGCTGTTATGGAAGATATTTGAGGTGGATTAAATCATCTGGCTTTTTCTGTGGCTGTCAACAACAAAGGCATTAAGACTTCATTTGCAAGCTTTATCTTTAATGTAAAATGGCAGCAATTGACATTTAGAACTGTCTAGTAAAATACACTGTGTGATACAGGCAGAAGCCACAAGAGTCTTTTGTGGAATGAAAGCTTACTTGTTACTTTCAGCTGTCCAAAACTGAAACAAATCTTTGTATTAGAAGAGGTACTCAGGGGCTAAATATTTTGTATTTTTTGGTTGTGTTTTGTGAGTTTATCCCACAAAAAATGGGAACTGATCATAGGGTAAGATTATTTCTCATTCTTTAGATAATATTTTCTGGGTGCTGCCTGTCCTATTGTATGATGTAGTGTATGATTCAATGTAGGACTTAGCTTATGGAATGTTTTTAGCAAAAAGTAACAGAAAGTTTCCAAATTGCTCACAGATTAATAAGTTTATTTAAATTTGTATTCTTCAGTGTGAATCTTTGCAGTTTCCAATGCAAACTGTCAACTGAGTCAAAGAAAATGTATGCAGAGTGGATTTATGCTGCTTTTATTACTGTTACTTTTGTTTAAGCTTAAGCTGATAATGATCATATTTGTGGTTAATACTTAATAAGTGCAGGAAATAAAATATTCATCAGTAATCACACTTCCTTTCAAATTAATTAGATATCATAAAGCTGTCCATGTGTTTTTTTTCTTTTCTCACAAGAAAGACAGAAATGCATCTGTAAATTCTCATGTTTCCTTTTCTATTTGACTTGTGAATTCACCTCTTCAATTTGCTGCTTCATTCTGATATTTCATAAGCACTTGTGCATATGTGGAGTTGCATGAACTACGTTTATTTACCTATTTGAAACATAGAAATGATAACAGCAGTGGCTCAAAGAGAGAACTCCACTGCGTCAATTAATGCTCCATTTTTAAAAACAAATTTACATCCTTCACAGCAGTCTTGTTATGAAATAATTAGTCTGATTCAAATGCTATATTAAGTATGGCAAAGAGCTTCTGGATTAAAGTTAAGGAGGAAATAGACTACAGTCTTGGAAAGCCCAGAGCATGTTTTGCACTGTACCTTGAAACAAATAGCTTTGACTGAAGAGTGAGTTAGTCTCTCTCTTTGATGACTGCATTACCAAGTCAGAATCTTCAGGGCCTCAAGAGGTTTCAATGACAGAGAATATTGTAGTAGCTAGATGTAGGACACACATAGAATTTAGACTTTTTGATCAAGATGTAATAAACAGTTTTAATTAACTGGGTTTCCCAGAGGGGATTAAGAGAAATGAAATATTCCTGCTTTATTATTTAGAATTCAAACTATTGCCCCCATTAGGCACATTTAGAGTTTATAGATAGGTTTCTTATTGGATCACTGCAGTGGAGACTTCACATTTGTTATATCTTACATGCTTTCTTTCTTTGGAAAAAGAACTTTCAGATTCCATCTGTGTTTTGAAACAGTTATTAAGCAGGCTTACTCTTATTTCTATTCAGACACAGATTTGTTGACTTGTGAGTAAAGGGAAGTGACAAAGAATGAGAAAAAAAAACAGAAATTTGTACTGATGATCTGTGTGCTCATTTTGATATCTCAGTTAATTTGAATCTTTCTTCTACTGGCCAACTGTTAGTGGCTATATTTGTAGTGTAAGAGAGATCGCAGTCGGAGGAGTTCTGATAATTATTTGAAACCTTAGAACACTTGTGTTCTTCCTTATAATTCCTTCTGAGGAATGGTTTGCATCATACAATCCAGTTCAACATCCTGTGTTACTAGGTTATTTCACGTTGGACAAAGACACCACGGGAGTCTGATTAGAAATTACCCCATGAACTATTAGAGCAAACAAAGTGTATCACTCTCCCAATGAACCTGTAGAAAGAAATGCAGTCGCTGTCACTTAAGTTAAATGGAATTCAAAACAGCATTGCTTAGATTACTCCAAGGGGCTTAGCTCCCTGACTTATCTCGCTCTGCAAGTATCAGGTACTTAATTTTACATACATACAGAAAATTAAATAACTCCAACTATATTCTTGGTAACAGCAGCAGCTTTACTGATCTAACTCTTGACCTTTTTGTTGAAAATCAAACAAAAATAACCAGTTCTCTGACTTATTTTTATAAGGAAATATTGAAAGTAGGGCTGCTCAAAAAGTTTTCTTCTCTTTCTATGCTGAATCTTGAAATTTACTAATAAATGTAGTGAAATACATCTTGGTGCAGAGAAGTCCAAGGCAGGTCAGCTGTTATCAAGTCAGTGTTCCTAGGCATTCTCAAAGCTTCCTTTAATTTATTTTCAATCAAATGAAATGTGTTGCGGCAACTTCTGTCTCCCTGCATTAAGATTTTTAGCAAAATAGAAACCTTCATTGGTAAAATAAGTAAATAAAATTAAAGGAGAAGTACTACAAACCTATACTATGTCAGTCTTTTTTAAAGACACAAATCCAGTGTGAAACATTAAAAATATGGAGCACCATTAATCCCATGGGAAACTGCCAATATGCTGTTGAGATATAATTTCTTGTCAGTTCTAGATCATTTAAAAAACGTAGGAAGACAATGTTGGAAAGTGAGCAAAAAATTTAAAGTTAAGGAGACAAAAAGACACTGGATAGCCCACATGTGATTAGTATCCCACATCACATCTCCACATCACTGCACATAAGAAATGAACACTTTTTCAAGTGTTAATGGTTTATGGGCTGGTTCGGCCCAGTTCCGTGACAGCTGGTGTGAGGGACCCGTGGACCCACGCCCCAGGAAAGGGGAAGGGGAAAAGGGAAAAAAGGAAAAGGGAGACGGGCCTAGAAGCAAAACAGTGGCAACGATCTGAGGAGGAAAGCAAATTTACTAAATAAGATATCAGAAAGCAAAATAACACAATATAATGCAATATAATTGGAATTGAAGTTAATAAGTCAAATAAAATGAGCAAGAGAGTGTCCAATAAACCGAAGTCCTTATGCTAAAGCTGAAGGTGAGATGGCAGCGAGCACCCACTGCTGAGTGGCTCTTTCCCAAAGGAAAGAGAGTGTTCTGTGACCACAGAGAGTTTTTATCTTTCCTTCTGAGAGGAAACACGTAAAAATGCAAAGCATCACACAGTCCTCTGGGGAATGTAGTTCTTCTTCTCTTCTGAGACAGGTATACCCGTAATTATCAATGATCCATGGAGCTGGAGTATTACCTCTTTAACTCTTAATGCACTACATGATGTTATGATGTGGAATACTAATACCAAAAATCATAAAACCATGACACAAAGAGTACACATAGCTGAGAAAACAGAGGAAAGTGAGAAACAGATAAAGTTATCAGCTCAGAGCCTTGGAGCAAGTCAGTAATAGAGCTGAGAAACAAGCAAGTCTGCTAGACAACATATTCTTCTCATACCTGCAGTCATAGAGAATGTGCTTACCCATGTGTTGGAAAATGGAAATACAAAAACATAAGATGAATCTGGACAGAGGAAGCTAGCAGGATGAAATATCTTTGATCAAAGAAATAGAGTTCTGAGTAGATAGACAAACTATTGTAGAGTAATGTTAAATAAGCTTGCAAAAGAGAAGCATTGAAAAGTTAATTATGCCTAAATTATTAAATGTTAAGCTGAGAATTCAGAAGTCTTTTTCAGTGAAATTCTCTTGAATTCACAGGTTATGAATAAAATTAGTATTTCTACTTTTTTTACTACTACTGTATTTAAGGTTATAAAAGGTAAATGGAATCATTAAAGAATATTTCTAGACAAGAGAGTAAGAGGAAATCTGTATAATATAATCAGAAATGTTATCTTTTAAAATGTACTCCTGTTCCATTTTGAATAGAGAAAAAATTTATTAAATGTATGTAATAGAAAATTTAGACAGAGGAAAAGCTTTACTATATTTCCAAGTACATAGAGTGATTTGTAATTTAAGGAAAATAATCATCACAACAATAATAAATATCTTAGGGAATTAATGCAAAAGAATAGTTGTCATACTGATCAGTGTCTTTTGTGTCTAGTGACTGAGACTTGCTAAATACTCCTGCCTGTCTTCATTCTTTGAGCAAATATCACTCAAAATAAATAAATAAATAAATAAATAAATAAATAAGGAGAATGTTATTTGCTGTAACTATATATTTTAGGGAAAAATATATTAATTAATTTCATGTCAAAAATATTTTGCCTGAATTTGCAGTCACATAATATATATGGGATAAATGCTGTCTGTTTGTCTTTGGTTGGATATCAGGAAAAGGTTCTTCAAGAGAGGGTGGTGGGCATGGAACTTATTCCTCAGGGCAGTGGGCACAGCCCCAAGCTGCCAGATTTCCAGGAACATCTGGACAATGCTTGAAGATATTTGGTCTGATTTTTTGGTGGTTCTTTGTGAAGCCAGGAGTTGGATTTGATGATCCTTATGCGTTCCTTCCAACTCAGGATATTCTGTGTTACTGAGTCTACGATTCTGAGATAACCTTCTGTTATCCAATCTGAGAAACGGAGGAAGGGAAGGGCTCCCAAAGTTGGCAGGCCCTAGGAGATGATCTCCAGGGATCTGGAACTGTTTTGAATACAAACATACTTTCCAGACATGAGTTGCCACATTTCTTTCCCTGCTCCCCTCGTCCCAGGTTTTCAGCTCTCAGGAAATTCCATGATCTGTTTTCCATGTAGCATCTCTGTACAGTCAATGCTTACACTTCTAAGGTGATAAGTTTTGAAGAAGAGCTGCAAAACAAACTCTGTGAAGTGAGGCAATAAACGAAAGGGAGAGTAGGAGAGATATCAGATTGTTGAAAAGTCAATACCAGGGTAAAACAGATATAGTATTATCAATATGTAAGCATGTCATAAAGTGAAACAAAATTAAAGAAAAGAATTTCTGCATACTTCTGTCAATATGTTTTCCTCTTGAAACATAAACATGCTCTTGTACATAACAAAAGATGTCAGGATAAATATCTGTAAATAGAATGAGAATGAAATTTGGTTTGAATATAGTGGGAAAATCTTTTAAAAATATTTACTACACTAGCCCCTCCAAATTTGACTCAGATGCTAGAGTAGTTCAGTATTTATTAAACAAAATTTCAAGCAAAATAATACCTAACTTGTAATCGCTTCCTTTAAAATTCCTTTCAGAATAATGTTTTTTCCAAAGTTATTAAGGGGAATTTCAAACAAATTGGTGAATGTGCATATATATTAAAATTAAAATTTGATTTGATTTAGTAGCTTGGTGGGTAGGGATGGTGGTGGGAGGATGGTTGAACTAGATGATCTTGTAGGTCCTTTACAACCTAATGAATCTATGAATCTATGAATGTGAAAGTCTGAGCCCAATTAAGTCTAGTGGTAACACTGTATGAGAGTAGGAGTCCACAAAAATGTTGTTTTTCTTCCCTCTAAATGTGTCCAAGAAGACAAAAAAAAATTCGCTTTTGGCTTTATTTTCCTTTCTGTTGGGGAGATTATACTATATTTTGATGGGAGGCAAAAGTATTTATCTGAAAAAACTGGGCTTTTATTATATTTTAGAATTGAATTATTTAAAAATACATATTTTGCTTACAATACTTCTAAGATTGCATTTTTTTCTTTATGATTATTATTTCCTAGGCAAAATTTTTTAACTGTCTCTCTACTTAAAACTTGTTTCATAAAGTATTTTGCCTAGAAAATCATAAATATTACTTTTTTTCTAATAATAACTATGTACTAACGTTTGGCCAGTACAAGCAAATCTAAACTGCGTGGAAACACAACTTAAATGAATTGCTCATTTTTTAGTGATGCACCTCTACACTAGAGTAAATTTTAGCATTAATGAAGAAATTATAATCTATTTTTTCAGTCATGTGAAGGTACCAATGGAAAAAAATTATATATGGATATATTTATGGTTAAGATTATAGTTTTATAAAGTAATCCTTAAGTTCTAAGTCTACAATTTTAAGTCTTGACCTCACATTAAAATATCATTCCAGCCCCTGTAAGCTTGGAATAATATATACTTTTTTTAATGTAGGAATTTCTAAAAAACTAGTTTGTGGAAAAAACATTTTTATTAAACTACTCCAACCCATTAAAATTAGAAACTGACCTACATATATTTGCAAATTCATTAAATCTGACAGTGATTTCTAATAAACCTGTGTGATATTTAAAAATCATGTGCCTCTCTAAATTTGAAATCAAAATGAAGCCTAAATTAAGGAATCATTGTCAATAAGGATAAGTCCACGTTCACGGAAAAATTAATAAAAGTCATATTCATTCTAGTTAATCTACAGCCTGGGAAAAGTACCATTGTCAAATTAACATTACCAGCCACTTTCATTTCTTTTCAGACTTTAGGAGGTTCAGATCTTCTTTTTTTACTCACATGGGACACTACACACAATGGAATGAATTAATTTTTAAGGCTCATTATTTTATTGTATTTATTTTGTATTTATTTTAAAGAGACAGGTTTTGGAAAGTCTTGGTAAAAATACTGTGATGGATGAGCAGCAGGAGAAGGGCACTGAGGAGAGCACTGAGAATGGTAGCGACAGTGAATTGGTCTACAGAAAGGAGAATAAAAGGAGTCAATTTGTCATGTGAAACTGAAAAGGTTAATATGATTGACAGTAATCAGGGTAAGACAAGAGATCCAGCGATGACAGCTGAGCGATGGATCTACCTGTCTCCACTTGATTCTCTGTTCTCTTCAACACCCACTCCTCCCACTTTGTCCTGCAGCCCTCTAGCCAGTATTATTCTTCATCTTGTAAACACCCATCAAGACTGATAAAAGTGATCCTCACAGATGAAAAACGTCAGTCTGAAAGAGAATTGTTCAGGATATTTGCATTTATGATATGCCAGAGTGCCTACTTGCGGGATCCCACTATGGTCTTGGAAACATTTAGCACTGGTGATAACTGGTAGAGAGTTAGATCTTTAGGAAGCCTTCAAGAGATGTAAGAAAAACTTTGTTTCCAAATACAGGGAACAAGCAAACATGGAAGTTTGGAACTCTGTTGCCAAAGCTCACTGAAAGTTCACCTAAGAAGATCTATTTTTCTTACTTACATGTGTTTCAGAGATTTTTGCCCTCTCTTATGAAATTATTCCTGCTTTTAAACAAACTTAAAGGCTTATATTTCAACAACAGTGTTACACATCTCCCTTCTTAGTTTAAAGCCACTCCTCCTTGTCCTATCGCTATCAACCTATGCAAATAGTCATTCCACCTCCTGTTTATACAATTCCTTCAAATAATGGAAGAAAATATGCCCAAGAAAGACAACAAAAAGAAAATAAGAAAGAATTGTGACTTAATTCAGCCCTAGAAAAGATTTCAAATACATAAATCTGCGGAGACCTACCTGCAGTCATGTATGAAGGCAAATTTAAGTTGCTTTTTCCTAGACTGTAACACTGGACTCTCCAAATATGCCTACACATAACACTGAACAAATAACACTTGCAACCAAGTGATTTTTTCCATGCACTATCAGGAATACAAATGCTGTTTCAAAAGCTAGAGAAATTCTCCAATGAAGCTGCTGTTTCCAGTGACAGATACTTACAAAGAAAAAAAAAAATTGCTGTAGAAAAAGGTGAAGATGTTTCTGATAAAGAAAACCAGAATTTGTACAGGATTCCGTTGCAAGAAACTTTTCCTAAGAAGATAATTCTAACCTCATTATTATTATTTTAAATAAAGGTCCTAAGAATCCAAAGATATTTTCAGAGAACATGCTTGGGAACTGAATGTATAACTACTATTATATAGTCATTAAAAAGAGTTATTTCATCACATTACTGCTGCAGTCACATATTTTGTTCTGTTCTTTCTTATTCTTTAAGATGAGTTAATGTATAGAAAACAGGCAAATTGCAGTTTGGCCCTCCAGCACAAAGAAAACTTTGTGCACCCTGGAAATCCATACACAAGCTGCATGAGTTTTTCCTGTATGCAGATGATAGTTAGTACAGAGATTAAAATCATGACTTGGTTTATGAACTAATTTATAGAATGGAAATGAATTGCAATGTTTTTCTAATGAAGATATCTTCTCACAATTAAAATCCAGATATCACTCCAAAGCAATCAGGATGAAACTTTGGCTGTAACCTGCTATGACAAAATATTAAATCTACTAATTTTCTCCCTTTTTATAATGTTGCACAAAGCATTGCTGTAGCATAGCATGGATGTGCAAGGGTGGACTGAAAGAAATGAGGTAACATGCCAGTCACTTCCATCCATTCTTTTCATTCATAAACATGATCCCATAGGTTTGAGAGACATTTCACATTCACTGTCAATGCAATTGCCTGTCTGTACTCACAGCAGAGACATAACTGTGAGCTTAAGGATGGGCTGATTTTGCCAGCAACCCAGCATTTTCTTTTTCATAACTGTTCCCCAGTAAGGTTGCTTTCTCAGCTGACGCCTACAATATCCTCAGCACTTTCTCCTTCTGTTCCTGTGTTTCTGCATTTGCTGATGGAAAAACAGAAATATTCTTTAATGAACATGGTAACAGGGCATTTTCCTCACATATTTGCATTGCAAGTATTCTTTTTTTCTATGGTAGAGCCACACTTAATGTACCTCATGAGCCTGGTGAGAAGTAATATCCTAACTGCTATGCTGTCATTACAATTATTAAGTGCTTAATTTGCAGACATACAGATTTTTACTTTTACTAAAAGCTGAAGTAATAATAGAATAGTAGAGTAACAGAATAATAGAATAAAACCATATGTACAAAAGAAAAACTTGAAATAATCTTAATAATATTTATGATTCTTTTGTAAGCTCAAGTATGCTGTGTATGTTGAGAAAGTAAAACAAACAGAAAACAAAGAAAATGCCATAAAAATAAACATATTCTAATTATTCTAGAACAATTCATACTGAGCGCATCACAGGAATTCAGTTTAGAGTGTTTGCTATTTTACACCACAGAGCTGTTTGAGAACTTGGATGAAATGCAGAAAAAGAAGACAAAGCCTTGCACATTCTGAGCTCTGAGCCATGAAAGACTCCACTTCTTGTGAACCCAAAGTTTGTGTTGTCACATTCCTGTCCTAAAATAATCTATAATGGGCAGTAAGACTACTCTTCTTTTCCCACATTCCTTTTCCCTTTTGTCTCCCCTCTAATGTGTACTGTAGTAGGGTTTAGGTAAGAAAGGTAGCATAAGATTTTTACATGATAATGATGACCAGAAATCCAATTAATTCAGAGAAAACTTGACCCACCTGACATCTTTGATTTGAGAGCAGATTGGAAGATAAGAATACATCCTAGAAGTGTTCTTTTATTCTCCTTATGAACAGTTTATATGCATTCTTATGTCAATAGAAGAAAAAACACCCCTAGTTCAAACTGTTTTTAAAATATCTATAATGATTGTTATTCTAGACAAACAAACAGTTTCTGTGAAATCGAATAATATTTCAATGAAAATGCAAATTATTGTGTATGTTAAAAGATGTGCTGGTTGGTAAAAGCTAAGGAAATAATGTTGAGATGGTGCAGACTATCATTTTATTTTTATCAAGATAAAGGAAAAGCTTATTTTTTGTCTGGGCATAGAACATATGTATTTGAAAATAACAGAAAAACACAAAACAAACAACATTTTTCATTTATCATTGGTGTCTCCCTGTAAAGTTAAGATAAAACCTTAGTTTGATGAGCTACTGAGGTTTGACCAAGTACATAAAGGAATACTGAGAAATAATGGGAGAAATTTATTTCACATTTTACAAGCAGTAGGATAACAGTGAACTTTGTCTAAATGGATTGTTTGTATCAGTATATTAATCAGCATAGATATGTAGTGCTGATTTCACTTGTAGATACTAAATTCCAGTCTGAAAAAGGGGATGTATTCCACATACAGTCTCATATGTGCCTGTGAAAATGGGTGTTTCAGTTTCAGAGAAGCCTTTGTTACTGAGTACCTCTTCAGTTTCATTCCCTAGATATTTCTTACAGTGAAACAACTAAGTTTATATCAAAATACTTAACCTGGGGAGAAAAGCCTGAACATCAGAGGACCTATGCATTTAGTTACCACAAGCACATTGAAGCATATTAAGAGGCATAATTCCCCCTTTATTAAAACAAACTTCAGGCTAAGTCAATCAGCAGATTTTGTTCAGAATTTCCACTGTCATATACAGCAGTAATGTAAAACAACTGAGAATGGATAAGGAAAGGAAGATAATCCTACATTCAAAAAAGAAAGAAAGAGAGAAACAGAGAAAGAGAGAAGGAGAGAAAGGAAGAAAGAAAAGGAAAGAAAAGGAAAGAAAAAGAAAGAAAAGAAAAGGAGGAAAGAAGGAAAGAAGGAAAGAAGGAAAGAAGGAAAGAAGGAAAGAAGGAAAGAAGGAAAGAAGGAAAGAAGGAAGAAGGAAAGAAGGAAATAGAGAAAGAAGGAAAGAAAGAAAGAGAGAAAGAAAGAGAGAAGTTTGGAAGGAAGGAAGGAAGTTTGGAAGGAAGGAAGTTTGGAAGGAAGGAAGGGGAGGGGAGGGGAGGGGAGGGGAGGGGAGGGGAGGGGAGAGGAGAGGAGAGGAGAGGAGAGGAGAGGAGAGGAGAGGAGAGGAGAGGAGAGGAGAGGAGAGGAGAGGAGAGGAGAGGAGAGGAGAGGAGAGGAGAGGAGAGGAGAGGAGAGGAGAGGAGAGGAGAGGAGAGGAGAGGAGAGGAGAGGAGAGGAGAGGAGAGGAGAGGAGAGGAGAGGAGAGGAGAGGAGAGGAGAGGAGAGGAGAGGAGAGGAGAGGAGAGGAGAGGAGAGGAGAGGAGAGGAGAGGAGAGGAGAGGAGAGGAGAGGAGAGGAGAGGAGAGGAGAGGAGAGGAGAGGAGAGGAGAGGAGAGGAGAGGAGAGGAGAGGAGAGGAGAGGAGAGGAGAGGAGAGGAGAGGAGAGGAGAGGAGAGGAGAGGAGAGGAGAGGAGAGGAGAGGAGAGGAGAGGAGAGGAGAGGAGAGGAGAGGAGAGGAGAGGAGAGGAGAGGAGAGGAGAGGAGAGGAGAGGAGAGGAGAGGAGAGGAGAGGAGAGAAATTCTTCTCAGTAGGTACCATTAGAACACAGTTTCTATTCAGACCAACACACAAGAGCTGGAAAGAAAAAGAAAAAATGTTGTAATTTGTGTTGCATTCAGAAATTAGAAAATTGAAGTTTTAATTCAAGATAATGAATGTATTGCTCATTCTAAAAGAGCATTGCTACTTTGCTAAGATCTGGAGAGGTAGAGCATAAAAATGTGTTTTGTTAATATGAAACTGAAGTTTAGGGAAAAAAAAAATCAAGATAGTAGTAATTCTGGTGTTCTGCTTTTGAGTTCAGTGCCTTCTTAGAATTAATAGTGTAATCAAATCCAATGCCATCTGCAGTTGCCAGTGTCTTGAACACTAAAATATTGTCAAAAAAGATTACTTCTCACCCCCTTTTTCCTCTTGCTCTAGTATCCTCTTTTCCTTTTCCACATCTATTTCTTCATTTATTTTTTCTTCACCTTCTATTTTTTTTTTCTAGACGAGTTTGTGATAAGCATAGCCAATTCCTTTGCTCTCTCTGGTATAGCAAGAAAAGAGCACACACTAATCTCTTCTCAAGCAGAACCACAACATAATAATCTGTTCTGAAAATACTTTGTTCTGTAAAGATTTACCTGAACACTAAGAGTATTATTAATAGTAATAGCACTATTACTTGTAATTATTATTTATTCTATTGTACTAGGCACTGTGGAGATATTTGTCAAATATCAGAAGTGGAGGAGATAGTTTATAACTTCAGTATGAAATGAAAAACAACTACTGTGATTAACCAAACCAAAACAAACCAAAATAAAACAAAAAGACGTGACAAAATGCAATACACAAGTTTGTTATGTGGATGCCTTATTTTACAGGACCTTATGAGTGAAAAGGGGAAATCCCAAGCACAGATAGTCAGGATGACAGTGGCTTGAGAGTAGCCCCAAGGAGAAGGTTTTGACATTGTCAGATGATGAAAGGCTCAACACGAGCTGGTGGTGCATGCTTGCAGCCCAGAAGGTCAACTGTATCGTCGGTTGTATCAAGAGAAGTGGGACCAGCAGGTCAAGGGAGGTGATTCTGCCCCTCTGCTCTGCTCTTGTGAGACCCCACCTGGAGCGTTGTGTCAGTTCTGGGATCTCCAAAACAAGAACATCAAACTGTTGGATCAGATCCAGAGGAGGGTCACAAAGATGATCAGAGGGCTAGAGCACCTTCCCTGTGGTGACAGGTTGAATCTGGGCTCCTTTCCTGCAGAGCTCCAGGTGGGAAATAATACCAAATCTGAAAGAGTCATAGGAAGACTTGTGTTTTACATCTATACCCAGAGATATCTTTATATATATATAATATATATATATATATATATTTTTTTTTTTTGCTAGGCCTACACATGATTTTTTTTTAAGATTTGTCTTCTTCTTTATTGTGTTTAGCTGATCAGATTATTATGAATTTGCATTTATTTCTTGTTATTTAAAATTGCATCAAAATACCTTGTTATCTTTTTGTGTCTATTGTTCTATTTTTGTTGCTTGTATTAGAAGTATTATTAGTGCATCTATCAGAAAAGGATTCCCATCCAAGTCTATACCCTTGCATTTTCCATCTGTGCTATCCTCTCCATCATACACTGTCTCTTACAGTTTGACCCTCACCATCTTATTCTTTGCACATAAACAACTACAGCTGGCAAAGTAAAATATCTTTATTTTCTTTGTAGCTTCTTAACAATGTGAATGGTGCTATTTAAAAAAAAAATACTGTAATTAGAGAAAATGACACAGTAAGCAGAAGAAGGAATGAAGAAGAGTTAAGGTCTTTCACCTTTTTTTAGTGCATCAGGTTTCCTAAGAACCATATAGTGATTTACGTTGAATTCATACATTGCAAGATAAATTATTCAAGTCCTTTGTGCTATCACAGTAAGAAATATTCTATCATAAATTGACTTTCCTTGCTTTTCTTTTTGTTCTTTTTCTCTCATAAAAGTGAAAGAACAACTATTGTCCAGATAAAATTCAACACCAAACATCACATGGCATTATGAAACTCTTCAAAAAATATTTCAAAATATTTGTGATCAATATAAAGTGGAGAGGCATGATTCCCATTCCCTTCCCCATAGATAAATTTTGCCTCAGGCTGTGCCAGACAGACTATATTCATTCTTGACTGATGGTGAAAGCTGACATTTTGTAAAGAGTTAGGTGGTAGTCCAGCTGAGAATACTAATACAATAGATGTTGAAAGCACAGTCTTTGTACAGTATTATGCTGCCTGTATCTGATCTGGATTGCTCCTTCCTACCTTATGCTTTCATTATACTAGCATTAAGAAAAACAACACAGCATTTCATAATGACAGGAAAAGGAATGAGTAAGGTTAAAAAGAAAAACAAAGTATATTTCGCTGGTGGATAATTGAGTTAAACATAATCTGAAAGCATTTATTTAAAACTGCATGCTGTGTTACAAAAATCATTATAAGTGTTTTCTTAGCATTATTTGGAATCAAAACTACAATCTTTCCCTTTTACTTAACACTAAATGAAATGTGAAATTACTCCATTTTAAATTAAAGTAGTTAATGCTTACAACTAAAACTGAGTTAATTTCAAATCCCATTCTTTGTTTATTGAAGGAAAAAAAGAAGGATATAGAGAATATCTGAGTTACAAAAAAAAAAAAAATCTGTATTCTATCTGTATTCTATTTCAGAAGGTGTTCTGCAGGTACAGAGGCAGGAGAGTGCTCCCCCTGATAAATGAGGATGGAAAAATGGCTTTCTCAGACGTGGAAAAAGCTGAGGTGCTCTATAGGTGCTTTGGCTCGGTCTTCACTGTTGGTCAGTCTCCCTGTATCTGCCAGGACACTGAACTTCTAGGTGTAAGTCAGAAGAGTGGATTCTGTCCCACTGTAACAGTGGAAAAAGTCAGAGACCTCCTCACAAAACTGAATGTATACAAGTCCAAGGGGTGGGATGAAATGCATCCAAGGATTCTGAGAGATGGCTGATGTGGTTGCCAAGCAACTCTCCATCATATTTGAAAAATCATGGCTGTCAAGTGACATTCCCAATGACTGGAAAAAGGAAACTTTACTCCCAGTTTTAAGAAAGGGAGAGACGATGGCCTGGGGAACTACAGGCCAGTGAGCCTCACCTCTGTGCCTGGGAAGATCATGGAGCAGATCTTCCTGGTCACCATGTTAAGGCACATATGAGACGAAGAGGTGATCCGAGACAGCCACCATGACTTCACCAAGGGCAGATCTTACCTGACCTATCTGGTGGCCTTGTAAGATGGAGTGAAGGAGTCGGTGGACAGGGGAAGGGTGATGGATGTTATCTACCTGGATTTCTTCAGAGCCTTTGACATGGTCCCTCACCTCATCCTTCTCTCTAAACTGGAGAGGTATGCATTTGAAAGATAGACTATTCGATGGATTAAGAACTGTTGTAGTCAAAGGGTTGTGATCAATGGTTCTATGTCTGGGTGGAGGCCGGTCACAAGTGGTGTCCCCCAAGGGTCAGTCTTGAGACTGGTACTCTTCAACATCTTCATCAGTGACACAGGCAATGGAATTGAGTGCAACTTTGATGACTGCTCAGGTGTGTAGTCAATACATTGGAGGGAAGGAAAGCCATCCAGAGAGATCTGGATAGGCTGGAGAAGTGGGCCTTTGTGAATCCAATGAGGTTCAACATGGCCAAGCACAAGGTGCTGCACTTGGGCCAGGGCAATCCAATGTATTTATATAGACTGGGGGGAAGAACTCATTAAGAGAGCACTGTGGAAGAGGTCTTGGGGTTCCTGCTGGATGAGAAGCTGGACATGAGCCAGCAGTGTGTGCTTGCAGCACAGAAAGCCAACAGTACCCTGGGATGCGCTAAAAAAGGGGTGGCAAGCAGGGAGAGGGAGGTGATTGCCCCTCTACTCAGCTCTTGTGAGGCCTTATCTGGAGTACCACATCCAGGCTTGGGACTCTCAGCGCAAGATAGATGTAGAGTTCTTGGAACAGGTCCAGGGAGGGTCACTAAGATGATCAGAGGGCTGTAGCATCTCTCCTGTGAAAGGAGGTTGAGGGAACTGGGCTTGTTTAGCTTGGAGAAGAGAAGGCTCCAGGGAGACCTCCCTGTAGCCTTCCAGTACTTGAAGGGGGAACAACAATTTATATGGGTTGATATTGATAGTACAAGGAGGAATGGTTTTAAACTGAGACAGAAGAGATTTAAGTTAGATGTTACAAGGAAGTTTTTCCTTCAGAAGGTGGTGACATACTGGAACAGGTTGCCCAGAGAGGTTGTGGATGCCCCATCCCTAGAGGCATTCAAGGCAAAAATGTGGCTCTGGGCAGCCTGATCTAGTAGTTGTTGACCCTGCTCATGTCAGGAAGTTTGGAACTAGATGGTCTTTGAGGTCCTTTTCAACCCAGGCCATTCTGTGATTCTATGATTCATCTATCCATAATTTATACAAAACCATTTGTCAATAACACAGACTCAATGATGATCTTGTAGGTCCTTTCCAACCTAATGAATCTATGAATCTATGAATCTATGACAGCATGCCATACGACTTTCATTTCTTATTAGAAATTATTCATGATTTTTGGCGCTGCAGAAATTCACACAAAGCAATAGATTTACTTTCTTCACCTAACTGACATACACAAGAAGAAAAATACTGAGATACAAGAGCTTTCCAACCAAGATTTCTGAACCTGTTTCTTCCATATTATTTCTACAGAATGAGTGTCGGTATTTCTGACCTCCATCATGGGATATGACTCATCCTTCATCAAGACCCAAATTCATCCTGTAAAACTACTGAAGCTACTTATTAGATTTAAAATTTGTCCGCCTCTGATTTGAAGTGCACTGGATGGTGAAAGATCTCCTCTTCTGGCTGCAGCTGTGCTGACTGAAGTGGAGCCATGCCATCCCTCTCTCAGCTGACTTCTACCAACTCCCTGTAAGAGAGTATTCTAATACCATTGACTCAAAGTTTGCTGATGAACATGTCCGAACATGTCCAAGCTAGTCCTGGACAAGGTTGTGAAATCCTTTGTCTAAGGGACAAGCAGATGGGCACGTCCTGGGACAACGAAAGAGAGATAAGCAGCAGCTCGACGGCTGCTGAACACTCTTTTGTTTGGTACTCATCTCCATGAGGAGATAGCCATCTCAGGAGATGCTTGCCTGACAAGCTTGCATGGGATTTGTCACGTAGACTGGAGGAATCTGGAAGATAAATAGAGGGGTCCTGCAGCCACGAAGTTGGGGGGTTTTCTTTGCTACCTGGGGAGACTTCCCGAGCTGATCACTGCTGCTGCCTGGAGAGGTCTTCTCTTAGGAGAGACCTCACCACCTGATCACTGTTCACTGCTGCCCTTCTCGGGGCTGCCTCCCCCGCTACTTCTCCGGTGCTGACCCCTCGCTGCTTCCCCGGTGCAGACCCGATGCGGACCCCTCGCTGCTTCTCCGGCCGACTGCTTGCTGCTCAAGGTTGCCCATAGCTGCTGCTGTTCTCCCCGCTTCTGCCACCCCTGCTCTTCGGCCTCGGACCGTCGGAGCCGCTTGCAACCGGACCTCCCCTAGGATCCTGACTGGTGACTTTCCCTGCTTGTACAAACCCTTGCTTCTTTCCTATCTTTCCTATCACTCGCCTTCCCTTCCCCATCACCCTTAACAGTGTCCGCCTTCCCCTTCCCCATGTCCCTGGTCAATATTGGTAATGAACTGGTCAGACCAACATTTGAACCGTTGTTTCTTAATCTCACGCTGGGTATACACATAATCTTAAAGAACCTCGTCTCCCTCCTTTATACTGGAGCGTGACACTCCCTAACTGAAGTAACCTAGTTTTCCCTTCCAATCTGTCCGATAAACTCTTCCTTCTCTATTTCTCTATAAAATTAGCTGGGCATTGATGAAACATTTTTAATAGTAAATTTTGATAACCCTCAATTGTGTTGAGGCAGGATAGAAAAAGAGCAGCAACCCCAGAGAAGTGTAACAGTCTTGGAGATGGAGAGAGTTGTCTCTCAGCTGCAGGATTGTGACTGCAGTAGAATGTCTTTCCAGTGTACATTGGACATGGCAGAAATGAGAGGTATTGTCACATACATTCCATCCTGACACACTTGTCTTCGGAAGTCCCCCACACTGCACATACCTATCTCACTTCGCAGTGCCCTGTATCAGCCCCTTGCTGTGGAAGTGCACTGATTTCTGGACTGATAGCTAAATGTCTTCCAATGATAGTGTAAGTAGAACTTCCTCTGGCATCTATTACTCTTGAATTTGCTGCAGGACTTGACTAAAAACAGTAGATCTTTCCCTTTTAGACTCTGTAGCACTAATATGAGTACCCAAACAACTTTCAGATGAGCCATCTAATCTGATGGACTGCGATTTTAAAAACAAATATCTCTCTTTCTCTCTCTCTGTTCCTGCTATCCCAGCTATCCCAGCTCAGCAATGTTATAGAGCTGGACCTACACTGAATGCTGCTTTGGAGAACATCCACAGACTAAAAACATGTGACAGGGATGAAAGAAAGGAAGTGTCCCTGATCTTATAAGCTGATCTTAGATCTGTGTATACTGGCTGCCTTACTACACTCCAGTTTAGTATTTGAAGGATTATGATTAACCCAGCTCATTTAATGTGAGAATAAAGGTTTTGAAAGCCCTGCTCTCTGAATCACTCCTGCAAAAGTAGTCACAATTAAGATCTAAAAAAAGGTCTGCTGGAAGCTTTCTTGCCTGTAATAATAAAAAAAGGTTTGATTAGGACCAAGCACAGAAACTCAAATTTCAATGGAGACCTGCTGTGTGAGTGAATCAGAAGAGTGAACTGAAACATCCTCTGACCTTTAACAGATATGTTAGGCAGAGAACTCTAATGTGAAAGGCAGAATATATTTCTATGACAAAGGACAGCCTCAAAACAGAAAGCATCTGGTTTCAGTAGTAAAGCCTTTGTAATGGCAGTGATTATCCATGCTCAAAATACCTGAATATGTGTAAGATAAGTGGCATTAAAAGTAATTCTCATTTGTATTAAAATCAATGGCAGATCTTGTTCAGAGGCATCTTACTCAAATGACTGCAATTATTAGACTGTTGTCATACTTGTGGCACACTGATTTGTAATACTGATTAGCATTACTACAGGTCCTTAAAGAATCCAGCCAGCAGGTCTCATTATGAATCAGCTTCTAAAACTGCATTTCTGAGTTCCATAAGATTACACTGGTAAGTTTTTTGAAAAATATAGAAAAAATATACCTTATATATTGATTACTGAACAGATGAGATATTTCCAGAACACCTGTTCTTACTATGCAGTATATGAAGATATCTGAGAATGTTGAAAAGTTGATAAGGGAACGAAAGATGTTCCTGTCAGAGATTTTTATGTCACAAGTCAGGACCATGTATTCATGTGTACAAAGTGAAAGTCTGCATAATATCTGTGTTTGAAAGAACACTTCAGCTAAAAGTATTTTAGTTTTCAGTATTTTTCCTCAATGATTCAAACAACATTGCAAGTCTGACATGAATCATGTTGTATCATACTGGAGAGAACATGGACTAAAACCATTTAAACATAAAAATATTTTCAAGTAAAAATACATTAGGACATCTTCAGTTTTATCCCTTACTTTTTAAGTAATATGATTATTTTTAGCTGCAAATCTAATTTTCATATTCACGCCTTGCAGAAGGTAATTTTTTGAACTATCTTGAACATGTTTTTCCATAAGGCCTGTGAACAGATAGGCAATAACCTTCTACATTTGTTTGTCTCATATAACCTATGCAGAGTTTATATATATATTTTATACACATTTATACAATCATTTATTACTAACAACATTGAGAACCTAATGTAATTTTATATTTTACAAGAAGAAGAGATGAAGGAAATGAATTCCTAATACTATTGTGAAGATATTTATTATTATTATTATTGGTAGTTCGGTTGTAGAAAATAGTTATAATGGAGTTTAATCTTTTATATTTCTAAAAGTCTCTGTTTTTTCCTCTGCTTGCTGTCAGAACCAAGCTGAAAGATGCAATGATATCAGTCCAACCCTGACATACTAATCAGGTTACATAAGTTATACAGCAAAGCAGGATAGAGCACTTCAGATTAAGTACAAGGCAATGTTCTAGCTGATTTCTGATAGCCTGCTTCCCTAAATCAACTTTCTTCACCTTTCTCCCTTGCCACTCACCTCAGCTCACATGAGAACTGTTAAACTTAAGTGCAGTGCCGCAGCTCATAACAAGTCACACCACAGAGGAGAATAACTTGCTTGCCCAGAATGACTCTGTGAAAGACAGAAACTGTTTTTTACTTTCTTTTGTCTCAAAGCTTGCTTCGTAAGGCCTTTTCTCGTGACAAGACTCTGACTGATAACTGCCGGTTACCCAGATGGGTGTTATGGTGCTTCATTGTCTCTGCTAATGGTTGTAAAGATAAGCAGAAATAGGGGCAAATAGTCTTTTCCGGGGGGGTACGGCTTGGAGAAGCTGACCAACTCAAAAAGACAATGCTCCTGCATGGCAATGAAGGCAGCATCCGCTGCTGGCTTATCTGTTGGGCCAGACATGTCACACAAACCAAGAGAAAAAAAAAAAACACCTGAGAAATGGGGATAAAAGGCCTACACTGAACCAAGGATTTTGTGGGGAGGAGAAGAGAAGAATTCCTGGAGAAGAACTCCCAAAGAGAAAATCTTTGAGGAGAACTCCCGAAGACGGACCCTGAGACCTGCTTGCTGCTATCTCCCATCCCCCGCGGTGACCAGACGAGTTCCTGAGACTACGAACCTCGTTGGACCCACGGTGGTGATTATATCTCTCTTGCTTTCTATCAAGACTCCTTGCTTCTTAGACCTTTTTCTATCGCTCACCTTCCCTTCCCCATATCCCTAAGCAACTAGTAATTGTAATAAACTGGTTGGGCTAACATTTGACCCGTTGTGTCTTAATCTCGCCATCGGGTATACACATAATCAAAGAACCTCGTCTCCCTCCTTTATATTGGAGCGTGACATTTTTAATGGCGTAGTCGGCAGGATACCCGACAGTGAGAGTGTTGCCCTTCCAGGTATAGTTGATGTGTGTACCTTCTGGAGTTGTCCGAAGTGATATTCATTTTTGATGATTTAGACGTGAGTGCCTCTCCAGAAAGAGTCACTCTGAATATTGAGTTTTATGTTTGAAATTTGAACCTCTTTCCTTGTGTGTACCTCCTGGAGCTGCGGCGTGTCTCCAGGAAGATTGCTTCTAGAAACTTTAATGTGTATACCTCC
The DNA here is from genome assembly GCA_036925125.1 of Oreortyx pictus. Lineage (NCBI taxonomy): Eukaryota > Metazoa > Chordata > Aves > Galliformes > Odontophoridae > Oreortyx > Oreortyx pictus. The sequence continues at coordinate 74,168,860 of JAUPFR010000001.1, read as the reverse complement.
TGGGTACGCACGTATGTGCCTCTCCAGGAAGAATCACTCCGCATATTGCTTAACTGCATTTGCGGGAACTTTAAGTAAAGTTAATCTTTTTTCTTTGTGCACCTCCTGGAGTTGCAAGGAGTGATAGTTTTGATAACTTAGATGTGAATACCACTCCAGGATGATCACTCCACATATGCAAACTTAACTGTGTCTTTGGAACTTTTTATGTGTGTGCCTCTCGGGAACCTATTAAGTAATTTTGGGACCCGTGAAGATTATTGGATATTTTCGAAAAAAGAATACCTCCTAACTTAGGTGTGGGGTTTGAAGTTTTTTTTTTTTTCTCTCTGTGGCTTCACAGGGAAGTGAGAAGTTATTTACGTATTTGCATTTCCTTTGATCCTCTTTGTCTTCTGCTGCTCCTCTCAGTTAACAGAGGAGCGATCAGAGTATTTGCATCTGTTTGACTCGAACTTTTGGATACTGTACTCTTTCTCTTTCTCCGTGTAGCTCTTTTGCATATTAAGAAATGAGTGACAGTGTAGTCACAATGAAAGGTGAAGATGTGTTATTTGACCTCTTAGAAAGACATGGTGCCAGACCCTCGTTTACAGGGGTAGATTGGGCACGGCAGAACTGGTATAACTTGCAGAGTGTTTCAGACCGTATTAGTGTTCTGCAAAAGAATGCTCGTACCCGAGCTGGAAAAGGAAAGTCATTTATTTGTGCAGTATTGGGTTCTGCTCTGGTTGCAGCCATAGAATTCCGTGACCAGCAGCTTAAAGCAGAGAGCCAAGCTTTACAAGCGCTACAAGAATCAGTTAAAGTAAGTCAGGAATTGATAACAGCTTTGCAAAATCAAATTGTAAACCTAGAGAAGCAATTAGAAAGAGAAAAACATAATTCTGATCTGTTGCAAATGGTTTTAAGGGAAGTGTTAATGGGTAAGGATACTAGTGATACTAGTGCACCTCAGGAGAAAACTTATCCAAGGGAGGAATTGCAAGGTTTGAAGGCAAATATTGACAAATTAGAAGCTCCTCCAGCTCAGTTGCGTCCTTTAATAAAGACTGAGTATTCATACGATAATGGCGAGGATTTAGATCCTCAAATGAACATTAAAGAAACCCCTTTCTCTGCTACTGAACTAGCAAAACTAAAAAGAGATTTTAGTCGTTCTCCAAAAGAATCAGAAACAGAGTATGTATGGAGAGTTAGTCTCAGTGGTGGAGACCAAATACTGTTAACTGAAAAGGAAGCTGAAGGTTATTGGGGACCAGGAGTATTTTTAACTACTGGTAACAATCGTGCTCCTTGGTCCCTCACACAGAGAGCTGCCTATTGGGCAGGTGGTCTTAACCCTCTAGAAAGGGGAGACCCCCTTGCCATTACTGGGACAGTTGATCAATTAGTGGAAAGCGTTCAAAAGGCTGCTTGCCTGCAAATGATGTATGATAGAAAGCTGCAGCCACATCATGAATCACCTATGATGATGCCAGTTGATCCTGAGAGGATGACTCCTTTAATTAGGGGGCTTCCTGAATCATTAAAGCCTATAGGTATACAGCTACAAGGAAAAATACAGGCTATGCCTCAGGAAGAAAGGATTCAGGCAGTGTTAGAAGGAGCTGCAACCCCTAACCACTTGCAGTCAGGGTATAAAGCATGGACGTGGGGGGAGGTTGCTCAAGAATTAATTAACTATGGGAGAAAATATGGACCGGTGACTTCTCTCTCCAGTAAAATTGAGACAAGGGGAATGAGGCGCACAGTGGCCAGTTCGACCCCTCCCCTATCCAACCGGGACCACAACAGATTCAAAAGGGTCTCATTTTCAGTGAAACCAAGTGGGCGAAATATAGATCATAAACGTAATAGCTTTTGGATGCTGGGCCGGCAGAAGGGCATTCCACGAGAATTAATGGATGGTTTATCTACTGACAAATTAGAGAAGTTAGTTAATAGGTGGCTGCAACAAAAGCCCGAAAGTAGTGACACTCCACCTCCGAGTGCCCCCAACTTTGGAAATCAGCACTGGCACTCGGACCGCAGGAAAACTAATGCCCTCACCTCTCTCAAGTGAGTGGGGGGGAAGGAGGGTGGATGTACATTAGAAAACTTGCAACAAAAGGAAACGACCTGTTAAATACACTTAGAAGGCTAAGGATGCCTGGGAAAAGGAATGTAAAAGTACCACTCTCTGGATTATTCCCTCATTTTAACCATATTAACAAGCCCCAAAAGGGCAAGCCTATGTCCTGTTTTGTTTTACAGAAGACCCTGTTGGACCTCGACTGAACACAGAAAGGCAGACAGCTGACTTTAATCATTTGTGTTTTGGGACAAATATTGAAGATCTGATCATATTAGAACGCTGAATACACTGTGTATTTTGGTTGCATAGTATCATGTTTCAGGTTGGTGTGGGTGTTGTCTTTAGGTCTGATAAACTTCACACTTGGGTTTGAGTTTTCACAGGTTTTGCTGGCTTACTGGCTACTCCCTGCACAGTAATGCCATTCCTTTTGATCCCCTCTTCTACCCCTTTTTATCAAACTGATTATTATTTGCATGTAACTCCTCTATGGTGTTTCCAATTTCCTAATAAATTTGGAAATTAACCAAGGAACCCATCAAATATCTGTCAGATGTGGTCACAAAAAGAAATCTATTGTTATTGATGCTTTTTAGTGTCAGAGAGATGTTTATTTTAAACACCAGTACAGGAGTTCCATCCAAAACATGGTTGTTGGAATGTGTCTATGTTTTGTTAAGTAAAGTGTATGTTTCTGTGTATGTTTCTCTAATGTTTTATATTATGGGATATCCTAAACACACTATCCTGTGAAAGTTCTATAGACAACAACAATACTTGAACTTGCCAGTCTAGTATATACATCTCTCAGCATATCAATTGCTTTTGAGATGCTTAAATGACAATTCTGTTCATATTTAACCTTGAAGCAACACGCAGTGTTGCAGTGTAGTGAAGTTATATCTTCACTCAGTCTATTAGAAAACATATTTGTTTCATCTATGGTCCTGGCAAAACACCAAATGATCTTTGAAAACATTACATGGCAAATCCACGTATTGTTGAATTGGACTAGATATGTTTTCTGAGAATTGAAGTTGCAAGTGCAGAAAGTGGTGGTGGTGGCATTGAGAAGCCAGTTAGTGCTTGGTTTGTTGTTAAGGAATAGGGCGTTTGTGGCAAATTGAATGACTCTAATTTTTGTCTAAAAATTGATGATAATGGTAAAGTTGTTAAACAAATTGTCAATGTTCCCATCTAATCCTGGAAAAGCCTAGACTTTTTTTTTTTTTTTTTTTTTTTTTTTTTTTTCCCCATGGCCTCCGGGTGGCCCATGGGTGAAACATATTCTATTTTATCTATTGTGTGTTGTTGCAACCCTTTTGTTTATTCCTTGCATGATTCCATGTTTTATTCATCTTATTCAACGTGTTGTATCTTCAATGCATATTGTAACTGCTTCAACTGACGATGGGCAAATCCAAGAGATCAGAGCAACATTTGTAACCAAGTCCAAGAAATCCTTTATAATTATTGTATAACTTTTAACTCCCCCTTACCTCCCACCCCTCTTTTCCCTTATGCTTGTTTTTGTTTTTTTTTCCTCCTTTCCTCACCACCGTGGATGGATGTTTGCAGATCAGTTTCGAGCAATCTTTGAGCCACCGGGTGGTGTGAAAGACAGAAACTGTTTTTTACTTTCTTTTGTCTCAAAGCTTGCTTCGTAAGGCCTTTTCTCGTGACAAGACTCTGACTGATAACTGCCGGTTACCCAGATGGGTGTTATGGTGCTTCATTGTCTCTGCTAATGGTTGTAAAGATAAGCAGAAATAGGGGCAAATAGTCTTTTCCGGGGGGGTACGGCTTGGAGAAGCTGACCAACTCAAAAAGACAATGCTCCTGCATGGCAATGAAGGCAGCATCCGCTGCTGGCTTATCTGTTGGGCCAGACATGTCACACAAACCAAGAGAAAAAAAAAAAACACCTGAGAAATGGGGATAAAAGGCCTACACTGAACCAAGGATTTTGTGGGGAGGAGAAGAGAAGAATTCCTGGAGAAGAACTCCCAAAGAGAAAATCTTTGAGGAGAACTCCCGAAGACGGACCCTGAGACCTGCTTGCTGCTATCTCCCATCCCCCGCGGTGACCAGACGAGTTCCTGAGACTACGAACCTCGTTGGACCCACGGTGGTGATTATATCTCTCTTGCTTTCTATCAAGACTCCTTGCTTCTTAGACCTTTTTCTATCGCTCACCTTCCCTTCCCCATATCCCTAAGCAACTAGTAATTGTAATAAACTGGTTGGGCTAACATTTGACCCGTTGTGTCTTAATCTCGCCATCGGGTATACACATAATCAAAGAACCTCGTCTCCCTCCTTTATATTGGAGCGTGACAGACTCTTTCTTTACTATGGAATCCTAGAGTGAAGAAAAGCATGATATTTACAGAAAGAGCTGAAGCTAACCACAGCTAGCTGGAATTATAGTAAGGATGACCAAGGTAATAAGTGAGCTACTGGATAAGATTAAAGTGCTACTAAAAGCAGCAAAAATTATTTACCTACAATCAATCTGAAAAGATTTCAGCCCTGTTTCCATTCATTTTATCTTCAGCAGAAAATAAAATGTTAGAGTGGGAACCCCACTCCAAGGCATACCAATAGATCTGCTTCAGTAACATTCTGATCAAAGATCAAAGTCGTGGAGAGAGATTTAAAACATAGAAATTACCCTTTTAAGTAGTCATAGATGAAGGAAATCTTATAGACTGCAAGTAAATTTTCTAAACTATATCTCATTAGTCACAGAGTCACCAAGTCACAGAGGTCAACATAGTGAATGTATAAAACTTCAGTAAATGAAAACAGTTTAATAAATTCTGCATTGATAAGCAACAATGCTTAAAGAGCTGTTAAAATTAACGTTTCACGTGAAATTAAGAAACAAATGAACTATGAAACATCTTTTGTACGATATTCGAGATGCGTAAAATAGTTCAAGCATATACAGTGAAAAATGGAATGTTTTACTAGAGTGACCCAAAGAATGGATGTAAAAATGGATATCTGAAGCATCAGTATCTCTTCTCTGCATTTCTTCTTACGATATACTGTCATTTACAGGTATGATATTTGTATACATTAATCTAGATTATTGTAATGATTAATCTACTGATTAAATAATATTCAGGGAATTTCCCCAATAAATAAGCATTTAGAAATTCTATGAACAACATGTACTGTAAATCAGATTTCTAAAAGTAAGCATTATGTCAGTAATTTTTTTTAATTCATTTGACATAAAACAAAATTATTTTCTATATTATAAACAAGGAATTTGCAAACAAAATAATGTGATTTTTTCATATCTTCTCAGAAGTAGAGCCACAGAATCACAGAATCGTAGGGGTTGGAAGGGACCTCTAGAGATCATCAAGTCCAACCCCCTGCCAAAGCAGGTTCCCTACACCAGGTCACACAGGTAGGCATCCATGTGGTTCTTGAATATCTCCAGAGAAGGAGATTCCACAGCCCACCTGGGCAGCCTGTGCCAGTGCTCCGTCACCCTCACCATAAAGAAGTTCTTGCGCACATTCATGCAGAACCTCCTGTGCTGCAGCTTCTATCCATTTCCCCTTGTCCTGTCTCCACACACTTCTGAAAAGAGTCTGGCCTCGCCACTTTGCATCCCACACCACAGATATTTATAAGCCTGGATCAGATCCCCACTCAGTCTTCTTTTCTCTAGGCTAAACAGACCCAGTTCACTTAGCCTTGCTTCATATGGGAGATCCTCCAGGCCCTTCCCCATCTTTGTGGCCCTCTACTGGACTCTTTCCAAGAGATCTCTGTCTTTTTTGTACTGGGGAGATCAGAACTGGACACAGTACTTCAGATGAGGCCTTACCAGAACACAGTAGAGGGTGAGGATCACCTCCCTTGACCTGCTGACCACGCTCTTTTTAAAGCATCCCAGAATGCCATTGGCCTTCTTGGCCACAAGAGCACACTGCTGGCTCACAGTCAACCTGTCATCCACCAGGACACCCAGGTCCCTCACTGCAGAGCTCCTCTCCAGCAGGTCATTCCCCAGCCTGTACTGGTGCATGCAATTATTCCTCCCTAAGTAGATGTCAGAATGAGACTGATGACGAAACAAGAATATAAACTCCATTTTTTGCAGTGAAATGTGAACATGGAATATATATTGTAGAGAAAAAATAATGGCAAGTGGTCACATTTCCATTGACATAAGTGGGAAATCTTATCAAAGGATTGCTTCTACCTTCTGTGCACCTTCTTCACTTTCAAAATTTCTGGGAAAACTGTTGCCATTCTCTAAGGATGTGTTGTAGTTTAACCCTGGAAGGCAGCACAGCCACTCCTTCATTTTCCCTGTGTGGGATGGGGAGGAGAATAAGAAAGGTAGAAGTATGAGAAAGCATGGGTTGAGATAAAAACAGATTAATAGGTAAAGCAAAAGCTGTGTACACATGCAAAACAAAAGAAGGAATTTATCCCCTACTTCCCATCAGCAGGTAGATGTCCAGACACTTCCAGAACACGTCCCACTACAAGTAATCAGTTTTTTGGGAACACAAATGACATCACTCTGAACGTTGCCTCCTTCCTCTTTCCTCACACCAGCTTTCACAGCCAAGCACGTCATATAGGAAGGGATATCTCTTTGGTCACTTGGAGTCAGCTGTCCTGGCTATGGCCCCTCCTCTGTTCTTGTGAAGACTCCTCATTGGCAGGGCAGCACAAGAAGTAGACTCTGTCTAAGCACTGTTCTGCAACAACTAAAACTATCAATGTACTATCACCACATTTTCATAGGAAAATCCAAAACACAGCATCATACAAGCTTTTATGAAGAAGATTATCTCAGACAAAACCATGACAGGATGCTGACATTTACACAGAACTTTTACTTTTATACTGCCACATTATACTTTAATGAAAGTTTACTTTTCAAATTTTTTCATATTATCAGTTGCAAAGCTTAGAGTGAAAGATGTTGTGCCAGCTCTTTGATGTTTAGTACACTTCTTTGTAAATGAAACTGCTAGCTTTCAGGTGATAGCTTCTTGAATTTTAATGTCATCATCAAATTAAAATAAAGAAAAATGGAATGCAGATAAGACAATTTGGAACCATTATGTGCTCAGCAAGTTTACATCAAATACAGAATAAAGGCTTTCATAAAACTAAAGCTGTTATCTCCTGTGATGAGACCTTGCATTTGACCTCAGTTCCACCTGCCATTAAAAGCTGTGAACAGAATGTTAATAAAGGGAACACAATGGCAACTTTTCTAATAAGTTAAAGTCCAAAAGAGATGAGGGTTTGTCTAATTTCATTGGAAATGACTAATCAGTACTCACAACTGATGAACCTTCTCTAAATTAAGAAAGGAAGCCAAACTTGATTCTACCTCAACTTCTATTTCACTGTTCCTAAAATTAATACTCAAGAAGACTAAGTTAGTGAAACTGCTTAAAGTGAGTGCTTACAGAGCATTCCTCTTGATTCTCATGATAGTCTATTATTTTTCCAAAGCTTCATCTGCTACTATCTTAATTAACTTACCATCTCTGTTTTCATTAAAATTGAAACAATTAATGAAGTCTCTCTGGTTTGACCTTTAGAATATTTGGAGCAGTCATGAGGTTAAGATCTGTAAAAGCTAAAAAAAAACAAGAAGGCAAATGAAAAGAATAGAATATTGTTCTTCCTTTTAAATTATATGATAATTGAAGAGAAGTATACCACATACAAGAATAGAGAAAGAAAATAGGGAATATACAACTTATATTTCCATTCATTTTTATTTGATAGTTGACAGTGATAAATTCTAATGAACACACAGGCATCTATTCAAAGAAACATGTGATGTATACTATAAATACATGCTAAGACTTCATCCTAAGCCACTGGCATGAATTTGAATTCTATTTATACACTTAAGTTTATTCACTTCCAAATACATTTTCTCCCTGAGTGTAAATACATTGGGTCTATCTATACTTTTTCCTCACTTTTATGTTCACTAAATATGTTCCTTCAATCTATACTGTATCACGCAGAAGAATTAACTGTAAGAAATTTCTTACTGCAGCATACGGGATGACCCATTATTAATAAAATATTTGCTGACTGATCAACAGTCTAGTTTGGCAGCAGCTGTATAAAAGACACTGAAATTTCTACAAAGGTGATGAGATAGGGAAATGCCAGCAGTTCTACAATGGCTTCATCTTGGAGATACCTCCCAAATGAGGAGGTGTTAATCATGTAGAAAATGATGCCTGGAAATGACATAAATCTGAATAACCCAAAAAAAGAATATAAAATTATATTTGGTGGTAATTTTGCTTACACAATAGGGGCAATGGCTGAGCCACTGTTATTCCAAACACATTATGAGCTCTACTGGTTAGCTCAGTTCTTGAAGAAATAGAAGCAGCTCTACTCAGCTGCTTCTGAATAATAGCTAAGCATTTGTAAAGTTATTTTTTTTTTTTATATTCACCGCTCCAGATTTAAATTAGCATTATGAATAAAGGTTCTAGTTCAAATGGTATGACTCAATGGAATTTTATTTTGAAAATATCAAGATTATCAAAGATATTCCACTTCATTCATCTATCTAAGTTTATAGTGAATATCTATGTTGTTTTTCAGAGCATTACAAACACCTTGTCTTCCTTCCTCTCTCCCTTCCTTCCTCTCTTTCCCTATCTATCCTCTACACACCATTGCCATAAAAATAGAAGTAATATTATGAAAAATTATACTGTATTTTTGTTCTCCACTCCAGAAACATAAATACAACTAGACCACTAATTAGTTGCCTTGGAGATAGCAACTGGATTGCCAACACTGTGCCACACAATAAATGCACTGAAAATATAGTTTAAAAAAATAAAAAATAAAAGAAAATAAAATAAAAAGCAAAAAAGTGGGACCAGAATGAAACTTACCACTTACTTTCTTCAGAGGATTAGGAAAGTAGGGTACAAAAGAGAAAAATGAAAATCAAATTGAAAGCTTGTATAGTATATAATTCTCAGAAAATTGAAATTTTGAATATGAGTGTCTACTTCACAGGTAGATGTGGCTGCTGGAAATAATTAATCTCTTACTTACTTGATCTAAAATATATATTTTTAATATTAAAACCAAAATGCAAGGAAACCTCACCTGTCCTGCACAAAGTTATCATACATCAGTTACAACTCAGCAATGTTAGTCTGATCCATAAAGAACAATTTAGATTTTCTTAGAAAAAGAAGGAAACATTGTTTCTTCACTCTCTGTAATTTAATCTATCAAAAAAAGCAAACAAGAAGCCAACCATGTGAAATGCTACTCACTACAGCTGATATACTCAATAAGATTGCATGGAAAAACACAAATTAAAGGTTTTTACCAGAACTCAGTGCCTAGGAGGAAGACCATTTGCTTTTCCAGGAGCAAACCACAGGGAGAAAAACGCTAGCAACATACTTTCATTATGGATTAATTACTGGATTATCACTGTTCTTTGTTTTTTTTTTGTTTGTTTGTTTTGTTTTTTAGTTGTTTTCTTATTTTGACTACAAAATTGTATCCGCAAACATTATATATATATAAGTATGAATTATTTTACAAACCTTAATGTAACTAATGCACTTTCACTTTGTTTTTCTAGTTGAAGCAAAGGGAGGGAGGGGTACAGGGTGCTCTGTATCTTGTGCAGGAGATAGTAATACGCTTTTTAAAACACTGTAGTGAGAAATCCTAGTGTGTCTGTTTAAATCGCTACCAAAACAACAAATAAATAATTTATCAGTTTAAAAAGGTAAAATACTAGGATGTAGTGTTATTTTAATGTAAGACTCTAGTAAAAATAAAACTTAACGGTTATGGATACTCAAACAAATGTCTTTCTTTGATGATGAGGAAATGGTAACTCATATTAATGGAATACCAATCTGGCGCTGCATCCTCATGTAGTCATTCTCACCTCCTACCTTCTGTCATCCTCTTTTAATGGCACATTCAAGGAAAAGATTATATAAAAGAAGTTTATTATAAAATAAGATTGAATGAGTCACCAAAGGATACTTAAAATCACCCTGCCAAAGACAGTGATGATGTATTCCTACTTAATTTGCCTGCTTATGAATTATATGTCTATGTTGTTAAAAGGAAAGGCACAATATAGTTTCAGCTTTATGTAAGTGAGCCAATCTGTACTTGCTCCACACTCAAATGTGCAGATAACGTTGACTGCTCATTATAGGTTTATAGGTGTTTTATAGGATTAAGTCTTTAAAAATAATGTTTCTGAATTGACAGTGCACTTCAGCAAAACTGAAATTTGTCTTTGGAGATGACTGAAATATTTCAAGTTAGCAACACACCAAGAATTCACTTGCTTCATACACAGTTTGCAAAATTAACTTCATACAAGTTAGATGTGAGAAAGGAATGTCAGCTGGGAACCAATTGATTATATATGTTTAAGAGATCAGGTTTTCCAGAATAAAGTATGTTATGTGCCTAACTAGAACCAAGGCAAATACTCTTCACCAGAAAGGGGAATCTATGTGCAGTTGACATGGAACTAAAATTTTATAAGCACAAAAATATACTTGCAGTAGGTCAGAGGAACAGCTGACATGACTTCCAGCTACTCTGCTGGTTCTCTAACACTTGATTCCTTCTAAATATTATTTTGTTAAAAACAAACAAACAAACAAACAAAACAAAACAAAAAAACCATGGCACTATGCTAGTCTAGATTCCAGTTTTAGAAAGGAAAAATTGTGATTGCTAATTACATTATAAATAAACTAGAGTTAGGCATACTGTGGGATGTATACCTTGTAATGGATATTTGTTATAGGCCTTGCTTTTGCTATCCAGTCTTGTATCAAGTCAAGTAAGAGAATACTGTAAAGAAAGTCATACATATCACATTTTCACAACTTGCTTTTGCTGCAGTGAACATTTTATACAGGTATTAAAATTTAAGTATATAGGTACACTGTTACCCAAAGGGTTGTGCTGCTTTGAAAAAGGGTTGACATCTCAAATATGGATGTTACCAGAACTTGTATAGAAAACATTCAGCCACACAGAAGTTATATAACGCAATGTCATTTATATAGTCTGGCATTTATGAAAAATAATGTCTCCATGAATAATACAATGCATATTTTAAACTGTACTTCTACTACTATTATTTTTTTTCTTTTCTCTTTCTCTACAGTAGTTCTTAAGAAATATCTTCTGTTCTCAGATTCTGTGAAAGAAAACAGGCATCAAGATATCAAAGGCCAACTCTGAGTATGTTGGGGGAGCTGTTTTTTCTTTTGGATAACTTTCAGATACAAGAATAAAGCTACTCCAGACTAACATACATTGATGTGAATTTCAGATTGAAAATCTAACATGAACAGAAACACTTTGAAGTTTTCTTTTCTCCTTTGTTTTATTTTGGTCAAACACTTTAGCAGAATCTAAATATGTGCATTCTATGAAAGAAAAACAGCTGCTATACTCAGCAGAGAACTTATGCCTCTTCATTTTGCCTAGCTCCCCCAGTACTTAGATGATCAAAAACCATGATCAAGTGCCATCTGGTGTTACAGGAAGCCATAGTCTGTACTCAATTGACTTTTCACTCATAAAGGTTTCCTGGGTGCCTTAAAATTTGTATTTTAATATAGTTACAGAAGCATATGGGATGACAATTTAGCTCATGAAATCTGTAAGACATATAAACTAGGCATGTCCCATTTCACCTCAGATCCCAATTTTTACCATACAAATAAAAAAAAAAAATAGGCCTGAGACAAAAAGCAAACAAACAAACAAAAAAAAAACTGACAGGAACAACAATAGCAGCACACAAACAAAAAATTTAGATAATGAAGTAGATCTTCTTATCAAGTGGGATTCACGAGATTAGTTTAAATTGTGCATTATATTTCTGAGCATTTTATATAATGGGTTCCTCGTTTTTTTTTACATAATAAGATGAGCAGAAGAAGATATAAAAATAAAAGATAAAGAAGAAGGTGAAGAAGAATAAAATAACAGAATAACTCTCACATAGAAATGACTAAATCTCATTCATTTCTGCTTTTATTGATGAAAAGACACGCTGATGAATGTGCTTTGAAATGGAGGGAAGCATAAAATGGTTAATCCTAATAGTATGTCTTAAAAGCACTCCTAAAGAGGCCTGAATAGTATTTTAGAATCATCTAATTCTCAGGAGATAAAGGCCAAAAAGAGTATGAGGAATGAAGCTTGTGTAAGGAGTCTATATGTGTTACAGCAATATAGCTTTTTGGGGAAACTCAAATTTTACACGGAAAATATATCTACAAGTTAGTACTAGAATACTTAATTAGTACTTAGAATACTTAATTTTCACGGATGTGCTCATACCGGCTTACTACATCAGAGAAGGTCAAAAGTCACATTTTAAATAAAGGTATAAAACGTATTGCATGTTTCAAAAAAAAAAAATCCTTTGAGAAGTACAGTAACTTAATTCAGAATTTAGAGGATTTTTTTTATTATAAAAATATTTAAGAAAAAGAACATTCAGAAACTAAATCCTCCTTTTCATAATTTACATCGGTAATTAACTTATTTTTTTTTATTATTCTCCTCTCACTAAAAAACAATGCTGGGCAAGGTCCAATTATTTTGTCTGGTCTATCAGATACAACTAGTAAGCAATACCAAAGATACAGTTAGAGAAAATTAATAAAAAACAAAATCAAGTTGTACTAGCAAACAATTTGTTAGGAAGTTAAAAGATTTTAATACTGAGACAACTTAGTTATAATAAACAAAATGAACATTTCTGTGTTAAAATATATTAAAAAATGGATAGGTACATATGGCAGGTTTTGATTTTTGTCTGTTAGTTAAATAATATGTGGTATCTTAGGTCTCTCAATCACTACTGTGAATTCCAATTTGCTGTTTTTCAAGTAATCTTTCACTTCATATTTTCACATGTATTTTTGGTTACCTAACCCTGCATGATCAGCTGGGCTTGACTGATAGATCTGGTGCTTCAAGGATGCCAGTGTTTCTGAATGACAGAGAAAACAGTGATGCTTGGTGCTAACCAGGTCAACTATTTCCAAAACATTCATACAATTTTTCTGATATTTTACTGAAAATCAAAACTATCCATAAATGATAAGTACACTGCTGTAGGCTATAACTTTCTAAAGTTTCAAATTCTCTGGATGCTCTCTCTCTTACAGTTCTACTTACAATTTCTCAAATTAATATTTTTTCAAAATACGAATTTCTGACAATTTTTTTTTCTGAAGTTGCTTGCTGAGAGGTTTAGGTGGTCTGTTGTAATTCAGACAGAGTATATGAGGATGTAGACACAGACTGTAGAGTTTCTGATCTATAAACTAACAGATTGTGAAGGATTTTAGTGGTCTAAGGAAACAGCAGAAAAACATCATTAAGTAAAAGCCATAGTGAAGGATCATACAGAGATGCACCGCTTCTAAAAATAATAAAAGTAGAATGATACGATCATTTTGAAACCCTCTGATCCCTCTTGCTTCCCCCTTTTCCTTCTTTTTCTTTTTCTTGTTCCTTATCCTTTTTCTTTTCAGTCTTATTTTTCCTTTTCCTATCTTTCGTTTTCTTATTTTTTTTAATTTTTCTATTTTCCTTTTCATTTCCATTTCCATTTTCATTTCATTTTCAATTCCTATTTATTTCTATTTTTATTCCTCTTCATGCTTTCATTATCCTTCTCCTTTTCTTTGTCTTTCCTCTTTTTTTTTTCTTTACCATGAAGAATCCTTTCCACAGCATTAGAACAAGGACAAATCAACTTTAAATGGCATCAAGAATATTCTACAAAACCACATTAATACTTTGAAAAGCTACCTGAGTCTGAACAAATGCCAGTAATTATTCCTATCAGATTTGTATTAGCATTATCTTAATTGTTTTATCTCATAGTGTATTCTTTCCAGAAATACTTTTCCTTTCCTGGATCCATCCAAAGAGTATTGACCTAAAAAGTAATCAGCGTTTGAGTACACTGGAGATTAATTTTGTTGCATGATTTCAACTCATTTAATAAGTTAATGTAATCCTTCACTAAAAAAATGAGTCCCAAAAACTACTACTATGAACTTTGATTATAAATAATAAAAGGAAGTGAATATTCTACACACTTTTGTAGGAAATATTGTAACTGTTTTTCATACCTTACCATTTGAAAATCAAAATTTCCCATTTTAAGTAAATGGACCAGTGTGGAGACATGGCACTCTACTAAAAGTGTTTGCCACATATTAATCAAATGGCTCATGTAGAAGGGAAAGAGAGAATCTTTATGGAAAGCTTATTAAAACAAAGAGTGTCAAACAGAAAAAAATGTTTTTCATGAATTTTCCATCAACAAAATCAGTCCTGCTTAACTACTGAATTTAGCATATTTTGATATCTTTTACACAGAAAAATCAAATAAGGATCCAGGAAGTTTGCATGATTTTTGGTAATTCTAGGAACAATTATGGAATTTGCAAGAACCTGAAGATTGTAATTACAGGTAGTATGTATAGAAAGGAAAATAATGTGTAAGAAAAGGAATGTATAGATAAATATTGGGGGAGGAGGGGAGAGAGAGAGGGAGAGAGAAATGGGAAGGAAATGAGAATAAAATAGGCCAGAAATCTCCACTAAGAATCCTGTAGATGCCTCTCTAGGAGTCATCCTTGCAAGATATGGAAAAGTAATTTGAAATAAGGAACTAGAATGGTATAAGGTTCAAGTTGTTCATCTCAATCATGAAATATGTGTGGACATGAATTTGGAACTATAATACATCACTGGAAATAGTTAAAGATGTAGAAGACTAGATCTGTATACTTCATTTATAGTCTATGTTTTGAAAAACCTAAGATGACAAGCATACCTAAGAACAGGAAATTAGAAAAAAAAAAAAGTAAAAATAAAGAATATGATAATAATCTATCATTTTTGAGTTATTTACCAAATAAGTGATTTGATTATGATGCTTATAATTCAATTAAAAAAAAAACAAAAAAAAAAAACAAAAAATAAAGTATATATATCAGCTGTAACTCTGAAAGAAGTCTACAAATCTTTATTAACTTCTATTAGAACAGTTTCACCTCAGAATAGCTCCAAAGAGCCCTCCCTGTGCCCTGCTTTCAGTCAATACAGTGTTAATATTGTACAGACTGTTGGGCAGTTGCTGCATAACGGGTGCAGGCATGGAGCAGTTCCACGGGGAGGAGCCACTGCCTTTGCATCACAGATTGGTGGTGGGCTGCTGCCTGACCAGATGATCTCTAGAGGTCCCTTCCAATCCCTACAATTCTGTGATTCAGTGAACCCCACCGCTAAAGCAGGTTTCCTATAGCAGGTTACACAAGAAGCATCCAGGCATGTTTAAAATACCTCCAGAGGAGGAGACTCCACAACCACTCAGGACAGCTTGTTCCAGTACACTGTCATATAAGTTCTTCATGTTCATATGGAACTTACCGTGTTCTAGCTTCCCTCTTGCTGTGTCATCGTGCACCGCTAAAAAAAGCCTGGCCCCATTCACTTGACACCCACCCTTTAGGTATTTATAAGCATTGGTAAGATTCCTTCTCAGTCTTCTCCAAGCTAAACAGGTTTCTAGGCCTTTCCTCATGCAGGAAATGCTCCAGGCCCCTGATCATCTCTGTAGCCCTCTGCTGAATTCTGTCCAATTGAAGTGGAGTGAACATTGACACTTTAGACTTCACCCCTCAGATCCTTAAGTTTAAAGGACACCCTACCAAGTTAGCATGCCTGCTGACAGAGATTGCCTTGCCCCTTTCTGGTAGGTGGATCCCATTCCTCCCTAACAGGTTGCAATCTTCATAGAAATACCCATTGTAAAAAAACCTGAAATCCTCTGGCATCAATCATGTAACCAGGAGTTGATATACATCTACTTCTGCATTATACATCCACTTTGGAGCCAAGAGTTGGACGAGATGATCCTCATGGGTCCCTTCCAACTCTGGATATTCTGTGTTTCTGTGATTCTGGCTTCTCTTTTCCTTCCAGCTGGCAAAACTGAGAAGATAACTTGTGAATCAGTGTTCTTCACTTGCTTTCCCAGTGTTTTATAGCCTTCTTTGATTCAGTTGATGTTCCAGCTTCACGTGTCATTCACTCCTACATGAAAGAGCAACAGCAGATATTAGCAGACTGTGCTATAGACAGGCTGTGGCACCCTCTCTGCACATTCTTGCTCTTGGCTCCCAGGAGACAGCAAACCTCTTGAGACTCCCTTGTCCGGCCTCAGAGCCTTTTAACACAGTCACTCACTACAAGCATGCAGCATTTCTTTTTACAATACTCACTGCAGGCTGCTGGTACAGTTTCACATTTTGAATGTTGGTCATAGGTATCTATAACTCTTGAGAGCTTCATTTCTGTTTTTGTAGTGGAACTGGAGGGGGGGAATAGAGTGCCTCCTCGGCTGTTGTCTGCTGCAGGAATGATTATTAAACCACTCGTCTATCTCTCTCCCAGCACCTCTAATGATATGCAGCTTTTTAACTGGTTCTTGCAGTTCAGCCACTTGTTGTAGAAGATCACCCGTCTGAGCTCACCCTATACAGGTACTTACCTTATCACTAGAAGAAGGTTCAAAGCTCTCAGTGCAATCAAACACCTGAACTGAATTCTTCTTTCATATCAATTCTCTTTGTGGGTATGCATTAGCTGTCTCTGGGGATTTCCCTACAAGGGAACTGGTTTTAGCCATCAGGTGAGTACCCAGCACTATACCTGAGCAGATCAGGAGTGCTTACCCTAGTTGTCATCCTTTAAGCAAGGCAGAGCACCCTGCCTGCACAGACTACTGTGAAAGTGTACTGCAACCAGCAGAGATAAAGGGGGCTGTCTGCTGCCCTCCTTGCTCACTCTCATACGCAAAATTCTGCTCCAACTGCCATGCCGCACCCTCACTGCTGCACCATGCCCTTACTGATTGAAACTAGTATACTGACTTTAAAGGATACCAGTATACTTTCTGAAGTTTTTTCATAAATTCCCATCTACACCAGATGTGATCAGTTGTAATTATGACTGAACTAAGGAAACAGATATGAAGATATTTTGTTGAGATTGTTTTTGATTTTTTTTTATCTTTTCTCGCAACACTGAAGAGCTTGGAGACAGCACTCATATGCTATAGTGTTATATATAATTTATATAATAATAGAACAAAGCAGGAAAAAAAACACCAAAAAACAAAAAAACCTTGCACATTATAAGCTAATACTTTTTTTGTACTCTTTGATTTTCTTGTAGACAAATGGTAATGCAGATGACATTCATTTGTCCCCATGCTCTCCCGATTCATTTAGCTTCTTTAGTAAGACTCCTTACTGGTTTTCCTTCTTCTAACAATTTGCTTTTAAAACTATAGAAATAAAATGAAAATAGCTAGTGGAAAGCTTATTTTGTTAAGGCATCAAATAAGGGTTCATGTTATTATATATGTCAAGCTCAATAAATTTCATCCGTTTGCATAGGCCCTGAATTTGCTATCGGTATTCAGTTGCTGCCATAGATTTCTGTCACTGCAGGCTGAATCTCTCTGACTGGAAATCTTCAATATACCCATCACCTAAAGATCTGAGGAAGTCAGAAAATACATAACCAGCCAAACTGAACACGTTTTTACAACATCATTTACAATAATCAATAAAATGATAAACTTGCTGTGCTGAGGAGTATATTATATTGTACTGTCCTCCCAGATAATGGATGATCTTTCCACTCTTATGTAAGTGGACAAAAGAATAATTCACCTCAGACTTTTATTATTAGGTTTACTATGGAACTGGGGATGGATTCTTAGCAGTTATGGATGGTTTGAGGAATCTGTAAGTACAACTAATTAATGGGCTGCTGTGAGCCCAAGAAATTTACTGTCAAATCTCATTTTTGCTGTGGAAAACAACTTGACTTCCATCTTTGGAGAAATGCAATGAAGAAATTTGGTTACAGGACATCTGCCAAATGAAACAAATGCTTTTATTACACAGTGCTACCTTGTAGGAATTAAGAACAAACTTTCATATGACTAGAATTCTACTGACAGCCAGGCAATGCTGAATAACTAACTCTTATTTGCATTCTTTAAAATGTCCTGAGAGAATGAAATTTCACGTTAAGGAGGTCAGAAGTTAATCTATATGTATTTTTGTTACAGGAATTGCTCATTTTATTTCTTAAAATAATGTTTGGGTAGATCAAAGAAATGGGACAATGAGACTGTGTAGTCTGGCATCCAACTACTATGCAGAATTTCTTATACAACTATGAATGAGTAAAAATGAAAGTAGCTATGTTTGCACAGTGTTCAAGCTATATGCATTATCATCAGAAATGGTCTGAGAGACATAGCGTAAACAATATGTTTTAGTATGTAAGTCTGGATGGGGTTTTGAGCAACCTGGTCTAGTGGGTGGTGTCCCTTCCCATAGCAGGGGTTGGAACTAGATGATCTTAAAAGTCCCTTCCAACCCAAAACTTTCTGTGATTCTGTGTCTTCATCTCTCTTTGTCATGGTTCCATGATTTCTGTTATATTATTGATATTCCACATCATAACATCATGTAGTGTATTGGGAGTTAAAGAGCTAATGCTGTAGCTGCATGGATCATCGATAGTTACGGATATGCCTGTCTCAGAACATAAGAAGAACTATATTCCCCAGAGGACTGTGAGATGCTTTACATTTTTGCGTGTGTCCGCTCAGAAGGAAAGATAAAAACTGTCTGCCGTCACGGAACCATCTCTTTTCCCTTCGGGATCGACTCAGCAGTGGATGTTTGTTGCAGCCATCTGCCTTCAGCTTTAGCGTAAGGCCTTCAGTTTATCGGACACTCTCTCTTGCTCATTTTATTTGATTCATTAGCCTCAATTCCAATTGTATTGTATTATATTGTGTTATTTTGCTTTCAGAGATCTTATTTAGTAAATTAGCTTTCTCCGCAGATCCTTGCTGCTGTTTTGTTCCTAGGCCCATCCCCCTTTTCTCTTTTTCCCTTTCCCCCTTCCCGTCCCCAGTGGCATGTGTCCGTGTGTCCCCCACACCAACCGTCACTGAACTGGGCCAAACCAGCCCATAAACCGTTGACACTCTTGTACTGAGTAGCTTGCACTGGAAGTAAATGTGGTCTCACTGGCAATGAACAAACAGGAAGGGTCAGGTCATTGGACTCAACCTGCCAGCGATTCTCTGCCTCATGCAGCCCTGGGTGCTGTTGGCTTTCTCTGTTGAAAGGGCACAGCTCTGGCTAATGGTCAACATTTTGTCCAGGGTTATTTCTTCCCAGGGGTAGAACTTAGAGCATTATTAGTCCCATCTTGTTCCATTTTTCAGACCTGTCGTGGTCCTTATGCAGAACAACAATCTGGTGCATCAGCTATTTGTAGTTTTATATTGTTTGCAAACTTGCTGAAGGTATACTCTATCCCATACATTTGCAAAAATGAACATGGCCCAAACTTTGTCAGTGCCACTGTAAGGTCCCATATACTTTTACTTTCTTTGAAACTTCATTTTTCTCTAAATATATTAGTTGTCTAAAATCTGTTCATCAAAGTTATTCACCAAAATAGAGAAGTTGCTAAAATCCATTTTTCTCTTATTCATGGGACAAATATTCCTTCTACACTTACTGTGAATGGTGTTATGGATTAAAATATCTCCATTAATTGAACTACGTTACTTGCTGCATAAAAGAATTAGACCACACTCACTATATGGATAGGTGTCTCTATGTTATTTAGTATCAAAGTACATTCTTTCACATGTTGGATGTACAATTTACATGTTTCTCCCCCACATATATGGTCTATTAGTTGAGAAACCATAATGTGTTTGAGTCTAATCTGAAATTGAGAATGCATGCTACAAGAAGTGTATCATTGGGCAAAGTTTTTCCTGGGAAATTCAATGTATTTTGACAACAGCCAAGACACAACCACCTCCTTTGGAAGTACCATAATTTTCTGTACTGCAAATAAAATATTGCCAGGACATTTTTTCAGAAACTAGAACTTGCTAATAGGCTATGAATGCTGTAAACATTAATGGTCTCTGAAAGGGAACTGGAATAGTTTGCCCCAGTGACAGCTTGCAAAATTTAAGGTAGATGCATGATCCAGTGTACTCAGTGTCCAGGTATGTGTGAATCTTCCTGTTGTCTTTGTTTGTGCAAATCAAGTTTAAGAACAGTCATGCAAAACCGTGTGTAAAGCCTGGTCTTACATGCTATGTCTGTAGAGGTTTGAGAACTAGGCAGCGTACTAAGCAGCAATTCTGTCTTAATTAGTGTTCATCGATTAATGCAAACAGACAAATATATGTATTTATGGTACTTTTGAGGACTTAACTGTATGTTTTGAGCTTGGTTAAAAAAAATAGCTTGAATTTCAGATTATTTTTCCATCTATATTTCTTCTGTTGTCCATTCTGCTTGTGCATGTTGTTAATATCTCTTCTTAAAAATGCCTTTATACATAACAGATCCAAAAATTACAATAGAAATGATCTGTTAGGAATCCAAACTTCAGATCAGGAATTTTCTTCTGATTTTGAACATAAATTAAGAACTGAACAGATTATTAGAGTGGTCATTTTTAAAGTGCTTAGGCAGAGGGAATTATATTTTTTCTCTATGTGTAAGCCATGACACCTTTATTCTGCTACAGAAGAGGAGAAAAATATCTGCTGTATGAATTAATATCACTCAGGATGTTTGTCATCTGAGGAGGGGATTTGGCAATGCAAATTACAGCAAACAACAGAGGGCCAGAATATTCACAGTTTGAGACTTCTTAAATTTGGCTAAGTAGCACAACTTCTGTTGGAAGCTCCTTTTCAGAGTATGCCTGAAGTTATATATAAAACCTACATTTCATGTATGAAACAGGAAAGCCCAGGGATGACAGAGGAAGCTGCTATTCACAGACTGACAAAGGTTTTTCCCCAGTATTGAAGCACAATGGTGAAACATTTTCACTGGAGCACTCCAAGTTAGCAGCAAGAAAGGAAATCTGCCAAGGAACCTTTCTCTTCACCTTTGCATTCTTAGCTCAGAAGTTTTTTGTCTAATTTGCAAAATGATGCAATGATATAATGACTATCTTAAAATGATTTCTATGCATTTTGCAACATTGCTTTGAAAAGCGCTGTGAAGAGAGTTAGGAAAATTATATTAAATCATAAAAAAATAAAAAAGCAGAAAAGAAGAATTGATAAATGCAAACTCTGACAAGGAATAACATGGGGAAAAGGACAAGATAGAGAATGTAGGGACAAGTTTTTATCTGTGTAATTTATATTCGCCATTTCCTATGTTTTGATAAGAAAGTTGGAGGAAAAATAAATAAATAAATAAAAGTGAATACTACGAAGGCATTTTTTCCTTTAAATAATAAAACTTGCATTTAAAGTATCATATGAAAAGGAAGCTCAGATCATCTATAGTATACAAGGTCAATGCTAAATTGGCAAAAACTGAGCTTTTTGCAAGCACATTTTCTCAAACAGTAATTGTAAAAAAAAAAAAAAATTCCCAGATGTGAACTTTTCAGTTGACTGTCATGATTTCAAGCATATTCTGCACAGGAAACTAACAATTTGTTTTGGAAGCCCTTTTGTTATGTTTATGTTGCATTTCAAGTTTACATCTAATTATTGGTTTGAAACAATTATCAACAGATAACATTTGGGTAATTTCTAGCTTTTCTAGCATTTATAGATGGTTTTGGCTTTGTGAGAAATGGTGAAATTCTGATTTTCATCCAAACTGCAACAAAAATTTATTTTGAAAAGAAAAGATTAGAGGAAGAAAAAATATAGACCCCCAAACTTTTCTGTGTCTTATTCTGAAACTTTTAAATGTGTTTATAGAACTTCAGAGCAGGCGAGCATGGCTAAGACTAATGCATACTGAAGTACAGAAAAAAAATCATAGTTGTCTTATGTGCTTCTAGATGAACTAAATTTAAACTTTTTCTGACCCTTCATGAGGGCAAAAATTGTTACCTAATCCGAAGTCATTTGTCCTATTTGAACAGAAGAATTAATTTTACACATAAAACATGCATCAAATGCTCTTTCGGAAGACAAAGTTTAAGCACTAGGGAAAATAAAGTTGTGATGTTGTATGGGGAATAATAAGTAGATTCAAGAATGTGTTAAAGTATTTATTGTGTATACTTTGAAAGGTAGGCAGTTAAATGTTCTGTTCCAGTAAAAAATATATTAATTTATTTATTTATTGTATAGGTATTTATAGTCATTTGTGCTCCAATGCACTTTATCATCAGTAACTTAAATAGCTCAGCCATAATGCTTTCAGAGCATAGAAAAAATCATTATCTTTATTTTCCAGAAGGTTTAATTAACTCAAGTGTTTTGTCAAAAACACCTGTGAATTTGCTGTCAGAAATGAGTTTAGACTTATAGGAGTACATGATTTTCAGTGCATTCTGAGTAAGTTTGTCATTCTGATTACAAGTTTTCATTTATATTCTTAGATTTTGTTTTCACTGGAAACCACTAATTTTGACTAGTCATTTTAAAACCTGTTTGTATCCTCACTGGAGATCTAGCTTTGTATACCTTCTTTCCTTGCTGTAGGCAAGTTCACTTACATAGGTAACTGAACACAAAAGAATACTTTCAATCAGTGAAAACATTCTGGGCCCAATGGATGTATTAAGATGAATCAAGCTCTGTAGCTCCTCTTTGGACTCCATTTTGGTTATTAACATCAAATAAAAAATAATTAAGGTGCAGAAAATAATTGTCTTCCTTGCAGTGAGAAATTACCATCACTATTTCCACTTCATGTGCAGATTTTCATGGAGATACGTTAGTAGACCTATGTGTGTGATCTTTTTAGTCAATATTTTTAGTGCAGCTGAATTGTTCTTAAATAATTAGTATTCCCTTAAGCTGCAATTCATCAAAAAGAAAATGTATTTATTTACTGAATATCCATTAGATTGAATGATGTATAAATTGCTTTAATTGGCTCATCTACATATCTCTGAGGCATGATTTCTTTCCTGTGATAGCTTAATCACCATTGTGACAATGTTACTGGTATATTTTCTATTTAAAATATTTTTCTTTACATTTTCAATGTATATATCAGTTTTCCATCTCCTAAATGAAAAGGTGGTAAACAAAGAAATGATGAATTAGGACGACCGAATAATATTGGGTAAGGTTTAGTCATTAAGGTTAATTAATTAGTTAAGGATGAAATTAATAGATAACGATGGGTTTGTTTTACTTTTTATGCAGTGGATAACACTCAAGGAATAACTATGACTATCTAAAATAGGTAATGGAGTCTTCCATGGAGTCTTCCCAATGGAGTTTGTGCAGGGAAATATTTCAAAATAACTTTAGAACAAGGAGGGCTGCTACGTTTATGCAGCTACAGCATTACAATTGAGAGGTGATCTCTATACCAGACTTGCTTTGGAAAGATAAGTCACTTTTTTTTTGTAAAGATCAGTCACTTTCCTGTCACTGTTTGGAAATATGACACTAATACAACGTCAAGATGGCTTCGGTTCTTGCAATGCTGCAAGCTCTAATCCAGTGTGGGTTTTCAACTCTGTTGAGAAAAGAAAGTCAATGGAAAATAATAACCTGTAGCAATTCTAATCTGTGAACCCTTCTAGAAGTGTTAATAGGACATGTGGACTACTAGGCCTTCTCCTAGTTACTTCAGTTTAGTTTTGACTTGCAAAAAAAATGAATTGCTTTTTTGTTCTCAGCCATCCTCAAATATTCTGGCAATTGTCTTACTGGATGTCCATCATCAAAAGGGAGGTATCTCAAACGCAGTATGATGACCTGAATGTAAATCCCAGGGTTCACAATACCATTTACTTCTAACATACGTCCTCCAGAAAAGTTTAAACCAGTAGCTTTGTCATTAAATTCAAGTGAAGAGATAAATACCAGGGGCTTTAATTCTCATTGACTCAGAAAAACAGGAGAACTCCTTCCACTATGAATATTAATTGTCCCACTCTTAAAATTAAATCATTTGCATTTTCATTATCTACCTACATTTTTTTCACTGCATTGAGTACTGAGACTCTTTTCTCTATATTTTATGATCATAAAATTCTGCTTGAATGAGTTTCAGAGAAAATTTTGGGTCAAATTAGCATTTTACTTAACTTATTTTTAGATCAGCTCTTTATTGTCTTCCTTCCACTGACAGTTAAGCATGTGAAAATAGCTTTTATTACATGTGATTATGTTACAAGAGATCCTTTTTACAAATTAATCATTCACGAGAGACCGATGTGCCAGAAGAATAATATGGCATATATTTGAAGGAAGGGTCATCATTAACTGATACCATAAGAGATTGATAACGGTATATCACATTATCATATTTTTCATTTATTCATTATAGTAGAAAATATTTTCTTTAAATACCATAAATATATATATAAATAATATATAATAAATAAAAATAAAATATAAATAAATATAAAAATAAAAAATAAATATATAATATATAATATATAATTATATAAATAAATATAAAAATAAAAAATATAAAATAAAAAAAAAATAAAATATAAATACCATAAATCGTTCAAATATCTGTCTAAAGTGGACTTACATTTCAATAAAACATGACCAATTAACCATACTCAGGATTTTTTTCAAGCAAACTGAATCTCAGTGCTTGTGAAGCAATGTTTTAAACTTAAGAAAATTAAGTTTTTAAATAATAAATGAAAAAACACTCATGAAACACACTTATCCTCTGAAACTGAAGACAGTGCATTACACTTGCTCTACTAGAAGTTTACAGGCTGACAGGATTAACCTTTTCTCTTTAAAGATAGATCCAGTACTTATTTAATCTTTTAACAGATCTAAAACGTGGTAAGAAAGTTTTGGATTTTTTACACATTGCATATCCTTTGGGTTGTTCTTTGTAGCTGAACTGGGACACTATAGGAAGAAGTTACCTTATCTTCTAAAGAAAGCACCATAAACATTCATGAGAACTTGAGGAATCCACCTTAACCATTAAATTAACTTGTTATGCTCACATATAATGCTGAAGTAATTTTCTCTTATTTCCAACTAGTTAAGTTTTCTGATCATCTCTCTGGTTCTTCAGCTCCTCCTCAGTAAAAATTAGAGACTGTCATCCAATTTTATTGTAAATCTACCTGTGACTTGATTCTAATCCTTTGTTCTTTAGCCATATGTTTTAAATTTTAAATTTAAATTTAAATTTCTCTGTCACTGGTATTTGTAGCATGTTTGAGATGTACGACACGCATCTCAGACAGCAGCACTTCCAAGTGTTCATCTTGTTGGATTTGGAGGGCAAAGTTCATGCAGTTTCTTAT
Source organism: Oreortyx pictus (assembly GCA_036925125.1). Lineage (NCBI taxonomy): Eukaryota > Metazoa > Chordata > Aves > Galliformes > Odontophoridae > Oreortyx > Oreortyx pictus. The sequence goes on along the minus strand of JAUPFR010000001.1, from coordinate 74,143,347 downwards.
TCTTTATTATTGTCCCTTCAGTGGCCCTTTTCTGAACACAGATGCAGTTTAAATTAGCCTTTCATAATTATAAGACTTATAAAGTTTGTTATTTGCTCCCATAAGCATGATTAGTTCCTTTCAGTATCAGTTACCAAATGTTTGTTTTCTTTTTAGCATACCTGTGTTTCTTCCAGAATAACAGCATTAGACAAAATAGGTTTTGAAATGGACTTTCAATAAAATGTACTGTTAAATTCCCTTAAATGTAGTACTTTTCTAAGAAATAAGCTCTTTACCCAGTTTCTTACAATTTTCTAGTACTTTTATTAAACAATGACATCTCTGATTTCATGTGTCACTATACTGAACACTGTACTAAGAGGTAAGTAAAGGAACATCAATTGTTCTTTTCTATGCAAGGAATAAACTAGTTCAGGTCTGCATAACTTTTCAAAAAACCATATTATTACCTACTTCAATTGTTAGCCTGAAAGTATTTAGAACCCTTAGTTTGCTCTAATGCTCAGGTAAACTACTTCTGCTAAGTGTTTCTGTTTTGTAATCCAAGTTTAGCCACTCAAGTATTAGGTTTCTTTTACCATTCTTGTATTGTCAAATGTGATCGGTATTCTTATTAGTTCAATCAGAGTAGGTCCCACTCCTTTCTTGTGGCTAAAGCATTGCTGGTAATATTTCCTGTTCTCCCCTGTATCTGATCTGTATCTCAGAGGCATATCTCAGCATTGTGTGTCATTTATTCATTTATCACTTCTCTTTCTATAAATAAAAACTCAAACCATGTCTCTGTAGCTATTACACTAACAGGAACAATGGCCAGATAGAACAATATTAGGCAGGAAGCAGAGAAGAGAACCTGGGAGTGCAGATTATTCCACCTGAAATTCCTTTTTTAAAATCTAATTGAAAAATATGTGCATCTTCTAGTAAGCTGGGCAGAAATCACATTTGTGCTTACTCTGGACCATATTGGGTAGATGAGAATCTTTTTAACAATAGCTGTGGATGGTTTATCCCAAACTTCTGAGTAGATTTTCACAAAATATTCTTAGCACATTCAAATGTTTTTCTACCTGAAGATCAAGTTAAATAGTTACAAAAATTGAATTTCTGCAAGATCTGAAGATCCTAATTGAATAGTAAGATTCTCCCTACATGTTAAAGCTATAACTGTCATCTTTGTTGACTGAGAATGTTACTTCTAGCACTATCAATCTGTTAGATTACAGGAATTAGGTAAAAATACTCAATACAGTGTATGTTCAGTTTTGTTCTGAATAAAGTGCTATTGTACCTCAACATTTCATACTTCATCAGTGAAATTTAAAAAAAAATAAACATGCAGATTCATCTCAAATAAATCTCTATTTCCTTTTTATTTATGTCAGCAAGAACAAGTGTCAGTTATGAACTATGATTCCAAGTCTCTTGGCAAGAGTAGGTATTGTGTTATCTCTGAAGAAGTATTTTTAATGCATTTCATCTGACTTCAGAGTAAAATATTAGATCAGACTGTGCATGGAACATCCCAAAATGTTATCAGAAAGATGTAATCTCTGTCATGTCTGTTAGCTTTTTGTTAGTATACATCTATTCCCATATTTGTGCTAGATGTATTAAAGACAAATGACACATCCATTCCCTAGAGCCCTGGGATGTGTCGCTGCCCCAAGAGCACAAACTGTGACTCCCTTGCAGAGGAAGGCAATGGAGGGCCAGCAGGAGGGCTTCTGTGTACAAATATAAAATACAGGGAAAAGATAACACTGTCTATCTGAAAAGGGAAAATCCAACTGGAGTTTTCTATTATCTAAGTCTCTTTTGTGCAGTTTACATGATGTGACCTTGCTAATGTACTGTAAATCAAAATAAACATATAATGATAAGTTTGAAACTGTTCTAATATATCTGCTATGATTAACAGATACAACATGAGTTCTCTGTATATAAGGGAGGCAGAGGGAGGCTAACTGTTTGTTCAGAGTCAACATGAGTTTGGTGAAAAAACACCTAAAAATATAAAGAGTTTCTCATGAGAGTAGCTTACTTATGAAAAGTAGTGAGCAATTCTTAGAATGATTTGGGCTGAAGGGACTTTAAAGATCATCAAGTTCCAATCCCATTGCTGTGGGAAGGGAAGGGAAGGGAAGGGAAGGGAAGGGAAGGGAAGGGAAGGGAAGGGAAGGGAAGGGAAGGGAAGGGAAGGGAAGGGAAGGGAAGGGAAGGGAAGGGAAGGGAAGGGAAGGGAAGGGAAGGGAAGGGAAGGGAAGGGAAGGGAAGGGAAGGGAAGGGAAGGGAAGGGAAGGGAAGGGAAGGGAAGGGAAGGGAAGGGAAGGGAAGGGAAGGGAAGGGAAGGGAAGGGAAGGGAAGGGAAGGGAAGGGAAGGGAAGGGAAGGGAAGGGAGATCAGGCTGCCCATGACACCATTCAACCTGGCTTTGGATGCTTCCAGGTATGGTGCCCGGATTCTCTGGGTAACCTGTTCACCATCCTGAGTAAAAAAGTTCTTCTTAATATCGAATCCAAATCTCCAACTTTAATTTAAAACCACTCTCCCTGTCAGCATCAATGTGTGTAAAAAGTCACTCCCACAAGTTTATATGCTCCTTTTAAGTGTAGAAAGGCTGCAATAATGTCTTCTCAGTACCTTTTCTTCTTTACCTGAACAAGTCCAGCTCTCTCAGCCTGTCCTCATAGGTGAGGTGCTCAAGTCCTCTGATCATCTTCATGACCTTCCTCTGGAACCGCTCCAACAGCTCCACATCTCTCTTGTGCTGGGGACTTCAGTACTCCAAATAGAGCCTAATGAGGGAAGAGCAGATGGGAACAGTCACCTTCCTTGCCCTTCTGGACACCTTTTTTGTTGCAGCCCGGGTTGCAGTTGGACTTCTGGTGTGCAAGCACACACTATTGGCTCACATTAAGCTTTTCATTCATCAGAAACTCAACTTTTTTTCATTCAAGAAACCCCATTACACTTGGCTTCCTTGAATCTCAGGTTCTCATGGGCACACTTTTCAAGATTGTCCAGGTCCCTTTGGATGGCATCTCTTCCTTCTGTTGTATCCAGTGCTTGATGTCATCAGCAAACTTGCTGAGAGTGCATTCAAGCATACTATCCAGTTCATTGATTAAGACATTGAAGAGCACTGGTCCTGAAATAAACCCCACTCGTCACTGGTCTCCACCTGTATGTACAGCCATGGACCACAACCCTTTGGCTGTGACTATTCTACCAATTCTTTATCCACCTAATAGTCCACTCTTCAAATCTGTATCCTTCCAATATGAGATAAAAATGTGATGTGGGACCATATCAGAGGCATTGCGCAAGTCCAGGTAAATGACAGAAGTTACACTTCCTTTGTCTACTAATGCCATCACTCCATCAAAGAAGAGCATCAAACTGGTCAGGTGCAATCTGCTGTTGATGCGGCCATGTTATAAGACCCAGTCATACTCAAGACACCAAAAGCTAGCTGTACATTGGGTATTACCTTAAGTTTATCTAATGTGACATTGATTGTTTAATAATGCTTTAGTTTTCTAAGTGTCTGAAATTTTCTGAGGTATTGCACTTCATTGAAAAAGGCTTGAGAGAGGTCCACAATCTATGCTGTGAGGGTATGTAAGATCATTTTTATGTTCACTCTTCTCTAGAAATTATGAAGCTGACAATAGTGTTCTTACTTATAAATACCAAAAATCCTCAAACTTATCACTATCCCACCACGTTTTCTTCTCAGTAAACTCTAATGTTCAACTTTACACACAGCATGAAATCTTTTCAGGTACTAGAATAATGTAAACATCCATTATGTGACTATCAAAATTTGGTCAGAGACATATAGTTTGAATAAGCTCCTATGGGTACTCTCCAGGACAATAAAATATTTTTAACCAATATATAAATTGAGTAGATCAGCCTCAAAGTGGTTCTGATTTTGTAGGTTATCTTGAATAATATTATTCGAGTTAAAGAAATAGTGAAGATTTAGGACTCATTTTTCTTGTAATTGAAATGTTTTATTCATAAATACAACACCATATGTTTTCTGATATCAAGTAAGCCTCTTCTATACAAAATCAACATAGCATGGAAATTTTTTTATATAAACATCTTCCCATTGCTTCTCTGATGTTTTAGGTAAGGAATTCTAACAAACTCCTGAATTTAAAGATGTCTTATTAGACATTATTACTGTTGGAGAAACAGGTTTATTTTCAGATAAGGTAGTCTGGGTTTCTGCTTTAATAACTTTGTTCACAAAAATTATGTCATTTTTAAAATTAATGAAGCTCCTTCTCTCTCACGGCTATTAAATCAACTCTTTAGGACTGGATTTAGCAGTCCAAGAAAACAAATTAGTTTACATTTACACTCTTTCAGAATTCTGTTTTAAGTGATAGCCATTTCAATTCATGCAAATACGTAGTCATTTTTCTTGTAGTACTGTAGCATTTATTGCCAAGGGAAAAGTCTGCTCTGTCCAAACATTTTCTTTAATTCTCTAAGCTGCTAACACATCTTGAACTGATGGTGGTATCCATTTAAGCTGAATAGTCCAAATTAGTGTTGACTTAGTCATATTTGACCTTGGTGTCCCTTATTTGCTCTTAGAAGTCTCAAAAACAAAAGCAAACAAAGCTTACTTCTTATCAGGCTTGAATGAAGTCCATAAAAAAAAAGCAAATATTAAATGGTAATTAAAATTCTTTTAATGAGCATAGTGGTGAGAAAACCTCAGTGTCATAGTAAATGTTTCCATTGCAGGTAGACTGAGAACAATTTAAGTAAGAAACTAATCGAAGACTCTAAGAATACAGTATCATAGCTTGCAACAGATCAGTTTCTTTCAGTAACCCTTCAAGACTGACCTAGATGCTTCTATGGCCCTTTTTATTCACCCAGTCTGATAATGCTGTGCAATGTTTACAGATAAATAAAGCACAGTATGCATTGTACATTTTGATATATTTGATCTTGTGAAATGAAAGTTTAAGAGAAAATTATAGTCCTAGTTTATTTAAATGTGGGGATGCTCAGTATACAAGAATTCGGAAAATGAGAAACCTCCTTGTTCCTATGTAAAAATTGAACAAAAATTAGAGCTTTTATGAAGCCAAGCTACGGAGTAGGGATCTGAACAAGAATCTGAACCTAGAGCATGACTGAAATATATATTCAAACTCTGTTGCTCTGAAACAAAGATGCTACCACTCTTTCTTAAAATCAACCATATGTGGAAAAGTTGAATTTGTAATATCCTCATATCTCCCCAAGTATATGTAGGGATTTTTTTTTTCCCATGTCACCCATTCTTCTTATAGTGGTATGATAATAACCACTTGCTTGGTAATGATTCCTCTCTATGTGTATGATACCAAAACATTCTGTGATGGCCTCTCTTTATGTATTAGTCATACCTACAGCTTCCTAATTCCACATGATCAGATAGATATATAGTCTATGAAAAGCATGAATAGTATGAAAAGCAGATGTGCCCTTGCATTGCGGCCATTGTGGATTATGGCTTTGGTAAGGAAGTGGAGCAGTTAGCTTTACAGTGACAACAGTGAATTTAAATGAGAATAAAGGTAAACATCTTTCTATCTTCCTGAAATACAATATGGATTACTGACTCATCAAGCAGTTTTTCATTTATCTCCTTAGATTCTCATGCTTTGATTTTTATGCTCTCCTACAATTATCAGTATGTTCTGAGCAGATAGCAAACTATTTTTGAAGAGGGAAAACAAAACAAAACAAAACAAAACAAACAAAAAAAAACCCCACAAAACAAGCATACAAAAAAAAGCCATATGTGTCTCAGAAGTTAAGGAAAGCACAATTATTCAGTTATGGATTAGCCCGGTGGTGATTCTCTCAAATAGTTAAACACTGTTTTTCTTCCAAAATTGTATTTATATTCATATTGTTTGTTGTAAAACAGCATTTGCAATATGTGGTTGTGGAAGGAGAAACTGTTGATGTTTTATGCTTTCTTCTTTTATTGAGGAGGGAGGGGACAAGGGGGTGAAGGATAATTTGAAAATAAGATTTGCCTATTTATAAAATGTGAGCCATAGGACTTAAAAATGGTGTACAGAACATGACAAAACAAAAAAGAACTTTCAAACTACTACTCTGATGAAAACAAATGTCATTGCTGATGTCAATAATTATCCTTTTTTGTTAATTGCTATAAAGGGCCTGTTTTTTGTTTCCATGGGTTTTTTTTTGTTTGTTTGTTTGTTTTTGTCAAAATGATGCCTGTTTTAGTGACTGCCAAAATGCAGGTTTATCAATATCTCTCTCAGTGTTGGAGGAGGAGAGAGCAACAGAGTTAGATCTGCCCAGAGAGAAGTTAAGGGTTTATTTGTTAATACAAATTTAAGATACAAAACTGACATCCAGGCTGAAATGATGACTGCTCAAGGTATGGTCACTGTAATAACAAGATCTGAGCTCCACATCATTGGTAGAAGACACCTCCTTAATGCCATATTCATCTGAAACTATTTCAAGGATATCACACCACACATGAAGCATCAAAATGTAGCAGTTTTATGGACTGAGAGTTGTATAAATTGAGTAAAAGCCATTGTAAAAAAAGAAAAGACCAATAGTGACAGTGCAAATACAAACATATGTCCCATTTAGATCAAATGCCACAAACTGACAAGATAATTCAGCTTTTCTATTAAAATGCAGATCATAGAAGCGGCATTAGGATGGCACTGTATTAATATAAAACTGATGAAGAGGATGTTGATATGTTCCCTTTTTATTTCTTTCTTTCACACTAGTCCTAAGAACTGCCACAGACACTTGTTGTTTTGAGAAGATTTAATTACCATAATTATATTTAATTTTGCATTGATTAATGTTGCTTAAAGTAATACGTTAGGGTAGAATGCTTAATGTCCAGACTATATGCAAAAACACATATCGTTAAATGCTTTGTGAGGTGTGCTTCTTATCTTAATAGCTGGGATGACATTTTGAAAAGAAAATCTTACAAGTAATAGATTTCAGTCCAACCTGACAGTACACTTACAAATGATTCTTGAATTATTATTATTTTTTTTTTTTAAGAAAATTGAGATGACAATGGCATTGTGGGCTCCAGCAGATTAGGAGTGGCCAGCAGGAACAGAGGATTGATCATCTCTGCTCTGCTTTTATTAGGCCTCATTTGAAGTACTGTATCTAGACCTGAGGCCTCCAGCACAAGATGTGGAGCTGTTGGAGTGGGTCCAGAGGAGAATCACAAAGATGATCAGAGGGCTGGAGCACCTCCTGTACAAAGACAGGCTGAGGGAGCTGGGCTTGTTCAGCCTGGAGAAGAGAAAGCTGCAAGGAGACCTCCTTGTGGCCTTCCAGTATTTAAAGAGGGATCATAAACAGGAGGGGTGTCAACTCTTTACAAGGGTAGATAGTGATAGGAGAAGAAAGATTGCTTTTAAGCTAACGGAGGGAAGGTTTAGATTGGATATCAGGGTCAAGTTCTTTACAGAGAGAGAAGTGACGTGCTGGAACAGGCTGCCTAGAGAAATTGTGGATGCTATGTCCCTGGTGGTGTTTAAGACTGGGGTAAATAAGGCCTGATCAACCTGGTCTAGTACCAGATCTGGAGATTGGTAGTCCTGCCTGTATCAGGGGGCTTGGAATTTGATGATCCCTTCCAACACAAGTCATTCTATGTTTCTATGAATAAAAATTGTTAAAAGTATGAGCTACAGCAAAGTCTTCTTTATACTTCCAACACTTAAACATATTTTCAATATAAGCATATTAATATGATTTTTTTAATCAATATTCATTCACTATTTAAAGACCTAACTGGGACCACTGTTCAGGATGCTGTAACATTGCATAAGAAACAGCTCTGGCCATATCGTAAGACACAAAGAATATGAAAAGGTCCCAGTGGACTGCTGCTTGGCAAATGTGACACCCATGTAAAGGAAGGGTAAGAAGGAGGATTCGGGGAAGTACAGGTCTGTTGTTCAGACCTCAGTGCCAGGGAAGGTTATGGAGCAGATCTTCATTGGTGTTGTCACACAGCATATACAGGGCAACAGGTGTTTATAATTAGTGAGCACGGATTTATGAAAGGCAGGTCCTGCATGACTAGAACTGATCTCTAACTATGACAATATTATCCACTCAGTGCATGAAGAAACGACTGTAGATGTTATTTACTTGGACTTTAGAAAAGCATTTTATACTGTTTTCCACAGCCTTCTCCTGGAGAAAATGGCTACCCGTGGTTTGAACTTTTAAAAAACTGTCAGGATGGAAAGATTTATTGAAAATAGAATAAAACCCAGTTTACAGCCAGGGCTCAGTACTGGGACAGGTTTTGTTTAACATTTTTATCAACAGTCTTGATGAGGCAATTGAGTTTGCAGATGACACCAGTTTAGGTGGGAGTGTTGATATGTTTGAGAGCAGGAACACTCTGCAGTGGGATCTGGATTGTCTAGACCAGTTGACACATTCAGTCACATAACACTCAACAAGACTGTTAGGTTTTGTATTTGGTTCACAACAACATCACCCAGTGATATAGACCTGGGGAAGAGTGATTGGAAAATTGATCTGTAGAAAATAACCTGAGGACATTGTTTGACATCCTGCTGAATATGAGCCAGCAATGTGAGCAGGTGACATATGAGACCAGTGGCATCTTGACATACAAGAGAAAGAATGTGGCTTGCAGGAGCAGTGTCATAGTTTCAGCTGGGACAGAGTTAACTGTCTTCCTACTAGCTGATATGGTTCTGTGTTTTGAATTTAGGATGAGAATAATATTTATAACATATTGGTGTCTTAGTCGTTGCTGCACAGTACTTAACAATAAATCAATAACTTTGACTTCACATGCTGCTCTGCCAGTGAGGAGCCTGTGAGTGGAAAAAAAGCTGGGAGAAAACTCAGCCAGGACAGCTAACCCAAAATGGCCAAGGGAATATTCCATATCATATAACATAATGTGGAACAGTAAAACTGGAAGGAATTGTCCAGGGAGAACTGCTGCTGCTCGGGATCTGGGTGGCCACTTGTAACTGGGTGGTGAGCAATTACACTGTGCATCACTCTATTTAATAGTTAATATTTAATGGTCTAATACATCAATCATTATTTTTATTGCTGGTAGGAAAATTTAAACAGAACTGATAATCTGACAATATGTATGCACTCTAAAACGTTTTTAAAGAATTCTGAAATATTTGTAAAACTCCACAAAATATTTTTTTTTATCTTCTGAAAAATACCTCAATCTATTCAATCATATTAGGGAAATAGTTACTGGCTTGGAGTTCACACAGACACTAGCTATACCTCAAAAATAAAAGAAAAATAGAACTTGCTACTACACATGCTAAGAGTAGACCATACTTGAAATGCCTGTTATTATTAATCCCCTAGGTTTGTGTCAACGGTTTACCGGGCTGGATCAGCCCGGTTCCGTGATGATTGGTGCGGGGGACCCACAGACCCACGCAATATAATACAATATAATTGGAATTGAAGCTAATAAATCAAATAAAATGAGTAAGAGAGAGTGTCCAATAAACCAAAGGCCTTACGCTAACGCTGAAGGCGATACGGCAGCGAGCACCCACTGCTGAGTCAATCCCGAAAGAAAGAGAGTGTCCCGTGACTGCAGAGAATTTTTATCTTTTCCCTCTGAGCGGAAAATACGTAAAAATGCAAAGCATCGCAAAGTCCTCTGGGGAATGTAGTTCTTATTCTCTTCTGAGACAGGTATACCCGGAAATATCAATGATCTATGGAGTTGGAGTATTAACTCTTTAACTCTTAATGCACTACGTGTTGTTATGATGTGGAATACCAATACCAAAAATCATAAAACCATGACAGTGTGAGCTATGGAGTTGTTATCATGATGAACAGACACTGTTAATATAATTGAAACTTACAGTACATCATCTGGGGAACCGTTTGTATAATAGAAAGTTTGACTTCAATCTAATCAGTGAACACATTAAAAAAATACAAACTGTTTCATAACATTGAGTTATTTGAGTGATTTATTCCCAGGTGGTATTTATATATTCAGGGTCTACATTTCTTTTAAGATGAAAATCAAAAGTAAACATATAAAAAAATCAGTTATTTTGGTTTTTATTATGACTCTGTTGAATACTTTAGATCTAGTCTCTTCAAACCTTTAACTAAAATTAATTCTGAAATCACAAAAGATTTCTTGTGGTTTTTTTTTTCTTTTTTTTTTTTTTCCAGGAAAACTAAGATGTTTTCCCTAGTTCATCAAAGGTAGTAAAACAATTCAGCGATGTTAGTGCTTCAATAGAACTGAAAGTAAACTGTAAAATATTTCATCTGAAATACTCATTAGCTAATACATGATGAAGCTTGGAACTAAATGATTCCAGTGACTCAAAGTCATTTTACTACTAGTTCAGATGTTTGAATTTGTCCTAAAGAAGGAAGAATTTCACCAAATGTGTATTCTACATAGTTAATACCATACTCTATTCTAAGCTAAATTGGAGTGGAGAAGTGGGGAAGAGTTTTCTGAGCAAGGTATGCATTTTTTTCATTCCACTATAGAACTTTTCCTATATAATTATTGTGCTATTTGTCATAATATCTCATGTAAAAAAGCTAAAAATAGAGAAATTATGATGTTTTCCTTAAATATAATATATATATTGCTTTGTGTAGAGAGTAAAAGTTTTCAGTCACTTCACTGCATCTTAAGTCTTCTACAGAAAAGGATTTTTAGGAGATACTTTATTTCAGCTGGAAGTCCAACACAGCATATTCACAGCTATAGTGTTTTTGTTTGTTTGTTTGTTTGTTTGTTGTTAGTTTTGTTTTTGTTTTTGTTGTTTTCTGTTTTTCTTTTCTTAGTATTTGGCTCAAAAAGTATTTTCACAAGGAAATAGAATTAAAAGGTATTTGACTTTTGGAAACTTAAATAATACTTGCTATTTTCTAAGAAGGTAATATGAATAAAAGGTTTGGAGTTCTCCTTCAGACTTTACTAATGAGAAATTTACTTGGAGAAATTTGAAAAATTTTCTAAGAGGTATGTACTTGCATAATATATTAAGACGAAATGAAAACAGATATAAATGAAGAGTATTCATTATATAATGAAGATTATTAATTTGGAGTTCAATCTTTATGCACCAATGTCCTGAATAGACAAAAAGCATCACTGAAAAGACAAAATAAATCACAGAATATACAGTGACACAGTCTTTTCTCCATTCAGTTTATAATTGTACCTTGTACGTTAGATATGGCATGTGTTGGGATTTTTTTCATCCTTCTGTCTCTATAAAGGATCAAGATTACTTTAAAACATATTAAATACCATACTGAGATAATGAGGTTAATCATTATGGTAAACAAAAAATTCTGTTTCTAGTCAAAGTCTTTAATAATAATAATTATGTATCATGTTGTCTTACTACATTGCTTTCGTAAGTAAAGATAATTGGGTTCTTTTGTGAAGAAAAACTGCATATGTAGATGACCAAAATGACAACTTTCTTAACCACTGTATGTTATTTTGTTTCCCTGTAATGCATAACGGTAGAGATTTTATGCAGACGCAGTAAGTTGTTACCATTTGGGAGGATCGACTTTTGTTTGAGGCAAACTCAATGATTACATAAGCAAGATTGTACAAACTCAAGAAAGACAAGCAGTAATGTGTGATTTTTCTTGATTAGCTACAATCGGTATAGCTAAATGTACGAACTCATGTATTGCTGACTGCTTCAGAAAGTTTGGCAGCTGTTACAAGTGGATTTGCAATTTTGGCCAAAAATTTTCTAACAGAACAATTTTCTTCTGATTCACAGGAACAACATTTCAAATATTTTCAAGTGGAAGTTTCAAAACATAAAATACCAACAAATGTCAAAATTCAACAGCTTAACTCTCAAAATTGAAATATTAGAGTAGGATCTGAAGGATTTTTTTTTTAATCTGCTGAAAAATTCCAAGATTTTTACTCTTATAGCTAGTATCTAGAAATTAAATGCCGGAATCTTAGCTATAGTTTCTTAATTTCAACTGCACCTAGTTGCAAATAAATAAATTTTGGGTGTTTTGCAGTGATGAAGCCAAATAATGGAAGACAGCAGAGAGAAAATTAAAATATACATCTGTATGTTTGAGTGTACCACTCAGTATTAAAGAACACTAAAAGGGAAATCAGAACTGTTACCTACCTGAAGGTAGGACCTTTTATTGGAACTTAAAAATTAATTGGGAATCTAAGTTCCCATCATTGAAATGTATTTTTTGTAGATGGCTAAAGCTACTTCCTCAGAATTTATTATGGTTTTCCACACTGCACACCGAATAGATTAAAAAAAAAAAAAAAAGAGTTGTGCTTTGTTTTGTTTTGGTTGATTTGTTTGTTCCATCTCAAGAACAATCAGATTCATGACTTGAAGGGAATGGCTCATGATTTCTGAATACTTTCAGTCAGATGTTACGTGAACTTCAATACTGATAGTTGGCTTCATAATGTTAGCAAATGAAAGATTGAGTGAAACCCTCTACTTTTCATTTGCTTATGCTCCTGCAAAAAGAAAGGTCGATTTACTGTCTTACTTACTTGCTGATATACAGACTATGGAGAATTGGACTTGAAACCAAGATAGCAGAAATTTATGCATTGATAATTTATGTATGGTTTTGGTTTACATAATTTTTTCTTTATTCAATAAAAAAAAAAGCATAGTTGCTATGGAAACTGCTACAACATAGGATTTGGATTACCATGAAGAGGCGTTTTTTATAAACAAATAAACACAGAATACACATAAGTCAAATGCTAATCACCATCATGCATGTTCTTCAGACAGTGGAAATTGAGTTTCCCACTTCTATTGAAGGTGCAGAGGGTTCAGACCATGATTGTTGCACTGACAGCCTCGAATATAATGCGCAAAGATATATTGAAGCTGTGTTATTTCCCATTCCCAGTGACTGCACTCTTGAATAACTATTTTCAACAGTTTGTTTTAAACACAGAAGGATACTCGAACAGGACTTTTTGTTCTCTTTGAATTTACTGAAACTTATTGCCTCCTTCATCATCCAGCATTGTGAAAGGTATGAGTAAAGGGAAGATGCCGAAACCATTAGCACTTCAATAGATCTACAGGAAAGAAGAAAACCGTGCTAAATGTATGTATAGAACAGAAAGAATACATTAGTTTTATTTTATCCACTGGTATTTCATTTTTGCTTCTCTTTATATCTTGCTTCTCTATTTGAAAATTCTTTGCTTTTCATTGCTATTTAAAAGTAATTTAAATTATCCCTCAACACACTCAGAGAACACTTTTGACTTCATAATCATGTCTATTAAAATCCATCACTGTTGCTGTGTGAATTTTGTACATTTATACTTTCTCTATTTGTGCTGATAAGCTTACATCACTAAATGGTTATGCTCAATAGTTTCAGAAAAATATTTGGTATTTAATAAGAATGCTGAAATCAGTTTAAATTTGATTAGCCCTGAACAATATTTTCCTTTTAAAGCTTTATGAAATATCAGTCAAAAATAAATAAATAAATAAACATATTTCACAGAACTTCTTGGTTACTAATGATTCTTTTTTGCACAAAAAGAGCAATAAGTGTCAGGAAACTCAGGGAATACTGAAGTTTACAGGCTGAATTGGCCCGGTTCCATGACGAATGAGGCATGGGAACCCACAGACACATGACCCGGGAAAGCAGTAGGGAAAAAGGGAAAAGGGAGATGGGCCTAAAAAGAAAATAGCAGCAATGATCTGAGGAGGAAAGCTAATTTACTAAATAAGATACCAGAAAGCAAAATAATATAATACAATATAATTGGAATTGAAGCTAATGAAACAAATAAAATGAGAGAGTGTGTTTGAAAAACCAAAGACCTTATGCTAACACTGAAGGCGAGAAGGTGAGGGAGCTCTTGATGCTGGGTTGATCTGAAAGGGAAAGAGCCTATGACACATGAACTGCTTTTATCTTTCCCTCAGAGTGCAAAATGGAAAAATGCAAAGCAATGCAAAGTCCTCTGGGGTATGTAGTTCTTCTCTTCTGAGACAGGTGTACTATCAATGATCCACCGAACTGGAGCATTAACTCTTTAACTCCCAATGCACTACATGATATGATGTGGAAAACCAATAACAAAAATCATAAAAACATGACTTATGACGAAAAATGTAAAAAAGTGAAACTCTTACACTATCTGTCCAATTCACCATGAAAATAAAATTTTACATAAATATAAACACATACATTCACAGTTCAAAGTTCTCCTCCCAGTTAAAATCTATATAATTATATAGGAAATATACATTACAAGTATTTCATTATCACAATTTCATTTTCAAATGAAAAATATTTTCAGATTTGCACAGTTTGATTTTTATTGTGTCAAGGTGGAATAATTTTTTATCAACGGAAATACTTCAAAAATTAAAAAAACCTCTTTATTTTCAGGAAATAAAAATTAGTTGCAGTAGTATTCACTTTTCAAAGAGTATTTTGTTGAAAATTTGTTCATAGGACCATAAATGAGCACATCTTTGGCAATGTAGCTCAGAGAAAACGGCTGTGAGCACTCTAGAATATCCTATTTACATTTTCCTATTATTCATCTAATCGATTCAGTGTTACCAAGGGACAGCAGAAGCAGTACTACTGCAGTAAACAAAAGCTAACACATTTAAGTTTGTGAATTTGCTGTACTGAGATCACTTCTAATCTCCCTTAACCATCTTGCTAGTTTGGATGCTGGTGGCATCTTCTCCATTTTGTTAATGTCCCACACATAGAGCTGCATCTCTGCACAATTTCCTACTGTTAGAGGTTGCTACTTAAAATGGCAGCATAAATGAATTCCTTGTCCATCTTGGTGACTCTATGATTCCCTGACACTTTGTCAGGAGAAAAATCTATGCAGCTATGGCAACAGGTGCAGAAATTGTGAGACTAGCAACAGTGACCTCAACCACAACCACCTAAACAGCAAAATAGCACTTTACTTGCAGCCCAACCTTTGCTACACCCCCTAAAGATTGTAAGCATAATGTCGTAAAGTGGTCTTAAAGCAAGAATGAAACCAGCTTTTTTTTTTTTTTTTGGTGTGTGTGTGTGTGTGTACAGTTTGTTTTTAGGGTTTTTTTTCAGACAGTCATGTCATTTGGACACCTTAGAGAAAGTTCTGTTCTTTCTCACCTGTCATGTGGCAATACAGCATAATGGAATATTGTCAGAATTTTTAAACCTCCATTGCCATACCACTATCACCCACTTCTGATGTCAGGAGCTGATGTAATAAAATAAAAGGCATTACTTTTGGAGCAGGCCTTATATTAATGAAGAAGCATTTGTACGTAAGTTAATCAGCTTTTTTATATAGTTTTTTATCCCTAAATATGATTACCTTCACTGCAGTGAATGTCCAAATCTAAGAAATCACATCGAGTTCTTTAAATCTTCCATTTAATTAATGTCAAATGGTCACATAATTAAATTCTGCAAAACCAATGAGACCTTTTCTTCACTAAATTAAATAGTATACATGAAAAGAAAAGCTAAAACAGTAGCTCAAAAATTTATTTCAATATATAAGTTTCAGTAGACTCCAAAATAACTTACATGAGATATCACTTCAGAAGGGACAGGTTGTTGAACAGAGACCTCTCTTATCTGTTCTCAGCTGAAGTAAAGGCTTACAGTATTCCTGCCCATCAGGAACCTTAGGTTCTAACAAGGTAGAAGTTTGTAATACCAAGTATTTGTTTTAAATATGTAGACAGAATTATACCTCTGATTTTTGCTACTCAAGTAAAGAAGAGGGTTTTGAAACAGTCTTGAAGGAGTTTTCTCTAAAACATTTTTATCAGAAAACTTCAACTTATCTTAACTTGTAGGTCTGTGCTTCAGGTACTTTCTTGACTGCAATACAGCTCATGTGAATTCAGATAGATCCACTGCTAACAGCTGCTTCAGGATGACTGAAAATTCAACATGATCTGTGGTTGTAGTACAGATGTACCCTTACAGCCCAGCACTCATGTGGCACATACCATGTAATCATAGAATGTCTTGGGTTGGAAGGAAACAAAGATCTAGTTCCAACCCCACTTCCATGGACAGCCTCTAGATCAGTGCTCCATCCAACCTCCAGGAATGGGGTATCCACATCTTCTCTGTGCTGCATGTTCAAATGCCTCTACACTCTCCTAGTACAGAATTTTTAACATAAAATACATCTTCCTCTCTTTAGTTTAAAACCACTCTTCCTTTGCTCTATCACTATTTGCCCATGCAATCCATCTTTTTTAAAGCCCCCCTTATGTAATGAACATAGAACTGCCTAGTCAAATACAGGTAATCATTCAGATCTCTGCCCATCACAAATGGTTATCTTTTTCAGTCAATGGCTATTTTACAACTATTCTTAATTCCTCTGCAAGTTTTTAAAGCATTGTAATATGCATCAAAACCAACCAAAAAACAACATTAAGAAAACATCTTTTTGTTTTTAAATGAAGTTCTTGCTTTCCAAGAAAGCCTTGTATAACATTACCTCATATTTCTTCTACACCTTTGTGCTCCTCAGAATAGAGAATAAATTGAAGATAAAGATAGAAGCCTTTAAGTGAATTTCATATAAATCTTTTGAAACAGCCTCACCGATGAAGATGGTAAATTTATGTCTAGAATGTGGAGCAGTTTATAGGCAAAAAAAAAAAAAGTTCAGAGATGACACAGCATTTCACAATAGGTTTTAGTTACATCTCCATTTTCTAGATAGTGTAGCTCATCCTCCCAATGTCCATAATCTGTGCTCAAGAAATTTGAATGTTGTTGCAAAATAGGGATAGCTCGATGGCAACACAAGGGAGTAGTTTCTCCAAGGCAAATTTATCCCTGATTATTTTGCTATACACTTATTGATAGGGGTCTGGCAATACGTTGATGTACGTGATGTATTTCTTCCAGTATCTGAAAGGTGCTTAGAGCGAGAGCAAGGTTGGTCTCTTCTCACTGATGACAAGTGACAGAACGAGGGGAAGTGGTCTTAAGTTGAGCAAGGCTAAGTTTAGGTTGGATATCAGGAAAGACTTATCTACAGAAACATTTGTTATGCACTGGAATAGGCTCCTCAGGGAGGTAGTTGAGTCACCATCTCTGGATGTGTTTAAAAACCATTTGGATGTAGTACTCAGGGACACATAGTGGAGAGTTGTTAGGGTAGTATGGTTAGGTCATGGTTGAACTCGATGATCGTTGAGGTCTTTTCCAGAGTGATTCTATGATTCTATGACTGAAACGTAGATTCTGATTTTCATAAAACAGATCTACCTAGATCTATGTAGGTTGCCCCTAAAGTAATGTCACCTGTTTATTTTCATGGGAACTAAAAAAGATAGAGCACAATAACCCTATTTGATAGAGCAAATTGTCAACTACAAAACACTGTTTTCCAATGTAGTCACTAACATTGGCTGTGCATTTTCACTAGTGCTAAAAAAGAGCACCAGCAGCCATGACCCACTGGTTCACAGCTGCTATGATGTCATAATTGCTAGGAAAATGTTCCCCATGAAGTCCATCTTTCATTGACCCAAACAGGCTGAAGTCAAAAGGTACTAAATCCATACTATACAGTGAGTGTGGTAGCACAGTCCAGCCAAGATAGGCAATGTGTTCTGTTGTCTTCAGACTGGTGTGGGGCCTGGGATTTTCATGTTGCAACAGAAAGATTGCCTTCTCTGACCCGACTCTGGAAGCTTGAACCTTCAGCGTTGCTACAGAGCGGTCATAGCGGTTGATGGTTTGTCCAGGCTGCATGAAATCCAAAAGGGTCAATCCTTTCCTATCCCAAAAGTGCACATCACTTTACCTGCTGTGGACTATGTCTTGAACATTTTCTTCAGTGGGAAATGCACACGTTACTGCATTGCTGTTTCATGGACTGGCATTTTGACTCTGGCTTGTAGTGATGGCACCATGTCTCATCACCGGTAATGATACAGTCCAGAAAACTTCCCTGTACACTTCAGCCTTGTAGTGTTTCAATAGGTCCTGACAAACTTGTACACAGTGTTCTTCCTGTTCTTGTGTGAGCATCCATGGGACCTACCTGGCACAAACTTAGCAATATTCCAACGGTGTCATCGTTGTTTCCAAAGCTTTGAAGACAATATTCAACTCCAAGCATAGTTCCCTGGTTTTAATCTGCTGATTCACACAGCTGAGCTGATGGAGATGCTCTTCATTTTGTGGTGTGACAGCTATGCATGGCTATCCAGAATGTGACTTGCTTTCACATGTAAACCTGTAATGTTTATCATAAGGCTGTCATTTTCAATGTCATGGATACCAAAATCCTCTCTTGGAAAACATTCTTAATGTTCTTCTTACTATTAGTGAAAATTTGAAAGGAGGCTAGTGCCAACACACTGAAAATTCAGATATATTTATTGAATAAACTTATTTTATATAAAAATCATGTTAAATGAGAACTTTATTTTCCAGAATTGTTTGCAAATGAAAGAAGGTTAGAAACTTGATGTAAGTGCAAGGAATGGCATTAAAAAAAGAAAAAAGAGAGAGAGAGAGAGAAAAAAAAACTGCTTTGGGATCACATCACAGTTGTTTCTATGGTAACCAGTTATTTGTGCTGCATGCATCATCATTTATATTTCAGGAATTGGAGTGCTGGAAGAAAGGGAGGTAAAATGAGCACGTGTTACACTAAATTAACTACAAAGACAAGCCCATATTAAAATACTTGACCCCTTGAGTAAAAAGCAAAATACCTTTATGTGATTTCACCTACTTGACACTTAAAAGAGCATTTCTCAGAAAAAGAGCTCTGAAAAACTGGCATACATTCACTTCCCATCTTGTTCTGAATCATATCACTAATTCACTGCCAAATAGCAGTTTCAGTCTTGTCTGTGCTGCACAGCTAAGGTAGTGAAGGGAGAAAGTGTCTGGCTGCTTTCAAGACCTCACCCTGACTGCAGGCAGTGGAAAAGCACTGAAAGCTCTTTGAACTAGCTGGATACTACAAAAAGGTGAGAGATTTGGATAGAGAGAAGTGTGTTACACTACAGCCGTTAGCTAGACGATGTCCATCAGCTTCAATGGTATTCAGTCTTTTGGACTAGGTAAAATGTGTTTCTCTCAAAACTTTCTTTTGCTGTTGCATTGTCAGACTTCAGTGTGAAGTCTCCAAATGCTGAACTGCCTAGTGATGTGCAGTAAGATTCAGCAGCTTTTTGGAGGCAGAATGAAATAACATAAGCTGTCACTTATTAAAACATCTTTTACACTATAATCTGAAAACATAAAATCCTGGATTAATGAGGGAATTTAAACCTGAAACTTTTCAAAGTTCAGTAATGTATTCCTAACAAACACTGTTATTTATGTTTTAACTCTGAAAAAAAAAAAAAAAAAAAAAGAATGCCTAATGGAACAAACTCACAAAAATATTTAAGCTCCTTAACCCTATATATCATGGAATCACAGAATGTTTTTGGTTGGAAGAGGCCTTAAAGCCCACCCAATTCCAATACCTTGCTGCAGGCAGAGCTTCCCACCCACCAGCTCAGGCTGCCCAGGTGCCCAGGACCCCATCCAATTTGGCCTTGACTGCCTCCATGGATGGAGCATCCCTAGCTTCTCTGGGCATCCTGTGCCAGTGCCTCACCATCCCCTGAGTAAATATTTTTTCCTAACACCTAATCTAAATCTCCCCTCTTTTTAGTTTAAAATTGTTCACTCCTTGTCCCATTACCGTTCTCCCTGGTAAAGTCTCTCCTCACCTGTCCTGTAGGACTTCTCAAGTACTGAAAGTTCATGATGTGATCTCCTCATAGCTTTCTCTTCTCCATTCTCAACAATTCCAGCTGCCTCAGCCAGTCTTCATAGGATAGGTACTTGAGACCTCCTATCATCTTCATAGCCTCCCCTGGAGCTGCTCCAACAATCCCATGTCCTTGTGCTGGAGGCCCCCAAAACTGACTGCAATACTTGAAGTGGGGCCTTGCAAGAGAAGGTTAGAGGGAAGGAATTACTTCCCTTGATGAGAAGCTATACTTTTATGATGCCAGTTCACATTCAGTGTTTCATCCACCAATACCCCCAAGGCCTTCTCCATGGGGTTGTTATCAGTTCACTCATCACTCAGACTAAATTAATCTCTGAGATTGCTTTGGCCTGGATGCAGGACCTTGCATTTGGCCTTGCTGAACTTCATGAGATTTGCAAGGGCCTACCTCTTGAGCCTGTCCAGATCCCCATGGATCATATCCATTCCTTTCTGCACAGCACTCAGCTTGATGCCCTTGGCAAACTTTCTGAGGGTGCACTCAAAACCACCGTCCATGACACCAGTAATGTTATTAAGTAGTGCCAGTTCAGATGCAGAACCATGGGGAACACTATTTATTACTGGAATTCCCCTGAACATTGATTTTTTGACCACAACTCTTTAACTGCAACTGCTGAGATAATTCCTTACCACTGAGTGGTCCTTCCATCAAATCCATGTCTCTCCGATTCAGAGACACACTAGACAGTGTCAAATGCTTTGAGAAAACAAACAAACAAACAAACAAACAAACAGGTAGATGGTATTTGTTGCTCTTCTGTTAAGAAAGAAATGCTGTAACCTTATCATAGAAGGCAACAAAATTTGGCAGGCACAGTGAAATCATGTTTACTATCACCAATCCCCTCTCTGTTTTGAGTGTGCTTTAGCATAGTTTCTAGGGGGATTTGTTTCGTCATAGAATCATAGAATAGCTTGGGTTGAAAAAGACCTCAAAGATCATTGAGTTTCAACCCCCCTGCCCTAGGCAGAATTGCCAACCACTAGAGCATGCTGCCAAGAGCCACATCTAGCCTTGCCTTGAATGCCTCCAGGGATGAGGCATCCACAACCTCTCTGGGCTACTTGTTCCAAGGTCACAACCCTCTGAGGGAAAAACTTCCTCCTAACATCTAATATGTCTCCCCTGTCTTAGTTTAAAACACTTCCCCCTTGTCCTATCACTATCAACCCCTGTAAACAGTTGCTCCCCCTCCAGTTCATGTGTTCCCTTTCAAGTACTGGAAGGCCACAATGAGGTCTCCCTGGAGCCTTCTCCTCTCCAAACTAAACAAGCACAGTTCCCTCAACTTTTCTTCAGGGCTCCGGCCTGCTGATCATTTTAGTGGCCCTCCTCTGGATCCATTCCAAGAGCTCTGATTCTTTCTTGTACCGGGGGCCCCAGGCCTGGACACAGTACTCCAGATGGGGCCGCACAAGGGCTGAGTAGAGGGGAACAACCACTTCCCTCTCCCTGCTGGCCACCTCTCTTCTAATGCACCCCAGGATATAGTTGGCCTTCCAGGCTGCAAGCACACACTGCTGCCTCGTTCAGCTTCTTGTCCATCAGGACCCCCAAAGTCCTTCTTTGCAAGACTGCTCTCAAGGAGTTCTTCCCCCACATTGTACTTGGCCTTGTTGAACCTCATTACGTTCACGCAGGCCCAGTTCTCCAGCCTATACAGGTCCCTCTGGATGGCTTCCCTTTCCTCCAATGTATTGACTGCACCCCTCAGCTTGGCATTGTCAGCAAACTTGCTGAGGGTGTACTCAATTCCATTGTCTGTGTCACTGATGAAGATGTTGAAGAGCACCAGTCCCAAGATTCGTGGACACCACTTGTGACTGGCCTCCACCCAGACATAGAACCGTTGATCACATCCCTTTGACTACAACCAGCCAACTAGCTCTTAATCTATTAAACAGTCCATCTTTCAAATGCATACCACTCCAGTATAGAGAAAAGGATGTGGTGAGGGACCATGTCAAAGGCTTTGAAGAAATCCAGGTAGATGACATCCGTCACCCTTCCCCTGTCCACCGACTCCTTCATTCCATCATAGAAGGCCACCAGATAGGTCAGGTAAGATATGCTCTTGGTGAAGCCATGATGGCTGTCTCGGATCACCTCTATGTCTTGCATGTACCCTAACATGGTAACCAGGAAGATCTGCTCCATGATCTTCCCAGGCACAGAGGTGAGGCTCACTGGCCTGTAGTTCCCCAGGTCATCATGATCTTGCCCAGAGAAGAAGTAAATTGGTCCAAAATTAATGCCTTCTAGTTACTTCCATGGAAACTGCAACTATAAAAAACAACACTATTTGATAGAGCAAATGCTCAGCTACAAAACAATATTTTTCAACATAGACTCCACCAGTAACTGTGCATTTTCATCTGTGAAGAGCAACAGACTGCACCCCACATTCATGAAAATCTGCAGTGAGAATGACCCACTGTTGCTGTTGCCACTGCTGAAATGCACCACTCACTGCCTCATTGTGCTCACATACACTGTTTTGTCATTATAAATGTCAGAAAGCCTCAGTGAATGTTAATGGGTGCTATTTTTCTACATGGAGGAATTCACTATATGCTCAGGTCCTTTTCCCCTACACAGTCTTTCAGCCACTCTGACCTAAGCTTGTAGCAATGCCTAGGGTTGTTGTGTCCAAAGTGCAGGACCTGGCACTTTAGTCTTGTTGAATTTCAGCCCAGTAATTCAGACAGTCCAGATCTCTCAGTGGGGCTGTCCTTCCCCCTGTCATATCAACACTCCCTCCCAGGTTTTTGTCATCTGCATACTTACTGGGGCTGCACTTAATGCCCCCATCCAGGTCAACAATAAATATGTTGAAGAGGACAGACTCCAATACTGACCGCTGTGGAACACCACTCATGTCCAGTCAGCTGGATTAAACTCCATTCACCAGCACTTTGGGCATGACTATCCAGCCAGTTCTTTACCCAGCAAAGAGTTACCTGTCCAAGCCACAGGCTGCCAACTTCTGCAGGAGAATACTGTGAGAGATGGTGTTGAAGGCTTTGCTGAAGTCTACGACATCAGTCTGCACCAGGCAGGTCACTCAATCATAGAAGGACATCAGGTTTGTCAAGCAGGATCTGCCTTTCATGAACCCATTCTGGCCAGATCTGGTCACACATGCTGTGTGATCTCACTCAAGGTGATCTGTTCCATAAACTTACCTGGCACCAAGGTCAGGCTAACAGGCCTGTAGTTCCCTGCATCCTCCTTACAAGCCTTATGTAGATTGGTTCACACTGGCAAGCCTCCAGTTCTCTGGAACCTTTCTGGATGACCAGGAGCACTGGATGGTGGAAAGCAGCTTGGCAATTGCCTCCACCAGCTCCCTCAGTGCCCTTGGGTGGATCCTCTCTGTCCCCACAGACTTGTGGCAGTCCACGTGGAGTAGGTCTCTAAAAGTTTCCACCTGAATTACGGGGGTTTTATTCTACTCCTCATCCGAGTCTCCCAAGTCAGGGGGTAGAGTACCCCAAGGATAACTGGTCTACTTATAACAACAGACATAAAGAAGACCTTGAAAACCTCAGCCTTTTCCTTATCCTCAGTGATGATGTTCCCAGCTGTATCCAGTAAAGAATGTAGATTATCCTTAGTCCTCCTCCTACTGGTAATATATTTCCAAAAAAATTTTTGTTCTGTTTTACTCCAACAGCCAAGCTGAGTACAAGCTGGGCTTTTGCCATTCTAATTTTCTCCCTGCACATCCTAACAACTTATTTGTACTCTCCTATATACATATACATAACAGTTTCAACTGAAATCATGGAAATCAGGAGATAAGCACCCAGTGAGTTACTAGACTTCTATAAACATTTGCAGATCTCATTTTTATTTATGTTAAATTGGAATGAAATTGAATTTGTTGACTTGATTTAAAAATATGTAAGATAACACTTTATGTTTCCTATAGTATCTTGGGTTAAGTTTCTGTGTCTGTGCAGAAGTACTGAAAAAGTCTTTCCCCATTTCCTGTATTGACCTGATATGAGTTTAAAAATGTGGTATTCTTTTGCTGAAGTATCCTGAGAATCCCAACCTGGTAAGTGAGACTATGAGACTTTCAAATGCATTCAGCCCTATAAAATGCAGCTGTAGTTGCTGTTTCTTTTTTTTTTCCCTAAAATACTGTCACAGTACCACTGTCTATCTTTTATGTAATACCTTAGAGAATTTATCTAAGAGTAGGAGTTCAGTTCAGTCAAAAACCTAACAGAGATCCAGCCTACATATCTCTCAAAAGCACCCTATCATCAATATATAGACTGTACTGAAGTTCTCCAAACTCTGCTGCTGTGAGAGAGTAGATCTGATGTTGCAGAGGATATGGAGACAAAAGTAATGTATGACTTTTTCACTGCCTGTGAAAGGCAATTCTGATTCTTGTTTCTAACGCTCTATCTATATTTAAATTCTTCCATTTTTTTGAGTAAAATTCAACATTATGAGCAGAAACTATGGTTATAATTCCCTCTCCTAGCTGAATAACTTAAGTGCTAGATTGAAAAATCAGTTTCATCTCTGTGTAGTCTTTCTCAATAATGTTTGAATGATTTTCATCACAATGTTATAGGAGCAGATATACAGGGAAAGTGTGCCTCTCTGCAATCCACCAGATTAACCTGTAGCCTAAGATTTTTTGGCTTTTAGTAAGATACGAAGTATTTTGAATAAAGAAAGAATCGTAGCTCTCACTTCTTGAGGAAGTTTTCCAAAATGCAGAGAAGCTAAAAATCTTCTCTCCACCCTAATAACACATACCATAAAAGCCAGTGTGGGTCCGTGGAAAAGGCTCTGGGTGAAGCACAAAGATGAGGAACTGGGACAGGGCTTGCAGTTAGAAGAGTAGGTTTGGGCAATGCGGTGGTGGCAGAAGAAAGGTGAGGACAAGGAAAAGCACAAGATTAGGATCCTGGTTTAGGGAACTGAGCTGTGTGTTTTGAGAGAATAGATACAAAGATGAACATCTTGTGACTGCCTGTGACTTGCCATGGGGTTAGAACTCCCAACACCTCAACAGTTTTCCTATTAGTTGCTGCTGCCTTTGGAAGTACTTGTAGCTACTGACACAATGTAACTGTTACCTAGGGCTACATACGACTATTTCCAGTTTGGAAACCTAGATTGTTCTTGAGGGCAGGAGCCTCATTTCTAGTTGACACAGTTGAAAGGAAAAGGCTGTTAAAGATCTTTTACAAGATCATTTTGCTTTTCCATTCTTTCACTTCTTTTGTGAAAACTGTAACCTCTTATCTGAGCGGAAATTACATGAATTATTACCAGACAAACCAGACTTATCCAGGTCCATGAACTCACACACACACACACACAAAAAAAAAACTTTTCTTAATTCAACTGTTAATTGTTTAACTTCAACTATCCTGCAACATTATAATATTTCTAAATACATTAAAATGTAAACTGTGTATAGATGTACTGTCCTTTCATATTACTTTGCCTCGATATTTGTAGCGTGTCTTACTCCAAATGTTTTCTATGGAAATTTGAATAGCAGCGTATCTTATACTCCAAAGCATCCTTAGTGATCCATCTTTTTCTAAATATTAATGAGGAAAAAAAAAAAAGTCAGTAAGCTAAAAATATTTAAAAAATTGTGTGAAGCCAAAATAGTCAGGAAACACAAATAAGAATGTCTTACAATTGTTTTTATTGTTTTAGAGGACTTGTGAGCTGCGAAGTCTTAATTTAACTCTGGGCTTCACAACCTTTATTTTTCTTTCATTTGCCTTCAGTGGGTATTCTAAAATTCTTCTGAATCCCAGTATATTAAAAATTAGACATGGAAATGAATGGAGTCACACTCATTATTTTCAGTCTCATCTGTAGAACTTCTGTTTTGCTTTTTATTTTTTTTTTGTTTGTTTGTTTCTTTTGTTGTTATTATTTACTTCATAGTATATGTATTTCTTACATTCTGGTATTTTAGCTTCCTAAATACCATTTTAAACTGGTATTCTGAGAACAATTTCTACTGTTCTCGTTTTGAATACATGTGATATATTCTGAAGTACGAGCATTCCCCAAGATCTGGGAAATATTTTAACATGATACACCAAGAAGAAAAAAAAAAAAAAAATATATATATATATGTTTAATGGTTTAAGTTGGAGAAGAATATTTTTATAAAGTTGCTTTTGATGTTTCTGTAGCTGGAACACATTAGCAAAATTATGGTCCTTTTACAGCAGACACAAGCGTAGGCTTATATTGGAAAAAAAGAAGTAATGTGACTCTGGAACAAGTAGCTGTAAAAACTCATTTTGAATGACAACAAAAAAGCTTTTCTTCATGTCTAAATGCAATTGTCCATTCAGCTACTTTTTTGTATTTTTATGAAACTTTTCAACTGTTATGATATTGAATCTTTTGAAAGTCAGCATGTCAAGTCACTACTTCACAAAATTGACAGTTCTGTAATTTCTTCTACTCTCTGAAGTCACAGATATCTCGTTTTAAATGGAATTATTTCTCACTGGTACAAATACATGCTATTTTATTTTTTTTCAATTTTTGAATTAAAGGTGCATATAAACCCCAAACAACTATATTTAAAAGATATTCTTGATCCTTCAGTGTTTCTTTTCTTTCCAGTGGGAACTGAGCTATCATTCCAATGTCAGCATGGAATGAATCCATAGCTTATTTCAAAATGAGTAAGAGAGCAAGTTACAGGGCTGTGTGCTTCTTTAGACATATAGTATTTCCTTGAAAATTAAATTTTTTGATAGAAAAGTAGAAAATAATTTTTGTCTCTATAAGTACTTAGGCTTTTCTGTGTCAGTCTAGCCAAACTCGAATTTTGTTTTACCTTGGCAGTTTTAATGAATTGCACACCTACATATACCAAGGGAAATCATCTACTTAAGCTATTACAATTGACATTCTATCAAAAAATAACAAAATTTACAACATACTAAAAGCGCATCAAGTATTTTGTTTCCAATCATGTTTTAGTAATGCTAAATCTAGATGAAGTCATTTAAAATATGTAACCTCATTTTTTACACCTTTCAAAAAACAGTACTGTATAATCACTGGCACAATACTTGAGTTCATAAGTTATGTTAACCCCGAGGCAGTGTGAGGGCAACATGAGGAAGAAACTGTCTTGTGTTTTCAGGATGAAGCAGTTTTGTTTGAAGTTTTCACTTGAATACCATTTTAGCTTATTGCTTAAATAAGCTTTGAACACGTACTGTTATTTGTTTTGGTGCCTAACAGTTTTTAAGCTATTTTTGCAAATTGTTCATTTTCTTTCTACCGTGTTGCAACTTACAGTTCACCCTCCAGCTCAAGCTGCTTTTTAGTTTACACCTCATCAATTTTTTTCTAAATTCTTTTCATCTCCTTCTCTGCTGATAAAGTCATTTGTCTTTTTCCCCACTGACTTGAAAAAAACCTCATTGGGAAGTAGCACATCTTTTGCAAAAGTTAATAATGAGAGCAAAATGATTTTGTAGTTTGATATTCAGCATCATGTAAAATAAAAGGACTTCCAGCAGAGTTCTATCTAACCTTGTTTCCTCTACAGAAAGATATTTGCCTCAAACACTGATGTTGTTAGAAATCTTGTAATTACCATTCTCCTAATAGTGATAAGTCAGAGCAGGATTCTCATTACAGCTATTATGTGAAAAGAAGACTTTCATTTATTTTAGCTCACAGGAAAAAAACCTTAAGCACTCAGTAGAATTTGTTAGACAAAGGCATTTTAAATACCTCTTTCTGGATAAGCTGGCTTGTGAAAGAGACAGCAATGGTTCTGTCAATTGAAAGACTGACCTATCTCTGTTGTGTGTAATGGAAATAATCCAGATGAGATCTAAGTAAAGTAAATCAGTCAGTGACTGGGTTTTAAAGTCTGAACAGCAATACTGCAAGCCTTCTGTAATGCACAGCAGATTTAACTTTGGTTTGAAGACAACATGAAATCCCTGGCTCTTTTAACTGGAAAATAACTGATGTCTGGAAGCACAGTGTCACAGACTGTGATCTTATTTTCTCAAGTTATGATCTTTGGAGAGTCTGTGGCTGGGGAGCAATGGAGAAGGATGGTGGTTGCTCTATCCTGGGTGCTTCTCTTTGGAAGAGGTGGCACCTCCTAATAGCAAGAACCTTCCCTGTGCAAAGCTGAGCATATACCTGACCAGAAACCCGTTGAGAGGGCAGAAATGGAGCAGATGGTGAGAACAGGGACCTGAATATGGATTCTAGCAGTGAATCAAGAGCCAAACAAGGAAGGAAAGCTTCTGAGAGCACTGAGATCCTCCAACTCCAAGCATGCATTCAGGAACTTTTCAGGAACTCAAAGAGGACTGTAGAGAGTTAGCATTTCTCTTTAATTCAGCTACACTGGTCAAGAAAAAATTTATTAGTATGGTTCTATAAAGATAGATCATACTAAAAAACCTGAATCAGTTATCTGAGTCAATAACAGAATACAGAGAATACAAAGATATTCTGGGTAGTAATTTGGTAGTTAAACTTAAGAATATGTTTTCCTTTGTTCCTTTAACTATGAGAAAAAAAATAAAAACAACTTACAGAAATAAATATGTTACTGGGATCTGCAAACACTATTTTTTTTGTTTTTCAAGAAGTGGAACAAGGTCTATAATGTTTGTTTTGTCTTTTTTCCCATCTGTAATCTAATCTATTAAAAAATAGGATATGAAATTCTGAGCGTATACTATGCAGCTGAATCCTAGTGTCAAATGCTTAAAGAGGTCATTGTTAGTTAAATTATGCAGAAATAACAGCTCATGTCTGGATCTACATTTCTAACAGCTTTACCAGAAGCAAGGAGGTACAAAGATAAAAAAAATAACTAGAAGTATGGAACAGACAATAAAGAACTATCAAGATTCAGAACAATATTAGACGCATTAATTCTAAGTGTATCCTCAATTGCATTATGTAGGATTTAATATATACTATGCACTTAAAATTCCATTCTTGGGGCAGATACTATCTGTTGATGATTGACAAATTTATTTCACCACTTGGCTGAATGTTCCATGACTGGGTGTTGTGTCTAAGAGAAATATAAATGTTGTTTGGAGGGGAGGGTATTTTTGCCCTGATCTGCATGCACCCATTGTCGTAATGAGTCTAGTTGCAGTAGATTAAGACATTTTAAAGTCTTTATATTTACATTTTCTTTTGCACTTCATTGTTTCTCAGCAATATGGTGTGTGATTTTTAGCATATGAACTTCAAGCTGACATAAGCAAAGGAGTCAGTTCATTGTCTGAAAAAGCCAGTCCTCTCTTGATCTTTCTTCACTTTTCTTCAGTTCCTAGTTAAATGCTTATTTCTTACCTGTTATCTTCATAAATGTTACATGTATAAACTGAAAAATAATATAGAACTTCAGCTTATAGAACTCACTAGTAGAGCTTGTTCATATGTAAAATTCTTACAGTTTGCTAGAGAAAAATAGTTGTCCATTGTGCTAATATGTATGAACACATACAGACTTAAAGGACATTTCTAAACTCAGTTCAGAAATAAGCACTGAATTTTTCCTGTTTCTGATGCACTTACAGACCTTACTTCTTGTTTATATGTTCTTGCTATCTTTAAGTCATTTCACTCCCTACATTTTCTAATCTTACCTTTATAAATTTGTTCTTTTACGCAGTTATTCTTAGATGTGTGCCACTTTCCAGAAATTCTTTTCTGATGCAGCAGTGTTCCAGTGTTGCTGCCTTTCTCCAGCATTATGTTTAGTAATCCTTTTTGAGCAGGCTTGTTAAATATATATTAACTGATAATAATTGTACTATAGTATGCTCTCTAGATTAAGTTCCAAATCTGACTTTACAGAAGACTGTTTTGGGGAGCACATTTTCCTTACAATGCTTCTCTCACACTTTCCCCTTAGCTGATATTTTATGATGACTTTCATTCAAACTACCTTCCACACTTCAGTCTCAGTCAGGTCTTCCCTGGCTAAAAGATCCTCAGATCTAAAAATACATGCTTCAATAGTTTTCCATTTCTGAAACAGAACTGTCTCACTGTTCCAATTTCACATTAACTGTAATAATTTTTCCCTCCCCTTCATTTTTTTTTCCTTTTCTATGATAAAACACTGAAAACGATGAAAAGAACAAGAGGTTCTGAATTCAGAAGATTTCTCTTTTTTTTTTTCTGTAAGTTAGAAAGAAAAACTGTAGCTTCTATACTATGATATCTGAAAGTCAGCAATATATGGAATTAAAATTATATTTTAAAAAATCAACTCTATACTTTCAAAATTTATTACAGCTACCATTCATAGATTTTTTTCTAGTGGAATACACATAACTTTTTTTATTCCACATTCTTTTAGTACTCTTATTTACAAGAAAATATTAAATGTTACTGTAAACATAATCAGTAGCATATTGGCACAGCTTGGACAGAATCCTTTGTCTTTTTATCACATATCTTCTTATGTTACAAACAAATGACACATTTGAAATGCATGGAAATACCATATGAGCTTGAAAAGAGAGATTACTTCTGCAATATAATACAACAAAAAATAGTAAGGTTCTGTTAACTAGAATGTGCATCTACCCAAAAAGAACCATGGTATGGTAAATGTTTCTGTACAGTCAAATAAATCATAGAATCACAGAACCATAAAATCACACAATGGCTTGGATTGAAAGGGACCCTGAGGTCCATCCAGTTCCAATCCTCTGCCATGAGTAGAGCTACCACTCCCCAGCTCAGGCTGCCAGGGCCTCACCCAACCTGGTCTTGAATGCCTCCA
The DNA here is from genome assembly GCA_036925125.1 of Oreortyx pictus. NCBI lineage: Eukaryota > Metazoa > Chordata > Aves > Galliformes > Odontophoridae > Oreortyx > Oreortyx pictus. The sequence goes on along the minus strand of JAUPFR010000001.1, from coordinate 74,112,603 downwards.
GAGATGGAGCACCTACAGCTTCCTTGGTCAACCTGTTTCAGTGCCTCATCACCCTCGTTGTGATTAAATTCATATGTATATTATAACCCAAACCTACCCTTATTAGGCTTGAAACTCTTATCGTGTATCCAGTATATACTCCTTCATAAAGAGTTTAGTCCCTTGTAGACCCCCTTTAAAATACTCAAAGGCTGGTCTCCCTGGAGCCTTCTCTACTCTAACTAACTATAATTTTCTCACCCTTCCTTTATAAAAGAGGTGTTCCAGCCCTTTGATCATCCTAATGGCCCCCTGCTGGGCCACATTTTTCTTGTATTGGTGGCCCCAGTCTTGGACACTATGCTCCAGATGGTATCATAGTGTACAAGAGCAGAATAGAGGGGAAAAATCCCCTCTTTTTCCCTGCTGACCACCCCACTTACACTGTTGGTCTCTGTGCTGCAAACGCACACTGCTGATTATGTCAAGTTTTTTTTGTTTGTTTGTTTTTTTAACCAGGATGTTCAGCTCCTTCTCCTCAGGACCGCTCTCAATGGGTTCTTCTGCCAATCTGTACACACACCTGGGTGTGCCCCGACCCAGCTGTAGCACCTTGCACTTAGCCTTTGAGTCTCATTAAAGTAACGTGGGCCACTATCCAAACTTTTCCAAGTCTGCCTAGATGGTATCCCTTCAATATATTCTATCAATTGCACCTGTTATCCTGGTATTGTCTGTAAATTTTTTGAGGGTGCACTCAATCCCACTGCCAATGTTATGGGTAAAGATAAAGATGTTGGTCAGAAGCTGGAATTGCCTGCATAGGGAAGTGGTGGAGTCACCGTCCCTAGAGCTGTTCAAGAAGTGTCTAGATGAGGTGCTAAGGGATATGATTTAGCAGCATAGTGGGTAGGGATGGTGATAGGAGGATGGTAAGGCTAGATGATCTTGTAGGTCCTTTCCAACTAGTGTTTCTATGCTTCTATGTTTCTGTTTCTATGTTTCTATATGTTTCTATGTTTCTATATGTTTATACGCTTCTAAGTTTCTATCATTCTATCTATCTTTTTATGATAAAGAGCACTGATTCTAAGATTGACTACTGAGGGACACCACTCATGACTGACCTCTGCCTGGATATAGAGCTTTAGATCACAACTCTCTAGCTGTGACCATCCAGGCAAGTGTTTATTCACTGAATAGTATTCCCTTCAAAAACATATCTCTCCAGTTTAGATAAGGATGTAATGTTGGACCATGTCAAAGGCCTTATGGCCATGCTGGTTTGTTTCCAGCTTCTCCTGCTTGATGTCTTATGCATGGGGATGTTTAGTCTTTGCACTCCAAAAATGTGTCCTTGAAGAGTTGCCAGTTTTGCTCAGTTCCTTTGTCCCTAAGAACATCTTCCCAGGGAATCCCTGGGATAAAATAAGGAAACTTGACAGGAATCATGAGAACAATTATTGAACATTTCTGGTACACTGTAATAGTCAGAGTGAGAACAGATTTTCTTGCATATGTCTTCTCAGACCCTATATATCACACCTTCAACTAAAAATATTTTTGTTTCTGTGAAAAGCAATATGCATTCTTTGTTATTACTGTATTAAAAATCTTGATTTTTTCTTTGGACCTAAATATTTTTGCTTTTATTTATTCCAAAATTTGCTACACTTTGTTGCATCTAAATGAGACTGATGTTCCTCCAGGATTACTTTTTTCATGATAGCATATGAAGTCACACCAGCACTTTAGAGGTAAATAAGGATGTCCTAAAACATGTCTGAAGAATAATGGTAACAAGGAGACAATGTGCACACAGTCTTCTACATAGAAAATGAAGAAGCTCACGACAAAGTTTTGTGAGTAATTATTTGGTTGTGTTTTCTACCTGTTGTATACTAGAATAACAATTCCAAACTAGGATTAAGTACAAGCATATACGATTTATTTATTGTTTTGTTTGGTACGAAGAATTAATTGCAGAAAACATGTATTAGAACTACATGTTTTCACCTTTCCTTTTGCTAGATTCCAGATTGATTACCTGCAGAAAGGATTGTGTCATTTAAAGATTCCTTAGAGGAACATCAACATTTGAAAGATATGCTTTGCTGACTGATCATTGCATAAAATGTTGAGCTGTCTCTACTTATGATCCAATTATACTGTGTTACATAATTGCACATGGCCTTTCAATTAGTCGTTGCATTATTGCCATGGCTTTAAATTTCACTGCTTGCTTTGAACATCCTAAATTATCTGTGAGATTAAATCTGTAATGATCACTCAGAATTTATTGAATGCACTTAGATTTCGGGCCAAGTCATTTCTTTCTTTTGTGCAGCTAGTTCTTTATAATGAAATGCTGTGTTGATTTTTTAATTTACATTTACAGACTGTAAGAAAAATTACACTGGAAAAAACCTTGGAGGAACTTGGTCCCTCATAACAGATGATAAATATTGTCATTTCATATTCAAAAATTTCTAAGAACTTCGTTAGGAAACAAAAGAAAATATGGTAGGAAACTCAAAGAAAATAAACAAATAAATGGAAAAACACAAAGTAAACCATGATATTACTAAAGGGAGGATGAAAGAAAGAATAAAGCAACTGCAAGCTTTAAGTATGTTGTTTTATTTGCTCTCTTAGGTATGTAAAATGTGTACAAGCTAAAAGAGAATCTTTGTGAGGTGTCCTTAGCAAAAGAGTATTGCTAATATTCTAGCTGTAGAAAATGTCATAAGGGAACTTCCATATGCATAAATAAAATCTCCAGAAGTTTCAGAATGAAATATTTTTCCAAAAGCAAAGACTCTAGTTTATATTATATGTTGAACATATACTCCTTTCTTTTCTTCTGGCAGCCTACTATACTACATTCAAAACATCTCCCTTGCCCAGAAAAGCTGCTCATGGTCACACTGAAAAATTGTCACTATGAGTTCAGCAAAATGCAGTCTAAAGCTATTTATTTTGACTCCGTTTAATATTATTATAATTACTATTATTATTGTTGTTGCATTTTTATTTATTTATTTATTTATTTATTTTCTGGCACAGTGATTGAGACAAAAAGCCAAGAGCCTGCAGGTGACATAGGAATATGATGGAACTTGGGAAAAAGAGAGTAGAGGAAAATTGAACAGAAATGCAGAACACAATTTATTAATTAAGACATGGGTTCTGCTTTGTACTTTCCCTGTCCTTGCATGGACACTGAGTACTGTAAAGAATTTAGTGATGGAATGACAAGATGAGAGCATCCAGTTTAGCCCTTCCACTTTTTTTGTTTTTATATATGTATGTCTATAAATATAGACATATACATATTTACAGTCCAAAAGTAATGTTTCCTATTTATTTTAATGGAAATGCAGCAGATATAAAGAACACAGTAACACTATTTGACAGAGGAAATTTTTTAGATAGAAAACACTATTTTTCAGCATAGACAATATTTAGATAAATCATGCAGATGAGCTGATCCAAACTATCTTCATTTTGTTCTGTGACACCGATGCATGGCTGTATTTCACACTGCTTACATCCACCGTTTGGTCTCTATAAACATTCAGCATCAATGAGCATCACTGGGTGCATTTTTTTTCCACATAGAGGAATCCAATTATATACCTTTTATTCAGAAACACTTCCATGTCAGAACTCAATATGTCACACTGTCCCTCTCCGGTAATCTGTCACACAGGAATAAAACATAACAGAATACTGATGGAAGGTTCAGCCTCTATTTACTAGTAGCATCCATTTCTGACATTGTAGGCCAACACAATAATACATGAGGTATTTCTTTTGGACAGATCCTCATATGTATCCACATCTACTTAAGAGGGAGGTATAGAGAAGCTGGAGCCACGCTGTTTAGAGATATGTAGTGGAACAACAAGAAGAACAAGAAGTGATGAACACAAGTTGAAAGTTGGGAAATGCTGCTCTGATATAAAAATGTTTTCCATCCTGTAAATAGTCAAACACTGTAAAAGATGCCCAGAGAGGCTGTGTCTATTCCTCCCCTGGAGATATTCAAATCTCAGGTTGCCCTGAGCAACCTGTTCTAACGACCTGCTTTGAACAGAAGTAGAGAACTGTCACATAAACTTGTGACATCATGAATGTTTTGACTGATTTGAGAAAAAATGTTTCTGGATTAAAAATTCATTTTCTATCTTCTATGATTTTCTACTTCCTTATCCAGAAAAAAAGTTTAAGCTTAGGTGATTTATAGAATACTTGAGCTCCTCCAAATATAGAGTCTGAAATCAATGATGGTTTACCAAAAGTGCCTTACATTCCATTTTAATATGTTTGTAATTTAAACTTATTCAGACCTCCATAGCATAGAAGCAGGAATATGTCAGAGATAAGTCTACTAACAGTGAAGGCACTCTCCTCATCCTTCTTGTAGCCTCTTTCCCCTTGTTAAAATTCTTGTTTTCAATATTTTTAGGTTCATCATACTCCCAGTGATCTGAATACGACTCACGCTGGAATATCCAGATGTGCACTACTATGTTCTATATGAAACAACATTACTCTATGGCCCAGTGCAATGGCTTTTTAATATGGTTTACACTACCTTTTAGATTTCCAATAGTTCTGTCATTTCAAATTCAGCACAGTCTATTTGTTTTCATACATATTTTATGGATGCTTTTGTTTCTCTCTTTACTATGTAGAAATCTCATGGGAAGCCCATGCTGGATCAGTTAATGATAGATTGTACCCCATCCTGGAGCAGGAAAAAGCATAACAAGAAAGGAGAGGAAGAGACAGACTGATATGGACAGAAAATCCTGATCTTCATCGCTCTTCACTGTATAGGGAGAAGGAAGAATTTGGGAGTGAAAGAGTGAAGTGAAGCCTAGGAAGAAGGGGAGGAAGGTATTTTTAATTTTGCCTTTGTTTCTCACTGTTACTCCATATTTATATGTCAGTAAGTTAAACTTTATTGTTCAAGATACACATCAACTAGTGGTGAAACGTTATTTAGTCCCTGTGCTCTTAAGTTCCCTATAATATAAAATGAAAAATGCAGGATGGCCATATGCATAATTAATTATACAAACATGTAACTCCTCTTAAATATACAGTTAAACAGTTTCTACAGAATTGTGTATTTCCTATCTATTTATCTCTGAAATAAGAAATATCAATGATTGAAAGTATCAACTACATTGATTTTTCCTAATAACTTTTATGCCGGTAATTTCAGATGATGAAAAAAAAAAAAAAAAAGAAGTACAGGGTGCACAAATCAGTTACACTTGCTATAAAAACCATCTCTAGATACGCAGACTAATGAGTTCCCAAAGGAGTCAGCTAGGCTACGGGTCGTAAGTTTAGCCAGACTTAAGACTGTGTAGCAAAGTAACATGGGGATTTTTTTCATTGATTAACATAATCATATGAGACCTTACTGTAAAAAAATATGCATTCTAAAATCAATATCTAAATAACAGTATAAGAACACTATTCATAGTTTCTTCTGGGACTCAGTGAGATACAGATAAAAAATTTTAACTTTCAAAACTTAGAAGACATTAACTAATTGAAGCCAAAGAGAACTAACTGCAAACTAACAAGTAAATAAACAAAACAAAACAAAATAGCCTAAATTATGCTTCAAGGTTGATAATCCTATAGTTTGATAGTCATTTGAGATTAACTTTACTCCGCTATAACTATGGTTAGGCTTAATGTTTACTCATTAATCTATCTAACAATGACAAAGGACTTAACAAATTCTAAATTAAAAACCTTTTGTTAGTGTAAAAGCCTAATAGTCATCTTAACAAGAGTTAAAAATCTACATATATGACTATATCTGTTTTTTTGCCCACAGTGTTTTTTCCCTTTCTTTACATTCTATCCTGTGTTTTCCCTTCTAGGCTATATTAAATAGAAAGCTTGTGATCAGTTCTTCTCTTAACATGTTTAACTTGAACTACCAATAGTGTTTATTTCTTCCACAATCATTCTCAGATTCTATTTGCCATTTTTTTTTTCTGTTAATCATGGTGCTGATGCTTTCAAAAACTTACCTACAATTACATTTTTATGTTTTCCTGAGCATAAGGAAAATTTCAGAGACCTTAGGTTTTTCTATTTCTTCTTATTATTCTTATATTTCTTATTTTTCTTACATAGTAGTCAGAAGGTGATTGGAATGTACTATTGCATGTATCAACATAGAATTTTGCCTACCACTTTTTTTTCTCAGAAATGTTGCATTAGTCAGTTTTGTTCTTCAGGGTCTACTTTTTCAGAATAGCTTCCTATCATCAGCAGACTTTTTCATTTCACTTTCAAAATTTCTCCAACTCAGTGTAAGAATGTGCTCCTTAGATCATGGATTCTTGATAAATCCTTTCTTTCTGCAAGCTAGTTGTCAATACCCTCATTCTCCCTCATAGCATTCAATAGATTATTAATCCACAAAGCATAATTAAGAATATAAGAAAATTCTTCCAAGAATTCCAGTCAATTTTGAAGCCTTTTTTTTTTATTTTGTACAAGTTATGCTAATTCTTACCAAATAGTTAAGATTTCTATGAGATTTTTTTTTCTTGTTCTTCCAGCATAAAAATTTGATTTAGTAGGATTTTAGTTCCTTGCACCTTCCCTGGGCATCATTACAAGGAAACAAAATAGAAACAAAAACAAACAAAACATAGTCATTAGGCTCATTCTAGCAACTGGGATATGTTGAGAGTTATACACCAAAATCAATAGTTAGCATATTGCACAGCAATATTAGCATAGCATATTGCACAGTAAAAATATATATACAACCCATAGTGGGCAGCTCTAGAAGACATTGCAAAGTGAAGACCAGGATTACAAGTGGAATCCTGGCAGAGTTTAACCATAGGCCATGTCTATTAGTGTCCACTACAAAATCTGAGCAAATCTGAAGGCAGTAGAAAAGGTTGCCTTTGAAAATACCACCAGGGAGTATTGCTCATATGAACTAAGCATGTGTGTGAGTGCATAATATTCCCCCAAAATATTAATTTTTCTATTATTTACATCCTTTACTCCATAAATTAATTAACCAACTTTTGGCGTAAATGTCTTCTTACTGAGATGTCATAGAAACTAATATTTCCTCAGTGCAAAGCAGTGATAAAAGGACACAGGCTTTGTATTAACTTAGAAGTTGAGAATAATTACTCCTTTATCTACTGTGTTTTCTCAATTGTGTATCCTTGTCTTTGTGCATTTTTGTTTATTCTGTCTACTTCATAACATATTTCTATATATGTTTGTCATATATTCTGTCATATGTCTAACATTTTAAACACTGTAGTCAAAAAGTGGGTTTTCTAATGTGTCACAAATCAGAAAGTCTGTACGTGGAATGCTATTTTGTGAAAAATACTCTGCAAAAGCATCCCACTGTTTGTCTACGATGTATTATTATAGGATTTCTTTCATTATAATCTATTAGCTCGATTGATTTTTTTGGTTTAAGTTTTGATCATGTCATGTTTGACAAATGTTCTTTTAAACACATTGATGACATTTACAAGATGAGCCATAAAATTCCTCTTCATTTATTTTTTCCAACACACCTTTATGAATTTTTCGATTTTTCTTCTTTGGATAGAAAGAAGATTTTCTGAAAGCTTTCTTGACCTCCCTTACCTTTATCTTACTCTTTTTGGAGTTTGTCATGTTTTTGATAGGAGTTATGTATTCATTCAGAACATCCAGAACAGTGTTAGTAAGTCGTCTCTGTTGTGCCTGCAGAGATTTTACTCTTTTAGCTGTCTTTCTCTTGGATTTTGAAAAACAAAATTCCCATGTACTTCTCTTTTTCTGTGGTTCCCTTTCTGTTTTATAACATGACAACTTAGTTTATTAAAGAGCCTTTAGAAAATGTCCTTGTTGAAAGCCTTTTGAAAGAGAATGTTATACGAACCGAATCCATGACACATTATATGCATCCATATATTTATTAGTTACAGACTTTATTTTGTCTCTTGTCAATTTTTCTAGTACAAAGGTCAAGTTTACTTGGATTCAGTTCTCAAAACTATCTTAGACTCCTGATAAAGAGCAATTCTGCCCCCTCTAAAGGTAAATTTAATGTATGACTTCTGTTTGGAGTAGCATTCAATCTAGCCCTTAAAAGGAAATAAACCCATCTTATCTATTCCTGTTGGTTTATAGTCCATTATATACCAGTCACAGAGCTTTTTGCTAGTTTCATTCAAACACAAACACAAAGAATGGCTGAAGTTGACAGGGACCTCTGGAGGCTACCCTGTCCAACCTCTGATCAAGCAGGGACACCCAGTGTGGACTGCTCAGGTCCATGTCCAGGTGGAGTGGAATATGACCTCTCTATACCTCTCTGGGCAACTTATGCCAGCATTCTGTCACCTGCACAGTAAACACATCCTTTCTGCTATTTAGAGGGAAACTCAATGAGCAGTCTGCAAGTATTGCTTCCTGTCCTGGCACTGGACACCATAGAATAGAGCCTTCTTTGCTCACTTACTTCAGCTATTTGATAAGATCCCCCTTTCTTTAGGATGAGCAGCCCCAGCTCTATGTAATTCTCCAGGCTGAACAGTCCAAACCATAAGCACTCCCTTACACTATACTTATTTCCATGTTTGCACCAAACCTCAATCATGCTTGACTTATAGCAGACTCATAATGTTGACAGCCCTCATAACCTCTTTCTCAAACAGAAACTGGGAATTAATGACTATTTATTTGATGATCTCTGGTGAATCAAACTCTAAACATAACCCATTCACCTATACTTTTCTGAATCCATGTCCAGACAAAGCTGTCAGTTGCAGTATTTTTTTTCTTACTAAGCATGCATTGCCCAGTCGTTATAATTTCATTTTAATAATCTCCAGTCACTTAAACCCAGTATCTTTTAGTTTACAGTGAATAATGTATGTAAGTTAACATATTTGCATTCTTTTAGATTGGACAACAGAATGTACGCTTTTTTTACTGCTAGGTTTTGGAACATTAAAGTAGTATATTTGCATAATTTTAATAAAATACAACTGTAATTTGCAATTCCTAGTCTTTTTTTCAGCCAGATTCTAAGACCTAAAGTAATGTTCCTCACCAAAGTGAGTGATACCTAATTATGGGGTTATGCCCCTCTCTGGAATAGCTCTAATTTTAATAAAAAAAAAAAAAGAAATGCAACACCATAGAATTATAGGTTCTTATATGATGATAAGGACATTTGGCATTTCTCTAGACTAAGCTTTTACTCAAACCAGAAACATCTCTGAACTCACAACAAGCTGCTCAAGGGTCCTCCAGACATGAAGATTTCACCAGTGCATAGTTAATGTGATATTATTTTGTTACTATTTTTCCCATTATTCCTTGTCAGAAGTTCAGTTTCAGCTAGTGACTGTCTCTGGGCTTCCCATTTTACTCCTCAGTAAAAAAGCCTAGCTCAGTCTTCTGGACAAACCCCTCACAGGCACTGGCACATGGCTGTTAGGACATCCACTCCCTGCTGACAAAAGTTATGCCTTCAGTTGACTATGCAAAGCCAGACTCAAACACCCTCTCTTCACAGTGTAAATGCTTCAGCTCCTGACCATCTTTTTGGTCCTCTCTTGAACTAACTCAAATTCATTATCAGTCTTGGGAGACCTAAAATTGCACACAATATTCCAGATATGGTGTAAGAAGAATCAAGGAGGATAATCAGTTCCATCATTGGATACGCTCCTGTTGATACTGTCCAATATGCTCACTACAAAAGCTAGCGACCAATGACTTAATCGTAGCATATCACCCATGAGGACTGTCAGGTTCTTTTCACTAGGATCGCTACCTATCCAATCAGTCCCTGATCTGTTTCATTGCAGGGGATTTGTCTGCCTAAGTTAAAGACCCTGCTGTTTTCCTTGCTTCATTTCATGAGGTTCATGCTGGTCTTTTCCTCAAGCTCTTTGAGTCCCTCCGAATGGCAGCCTTGCCTTTGACTACGTCACCTAATTCTAATTTTCAGAGGAGAACACATTTACCTTAGAAAAATAATGACAACCTAGACATATATATATAATCAAGTTAACTTCTCATAGTAACGGGAATTATTTCTGCAAGTAAGCATTCTTCCCAGTTTCCAAAATAGAGTTTGTGAGAAGTTACTAATACTGCTATTGCACAGAACATGGTCATATATAAAGTAATTTGGAAGCTAGTAAATGTAATTTCAATCCAGTTTTCTTAACAGAGGACAAACACACTGAATCATATGATAAGTTTATAAATAATGCATCTTTATAAGTCATTTCACTGATTTATACATTGTGACTTATAATTATGTTACCGATTTAAAAGTTGTTTGATATTTTCCATAAATTTTATCATTCCTTTGAGAAAAATACTGAGTATGATTAGTTATTTCTGTCAGATGTGATGCAAATGCACTTTGGTTTATGTAATAGATACTATAAGATGATGTTATTACTTAATATATTTACCTTCTTCTAAGTGATTACAATATTCTTCTTTAATCCCAAGTTTTATGCTACAAAGATTGACTTGTTGCTCCTTATGTGACTAACATATTTCCTTACTCCAAGCCCTAATAAGAAACTGAGGAAAAGAAACCTAAAGAAGCACTAATTAAGGTAAATTAAGGAGTCTTCATGTTATTCAAATTATTTTTCTGACTGACATTAGAGTCATGCTGCATTAAATTGTACAATATAAACTGTTTTTTATAAATGTCAACCTCACATTGTACATTTTTTTCATTCTTCCATGAGCTTCATTTCTTTCTCTTTTTCATTCCTCTTTTTTTTTTTGTTGTGTTGTTTTTTTTTTTCTCTCCTTTTTTCTTTCTTTTTTCTTCATATTTATTCTCCAAGCATATTTTGAAAGTAATCTGAACTTCTTACTTGCCTGGATATCAATAAACTACTGATCTGCCAGTCAAGGTTTATCTGTGTTCCTTCACCTGTTTAGCAATTTATTAAATGTTAGGTAATTTTATTGGGAATGGAAATGTATTCTGTTATTCCAGTAAGACTTTTCATTGGTTTTAACAGTAAGAAAAAATTTGTAAAATGATGCTTTTCTGTTCCTTACCAATCTTTCAGTTCTGTGCATGTGCATGGGTACAAATATATATTTTAAAAGAATTATTGTTTATTTTTGAAAAAAAAATAGAAAGACCACTTAAAGCCATGGTATAAGACTTTTCAACAAAATACACAGTTTTGGAACAGATTACTCATTAAGAATTTTGAAAGCCTTGATAATCTGACTTGTTTTATTGAGCAAATACATCTCCAAACATATATGTGTTTTAGGATTCAGTGTAAGATTTGTACTTTCTTGAAAATGAAACTTAAAATGGGCCTTACTAAGTATTCTAGTTGCTAAGTGACATATATATCTGCATTTATTTTTTATCATTTACAATCTCATAATAATATATAATATTATAATTGCTCATACCTTTTCAATCTTCCAAAAAAAATTTGGAGAGCTGGTAGTGTCTTCTCTGGCACTACCCCTGATTTTCCTCGAACTTAATGCCAGACAATATGGTACTGAGGCAAATGTTCAAAATGCAAGCAATCTGTGAGAAAATGAACCTGTATACACAGAACTATAGTATTATTCAAAATCTTATACAAGGTTCTTTTATTTTGAAATAAAATATAATGGTGCATACTTCAGTGTAAGCTTTCATCACACTGTATTTATAAAAGCCTTTGTGTTCAAAATGTACAAAAATAGTGGTATTACTATAGAGCTAAAGCATTTACAACTGCACTGAACTTGTAAATCTTCACCAAAATACACCATCCAAATATAGGATAAAATTCTATGCCAACCATACTGATCACATCTTTGAAAAGCTTCTGCACTATGGCTTGAGAGCAGCCCTGAGGAGAAGAAATTGAGGGTGTCAATTGATAAAAGATTGAACATGAGCCAGCAGTGAACACTTGGAACCCAGAAAGCCTGCCATATTTTGGGTTTCATCAAGAGAAGTGTGACCAGCAGTTTGAGGGAGGTGATTCTGCCCTTCTGCTCTGCTCTCATGAGACCCCACCTGGAATACCAGCTTTGGGGCTCCCAACACAAGAAGCAAGTCCAGAGAAAGGCCACAAAGATGATCTATCTAGAGCATCTCCCCTATGAATACAGACTGAGAGTTGAGGCTCTTCAGCTTAGAGAAGAGAAGGTTCTGTGTGGATGTTATTGAGCAATAAGGGTCCTATAGGAAAGCTGGGGAGGGACTTTTTTAAAGGCATGTAGCGACAGAAGGGGAAATGGTTTTGAACTGAAAGAGGGTAGGTTCAGACTAGATATTAGGAAGAAATTATTTACTGTGAGGATGGTGAAACACTGGACTGGGTTGCCCGGTGAGCTTGTGGTTGACATATAGTATCATATATGAAAGTCTTCAGTGCATAGTCTTGAGTACATTTTGAAAATCTGGCACTGACATAATACACAGCAGATCAAGAGACACCTTGATCTTGACTGCAAAGTAGGAGTACTAAATGAACATAATACAGGAATGTCTTAGATCATGAGATGTTTCTTCAATTTTCTGCTCAAGGGAAAAAAAATGAGGTCAAAGGTACAATGACTTCGGATGCGCATTGCATATCCAAACAAAAGATTTTCCTCAAAGCAATAGAGGTCAAATAGGAATAACTAACTAGATTTATATTACACATGGGATAGATATAGTGGTTTGTAGCAGCTGGCGTTGCAACCAAAATGTTTCTTTCTCTGGTAATGGACCTGACCTTACAATCATAATACCAAGAAAATTCACTGACTAAGTGAACTGGTATTTTCTTTGTGTAAGTTCTCTAGGATAATATGCCAGACTTTCTTGGAGAAGAAAATTACAGCTATGTTAGTAATGATCAGTTATCTCAAATGTTTCTGTTTCATTCCCAGTAATTCTTGTTGGTGAAATAACACACTAGATTGTTTTCTATTTAGATGAGTTGCCCTCTGTACGCACTGGTGCTGAACTCTTAAATGAAACATTTCTAACAGCTAGTTTGCCTGCAGATTCTTTCATTTTTGAAATATGCAACTTCTTCCTCAGTTTTTTGAAAATGCCTTGTTAAATATTGCTATCTCCTTCAGAATGCCAGGCCAAACTAAGGAAGAAAGTTGTTGAACTGATGAAGGCCAACATGAATCAAAGTATGATTTATTTAAATAGTGTATTATTGTTCAAGCTTGCCATTTCAGATTTTTTAGATTATAGCCTACAGGTATATCTGTAATACAGTACGGAATGATCTACACCTGTCCAAACAGGCAGCAGCTTGGTCATACTGGTGCTCAAGGACAGGGAAGAAAAGCTTCACCCACAAGTAGTAAAACTGTATTAGTACAGTGGGGCATCCAAGGCAATTTATATTACTTTTGCTTTCAGCACTACTTTAAGTTTTAAGAGAACTCAGTTTTTGTTTGATTGGTTTTTTGTTTGTTTTGCTGTATCTTGCATGCAGAGATGTGACCTGAAATGTAAGTGTTGAAGGTATTATGAAGGAATGCATTTTTTTAAGTGACAGTTCAATGTGAGGTTTGTTTGTTTGTTTTTTTCCCAGAATTTTCCTTAGTGTTTTGGAATTGCTAAAAGAAACCATTTTTAACATTTTAAACCCCTCTATTCATTGCATTATGTCTAGTACTACACTTATGGCTTTATGTGAATGGGAGGATGTTGGAACTTTGTGTCATGGTTTTATGATTTCTGGTATTGGTATTCCACATCATAACAACACGTAGTGCATTAAGAGTTAAAGAGTTAATACTCCAACTCCATAGATCATTGATATTTCCGGGTATACCTGTCTCAGAAGAGAAGAACTACATTCCCCAGAGGACTTTGCGATGCTTTGCATTTTTACGTATTTTCCACTCAGAGGGAAAAGATAAAAACCCTCTGCGGTCACGGGACACGCGCTTTCCTTTGGGATCGACTCAGCAGTGGGTGCTCGCTGCCGTATCGCCTTCAGCGTTAGCGTAAGGCCTTCGGTTTATCGGACACTCTCTCTCTTGCTCCTTTTATTTGATTTATTAGCTTCAATTCCAATTATATTGTATTATATTGTGTTATTTTGCTTTCTGATATCTTATTTAGTAAATTAGCTTTCCTCCTCAGATCGTTGCCGCTGTTTTGTTTCTAGGCCCATTTCCCTTTTTTCCTTTTCCCTTTTCCCCCTTCCCCTTTCCTGGGGCGTGGGTCTGTGGGTCCCCCACACCAATCGTCACGGAACCGGGCCGATCCAGCCCGGTAAACTGTTGACATTTTTGGCGCCCAACGTGGGGCAAAGCAGCTGCCTTAGCCGGGCAGAGACATACTCTTAGAGTGAATCTCTGTCTCTTGCTAGCAAGCTTATCTGTAGTGCAGGTACTGTACGGCATAACACGACCTTGAAGTCTGGGCGTACTGCCAGTTGTTCTGGGATATATGTAAACTTTTTTGGGTGCTGCTAGCTTGTTTTAGTAAAAAGAAAAAAAATATGCTCTCGTTTTTTAAACTGCTCTGTGGCTGCATTTCATGTTTTTTTCCCTTGTAATGCTCAGAACATACTGGGACTTGATTAAGTTTGCCAGTCTGATCCATGGAGCTTGGTCTCTATATGATAAACTAAAAACACTGATGGAAATACCTACCTGGCTTTTGTATATGATGTGGCATTCAGTTCCAGAGGGAGCAACTCCAGATGGAGTTGTTAACTCTGTGGAACTCATGATTTTTAAACCAGCTCCTAGCCTCTCCTTTGAATTTATTAGGCGTTTTCTGAATGCTCATCCAATGCTCATAATGACTGTGGTGTCAGTCTCCCTGAATGTATTCTTCATCATTCTACTCAGTATCTGTATTTATAATATTTTGAGAAAGCCTTCCCCAGAGCCAGAGAACAGTGACTGGCAGGGAGTTTGGAGGGACTTAGGAGAGACTTTAGAGAAGTGGTCATCACCAGTGTCATGGGACTTTTCTCCTGAACACCTGCAAGATCCTGAGAATTTAAGCAGGTATTTGAGACAGGGACGTTGCGGCTCAAAGAGATCTGAGGAGGCCCAAATTATTTGGGGTCTGGCTTATGCTTACCGGGCCTTATTCAATACTATTCCAGAGAGGTATAGAGTTTTTGAAATAGAGCGAGAGAGTCTCTGAGCCGAAAGGGACAGTCTCCAAATTCATAAAGAGAGTCTTTTAGCTGACAATCAGACTCTCCTGACCAATTTAGACAGCCTCCAGTCTGATCAAGACACCCTCCAGACCAAGCAAGTCAATTTTCAGTTCGAGAAAAACGCCCTCCAGCCTGAAAGAGATGCCCTCCAAATTGAGCGAGATGCCCTCCAGTCTGAACTCAATAACCCTCAGTCTCAACAAGATGGTCTCCCGTCTGAGCAAGGCACCCTCCAACCTGAAAGAGACACCCTCCAGTCTGAGTGAGACGTCCTCTTGCCTGAACAGTACTTCTTCAGAACTGAGCGAGGTACCTACCAGTCACAATAGCCTCTGCCCCCCAGCCAGGTGGGGGAGAGGGATAACAGAGTGTATTGGACTGTGTGGATTCGATGGCCTGGCACATCAGAACCACAAAAATATAAGGCATTGGTGGACACTGGTGCACAATGCACTCTAATGCCTTCGAGTCACCAAGGAACAGAATTAATCTATATTTCTGGGGTGACTGGGGGTTCCCAAGAGTTGACCAAGTTGGAGACTGAAATAAGCCTTACTGGTAAAGACTGGCAAAAACATCCTATTGTGAGTGGCCCAGGGGCTCCATGTATACTTGGTATTGATTATCTCAAAAGGGGATATTTTAAGGATCCCAAAGGGTATCGATGGGCTTTTGGAATAGCTGCTGTGGATGCAGATGACATTAAGCAGTTGTCTGCTTTGCCTGGCCTGTCAGAAGATCCGTCTGTTGTGGGGTTGCTACAAGTGGAAGAGCAACAGGTACCGATTGCTACAAAAACGGTGCACAGACGACAGTACCGCACTAACAGGGATTCCTTGCTCCCCATTCATAATCTAATTCGTCAGTTAGAGCCAGGGAGTGATCAGCAAAACTCACTCTCCTTTTAACAGCCCCATATGGCCAGTGCGTAAAGCCAGTGGAGAATGGAGGCTGACGGTAGATTACCGTGGCCTGAATGAAGTCACACCCCCACTGAGTGCTGCTGTGCCGGACATGCTTCAACTCCAGTACGAACTGGAGTCAAAAGCAGCCAAGTGGTATGCCACTATTGACATTGCTAATGCCTTCTTTTCAATTCCTCTGGCCACAGAATGCAGGCCACAGTTTGCCTTCACCTGGAGTGGCGTTCAGTACACCTGGAACCATTTGCCCCAGGGGTGGAAGCACAGCCCAACCATTTGTCATGGGCTGATCCAAACTGCATTGGAACAGGGTGGTGCTCCTGAGCACTTACAATACATTGATGACATCATTGTGTGGGGCAATACAGCAGGGGAAGTTTTCGAGAAAGGAGAGAGAATAATCCAGATCCTCCTGCGAGCTGGCTTTGCTATTAAGCGAAGCAAAGTGAAAGGGCCTGCACAGGAAATTCAGTTCCTAGGTATAAAGTGGCAAGATGGACGTCGTCACATCCCTACAGATGTGATTGACAAAATCACTGCCATGTCTCCACCCACCAGTAAGACAGAGACCCAAGCTTTTCTGGGTGTAGTGGGCTTTTGGAGAATGCATGTTCCAAACTATAGTCCCATTGTGAGCCCTCTCTTTCGGGTGACGCGGAAGAAGAATGATTTTGTATGGGGCCCTGAGCAGCAGCAGGCTTTTGAGCAAATCAAGCAGGAGATAGCCCGTGCCGTGGCCCTGGGGCCAGTGCGGACAGGACAGGATGTAAAGAACATCCTCTACACTGCTGCTGGAAAGGAAGGTCCCACTTGGAGTTTGTGGCAAAGAGCTTCTGGAGAGACCCGAGGCCGACCCCTTGGTTTCTGGAGTCGAGCATATAGGGGGTCTGAGGAGCGCTACACTCCAACTGAGAAGGAGATCTTAGCTGCGTACGAGGGGGTTCGAGCTGCTTCCGAAGTAATCGGTACTGAAGCGCAGCTCCTTCTGGCACCTCGACTGCCAGTGCTGAACTGGATGTTCAAATGAAAGGTTCCCTCTACCCATCATGCTACTGATGCCACTTGGAGTAAGTGGATTGCGCTGATTACACAGCGAGCTCGGATGGGGAACCTCAGTCATCCAGGAATCCTGGAGGTGATCATGGACTGGCCTGAAGGTAAAAAGTTTGGAACAATACCAGCAGAGGAGGCATCACGTGCTAAAGAGGCCCCACCATATAATGAACTACCAGAAGATGAAAAGAGATATGCCCTGTTCACAGATGGATCATGTCGCATTGTGGGAAAGCACCGCAGATGGAAATCTGCTGTGTGGAGCCCCACAGGACGAGTTGCAGAGGCCACTGAAGGAAAAGGAGAATCAAGCCAATTTGCAGAGGTAAAGGCTGTCCAACTGGCCTTAGATATTGCTGAACGAGAGAGGTGGCCAGTGCTTTATCTTTACACTGACTCATGGATGGTGGCAAATGCTTTATGGGGGTGGTTACAGCAATGGGAACAAAATGGCTGGCAACGGAGGGGTAAACCTATTTGGGCTGCTGAACTGTGGAAAGATATTGCTGCCCGAGTAAAGAATATAGTTGTGAAGGTGCGCCATGTAGATGCTCATGTTCCTAAAAGCCGGCCAACTGAAGAACAACAGAATAACCATCAGGTAGATTGAGCTGCCAAAGTTAAGATGGCTCAAGTAGACTTGGACTGGCAACATAAGAGTGAATTATTTTTAGCTCGATGGGCCCATGAGACCTCGGGCCATCAGGGAAGAGACGCAACATATAAATGGGCTAGAGACCGAGGGGTGGACTTAACTATGGACGCTATTGCACAGGTTATCCATGACTGTGATACATGCGCCACAATTAAACAAGCCAAGAGGATGAAACCTCTTTGGGGGGAAGGGCGATGGCAAAAATATAAATATGGGGAGGCGTGGCAGGTTGATTATATCACCTTGCCACGATCTCGCAATGGCAAGCGTTACGTGCTTACCATGGTGGAAGCAACCACTGCGTGGCTTGAAACATATGCAGTACCCCATGCTACCGCCCGAAACACCATTCTAGGTCTCGAGAAACAAGTCTTATGGCGACATGGCACTCCAGAAAGAATTGAGTCAGATAATGGGACTCATTTCAAAAATTCTCTTGTGAATAATTGGGCCAAAGATCATGGTATTGAATGGATTTATCATATCCCCTATCACGCACCTGCTTCTGGTAAGATTGAAAGATACAATGGGTTGTTAAAAACCATGTTGAAAGCAATGGGTGGCGGAACATTTAAGCATTGGGAGAAGCATTTGGCAGAAGCCACCTGGTTGGTTAACACCCGAGGATCCATCAATCGCGATGGTCCTGCCCAATCCAGCTCTCTACCTACTGTAGAGGGAGATAAAGTCCCTGTAGTGCATGTAAAGAACATGTTGGGGAAAGCGGTTTGGGTCCTTCCAGCTTCTGGAAAGGGCAAACCTCTCCGTGGAACTGTCTTTGCTCAGGGACCTGGGTCCACTTGGTGGGTGATGCAGAAGAATGGGGATGTTCAGTGTGTACCACAAGGGAATTTGATGTTGGGGGAGTGCAGTCAGTAATTCCATGTATATAGATCTATATATATGTTGTGTGTGTGTGTATATAACGTATGTTAATCATTGTTCTTCTATATGTATCAAGCATGATGTAATGATGTGGAATAAGGGGTGGAATGTCATGGTTTTATGATTTCTGGTATTGGTATTCCACATCATAACAACATGTAGTGCATTAAGAGTTAAAGAGTTAATACTCCAACTCCATAGATCATTGATATTTCCGGGTATACCTGTCTCAGAAGAGAAGAACTACATTCCCCAGAAGACTCTGCGATGCTTTGCATTTTTACGTATTTTCCGCTCAGAGGGAAAAGATAAAAACCCTCTGCGGTCACGGGACACGCGCTTTCCTTTGGGATCGACTCAGCAGTGGGTGCTCGCTGCCGTATCGCCTTCAGCGTTAGCGTAAGGCCTTCGGTTTATCGGACACTCTCTCTCTTGCTCCTTTTATTTGATTTATTAGCTTCAATTCCAATTATATTGTATTATATTGTGTTATTTTGCTTTCTGATATCTTATTTAGTAAATTAGCTTTCCTCCTCAGATCGTTGCCGCTGTTTTGTTTCTAGGCCCATTTCCCTTTTTTCCTTTTCCCTTTTCCCCCTTTCCCTTTCCTGGGGCGTGGGTCTGTGGGTCCCCCACACCAATCATCACGGAACCGGGCCGATCCAGCCCAGTAAACCGTTGACAATGAAGGAATGCATTTTTTTAAGTGACAGTTCAATGTGAGGTTTGTTTGTTTGTTTTTTTCCCAGAATTTTCCTTAGTGTTTTGGAATTGCTAAAAGAAACAATTTTTAACATTTTAAACCCCTCTATTCATTGCATTATGTCTAGTACTACACTTATGGCTTTATGTGAATGGGAGGATGTTGGAACTTTTCTCAGTTCCTTTGTGTACTTACCACTCCAACGACACTCAGGTCACTATTGAAATGCTCAGTATCTGTTCTTGCTTCAACAAATGAGCTGATTTCTACCATGAGACACAGCATTCCAGTAATTTTCCTGACTGAGCATAATGTAATGCTGGATTTGTAAAGGGCTGCAGCACTCCTGTAGATCCATGCCAGTTTCATACCCACTGAATTAACATCCTTGTGAATGACTGTGAATCCCAACTCTTCTAAAGCCTCATTGTTTTAATATTTACTGTGTTTTTCATACCTTTAATTGTTAAAACCCTATCAGAAGGACTTGTCACACAGCACAATTGTCACACAGCACAAAGGCAGAAAAGTAAATGGATTTTTAAGAAAAGAATATCCAATTTTTGTTTTGCTTAACTACAACTGTCATTAAATGTAAGATTTTTTGGAAATTTGGCATAGCTGATTCACGAGTTTGACATGGTTCAAAGGCATGTTTTCACTGAATCAGATACTGTGCTGTTGTGTCCTGAGAAGAATAGGAAAGAAGGTTTGAAGGCTATACAATAAAACTACGTATTTATTTGTCTTTTTAATAACATTAAAAATAGTTTATAAAAAAAAGAGTCAGAGAGAAGTGATATTGATTAAAATGTAAAATGCACAAAAAATAAAAATAAAGTTGTTAGGTTGATGGATATAGCAATCAACTAATAAGTTGATCTAGTCTATCAAATCCTGATCTTACTATTACTAGTGTGGCATAAATGGCTGCAGTTCTGATTAGAATACATCTACATAGAGTGCTATGAAGATACGATAAAAAATAAATCAGAACTGAAATATTAATTGAAGAAAAACACATATATGAGTGATAAGGTGAGGTTGGGATGTAAAGCAATAGAGAGATGACTACACTGTCTTTCTACATTTTTTCACAAGTGTTATGGCAAGGATAGTTGTCACAGTTTTGTCTCTAGTTATGTATCTGTGACTAAGACAGCAGGGTCACAAGTCCACCTGCCAAAAAAAAGGGAGAAAGGGGGAAAAAATATGAAATGAAAAACAAACAAACAAACAAACAGACAAGCAATAGCAATGATCTGAGGAGGAAAACAAATTTAGTTTACTGATTATAATTATAATAGTGAAAATACAAGTTAATTGGGTTTGAAGCTAATGAATCAAATAAATAAGAGAGTTTCTTACTCTGATCTGCCAGGGAGCAAAGAAATAGTTTTGTGTCTTCCGGGCAGTTTTATTTTTCCCTCTCTCTGGAAGGTTGAAATGAAATACAAAGCCTTCTGGGAATTATGGTTCATTCTTCTCTTCCAGGACCAGAGCTGCAGCATTAACTCTTTAACTCCCAGTACACTGCATGATGTTAGGATGTGAAATACTGATAATAAACCACAGAACCATGACAGTAGATACAGTGAATTAAAAGAACAAATATTGCTTTCTTTTACATTCCATAGAACTACCAGAAAAACCAAATATGTTCTTAAGCATCAGTTTTTGAGGATTTGTTTGCTTAATTTTGAAGGAGAGTGGCTTCAGGATTAAAATGTAAATAACAAAACAAACAAATAAACAAACATGGACAGCACCACATAATAAATATCAAATAAATTGCCTGAAAAGTTTAAAATCTCTTGTAAAATTCAAAATTTGCAAACAGTTGTCCTTAGCTTTATAAAGCTAAGCCCATATGAAAACAGAATCACACCACTCATCATCCTGACCTATAGAAAGAATTCATAGATTCATTTCTTCATAGTGAATGCAAGTCTCTGTGGATTCCTGCATACTGAAGTCTGGAATTTCTTATAAGAGGTGTTTTAGCATCTGTTATCACCTTTTTTTTACACACAGCTTCAGTAATCTTAATTTCACAGTTTTTTTTTTCTTCTATGTTTGTTAATTTATTTTTCTAGACGTATATCTTCATTTTCAGGCTTATAAGCAACTAAAACAGTTAAGTTATATGATAACCACAGGTGGAGAAGGGTTTTCAACCGGGAAAAATGGAATTGCCATTCCTATGAACCTGTGAAGCCAATGAAAGAGAAGATAGGTCATTCATGTCTAGGCCACAGCTAATTATGACTCAGCACAGTCATAATGCAATCACTGTGAAAACCTCAAGATAAGGTCAATACTTTGAACTTCTAACATGATTTTCAGCATAATGAATTTCATCAGTCTTTTAGGCAGAGAGGAAGTTACTAGGACATTGGTATATACTCAAGTCCTTCATTACATTAGAATTACAGATCACTGAAGATTCATTCTTAAAGGACAAAATACGTATATTATCTATGGAGAAACATATTTTATCTTACTTTCACTGAAGTGAATGGCAAAGATTTCATTGAACTAATCGTCAGTAGCATTCATATTTCTAAGTCTGTTAGGAAGTGAACATGGCTCAGATCATGGTCATGTGTCTCATCTAACAAAAGAAAAAATAAATAAATAAACAAAATAAACATTTTCATGTCTAAGAGGTGTTTTTGTGCCTGGAGATAATCTTTTTTTTTTTAATAACCAGTTTTCAAAGATTCATACTTCCAACCACTGAAATTGTGAATTATTGAGTCAGCTTCAATTGGGCACTCCAAGGCAGATTAAAATAAGAACTGTAGGTCCATTTGATAATAGAACATTAGATATAACCACAAGCCATTTGTGAAATTACCATTATGATCACCTCACTTAAGTCGTTAAGTTGTCTGGAAAGGAACACCTTTTTCTTTCATTTCTATGAATGACTTTGAAGTTGTCATGAGTGGGTCATTAGCCTTGATATAATTTATCACATTTCATATAATTTATGCACATATTTACCTTTTAGTTTGTAGGGTATACCAGCAAATGCTAAGTCCCAGTTAGTATGAATAATGTTACATGTATAATAAGTTTATACCAGGGAAGTCATCAGGAATTTCTAAAATGATATGTTAAAATCAAGTCAGGAAGCTCTGAAATCAAGTAATTGAACTAGAAGCAGTGGTGTGCAGCTGGCTACATATCCATTTGCACAGGCTGAATGCAAATGAGAACAAAAGGAATCAAGGTAATAAAATAACAAAGAAAATGATCAATACGGGAAAATATTTAATAAGAACTCAAGCTTTTTATCTAGGCTAGGATATAGGCATGTCTTTAATCTAATGAAAAATAAATTAAGAATTGTTCTATGGCATTAAAATTGAAGAAGCTGACTGCCATCCTGGTTCTCCTAAAAAAGCACTGTCACCAGCCTCACTGTTGTGAACTATGTATGTTCCTGAAAAATTGAGGGAAAACATCTGGGAAAGATCAGCCTAAATCTTTATTCTCTTCAGCAGATCTTTCAGTTTTGTATCATATTACACAATACAGAACTTTTGAAGATAGATTGAGATTTCATTTAGCCATCAGTCCCCTTAAAAATACAGATGTATAATCCAATTATATGTCAGAAAATCAGACTGTTTTGGTTTAATTGTTGCCTTTCAGAGAGTAATACATCACAAAGATGGAAAAAGGAAATAAATGATTTAAGTCAAGGACATTCAAATCAATCTTACTAAAACATTTTTTGTTTGTTTTTTTTTGTTTCCAAAACTCAAAAATCTTAGAGTAATTCAGTCTGAAAATAATAGAATAAGCATTCTAGATCAGTGTTATTTTAAGGTACAGCTCAAGATATTTCCATGAATTTATATTGTGATGTCAATGATGATTATTTAGTACATAACTTTATTCTTGGAGGCATAAATGAAACCAATCACATTCTTCATCATGTTGTACCAAGGTTATAAAATCAAGTAAAACTGAATAAGAATTCATAGATTCAGTGGAGCAACATGACAACAATAGTTATGATTTGATAAACTCACTCGGTGAAAAATTACAAGGACAAATGGGTGAGATTTTTTTAATGATAATTGCTAATGTAAGAGTTCAAATGCACTTTTCATTTTATGTTAGAAGGAGAATAAAAGCAACCTTAAATTGTTCATATAAAGTTCTGATCAGCCATAATTTTATACAAAAGTATCAGTTCATTAATTAAGATGTAAAGTTAAGTGCTTTAGCCGCAAGATAAGGAGAATCAATGTCTTCCTGTGAATACTTCTTTTCTGTGTACAGCTGACTGGGATAAATAGCTTTAGGCTCAATCTCTTTGTATTGTTGAGCAGCTCAGCTAATGTGAAGGTGAAAAATAGCTTCTGGCCTTGACACTGTAGAACTATCAAATCCCATTGCAGCACATTAAGATACTATGAACCTTGAATTTCTGTCCTGCCTTTCTGACAGAGGTCCTTGCAGTGCAACCAGCAACAAAGAACAAGTATCACCAGGTACTGATGTCCAACACATTACACTGGCAGATGTACCTAAGAAGTTAGGATATACACTGCTGGCCCCATGTCAGTTTTCATAGACAGCTGCAGGGAAACTGTAGGCAGGTAGCACTAGACATATTTGTAGCAGGAATTTAAAGAAGTTATCTGTGAAAATCTTCGCTATGGAACAAAAAAGAAATGGACCTACATTGTTAATAGTCACTGAATTTAAATATTTGAGAGGTATAACATGCTTTTTATTTAGACTGGCATAATGAATTCACTTGTATTATGAAGACATTTTTGAGAATTCACAATAATATATAAGGTGTGTTTCTTCCAGAAATGGTTGTTGTACTCTGTGTATCATCATTCTATTCAGGTTAAAAAACAATGTCTCATCAATTTACCTCAAAACTTTCATATGTTTTTTTTTTTTTTTTGCCATGTACACAAGTAGAATTCCATTCCTGTTAACTCTAAAATATACCTACAGAAACTTCCAGGAATGTGTAGCTCCTTTTTTTTTCCCTTTTTCTTTTTTTTTTTTGGTCACTATAATAATGAAGAGTGACTGCTGAGAGATGAATTTCAGAGTATATTCACTGCTTTTTCATTAGTAAGTGTAGGCATTTTCTAGCATGTGCAAACTAAAATTTAGATCATTAGAAATTAACCAAGTAATTTCTTAAGTACCTAAGAAAGTGACAGATATACTAGGTGCAGATTGAAAAAGACACACAAAAAAAACCCTGTAATTTTCAATCACACTGAAGTGAATTCAGATGGCACAGTTCTTTCAGCTTAAAAGAGTACTGAGAAACAATTGGCAACCAGTTGAAAATATTCCAGCAGAAATGAAATTTCATTGGAAAACACAACATTCTGAAGATCCAAATGTTTTGTCTGAAGTAAAATATCTTGAATTCATCAACATTCACGGAACAGCATGTGGTAGATAAAGATCTGGAATCACGCTAGACTGTCACCTGCCACTGTGGTTATCTGATCAGTTGGAAAGACTGTTCCTAGAAGATCCTAGAAGCACAGGCTTATCAGTCAGGCATCCCCACCAATGAACGTGTTTGTGTTGTTCCACGCACTTGGCCCATTCATTTGCAGTTAATGACAGAATAAGGACCTCTCTTATTCATTGTTTTCAAGGATCATGTTTGTTCTTCTGTTGGAGTCATATTAGGTTCTTTAAGGTGCATTAAAACTCTTCTAGAGAACTGTTTATTATTATTTATTAATAATATTTTTGTTTTCTGTCTATGTCTATGTCTAAAAATCAAGTTATAGACATGTACCACTATCTCAGAATAGAAATATAGTAAGTCTCTCCTTTCTTCCTTTGTTATTTCTCTTATAGTGTAAAAGTTGAATCAACACAGCTATAGTATGTGTTAAAACAATTACTTCCCACCACTGAATAATGGAAATACTTTAATAGCATTCAAACACATTTATTTTAGAGTTTCAAACTGTTCTTTGATATTCAGGTATAATATTGAATCTATAGAAGTGATTACTGTGCAGAGCCATTTATTTATCCCATTCCATAAACACAATTACAAGCCTATTTTTCTTCTTTCTATTTTCTTTAAATTATCACATATGAAAACAGCACCAAAAAACAAAACCCAAGCATGTTATATTCTCTCAGAGACTTAGCATTTTTTCTTTTGATGTTGCTCAAAGAAGAAATCCACTTTAATGTGAGACTCAACCAATTTCTGCTATTGCATTAACATCAGCTGCAGAAAACTGCTTTGTACTAGTAACTCCTGCCAAATGTAAGCTTGGCATGTTTTACTAAGAAGAAAGAGATGTAAGTAAAATTCAGTAAGATTTGGTCTTGAATGTTTGATACCCTTAAAAAATAAATCAATAAAAGGTCATAGTTAATTGAGGCTTTTTTAATGTAATCTATAAGAGAAAAACCTTGACCTGTATATTTGATATTCATTACCAGAAAACAAGGATAGAATCCTAAGGGCTTGACAGATCCACTATTTTGCCAAAGGGTCTTTACACCACCTGGCCTGTACTACAGACAGCCAGTATACTATTGCATGAAGTATAGCAAAGCTTTCAAAGCAAAAAACTTTCTCCACATATTCCTGCATTCAACAACCTTATCTCAGATGGAAATGAAGATCTGATGCAGAAGTTGTTTTTTAAAAAACAGTATTTTACACAATGTCCAATGCTCTAGGATATTCCAGATCACAGCACATATGCTTTTTATCATAGTTACATTTTAACTATTTTGAAATTTGTCATACAGGCAGTTCTGATTCATAAACTGGAGGTAAGACTACACACACAAGACTTAAGACCCGTGTGTACCACATACAGTATTTTTTATTGTGATCATTCTCCTCCAGAAATGAATAAAGCTCTTTATATGTAGAAACATTTAATGTCTGGGTAAGTATATTAGAAAGGAATAACAAGTGAGCTGTGTCATTTTTAGAAAGCAGTTAGAAGCAAAAAGGCTTACCTTGGGTGACAACGCTCTGAACTACTTTCTTAATTTGTGGTTTACAGAGAAGCAATTGGATTTTATGTAAGTCAGTTTTGAAGTACTGCATGCTTTTCATCTAATGGACAAGAAAGACAGAGTCAGTGTGCTAGGAATTCTTGTCAGAACCACAGTCCCAAGATGGCTGACTTGGGAAGAGACCTTTGAAGGCCATCTGGTCCAAATTCCTGCTCAAGCAGGGATATCTAGAGCAGGGTGCCCAAGTGTCTTTTGAAGATATCCAAGGAGGGAGACTTCACAACCTCTCTGGGCAAACTGAGTTCATGCTCAGTCATCTGCACAGTAAAAAAATGCTTTCTGATCTTCAAAAGCCTTGATGGTGGAACTTCCTATGCTTTGATTTGTGCCCACTTGCTCTGTCTAGACATTGGACACCACTGAAAAAAGCCTGCTCTGTCTTCTTTGCACTATCCCTTCAGGTATTGATAGAAATTGATTAGGTCACCTCTGAACAGTCTCAGATTTCTCAGGTCCTCCTAACAGAAGTTCTCCAGTCACTCCATCATCTTGGTGGCTCTCTGTTGACTCTTTCCAAAATAGTGAGGTCTTCTTTGTAATGGAGGCTCAAAACTGGACATAGAATTCCAGGTATATCAATGCTGAGTAGAAGGAAAGGATCACCTCACTTGCTCTGGTAGTTATGCTTTGCCTAATGCAGTTAAGAATATCATTTCCCTTCTTAGTCACATTGCTGATTCGTGTTCAACTTGACACACACTAGGATTCCGAGATCCTTTTCTGTGGAGTTGCTTTTCTCAAGTGTAGCTTGGAAGATGTTGCATAGAGCATGTTCTCCTAATCTCTCTGGTCAGGGACTGGTTTTATCTAAGGAAACACTATGATGATGCTATTTCCGTGCATCTTTTCTCTTCAAATAATCTGTTGTTATTTCAAAAAGAAAAAGAAGAGAAAAATTATTGTTAGCTCTAGAGTGCTTGTTACTATAAAACAAAAAATCTTTCATCAAAATCTGTAACACTTCTCACACTAAACAATAACTAAATATTTCACTGTCCTCGAAGTTAAATTGTTGCAGTTATAAGGAGACTTAGATGTTATGTATCTTAAGAAAAGTCATAGGATTTACAAATGTGTAACCCCTAGCAGTCAGACTAGTATAAGAAACTGAAAATACATTTCAGACAGCTGTACTCTAATGTACAATCATCACAAGCAAAAGAGCACTTGCATTAGAATTATCCTTGGCATATAATTCAAAGATTCAAATTTCATACATAGTCATCAAATAATTAGGAGAACAGTATTCCAATCAAAATCTTTTGCTTTATTGCAAAAACCTACCTTTAAACAGGAAGTGCATGTGTATTTGAGTTCCTTTAAAAATGTGTAAATCACCATTTGTAATCAAGTACCATATTGCATTCATAAAATTACTTGGTTACGAATATTTGAGTGCCAACTTCCAAAAGTCCACATATACTTTTTACGATTAACAGACATGCAAAAAAGAAACAATGCTTTTGTCTATTCTCAATGCAGGCCACAGAGCTCTGAAAGTCAAAGGTAAATAATTAGTTCCTATAATCACATTTAAATAGGCACATCATTTAAACATCTATCTAGTCTAAGTAATACAAAACAAACCATGCAAACAAAACTTATCACAAATCTTTGAACAGAATAAATAAAATCATTGCTCAAAGTCTTTTTGGGTTCATCCTTCCCTCACCCCCATTTAATGGGTTTTACTATTGTTAGTTTTTCCCAAATTCTCATATTTCTATTGATCACTAGACCAGAGTCCTTTGTGAAAGAAACTGAGAAGACTTCTAATTTTTGTGACTAATTATGTTGTGAATAATTCCCCAGGAGAAATCTAAGGACCAATAATAGCAGCAGCTTCCATGAAAACATGCCCAGTGACTTCCCCTGGTGAGAGCTACATGAAAAGGTCTTGACAAGCCAGGTGATAGATTGGATTACAAATGCTGTTGCAAAAACAATCAGTTCCTAGGCTTCAGTCTCTCAGAACAGCTGAAATCGTAAACACGCATGTGCAAATACTAATTATCTAATGCTCTTCTAAAAATCTAATGCAATTCTATATAATACGTTTTTTTGTTTTTTTGTTTGTTTTTGTATTTGTTTTTAATAAACAAATGAACATTAATGCTGAAAAAGAATGTGTCTTCTGACATGTTTCCTACATCTTGATTTCTGAAGAATCCTTCTGTGGGCGTATCTGTTGAACACCATTTGTTTCTCAGAAATCTTGGAATTACAAAATGAATTATCAGCATTTCCTGTTAGATATTCCATTGGCCTCTTTCATCCACATTCTCACTGTCATTTTCATTACTCCACTATTCTACATCTTCTGTACCTCATGTTCCTATGATTATGCTAACATCTCTACTTTTCAATTATGCATGCAGATCCTTCTCTAAAGAGTAGCTGCCGCAAACCACTTTCATACATCTCTTCATATTACACTGTTTCGGACTTCACAACTTTTTATAAGTGGATTCTGCATATCAATCTGCATGGGCTTTTTAAAATTTATTTTATTTTATTTTATTTTGTGGGTTTGTTTTCAAACTTTATAGGCTTTTACTTTCTCGGAGTAATCAAAATTTGAAACAGATCTTTTGACCATAAATGTCTGAAAATAAGGACAATTCATTGCTGGAGTAGCCAGATCTCCCTGATAGTATAAACTGATATGGTGCCATTGGGCTGAAAGGATGTGGATTAAGACAGCTTCATTGATTTTGCTGAATTTATGACATTTAACATCAGCAGACATCAAGCTAAATGAGAATATTATAATACTTAGTCTTTTTTTTTCGCTTCCTTATTGAGGCCATTGTTTTTTGACACTGCATAAAAGCAGTCCTTAAACATTTCATATTTCTGTACATTAATTTTTCATGCTTAGGTCACTGTGATTTCCAATGGCTTATATTTGTCATTGTATTTTCAGATACTTAGCTTTCACATCTACCAGTATATCTTTATTGAAAACTTGCAGAAAATCTTCAATGAAAGCACATGACCTCTTTAGGGACAGAATAAGGTGAAAGACAACAGCAACAACAAAATCCTTCAAAGAAATTAAGGCTGTGCACATGCTTCTTACAAGGACAACATAGATATACAGATTCAGATTACTGGAGTGACCTCAGTTTCAACCCATTTCTCATGCTAATC
This sequence comes from Oreortyx pictus, assembly GCA_036925125.1. Taxonomy (NCBI): domain Eukaryota; kingdom Metazoa; phylum Chordata; class Aves; order Galliformes; family Odontophoridae; genus Oreortyx; species Oreortyx pictus. Next base: position 74,082,978 of record JAUPFR010000001.1, on the reverse strand, counting down.
AGGTAAGACATATATTGTGGACACATCGAAGGTATCTTTCTAGCTCTACTTTAGCTCTAAAATGGATTTCTAAAGAGCATATAAACTAGACATAGCTTTGAAGAGACTTAGCCAGAAAAGAAAATGACATTACCCAAGAGTAAGGAATGTGGAATTTATCCAAAACCACTTATTTCTCAACTAGCCAGGTTGTTTCTTATGCTAGAGTTCAAAATTACACACAGTGAGGTAGAAGACATTATGATAAATTAGGAAATGCTTTTCTATTCTCTCTTTTTTTTTTTTTTCTATTTCTGAATCTTCTTGTGATTTAGTGTCAGATAGAAAAGCAAGAGAAATATCTATTTCCACAATAGTATACAAAGTCAGTCCAACTTATGAAGATACTGGATGCATTTCTGATGGTGAAACACAGATAGCCTAAGAGTTTTACAATTTCAATTCTTGCATTTTTTATTTTTTCTTCACAAAACTGGTCTGAGTTTGATACTTTCAAAGCAACCCACATATATGATGTAATAAGTAAGTAATAATAAGTAGTATGCATTGCATCTCAGAGTAGCTTTTTATAAATAATCAGGATTTCAGAAATTCTTCTAAGTGTCTTTAAACTACAGTTCGCCATCAAGAACATAATATTTTATGGAAAAGGATAATTTTCCATATAGTGTTGTATTTCTTTAGAATATTTTTGCTTGTAATTATGCTGATATTGATGTGCTTTTTTAAATCATCGCTTTATTAAAGGCTTTACTGTTAGTGTTACCTCTTCAGGAAAAGAAACTTTGCAGTGAATATATGATAATTTAATGAAAAAAGTATATATATGTGGCCTTATAAGAAGAGTGCTGAAATCATGACTGTACTATAGTACCTTCAATAACTTGTGTACAACAATGGCAATTTTGTTTTCTTGGATGTTCATTTGGAAACTACTGTTTGGTATAAGTGTTCAATTAAAAAATGTTTCTCTGCAGTGGTAAGCAGTGATATTCTTTATTGAAACACAGATGCTTGCTTAATGTCAGTTAGTTCCATGGCAAAAAAATAAAAATAAAAATCAAACTGCTTTGTACAAAGAGAAGTAACTGCTAAATTGGGAAAGTATCAAAATCCTAACTCCAAAGATCAAATATTAAGTTGGTGAGTCTTAGTTCTTCCTCTACAGAAAAGAATCACTTTGCATGCTTTAATTTAACATTGTCTTTTTGTCTTGAGGTTGTTACCGTCATGGTATAATTTGTTCATATGAGGTTTGATTTTTCTTGTTGCTTTTTCTTTTTTTTTTTTTTTTATTTTCGTCTGGTAGTACTGGGTTTCTGTAATGTTTTCTTCACATTTCTGTTTGAACTGTGAGCAAATGGGTATGTTTACACACTTATAAGATCGTACCCAGGTGTACAGTCATTCTGAAGTTTGAGCTCATCTAATGAGGTAGGAACAATTTTTATTTTGAACCCAAATTTTATGTTTTTTTTTCCTTTATGCAACTTTTTTCTTTAAAGGCAAAAGTATGACAACATTTGTGATTTTGTATGTTTGTTTGTTTACCCTATTATATATGCAATAGATATAAAAAGAAATATTCCCTGTGAGAAACCACAAAGTTATCAGGAGGGCTGTATAATTACAGGACTCGGAATTTAATCTTGAAAAACCCAGAGAGAGGACTAAATGTCAAAAGATTAAAATACAAAATTATTTCTTTTAACAGCAAATAAGAACTTCAAGCTGTAGTGAGATAAATACACATAAACAAGAGGGAATAAACAAGGCATAAATTATCAACTTGATACAAGGATGTTTTTATTGTCTATGAGTGATGTAGAGGGGATAATTTTTTTTCTTAATTGTAAAGGAGCACAGCTGATAAGCTATTTTAAGTGCAGCAGACTAGCTGAGAAGCAATAATTACAATAATAGAACAAAAAAAGAGGTAATTTACATTTTGTGATCTCAGCAAAGAACGTTCTAGAAGTGTGGGTGATCCAGGTTAACAATGAAGACAATGGAGAGCAATGCAGTACAAAAAGATTAGAATTCAGATATCCATTTTGACTTCTGAATGTGACTATATCAACTGGAAATTAATCCATGTGGGTCTGAAAATAAGCAAAAGAATCTGAAAAAAAAATTGAAATGGTAGTGAATTAAAGAAGCATTAAGAAATTCACAACTAAAAACAATTTTAGGTTCTGGGTTGAGGAAATAATCTTTTTTTAATATGCTTAAAAACTAAATGTTATGAATCTGGAAGACTGTCCTGAACCTGTCCAGATTATATGCATTAAACATTTCTTGAGCACTGCAGGGCTATTGTCAATGCAGAATCCTTTGCATTCTCTGAGAGGGAAAGAACAAAATGCTCTATTGGCTTGTCTACTCTGGGCAAGTCATAGTGTTCCATGAAGCAGACCCATTCCAAAATTAAGGTGGAACAGCAGTGTTAAAATCACTTTGTTCCAATTTTCTAGGCAATTTCTGTCCTGCTTTCTCTTTCAATAGACATTCTCACAACTTGTTCTCACAGTCTTGCAGCTCTAGTTTCCTGAGAAAAATTATTGTTCTAATATTTCATATAGTATGTTAATGTAACAAGATTAGCATAAATGCTTTGATAAAAGGAAAGCTAAATCCTTTTAGGAACACAACAAATTTGGGAGAGCCTTAGTGTCTTAACCTAAGAGTTTAAAAGGTCTCTCAGCTGCTTTCAGGGTGGAATAGAACTCGCCAAAAGTTTGTTGCGCAACCCAGCTTGACAGCAGGCCAGCTTCTCTATGAGGTTCTCCTGTAAGATGAAAAACCATGCATTTCATGGTACTCAAGTTCACTCTTGCTTTTTATAAACTATTCCTTAGACTTGGTCTCTGCTAAAGGGATGAATAAGTGTAGCCTCATTCATTTAAGTGAAGATAGGATAAACATTGGGTTTTTGGTACTGAATGTTTGCAAATAAATATTTTTTAATTAATACAATTACTTTTCTTTTTGGTACTTCTAAAAATTCCTGTTTTCTCTTTTGCTTTTTCTTTCATCAGTTCTCAGATGTTAGAATTTTAGGCCTAACTTCTATGGGTTTTTGTGTGACCAGCCTTTGGCAAACAATTGCCTGGGATAACCTGGTAAAATGTGAATGTGAATATAAATAGCAAACTTTGAAACGAGGAAGTCATTCTGAGAACGAGTAGTAAATAAACTGTTGTGGTTTAACTGGGCAGGTTTAACACAGCACCATTTGCTCTCTCCCCACTCCTCACAGGAGGGATGGACAAGTACAGCAACCCCATTCCCAGGAGGGAGAGGGCCTACTGGTAACCTCTGTTTTCTGCTAATGAAGAGATAAAATTATAACTGTGTGTGTGCCTTTGTGTTTTCAGTCTGATTAGAACTTTTTGAAATAAATTTATAGTAAGATAAAAGTGTTTATGAACCTGTAGATGTTTAAAACCTTCCCTCTAGAACTGCGGCTATTCTATTTTATTACTGGTATTGATCCTGAGTGTATAGTTCACTGCTGGACAATTGCTTGCTGTTAAAACATCATTAAAAGATGATAAAAGCATGGAACACCTCCCTTATGAGGAAAGGCTGAGAGACCTGGGTCTGTTTAGCCTTGTAAAAAGAAGACTCAGAGGGGATCTGATCCACATCTGTAAATATCTAAGGAGTAGAAGGCAACAGGATGAGACTGGACTCTTTTCAGCAGTGTGCAGCGACAGGACAAGGGGAAATGGACACAAACTGATGCATAGGAAGTTCCACACAAATGTGCATGGGATCTTCTTCACAGCGCAGTGACGGAGCACTGGCACAGGCTGCACAGGGGGTTGTGGAGTCTCGTTCCCTGGAGACGTTCAAGACCCGCCTAGACTCCTACCTGTGCAACCTGTACTAGGGAGCTGCTTTGGCAGGGGGTTGGACAAGGTGATCTCTAGAGATCCCTTCCAACCCCTACAATTCTGTGATTCTGTGATTAAACTGTTTAAATCTCAATCTAGTTTAAGAAACCTGAATTGAGAAGTTTTTTCCTTCGACAAATTCCAAGGAGTGATGAACAGGAAAGAATAATTTAGGCATCTTGCAGAGGTCCATTATTGAAAAAACTGAGAATAATAGATTAAAAATTAAAATCTTAGATGAAAATGGTGATATTTTCTTTATGAATTGTTCTGTTAGAAACATCAAAGAATACTGTGACAGCCAAACAGTTAACAAAAAAGACTATCGTGACTGCAACTTACTTAAGTCATATTTTAGTGCAACTAAAAAAACTACATAGCACAAAGTCATGATTCAGCACATGGCTCACAAATGTAGGAGTTTCTCTCTCTGCATGTTGATAACCCCAAATATCTGGGTCTGTCTCTAGTTCTGCTATTGATGATAACTCTAGGGAATCTCATTTACATCAAGGTCTATTTTTTCCTTGTATGTATCTAGGGAAAAATTCTTAAAACACCTTCAGTATTTTTTAACAACTTGCTGAAAAGAGAATATACATTTTTGCTTAACTTCTCAGAACAACTTTACAGTTAGTTACTCCTTCACTTTGCTGTATAGCAGCAAGCTGCACACTCACCAACCTTCAAAACCTTTAAATCTAAAAATAATTGCCAGGTGTTCCTGAAGGCTCATCATTACCACCTTCAGCATTTCTTTCTTTACCTCACATTACCTACACCTTGATAAATTTTCAGGATACATTCACTAAATAAAACCTGTGTTATACTTGAATAACTCAAGATTTCAATGTTGTTAATCAGTTAAGTTGATCTTATAATATGTATTTGTTCTGCAAGTTTGTTACCATCTATATTTATTTATTAATATCCCATACATGTTTGACCCACTATAGAAACATAGTTCAAAAAAAAAAAATCTCAAATCCCAAGAAATAAGATAATATATATATTTCTCAAAACATTACTTTTGATTGAAATTAGGCCAGTTGGATCCAAGTCAGCAGTGTGCCCTGGCAGTCCAAAAGGCCAATCATACCCTGGGGTGCATCAGTTGTTGCACTGGCAACCAGGCGAAGGAAGGGATTTCCCTGCATTGAAATAAATAGGAGGCATTACTTACAGGGAAATATATGTACAATCTCAGAGGTCTTTCTGTAGTACCGATACAAACATCTACTGATTATCCTTTATCTTATAGCACAGTCATCCTGTAAAAGAAAGATGTTAAATAGTTTTCTATTATTTGGCATAGATTGAGGTCAATTTGAGGTCAATTTAAGATTTTTAAATCTTTTTAGTTTTTTCCCACCATGCTTTATTCTCTGGAAGTTTGTAATTTATTTTATAATGTATTCAGGTATTTTTTCCAAAAAGGAAACTAGACTCAGTGCTCTGTAATTTTATTGACCCTGATGTTCTTTCTTTTCTACAATAAGCAGTGTATTTGACTTTCTCTAGTCCTCTGGGACCATCCTCATATTCCAAGAAGTCTATGCTAATCAATAATAATTCAGACACCAAACCATCTTATACCTTCATTGTTCCTAGAAGAAGTTAATCAGACCTTTCAATCAACTTGAATATCGCATACTTTCCTCTAAATATTCTCCCCGTTTTATCTCATGCTTATCTTTTGATTTAAGCTTTTTTTTTCTGTGTTTCTTATTATGATTAACACTTCTAGAATATCCCAAATTTGAACTCAACCTGATGTAGTGTAGCTAGACTTCAGCAATGCCTACTGCTCTCCCACACTATTCTCCTGCAGAAGCTGGCAGCCCAAGGCTTGGACAGGTACATACTTTGCAGGGTAAGGAGCTGGCTGGAAGGCCAGGCCTGGAGAGAGTTGATAAACTGAGTTAAATCCAGCTGGTGTGCGGACACAAATGGTGCTCCACAGGGGTCAGTACTGGGGCCTGTCCTGTTCAGTTTCTCTACTGATGACCTGGATGAGGGCGTTGAGTGCACACTCAGTAAGTTTGTGTTTGACACCAAGTTGGCTGGAAGTGTCGATCTGCCTGGGGGTAGCAAGGCTATACAGAGGGATCTGGACAGGCTAGATAGCTGGACTGAAGCAAATGGGATGAGGTTCAACAAGACCAAATGACAGGTCCTGCACTTTGGCCACAACAATCCTAGGCAACACTACAGGCTTGGTGCAGAGTGGCTGGAAGACTGTGTAGAGGAAACCATCCTGGGGGTGTTGGTTGATGCTTGACTGAACATGAGCCAGCAGTGTGCCCTGGTGGCCAAAAAGGCCAATGGCATCCTGGCTTGTATCAGAAATAAAGTTGGCATCAGGAGCAGGGAGGTAATCATCCCCCTATTCTAAGCATTGGTGAGGCCGCACCTCGAGTACTGTGTTCAGTTTTGGGTCCCTCACTGCAAGAAAGACATTGAGGCCCTGGAGTGTGTACAGAGAAGGGCAGCAAAGCTGGTGAGAAGTCTGGAGCACCAGCCAAGGTGAGGGAGGTGGGATTCTTCAGTCTGGAGAAGAGGAGGCTCAGGGGACTTTATATATATAATATACCTGAAGGGAGACTGTAGTGAGCTGCGGATCAGCCTCTTCTCTCATGTAACTAGTGATATGATGAGGGGGTATGACTTTATGTTGTGCCAGGGGAGATACAGACTGGAAGTTCGGAAATCTTTTTTTTCTGAAAGAGCAGTCAGGCACAGGAACAGGCTGCCCAGAGAGGTGGTGGAGTCACTGAACCTGGAGGTATTCAGGGAACATTTAGAAGTGTAGAGGAAAATGATTCAGTGAGAACTACTGGTGACAGCTGGATGGTTGGACTTGATGGTCTTGTAGGTCTTTTCCAACTTTGGTGATTCTATGATAGCCTTCTATGATTCTATAAAATTGGAATAGATCCACAAGGGATAGAATGAGAAAATATCCCAAGTTGGAAGAATCATCAAATACAACTCCTACCTCCACTGAGGAACACCTAAAATTTAGCCCCTATATCTGAAAGCTCTGTTGAAATGGTCTTTGAACTCTGGCACTTGGGGCCATGACCAGTCCCTCAGTGAGTCTGTTCCATTCCCACCATCCTCTGGAAAATGTCATAAAGATATGAAACTTCATGTAATTGTCAGTAATAAATATAAAAAGAGAACAAAGAGCATAATAACACTATTCGAGAGAGCAAATTTTCAGCTAAAAACAGTATGGTCACCACCATAAGTTGTGCATGAAAATCTTTACCAGCAGAGGTGACAGCTGTTCATGGCAGTATGGAAGATGGTTTGTCTTCCAAACTGTTCAACTGTTGCCCATATTGAAACACATCACACATCACCTCACTGCTCTCACATCTGCAATTTAATCTCCATAAACACTCAGCAAGTATCAGTGAATGTAAACCAGTGGCATTTTTTTCTACAGGAAGGAATTCATTTCCACACCTTCACTTCATATGTACTTCCATGTCAGCTGCCATTTTGTCAGACTGCCTCTCTGCTGCCATCTGTCACACAGCAACAAAATATAATAGAATATTGGTGTGAAAGATCAGCCTCTACTACCACACCACCAGCATCTGCTTCTTGTGTCATGGGACAAAATAATAAAATAAGAGGCATTACTTTCAGAGCAACACTACTAGTCACCTAGGGCATTGCTGTTCTGCTATCATTATGGCACTTTCTATTGTGTTACGATTGGCTGATGACAAATTATTGGCCTGTGGGTAGACTAACTGAATTGATAATGAGAGTTGTTGTGGGCAGCATTGTGAGAAACCCCTGGAGGTTAAGGGAAGTGATGTGAGTCAGCCAAACCTCAGATGCTTGGTAGAACTGGAGATCTCTTGGGTAGTGACAACTTGTAAGGTCATAGAGCCTTGGTAATCCCAGCCTGTGAGTTTGGTTAGGTAACTTTACTACTTGTATCTTATGTATCTTATAATTCTCTATATTAGTATGTTGGATGTACTACTTTAGGATGTAGGAAATTTTGACTACTAGCTTACAGATAGACTGTTTACTTGGGAGGAGGTGAGGCTGGGTGAAGGGAAGAATCAAAGTAGATAGAGGAAGAAAGAGAACTGAAAATGAATGGGTAGAAGAATAATTTAGAACAGATAGTCATGGTGAAGGTGTGTATCACTTGTTTGGTTAAGCTCTGCCCTTGCCTGCCACTGGTTGTTGTTGTTTTTTTTCTCTTTTTAAAACCAATCTTTGAGTTCCTCTGTGACTTTTCTCTTGTCTGCATGTATGTATATGAGTGTCCATGCATGTGTGAATGCAGATGGCATTGCTGCTAGTATCAAGTGGGAGCTATCTGCGGGTTCTTTTACCTGAGTTTTTATTGCAGCCAATAAATGCATGCAGAAAAGCATAATGTGAACAACAAGATATATGTGCAGCACAGTGCAATACAGTCCTGCACTTTCTTAGGTTCACTGTTAAGTGGATCACTACTGATGTACAATGATCTTCCAGTCAGGACCACTACATTTTATCTCTTGATCCGCAGAGGGTACACCTTCCCTAGAGTTATTATACCTTATAGATTAAATCACTAATGAAGACGCTTCTCAAGTCCTAAGTACAGGAATCAATAGATACAGCATGGCCTGTTCAAGACCATGTCTTAATACAAGACTCCTACTACACTGTTCAACAGGTGCTTCGATGTATTAATATGATCAGCAGATTCTCATATTTCCAATTATTTTAGAGGTGATCATTATCACCAAATGTTCATTCTCTAAGGAGAAACTCACTTTAGAAACAAAAATATCATACAGATGTACCACAACAGTATTCCTGGAATTCTAATGATTTCTGAAAAGCATATCCTGCTTCTTAGAAGAATATCTTCTCTGCAGTTTATTGATGGGTTATACTTACAAGGATATTTGACTGAAGATGTTTTCAAGGAATATGCTGACGTCCTCTGGCTTTCAAACACAATACAGTAGTTGTACTTAGTGATGCTCTGGCTCAGCTTACATTGACCTTACTGTTCTTCAGAGTTTTTTTCTTTTTGAGTTGTCAGGCACAGGAAAGATGATGATTCAGTGAACTCAATAATTGTGAAAATAGAATTCTTTGCTTATCTCTGTGGCGGTTCTCTCGCTTTCTAGAACTCTAAATGACAAACATATGGGATTTAAAAATCTGTCAGTATTTTTTTTACATCCGTTCTAGTGTTACACGTCTGTCAATGGTTTACAGGCTGTTTTGGCCTGGTTCTGAGATGACTGGGGAAGAGGGACCCATGCCCCAGGAAAGGGAAAAAGTAAAAGGGAGATGGGTCTAAAAAAAAAGCAGCAGGAAAAAATCTGAGGAGAAAAGCTGATTTAGTGAATAAGATACTGGAATGCAAAATAACACAATATAATTGGAATTGAAGCTTATAAGTCAAATAAAATGATCATGAGTGTCCAATAAATCAAAAGCCTTATACTAAATGCTGAATATGTGACGGCTAGGGAGTGCTCACTGCTGGGTTGATCTGAAAGGAAAGAGCCTGTGTCTTGTGACACACAAACAGTTTTAATCTTTCCCTCTGAATGGAAAACAGAAAAATGCAAAACAATGCAAAGTCCTCTAAGGTATGTAGTTCTCTTCTGATCCAGATGCACCTGGAGCTATTGGTTATCCATGGAGCTGGAGCATTAACTCTTTAACTCCCAATGCACTACATGATGTTATGATGTGGAATACCAGTAACAAAAATCATAAAGCCTTGACAATGTCTGTCTCCAGTTTCCTGAAATAAGCTGGAGGATGAAGCTATAAGAAAAAGCAACACCTTAATTCTCTTCTGGCATGTTCTGTGTACTCTAGCAACTGATAGCGACTAAAAAGCACCTATGTATAATTATGGACATCCAGATGAACAACTGGTGGTTAAGATTTCAAGCAGGTTTAATCAGTTCTATTAACAGATCTAGACTAAATTGCAACTTGTGTAAATAATTAACAATAAAAAAATTACATGCTTTGGCATGCAAGAGCAGTTTCTACCTTCTAAGTGGAGATGAGGGTTTCATATTTTGAGCATGAAGAGATAAAGTTTACTTTATGCCAGACAGTAATAAAATCAAGAGATAAATGTTAAGCATTTCTAAAAATCCTACAGGATAAAATGCTAATTTCTGAAGGTAGCTGTTGCCAAGTAGGTGAGTAAGAGTATGTAAGCAATGTTTGTGGAACAGTATGCTGATATTCAGAACAATATGGGGAAAATAATTTATTTGTAGTGGTGTAATTTCTTTCAAATTTAGTAAATGGAGAATACAGTGAACAAAAAAAGAATGCTATAAGGCAAAGGGGAACTGGAAATACCTTAAATTGGTGAACTGAACTGAGCACTGCAGCCAATTGTCTGAGCAGTGGCATAAGTTGCCCTGAGAGGCTGTGGGTTTTCCTCCTCCTAAAGCCACCTAGGTCCTGAGCAGTTTGATCTGGGTAGACCCATGGTTGTGGTGGTGGTTGTTGTATTTTTTTTTTTTTTAGGTCCCTTCTAAGCTCAGCTACTCTGTGATTCTGTGAAATATACCCCTTACAGAAAATTACAATGAGAAAATTTGAGAGAGGAAGGTATTTATAATCTAATACAATCCAACTATGTCAATTACATCGATATGGATAATAGTATAAGGAATTAAATCACTGCTTTTTTCACCCTAACACAGAATTTTAGTTATTGACAAATTTGTGTTTCCATACTCGCTGCAACATATGGTACTGTAGCTATAAAGATATTTAGTTATGCCATACTATCAGTTTGAGATTGACAGTGCTTGAAGGAACAGTTATCATTTCAGTAAAATTAAAGAATATGTAACTACTTAAAAGAAAAGCCCTTGAACACTGCAACATAGATCTGCTGGAATTTTCACTATAATTTACTAAATAATTTAAGAGAAGTTTGTTTTTCTTTAAAAAAAATTTTCCTCCTCCTGGTTGATTCACTTAGTGATGTCACAGCTCTCTGTTTATAATATTGCAATCATTTCCATGGAGATGGACTGTGATATTACCGCAGATATATAAGGGATATGAATCAATAGGAAAATGTCTATGGATCATTCTTATTTATATTCATAAGAGAAAACAGATCAGAGCTATGTCCATCCAAAATAGTGGGTGCAAAAGCTTATACTTAGTACAGAAAGATTATCACATTATCTCTTCTGCTGTCCGTTTTCCATTATCTCAGTACTGGAAGAGCTAAGAAACATACCCAGAAGTCATAATTATGATAGCTTTATGAAGGTTTTTAATCTATTTGTAATCTACTAATCCAGTGTCACTGTGCTTCCCAGAGTACAATGCAGGAGTCCATACAGAATAGAACCTTTTTGATACTGTTCAGAGCTACAGCAATAACTGAAACAAAGAAGGATGAAGTCCAAAAAAACAGTGAGGGTTAAGATGTAGAAGCAAAGGGCAAATGCAGTTTTTCCTCAGGGAGCAAGTGTAACTGCTGAATTTTACTTTTACAAGGTAGTAATGTTTAAGTCCCATTAGAAGTTCAAATTCTAGACTATGTCCTTGTATCGGAGATTTTGCCCTCTCACTGGGATGAGCTGTCTGTACCCCACATCCTGGTGTCAGCTGTGTGGCTGAGGACTGACATGGAGGTGACATCCCAAAAGCAGGGAGGTAGCTAGCTGTCACTCTTTTCCTACAAAGTGTTGCCCTACAAATCTCTCAAACCAGGCACTTTTAGGTCCCCTGGGAAGGATGCTCTGGTTGTTCCTGTGACTCTGCTTGGGGACCAGTGCTGCACCCTCCCTCTCCCCTCCTCCCTCAAGATGACTTAGGGGTGGCTTGTAGTCCTGCCTGGATGCCTACCTGTGCAACCTGGTCTAGGGAGCTTGCTTTGGAAGGGGGATTGGATGAAATGATCTCTAGAGGTCCCTTCTAACCCCTACAATTCTGTGATTTGATACTGGTTTTGCTGCAGAGTTAACCAAATAAGGCCCAAGAATAGTAGACATCCTTAAAGTATGTCTTATACTTAATTATACCACACTTTACCCACTAGAACTTATAAATGGGAAACAGAGGGTATTTCTTTACTTTTGATGCATCACTATGGATTAATTTTTAAGGTGGAATTGGTAGGGGTCTTGTCTCTGCAACATCCCTAAATGGTTTTGGAATCTAGTTACACTAGCCAAAAAATTAAAAAAAGGCTTGATGACTCCAAGTTGTATAGTATGTTGAAAGGAACCAAAACATTTTCAGCTAGTTGCTTTCCAGGAATGTCACTTATGTTGTACTGAGAGCATTCAGATAGGTCCAATGTAAGCCTAATACACTGCACTGTGGGAGTCATCAAGAAAAGCTGCTCTGTGACAGGGTCAGCCAAAATCTATTCATCTTTTGCAGCATCCCTTGAACGATACGCAAATAAGAAAATTAATCATCCTAAAAAAGGGGGAAAAGTCATCATATCAAATCATATGACAACTGACTTTTATAGTTACAGTACAATTAAAAATTTTTAATGTTACTTTTTTTGATAAAACCAAATGTTGACTTAGAAAAACACTGTGCAGGGTAATTTTCCAAATTCAGTTTTTCCACAAGTTTGCATGCTTGTGGGATCTTCCAGATGCAGTCTGATGGGTTGATGTAGTGATAGCAGTGTTAACATGAGTCACCTGGTCACAACAGATGAGCGAATATGGGGACTATTCATTTTAAAAAACGTCATTGCCCTGGAATATTATATACTCCAAATGTATGCTTGAAAGTATCTCTGGCATCTGAATTTGTAGGTATTATCATGTTATTATTTTCCTGTTTCCAGCCCTCACCTCCTAGGCTTCCCATCACCAGTCAGAGGGACTGATGGAGATGCCAGGAAATCTCAGGAAAAGCTGAGAATTGGCAGGGGATATGATGACAGTGCTGAGCTTGAGGGAAGAGGATTTGTGATGTCCTTTTTCTTAAAGCCCAAATTAATGATTAGGAGTATTTAAGTGGCAATAAATTAAAATCAAAATTCTCCAGGAAGAAGACAGTTTAACCTGCTGCTCTCAACTAACCAGCTTCTACTTACAACTGTTCCGGTGTGTTTCCTGCGCAAGTGTCCTGTGCAAACTTCAGTCTGTACCTTGTTCTTGCTGAGCTGTGTGGTGTGGGCACATATACTCCCCTGGCAGTTCAGCAAGCAGCTTCTCAGTTTGTGGCTGCTGGAGAGGTGGTCAATGTCTGCTTATACAGGCTTCCCAGAGGTTACTAGAAGAGGCTGTTCCCTTTACAGTTACTGCTGGTTGTAATCCAGGAGTATGTACACTGACGTACAGAAAACAGTATTGAGATGCAGAAGTAGTAGCAGAGGGAAGTGAGCAGCGATAATTTAAGATTGGAGTATCTGGAACTGAGAGAGAATGGACAGGGAAACCTAAGAGTAACTTTTCCTTTCAAGAGTTATTTGAAAGGAAGCAGCTCATTCAGGATTTAGAAGAGAAATACTTCTCTGGGACTTTATTACAGTCTAAACTCTGTTTCCTCTAGAATTGTCCATAGCATTTAGAAAGTCTCAGACTTCAGAAGGACTGTCCTGTCCTTCAATATATTTTTCCATAGTCACATAGTGAAAATTACCTTCACATATGACTAAGAAAGCTTTGTAAGGATCATAGAATAATGTGCAAATTTGCAGAATAACTTAACAGAAAGATCAGAACATCTGTTCTGTGTTGTCTGATTTCTGTTGGTAGAGATGTTTTTTCCTTTAAGTTCAGTGCATCATGGATATTTCTGTTTTTTGTTTAAAAAATAAAAATAAAAATGAAATCACGTGCTTAGAAGTTTTCCTTGAAACAGATGGCAACTTAAATTATACAGTGTAAGACTGCTCATGCATGTTACTGCAGACTACCCACATTAAACCTCCCCCTGAGCCCAGAGAAACAAAGCAGTTGGAAGAACATAAAATTAGATTGACTTAAATGTGTGTCACAATGTTTTATATTACAACCAAATGCAAGAGTCCATCAGGAAACACACATCACAATTACAGAGTCTCTTCTTAAATTATCAGTCTTCCATTATCAAAAATAGAGACCATTTTCAAAATGATATTACCATAATTCTCTATATATTCATGTGGGTCTGTCCAATTTATTCAATTCTTTTCCTGAAACAGCAACTTGCGTTCCAGTTCTGTATGGAGGGTAATCTATTGTTAGTTAATCAAAGGTAATGGACTGTTTAATGCTTTGCCTAGTCTTATTCTCCTACCGATCAACATCCTAGTTTTGCATAGCCAGGAAAACCAACAGAGAGAATATTATATTTTGTTGATTTATATAATACAGTTATAATCATCCTGCCAATATAAGAAGAGGAGAAAAATTATATATATATATATACAGTGTATTGTTCAATAGTTATTAATTCAAGTGAGGTAAAGACCATGGAGTTCATGCTGAAAATTCAAAATGGGTATGTGTATAAAATGAATAGATGACAGAAATATTGACAGAATACTGACAGAAAATGAAAGAACTAGGAATATGGCCTTAAATGATTTTAGTGGAAATAAGAGTGATGAAGCATGTGAAGACATCGCCTTAAACAGACCTGGAAACTGATGCAATCTTTACAAGTATTTCTAGATTTTCTAAGAGTTGAGATGATTGTATTTGTGTGCTGCCGTATCTCAAACTAAACTTTTTGGTTTGGATTATCTTCATGGCCCACACTGTTTCTCTGTATGGTCATTACCAGAGCCTGTGCTGAGCTGAACTGAGTAGAGCTCTCTGAGCTTAAAAAAAAAAAATGATAAAATAGGTGTTATCAGGAGGTGTTTCATTACAAGTATGGTTTACTTTTTTTTTTTTTTTTTTAAGTAGAGCTTTCTGCTTTCAAATGGTTGTATATTCCGATTATTCTGATGCTGTACTTCGGACATGCTGCACATGCCAGGTGTCCTGGAAGGTGGGTTTTTTTTTTTTTTTTCAGTTATGGGAAGTTAGAGGGGACGGTACGTTTCTGATGAACTTATAAAATCTGAAGTTTAAATCAGAGATTGAACAAACTAAAATATTTTTGCAGAAGTCAAAGCCTTAGTACCTTAGTTTTTATTGTAGCTAAAGGATACTTCCACTTCCAGAACTTTGATCAAAATGTAGTGAAAGGGACAGAGTACAATTTTACATCAATTTATGTCAAAAGATATAAAACAGATTTTGATTAGTCTTTAATATTTTATTTTATGTTTTTAATGGGCAAAATTCACTAGATAAAAATTTGTGTCAAATCGTTTTTACCTAATCTGTTTCTGTAACTTTTCCATTTTTCAAACCAGTTTAAAAAAAGGGTAATTATTTAGGTTCTCGAAAAACATTTTTTGTAAATACAAGAGATGATCAAAACTTTAAGAGCAGTAATATTTATAAAAATTAATAATGAGTATGTCTCATGTGGATACTGATATAACATAGTAGTCTAAGCTCTGTATTGTTACACCTGTGCTGTTAAATGCAGGAATTTCAGAGGTTAGTCCTGGACCCTGAAGCCAGATGGCCTCTGTTGGATATATTCTTTTGCCAAAGGCTACACCCTTCCAGAACATACTGTGCCCACACTGGTGACCTCTAGCTACCATTGGAGCTTTTATGTCCCTTATTACTGTCTCAATAAAGTAGAAGGATTTGTGGAAAAAAAAGTATACTAATAGGGTGAACAAATTTTTGGCAGGTATTTATTTGGAACAAAATATTTACAATTCAAAGGAACACTTGTATCAAGTATGTTGAAGTGCCTATGCTTTACAATGGTGATAAATCCGTATAACCATATGGACTATATACAGGATCTGAAAGCCTGGAGTAAGTTCTGTGGCAATGCTAGAAGTCATTTTTTTCAGCTCTGTGGAATGCCAGAATACTCACATGTCATTGCACAAATTATCTGTGGCATATTTTTCCTACAAATTCAATTGAGGAAATTATTAAACTTCTATTAATTTCATCCTGTATCCACAAAAAGTAGTAATCACTGCTTAATCTAATATTTCAGTTTTCATCCCAGAACTTAAATAATTCTGAAGTAATAATTAACTGTAAGTTGTCTTAACATTTATTGCAGCTCTGCACTTTGCCTTAGGTCTATGCTCTAGTCTTCCATTGCATATTTTTCTAAGGGATTTCTGTTACAAGTTATAATTCCCTGATGAGAAAACCTTTGATTGTTTTGCCCACAACTTGCACAAGTAATGAGGAAAATAGCTGCATGAGTAATTCCTGTGGAGATTGATTCAGACTTCAAAGGCTCTGTATATAAAAGATAGAGCTTTGGTGTTCTTGCAGTTGACTCCAAGGCAAGGGGGTAGGGATGTAGGGGGTGAGTACACTTCTTTCACAACTGTTCAGTGATGCAGCTTTCATTTGGCAATTGTCGTTCCAGTTTTCCCAATCTACCATGGAGCATCTGTCATCACAGCATGAACCTCATTCTACAAAAGAATTCCTCAAATAAACCTGTTTAGGATATGCACGAACTTTCTCTTCTGTGAGACCAGCTTTTTAGCTGCCACTGGTTGTACATATGTTCTTTCAAAGCCTGCTAGCTTAACTTCTAATTCCTCAAGGACCTTTGTCTTTCAGAATCTCTAGTTAAATGGTTAATATGTTTGTACTAGCATTTCTTAGATTATGTGAGTGATAAACTATATTTGAGGTAGTAGAGTCTTAATTTTGTTTCCTTGTGACCTACAAATTGTACTCTTGATAATGCTTTCCCTGTTATTTTCCTTCTTAAGCTTTTACCCACAGAAGAAGGACAGTAAGGGAGAATACGCTGTTGTCATGATCTCTGAAGTATTAATTTCAAAGTAAAATCAACCCATATTGACATGTCAGGTATTAACCAAAGTAATGTCATCTACTTTGAAGTCTTTGAAATCAGTCATGCAGCTAGATCTAGCACTATTATATGCAGTTTTAAGACTGGAAAATAGATGATGCATATTTTAAAGCTTGTTATTGGCTGAACTGAAAACAAAATGTTTCTTGGCAGAATGCTAAACAGAGCAAAAAAAATTAACTGGTAAGGGGCTACGCTGAATACTCATATTTCCTTTTTATATATTTTTTTAATAATTACAAATATATCAACGAATTATTTTTATTGTTACTTAGAAGACAACACAATTAACCCTCTCTGCCTGAGATTTCACTTCTGGTTACACTTCCCCTCTGTTAAGTTTTGTTCACCTTAGATGCTGAATAAAAATTTATGTTTAGGAAATTAGGATGTTGCATTCACACTTATCAAAAGAAGGATAAAAGGACAATATGATAAGGAAGTAGAATCTGTCCACAAAAATTCTCTAGATATCATACTATTTGGAGAGAGTTTATTATTGGTGGGTTCATGAATGGCAGCTCTTCCTGCCTTCCCTTATCTCTTCCATGACTAACTGAGCTGCCTGGTGGGTGAGGGAAAGTCTGTTGATGTAGTCTACCTAGAGTTCAGCAAAGCTTTTGGCACTGTCTCCTGCAGTATTCTACTGGGGAAGCTGGCACTCTGTGGCTTGGACAGGTATCCTATTTGCTGGTTAAAGAACTGGCTGGAGCACCAGCATCAGAGAGTGGTGGTGAACTGAGTTAAACCAACTGGTGACCAGTCATGAGTGGTGCTCCCCAGGAAAATTGTTGAAGTAGCCTGAAAGAACAAAAATATAGTGCATTAGTGGTGTACAAAGATAATTAAGTAAAGAGAGAATTATCTCTTTTTACTGGTATCCAAGATTAGCTAAACAGAAAATTCTAAATGCCCTAAATTATGAGATGTAGAAAGAGTGACATGGTCATAGAGCAACTGAAGTAGCTCTGAGAAAATTACATATTTTAACTATTATATTTTTAGATAATTGGTCTTTTATTCTTTTAAGATATTCAGTCCTGATCACTGAAGACTTAACAGAGATTTGGGAAGTCCCAATTATGTGCCTTTTTTTGAACTTGCTCAGTCTGTTTGATAACTCGTATATAAGTCAGGTGTGAGTCAATGGAGCAGAGAAAACTGCCTTCTACCTCACCTTCTGGGTCTTCTGTTTTGTGTTTGCAAGGATTTTAAGGGGATTTCTATTACTGTTAGTCACGTGCTTCATTGCCAAAACTATTCTGTGTGTTTAAAAGGAGAAATAACAAATCACTGAAAATAGTCCTGCATGAAATGCAATTCTGTATATAAATGGTGCACCAGGAATTCCAGCTAGCAATCCAGATCTACTGCTCTGCAAACCATTTGTAGGATATCTGGTTGTATCTTGTTTGCTGAAGTGCTTATTGCTGTAGGTTTTCTTCAGCTATACATTCCACGTCAATATCATTACCCTTTGAAACTGATTTAATTCATGATCTGTTCTAGTTTATTTTCTCTTAATGAGCTATTTTGCAATATCCCTACTAAACACAAAGTTAAAAGTATCATCTCCCAGTAACTATTAATTTAAAAAAGAAGTCCTAATTTCTAGAAGAATAATTTTCATATAACTAAGAACTTAACATCTTAACAAAGATGCAATTCTGACAAGTAATATTTTTTTCTTAGTAGGATCTCATAAGTGTCCGTTGAAATAAAAATCTTACCTTGACATCTATAGAGGGTTTCAAATATTATAGTTCAGAAGAACATTTTTTACTTTGTCAGCATATTTTTTCTCAGTAGTCTGTTTTATGCACACTTGCTCTTCTTACTGGGGAGGGGATAAAATAGTGCTTTATTCAATCTATAAGACCTGTGAAGAAAAATCTTGTTAATTACTTGAAAAAGTTTATTTTACTACACTTAATATATTAATATACTGAAACCCATGATAGTTCTTCCCAGAAATATGAGTAGAATCTACTCTCCATCTGCTGTGAAACTCAGTATTGATAGGACAAATAACGTAAGATGTTTTGATACACTGAACTACTAACAGATGCAACAGGCAAGTACTTACTGTGAATACATGCACGCACGTGCTTCTGCAGGAACAGGAAATGAATCACGTGATTTGCTAAAACAAACCTGTGTTTCAAATTATATTTTATTCTAATTCTCATATTTTTGCGCTGAATTCCTTTTCAGAATAGTAGCCCTTGGCCTGCGTAATTATTAACTCTTTGTGTAAGCTAATGCTTTGGGGGTGCAGATAGCAATCTCTTGGTTTTTTTTTCTTTTGTCTTTTTGTGAGTATGGACTAAGAGAAAGTGGCTCTGAGGCCAGTGATTAGTTAGGCCTTACTGAAAGGGAGGAAAGGAGAAATAGAAAAACAGAAGAAATGAAAATTTATGCTGACCTAGAGGCTTAGGGTGGAAAAAAATTACAAAATATGTCTAGAAAGGTACACATACTTTTCGGTACATTTTATGGGAATTTAATGCTATGTTAAAAGCTGAAAAATGTTATAGAATGTCTTCAAGCCTTACACGATTATGTATAGGGTCAGTTCTCTGGTGCAATACCCACATTGAATTTGTTTACACTTTACTGAAAATATCAAGATAAAATCACAATAACATAAAAACAAATAAAAGCAAAAAACAGCGTAGCTTGTTTTATGTGGGGGGAAAAAAATCATTTTTGTGCTTTTTCTCCTAATCATTGAATAATACCAGTTAATGGTCATTTATTTTTCCTTAGAAGAATATCTAAGTACTTATGGTTTTTTGCTGCTTATACTATATGTAGATAAACTAACATAAACTTGTCTAAAATAACTAGAGGCTTCATGCTTTAAAACGACTTCTAATCACAATTGGTACCAAAGATCACAATGTGATTTTTGGAGACCCAGATGGCTGGATTTATTTAGGCCTACTTAGTGAGAAAAATATGTAAACTTGTAAAGATTTTCATCTCAGGAAAAAAGATACAGGACACAGACTTCACACAGGGTAACGCAGTGACCATATAATTACAACGTTATAAATCTGTTTTAAGTCTTTTGCCACCATTCTGAGGAATGTGAAGCAACATTTAAAATCTCCTATTTCTAGTTTTTGCTTTAATTTCTCATTTTGCTGAGTAACATGGTGTTTATTTTTTTCCACTGAAGTTGTGTGACCTCCTTTGGTACACTTCAGATCCTCCTGGTTATGCTCTAGACCTGCACTGTTTGCTTCTGCTCACAAATACATCTGTCTACACACACATAAAATTCTGAATAATTTGAAGGTTTTTTTTAATCTTTATTTTAATTAAAATATTCTTGCAGATATCTCTGCCTTAAAAATAAATTCCAGATGACAATGGATCTACAAGGACAGGCGAGGCTGTGGATGCACACTTCCTGAAAACATTCAAAACTATGCTGGGACTTTGAGTAACCTGGTCTAGTGGGAGATGTCCCTGCCTGTAGCAGGGTGTGGGAACTAGATAATATTAAAGGTCTCTTCCAAACAAAACCATTCTAGGATTCTATAACTTACTCTAGAGGACACACTGACAATTGCATAAAATATACATTTCTAATGACGTTTTTGAAAATGTTGGCATTCTTTGGGCCCATTTGTTGATTTACGTATGCTTTATCTATGCATAGATATTGGACAAATATTCCAGTGCCAAATATGAATGTAATGCACTGCTGTCTTTAACCACTATTTGAAGCACACACATAACTATCCACTCATGATTATGCTTACTTGCATGCCGAGTATGTGTTTTAAGCCAAGCAAAAGAACATAAATTAGACTGTCTTTAACATGCATATAGTTCTAAATAGAAAGAAAATAAGGTTCTGAAGGAAAACGTTGACATTGTTGGTACTACTGTAACAACTGTTCTTTCAAGTGAATAAATGATATGGCTATGCTCTTAATTCTGCTAATGGATCATAGAATCATTCACTAAAAAAGACAGTCTTATTTAAGGCTTACTTTTTCTTTTACCACCGCAGGACATGTGGTCATACATAAAGCTTGTTCTTTCAAATTTTTTTTTTTTTCCTTGACTTTAGTAGATTTAGGTTCAGATTCCAAATTTTAAACTCATAAATGAGAAAGGATGTTTCTATATTCTGGTAGACACACAGGTTGAGGACAGCTTTAAATCATGCAATCTATAATAACAGTAGTAACTTCCAACCAGAGTTCTGTCTCTTTTCAATCTCAGCAAATTGGCTACATTCTGGAGCAAATTACTCTCTGGAATGCTTCCTTCTCTTCACTGACTATAGAAGAACTCTAGTCCAGACTACATTTAGGTGACCAATTTAAGGTTTACATATATATCACTCCTACATTTATCATATATATCACTCCTACATGGCACTGTATTGTTTTTTTCCATCTCTGGAAAATCATCCAATCTCTGCTGCCTTGTGAAACTAGTTTTCCATTTGTTAACTTCTGATAACATAGCTTTTCTTCTTCCATCTCTTTTACCTACAGCAGCCTTCTAGTGAATCTCCACCTGAATAAACCTCCAATTATTTTCAAATTTTATTCCTTTGCCTTGCAGGGTGGACTCAGTAGCTGTAAGAAAGATACACCAGTGTATTTAATAGCATCAATTATAGAATGGTTTAGGGAGAGTCCTGAAAGATTATCTAATTTTAACCTTCTTGCTGTGTGCAGGGGCACCTTCTACTAGATAAGGTTGTATTTATGTGTTTTTGTGACATTTTAGTGGTCATTGCTTTTATTCCTACCCATGCCTGTGCTGTGAGAAATCACACTAAAGGAAAAAAATTTACTGAAGTATGAATATCTAAGATAAAATCCTTTTTACTGATTGAAATATTCATCACTTCTATTTTTGTAAATAACCAAGTAACAGTGAGATAAATAAGTGCCTGAACTAAAGCTTTTTAAATTTCAATGTGCATGCAAGATAAAAAGAGGTAATACGCACTGGTGATAGGAAGAACACGAATTACGTTACTACCATCTAAAGCAATCTAAACTTGTAAGTTTAGCTATAACATTATGGTGTAAAACAAATTATATTTGTAATATATCCTAACCAACATTCAAGTAGCTGTGCTAGGTAAACTGCATCTTTTATTTTTGGTGTTGCATAAATTAGTAAAAAAAAAAAAAAAAAAAGATTTTGCTCTCCACAAACTTGTATCTTAATGTTTCAGAGGAATCTTGATAATTCAATGGCTGTTGTTTGCTTCATAGTAACAAAAGTTTTTATCAACATTGTGTCACAAATGGATTAATTTTTCCTATAGCAAATACAAATTAATTGCTACTGCCTGCTCTTTCAGTACGTCTCCAAATGGCTTGTGTACTATTCTGCCACAATAAAGATTTCCACTGAAATTAAAGCAAGCTTACAATATTTGCTCAGTGAAAAACAATTTAGTGATGATACTTGTAAGAAATATTCAAAGATATTGAATGTGGTCTTCTGATTCATATCACACCCTTCTGAGTGGATAGCTACCTAGGATTGTAGGAGGCAGGATATGAAGTAGAAGAGCAAATGAAACTGACGTAGTTAGGATTTATCTCTGCTTCAGCACTCTTGATGTGCCTTAACTAATTTTCAAGTCTATTCTCACCTAAAATGATTAGTGAAGAAAGATAAATACCTGTATTTCCATTGATACTGCGTTCATTAAAAATCTGTTCAAAAGGAGTGCAATGAAGTTCCTTCTCAATTTCTGAAGGAGAACCTGGAGAGAGATTAATCTTAAATGCAACATCAGGAAATATGAGAGTAGTTATTGAAGGCATTTATTACTGCTACAGTTTTTCTATCTTTAGAAGGGAACTCGTAATTTTTTCTTAATTTATTCTAGGTAATTATTATGGCTTGTTTGAACTACATTAAATTACTGGCGTTATGTGCTAATGTTTGAGTTCTGCATAGATTTATAACATATACTTTTAAACTTTTGTTTTTCTGACCAGATATGAAGAAAAATCACTTCTGTTTATTGGCTACGTTTCTCTAAAGATTTAATGCTTCTTTCCACAGGAATCCTTAAATGGGTATAACTCCTATTTCTGGCAATTTACAGACAAACAGTCACCGAAAATACACCTAGAACAACAGAAAAACTGAGTTATGAAATTTTAAACAAATTCCGGTACAATATCTTCTGAATATTTCATGTTATTCTGAGAAACTATTTCATCAGTAATCCATATTCTTTTGAAAATGCTAAATTATTAATGAGCTGTGGGTGGAACAGTAAGAACAGATCACTTGATGAAGAAACAAAGACAAAAGACTTTTAAAGAAAGGAAGACAATGTAGATTGTTTGAAAGGATTTACAAAAGAAAACTAAACAAAACCAGTGATCAAGAAGAGCACTAGAGCAATATCACCAACATTGTCTTTGGAATATCAGTCACTGTTTAAGCATGTCTAAATTTCTCAGTTACATTAGACTGAAAGCAGAGGCAGGTTCTCAGACAAGTTTTCTGATAAGAAACACATTAAATCAGCTTTAATGACAGCGTAATAACGTAAAGAGTTGGTAGCCAAACAGCTCAGCACCAGCTTCAGGAAACTGAAGCCTTATATTCAAAACATATTTGTTTTACTTCTGCAAGTAAAATGCAAACTGATACCACTGGGAATGATTTTTACTAATAAGTTGTGTGGAATTTGGACTTTAACATGTCAGAATGATGACAAATCCTAGGCAGTGCAAAGACAATGCTGGATTTATGGAATTATAAGGCACATGTTTTTCTGTACATTTTTTCATATTGGGAGACATTAAAAAATCTACCTATTAGAAATATTGACTTTCTATCTCTATACTGTACATTACTACTGTGAAGAAACAGAAATGCTTCCAAGAGCTTCAGAGTAACCTATTTTGGATTCAAACTTGTCAGGAAGATTGTGTTCTGAAATGCTCTACAGAGCTGTCAGGGCAACTTGCACAACTAAATACAATAAATCAATAAACTCTTAGAGCTGATTTCAAATGAAAGCTATTAACATTTTAGAAAAACATAGGGATGTGAAGAACTAAAAACAATGCAAAAGAAGTAAAACAATTCATTGAAAAGTTACTGAGAAAACATAAAAACAACTTAGTTTAATTTGGCAAAATATCAAAATGACAAGAATAAAGTTTAAGAAGTCCTGACAATTGTGAAGAATGTGAATGCATAAAGTATGAGGAAATGCAGAACTGTAGAATGCTCATATTTGCTTTATAAATGAAAAAAAAAAAAACTAGCCAAATTTTCATGGTTATCATCTCACAGATAGCTTAGGAAAAGTGGTGGTAGACTTTTCTTTCTTTTATTTTTATTGCAACAGTAAAAGCAAAACTACTATTTTGAATATTCCTTTTCTGTCTGATAATATGCTTTGTGCTTTTGCTGTTCTGTGAAGTCAAAGGCATGGAGTTAACATTTTAATCCACACATTTTAGTGTATTCTGATATCTATCTCCTCAACAATCAGACTGAGTGTACATATAAGGGGAAAAAGTTAAAAATATCCTCCTACTCACCTGATAATCAAAAGCATTGACTGTAATAATGTAAGAGCAATCTCTCTATAGTTTTCTAAGATATTCACTTAAAGGATATTAGTATTTCTGGAAGTCTTTTAATTGTTTCCTTTTCTTATTCAAAGGTTGAGGTACTCCTCAGAAAGTTAAAGAAGTGGTGCTGTTTGTTGTTATTTTCTTCCCAAAATTCATTTCTACTCTTCTAACAGGATAGAAGAGGAAGATTCTCAGGCAGAACTTTTCTGACAGCAGCTGTAAAGAAGGGAAAGGAATTTATAATGCAATATGGAAAATTTTGATCAGGCTGTTTTGTCATAAAATAACGAGGACCTTGCAAATTTGATAGACAGCAGAATTAAAAGTGGGTTCTAAGTGACTATCTTTTCAGTCTCTAGCTTCCCACTTGTTTTCTGGTGATGCCCTTCTGATCTTAAAAGACTATTTATAAGACATAGTTGATTCTGGATTAAGTACTGTGCAATTCATTGGTGTGGTGTCCCACATACAACAGATGCATAACTCAGCTGAGTACTTGCCTTCTTAAAATTGTTTTGCTTAGTCTTGTTCTAACAAAACAACTGCTGTATCAGCTTGGGTAGTATCTGCATAAGCAGAGAATAAATCCGCCAGCACACTAGCTCTTGTAGTGTACATAATTAAGTATTTTTGACCTAGTGATTGTCAATGACAGAATGAAAGCAAAGAATTTATTGTGAAAAATGAGTGAAACTTATTTCCATGATTTTTTTTTCATGATCATGAGATTTCAAGCATACATTTTACTGTGCATTGGAAAATCCTCAACATTTAGTGAAAGAAAATTCATTGCCCTTTGTTCATCTATGCTGCACTTTAGAACACAATGAAATTTTCTTGAGTTGAGTACTTGGGTTGTGGCTCTGAAGTTTATACATTTACTAGATTCCTGCTAGCCAGTTGTTTTAAAATTGAACATTAGTGAGGATAAAATGCAAGTTTTATTTATGATAAAAATTTACTAGAACAAACTTCACTGAAAGAGTGATCAGGCACTGGAACAGGCTGCTCAGGGAGATGGTGGAGTTACTATACCTGGAGGTGTTCAAGAAGCGTTTAGATGCTATACTGAGAGACACGTTTCAGTGGGCAATGTTGATGGTAGTTGGACTAAATGATCTTATAGGTCTTTAAACTGTGACAGGGGAGGTTTAGGTTAGAGATTAGGAGGGAGTTTTTTCACGCAGAGAGTAGGTTGCTCAGGGAGGTCATGGATGCCCCATCCCTGGAGGCATTCAAGACCAGGCTGGATGTGGTGCTGGGCAACCTGCTCTAGTGGTTGGCGGCTCTGCACATGGTGGGGGGGTTTGAAACTAGGTGATCATTATGGTCTCTTTCATCTCAGTCCACTCTATGATTTTCCAGCCTTAATTGTTCTGTGATTCTGTGAATATCAAGAACAGTCAATGTAATTGCAAATGCTTACAGAACTCACAGATGATAAAAAGTTTATAGTTTCCAAGTTTATGAATTAACCTGGTTTTACTTTAGAAAGGCTTCTTTCAACTCTTTCTAGCTTCTTTCCTGATGTGGTGATAGTCAAGGACTGAGTATCCACAAACTTCTCTAAGAAGTAATTTTTTCCTTCTGGACAATCTTCCCTTCGCTGCCTGACAAGGAGTCCTTACTGAACATTTTAATTCCTGATCCATAATGTTCTTTCCTTAACAAAAATAAGAGGATTCTCCTTCCACAGGTACCCTTTTCAGTGAGAATTCTCCCTTCAATTTGTTAAGCTCTGGCAACCTTTATTCAAATATGATTAAAAAGTTTATTTCTCTCTTTAGGTGAAAAATGTAGTATTCTTTATTGTGAAATGTTGAACTTCACCATATGTATTAATCTTTACATTAAAAACATTCCCAATATAATCTTCCAGACGTGTTAATGATATGCAGATTATTAGTAATTCTTGGTTAGGGCCAAACTTTGTAGCAGTCATCCACTTTGAAGTGACTCATCCCCAACCAATTCATCTTTGTGTACTATGACAGCAAGTAATTGTATTTCTCCAGACAGTAGTGTTTTTCTGAATCTTGCAGACTATTTGCATCAGAAGCAGCCTACA
Source organism: Oreortyx pictus (assembly GCA_036925125.1). NCBI lineage: Eukaryota > Metazoa > Chordata > Aves > Galliformes > Odontophoridae > Oreortyx > Oreortyx pictus. The sequence goes on along the minus strand of JAUPFR010000001.1, from coordinate 74,056,501 downwards.
GACTCCCACTACTTCAAGCATGTCTAACAGCATAAGGCCCCATGAATTAGATGCCAGCTGGCTGGATACTATATTTAAGTCAAGCATGTTTTAATCAAGCTATAGGTAGGAGATGCAAACCAGAGTCAGTTGGCTGTTGCAACTAAACACGCTGGTTTATAAGGAAGTATTCTTAGAGCCAGAAAATAAGTATTTACAACTGCCAATTAGTAGTTTTATTGACTCATGGTGGAAAAAGCCATACTTGGCAGAGCCTGCCAAGTCACAGTCTGTGCAGCTTGTTATACATTAAATGCATATCTAATTCAAAATATGAGTTTTAATTAAAACTCAGTTGTCAGAAATCATAAACATTTGAAATGAATCCTTTTACATTATTATAGTGATCCTTAGATGATATTCTAATATTCTTTCTAAATTTAAGTGCTAAACTTTATTTTCCTCCAGGTAATACCAAACATAATGTTTTTTGTCTTTTTTTTTTTTGTTTTTTTTCACAAAGAAAAAAAATAAAACAACTTGTACATACCTACGCAGACCTGTGCTTTGATTTGCCTTCTTCCAAACACTTTAAGAACACTGTAATGCATTAAAATAATTAGATATGATTGTATCTGAGAAACAACTTCTCTTGTGTTGATCATGATATGCAGAATCCTGCATTTAAAATAGTCAACTTCTGTTAAGCTCTATAGAAAATAACTACTTCTAGAAAAGAACATTCTCGCAAAAGCAGTAAAATTTCCTGCTTAAAACACTTCAGAAGTGCATATCAATTTATAAATCTAAAGTATTCTCACTCATGACTCAATAAATTATTATATAGTTAGAAAGGGAGTAGTTTCACTTTAAAATTCAAAAGAGTAGATGACAATAAATGCCATGACCTTATTCCAAGAAAACCAAATATTTCACAGAATTAGCAGCTGTGACTTCGAAGTGTTGCTGTCTGAAAGACCACAGTAAGATGTAAAGAGTAAAAGAGATAGTCATTTCTCTCCTTTCAGTAATTTTAATATGTTGAAGTGTTTTGCAAGATTAGAACTAAAAAGAAAAAATAAAATCTTAAAAGGATTAAGACATTAACATATAGTGGAAAAATCTGAAGTTTATTATTTTAAATTTTAACATATTAAAGACAAGGAAATATTAAAATATATAATGTATTCGTTCCTTTTAGAAATCTCTTTTATAGATATTCCATTCACAGATCAAACTTCTTTCCCCATCTAATTTAGCAAAACAGATCAGTACTCACATAATCCCATGCAGTACTGACTTTATCCTAAGAAGCACTATCTCTGTATTTCATTTCTAAGTTAAATTTCTAGCATGCAAATATGTATGTAGCTTATAATGTAATGTTTTCAATAGAGATTTTCTCATGTTGATTTCCAATTCAATAATTTAAATTTTATTTCCGTTATAATATGCTATCGGTATTTTCTTTTAATTATCTTTTCTATCATATCTTTTATATCCATATCTGGATGGCTTGCATGTAATATCTTAGCACTTATGCTCTATGCATTTCACTTATTTTTGTTCCAGTTCTGGGCTCCCTGGTACAAAAAAGACAGAGATTTCCTTGAAAGAGTCCAGCAGAGGTCTATAAAGATGATAAGGGACATGGAGCACCTCCCTTACGAGGAAAGGTTGAGAGACCTGGGTCTATTTCAGCCTTGAAAAAAAAAGACTCGGAGGGGAGCTGATTTCCGTCTGTAAATGTCTAAGGAGCAGGAGGCAAAGGGATGAGGCCGGACTCTTTTCAGCAGTGTGTGCTAATAGGACGAGGGGAAATAGCCATGAACTGATGCATAGGAAGTTCTGCACAAACGTGCATGGGAACTTCTTCATAGTGCAGTGACGGAGCACTGGCACAGGCTGCACAGAGAGGTGATGGAGTCTCCTTCTCTGGAGACATTCAAGACCTGTCTGGATGTCTACATGTGTAACCTGGTCTAGGGAGCTGCTTTGGCAGGGGGTTGGACTCAGTGATCTCTAGAGGTCCATTCTAACCACTACGATTCTGTGATTCTGTGTTTTTTACTAAACTCCGTATTACATTTCGGATGTCTTGTTGCTAGTTCCCCCCCCCCCCCCCCTGCCTAGAGCCTGATGAAAAGTTAAAATTCAGATAGCAATTGTTGCTTGTACCATATTTTGGGTGGAGAGTGTCACAGTTTTTCTGAATGAGATTATGAAGTCACTGATTCACACAGATTGGTGTTTAAACCCTACTGTCTTCTTGCTTGCTGCCCTGTGGAAAGTCTTCCACAGTTCCTTCCTCAATTCAGTCTGTCATGAGTAAACAATTTGAGCTGCTTTGCCAACCAGGGCTGTCCAGGAAAGTTGCCTCCTTGGGTGGATACACCAATGATTGAACTAGGAAAGGCAGGGAGGCAGACAGCTCATTTTGTCTCATCCTAACTTACTACATGCAGGTTTCCCAGATCTGCAAGGAGACCTCAAGTTTGATATTGGTGTTTGAAGAGCATGCATGCTCTGCCTCAATCCAAATATCTAAACTGCACATTTTGTGGAGCAAGCGACTTGACATTCACCCCAAATTAAAAAAAAAAAAAAAAAGCTGCTGTGCTAAGCTCTGTAAATACTCATTTTCTTCTCACCTCAATTTTTTCAGGAAATGAAGTGTTGATTTAGTATCCAGTGATTACTGTACTGTTCCTGCTGATGGAAGAGGACTGATCAATTATTCTGCATCCAGGTGTTGTTGGCATGGTATAGGTATGTTTAGCATGACCTGGAGAGAAAAAAGTCTCCATCCTTACAGAAAGAGTATATTATAAGATCAAAACCGATGAGGTTTTGCTTTATTGCAGCAAACACTTTTCCCAAGTTTTTTTTTTTTGTTTGTTTGTTTGTTTGTTTTATACTGCAGATTATATCTGATCTAAGAGGAAAATTGCACCACTAACAAGAAATAAATACATGCTATTCACATTCTGTTTGGTAGTATCTACTCTGTCACTCCACTTTCAGCAACAATGAATCCTTCAAGAAAAATATGAGTCAGAATGACCATTCTTACTCAGTAAAAGTTAGATACAAAACTGAGGAGCCCCAACCTGAAACATGACTAACTGTTCTATTCTTAAGAGGCATAATCTAAGAACGAAACTTCTATTATCATAGGAACAGTCACATTTTTATTATATACTGCCTGCCTTGCAGAGGCCTGAAGAGCATCTACAAAGCTCTTACTGATTTATTTTCCACAGAAAAAATATTCCCTAAGGAAATAACCCATTCAGGTTCACTAAACGTCCCATTCATATTAAGCCCCATATGCTTACTAATATGCAGGCTAAGCATTAACATTAAGACTTATTCTTCTCTCAGTAAAATATACCATGGGGTAAAAAGCAAAGCTATGTTGTTATACATTCCTCATGGCTGCCATCCTGTGGCTTTGAGTGAAAATCATTAAGAAGCTCAAAAAATTTGCTGTGGCTCACCTGCATAAAAGGGCAGCCTGAAAAAGAATGCAGATTCAAATACAGCTGTCACATATGATTCCCACTGGTAGATAGTCCCTGCGTTAACTGTCCTCCGCAAAAACTCTGACAGTGCAGAAAGAGCTCCTTTCATTGATTCTGAAAAAAAGGCTAGTTTTCTCTCTTAAGAGTTTAGGATTTAGGGTCTGTGCCTTCCAGAACAGGTGGGAAGATAGAGGATAAGGAAGCTAGAAGTGAGTGATATTCCTTTTAACAATTTACTGTGCTTTGTCTCCATCTTAGAGTAACACTGTCCAGATAAACAAATCTTAACATCTGCTCAGAACTTAATTCCTGTAAGAACTGGAGGAGTTTGAAATCGAGACACAAGCCTCTGTTGAAAATGATGCATACCAGAAGGTTTTGGAGAGATTTTATGTATCAACCACTTAGCATGTTTAACATATGTAAATTGTATTCAATGAAAATTATAGGTAAAAGGTGAGACTTCTGGTGTGATCACCATAGCTGTGCTGATTTCCAGACTACATGGAGCAGCTAGTACTGTAAAACTTCCTCAGTATGAATTAACCATAAATATATCCATATAATTTGCCAGCACTGCTTTCCTAAATGTACTCCAGAACTTCTTAATGCCAGGAAGTTAAACAGAAATCCAATACCTTCTTTGTATTGAATGATTTACCAGGTCTGTTTTAAAAGTAGGCCTTTCAATTTCATGTACAAATACTAAATACTCTCTGGGGATAGTTTCAATTGGATTTCTCAAGCTTATCCATTTACTTAGAATGTTTAAAGGCAAATCATTTGGCAAACATTTCCTCTTAAATTCTACTAGTAAAACAGTATAAAAGGTAGGTTTTGTATCTTTTTGCAGTGAAAGAATAAATTGCTACGCATATGGTCAACCTGTAAAAAACTATCTCAAAAAAGATGTAAGTAGTTCAGAAGGAAGTACAACACCCACAACAAAATCATTTAAAATCAAGTTAGACAAATCACAGTTCTGATTAAAGAGTCAAGAAATCATTAACAGTCAGACGCCAATTTGTGGTGTCTTACAAAATACCAGTAATGGATGTAACTAATATTCTAAAGAATCTCAAAAGTCTTTCAGCGGAAAACTTTGACATAGGACAGTATAAAAATCTCCACAAAATTAACAATAAAAAAATACCCGTGTTCCTGATAATATTCATTCCCATGTGTTTCCTTTGATTGAGAAGATGATTTTAGTTTCATAATCTAAGTTCTATAAAATATAATAGCTAGAGGATGCCATAAAAATAAGCTGTTTAGAGCTGTCAAGCTGTAAAATATATTGTTGTACTAACAGGTAAAAATTCACCCTTTGAAATGCTGCATTTGGAAATGAGGTGAGATGCTGCTTCAACCATTCTCACCTTTATGATTGAACCTACCAGAGATGCTGCAACATATACTGATGGGAAAAAAAAAAAAAAAAGATATTTTTACTTTCCTCTATACTGAAAACTTGTAAGAATTCAAGGTTCACATTTGCAAAAATTATTGAAGAAAATCTGAAAAGAGATAAAATGGATAGGTGAGTCTCAACTATTTGGTAATTTCTAACTTCACCTTTTGAACAAATAGTTGTAAGTTTAGAACATTACTGCTAAGATACTAAAGGCAATGGTCTCAGAGATGCTTACTGTGTGACTCAAGTGGTATTAAGAACATCATTAAGAAATTCTAAGTGGAAGAAGACAAAGATTGATGCACTAAAGTTGTATGGATCCACCAGACAAAAATGAGTGTTCTGTCTACACAGAACGGAGCATAATTTATTTTTGGTCTCAGTAAACACTTATTAATGCAGCTTTAGTTACTTTAGCATGCCAGCATTTTCATTCTCAAAGAAAACCTTTAAAAATAAAAATACATTACATTGTTTAATTTTCATCTTTATTCTTAACTCCTACTTATTCCATTTTCTACATTTTACAGCACAGCGCTTGACCATGTATGACACTCTGACACCTGAAATCAGTGGTTTGACAGGGAGAGATCGAACATACAGAAAACACACAATCAAAGATAAGGCAAAATTTTTTATCTAATAGATGTGTTAACAAGCACTGACTTTCCAAGTTTATCTACTGAAGACCTGGCCTGCATGTAGTCACAACTAAAACACTTCTTCTAGCAGGAGCTAGAAGGTTTGTTAATAGGGCTTCTGATTTTTAAGACTGTTACTATTTAGAATTGCTCTAAAGATAAAACTTTTGATGTTCATACTGAAAATCACTTTTTCTTTTCTGATCAAACTCCCTTAAGGAGTTATATTACTACAATAGGAGGCAAGAGATGGAAGGTTCATATACAGCCATTAGTGGTACATTGCCTGGTTCTCACGATGAGACTATGATTGCACATGTGGGGAATTAGCATTTTAGAGAAAAAGCAAACATTAAAATGATGAAAGGAATTTCTGCCAAAGGCATTATTGCTTACTCCTTGCTATGTTTGTAACTATGAAAGTCCAAATAACTCCGTTCATATCTCTTTTTTTGTTAAGCATTACAGCAGATCACTTGTTTTTCTCATCCTGAGGCTCCAACAACTTTCATGGTTATTTCACTGTTCTTTTTCTACCTGCTGCATGTTTTCTGCAGATGGGTACTTTTCTTGACTATACTGTCAGTGTGTAACAGCCTTTGGCATTTTCACTACAGTCCCATTGTATGCAGCGGAATAATGCTTCAAGAAGGCACAATTTGTCTGTTGTATTTTCTTAGGGCCAAATGGTTTCCTGGTGATCAAAACTCATGAAAAAGCAAAAATGCACTCAGTATCTGAGCAGATTGGCATGTCAAATGAAAGATACATACACAGACGTTTAGAGAAAACACATCTCTGTGTCCTGGGAGCTGTATGTACCAGCCGTTGTTCCACTTCCACTGCAACCATAAATTAGCAAGGGGGTTCAGCATTATCTTTCGAACAACTTTCCAGTCTATGTTCCAGGAAGCATGACTAAAGACTAAAGACACCCCACTCCCCCCCTAAAAAAATAAAATAAAAAAGGAAAGCTTTTAAATGTGACATAATTAATTGTTTGCGGGGTACACAAAGACCCATCCATGAAATCAGAAGAATCTAGTCCTTTTAGAAAATTCTAAGTATATTGGGGTGGTACTTTCAGGAAGATGTACTAAATACTTCTTGTCTGGTGCTATATGAGTTCATCTCAGAATATTTTTAGTATGTGGTCTGAAAATGTTAATGCATGCACTCAAGAAATGGTAATGACATGGGCCTTGTATCCTTGAGCAAATAACTTATTGTGTCTTCACAATTCCAATCATTATAAAATAACTAGTAACACCAGAAATTTGCATATTCTCCATGATAGCTGACTAAACATCAGCAGCAACAAAGTTGACTGTATCTGATCAAAATAGTAGCCCATGAATTGCTCGTTGGTTTGGATACTGTAATAATATCCAGTAGTATCTAATTATATATACTGCCTTTGATATATATATTCTTCAAAATATTCTTAATAAGGACAGAGCACTCTAAGAAAGAATTGTCTCTCTATCCGTATTTTCCTTTATATGTAACATAGTTGAAATAACTAAAAATAAAAGTCTCTTTCCTCTGTAAGAGTATCTCTTTGTCTTTTAAATATAAACTTATATTTCTGACATCAAAAGAATGTCATACAAATCTCACTGAGAAAAAAAATCAGATATAAAATACAGACAGATCAGATTTGTGAAATACAAATGCAAAGAAAATAAACAATTGCCTATTTGCATGTTTGAAGACCCTGGTCATAATAGAAAAAATAATTTTGAGCTTTCAGACTCAAATTAGGTAAATTAAAACTAGGCTTTCAAGTCACTGAAGTATACAAAATTACTGTGAAAATTCTGGCCTTTATAAACAATTTTTCTGCTTTAGATTCATTATATGCTATAGAATTAACTGTTATGATTAGGAATTCAGAGCAGGAATTCAGTCCCTTTCTAAATTATATGGACATATATTACTAAAAAAAAATTAGGAGTAGTCTTACCAAATCTAGAGTGTTCTTTCCAAATGTATAATTGAAATAGAATAAATGCTACCACACTGTCCTCTAAATCAGTGATGAAAATAGGAAGTTACTGTGAGACATATAATCTATATGTAGAACTCACCAAAATTGGAAAGGAAAGATGAACAAACCTGGAGAGCAGTTTATTGCCTTCATAGTCATCAGAATGTATTTATCTTGATGATGAAAGAGAACTCACTTACTTTGATGATCTTTGCAGTAGTGTCTTATAGAAATGTCCTGTGTTGATCTTTGTAAGGAGTGGAAGTCAGTAAGCAGGGATAAAGCTAAAAGGGATAAACAATGCTATTCTGCCCTCCTCCTGATGGAATTGCATTTTCTGCACTTTCCGTCTAGCAATTTTGCCATCAAAAGGAAAGATCTGGTATAATATGATATATCCATGAGGGTGTGGAATGACAGGATGTTTTATGAAGACTCCAGAATGAACAGTTCAGAGATGATGAGGTATGAAATTGATAGCCCCTCTTGAAGGAAAAAAAACAGAGTACATGCTCCTGGTTATACTAAGTAATGTTTTACATTCATAAGTCTGATTTGTTAGCCCTTACATCCTATAAGAGAGAGAGAGTATGAAAGACAACAAGATGAGGCATCTGAAATTTTATTGAGGTTGGAAGCTTTTTGACTTGGTGAAAAATGGTCTGTTATAGGCCAATTCAATTAAAACACTTGGAGTGCTATCCTATTAGGCCAATCAAACAGACACCTATTTTCGATATTAAGTCATTAAACTTTGTTCCTGAGTATGATTTTCCCTTTTTCTTTAAATGTAATCACAGAAAATTAACATTATTGAATTACTCTGTCATGAAGGCTATTGCTATGAATTCAAATACACAATTTCTCAACTTAAAATGGAAAAAAATGAGAAGGATATTCAGTGTTTGAGGTTTTTGTTTTCAGTTCACTGAAGATTGCAGCATTTCCAGCGAAGAGAAAACAAATGACTCATGAAGTCATCTGTAGTTCCTTTCTCTATTGAAAATAGAACTGAACAAGATACAACTATTGGATATTGCATGCAAGCATTAACTCAACCAGTTGCTGATTCTGGTGTTAATAAAATGTACTAAATTCTGTTTGTACTACCCAAAAGGTTCATATGAAGGAGGTATATTTTGCCATACTACAGATTATCTATTTACTCACATTTCCATAAGAAGGTATAAACCTGTAGAAGTTTAATTTAAGAAAAGCTGGTTTTGTATTCTGACAGTATCATCCTGCATGTAATTTTAGAATTGGTGCATTCAGTAAACTGTCACAGAAAGACGCACATGTCCCCTTCACCTTCTCAACCATTAGGCTTATTCATCAATCACTGATCTATCCTCACTTATATAGTCTTTCTTGTTGGCGGGAATAAAGTGACAGTCAGCAAACTGTAGTGTACTTGTCTCCACCTGACATCTCCTCAGAGAAATACTTTTAGTGAACTCTCTCTCACCATTGTTTCAGCCCTGTCAACACAGTTTTAGAAATATAAAGAACATAAAATTTTAAGCAACATCTAAACTGTCTACTTTGTTAGTCTTCCTAGCTTTTTATTTATCTGTGGTTAACGTGATCAGCTATCACTGGAGAGTTTTGTAAGATATTACCTTTGATTTTAAGACAATGCAATTCCATTTATTTTAAAACATTTCCACAAATAAACATATATTTATCATAAGAATGTCTTCTGCCCATAGACATTTCTATAGATAGGGTTTTATTCCTTGTTAACAAAAGTTTCATTTAAATCCTTTCCCACTTGAGCAGAGTATATGAGGAGAACCCTGAGTAGATTAAAATGATCAAGACAGTGCAGAAACCAAGTTATTTACATAACTCATTGTAAAATTTTAGCTGGAAAAAATTATTACTAATCTCATATATTCATTGATCAAAACAAGCTCATGGAAGAAGGGCCATTTGTTCCATGTTCTGGTTTGTTACCTATGTTTTCATGACTAGACAGAAGTCTAGACAGGATTAGAAGGAAGGTATGGAGAACAGAAGAGAAGTAAAACTGATGTAAAATTGCAAAGGATGAAATCATAACACTTTGTGAATGACAAGTCAGAGATAAAACTGTCATTCACTTCACCGTGCCCAGAATTATTTATCTATGCACACAAATACAAAAGAATAAATACACAGATATACAACTAGGGCAAAATGTGGGAAGCAAAGATATCCCTATGATAGAGTTATGGAAATAACACCACAGGCTTGGTACACTTAAATTGTATTGTACTTGTGCACGTCTAAATATTTGCACTGTTGTTTAAGGAAGATCCTATCCTCAAGCCAAAGACTCTTAGAAGTTATCATAATCTCATCAGCAGCTACAGACTCAGCTTCACGATGCTCTAACCTGACTTTTGGACATTCAACTCTACATTTCATTTTCACAAAAACCAGCAGCTTTTATTCCATATCTGACACTCTTCCAAGATCATCCTGACCCCCTGCAAAAATCTATTACATTCCTGCCACAGAAGTGTGGAAGGTGTCATTTTTTCTTTTTTAAATTGTGTATGTGCATTATGTGCGGTGCTCATCATTCCTGCTGCAGGAGTGATATACAATGTATAATCATATGTAGCTCTCTATGATATTTACAATTAAGCTAGTCATTCCTGATTCATTTGTACTTAATAAAGAAAGTAAATGTTTCTAGAGTGCAGATATTAAGATTCACAGCATAGTTAACCAACTAATGGTAAAAAATTGAAATGAGACAGATAGGAATCTGAAAAGTATATTTTGTTTCTCTTTTTTGGCATTATAGGGACCATAAGGATAACATACCATGCAGATATATCTGAAGTGAATCTGTATTAAGTGAATCTGATCCTCTATGTATCTTCATAGAGGGAACATTCAGACTGCATGCACTGCACTTTCAAAAAACAAACAGAGCAACCACAAATGAATATGCCATAGATGCTTTCTCTTTGCTTCTTTTCGAATAGTTATAATACACTCACTAACTGCAAGGTTGGAGAAAAAGACAATGCAGTTCACACCAGAGAATCTACCTAAAATGATATTCCTCAGGAAAAAAATAAGCACACTGATTTCACAGCTTATTTGTGTCATGGATATCATTTGGACTGTAGCAAGTACAATTAAAAATTCCAGCATGTTACCAAGAAGTTTTCCAACATGTCAGAACTCTCAGTATCCATTTCGATACTATAGCTGAATTTATTTATCAGCACGCAGTTCAGTTCTACATTATCTCTCAGATCAAGGAGCGCACAACTAGAACATCTTGTACTATGTATGGAAATTATTCCTATCTTCTGCAGATGATAGATAATATATGCTGTTATCTAGCAATATTGTCTATACTGTATGTACACAGGAAGCTGGATCCCATCTATTACCACATAAAATATACTTTTAATCTACACATGCTACCTCCATTCTCCAGGTGCTTTTCTATTCTATTGATATTGTTCATAGGTAGCTTGAACATGATTCTGTCATTTAGGCTAAATAAAGTGCCTCTCAAAATTATTTTAAGTTGTCTTACCACACTACTGAGATACTCGAGGAAGATGTACACTTTTTGAAAGGATCTAAAAATCCATATCTTAAAAAAAAGTCTCACTTTTCATTAAGATCTTTAAAAACTTCCATTTTTTAAGTAAATGATTTATAAGAGGAAATAAAATCAACTACTTCAGACCGCAATAAAAATATTTACTTGGTTTAAACAAACAGCAAATTGCGTGATAAAAATATTTTGATTTAGTATGTAAAGTTCAGTTTTTAATTGCATTTAGCAGCCTTGAACTAAATCTTTGAAATAAATGCAAGTTTATTTGAATACTTCTTCTATATCTATATGAACAAATTGTGCTACAAGTTCTCTTTCTGTATTTTTTTACACATGCTTTTTCAATGCTTTCCTTCCGAGAGGATTTGCTTTTTAACAGTATATGAAGGCACCTAGGAGATATGAAAGGATATACTAATTCAGAGATGATCAGTAAGGCAGATATCTTCTCCAGTGAAGCTGTTTCTAATCACTTGACAGATCAGATTTTACTGTTTAGATGTTTACACTCAGGTAGTCTGTGTTGAGCAGTTGTAGCATGTTGCTGTGGAGAGTTATACTCCTCAGATATCTTCCTTGACTTAATTTATTCAACAGGACTGACTTGACAATGCAGTTTATGTGATTTTGTTAATCATTCAGAACTGTATTGTATCGACAGTATCAGAGTATTTGGAGAGAGAGTTTCCCTCAGAAAAGACTACTTTTACACCCCATATTACTTAATGATTTTTCTGTTCTAGCATTTGTAATTCATGTTGCTTTTATAATTAAGCATGTTCTGTACCCAGGAAGTTTTCTCCAGTATGTACTTATATTTGCTCCTTATAGATAGATTCATTCACAGTTCAGGACAAGTGCTCCTGGCCTAGACAATCAATAAATTGAATTCAAAGTTATGACAATTGAATTTAAATACTTTCAGACAACTGCATTTGAAAAATCTTCATTTCTAACATAGCACTTTCTAACAAGTAAGATCAGTGAATATGCTCCAGCTCTTCAAGTTAAAATGTGACTTTGGGGAAGCAGAAGCATTCTAAATTCAAATTCTGTGCTTGTCAAATTTGGGAATAACCTTTCTGCCTGAGATGGTGGGAAAGATAACATGATCAAGAAGGTGATTTTCTCAGGATGAGGTTAATTCTTTGGAAGCATGCTATGCTGATCCCTGCAGTTTCTCTAAATACAGGAAACTCAGCTGCATAATTTGTGGTATTTTTGTAAGAAAATGAAAGTAGTCCTATAAAACCTAGCATAAAGCCTAAAATTTTTACCTCAAGTAATTCTCTTTCATTTCTTCCACTGCCACTTCAGCTCTTTCTGTTTCTCTTGGTATTTCCTATGAAAAGATGAATGCTAACAACCAAAGGTAATGGAAGGTTTTTTTCTCACCTTTTAAATTTTAAATTTTTTGTACAAATTTTTGTTCTAATCAGCTTTTCACTGAGAACAAAAAAAAAAATCACAGAATGTTACTTTTTGAGCTTTTTTCACTTAGAATGTTTTCCTAAAAATTTTCTATAAGCATATCTGAGAAGTTGTGAGACAATCCCTATACATGGTGACACAATATTTAGCTATGTATGTATCTGAAAAAAAGAAAGGGGAAGGGGAAGGGGAAGGGGAAGGGGAAGGGGAAGGGGAAGGGGAAGGGGAAGGGGAAGGGGAAGGGGAAGGGGAAGGGGAAGGGGAAGGGGAAGGGGAAGGGGAAGGGGAAGGGGAAGGGGAAGGGGAAGGGGAAGGGGAAGGGGAAGGGGAAGGGGAAGGGGAAGGGGAAGGGGAAGGGAAGGGGAAGGGGAAGGGAAGGGAAGGGAAGGGAAGGGAAGGGAAGGGAAGGGAAGGGAAGGGAAGGGAAGGGAAGGGAAGGGAAGGGAAGGGAAGGGAAGGGAAGGGAAGGGAAGGGAAGGGAAGGGAAGGGAAGGAAGGGAAGGGAAGGGAAGGGAAGGGAAGGGAAGGAAGGGAAGGGAAGGGAAGGGAAGGGAAGGGAAGGGAAGGAAGGGAAGGGAAGGGAAGGGAAGGGAAGGGAAGGGAAGGGAAGGGAAGGGAAGGGAAGGGAAGGGAAGGGAAGGGAAGGGAAGGGAAGGGAAGGGAAGGGAAGGGAAGGGAAGGGAAGGGAAGGGAAGGGAAGGGAAGGGAAGGGAAGGGAAGGGAAGGGAAGGGAAGGGAAGGGAAGGGAAGGGAAGGGAAGGGAAGGGAAGGGAAGGGAAGGGAAGGGAAGGGAAGGGAAGGGAAGGGAAGGAAAGGAAAGGAAAGGAAAGGAAAGGAAAGGAAAGGAAAGGAAAGGAAAGGAAAGGAAAGGAAAGGAAAGGAAAGGAAAGGAAAGGAAAGGAAAGGAAAGGAAAGGAAAGGAAAGGAAAGGAAAGGAAAGGAAAGGAAAGGAAAGGAAAGGAAAGGAAAGAAAAGAAAAGAAAAGAAAAGAAAAGAAAAGAAAAGAAAAGAAAAGAAAAGAAAAGAAAAGAAAAGAAAAGAAAAGAAAAGAAAAGAAAAGAATAGTTCAGTTGGAAGAGATTTTCAAAGATCATATAGTCTAACTGTCTGGCCACTACAGTGCTAGCCAAACATTAAAACATATTACTGAGGGCATTGTTCAAATCCTTCTTGGGCACTGGCATGCTTGGGACATCAACCACATCTAGATAGTCTGTTTCAGTGTTCAATTACAGGCAAGGAAAAGAAATTCTACCAATGTCCAATTGGTAACATCTATTGGTTCAACTTTGTACTTTTTGCATGCATCCTGAAACAAGTTACTGGGGCGAACGGATCAGCACCACCACCTCTCTATTGCCCTTCCTCAGCAAGTTGTAGAAAGTAATTAGAAGTTTAAGACTTTCCTTCTGTAGAAGCTCATTTGGTGTAAAAGGAGACAAGCCACAACTTTGCATTCTGAACACATGTGTTGCAGATCTACTAGAGGAGGGACTGGAGACTTTTAAGTTTTGATTTGTTTTGTTGCCTTCTTGGACTTGAAGACCTCCAGGCTGCAACATTACTAATCAATCTATTCTGATTCTGCCAGCAGAGGGCATGAGGAGGTAAAATTTGGTTGTAGTGGTACCATTCCCATTTTATAAGATCACTGAAGTCTCAAACCAAGCTGCTGACTGGAAGGAGGAAGCTGAAGATGTCCTTCTGAGTGAAGGAAATCCAGGAACTTACCCTCATGCCTTCATAGCATGATTTTTCTGAGTACACAACTCTATGCCCTAGAAGATGATTGCAATATCCTGCGTGCTTTTCATGGAAACACAACTGTGGTCTTGATTTATACCACATAACACCTGTAACTATGTTGATGTGTTATCAGAGTTTATAACCACAGCTTCCAAAGAACTGTTGCATCTAGAGCAGCAAATGTAGAAATTTCAAATTTTGTGATAGTTTAGAAAACCAGGTAGGGGTGTTGATTTAAAATTAGAGAAATTATCCATTTTCTCCCCTCAAAATGAAAGAAAATGAGAAGATGTCTTGAAGAAAAAGGATAATTTGTATTTGTCAGATTCTGAAGTTAGGAATACCAGTTTATGAACAAAATATTCATGGTATTTAAGACCAGATACATGTATACCAAATAAGACATTACAGTCACGGAGCTTATAGATGAATACTTTCCCCCTAATAACTTCAGAAAGTGGAACATATGAAGCTCCTTCTCACAAAATTCAAAAGAAGCTCACAGTAAAACGAAATTCTTGTTAGAGTATTTAAAGTATTGCTGGACTCCATTGCAGAATAACACTTTTCTGTAGCTTTCATGAGAAGAAATATTGTATTGCCCTGGTAAATTTGTGCATTCTTCCTGTACTCCGGTAAGCATTTGGGATGAGACTGTTGTGTATAGCTATACAGGTACAATTCCTCGAGAATCTATGACTTACATTAAAATGAAGCATTTCTTTAAAGCAGTGATTAATTTTCAAAAATTTAAGCTGAAGTGAAGTAGAAGAGGTATTTTCATGTGGTTATTACATCTCACTCTGCTCAAAATCTGTTTGGTTGTGGATCAGATGAGCACATTTTGATCAATTCCAGGCTACTGGAATCATTAGAATAGATAATGCATATAATCTTACAGCCACTTATTTCCTATTTTATTTTCTTTCTAAACAAGACTTACATATAAACTGTTTGCTGCCATGCTTACTTTGCATAGTATATGAAAGTATATGACAGCTATCATAATTTACCTCTACCTACTTTTTTACAGAGATATGTCATTAAAGTAGCAAACTGTCAGGGCACGGTGTGCAGTCAGGAAGAAGAGCTGCTCATGTAGGCAGTTTGGATCAGTCTGGATGCCAGGGGCTGATGGACACGTGGCTGCTATGTGGTCCTGAGCATGGGCACATTGGGCGAGCCCTGGGGGACTGCTGAGGGACAGTTAGGGCTGCTCCGGGCCCTGAATTACTGAATTACTGAGAACATATGAATATATGTAGTGTATGAATATATAATAAGTAGAAAAGCTGATTATGCTCTCTAATCAAAAGGAAATGAAAGGTTATCTCAGTGAACAAATAAGAAAGCTCACAAAATCAGTAGATCCCACATCAGATTCAAAAGCACTTAATTACTTTCCTCATTTTTTTCCATAGAATGTCTGAATGCTTACATGTACAAGAAGCATCATCATCTTTCTTAAATATTTTTGGGTCAAATTCACTATCTTTCTGCTATTTTTAAAGCGGTGGTGAATGTTCTGTGTAAGGACTGAGGCAAGAAATTTGCCTTTCTTTAAAAGTATTTTGTACTTCGGTGTGTTAAGAGTACTATTAAAGATAGTTAGCATTATAGCTCCAAATAGCAATTCCATCTTATGTTCCCTTTCAAATAGCAAGAATTTTTGATATTCAGCACTTCTGAGAACAACATCACTGTGCCAGTTTCTATATTTAGTCTTAAATTCCATAAGGTAGTACTGTTTGCTTTTGAAGATATTGATTCATTTCTAGAAATGAGATAGGAGCATTCTAATTCTCTACTGATAATCATTCAACTTGCTGGAAATAGTTCCTAGCCTGGAAGTTCAAAATGGCTGTTGAACTCATTAAGCTTTGTGCTTCAATGAGAATGACCTCTTAAAATACAAACAATTTTCATAGTTGACCATTTTTTCTTTGTCTGGTAACCAAAAAACAAACCTGACAGAACTAGCTAGCCAGCATTCCTTAAATTGTACTCCTGAGTTTGGAAATTGGGTGGTAACCTTTTTCAACAAATGTCTTGCTTGAAAACTAAAATTTTAGATATAAATATGATGTATTAGGAGACCCAGAGGCCGAAAAAAGATAAATGTTCTTGTTTTATATCAGTGTTGCTGTGAAAACTCTGGATATTGGAATGCATTACACTTAGAAAATAGCATGGAGTAACGCTGCAGAACAAGAACTGTTTCCTTCCTAAATTATTTGTTGTCAGTTCTGTTTTTTTCTATCATCTCTCAAACACTGTAATTTGTTTTGAGACACGATGGCACTACATTTTCTTTTCTAATTGTAAGAACTGATTTACTATTCTAAACAGGGAAATTGCATTTCCATAATTATTACGTGGTAACACCTTCTTTTAATAAAGATCTCCTTTGATCTTCTAAGGAAATAAAATTCTATCTTTATACCTAATTCCTTCATACTTAAATAAATCTGGTTTAATTACTCGCTCATTACACTCTTTGGCAAACACCAATTGTCTTAAAAAAATAAACTAAGTCATTAATTATAGTTATCTGTTGTCCTTTCTATACTGAATCTTGAAGTGTATGCTGGGAGTTCATGAATTTATGAAACACATTAACTGAGACTCCTTACAATTATTTCAAGATACGTGAGTTTTTTTCTGAGACATTCTGTTTGAATGTTGTGTTCAGGGCCATGATGTAGAGGTAAGTTGTTAGTGTAAGGGTAGTATAGTTAGGTTTCATTTGGATTCGCTGATTTTGGAGGTCTTTTACAACCTGAGCAATTCTATGATTCTGATACCTCTGTTAGACTATCAGTTTTGGATTGAGACTATTGGAGATACAAATGTTGCCAATTCTAGAGTTAAATTGAATAGTTCATATTTTAAAATCTAATGTTTAAGGATCTGTGCAAATTCAAATATATATAAATTAGTATTTAAATAGAAACCCATATAAAATATATAAATCTGCATAAACATATGAGAGCTACTCCAAAATTAATACCTCCTACTTCATTATGTTGACTCACAGCATCAGAGGCCAACAAATGATGTTGGATGTATGGCAGTAGAGGTTCAACCTTCTCATCGATATTCTCTTAAATTTTGTTGCCATAATTTCAGTGTACCCTACATATATAAAAGAAGAGGGACGACAGCTACTTTTTCTCTCAGATAAGTGGAAAGCAGATATTACAATGTCTTTTCACTAGCTCTGTTTGTTCCTGTAAGCTTCATCAGGAATATACCTGGTTTTAAAGAAACATTTTTATGTTAGGAATTGCAGGATGATTATGTTGTGCATATACAACCTTGAGCCATACTTTACTTCTCCTCAGCCTGCTCAGTTTGAATTCACAAGGTGTTTGAATGTGAACAGCTGAAATACACAAAGCTGGTGCTTGGATCACTTTATTAAAGTTTCTCTTTGTGTACAATGTTGGTGTTTTTTTAATGAAATTATCTAACAAAGATGTTCCATATCAGTAGCATCTGTCTCCCACATAGTTGTATCCAGGGCTGTGAAATAATATAAAGAAAAGATGAGTGGTATTAAGGTGACACCTCTAAACTTAGCTGTAGGTAGAAGGTCTGTACTCATAAGCCAATATAAAATAATAGAATTTTCCATTCCATTTGATGCTCAGCCTTTTTGCCTGAACTCACTAAACTTCTGTTCAAGGACAGCTCATACTTAATTACACAATTTCATCTCTGGTATACATATCACATACTAGATGTGCTACAGATTTTAATGTCAGTGGAAAAATTAATTGAATTTAGAAACTCTTTGAAGTGGAGAAGGCAGTTTAATATGTATCAGAAGATGAACAAAATAGAATTGTGAAAATTTATTATTGAATTCCTATTTCCTTTTTGCATGCAATACATTGTATATTTTCTCACTATCAGTAATTTATCTTTCTTTCCCTTTATTTATTCTCATTGTTAACTTATTAAGTAACTTTTCAAAAAAGGGAAAAAATACAGGCATTTATTAGCTTATAATATCTTCCTAGTTTAACTTTCTGAAATATGGGTTTTGACAGTATTTTAAAAAGAGTATAATGGAAACGTTATTTCCACTGAAAAGAAGAGACCTTCTCTCTTGCTTATAATGGCTACTTGGGAAGACAAACACCATCACTCTTAACATCCTTCAACCTCCTCCTTCTTTCCCTCAGATTCTATGCTTATCATGATGCCACATGGTACAGGATGTCTATCTAGTCATTTTGGGTCATCTGTCCTGTTTGTGTTCTCTTACAGCTTCTTGTGCAACACTAGTATACCTGCTGGCAGGGCAGTGTACTAAACAGAAACAATCTTTATTCTGTGTAATTGCTGTTCAGCAGCAGCTAAAACATTAGTGTGGTTTCAACACTGGTTTTCATCACAAAGCCAAAACATTGCAACATGCAAGCTACTATGAGGAAAATCAACTCTACCCCAGCCAAAACCAATTTAATGTAGCAATTCCGACTGAGGCTAAGGAGCATGGTCAACCAGAGAAATAAATTATGTATCTGATGATTGGAATATTCATAGAATCACACAGTGGCTTGGCTTGGAAGGTACTTTAAAGATTGCCTCTTCAAATAATTATTTAATAGCCAGAAGTTTGCTCTTATGAAATGCAGATGTTTGATTCTGCTCTTTGCCAGGCCTATGTTCCTCAAGATCATGCCCTCAACCATGGCATGGTCACTACAGTCCAAGCTGCCTCCAAACTTTACCTGTTTAATGACCTCCTCCACACTGGGGAACACCAGTTCTACTAACAATTTAGCTCTGGTTGGTCTTTCCAAGACCTGGACCAGGAATTTTCCCTCAACAGACTCCAGGAGTCTCCTGGGTTGTTTCTAGCCAGATGTGTTTATTTCCTAGCAAACATCTGGATAGCTGAAATACCTTATCAGTTTGTGAGCCTGTGAGTACAGTGCTTCTTGTATCTGAAGCAAGAAGGCTTCTATAACATTGTTAATAGACATTATTTCTTGTACCAGTGATTTTTCAAGATACTTACCATCAGAATAAGTAGTATATCTTTGTATTATAAAAGCACAAAATATAGATTTGTACTCATTTATGATGCATCTTGGCATCTGGTTATCCTGTAGAACTTGGACTGATCAGATGAAATGATTCCAACAGAGAATTTCAGATGCTATCCTCTTCCTCTTGTGTGAGGAAATATTTACTCACCATTTTATATCTCTTGACTAGAAAATTTAAATTAAATACATAAACAAGAAGGATGAAAGTAATCTTCCTTTTGGTAAAGGAGAAGTAATTACAATCATGGAAGGAGAATTAAAATCTTACAGAGGGTACAAAAAGTGTTTGCCAGGATAGTTTTTGGCATTTGATCAAAAGAGGGTATTTCCTAAAAAGATGTGTTGGAGCAGGCACGTAATTATTACTAAGCATGGTACTGAGGTAGTAACCTCATACATTTTTCTATAGTATGGCTAGGAGTCCAAGGCCTAGCTTCCTGGATGTGGAGGCCTATGCAGATGCTCCAAGAAGATGATACCAATCGTCTTGGCTATCAGTATTATTTTAGCATTATTTACATTGAAATTGGCACATTGGCAGAAGCAGAAAAAGACATCAGAATTATTTTTTTCTCTAGTGCCATGATTCCTATGCTGGAATTTAAAGCCAGTTAATGCACTCAGAGTCATAACACTTAGATAAATGCAATGTATCATTTGTGAATCCACATAATGTATTCAAAAATGGGGACATTTGCATATGTGTAACACCTGTTGTGTATTAAACGTTAATATTCAAACATGAAGAGCTAGTATTAAGGAAAATGCAGTGAGAAGGTTGATTAATGTAATAAATAGAAAATGAATTTAAAATTTAAAATACAATTTTCATTAAAGTGATAAATACATTTTCTGAAAAGTAACTAAAAAAGTAGAATGCACTGTTTCTATGCATGTTTTCCATCTGCAATACCATTAGAAATACAGGCTATATTCCCAAGTAATTTGAACTGTCTTGAGGAGGCCATATTGATTTACCCAAAGTATTATTCAAGTTCTGAAAGTTAACAATTTCAATGCCAATTAAAGTTCTACTGTAGTCTTCAGCGTTTAAGAAAATAGTTGCATTTACTTATCTTTCACTGATAATCACTAATGTAAGTGTATGCTGGATATTTTGTATTTCATTGAATTAAAGAAGTAATTTGTTTGATAAGGATTTTAACAAATTAGGCTTTAGAAATTACTATCTCTAGATGTCTGAACAGTGAGGTTACCTCTGAAATGATTACTTAGATAATGCAGTGATTTTACTGCATTATATTTATTCATGTCTTAAAGAATCTATGTCCCAATTTTCAGAGTTGTGGAAGTACCTAAAGCGCAGAATCAGAGAATCACAGAACTGTAGGGGTTGGAAAGGACCTCCAGAGGTGGTCAACCTCTCAGTTGACACCTGCAGAATTTCACTCTGTTTCTGAATACCTCAGCACCTAAATAACAATTAAAAATCTGGCTTCTCCAGGAAATCTTCCTCTGGGTAATCTTCCTCGTTATTTCTACTCCTAAGCAGCGTGATAAAAGACAGACTTGCTTGGCAGGAGACTGGGTTAGATTCCTGTAGCTATTGAGTTAGTGTTTAAAGATCAGACTTCTGCCACTTCTACAGGTGGAAAAACAACACGCTTCTCCTTGAAAATCATCTCACTTCTTAAGTGAGAGTTTTCAGTTAATCAGCTCCCATTGCATTGTGTAAAGGTAAAAAGGTTTTTGGAGCAGGAGGGCTGCAGGGGTTTTGTGGAAAGTGATGAGAGTCTACTGAGCCATTGGGCTTCACAGAATTCCTGCTACAGGACACAGTTTAGTCCATCTGAAAAGCTAGTGGCACTTCTGTGAAAACATAAGAAAGGCAAAAAATATCTGAGAGCCAGCAAAGGAAGGAACAGCAGCAAAAAGAAAAAAACAAAACAAAACAACAACAACAACAACAAAGCAGTAAAAATATTGAGAAACAACCCTGTGAACACCAAGGTTTGAGAAGAATGAGGGGGAAGAGTTCCCCTAGGCACCAGGACAGATACTATGTTGAAGCCAAGAGGGGAGACCATAGTGGAAATGATGTTTCTGTTACCCATGGAAGGACTATACACTGAAGTAGATGAATATTACCCGAAGGAAGTTCAGCTTGTGGAGAGCCCATGCTGAATGAGATTCTTTTCCTGAAGGTATGCACCCTGTGCGAACAGGGGAAAGTGTGATAACAAGGGTCTGACTTATCTAAGATGGAAGACTACATCAAGTGCAAAATTGTATCTCACCATCCTGACTATCTACGTTGAGGATACAAACTCTGTGAACAGAAGAAAATTAGTTATAATATTGAAAGATATTCAAGTATAAAAAGAACATTATTTTTATGCATGTTTCATCAATAATAAAAATTAAGAAGTCATTATTTGATATTCATATTGAATATCAAAGGAAATTGAACATTATATTGGCTTGAAGAGAAACAGATAATTTTACTGAAATTCATTAATCTCGTGATTTAAACTTACAATTAGCTAATTGTTGTTTGACCTTTAATCACACTGCTAGTACCTACTGACTCAAAATATCTTTGAAAAGTGACTCACGTTAATTTTTAAAATGATAGAATTTAGCATCTTCCTATTCTACTGATTCTTGTAGTTACAATTAGAACCCAAATGAGGTGTAAAAATATAATACAGGAAAGCACACAGAAACAATTTTATCATTATTATACCAGATTTGCTTTCATTGATAAATAATTCCTTCAAGTGGTGTGTATCAGCAAACTCTTCAAAGGCATTTTCTCTGCCAAATCAAAGCCAAAGTCCTGCTCCCTGCCGCAGGAGGCACTACACTTGATCTCAAAGAACTCCATGTCTGCATTTACTTTGAGCTCAGAATGGCATGAATCAAACCCATTTTTGTACGTTTTACAAAATCAAGAGGTCAATATCAAAACCAGTTATTCTTAAGTTGAAATAGCTGAGCATATTTCCCTGTTTCTTAACACTTTACTTTCAACTCAAATTATTTACGTAAATGAAAAATCTCTTTGATAGTGGAGACACATGTATTTAATTAAAGAGAAAGATGAATTAAAACTGAAATACCAGTTTCGTGTGTTAAAATGAGTTCTTTTCAACTGAGAAAAATACATTCACAATGAGAATACAGGAAGATAACATTTGAGAATTTATTTAAAAATGCTTAGAAAGAAAAGTTTTTTGCTAATATATTGATCAAAGATATTTGCATACCTTTTAAGTCTGCAAAATATCTAAGGGCACTGCATGGAGCCGTTCATCCCAAGTGTTTGAGAGGACTACAGAATACTCATGCTAGCAAATATGATTTCTGCTTCAGCTCATGAAACAATTTCTCATATTGACAAGACCCTCAAATCAGCCACGTTAATCACATTAAATTAAATAATTTTAGTTAAATTAATGTTGTGACTGTGTACAATCTTAGATTCTGTGTCTTGCTGTATTCTAAATATATGCTCATATGATCAAATGTCTCTGGAAACAAAAATTCAGAAGGCTAGCTGGCACTAGAGTCTGTCACCTACATAGGACAAGGCCATGTGTAGCTGACTTTGAGAGCAAGAAACTTGAGAGTTCTCCTGGACCCAGTGTTTGTGTAACTGAATTGTGAAACAGTTGCTCCAGCAACTGTTCCATTGCCTATGCACAGGGTGCAATTTCAATGAGCTTGGTAAGACAGTCAAATAAAAAAAAAAAGTACTTTCCAGACTTCTGTCACTAAAAAAGTACTATTTTCACAAACAAGATTTTACATGCTATCTCCTGATGCCTACACTCATTGAAAGGAGTGAATTGTTGCAGCAGTAAGCTTTTCTATATCATCATACAGTGCAAAGTGTTGCTGAAGAAAAAAGGATGCTGGCACACATTGTAATTACTTGCAGTATGACACTCATTAGGTAATGAGTAGAAATTTCTAAATTTGCCTGGAAGTTAGTTTCCATGTAGGCTGTATTAAGCGTGCTAAATGCCTACCCTACTTACATGTTCGTTTGTTGTAAAGAATGAAATTTAGAAACATTATTTGTTGTTGTTGTTTTTGTATTTTAAATCCTATATTCTCCCAAGATAAAAAAGAAAAAGATTAGAAGTCCCCACAGCTTGAGGTCTGCAAAAATATGCATTTCATCCTAATTCTTTCTAATAAGATACACTCCCTAAAATATTTGTTGATATTTTTCTGTAGAGTGAAAGAGAAAGACTTCACTGCTAATTTGCAGAGGAAGAAACAGAATAAGGAAAGTGTTGTTGCTAAATGCAATAAGTTGTAGTTGTGGACCAACACTGAGCTGGGAAAAATGTTTTAAGATATAAGCAAGATTTCACCGCACTGAAGCAGGTGAGGGCTACAGTATTTAAGACAAAGAATCAAACAAAAACTTCCCTTATGAGAAAATGATCAAAGAGGAATAAAGTATAATTATGGCCTTTGCCAGGCCCCATGATCAGGGGACTGTTTTTCTATGCATTTATAATGCTCTGTCATAATTAGGGGTTTTTGTGTGCCCTTTAATATTTCCATATATTTCCTATGTGAAAATAAGATTGACATTTTGTAAAATCAATGGGGATCCTCTACTCTGTTTCGTGATGATGGGTCACAAACCACCAGTATAAAGCACTAGTTTTATTATCAGTATCGCAGAGATAGTGAAGATATAAACTTTGTGGACTGGTGACAGTGGCCAAAAGCTTTGTGATGAGAGAGGCAGAAGCAGCAAAACTACTGATACTGGCTACTAATTCCCCACCAACTTTTTCACTGCTCCCTCCTTCTTCTGCTGCAGATGACACAGAGTAACAGAACACAAAGAGCACAAAACAGGAAGCTCAACAACTGTCACCTGAGAGTTAAAATAAAACCTTGTTAATTATATTGTATGAAATAAACACTTTCCAAAGGAAAGGCATTTGGTCCTGATGGCACTAAGCTAGCCCCAACCGTGGGCCCACAGCCCAGCCTGGCTTCAGCCAGTGCCAGGGACTGCCCTGGTGCCCCTAGCTGTTCAGTAGACAGTGGGAAGGGCCTTGACTAAAGTTCTTGTGTAAGGGAAAAGTTTGCCTTTTTCTATGAATCAAATTACTGAATTCTTTTATGCAACTTGGTCTGTTGTATTTTTCCCTCCACTTAAGGAAACACTTTCCATCTTTTACCTCATATAAAGCATTGTGATCCAATTGTTCATCTGAATGGAAATTATTTTTATCTAGAGCACCAAGCATACAGCAGACTGTGATCTTTTCAGTGATCTCACAAATTCATAGGAACAACAATTTGAAAACACCACAAAGATCAAGAAAAAGCTACTGCATAACAGATCTTAGCACTGAATTTCAAAAGACGAAAAACAATGCTAAAGGCACAGGGGACAATAAAAAGCTCTATCCTCCAAGACAACCAAAATACACCCTGCTGTGGAAATAAGCATTAAATTATTTGGCAGATGTGATTGATATTGGATATAGATTTGCTGTGCTGGATATTAGAAACAGAAGTATCAAGAATACTTGTTTTTTCCTCTGGGCTTCATTTTTTTCTGTGACTTTTTAGAATCCGTCCTTTTAAATGCTTATGAATAGAATACATAAAAAGAGGTTACTAAAGCCATCAGATTTACCAAGATCTTACATATAAATACATTTTACATTGTTCTCTGAAAATGCTTTATGATCTGACATTTCTGATAGCTGCTCAGCATAGACAAAAATTTCATTTAATTTCTGTTATCAGTAATTATCAGTTTCCAAACACAGACTGTAAAGGCCCTTTATCAGCAGTTTTCTTTTTGTGCTTTAAAGCTGCTTACACTTTAACATGGAAAAAAAAGTGTTACTATTAAATTGAACTTCAATTTTCTTGAATAATTCATAAAATTCAACATTTTTTATACTTTTTATTGCTTAGGCATAAAATCTCAATCTTTTCATCTAAAATATTTTCAATTATTTTAAGTTATAGTTTTTTGTTTTGTTTTGTGTTTTGCAGCTATTTTTTCTTATTTTTTCCCTTTCTGCCTCTTTTAATCTTTCTAGTTTTATCTGATGTAGAACCCAGTGGGTGAAAAATGTTATCCCAGTTTATTTTACTTTTGTCCACCTCCCTTCTTTCTTAAACCTCTTTACTCTTTCTTCCCTGATCTGATTTTCTCAATGTCTCCATCTTTTCTCACTTTCTCAGATTCTCAACATTTTTATCTTCTTTAGCAAATAATCTTCCTCTTTTCCAGCATCATTGTGATTTTCATATTTTTTCCTGCCTGATTTCATTTCTTTGAACACAATCTTCAAAACATGTCATTACCACACCTTCCTTCTTCAAACATGCTTGAAACTGTTTTTCTGGGCGTTATGTGTTTTTCCCTTTTTGTGGTTTTCTTCTATGATACATCATTAAGCTTCATAAGTATATGTGCAAAATTATGCCATTTATACAAATGAATGAGGCAAGACCTGTCTAGGATTTTGGTCCAGAGTTCCTTCAGTTTGGATATTTAATTTCTGGTTCCATCACTGAGTTGTGTGGCGCTGGGTAGTTTGCCATTCTCTTTGCTTCTATCAATTTTCTTTTTTTTCACTGAAAGGAATAACAAATCATTTCTGTTTCATATGAATTCTGTGGGAATAAATATATAAAATCTTAATAGTCAGACATCATAATAATGGGGTTATGTTGGAATCCTATACTCCTTCTATGATCTAGTGACCCATATTGTGAATGAGGGAAAGGCTGTTGATGCAGTGTACCTAGAATTCAGCAATGCCTATGACACTCTCTCCCACAGCGTTCTCCTGCAGAAGCTGGCAGCCTGAGTCTTGGACAGGTACACTCTTTGTGGGGTAAGGAACCAGCTGGAGGGTCAGGCCCAGAGAATGAATGGAGTTAAAGTGAATGGGATTAAATCCAGCTGGTGAGCAGTCATGAGTGGTGTTCCCAGGGGTAGGTCCTGGAGCTGTTTATATGTTTATTGATGGCCTGGACTAGGGCATTGAGTGCACCCTCAATAAATCCGCATACGACACCAAATTGGCTGGAAGTGTCAGTCTACCTGGGGGTAGCAAGGCCCTGCAGAGGGGTCTGGACATGCTGGATAGCTGGACTGAATCCACTGGGATGAAGTTCAACAAGACCAAATGCCAGGTCTTGCACTTGTGCCACAACAATCCTAGGCAACACTGCAGGCTTGGTGCAGAGTGGCTGGAAGACTGTAGAGGAAACAGACCTGGGGGGCTTTGGTTGATGCTCAGCTAAACATGAGCCAGCAGAGTGCCCAGGTGGTCAAAAAGGCCAATGGCATCCTGGCTTGTATCAGAAACTGTTGCCAGCAGGAACAGGGAAGTAATTGTCCCCCTATACTCAGCACTGGTGAGACTGTACCTCGAGTACTGTGTTCAGTTTTTGGATCTCTCACTGCAAGAAAGACATTGTGGCCCTGGAGTGTGTACAGTGAAGGGCAACGAAGCTGGTGAGGTGTCTGCAGCACAGGTCTTATGAGGAATGGCTGAGGTGGCTGAGATTGTTCAGTCTGGAGACGAGGAGGGTTAGAGGAGGTTTTATTGGTCTCTATAACTACCTGAAGGGAGCTTGTAGTGAGCTGGGGTTCAGCCTCTTCTTTCCTGTTACTAATGATAGGACAAGAGGGTATGGCTTTAAGTTGTGCCAAGGAAACCTCAGACTGGATATTAGAAAATACTTCTTTGAAAGAGTGATCAGGAGCTGGAATGGGCTGCCCAGAGTGATGGTGGAGTCACCAACCCTGGAGGTATTCAAGGAATGTTTAGACATTGTGTTGAGGATCATGGTTCAGTGGGAATGGTTGGTGGCAGGTGATGATCTTGTAAGATTTTTCCAGCCTTGGTGATTCTATGATTCTATGATTCTGTAAGAAGTTTGTGGTCTTGCGGACACATATGGTATCCTTTGAGAACAGACAGTGGAGGTATGTTTACTATTTAGCATACACACAAAGCATAGCATTGGAAAACATCTTCTGTTGCATTTTAGCAAGTTTAACTAATTGAGGCCTACTCTTCACTTTACCCAGGGAAATAATAATGTTAAAAATTCATTTCCAACTTTGAAAGAACCTCAGCACTACCTTTAATTATTTCAGCCATGCTTGAATGTAATTATGACTCTACAAAAAGTCTTTGTATACAACTCTAAACTAGGAAATAGCAGATTTAAACTCCTTGAGCTTGAAATAAAAAAGTAGTTCTACTTTTGTGTTTAAATTTCTAGATAAATAAAATATAATTTTGTATATTGGTTTTGTTTGGTATTCTTTCAAAAATAGCTAAGAAAGAAATGTTCTTAAAATTTTAGAATTTTATTCTGAAACTGTGAAGTTTAGATGTCAAAAATGTCAACCTAATTTTGGGAAACATACTTAGATAACAGTAGTTTCTACTTCAATGTATTTAAGGCATTTTTTTCTCTTCTCCCATGTAATTCTGGTGTTTACCCTCTAATTTGATGAAACTGCCAGAGTAGGAAAAACAAAAGCAGTAATTATGACTTTATACTTCAATGATACCCATAGATTTTATAGGATTTATTTTATATTTTTGTTTCTCAAAATTTGAAAAAAAACTTAGGAAATTTATCTGAAAGCAACTTTCCCTACGAGAAAAACATATATTTTCATGTATGTTGATACAGTAGATTTGATGTTTAGCAAAGAAGTATATTTAGCCACCTTAGAGGAAGAACTAAAGTTAAACCATCAATACCTTTTCAATCTTTAGGTTGTTAAACCACAAGGAGGCACAGTATATCATACACTGCCTGTATTTTCCTGTCTTTGTTTCAACTGGGACAATATTGTTTTCTTCAGTGTCTGGAATGATGCTGTGTTTTGGTTCTGGGAGAAAAACAATGTTGATAACACTCTGATGTTTATAGTTGCTGCTGAGCAGTTTTGTTCAGAGACAAGGCTATTCTCAGAGAAGGGGACAAGGAGCTGAGAGGGAACAGTGTGTGGATAAATGACTTAAATAGACCTAAGGGATATTTTGTACCACATGACATCATGCAGAAGGAGTTTTGAAAGGGATAAGTTCATCTTGCTCTCTTCTGCTGTTTGGGGGATAGCTGAGCATCAGCTGGGAGGTGATGAGCAGTGGCTCGCGTATCATTTTTTATCCATATATTTATGGATGTATATAGTCATAATATGTATAGTCATAATTCATATATATGAATGTATACAGTCATAATTGTTATCCTTTTTCTTTTATCTTAATTTTATCTCAACCCACGGGTTCTACTTTTGTCATGTTTTTTTTCAATTCTCTTCTCCATCCCACAGGGAAGAGCGTAGGAGTGAGTGATCAAATATGTGCTGCCCAGCCACCTGCTGTGCTAAAGCACATTTCCGTATATTCAGATAGAAATATTGTATTGTTAGCCTTGTCATGTACATCCAGGAACTCAATTCGTTACAGTAAATTGAGAAATAATACTAATGTGTTTATTTCCTGAATATTTAAATTTTATGTATGTTTCAACTGTCCACTTGAATAGAAGAAATTAGTCAAGAAACAGTTCTGAGTAAAACAGCCTTTCTTTCTGAAACCTTAATTTGAATAAATGTATCTCTGTTCCTCCAGTATGTTAGTATTCAGCTTGTTGAGGAAAAAATGTTTTTATAGATTATCACCACAAAATAATTCTCTGGCTTCTGAAGCACACAGAATAAATCATACAAATATACTAACATGTCAAATCAAAGTGAATTCCTTCAGGCAAAAGCTCTTTGTTCTGAAAGCTAAAGGAAGATCAAAAATGAATAATAATTGTGAGATGTAGGTCACAATACTGTTCCATTCATTTTGGTAGTAAAAGGCTGTTAGTTAAGTATGCAATTGTAGTAACTGTACACAGTGGTATCTGTAGCTTTACCATTCTGAAGTAAATGTTGTATGAGTTCTTTATATGACCCGTTTTATAGAGTTTCATTGTTTCAAGACGAAACAAATCTTCATATACAACAGAATTTGAAACTCTGTACATAAACTATGAATTCTTTCTCTGCTTTTTCTAGAGGAAAAGTACAGTAGGAGCTTCACCAAGGAATTTTAAGCTTCATCTTAAAAAGCTCCAGGAAATAATATATTATTAATATTTTGATAAATTAATACCAGATGATTCTCAAAATATGATCCCAGAAGTGAGATTACAGCTTTTCTATGGATCCTTTTCTTCACAAGAAATTATTGTACATTATTCTCTCCTTATTGAAGCTATAGATGACATTGATTGATTGGCTGTGTATTCAATGGATGAAGAAAAGACATCCTCTTCTTCAATAGAGCTACATCCAAGGTAACACAATCATACATATATTTAATATACGTATTGTTTAAGTTCATTTGGAAGATGAGAATGAATAATTAAAGAAGGAATTAATTCAACTGCACAGTTATGGGAATATAATCTGACTCACAAAAAAGATGGAACTGGTCCTTTGTAATTAGTGTGGAAAGACCACTGAAAGCCAAATAGTAAAAAGGACATTAAAATACTGAAGTAATTCTAAGCTTCATAGCAAATAAGAAGACAGCTGGAAATACTTTATACTGGTTTCCAATGTAAACAAATGGTGAGAAAACTGTTAAGACATTGCTTTCATCAAAAGTACATGCCAAGTCAAATGAGGAGTGACCTACTGACATGGAAAATATTGATTCTTAAGCTGAGAGAGTTTTGAGACAACTTGGAAAGAAGGACTTTATTATTTAGTCTTATTTTTACTTCTTCTAAGCTTAGCTTCTGGAAAATACAGCTTGGCACTGGGTTTATATATGATTTCCTAGATATGATATCCCTAGTATAATAAGTAAAACATAATAATGGAATTTTGCTTAGTCAGGATGAATATAAATAGTTGCTAGGAAAATAAAAGTGTTTATACATAACCCTCTTTCCCAGTCCAACACTTCAGTTAAAAATGAAGTACAACAGAAAAAATGCATAGAAGTGTGTTCCATAAAAATGTAGAATGTTTTTAGTTAAGCTTAGCTATCGTTTAGGAAAATTTTGTATGGCAGGAAGAGCTCATCTGCAAAATAATTATTGTGTAGGAAAAAATGCTAATACCAGATACTGAGGATCTGCAAAATGACTTAGAGTTAGATAACGAAAAATAATGACAAAAAAATTAAGGATCTGGTGACTATAGCTGGTTCCAAGTAAAACAAAATGTTTTTGTGAAAAAAAATTTCACATTATATACTCTTGTTATAGAAAATAATCATACAATTATTTGAGGTAATTTGATACAGAACTCAGAGTCTCAAAATTATTCAGTGGAGTGGAGAAATTTAAATAGGAAATTCATACTCAGTAATCATAGTAATACATTACTTCTGAGTACCCAGTACATCACTCTTTTGTTATGTGTTCTTTGGACAAGTATACATTATAACATAAGGGTCTTGTAAACATCTAAAACAGTAAATAAATTACTAGTGGTGAACTTGCTGAAGTGAGAGAAAGGTAACAAATCTACAGTTATCTCCTTATAAAGTTTTCTTGTCACAAATATTTTGGCTTTAGTTTTACTTTAGTGGGATCCAAGTCTAGTTGATTTATACTGAAAACTTCTAGCCTAAATACCCATCTCTTCCTCAAGAGTAAACTATACTGAGCAAATTAATAACAAATTTAAGGACACTAAGTATCTAAGCAATAAATTCTGGTAATGTTATAAAAATAACCTTTGAAGAAATTATTGTACAATGCAAAGCAAAAATCTGTCACTTATTTCTTCATATTGTTTTCTAATATATATATTTTCTTAAATACACAGGGGAAAAAAAAAGAGAGAGAAGGTAACTCTACATCTTCTTATTTCATTTTCATCATCTTTTATGGATCTAACTTATTTACTGTAAAACTGTATTTTATTTTTCATATACTTTTATTTCCTTTCACCATGCATGTTAATACATATCAGCTCCACTAATTGGAGAAAATAGATTCAGTCTCAGTAACAATAAGCTGTTTTACAATGCAGAAAATTATCTTAACAAAGTAGTTTTAGGCAGCTGAGAGAAGTGGAGGAGGAAGTGTGAAAAAAAAAACTCCAGAGACTGACAGTGCAATATTGCAATGCCAATTTCTTCATTTTTCTTCATAACATTATTGCTGAATCCTGCTATCAGCATGGGAGACTGTTCTATTGTAAATGCTCCCTGCTATGCTTCAGTAACAGAAATAAGATCTGTATTAGAATTGTTACTAAAAGAAAGTGAGAGTATAATGTTTTTAGAACATAAAGTTAACGATTAGATTGACCAATAAAGCATTACTGAAATTTCGGACTATTTTCATCTTTATCTGTATTTACAGCAAAGTAGCAAAGTCTCTTAAAACTATTTTCATCAATTCTGTGTACTGCGAATGATACTTCTGATGTAAATGTGTTAAAAGAAACGTTCAGTTATACCTGGGTTCCTGTCTATATACACCAAGAGAGCTGCTTATCTTTTATTTCCTTTGGGTGAAAGTCTGACATAGATCAGTAATCTGAAAAGGGAAAAACATATTTATAGCTTATAAATACTATATTCCCATTTTCATGCAAAAATTGGATGAAAAGGAAAAGCTAAAACAAGGGTTGATTTAAAGAGAATTGTTAATTTATGGTCAACACTTTTTCAGGACAATTTGAAATCAGACATGTGCTATGATGCAGAATATACATTAGTAATAAAAAAATCACTTACTGCTGATAAAAAGAAGAAACCTGAGACCTTATTAGGATGTATTAGGTTCTATTTCACTTAAAATCTATTCTGTTAAGTAGACCACACTGAAATAGTATCATTTCCTAGCTTAATAATAGTATTTCTGACAGATCCATACCATATTATGTAATACAAATTGATGTCTAAAAAATCAGTCATGAGAAAAAGTGGTGTTGCTACAGCCAGGACATGTGCAGTTACAGTTCAGAGGGAAGAAAACCATCATGTTCAAGGTATTGCAAACTTTCTAGAGAACTTGTTTTAGTACTGAAGACTTAATAGACCATGACCTCGAGCAGAGTGGCAGGCAATTTGTAAAAGTTTTACAGCATGACGGCTTGCTCAGCAGTATTTCACAAAGATCCGCCCATGTAGGTCACACTGCTTGAAAGCTGCAGTAACTTGAGCAATAAGATCCTTATATTCCAATCTAAATAACAGAAATGCCATTTAGCATGCTGCTGTTGTGTGCCACTTAAAATTCTCAAGGTATTCCAACATATAATCTACATCTCATATGAATTCTGCAGTTTCACAAAGAAATCCTAATTTTGTGCTCACAGATTTACTCTTTAATACAATGGATAAGTGCTTATCTCCAAAGGCACTCCTGGTAGATCTGTACTAGATTTCCAAGGCTAAATTTACAAAGCTAAAGGAAGAATCAGTAGTTTGCTATACATTATATCTGTTATCTTTTAAAAGCAGTAATGCTTGATTAGCCATTGAGAAGATGTTTTAAACACTTGAGAAAGACTTTCTTTCACTGTCATTAAATGTTGGTTTTAGGTACTGTAAATTGCAACTAGAGAAATTTATGAGACTCTCCAATAAAACATTTACTAGAGTCTCATTTCCTAGAAATCCTATAAAGCCACAAGGTGCTGTACTCTATCAAACCACCCTTAAAATACATACTTCATCAATTATTAGTCTGCACTCTACTAGCCTTCAGAATTTTAAACAGCTGTTCTCTTCACACTGCATGCTTTTGGTTGGAGAACTGCTAAAGCTGCTAAAAAGATTTTTAAGAACTAATGATAATTCTGAACCTGTTCTGAATCCAATATCTTAAAAACTGTAGATTTTGATTCCTGTTTCAAGTTCTAAATACAGAAAATAGTTTTGCTGAATAGTGATAGTACTCCTATTGCAAAGAATGTAAATGATTGACAAAGCTATCTAATGAAAAAAAAAAGTCATTTGAGTCATCTTACTGATGCAAACAGCTGCTTTAGTTTGGTGTTCATATAAATCCATGTTCTGTACTCTGTTGTATGACCGCACCATGCTTAGCCTGAACAGTCACTTTCTATAACAGATTACACTTCCTGTTTTTATAAGGAACAATTTCTTTCCAAACTGTCCAACTCTACTAGTATTTTTAATACTGAGAAAGCTTCCCATTTCTAAGAAAAAAGCCTTTTAGCAGTTCTTGCTAGCCTTGGGATGATGTTACTGTTATTTTTGTTCTCTTTTAGTGAACATACTTGCATGTTCTTTTGTCCACAAAGCCAAATGCTAATTTTATACACATGCATTGATTCCATGCCCACATAAGTGTATATTTTTTCCATAACAAGTATAGTTTGATTTTTTTTTTCCTTTATTGAGTGGCAGTACTTTTTCTTGAAGGTCAGAGAACACTGAGATTCTGGAAACAGCAATAGATATTTACACATAAATAAAAGACCTATCAGGAAAATCTGAAATTAACATAGGGTGTAATTTTGTTGCTACATAAAAGCTACGTGTACCCATGTCATTAATTCTACATGTAGTTCTGGTTTTAATGTTAAGGAAGGAATAGTATAAAATATACAGAAAATGACCATTAAGATTACCAAGGGACTGAAAAAATTTAATTGCATAGAGATCCATAAAATACTGAAACTAATGCGCATGAAGCTTGTAAAAAAAAAAAAAAGAATGAAGAGAATGATTGGAAATAGTGTTTTGTGAAATTTTGTGAAAACTAATATTAGTGATTCTCAGAATCCGTTACCCTACTTTGAATGTAGACAGTGTTTACAGGGTTTAAATCTGGATTCACTGCCGATAGTATTCGAAATTCATTGTGTGAACTGAGATTGATGCATAACATTGTAAATGAGCTAATATACATACTTACTTTTAAGAATTTTTGGCGTCTATACTGACAGAAAAAAAAAAAAGTCACTTCTGATAAAGTTGATGGACCACTCATATTGTTTTTTCATAAGCTTGATGAAAGCCTTCTGCCCACATCACAACTAAGTAGCTGAATATAATATTTCTATCTGTGCTAACATTGAAAATGACTGCTTAATGATGTAGTTATCAGGACATTTTTTTTTGTAATCTTAAACAGTAACACTTCCCTCATCCAGTTCATGGAATATAGAACATCAGGCAATGACATAAACTTATCTTACCCTGGTACAGAAACTAGTCCTGCGGTAAGTTACCCATTACAGTTTCCTTAGTAGATTTCAAGTGTCGACTAGGAAAAGAAATGCTGGCATTATATAGATTGTTAACAGAATGTAGAATAATACACAATGTGCCCACAGTTTCATTTAACAGAAGATTAATAAGAAAATATGAATTTGTAGAGAAGGTAATGTCTTGCAAACACTTAAAAACACAAGCCTGCCTCAATTTATAACTCTTATTGAGTTTTTTAAACTTCATTGATGCCAAAAAATGAGGTAATAACTATGAAACAGTATATGTTGTTTTAGTTATGTGCCTTAACTGTATAACAGTATCTCTGTGACCTTAGCTCATGAAGCTTTCTTCACTACATAAACACAATATGCTTTTAGAAAGTATATTGTCTGACTTCAGAACATAGTCAGAAGGATAAGGTATAAATTTCAGTTCTTTTATATTTACATATTGATGAAGGTCTAATAAATATGGGTTTGGACTAGATGATCTCTAGATGTCCATTCCAACCTCTACAATTCTGTTATTCTATGAAATCAAATTTAATCGTCTATATTTTTCCTAGTATTGTGAGAAGTAGATTAAAGTAACACTGAATTTTTCTTTTTTTTTTTTTTTTTTTTTTTTTTGTCTCAGAGTATAACTATATAGTATTCTTTATCTACAGCCACAGAGAGTCAATGGAATCCAGTAAAAATGGCAGAAGGATATTAGGTTTCTTACATTCTCATTTTTCCACTGAAAATATCTGTCACAGTTGCACAATTCTGCTTAATGCCAGAAGGGATATTTTCCTGTTACTCATCCAAATGATTTTCCTCTGCAAAAAGATGTATCTTCAGACTAATTGTAAGAAATGGAACAACCATTACTATCTTTTCACCAAGTGGTACAACAATGTTATAATAGACCTGATTGCTAATTGCTTTATTGCCTTGTTTCTAGCTATTTGGAATACTGCCGTTCAGCTACTCGAGCAGTAAATAATTTTGTGTGGTCATTAAAGGCAAATGTTTTTCCTGATAATAAAAATTATTGATTATATCAGGAGACAATCAAAAATAGGGAGGCTTATGAGCAGGAGGGAGAACAATCTTTTACATGGTCTAATAGCAATAGAACAAGGGGAAATGGCTTTAAACTGAAGGAGGGGAGTTTTAAATTAGATGTTAAGAAGAAATTTTTTACTCAGAGTGGTGAGGCCCTGGCACAGGCTGCTCAGAGAAGCTGTGGGTGCCCCATCCCTAGAGGTGCTCAAGGTAAGGTTGGTTGGGGTCCAGGGCAGCCTAATCTCGTGGGATGCAGCCGGGCCCTCGGGAGGGAGATGGCTTTAAGGTCCCTTCCACCTTAAGCCATTCTATGGCTTTATGAATCTACAATAATAAAAGTACTAGCCTTCTTCCACAATTTTTGAACCTGATTAAATGTACTTCTTGGCAGAATCTGACGACAAAATAATGTGCAAATGTGAACTTTTTATAGGAATTTATTAAAATACTTGCCTTCAATAATAATTATTAGATAGTTAAATTTATGATTAAATAATCTGTCATGTGTTTGCATTTTCAATAGCTTGCGTTCACTGCAGAAATTGGTAATTTTTTTGCACACTTAAGAAAAAGTTATTACTGATAAAAGTCAGTTTAAACTCAGATAATTTAACATACCTGATATAATTTAGGTGGCTGAGATTCTGTTTCATAATGTGCTGGAATACGAGTTTACAGCAATGGCAACAGTATCACATACTTCGTTGGAAGTTTGTCTATTGTATTAGAGCCGATGTTCAACATTTTCTCCTTGGTCAGATGAGTCAAGACAACTCTTGTAATGGGAAGAGATCATAAAATATATCTTTGAGAACTTTGCCAGTTATTGAGCCTTTGATTTATTTTGATTCTTTACTGGCCTGTAGTGTTACATAATCAGTCCTTCAGTTTTATTTCTCCATAGCCAACTTAGGGAATAGTTTTGAACTGTTCTCTCTTCCCCTGCTATGACCTGTGTTTTTGAATCTATTGATTTATTTGCAGTGTTTACTTGCCTAATTACTCCTCTTAGACCAGGAAAAAAAAAAAAGTTCTTAGTTCATTTAATTATTCAGTTGTATCAAATTGTCAAAGAAAGTCTGGAATTAAAGAGGACTTTTGGACTAATCAAGACTACTGGAACTGACTGTGGGAAGGAGGAGAAAAAAGGAGAAATTAGAAAGAGAGAAGTGATTCACAGAAAATGTGAAGTCTGCTATTTTGTCTGGATCTGAATATCACTTCCACATATTTTTGCTAAGCCTATTTATTAAATTATTGTTATAAAATATTGTTAAACATTCTTAAACTAAAATAGAAGAAATACTACCATTTGAATCAGTTCTATGGGTAGAAAGAAGTGGGACAGCGGAGATTTTGAGGGAGTCTCCATTACTCCACAGAGGAACAGAATTTATGTCCTATAGAATGACAAGTGCAAAAGGAAGGCAACAGTGCTGGATAAGCTGCTGTCTTGGGAGTTAGAACATTAAGACAGGGCACCACACTACTGAGTGCCCAAAGGAGAAAGGAGACTTTATAGCAATGTGTGCAGAGTGATTAAAGGAGAGTGACATTTCATAGCTCAAATAACTTCTGCCATGGCCTCGAAAAGAGTTACACTTATAGAGAAGACAAAATTCTCCATTATGAGATGATTGAGAATATGTCAACCAAATACCTGAAATTATATCTTTGAACTAAGTTATGTAAAACATGTCAGCAGTAAGATCTCTTCTCATTTCCACTCTTACAAATAAATTGTAATCAATCATAAGTTGTAATCAATCATAAGTTATAATCAATCAATTAATTCATGTTGTTATAATCAATCAATTAATTCATGTTCTCATTTTTAATTTTATCTGTCTATGCTCTAAGCCTGAAAAACACAATGAGAAAATTTGTACAAATCTGTCATGCCACAGAAGATCAAAGTTAAGATTTAAATGAGTTTATTAATGACCTCTATTCTGTACTTCCTTCTAGGAATCACAGATGGTATCAGATAAGTTTTCAATGATGCGATATGAATAAAACATTACAAGAAACATGAATAGTCCTAAATCACAATTCATTTTTATATACTCAGTCAGTGGCAAAACAGATTGTTTTGAAGATGAAATGAACACAGATTTTCATATGTATATAACTCCTGAACTTGCTATTAAGACTAGCTGTTGAGTACGTCAATTTATGAGGTAGACATGAGAGTTGCTCTGAAAGTAACGCCTCCTAATTTCTTAGGTAGACCCATGACATTAGAGGTGGTTGTTCATGGCAGTAGAGGCTGAACCTTACCACTAGTATTGCATTACACTTTTCTGCTGTGTAAGAGTGGGCAGAGGGGCAGTCTGATACAATGTTGTCTTACATAGAGTGCAGAAGAAGCAAAGATGTGGAACTGTATTCCTCCATGTGAAAAAAATTGAACCCGTTGACATTCATCAATGCTTGTTGAACATTCACAGAAACCAAACAGTGGATGTGAGCATGGAGATGTGATGAGTGGCTTGTTTCAGCAGTTGTGACAGCAACATTAATGACAAGCCAACTTCCAGAAAGCCATGCAGA
Source organism: Oreortyx pictus (assembly GCA_036925125.1). Lineage (NCBI taxonomy): Eukaryota > Metazoa > Chordata > Aves > Galliformes > Odontophoridae > Oreortyx > Oreortyx pictus. Next base: position 74,018,337 of record JAUPFR010000001.1, on the reverse strand, counting down.
TTTCTATGAGCATCACATGCTCATAGCTCTTATTCATTGATGGTGTAAATGCATAGCTAATCATGGTGACTGCTGAAAAACAGTGTTATGTAGCTGAGAATTTGCTCTAACAAATAGTTCTACTGTGCTCTTTGTATTTGCTGAGGTTTCCAAGGAAAAGGAAAAGGAAAAGGATTCATTACTTCCGGAGCAACCTACATTCATATTTATAAATGGTCCAAAATATATTTTAAGGTATGAATGTAAAAATAATATTTACATTTTTTTTTTTTAAAGGAAGAACAAGTAAATTTGTTTAGATTTCTTCCATTGGAGAACATCTACAGGACAAACTTTTATTTGTTTAACATAATATTTTAAAATGAAAAAAGAAATACCCATTAGATACAGACAATTGTGTACTAATTGTGCAATTATTATCACACTGATATTTCAATTTAGTGAACTTAAGGCCCAGTTGTAAATGTTATTGTCATGCTGTCATACAATAGAAGTAATATTTTTAGTCAGACAAATGTGGGAAATGAATATACTCAGTCCCATACTGCCTATCAGTTCATGGAGGAGAAGACTATAGCATTAACAGTCTGTAGCTGTCAGTATAAATAATACAGAATTTGTACCAGTAGCAGAATTAGCAGTGCAAGAGAGGAAACAAGGGATGAAAATTTGTGTGAGGTTTTTCTCTGTCTCTGGACTGCTTATTTTCTTCTAGCAATACAGGTGTAAGATGAAATGCTCATTTAGGAGCAAGAGAACATGTTTCTTCTCATACACTCCATCCTGGTTTCGTTGGATGTTTCTGTTCTTCTTTCTTCACATTTATGAAAGATAAATTGAATTTAAGGAATATTTACTGACTTCTACTGTCTTCTTTTTTTTTTCTTTCTTAAGTGGAAATAAAATAAGTAGAGAACATTACTGAAGTTAGCTAACCTGTCTTTCTGCAAACCAAATTCATTCTAGTATGGAACAAGTGTGTCATGTTTGAAGGGGAAATGTTCTTGGGTCTGCCTGTGTGACATATGCATTTCTTATTTGAGGAGTCCAGCAGATAAAGTGATGTTCATACTAGTAATATATTTTTCCAGTATTGGCTTTACGTTTCTGTGGCAGATATTTGTAGATGAATGTAACGTCCAGTTTGTCAACATACTGAAACCAGGAAGGTCGAAGTGCATGTATTGAACAAAATGTCTTTGCCAACAGAAATGAATGGAAAGAATGTCCAAAATCAAAGTGTATAGCATTCTGCACTTCCTGTTATACTACCATCTCTCTTGCCTTTTCCACAGGTTTATCTGAAGAAGAAAATCTGCTCTTCTTGGCTTACATTCTTAAACTGTTAAGGAAAACTGCAAATGTGTGTGACCTAGAGCTCTCTGGTGAGCTTTATGTATGACCACTTCTTACACGCCAATCAGTAGTAAAAATGTAATAAACATTGCAACAAAATTACACAGCAGTAAATGGTAGGACTAATTGGCAGGTGTATGCTTGTTCTCGGAGGTTTTATCAAGGAACTGAATGCAGGTGCTCAAAATATTACACGTGCTATTTATTCAGTATTGATTTCATGCCTTTAAGTCCTCCCAAAAACAAAATAAGAAATAAAGAAAATGCAGAAAAACAGTGAACTTTAACTAAAGAACACTTTTTCCACCATCTGTGATATCAGATATCATTGTTTGCATGACACACGATAAAAAATAGCACCTCTGTCAATTCTCTTCATGAAGGCAGATCCTTCTGTATTATCTAGGTGGTGACCAATCAAAAGCAGATAACTCAGCAGTTATATTAACCTTAGGCATTACATCCTCTGTAGAGGAAGTATGACTTTCCGAATGCAAACAACATACACATGAAAGGAGGACAAGATGGTGTCAGGAGAAATAGGACACCGAGGAATGCATGTTAAGATTGAGCACTTAAGAATGGAAGATGAACACAAAAGGAAAAGGAGAATGTGTGTAGCTTGTGATAGGATTGTTCATTTATTTATTTGTGTATTTATTTATTTATTTTTGAATAAGTGTTGTTTGCTTGTTCAATTGAGTGATATATTTTTTGCATTGAGAAATATCTTCCAGAAATACTTCTGTTTGAATTATGAGTCACAGAGTTACATGTAGAGAAAAACACAGAGTAGCTCCCATCCAGAAAAAACATTTCATAAAAAAACAATGCGTACTTTCTTAAAGTCTTTGCCTTTTCCACTTCAGAAGTAGGATAATTGCCAAAGGGTGAAAGCCAAAAATAGAAAAACCCCAAAAGTAATATTCTTCACTTAACAAATAGGATTGGATATCAAGACATCCTAGAACAAGCTGTAATGGCACCTAGTTAACTCTCCAGTCCGTCTTGAAAATCTTAAGGAGTGAAGGTAGTGAAAGAATGAACATAGGAATGGTAATAAATAAATACATAAATTCATACAAAAATACATATAAAAATGGTGTAATATAATATCACCTTGTCTGAATTCCAGAGTGACCACAATAAATTTATCTTGTGAAAGTTCTTCACTATTCTGGAACAAAAGTTTCTTCTGACATCAGTTTTACTTTGATGTAATGATGAATAAATGATTCTGCAGTGTACAGAGAAGTACAGAAGCATATAACATTACATATAATGAATATTTTGAATATCAAAAGGACATACGAACCAATCATAATCATAACGTATTTACCAATTTAGGTTGCAATGAGTTTATAGTAGTATTTCATGAGTCATACTCAAAGAAGGGTTACCCTTGTGTTCTCTCTCCAGAGAGATAAAAATACTGAGGTAAAAAGGGATAAGTACATCAAATTGTAATCACAAAATTGAATATGTGTAGTAAGACAACAAATGTTGTGGAAACAATATCAACAAAATCAAGTACAGGAGCAATATGAATATGCTAACGTCATTCAATATGCTACAAGAATCACCAATTACCTATATAGGCAAATTCAGTGGAGACAGATAATTTATATCCTACAATACAGCGTCAGTTTTCATGTTAATTCATGAAAGGTTTTGAAGATCATACTTTTTCACATCAGAGGACAATAGCTGAAAAATGTGTTAAATGTTAAGAACTGGCGAGAGTGTAACATCATAGCACTGTTAACACTCTACTAATATCCTGAACTCTCTCCCAGTATCTTAAAACTCTCCTAATGATATCTCTGTTAACATATGTCTCGGTGTCTTTTATTCGACTTTTATTTTGGATCTCAAGCATTTCTGTTGTTTTAAAGTGTAGGCATGTCTATTTGAGGAACAAAATACTAACACCTGCAGTGATGTCTTCCTATACAGATCGATTTAAGAAAAGTTTGCATTGTCATTCCAAGTTTGATTAACCTGTGAAAAATATTTTTTCAGCAATGCCATAAAAAGTCACAGTTGCTATATTTTTATAAATACTCTGACAGAATTTTTTTGTACATTCTCTGTTTCATGCTACTTGTTTACAAGCTTGTTACAGTCTTTGAGGATCCTGTTGATTCAGTGAACAAATATAGAGCACGATAATGCTAGTGATTAATATATTTTCACGAGACAGATGAATCAGGGTCCAGTTTTTCATCTTCAAAAGTTCTCCTTTTTCTATAACAGCAGCTGACATGCTATGGCAACATCTGTAAATTGTGCAGACCAGAAAGATCTGTAGAATAGACGCAGTGCTGAGAATCTGCTACACACATTATACATGTTACTTCCAGGCTAGACTCACGATCTGAATGTCTTTGCATCTGGAGTGTTTCTAGATCTGTCTCTGGAGTTATCATTTTTGGCTTCAAGATGTTTCCTCCACAACAAGAACAGTTCACGTGCTCTGACATGAAAGAAATACATGCTCGGTAGGGTGATATTATTCAAAATTGAGTTCATCTGATAAGCACCTCAGTACTAATGAGGAAGCATTCCAAATTCATGCCTAGACACCGAAAAGCAAATATTGGAATACAGAGCTGAATTACACATTAAATTCTATTCATTTACCTAACAATGAGCAATGAGGCACCATTCTAGATGCTCTTGGAGACCCATCTGGTCTGCAATTCCCACTGTAAATTTTCCCAGGCACCACTTAGCACCGTTCTTCATCTCAGAGTCTATGTGGTTCTTTCAGATACCCTTACATATATTGCAGTGATACACAACACTCATATAGGAATAACTGAATAATGGTGTGGATTGCTGTAAGCGGGAAATAAGGTAGAGAGCAATTGTGTCCCACTCACTCCTTTGACAACTGTCGCTTTCTATTATTGTAATGGCCTGACTGTATGGCAATAAAGTATTCCTGCTGCCAGTGACTACAATAATCTGCATTTCTTTGCTAGTCCTGAAGAAAGGACTGCGCAGATTTCTGAGAAAATACAGTTGAGTAATGGAGAAAATAGGGCTGTTTACTGAGAATTTTTAGTTAGTAAATAAGTCTGTATTCTCAGTATAGACTACTTTCCTATTTGATAGCAAAGACTGGGATACCGCTGAAGGTCTGACACAAAGTTCAGCCTGTACTAGAATTGAGTGGGAGTAATCTCAATAAGTGATAGGAACAAAAAAGTTTTAGATTAAGAGGGAAAATCTATGTATCTTATTAAAGGGAAAACTTAAACTAAATGTGAAAAGTTTTCTTCCATCAAATCCTGGTAGGAACCTTTTGCAAATAAATTGTCTGTTCAGGTTTAATAGTACATTGTTAAACAAATCCAAGCAAATATATATTTCAATTATTTATTTTGTTTTAATTATTGCCCAGATCATATGTTATATTGTCTTCAATTACTGAACATAATGTATTTTAAAAATTAGAACCTGTTTTTCATAGTCAAAAATAGAACAAACTGTATCTCAAAAGTCACCAACAAAGGAAGAAAAGAAAAAAAATAATAAAAAAAAACAATTATATCTTACAAAGGACAGAAGAAATCTAAATCAGGACAGAGTAATGAATGGAATCACAGTTTGCTCATACTCATCTCCAACAAGTGAAAGTAAGATACCTACTGAGAATATAAATAAGGCAAATCAAATACCTTGTGATATATCTGAAGAATATATTTTTCTTATCAGATAATGAACTTGGAGTTTGTGATGAGAATGTTAACAGATTCATTTGTAATTTGGATAGAAATAATAAGATGAAATGACTGTTGGAAGGATGCATACCATCATTTGTCAAAGGATAATCAGGAATTAAAGTAATGCGGGAAAAAAAGCACAATGAAGTCAGATATCTGACTTAATAATAGAAACACACAACTTTCAAAGCAACCTGATAATACTGAAATGTTAAGAGGTGATTATAAGGACATAACTATTTGAACTCAAACTTACATTTCCAACTCAAATGTAAAGTTATGCATTAGAATGTGACCTGGGTGACAGCTTACGTAGGTCTTTCAATCATCAGATATGAGGTCAACTGATTTCAGTATAAGGAAAAATTTCCTCTGAGCTGAAGAACTATAAGATTATTTGGCTACAGCAGAGACAGGTTTTAAAGGCTGAAATAAACATTTTAGATCTTATAATGAAATCCAAATCCTACAAATAAGCTAGGGAATGTCACAGTCATACTACTTAGGACAGATCAAGGCAGCAGTTCAGTGCAAGATTAGGGTCATCTCATGTAAGAACGCCAGACTTTAAGCATTCACCCCTTCTTTCTTTTCAGTGACATGCGAGTGGAGCATGTTCCTTTCATAGCACAGCCTGGTCTATTATCCTCAAACAGTGTATAATATACATGTTAATTAGTTGGTACTGAAGGAGGTTAATTTATGGTTCTTCTTACATAGATGTCTGGAATTAAAACAAAAGGCTCAAAACCTACAATTAACATTGACAAGTAACCTATAATTTTTCCAACTCCTTACTGATTTTGATTATTATCCACGGCAAATTTGTTCTCTTGCCATTTTCTTCAACCTCCTCACAGTAGAGATGAAAGGTTCATTGCCAAGTACCAGAAGCACTATGTGGTTTTTACAACCATGGAAAAACCACATTACCTTTTCCCAGGCTAAAAGTTTTTGGGTTATTACCCCACCAAGACATAGGCTATTAAAAGTCCTTCTTCATCCAAATGAGTTGCACAAAATGTATTTGAATTTAGTAACCCTGATATCCATAATGTAAAATGAACTTCTGTAAGCTGAGAGTACATGTGTTGGATTAATGCCAGCCTCTGGCCAGCTATAGCTTCAAACTTAATGAAGGCAAAGGAGAGGGTTTTAATAACATAGCTAAAACCACAGATTCAGTCTTAAGACTGACATATGCCTTACCTTGTAATTTCTATATTACATTATTCTTGTTAAAAAAAAAAAAAAGACTAAGCAGGAAATCATTTTAGTAGGCATGTTACATTTTCTGCAACTAATCTCTTCACAATTTGCTGAGGGCCTAGTCTCCTGTAAATTCAAACTAGAGATCTGTAAGTGAACTCCGAACTTCATCAAGTTTTGGAAACCTAAGGTTTGTGACCAGACCGACATGCTTATTTAAGTGCCTCATTTTGGGCCTCCTTGGTTGTGTATGGAAGCTTTCATTGTTTCTTTAGATCAGAAGACTTCTCAGAAGGATGATGAGAGGGAAAAAGCCTGGTGAAGAGCTGCTGGAGGGAAGAAAAGGATCGGGAATTATGTTTCTGCAGCTGACACTTCAAGTATGGCAGTGCTAATAGATCCAGTTTCTTGTAAAATTTGTATCACTCAGGCATTTAAAGAAGGCAGTAAATGTAGAAATACGAGGAGCAGTGCTAGAAGAGATCAACAGATACATGCCAATCTCATTGTGAGTTATTAGGGATTAATGTTGCCCTTTTTCTGAAACCATGTACAAGCTGTGGGGGAAGGAAAAAAATCTCAGGACTGAAACTTTACCCTGAAGCACAGGTAAAAGGAAACGTATGGATTCTTCCTTGAAGTATACAAAGAAGATAGAGACAATCTAGTCACATCTCATTGAAACAGAAGTAAAACTGATCAGTGGATCTTATCAAGGGCTCAGAGTTCACTTTCTTCTGAATTCATTACACTGAAATTTTGAAGGTTCTGTCAGTTCTGAAGGGAGATGAAGCAGTACGTGGTACTGACATTTACCCACAGAAATCCATTCAAGCTTTTTTCGGTCTTTTCAGTTGGCAACAGGAAGGCAGAAGCTTTCCTGTCAGTCACAAAATAAGAGTAATATGTTGTGCTGTACCAAAAAGTCCGCCCAGTAGGTTAATTTTAGCATTCACAAGGGATACATGAAATGCCATCTGAACACTCCCTTCTTATGGATCTCAAAATTCTGCTTAGGTTTCTGAGCTTCCTAGGTACACATACAAGCACACATATAAACTGAATTATACCGGTATAGCTCTTTCATCCTTTACTAATATAGTCTGCATAACTGTTTTTTGATTCAGAGTTATCATTTAAATTTAAGGCACATGACACTGTGGATCTCACAGCAAAAGATCTCAGACTTCTCACAGGAAAAGACTTAGACCCAATTGCTGTGTTTCTTCCTAACCCTGAGTAGCTATATGGAAGAAGAAGACCATTGTGTAATGTCTCTGGCATGGCAATTTGGAGGATAGTCCCTAGAAATATCTGCATTTCCTGCTTTTGCTCTGTGACTTTGAGCTGCACTCCTGAGTCATGAAATATCCTACTACCTTGGAATGCAGGCTCTATAGAGAACCATATGTAGAATCATTGATGCAGTTCTCAAGAGTAATGTGATTTGTTCACAGATTGTCACAAACAGAGACACACAAGAGCTAGTGGTTTATTACAGTCTGCCCATATGCACAAGGGAAGTTACTGACAATATGTTAGTTAAGCATTACTGACAGGGAGCCTTCATCTTCAAATAGTAGTGAAATATGACTCATTCTGATTTGGAAATATGGAATCAGAAGTATTCATTTGTCTATGAAAAATGTCTGTTCATACTTAGGAAAATAGTTATTATAATTAGAACTTTTAAAAAATTCAGGTATATTATTCTGGTTTTTGCTTTTTGTTTTCTGTGAATAATTCTTTAATCCAAAAAATTAACTGCCTAGCCATGTCTTAAATTAAACACCTAAACATTGTTATCTTATCAGCCGTATGGTACATTATCGCACATAACCCTTCCTAACTCTAAGACAAGTCTGTGTGTATTTATTTGGAAGTCCCATAAGAATTCCACTTTTGTCACTTTATGTGTGAAGAATAACTAAAATTGGAGTGTTTGGTTAATCTTTAGTTCATGGATAATAAATACATCTCTTATGTCAACTGTTGACTAGCTTTGGATCTCCTGACATTTCTATCTAACCTAGGACTTTTAAAATATTGTATGTTTTTCTTCATGCCATTTGACTGCACAGGTGTGCAGAGTTATAAATAGATATCTTTTAATTCTTAACACATTGGACAGTAGTCTTGATTCTGAAAACATCATGATTTTTGTAAAAACTGATAAAATAGTGACCTCAGAGTCGAGTTTTTAAGAAAAATCATAATGAGTGATTTGGAAATAATGGCTCACAGGAATGTTTACCAGCTCTACTTTGCTCCCACTCGATCAAATGAAGTTTCAAAAGATGAATTTTATTTGCACTAATGTAAAATATGTAGATAGCTGTTGGTAATGGAAAAGGGAAGGGAACTCCTCTAGGATTGCTCTGTAAATAAGTGCTCAGATAAAAAGGATTTTTAAAAACGTACAAGAAAAGATATAAATAAAAATAAAGCATTCTCATCTGTACCTGAGAAAAGTGAGTTTATAATATAGGACAGTATGTATTCAATTGAAAATATGAGAAGACGTGAAATGAGTAAGACAAAATATTTTCAGAAAATCTTTCTGGAAACAACAACAACAACAACAACAAACAACCACATTATATTACAATAGTTATTGAATAAAACAAAAAACAAAAAGCTCTTAAAGGCTCTTGTAGGCTCATGAGTCCAGACAAATGAGAGTTTGAAGTAATCTCTTTAACCCCAAAACAGATTTAGTGTTGGTGGTGGTTCTTCATTAGCACTTGTTTCATACTATAGATTCACTCCTTTTGGTCTGCTCTTCATTTTATTGCAGACACAGCTTTCCTCTCTATATCCTCTGTTCTATATCCTATTCAAAAAAAAAAAAAAGGGGGGGGGAGGGGTGAGTGGGACAAGAAACTGTCTTAGAAATAGAGATTTCCATATTCAGATAACAACAGCTTTGGGTGCAATGCTTGTTTATCTACTTATAGTAAATAAACTTTTGAAAATCTGAATCCAATTTGAAAAGAACAAAGATAATGTTTTTGTTTAAAGATTCTGATTAGGCAGTGTTTTTGCCACCTGCTCCTTGCAAAGCTTAGGTGGGACACAGTGCTGCTGTTCTTAGAATGAGAGTTGTGTTGTCATGCAGATCTTCCACCATCAGATGGGCAGAAGAATAGTTTCTGCACTGGTCCTCCGTAAATTTTTCATATCCCTCCATTCTTCCTCCTTTCCCACAGTAATTTTTTTTATGAGCTAGAGATATCTCAGGTCTCAACAAAACTGTACATAAATAGATAAAAAGAGAAATCACATACAAACAGAAGGGCATAAGTGATTTTATTTATTTTTTTTTTATTTTATTTTTGTCTTGAAACCATGCATAGTATTTGACAAAGTTAGTGTAAATTATTTCACTTATCAAAGCACTCTGGAGACTGAAGTCTTGTTTCTGTTTTGTTTTGGTGTTTTTACTCTATAGTTACATGTATCACTTACGCTAAGGAAAGAGACTGCATATCTCTCCATACATTAAAAAATAAAAAAACATACCTTCTAAGATTGTTACTACTCTATATCTGTTGACCATACTTTTTGTTTCAAATTCAGTATAAAATTCATAACAGAAGTAGTTATGTGTGCACCATTATGAACCCCACAGTGTCTTTAGTCCATCTCCCTGGTAAAATGTATTGCATCTTAATGCACCATTCTGTCCTCAGAAACAAACCTAGTTTGCACCATCAAAGATGTAGCAGGTATAGCAAAATACATTTCCAACACAGATTTGTTATTCAGACTACTTGTCTGTGACTCAGAGTGTGCATATATTAAATTATTTCAATAAAGAAATTGTGTTTTTGCCAGGTTTTTTTTAGAATATACTCGCACTGAACAACAAATAATAAGTGTACATAGTTTTCTTTTTCCGCTACTGCACAACAAATTCCATTCTTTAGTTCACCTGTATCTGACTCCAGACTGTGAAAGATCTCTGCCATAGTAACTATATTCAAGGAAAAAAAATGTTAATTAAATAATAATTTTAATTAATTTACATATATTTTTAATTCATAAATCAGAACTGGATCATTAAGGCATACTTATGACCTATTTGGTTATATTTTTATTTTTGTTATGCATTTCAAAGAAATAACTCCTAATAAACAAGCAAGTACTGTCATGCACCTATTACAGTCATGAGAATTTGTGTTGGGGCTATTTTTAAGTATACGTCTGATAAAGTATGAAAATCATATTTCAGTCTTCTCAAAGTGCCCAAGTGTATCTAAAATCTTGCAGTTGGTGTGGTAGTGATAAAAACACTGAGAAATTAATCTAGGTCATTTACTATTACCCCAAAATATTCAGTTCTGTTCCTGCACTAAGCAAGATCACTTTGATTACAGTCCAACTCTCAAAATGTTCTTTTCTATTTTTATTAATTCCATAGTACCTCAGAATAGCAATGCACAATTTACTTATGTGCTTTAAATAAAGCACTTCAAATAAACAATTTGTCTCTTTCTTACCACTGACTACAGTGAAAATCCACTCTGTTATAAAATAACTCTATTCAGAGAGATGAATAATACCTTTCATTTCAGCAAATGACTTGGTGTCCTGATGCCATGTGGAATGGATTGCAGACTAGGATTCTGGGATCTGACACATCAGTTTCTGTGGCCAAAGACTTCATACAACAGAATAGCTGTCATTGAGTCACCTCACTCAGAGAAAATAAAAGGATGTAGCAAATCCAAGTTTATATTGTTTTCCTACTGCAAGTAAATGATAAATGCTGTTAATATGTCACACAAAAAAAATAATATCACGTCTAGCACCTGTTGGCCTTGATGCTTCAACTTTTTGAACCATTATCAGGCTGCTGGGGACTTCAAATGCTGATGATTAAGCAGACTGTGGTGGGTTGGCTCAGCAGAGGGAAGGAGGAGGAAGGCAATTAGTAACTGTTATTGCTGTCACCAAAGAGATTAGTAGATGAAGATTACATTTTATTATACTTTATTATATTGATTTTAAAATGACTACACTCAGTACTGTTCTCATGTTACACATGTGAGGGTTTTTTTTAATTCTGTTTTCTTATTGTTCTGCTTTATCTTTTTTCCCTGTACTGTTGTATGTAAAGCAGGCAGTAAAGAGTTAATTCTCATTGTCTTTTAACTCAGTCAAAGGTGGATGTTAGAGCTGCTTTTAGGCCCCATGATAACATTTGCTAAATGTGCAAATTCATCATGCTAAGATGTCTTGGGAAAATGAAAAGAAAAAAAGCAACAGCACAAAACAAACAAACCAAAACGAAATAAAAAACTCATTGTGGGTTTACTTGACAAAAAAAGTTTTGAATACAGCTATGATGGCAATGATCTACTTCATTTTCCTCTCCCATTAGATGCAGTAGCTTTTGAATTCCTGGAAAAATGCCAGATGATAGTAGAAACATGTCAGTGGGAGAGATACAGATAGTGAAAATTGTATTGTTCAATAATTAATTACTTGTTCACATTAGAAATGCCGTATTCAGCAAGTCCTAGACCAGATAAAAAATTTCTGCTAGAGTGCATTCAGAAATGCTCATTTTTCAGATTACATTTGGCTTCAGTAAGTAGTGATTAGTAGGAAAAAAAAATATGGAAAAATCGTGCTGAAGAAGGAATTTCAGGAGGAATCATCATTTTGCTAGTAAATTTCACTTAGGTGGAAACATTGGTCTGTTATCTTCAGACAATATAGTCCAGGTATAGTGCCCATGAGAGAGAAGTATGTGGAGATATGAGGAAGTTAAATAGATCTTCCATCTACCTTTTTTTATTTTTTATTTTTTGCTGCATGTTACAATGAAAACTGGTAAACGGGAAATGTGATGATGAGTAAGATTTTTGTGAGAGAGTACTTTAAGTAAAGGGATTATAGGTTTTATTTCCAATGCTGTCAGGAAGCAAAACTGTTTCTAGGAAGTACAGTTTTTATTGCCAGTTTTGAAACAATGAAAATCTCGATAGTTAATGAAACTGTCTACATAATGCTTCTCAGTATAAATTTGTTGTACTAACTCAGAGGCAGAATAATCAGTTATTACTGAATGTTACAGGAGTTATGACAAGTAATGTGCTAATTTTTCAAAAAAAAAAAAAATTCCAAATGCACATTTGAGGAATACTTGATTCTTTCTTTCTAATTATTCTTGGCTACATAATCTAATGTTAACACATAGCTGTTTAGGAATATTTTTTGCTGATTTATGTTCAGTCTATTCTTGGAAAAGAAACACTGAGACAATTTATGTTTGGGCACAGGTACATCCTTATACATCATCTTTGAACACAGAACCACAGAATGGACGAGTTTGGAAGGGACCTCCTGAGGTCATCTTGTCTGATTCTCTCTTCTTGATGTGTGCCAGTTATCCAGGACCATGTACAAATATATCTCCAATGGAGGAGATTGTCTTGGCAAACTGCCAGTGTTCTGTCACCCATTATCTGGTATTCACACAAATTCTCTTTGTTTTATTTGGCATCCCTTACCTCTTTGATTTCCCTCTTAAATATTTCAATAAAATATTCTGGGAGAAGAAAAAAGGAAGAAAAATCCCTCCAAATTTTTGAAGTGACTGTTTTCAATAAAAATATTAAATATTTATTCTTTACTGTAGATCACCACATCAATAGCTCTGCATTCTTCACCATTGCTGTAAGATATTCAGTTTCAGATTTCCTACTAAAATATATAACTCTGAGTATTGTAGAGTTAGAAAACAATTAGAATGAATTTATATTTTATTTTAGATTTAAATGGCATGGAAAATATTGAATTTCAAGCATATTGCAATCATAGTTCCCCGATGCTTGATGAGACACATAGGTTTCAGTGTGTCGTAAGTATAACTCTTGTGACATCAAATGTTATGATAAGGGTTAGTTTAATCCATTTAACAATAGTGCTTAAATTTGAACAAAAAAGAAAGAAAAAAAGAAACAAAAAGATTTACATGAACAAGTCATAGGAACTCCATGCAAAGTAGACATTCATGAGTAATAACATTTCTGAAATAATTGGATATCTGAAAATTTTACTGAACTTCTGCAGATATCTTTATTGAACATTTATGTCAAGTGTACTAGAGTACTGATGATATAAGCACAAGTAAAAACAGATGCAGATGACACTTTCTTGGAGTTAAGATAAAATGTAAATGAAACCTGAAGTGTTTACTCTTGAGTGGCTACTTTTCCAGCTCTCCTTGGATTTGATCACTATAGCAGCATTAAAAATTATTTATATGAGTTTCTCAAGCCAAATACTTTGAAGAGTCTACATTTTGAAGAGAACAAGTCTAAAGAAATATTTTTTCCCATGACTACCTGAGGCAAAAGTTGATAGGAATCTCTGGATAAATGTATGTTTGTAATAATGTCACTTATCCTTTCAGCTTGCTCCAGAGGTTAGGCAATATTGCTTTCACATATTATAGATGTCAGTGAAGAAACCAAAGTTATCTATTTATACTAAGTAGAGTTTTTCCTAAAGCCTTCACCTAGTAAAAAAAGGCACCCATCCAAGTAAGAAAACAAAGAAAGAAATGTGAGATGTCAATAAAAAATGTGAGTAATTTTGTTTGTCAGATACTTCCTTGAGTTCTACAGTTGTGGCCAGTTTTGTTTTGTTTTTTAATTTGCAAATACTTATCTATGCCAGGGTAGACATAGAGGAATATAGCTATCCATATAACAAGAACAGGTTTTCCAAATGTATTACATATATAATTCCATTTGTACGTGTAAATTTTTCTTGATTATTTTTATTCAAATTATTTGTTTACAAAAAACAAAAAGCATAATATTCCTGGATTCCAGTACTTCAATACAGACCAACAGAAAGATAAAATGATATTTTCTCCTCCTCTATTATTTATTGATAATAAATAATTCCCTCATGTATGGTAATGATAACTCAAGATCTGACAGCCTTTTTCACATTTTTGGTGTAAGGAAGGACTATTACTTGTCCTTTAAACATAAGATAAAAAGATTCTTCTGGATCAGAGATTAATTTCCAGCTCGTAGAGACAAATACAAAGTATGACATAAACAAATATTACAAACATTTTAAAGTAATGTCTTGCTTCTGGATTTTAAATTGAGTTAGAATTTCAGGTGTCTCACTTTCGCTAACATACTTAGTCCAACTTCATATTTAGAATCTTCATCAGAGAATCCATGAACAAAACAAACATTAAAAATCCTGCCCTCAAAACTCTGGGCACACTGGCACAGACTGGAACAGGAAGTTGCTTACCTGTGCTTCTTGCTGTTGCTGCATTGTTGTGAGTTCCACAAGTGCTATAGCAAACACAGTGTAAGTATTGCTTTTGATTATATTAGGAATACCTTATTTCAATTTTGACCCATCAAAAAAGCTGTGCTATATTTTAACCACAGTAGAATATTTTGTTCTTTTTTTTTTTTTTTTTGTAACTGAAAGAGCTGAAAATAAATATCTATTTTTCCTCATTCTTTTTTTTTTCCCCTCTTGCAAAACAGGATAAAAAATATTAATAATATTCATCATTCATGTCATGGTTTTATTATTTTTGTTATTGGTATTCCACTTCATAACATCATGTAGTGTATTGGGAGTTAAAGAGTTAATGTTCCAGCTTCATGGATCATCAATAGCTCTGAGGACTTTGCGTTGCTTTGCATTTTTCCATTTTCCGCTCAAAGGAAAAGATAAAAACTGTTTGCATGTCACAAGACATAGGTTCTTTCCTTTCAGATCAACCCAGCAGCAGGTGCTCCCTAGCCATCTCACCTTCAGCATTTAGCTTAAGGCCTTTTGTTCTTGGACCCTCTCTCTCATTTTACTTGATTTTTAAGCTTAATTTCCAATTATATTGTATTATATTGTGTTATTTTGCATTACGATATCTTATTTAGTAAATTATTTTTCCTCCTCAAATCAATGATGGTGTTTTGTTTTTAGATCCATCTCCCTTTTTCTTTTTCCCTTTCCCCCTTTCCCTTTCCTAGGGTGCGGGTCCATGGGTCCCCCGCACCAGTTGTCATGGAACCTGGCCTAACCAGCCCGTAAACTGCTGACAAGATCTTGTGAGTGAGAGCACATAGATCTTGTGAGTAAGGGGACATAGCCCACAGAGCATCTCAGAGGTTAATCAATGTCTTCAGGAGTAGCTGAGCCTTGCAACCCTTGCTGAGCTATGTGATACCATTTCCTTTCTCAGTATACTAGACAGTAATCATGAGCTGCCTAGACCAAATCATCCTTGCAAACCCATGTAACTTTTTCAACACCTATCTCTTCACCGGAATTGCAAAGACTTCCTTTCTCTTGTTAATTCTCTGTTGGCAATTGGTACTATCAGAAAAGAGCAGAAAGAAAACATTTTTATCACCCTAAAAAAATAGGTAAATTGTTTTTGAAAGAAGTTTTTTAAAACTTCCAGTTAACTAAACTTGCTTCTTCTACACTTTGTATAACACCTCCTTTATGGGGATGAAATAATGTTTGCTTCATTTCTCCTTCTAATCTATTTTTATTTATATAAATAAAATATAAATAAATAAATATAAATATTTATATAATGCTCTGAGCATCCTGATATAGCTGTGGGTGTCCCTGTTCATTGCAGGTGAGTTGGACAAGATGGCCTTTAAAGACTTCTTCCAACTTATATGGTTCTATGATTCTATGAAAAGGTTTGCTGACACTTTGGACAGAGGTCAAAAGCAACAAATATTTGTACCTGAAAAGAAATACAAGAATCTCAGCAAATCCCACAAAGAAAATAAGTACAATAAAATACTTTTCTAAAAGAGTCAGTAACGTGTTTTTTTCAAATTCAGAAAATGAAGTAATATTTTTGGGAGCCATTTGAGCAAGTATCCCAAGACCCCTCAAAACAACGGTCTGAAATATTTTGTCTTCCTTACCACCCCATTTTTGTGGATATTCTTGTACAGTGGAGTCAGTGGGAACACGTCAGGGGGAGCCTCTAGTGTCTGTAGAGGGACAAAAGATGAATGGATGATAAATTCTTTACAGATCCTTTGAATAACATTTTACGTAGGGGGACTAGAAATTAACCCTTTCTTGACCAGGCCTGAGGAAGGAGTAGGAAATATGCTCTTTGCAATAGTCTGCTGTGTCCATACTGCAAGATTAAGCAAGCTATAGAAGGAGACAGGCTGTATGTCAGCAAAAGCTGCAAAATTGTTTGCAGTTTATAGGAATCCATCATATGGAGACATAGCCTCCTTATATATAGCCTCATATATGTCAGCCCTGCTATTATGTATAATTATAACACCAGTGATCTGGCTTAGTATATCCTGATAGTATTTTTGTCTATCTGGCCCACACAGAGACAAATCAATTGGTGCTCCTCAGCAGAATCCATTACAAGACCTTGGAATTTGTATTTGAATGTAATGTTTCGTGAGCCTGGATTCATAAGACTGACTAAGAGTAATTTTATTAGTTCCTTAAGGTAATTTGGGAAGTGTCTTTAGCTGTCTTCAAATGCAGTAAAATTTTAGGTTCCTTGCTGCAATCACATTAACACCCTTTCACAAGAGATACATTAGTGTTCACCAAGAAAGCATGCTAGAATTTGTGCTAGGGGTGATGCTGCTCTCTGGGCCTCAAGAAACGTGTCATCTTATTTAATAGCTCTTCCTGATATAAGGTAGATCTTATACATGTGCAAAAAATCTCAGGTTTTCATAAAGAAAAATGATTTTTATTTTTTTTTTTTTACTCTGGTGGAAATAGAGGTTTTCAAAAGAAGGTGGCTGCAAAAGAGACTGAGAACTTGGACTGCTCAGGAAATTAAAGGTTTCAGACTGTAGGAGAAAGACAATATTAGTTTACAATAAAATATATAATGTGCCCCACAACAGTTTGTGATTTGATGTGATAATTTATCTAACTGGCTAACTAATCCATGTGGCTTAGCTAATTGTAATAGAACAGTTTTTACTTAAACATATTACGTATAATGGAGGCAGTTATAAAGTACTGACTGTTATACAGAAATCTGCTGTATAATTTACTGTGCAGCTTTCATAAGCTACTTAGACTGTTTTGAAAGGGATAAGACAAGCTCATGGATCTTGCAGGTACTAGAACCTCAAAACATCAAGGCGTTTCAAAGTGAACAGCATTATGTTAAATAAACAGCATATCATCACTATTAACCCGCATAAAGAAGCATTTTTTGTGAAGATTTGCACAGCCTCCCCACCCACTGGATTATTCAAAATGTAGTTCACTTTGTGCTCATAGGAAAGTTGAAAAAAATGCTTTGAGCATGTGCGCGATAAAAATGCAGATGGCATAGCATAATAGTTTATATGCAACACTAATACTGCTACTCACATCCTTGTGAGAATTCATTAAAACTACTCTGAATGAACCATAAGCTCACAATGTCCTATTTGGAGTTCCTGTGTTTTTGGGTTTTTTTAATTATAGATTGAAATTCTTCTGGGCAGTCAAAGGCAATATACAATAAAATTGAAGACAAATGACATGAGTGATTGTGCTGCTGGGGTGCCTACTTTTAGTAGTGATAAATGGTAGAAATGACCTGTCCTGCACTGTCATGACAAGACACTGTATCATCTCTGAATTATTTTTTTAACTTTGGAGAGGGGCCTGCTGTCTTTCATACAGAATTGATCTGTGTGATGCTAAAAAATTTGTCCGCTGACAGTATAATGTGATACTTTAAAACGACATCAGGTAGATAATGAAGATCCAAATTTGCAACAAAAAATAGTTAGAAAGTCTAGAAGAGGGGGCCTCTAGTGCAGGAATATTTGGCAGTTAGAGTAATCCAGAGATAATGCATTTTGACAGTAGCAAGCAAAGATGTTTTCTGTGATGCATTATTCTCCGGATTCTATTCATAAGGTTTAAGGGCTACATTCTAGCCAATTTGAATTTGAACAGTGGAAAAAAAAAAGATATTTTGGTTGCTTCCTTAAGTCTAACAAAACAGGTCTTCAAGGGTCCTTATCACCTCTGTCCTCAAATCAGTTTTCTGGAGTACTGATAATTTGCAGTGGACTCTCTGCAAAGGCTTTTTCAAATTAATGCTTTTTATAAAAGAAGTAAACATGTAGAGGTCTTAAGCAAGGAATGTGCTAATTAAGGTATGGAATAGAAATAGGATTCAAGAGACTTTAAGGAAGATGAGGTCAAAGATTTCTTGAGCACCATATCAATACGTGATGTTCCAAAGTCCAAAAATGAACAACACAAGATGTCTTTTAAAAGGGAAATAAATTACGTTTATTTGGCCTTAAGATGGAAAAGATAAGTAGGAGGATCTAATGATAGAAACTGGAAAGATGTCATTCTAATAAGAGGTCAAAACATACCATGAGTCATCAGACTCACACATAGCTCTCAGACTATATATCTGGTCGCTGCAAATACAGTCGCAAATTCATTGAATGTTTATCAAGGTTGCTTCCAAGAATCTACAGAATGATCTACCAGTAAATTGCAAAAGCTTCATTGTGAATTGAGTAATAAATTGTGAAGTTATGGGAAGATATCATTCTGGTCAAGGAAGTTGCCAAGAAACAAGATAGTACACAAGGAGTAGTGGAAATTCAGCACTAAAGGTAGAGGTCCATGTTCTCTCATAAGATTGAGACAAATCTTTCTCTATGCCTTTTGTATGCATAAGATCAAAACTTGATGTAGAATGCTCCATTATGCTGCTGCATGTGATCTTAGGACTGAAGGAAAGGAAAAGCAGTTTTTAAGAGACACGTGCTAGCAGATTTCCTTGATGACTTTCAATGAACAATGTAGTCTCTTTTTGCTCTATTTCAATGCTTGGAATCTCTTAACGTTATACAAAGAAAGTCCTGAATGACAGTAGGAATGTTTGTAAACAAAATGTAATAGCTCATTAGGCAAGACTGAAAAAGATGAACAGGGTATGATACTGATGATTCTAAGTACTTAACTGGCGCCTGGAATGAAGTCCCTCTCTAATCAGTTGTTAAATAATTGTACAGAAATGAAACAGCTATCATGAATGAAACTGTAACAAATCCTCTGCAGAGCAGCTGATCATCCTACAAAACACTCATCAGGAAGGGCGAGGAGTATTTTCAAGTTCCTAATCCCAATCAGGGAGACTTTATGTCACTTGTATTTCAGGAGACCACTGCCATCAATAGGCTTTTGATTGTTCTGTGTTTTAAGTTCCGGGATGTTCTTTCTTTTTGGCCTGGTAATTCCACCATAGTCAGCTCAGCTGGCATAATCTTGCAAATGTATTTAATAGTGGCTCCAGGTAAGAAATATTACCAAAAAATGCCATACTCTTCACTTCTCATGGAGGATGCTATCCTCCTTTTCACTCTGTTTTGACTATTCTTTTCAGAAAGTACATCCATGAATTGTGTAAGCACCCACGTGTTCCACTCTGTTAAAATGAAATGATAGCAATTATAAAGTCATTCCTCTTTCCTCAAATCAAACTATAGTGTGCCTAGTAAAGTAAAAGGAGCCTTTTCCTCCTGACGTAAGTGCCCTGATGAAAGGTTAGGACTTGTCAAATATAAAAACTCCCTTGGCTTGCTAACATGATGAAAGAAGTCATAAAACCTGGGAAAAATATTGAGAGGGCAAGTGTCAATGAAATAATTATCTATTCTTAGAAATACAAATGAGCGCTTTAGACAACACACCCAGGATTGCTGGTGCTCAGAGAGATGGAACAGCTAACTGGAGAAAAGTAGGCTGGGGCTAGAAAATAGAAGTAATTCAAAAGAGACAATAAAGTGTTTATGAAAAGCATTCAAGGGCAAGAATGAACCAGAGACTACCTCACCAGACCAGTCAATAGGTAATCATAATAATAAAATATTAGATAGATCAATAGCATAGTTCAGTGAATCAACTTTCCATCTAACTCTCTCACAGCAAACCCACTCATCATCACCTGTGTTCATCCTCTGTAGTCAAAGCACATTATCTAGAAGCCACATAATAAAAAGAGTGCTGTCTCAGACATTGGACCAGGCAAAACCTTGAAAAGGATGCCTAAATCAAATGTTAACTTCCACAGACTCTGCCTCTGCATCCCAAAGTCACTGAATGCACTATTGGAAAAGTTCTGGCTATGGTTCCATATCAGTTTTTGTACTGCTAGAGTTTCAGCCTAGGCACATATATTTCATTCAGCTAGGCAGCATAATACTAGAAACTCTCCTGACTACCCTTTTTTACAAATAAACCTCTCCAAAACATATAAACAAACAGAATTCACAGAACACAGACCAGACAGAGAACCCAGAACAGACAACAATTTTAGCTTACTTATAAACTAAGGATCTTATTGGTCTCCACCAATGTTATAATGAGTTATTTGGGTAGTTTAAATCAACATGATCTTTCTCGTTAGAGTTGATTGATAAATTCGTACTCACTTTCCTAAAGTGTATGACTGTTGAACATAATCTTAGCAGCTGTTAAACATCTGCCTTTTTCTAAAGACCATATTTCTGACAGTTTAGTTGAACTTCAGAGATAATTTTGCTTAAAACCTCCTTTTCACTAATTAAACACACTTGTTCAGATGGTTAGGTTCAGCCATACCTGGTGCCCTTGGAAAGACCTGCTGTCAGGGAGAGTAGTACTGTCTTCTCCTCTGCACAATTAAATAGAATTCTTAATGAAAAGCAATGATTAGGATTCTTCGATAATTATACTCTATTGTTGGTTTGCTCAGTTCTTCAGACAAATGTACATTATGCAGCTATATCTGTGAAGAATACTGAAGATAGTTAAACCTTTTCTCTCAATCTCATTTTTCAAAGGAAGGATTATATTTTCTCTGTATTTTTTTCTTTCTAATAGCTCACTTTTTAACACATAACAGTGTATATTTCTGTGAATTAGTATACAATTTATCTCCTGTTGGGATATATTTAAATAATTGTATTTTATTGTCTTGCAAATAGAGTTTGATTTTTTACCGTGCAACAAATGCACAACAACTTTCTGCCATCTTTGTCTCTTAGATATCTATAGAACCCTGAAACATTCCTCTGTGAACTAACCTTAGAATTTTCTAAAAATAATTTCTCTGCAGTTAACACTATTTCCCTGAATTTTTACCCTGGTAATGAACCAAGTAAATCTTAAAGTACATGAGACAGATGCAATTTCCCTCATCATTCACATATGATATATCACCTAGTAATTTTTTTGCTGAATAGAAGTAAACCCATACCTTTAAAGTCGTTATTTCCTCCTAGGATAAATGAACATGCTCCATATATAGGAAGAGTTGAATTATTCTATTTTTCCCTATATGCTTTCTCTCCAGTTCCCCCAGTCAACATGACATATATATTAGGGCTTTATCAGATGCCAAAAAGGAATAAGAGTGTGTGTGTGTGTGTGTGCGCGTGTGCAGCTGGTGAGCAGTGATTAATGATGATCATGATGATTATGGTCCTTGGTATTTTGGGGATTCTCACCTCCCTCTCAGATCTGGAATAGATAATAAATGCAATGCACAGCTGCAAACTGCAATTTAGATGCCTTCTGCCTACAGTTCTGTGATCTGATTAACAAAGGTACTGTTATCTCTAAGTCCTGCAGTCTTCTGTGTGAAATTTAGATGATCAGAAAATATTTTACATCAGGTGTCTGTTTCCATGATTTTCTCAAATTCAGACATTTACACTATTATTTTTTTTTTCGCAATTATGAATGATTCTGCATTATAACATGATTAGAAAAATTAGATAGGGCACAGCTGAAATTGCTAAAAATTGTCTACAATCAGAAGCTGTAACAGATAGGAAAAAGAACACTTGAGTGCTACAATGGCTGAAAATATCAAATGTGAAAAGCAAATTCAGGCTCCTTTAGATAAAAGAAAAATTAAACTTAATTCCCATGCTCATTAAAGCATCCTCTATTCGATTAAAAATGGATATAACTTTCTTCTCTCCAGCAATTTGGTATATGGAAAACTCTGTAAAAATGTTTTATTGAGTTTAATTATTTAATGAGTGTCACGTGAAAACAATTCTAGTATAACAAACTAGGGCAGAAATAGCTTTTTTATTTTTTCCTCCAAATCTTACATTGTTGAGAATTCTTTCAGGAGACCTAAGTTTCAGAGATCTGACAGCTGAGATCTGTGTTGGACAAAGGTCATCTGAGGATAGACTGCTCTCTGTTTGAATGATTCTTGAAGACATGGCAGAAAATATCTGGCTGGTATGCACTCTCTTTTCTCCAATTCTTCAAAATATTTTAGTTTTCCCTTATATGAGGAGATCATGCATATGCATGTATTAACAAAAGTCAATACAAGTTCGTATCTTCAGTTATAAAAATAATGGTTTGTTATCTTTCTTCTGATACCAGCTTTCCATTATCAACAATTTATTGGAGTTGCAGAAGGTATTAGAAAATTCGCAAGCTGACTTTTCAACAGATGAGATTTGGAGACATGTAACCTGGGTATTTTCTATACCAAATATATGTTGCTTTCTGTCCTTGGATTAGAAAGACATTCCTGCCTTCCAGAAAACTCACTCCATTCAGCAAAGCTCAGCTCTTAGAAGACACCAAACCTCAAACCTATCACCAGGCGTGGGCAAGAACAGAGGGCTGATTACCCTTTCTTCCTCAGCTTCAAGGACAGCTACACTGTTTATTCACTATAAAAACTCCAGAACTTAGAACTTTATGTGTTGAGGCTCAGTGTTCTTGCTTTTTAGCCTGTAACAGCAGCTCCAGAACACCATCACGATCATCATCTTCTCTAAGAGATTGATGTGAGAATGAAACTGCTCAGGGGATGTGGTCGCTATCTTGATTCCCTACCACAGCAGCAAAGCTTATCAATGTTTGTGGGTGTTTTTTGTTTTTGTTTTTTTTTGTTTTTCTTTTTTTGCAAAGTAAATTGCTTATGCTTGTAGGTAACTATAGCATACTTGTTATTACAATTGATAAATATGCAGTTTTAATACTGATACTGATAATCAAAGTTAAATCACTTGGGAACACTTTTAAATACTTCAACTTCTATTACAAGAAAATTAAATAGTGGCAAGCTTTTAACATGCAAAGCATTGTTTTTCTTCCAGTATCAGATGCATTCCTATATTCTTTAGATATAATTAAATAAATTTTAGAATTGAATACAGATGCATACAGTTTTGAAGAATCCTGTCAAAATAAATATAACATATCCAAATAAATAAAAATGAGCCAGGAGTTTTACTTCATGATCTTTGTGGGTCCCTCTAAACTCTGGATATTCTATGAATCAATTAATGTTTCTTTATTTTTTTTTTTATATATAGGACATCATAGGGCTGTTTTGCGGTGTATTTATCAATTATTTTTTATTTTCTATGTAAGATTTGGGTTTGCATATGGGCTACAAACTTACAAGGGATCACTTTGTATTTTGTACTTGTATAAATCTACCTTGGACTCATATAGTTGCCACGAGTTATATCTTCAGGCTTTTAAAGAAATGTTCTCACTTTGACAGCAGACTGAGCTGTCTAATTGCATAAACAGAAATAGAGTGGCTTTTAACAGTTTAAATGAAATATTTGTTCATTCCTACAGACAGATTTCCAAGAGAAAGAAGAATCGTAAATTTGTGGAAGATTTAATGAATACTTTTATTATTATATATGAACATGTTATTTGATTAAAATGGAAAATTATGAGAGAACAATGTATACATTTTGAGAAGCCACAAAAATAAAAGACTATATTTCTAGAAGGCTGTGTTAAATTGAATGATCAAGTGTCTGCAGAAATGCATGTGAAAGGGATAGTGAAAAATCAGTACACGATTTAAAAAAAAAAAGAAAATGTGAATGTCTCCATATGGCTAGTATTTTGCCTTCCATGGTAAGAGAAAATTTTATTCATAAATTTTGGAGTTTCCTTTGGACTAACTGTAACTTTAGAACATGATTTGCAGCTTCCCCTCTTTCTTTTATCTGTAAAAGGGGTAATAATCTCAAGTATTTATTTGTTATTTTAGATATTTATATTATTTCAAATCTTCTCTCTAATACCCAGTGTATCTCATTACAATAATTAGGGTTAAAGCCATATACTGTAAAATGACTGATTTACTCATCTACTGCAAGAAAGTATCTCTATTCTGAACAGACAAAATGTAGAACATAAGTTCACAGTTAATAGAAATAAATGTCAATCTATCTGTGTATCCATGGACAGACAATAGATTCTTCAAAGACATTATAGGAAATCTGTAGGATAATATCTAAGGATAATAGTTCCCTCAGAGCCTTAATTACTGCAAAAATTACAAATAGAACAAGCAAAATAATATATGAAATAGGAAAAAAAAAAAAGCCAGATTAGATTTTTAATCTAATATTTAGAGTGAATATCCAACAAACTTGAAGGCAATAAATCTTATTCCTTCCACACTGTCTTTAGAGTGATATTTTTTCTGGGTAATGATTAATTACAAAAGCCATAAGAATGCATAAAGTTCTTTTAATTAACATACACATCTGATTTGCCAGTGCATTGCATTAAATAAAATGAATAAATTAATTAATTAATATCAGGTACCAGTGGTGTTAAAGCAAAAGAGTGAATTTTAACTGAAAAATCTGAAAACTCATGACTTTTGTAAGATTTTCAGAACACCTTTTCTTATTTAAAAATATTCAGTAAAATATTTTTATCATATAATTTCATTCCCATTCTTTAATCCAACATTTTCCCCCTTTCTTTTATTTCAAAGCCCTTAAAATCAATTTTTTTTCTTTTTTTTTCAATGGAGAACACCATTTGAAGTTTAAAATACTGGTATAATTTTTTTTCAAAGCCTTGAAGAAACACTGCGATATTATGCTTCATTTTTCATTTAAATGTCATCAAATGTGCTCAAAAAGAACCTAGGTGACCCATAAGGACTCATTTCTGAAATAACTTCATAGACACTTGTACCAAATAGCATGATGTTGAGTAGTTATATCCCATCCTCTGTCATGCACCAACTTCCTGTAAAATTGAAAGGTACAACGAACTACACTGAGAGCAATGGGTTCTGGGAAACTCAGGCATTAGGAAACACATTTAACAAATGCAGTCTGGTTAGTTAACACTCAGGGATCTGCCAATCCAGTTGCCCCTGCCCAATCTATAGTCTTACATACTATAGAATAAGATAAAGTCCCTGTAGCACACATGAGAAACACGCCAAATAAGACAACTCTAGGTGGATACTGCCTCATTCAAAGGTAAGTCCATCCATGGGACTGCATTTGCTCAAGGACCTTGAACTCAATCTTGTGAGGTCCCTTCCAACACCTGCAATTCTGTGATTCCATGCAATTGATGGATAATGTAGAAGAATGGGGATGTTCAATACGTACCTCAGGAGGACCCATGAGTTCTATTTTGTTTTCAGTTATCACAGTGTGAGAGAAAGGAAGGTGACTGAGTGAACAACTGTGTGATGCCAAGCTGACAGCTGGGTTAAACCACGGTTTGTCCAACAAGAACAAATGTACAATGGTCCAAAGGCATAAAAGAAGGAAGGGTTGCAATAAGAGTATTTTTGTTTAGACAAAATCACACGTGGGAAGTCTTTTAAGTATAAAATTCCTTCTTTATGTCTACACTAATATTCCTCCCAGCCTCAGCTGCAACCACTTTTTCTTCTTTCTATTTGAATAAATATTTAGTCTTTATGTTCTTACTTCCTGAATAACTTGCTATGATTATGAATGTCATAGTTTTATGACTTTTATTATACATATTCCACATCATAACATCATGTAGTGCGCTGGAAGTTAAAGAGCTAATGATCCAGTTCCGTGGATTGCTGATAGTTCTGGGTATACCTTTCTCAGAAGAGATTCATAGATTCATAGATTCATAGATTCATAGATACATTAGGTTGGAAAGTACCTACAAGATCATCTAGTCCAACCATCCTCCCACCACCATCCCTACCCACTAAACTACTAAATCAAATCCCTTAGCACCTTGTCTAAACACTTCTTGAACAGTGCTAGGGATGGTGCCTCAATCACCTCCCTAGGCAGGTCATTCCAGTGCCTGACCACTCTTTTAGAGAAAAAAATTTTCCTCAAATCTAATCTAAATCTTCCCCAGTGCAACTTGTTGTCATTCCTTCTAGTCCTGTCATTAGTTATCTGGGAGAAGAGGCCGACCTCCTCCTCACTACAACCCCCTTCAGGAAGTGGTAGAGTGTGAGAAGGTCTCCTCTGAGCCTCCTTTTCTCCAGACTAAGCAATCCCAGCTCCCAGAGCCGCTCCTCATAAGACTTGTGCTCCAGACCCCTCACCAGTTTTGTTGCCCTTCTCTGAACACGCTCCAGGGCCTCAATGTCTTTCTTGTAGTGACAAACTACATACCCTGTAGGACTCTGAGTTTCCATTTTCCATTCAGGAGGAAAGACAAAACTGTTCACATGTCATGAGACACCCCTTCTTTTTATCCTTTCTGCTCAGCTCAGCAGTGTGCGCTCACTAGCCATCTTGTCTTCAGCATTAGAGTAAGGCCTTTGGTTTTGGGGCACTCTGTCTCATTTTATTTGGTTTATTAACTTCAATTGCTAATTAAAATTCAACATTGTATTATATTGTGTTAGTTTTTATTTCAATATCTTAGTAAATTAGCTTTCATACTCAGATTGTTGCAGCTATTTTGTTCCTAGGGCCATCTCCCCAACCTCCTCTTTTTTCCTTTTCTAGGGCGTGGGTCCGTGGGTACCCCTGCCCCATTAGTCACAGTACCAGGCCAAACCGGCCCGTAAACCACTGACAATGAAGACCATTAATAATTATTTTTAGTACTACTAAACAGACTATAAACTCTTCACAGCTCTAAAGTTATCAGACTGTTGTTGAATTTAGTGAGAAATGTGAGCCATCAGCAGATGTCTTTCTACCCAAGAAGGGTCTTTTCACTGTTGAAAGGGATGGGAACTCAGCACACCCTTCCTTCTCACTTCTGAACAGTATAGAAGTTGGAGAATCCTTCTCTGAATAGGATGTGAGTACCTCAGTTTTGATACAGCTCTGAGTATTGCCACCCACTTTCTTACCCTGAGATAAGGATGTGGTGGTGGCGGCAGATATCAAATAGATTCTGCCCTTCACAAAAGCAAACTAGTACTAATAATATTTTGAAAAAAAATTCTTTCCTAAGGAGATATATCCCACTTTTTCTAAAATAAAGGAATTCTTCTATTCTGTCAAAATTTTTATCTCTGCTTCTAGCTCTGTCTAAATGACATTTGTAACCATACACTTTAATAACAAGCATACACACATTTTTATTTTTAATATGTTCATTCAATGACTATTTGATGTCTGGGGAAAAAAAGAAAAAAGAACAGCCATGCAATGTTCTGAAAAAAGAACAGAATTTTACTTAACTAACATTTGACATTTTATAGCAGGATATTATAAAATGACCCCCTGATGCAACCCAGAATCAATTTAGCATACTTAGAACAGCTGAAAACAGAAAATTTCATATAAACACCAGAATATCAATCATTTTAAAACTCAAGCTAAGAAATTACATATACCACAGATGCGCATTCCTAATTAAATAAGAAAAATCTCTCTCTCTTCCAGTTTTCTAAAATATTGTCAGCACCCTCCCACTCTCTCCCTAAATGAAGAAAAGTTAACTCTGTTAAGCTAATAGGTTCTACAGAATGCAAAACCTCATTCTTCATTCCTTATATTCTCCCATAGAAATAGATCCTTCTGTTGTATTTCAGTTGCCCTGATCTTCTGCTTGAGCTTCCTGTGACTGTGTATACTGTCTCCAAGGGAAGAATGTAAATTACAGGTGGGTGAAGATGCTAAGCTTACAGTGTTTTGCTGGATTCACCGTAGCCATGAGCCAAACAGGAGGGGGGTGGAAAAAAAAGTGCATAGCAGTGTCCAAATTATGAAGTTATCTCATGTGAGCATTTCCAGTCTACTCAACCGAGAATTACTCATATCTTTTTTCCATGACATATATCTATGATCCAGACAATGGTTCCTTGGCCAGAACTATATATGTATATATATATATATATATACATACATATAGAATTTATTATCATCATCCTTATCCTGTCTTTGTCAACCACAAATGAATTTTCAAGAAATAAGCTCAAGAAATCTATCCAACCTGTACTGAATTTACACACGTATTATGTGTATTTTTTGCTTCTCAGTATTTGAGCTAAGTTGAGAACTGAAAATGGATAACAGAGCTACTTAATAGAGAGCTGCAAGGATCCAACACCCTCTGAGCAGAAAGATTGAACAAACATCAACTACAATAATTCTACAATATGAATCAGTGCCATTTCCCTAATTTTTTGAAACTTTTTAACATGCTGGCTGTTGATCATAATATTTATTGAACATATATGCAAGCTTAAATATATTTTTCTTACAGAAAATCGTTAGCAAATACGAGGGTCTTCAAATGGCTTGTGCTCGAGAGATGTCTTCAAGAACATTTTTTATGAACACATTTCAAATTTGTTTATGAAATACTGCAGGCGAAGCAAAAAAATTAGAAATTCAAAAGAAATATGGAGACGGACTCATGCATTTGATGGCAACATACAGTAATAAAATGATGGTCACTCTCTGTGGAGGAAGCAATTATTGAAAAAATGACAACATTTGCTTTCATCTTCACTACTAATAGTCTCCAAACAAAACTGCAGATAATGCATGCTTTACTTTATAGTCATCTACTAAAAAAATCAGATTACTAATAGCTTATCAGAGTTCTGAGTATAAGAAGAATTTTCTCAAGGCACAAAATAAGAAAACAAATATTGTGAATATCCTGTAGCTCAGCTCGTACAACAATCTGTGTCATACTAAGTCAGCCAAGTTACATTAATTAAATCATCTGAAGAAGTATGAAATGACAGGATGATAAATAGTAATAGTGGTGTAGCAGAGTCACCTCAGTCAATATCATATTCAGATAGATCTTATTCTTAAATATTGCTTTAACTGATAATGAAGCCTCAGGACAATTAAGCACTGGTATGAGCTGTACAGCAAGACTGTGAAGTCTTTGTCCTCAGAGTTCTACAGGATGTTTGTAGATAAGACACCTCTCAGCTCAGTGCCTTTAATGAAGAGAATGGACTAAATATCCCTGAGATTCCTTACAACCTGAATTAGTTAGGGACTGTATGTCACTGCATTAGTCAAATATTTTCAATATTTCATAGAAAGAGCACACCTCTAAGGCTTTTGGTTCCTAATAGAGCTGATTAAGAAGAATTCTAAAAAAAACTCTCAGCAGGAAAGAAAATGGACTGGAGACTTGTCAGCAATTATTTAGCTAATGTTTATTTTTGATAACTTGTGCCAATCAAGAACCTGTATTATCCTAGTATTATGGAGTAAAATACAAATCCAGATCTGAGGGCTCTATTTGTTTAGTATTTTCTGGCCCAGGCCTCTTAGCCTGAGTTTTGTTCAATTTTATGAATCCATGGTTAAAGATTCAGACCAACAAATTACCACAGGTGATATTCCTTGAACCAAGGAAATAATAAAATGAAAATTAAAATTAGTTGTGATCAACTAAAATAGATAAATAACTCCATAGTTTGGAATCTGAGGAATGAAATAATATTTTATGAGCAACTGCAGTTTGTTGCAATTTAAAGCACACATGCAAGATGTTAAATTTAGTTTGAATGGAAAGAATTAATGCAATATTTCCTAATTACTAACACCAATAAAGTAACATGCTTAAGTTAATGCACTAAATAGCCCTTCCTGAACTTGCAGTTATGAATATCAATTTGAATGACTCTATATACCATGGCATGTGTATGGAAATCAGGAACATGAAAAGCTTATTCTTTCAGTTCTGGAACGTAATTTCTAAGATGATGTTATTGAATTAATAAGATACGGATTTTGGTATGGGCAAATTAAAACAGTAAATAATTTTTATTTTTTTCTTAATTCACTTCATATTCGTCTGTTAGAATAATGAGATTTGATAATAGCATTGAGAAACAGCCTCTTCCCTTTTTTTCAGGGACTAGCAGACAGAAATTGCTCCAGTGTAGCATTATGTAGTATGGCACTGAGAATGCTTCAGAGGTCCCTTGGTATAAAAGCAGGATACTCTGAGACCTGAATCAGCTCTAACTAAAGTATTTAGAAAACTTCACCCAATTTCAATGAAAGACAACCTTCTCTACAAGCTTCCAGTTATTGTTGACCAACATTTCTTCTACTGAAGAAGAGTTTACTGTTCTATGTTTTTTCAGACTTCAGCAAGAAGAATCTTAAGAATTTTACAGCAGAGCTCCTACAATTGTATACATCCACTATGTCTAATAAGGCTAAAACCACCTTGTATATGGGCAGAACTAACTAACTAACTAAATAAATAGAAACCTTGAAATATCCAAGAAAATAATGATTTAGCCTGATGAATCATAAATACAGAAAGTTCTGTTGCTAGATGTCATTGTATTTCTGGAAGTAACTCATTCGTATTTTTTGTTAAAAAAGGGAAATAAAAAACAACTTAGTGTTACAATTTTACAGTGTCCATAAACCCAAATGACTTCAGTGGGTTAGTCTAATGTTAAAAATAAACTGAGCTGTTTTCCTGAACATGAGTGTTTTCTAATACTGAATCTAAGAGTAATGTAAGAACTTTTGTTTTATGGATTTTATGGAAAAGAAGTATAATTTTATATGGCTATGAATAGTATCTGAATTAATAGGCCCATAAAAGAAAACAAAAATTTAAGGCACCGTGAAGAAGTACTAAAAAAAATCTCTTTTCAAAACTATTTTTTGCCCAGGGGAATCTTCATATTCTTCGTAATCAAAAGTGGTTTATATTGTACTGAACAATTAGAACTAAAATGAATTCTTTATAATTCTTTACATCAATAATATAAAAATTCATAGCCATTGTAGAGAGGTCAGAAATTTTACAAAAAAAATTGTGGGTGCATTCATCTCTTTTTATAGGATACAAAAGAAACCGTGTAATTGCATCTTATGCTACATTGAAATGGCTTCAAGACAGAGAATTCTGTGAAGTAAGCTTTGCACTCACAACCTTCTCTTGCTAATTTTTATGCAGACATTTATATTATTGGCTGCATATCAAAACAGCTATTCATATATGCTGGTACAGATACATATTTGAAGAGTACTCAGTATTCCGTGTTTCCTCATGAAGTTTGCCATCCCCCATTTTAATCCTCTAGATGGGATTTACAAAGTGTCAGCTTGATTTAGGTGACCCGCACCATACATAGAACAAAAACGTATTGTGTACTCAGAAGTTAAGAGTGGCAAGGATATTTCAAGCACAATGCATTAAAGGGAGCATATTTGCAAAATATTACTGACTACTGAAAATAATCAATGAATTCATGAAAGCAAATCGTTTTAATGTATTATCTTAATATAAATAAAATATTTATAAGCTATTTTTAATCTAGACCACTTCATTGTTTTAATTTACAAGGAAGCTTCCCTCAATTTTTATAACAGAATAGGGTAGGTAATGAATGATAGTAATGGAATAGGAATTGGATGCCAATGATGATTGCCTCTTCAAACAATTTTGTACTGAGAAAGAGTAAAGCATAATAAATCCCAAGGAAACATTCAAGTGCTTCTGAATTTAAAGCTTTCACTGCTTCAAGTACAATGATTATCATAGCCCCAAAACGCTGAGTATCTTGTTGTTCAATGTGTTGTTGTTTTGGATTAGATAGAGGAAACTGTTGATGAGATCACAACGTTCTTTTAACAAGTTTCAATTATTTACCAGTATAAATGGATCACCTTAATTTCAGGGTATTTTAAGTGTCAGGTGGAGAAGCTGGCAATATTACATATGGACAGAACTAGGCTCTTCATATTTCCCATGGTGCAGGACAAGGCAAACTGAAACATGGGAAGTACACTTTGAAATTCAGGTAGCACTTATACTCCGAGAATGAAGCAGCATTGGCTCAAGCTACAGAGAGAGATTGTGGAGTCTCCTCCTTGGTGACCCTCTAAAGACATGAGGACAATATCTTGGGTGAACTGCTCTGGGTGTCTCTACTTGACCAAGGGCTGGACCAGATGATTTCCAGAAGTCTCTTCTGATATCAAGCATTCTATGATTCTCTGAAATAAGCTAGAAAGCAATATCATTTCCTGTTCAATTACTGTAAATTTATAGTAATGTTTAGCTAAAACTGATATCATAGAGTCATAGAAATGCTAAGACTGGAAAAGACCTTCAAGATCATCAAGTCTAACCACAACCCAACCATACTACCTTAACTTTAACAACCCACTCGAAAATCATGCCCCTGAGCACCACATCCAGACAGTTTTTAAACACATTCAGGGATGGTGTCTCAACCACCTCCCTGGGGAGCCTATTCTTACTTGAAGTAGGAAAACAGATAAAAACAGTCTGTCTGTCTCAAAAAATATTTTCAGAAGTTCAAATGCTTATAGATTTGAAATTATTTTGCATCTTGCTCTATCTTAGAAGTTTCTTGTTGTCTGTGTTTTGTCATTGTTGCCTATAATTCTAGGTTTTATAAATGATCAAATGACAGAGAATTAAGGAGGGAACAAGTCTCTTCATTTAGTTCACTCCTGCATAAGATATAGGTTCACATGTCATTTGACTTATCCACCGGAAACCTTGTGCATCTTGCTCTACGTAGCATGACCAAATACATCAAGTTAACGTAGTGTGACATATCATTGATCCATATTCCTGGGATCGTAAGTTATTGGACAAGGACTGGCTTATTGCTGTGTTTTCCTAAAAGGTTAAAAAACATACGAGATAATTCAGTTCTAGCAATCCTTGGATTACTTTGCTTTTATCTTCCTCTTCTTTGCTATGTATGCATAATGGCAGAAGTTGCTGTTATTCTTGGTGGCTGTCACTTTTTCCCCTTTCACAATGTCATACCTTCTCTAAAAATTAGAGGCATTTAGCTAATACTATTGCTCCTGTGTAAAATTATTAAAATCAACATACTTTGGTTCTGAGAAAGTGTCGATTATTCCTAATGATTGCTAATGAAGAAGAGATAATTACTGAAAATACAAGTGGTGTTTTCATGAATTACCAAAAGTAATAGCATACCCATTTTATCCTCTGTTAAACTGTGGCATAATATGCAGATTTGAAAATTGTGCTCTGGTGCTTTCCACTGGCATGCGAAGAACTTTCACAGATGCTAAACTTTCATAACCTCTGAGACCTGAAGATACATTTAAAAATTTTGTTTTTAGGAAATGTATTTCTAGATGAAGAAACAGTTTTTCCTTCTACCTTTGAAGCCCTAATACATAGACTTACATCCTGCATGACAATCAGGGTGTATTAGAGGCAAATTTATGGAACTGAAATTATTTCTGTTTCTTAATATAGTCAGCTGTAAATTGGGTGCAAGAGCTAGACAGATTTTTGGTGTAAGGTATCTGTGATGAATTTTTTTCCATCTTCAAATGTAATTGAGTCTTTGGAATTACAGGGAGCAGAGATAGCTTGCAACAGCATTTTCATTCTTCTTCATTCTCAAAGATTAAGAAAAGTATGTTTATTGTTTCAGAGGTTATTGCCTGCTCTTTAATTTCAGACTGTCATCTATTTCCAATGCTCTCAAATTTATTTTTATATGACAAGTTAGTCCAAAGCAGAGCAACAGTGCATCTGAATGAAAAGATATAGGTACATGTGAAAAGTTCACAGACACATTATGGTGTAACAATTTTTTCCTTTTCAGGAACACACTGAGGTTATGAAATGCATTAGTTTTAATTTAATGAACAAGAATCACAGATCTGGAAATAAGCTAAGATATGCAAAAGCTCTACAGAATGAATTTCTTGTCCTTGCTGACTTGGATTTTGCTCTGCAACGTCATTTCTGTCTACATTTTGGATGCAGACTGGAAAGAAACTGAAACGGCAAAACTGTTCGTCTAACCACTATTACGTTAATTGAGCAATAGTTTTAAGTATATATATCACATGAATTAATTACAAAATCCTTATCTGTCTCCTTAAATAGCCCTTACTAAACATAGGTTTGAGCATGCAGGAAGTGTTCATGAAAAATAGTGGGCCACTCTTGAGAGAGACTTACATCTATTCCGACAGATTTTAATTCCAACTTAATAAGGATAAGCAAAAATTTCAGACAAATCATTTTATAGTTATGTGCCTCATTATAGTAGAGCAAAACTAAGAACATCAAAGTATTCTTGTGAAAATAAAGTGAAAATAATGGAAATTTCCCCTTTTATTGAACTGTTGTGTTCAGTTCGGGGTCCCTTACTACTAGGAACATATTGTGGTGCTGGAGCATGTACAGAGAAGGACAGCCTAATCATGAGGTGTCTGGAGCACAAGTCTTATGAAGACCAGCTGTGGAAGATAGTCTGGAGAAGAAGAGGTTCAGGGGAGAACTTATTGCTCTCTATGACTGCATTAGAAGCGGTTGTGGTGGGGTGGGATTCAGCCTTT
Source organism: Oreortyx pictus (assembly GCA_036925125.1). Lineage (NCBI taxonomy): Eukaryota > Metazoa > Chordata > Aves > Galliformes > Odontophoridae > Oreortyx > Oreortyx pictus. The sequence goes on along the minus strand of JAUPFR010000001.1, from coordinate 73,983,431 downwards.
TCTCCCAGATAACGGGAGCTGGGTGAGATGTAGTGGCCTGCTGTTGCCAAGGGATGTTTAGATTGGATATTAGAAAAAAAATTCTTCACTGAAAAGTTTATGAAGCATTGTAACAGGTTTCCCAACAAAACAAATAAATGATCATCACTGGAAGTTTTCAGACGGCTCCTGATATGCTGCTTAGGAACAGGGTTTTTGTGGCCATGCTACATTAATATTTGGACTATATGATCTTATAGGTATCTTCCGAACTAAATTATTCTAAGATTCTGGGATTTTATGTACAGGTAAAATTTAAGTTTAAAAACTTCTGAGCACAGAGTAACTATGCTTATAAGCTTTCAGACTTGCATTTAGCACTTTGTTCTTCAGTATTGAAGAAAGGAATAGGAATCCTACCGCTGAGAACAATGCTTCAGTGTTGGGAAGTTATGGGTGCTGATAATTTTCATTATAATTTAGCTAAATTTTGTTATGCCAAATAATAGAGTTCTCTGTATGTGCTTTGTGTTGGACTGTTCATCAAAGCTACAGTTTGTGGATATTAGGACAGAAAAGAAGCAAATTTGTTTCAATATACTTCAAATTCAGTCTCTGAAGGGAGTTTTCCTTGGCAGTAAGAAAACTCTGTGCTTGTTAGTAGTGTTGCCCTTTCTCAGTAAACAGTGAATTCTCATAATGAAACTTTTTAATTCAGCTTATTTCATTAGGTCATATTCTGAATATAGAGAACTATCTGTTTAAGCCAATTAGATCCTTTTTTTCCCTTTATTTTTGCCTCAGGGGAAAATCTCTTTGCATTTCTACTTTCAGTGAGGAAAGAAAATTAGCTAGTAGGAAAATTTTTCCTCAAATTGTTAATGCTTAAGTTGTAGGATTTTTGTCAGAAATCTTCCTGATCTAATCCCCAAATTATTATTGATTTAAGCATCTATACATCAGCATTAACCTTCCACACTGAAGTTCTACCTGTGTATACTTAGAAATTCATGCACACTGCATTTATCTAATTATTCAGAAAATGTTGTTTGAAATGTTACTTATTCTGACCTTTCAGTCACAAGCATCCATGTTACCGTGGTGTGTCACCATGAAAAACACCATATAATTGGTGAAACCAAGTCTGTACAAACACTGTTGTCTTTAAAACAAAAATGTTTGTTAGGTACCTTTTGTACCTAACATTTGATAAAAGCCAAGTACCCACCTAGCCAGCCTCTTACCATCCCTGTCTTTATTCTTCAATTCAAAATAATGGAATAATGGCCGAAACCATTTCAGATAGCCCATTCCTACAAGGTACAAAGAAACTCTACTAACATTTCAGTTGTATATGTTTATTTCTCTTTAATACATCTAATAAACTCAGATGAAGATTGTCAGTTAGTTTCTTATGACTTTTCAAAAAATATCAGGGATACCAGTTTTAAAGTGTCTGAATGTTACATTAAACATGGGCAACTCCTCCATATTTCTACTGCCATAAATGAAAGAGTATCTACACCTACCATACCATAATTAATAGTTCTATATTGATGATGAGAGGTAATTTTCTTTTTTACTTGAATATTTCTGAAAAAGAAAATTTTGGAAGTGTATTTACCTATTTTGATTCTGAAAAGTAAGATTTCAAATTAAGAGCAGTTACAGAAAAGGATTGTATGCCTCCAGTCATGTTTCCTTTTTCCGACTATACTTGTTGTACAACATCAGATAACATCTTCCTGAAAATCTTCAGTTATCACAGTTATGACTCTGTTATCAAGAGATTTAGCATGTTCAAATTGCAGGTAAATTATTAGGGCTTATTAGTAACTGTAAGAACAGCTGAGAACAAAGAGTAATATCTAAGATTTTCTGTATCTCAAGAGACAGTGAAAAAACTCAGACTCATATCTTGTTCCTGGCTGAAGGCCTGATATTAAATTCTGCCGTGCTATCTCAAATTATGACTGCCTTGTATGAACATGCTGGCTGAAAAGCACTGACTTGCAAGCAAAGAGCTGAGGCTTAAAGGTCAGTTTGCCAGTTTCCTGCAGAAAATCGGCTGTTGTTTTCATTTGTTTTTCCCCTTTACCAAAGAAAAGCAAGCTTCACTTAAGAGGGAATAGTATGCCAGGGCATATGTAATTCTTGAAAATAAGATCAAAATAATTAGATTTATTTTTCAGCTGCAGTTTTGCATCGATCAGAATATGAGATGCTGTGGGTTTAGTAGTTACGAACTTATGCAACAGTGACTCAGTGTTTAAGGTGTCTCATATATTTCAAAGGGTTTTGAGTAGTCTCTCAACTGTCACAATACTCTGAAAGAAAAAAGCCAGTTCTCAATGTCATTCCCACTCAAGATAATGGGAAAGCAATCGTAAATTAATTTGGATTTTATATTAGGCCCACATTAAAAGCTGCAGTGGGGTAATATAGGCCCAGATTTAACTACCTGAAGAACCTCTTTTATCCGCAGCTGGTCTTTGGTCAGAATGTTGCTACGTTGGTAGCACTGTCCAATTAGAATATCTTTGCTTTGACACAAGAATACATAGTTGTGATAAAAAATTTTGAGTAGACATAATGGCATATAACTGAATCTCTGTACAAAATTTACTATACATTTTTCTACTTTAACACATAACTTTAACAAATGTTTGGTAGAAAACATCCTACTTATACCAAGCCCTTTGAAGATCATGGTGATTATTAAGTATAGTATTATTTCATGGGCCAGTGAAAGTTTATTCAAGAAGACTTTTAGAGGAAATGTAACAAAATATCCCCACAATAAGGTAAACAGAGAAGAACACAACAGTCAGCACTATTAGAACAGATCCTAGTGAGGTCTACAGGTGATAATATCTGCCTGCCATAGGCCACACAGATGTGGTCAGTCAGCATCCATGGGCTCACTAATGTGGTTGAAATGTGAGAAGATGAGGGGTTGGTTCTCCAGAGTAACATGTGAGATAACAAAACTTCTCCTAGTTATTATCTGTTCATTGTTTTTAGTTTGGTTATCGGGAAATTCTATGTAATTCTTTTCTCCTACCAACATTAAGAGATTATTATTTTTTATGCCATTGCCTCAAAGCTTGCTGATGAACAAGTCTAAGACAAGTCCAAGCAAGTCCTGAGCAAGAGGTGCGAAATCCTTTGTCTAAGGGACACGGATGGACGCATCCTGGGGCAGCATGAAAGAGATAAGTTGCAGCTTAATGGCAGGAGAACAGTCTTTTGTGCAGACACATCTCGGGGGAGATAGCCATCTCAGAAGATACTACCATGAAACTCACCCAAGCACCCAGGGATGTCACGTAGGCAGGAAAGATGGAGGATAAAAGAGGGATCAGCAACCATGAGGATAGGTCTTCGGAACCCTAATGAGCTGATCCCTGCATGCTGACAGACTCCCTCCTTGGCCTGCTACGTGAGACCTGCTGCTTCCTCCTGGACCTTGCCACTTCTTCCATCTGTTTTGCCATCATAACCCTCACAAGCTGATACTTCAAAGGTGTTCTGTCATCAGAACCCTCACGAGCTGATCCCAGTATGCTGATGGACTCCCTCCTGGACCTGCTACCTGAGACCTGCTGCTTTCTTCTGTACCCTGCTGCTTCTTCCTGGTGTTGCCCCCCCCCCCATTCTTCTGCCTCAGACCACCAGAATAGCATGCAATGGGATGGATCCAGATGGTGACTATACCCACTTAACACAATTCTTGCTTCTTTCCTATGTTTTCTATTGCCCGTCTCCCCTTTCCCGTAATCCTAATTGGTAATGGTGTCCATCCTCCCCCTCCCCATCTCTCTAAGATTTGTACTAAACTGATTGGACCAACATTTGAACCTGTTTCTTAATCTCATGTGGGGGATACACATATCAAAGAACGTCCTCTCTCTCCTGTAAATAGGAGCGAGACACAACCATCACATTTAAAGGATAACCTGTGAGTGAAGCACAGGTCTCCCAGAAATCTGTCTTGAATGCCCTGATGTACAAATGCTATATCAGGGTACTGAGATGACCAGAGCTTCTTGGGACTTGGAGCATCAGGCAGTCCTATCACTCTAGTCAGTAGTAGGGTACCACCAAGCATCTCCTAGCAATAGGGCTAGACCAAGGCTGGGTCACACTGGATGTTGTCTAAGTGTCTGATGAGGAATATTGCTTCTCCAGTAATAAATGTGCACACTAAATCTTCCTTTTTCAAATCACTAACTGCAAAATTAGTAAATTTATATCTAAGTAGATTACCTCTGTAATACACTGGCAATCATATTCAAAGGAATATGGAAAATAGCTTCACTCTTAAGTTAAATACAGAAAATAAAGAATAATTTGGTGATATAAAGCCTAGTTTTCAATTTGCCCCTTTGAAAGTGTAACAGCTCCTGTTCTTTCAGTAGATTAAAAAGTAGGTAACTAGGTTGCAAGAGAGTATGTTCCACTGAGATTAATCTTCGGAGAGCATATCATGACAGAAACAAGTTGTCACGTCTGTTAAGGACACAGAGCTGAGTCCCTCACATTACACTGGGGATTTGGGTTCCAAAGGCCTCTAGGCTTGAGGGAAAAAAAATGCCCTTCTCCTGCCTGGATTAATTCTTCCTGTTTCCAGTCTCTAACTCCATGCAGTACTATTTACAGATCCTCCAGCTAGGACTGATTCTGACTGATTGCTGTCAGTGTATCTGATGTATTACTCATTAAATTCAATAGTTTTGACTGTTGCACTACTTTCTGCCTTTAAGTTTGTAGATTTATTCAGTTTGACCCCTTCAAGTTCTGCTAGGCTGAATATAAAGGTGCACTAGCACACATAGAAGGCAGGCCTCAGAAAATCCCTATTTAGTGTTGCTAGAGATGTTCATCATTAGTATTTGTTTCATAAGTCTATGAATTTTAAAAATAATAATAATTAGAATATGAGGTCTATCAGACACAAAAATTCCTTCTATGGAAAAAAAAAAAGTCATTTTCTACCATAGGAAAGTAAAAATAGAAGGAAAACAATCAAAGAACAACAACAAGGAACTATTAAGATAGACTTTTTTCAGGTTCAAGCACTGTTGCAAGTGGTAGAAATAAGTTGTTTTTTATTAATCTTCCACACTTACCCAAAGCCTCCTGAATCTGTGAAATGTGCTAAATTTTAGTCTTATTTTCAAGTTAACAGGAAAAAGCCCAGGAAGTTAGTTGTCAGATGTGAACATTTGCAATGGTGTGGCTGTTCTTAGTCACAAAGTTAATACTGCAAGGTAACTCAACTAATACATCTGTCCTGGTGAAGTACATCTTCTCATTCAATGAACCAGAACATGCTAAAGATACTTCAGTCATTGTAGTTGCAGTGTAAAAATAGTAAAAATAATTGTTAATCACATAATAGCCCACAAATAAGTCAGGTATCCAGATGAAATTTACTCTAAAATACATATTCTGCATACACTCTTATCTCTTAAAAGATCAGACAATTAATTTATTCCACATTGCATTTTTTTTAAACGCTCAAATTGTTTCTTTTATACAAGGGCTCCTCTGAATGTATGGCCTACTTTTTTATTATGTTGGCCCATGACATCAGAGGCAGATGTTGGTAGTGCAGCAGCAGGGACTGAACCTTCCCACCAATATATCATTACATGTTGTTGTCATGTGGCAGATGACAGCAGAAAGGCAGTCTGACACAATGGCATCTGATGTAGAAGTGTGGATTAAACAAAGGGGTGGAATTGAATTCCTCCATGTGGAAAAAAATGGCACCCATTGACATCCATCAGCACTTGCTGAAAATTTATGGAGACCAGTCAGTGGATATGAGCACGGTAAGGGGTGAGTAGAGAGTTTCAGCAGTGGCTACACTGACAGTGGATAACCTCCACTGATGCACATTTTACAAGCACAGCATGCAGGCTCTTGTTCACTGTTGATGAAAATGTATAGCTCATGGTGGTGACTATTTTGAAAAATAGTATTCTGTCACTGAGAATTTGTTCTATCAAATAGTGTTTTTGTGCACTTTGTATCTGCTGTAGTTTCCATAGAAATAAATAGGAAGCATTATTTTCAGAGAGTGATGTAATTGAAGCTATTTTATTAAACTCATATATTTTCATTAACAAAACATATAGAGAAAGAGAAGCTATTATTTCTGGAATAAAATGTTGAAGAAAACTAAAGTAAATACAAAGATAAAATAAAATAAAAAAAAAGGATTTCAATTAGGATACAGAAGAAACTAGAATATTGTGCAACTAGGCAAAATATTTGCTTTGAGAATAAGCTTAATAAGATCATCTGCTTCTATTATATTTTTGAGAGAGTTTTTTAAACTAAAGATTTTATCTTTTATAGTAGAAAATGAAGCATGTTTTCTAGGAAAGCCCAGATAAAACTCATATAAATTGAAAACAATTGCACAAGAAAAAATGACAAACCAAAAGCTTTCCAAAGTGTTGTCTAGAAACTGAAAGATACAGGATTTTGTTCTGAGTTACTTGTGAAAAATAATTTCAAGTGAGCTTATGAATTAAGAGAGATCAGGTACCAAATAAAAAAATTCATGAGCAATGCTGAGAAGAAAAAAAAAGATGACTTCAGGAACTCCTACGAATGCATGATATATCAGTTTAAAAAAAGGCCTGATAATTAGCTGAGTGTCAGTAAAGAACACTTCAAAATGAATGCTTCTTCAGTATCATAACTAAAATAGCATATAGAATTACTGCAGTTTTTGGAATGTAATATAAATGGAAAACAATTTTTTTCATAGTACATAAAGATTTGTTCAAACAAGTGACCTCAAGAAAATGTTTAGAACAGATGCTCAGTAAAGCTTGCCATGTTCAACCTACCTAAACACATTGGTACATGAAAAACCTGTCTTTGTTCTACCAAGAGCATTTCCTAAAAACATTAAATTTATTCCACTGAAAAAGGTACAAATAGTGTTCTCATATTGATAATGGATTCATATTTAATGTATGTATTATGTAAAGTTATGTGGAGACCTGTCCTAGGAGAAAGTTTAGCATACAACAATAAAATGTGACATGAAATTATATTTGATTTTGATTGTGTAACAGAATTGTGATTGTTGACTGCAGACCTTAGTACACATCCCATTTAGTTTTAATGCACTGGGCTGCTCAGTTTTGTTACCCATACTCACAGTGATGGCATTTATGATCATATCCTTACAGATGAATGAGAAATGAAAAGTAGATGTTAAACTTTCAGCAATTCTGCTAATTAATGTGGCATAGATCGTAAAGTCTGATTTGCTTTATTCTGGTTGATTTTTATGCAATAGGAGCACTCCTGCTAAATTTATATGTATCAGCAATAAGTTACTAGTGCTTCCGTCAGTTTGCTTTTTTCTTATCTGGCAGCATCAATCTTGAAGACTACACTGAAATAGGAAACTTGTTCAAAGTCAGATGATGTTGCTGTTGCTTGGGTAGTAAAGTATTATTGAAGTATCAGACTAATTTTAGCTTTAATTTGTAAGATTGTTTCATGGTTGCAATTAGTAAATTATAACAGAGTTCTTATGGGAATCAGATATTACAGACTGCTCAGTTTGTTCACTCATTGTTAATTTATGCTAAACATAAAAGGAAATGTTTAATAACTTAAGCACCAATTGCCTAATACGTATACTAATTGTGCTGGTTAGAAGAAGGTAAGTTTGTTTCTGCGCTAGTAAACTGTTTTAAATACATAGTGGAGAGTAAACCAGTTTTGAAAATTTCTAGTGAAATGGAATAAAAATAATTGCTCTTCTAGGAACAGTAAATACACATCAATAATATGTTATTTCAAAAGCAGTTGTCAAAGTATGCATGATTGTTGAGCTCTTGAACTTTGCAGCCTCCTTGGACACTTCAGTGAGTTTCTGATTTGCAGTGGAAGAAAACAGCAAAATAGCAAATTGCAAACAATAGTGAGGTTTAGAAACAGGCCAGATTATTTATTAAATTACATAATCCTAAAGTTTTACAGTACTTTTGTTTTTCAGGCATGTATGCATTAAATAATAATATGGATATATTTTGCATTCTTTGTTCCTGGGTAAATTGTTACTGTTTAAAAGGCCTTAGCTTAAGACTGTCAAAGTCAAAATGGCAAACTTGCACTTTGTTTCCCAGAAGAACAAAGACAAAAAAAATACCCCATTTTCTCATTTTGTGCTATCCTACAGAAGGCTCTTTGAAGACAGATGTTAAGACTCATACTATACCTGTAGTGAAACATACTCAGACATGGTAGACTTTGGGTCTCATGGGAGTTTTTCCTGGCCCTCGAGAGGTTATTCTGGTTCCTGTCAGACTTCAGGGTTTCTGCTGTCTGCGACTGAGGTCCATCCAGCAATGAAGTGGAGTGGCTGTTCTTGGCACACTTGCACACATGTACAGACATGAAGAGAACAGGACTGATAATCAGTAGCAGTATGTACCCATACCCTCACTCTCTGGATTTACAGGCCTACCCTTGCATTGGATTTCTTGAACATTATCACAGACTCTAAGGTCACCTATATCCTAGCCTTGATCCAACATCCTTCAGCCAGTCACTGGCTCGAGCCACAGTTCTGTCCAGTTGCTGGCCTCCTTCAGCTACGCTAGTCCAGCTTGTGGGTTCACCCTACCACTACCCACAAGCAATTCAGTTCCCATCAGAAACCAGTATCAAGACCTAGGTTTTCTTCCAACCCACGTTTTCTATGTCCAGTGGCTGGCACTCAGATCTCTCATCCTACTCACTGGTTAGTACTGCTTGAAGGTCACTAGTGGTTCACACACTCATACTGTTAATGATGGGTGAACAAACTGGGCAATCATATGGCTACAAAATAAAATTCCCACTGCAACCTAAACTAAGGAATATAACTCATTAAAAACACCAGACCAGACCTGATAAGGAAAATAATCTTCTGTTTACTCACACTAAGCCAGTCTTTTTTGTCACAGATTCTCTTAACTTTTTTCTTTCCCCATTCACCTTGACCTTTCCCATTCTCCACCTTTGTTTATTCCCAAATAAGCAGCTCACCTCTAATTATCTTTTCCCTGTTGGTCACTGTTTTGTAAAATCTGAACCCATTTTTGTTGTCTCACAGATTACAGTTACTGTGGTTCTGCTTGTCTGGAAAGATTTCACTTCCCAAGAGATCCTCAGCTTCACCCTTAATTATCTTTGAGGTTTGGCTGTCTCTCACCTCTCTCACCTCACTCACCTTCAACCGTCAGTGAAATCTGACCATTTGTCACAATGAAAATTATAACATATGTCAATTTCTCACTCTGTTATCTTTTGTGTCCAGTGATTTCTCCTGTCACATCTAGCAGTTTCTCATGGCAAGTTCAGTTAGCTAAACCTCAGGCCATGGCCTAATTGTGTACTGGTATCCCAAATCACTATATTCTTTGCAAGAGCTTCACCTCATGTTTGTCCTGTAAAATGAGTAAAGAATGCCTCTACCTTGCAGTCAGGGAGTCAGTCAGTTATCTTAGACACATACTGCTTAGCATCACAGCCTTTTTCTTAGTCCCAGCACCAAAGCCTGTTGAAATGTGAACATACAAATGGAGGCAAGAAGGATGATCTATTTTATTTACCTCTTTTTACTAAACCTCAGTTATTATCATGTAAAAGATGAATTATTAAGCACCACAGCTTCTCAAAATATCTTTTCTATTTCTTTTAAATGGATATTTTAACTTGGAAATTGTATTCAGAATCCTATGCTGAAATTACTTGTAAGTAGGAGATCAAAATTTGTGTATTACTAGGAATCTACATTCCAAGAACCAATGGATATTCTGCTGAAATATCAGCATGTAAGTCCAGTCAAGGCAAAACAGTGCACAAGGCAAAGGGTAGAACAGCAATATATTAACCATAGGGCTTTTAATGTGAGAAAAAAAAAAAGGAAAAAAGAAAAAAGACATATCATGCTTATGTAGCAACAGTAGGAAGATGATAGATGTCTCTATTTTATTGAGAAGATACCAGTGTTAGATAATTAGAAATTTATGTAATTAGATCATGGTATGAATTCAGGATAAGTTTGGGACTCAGTTAGAGATGATTACATCTTTTTCAGCTGACAGAGTAGCCTTGAAAAAATTTTCAGTGAAAAGATAATCACAACTTTGGTAGACTTTCTTAACTGCTAACCTGAAATGCCATCTATTATAAAATTATTTATCTACACAAATGCAATGATCTTCAAATGTGACATTTTGACTTTAGTTTAAGAAAACAAGACAAACAAGCAAACAAGAAAAACCCAAGAGGATATTAATTTCATCTACATTGTGATATTTTTAAAGAAAAGATTTCTCAGTGTTGTTGACCTTTGTTCAAATAATCCCTTTAATAGTAGCATCTATATTTGAGCTTCTATTTTCAAAATAATCAAAGCTGTCATTCTTAAAGTGCTAAAATACAATAAAGCTCAGTCATATAATGAAAGAGGAAAAAAACAATGTCTGAAATTTGAGCAGATGGAATAATGTGTAAGGTTTGGAGACTGCTGGCCCTTTGTTTTGGTCCATACTTATTTAGCACATTGCACCATCTCAGAAATTAGGTTGGTGTCTGCAGCTAATAGAAAGTAGTACCACATTTCTAAAGTAATCCCTAGTATAGCATAGTGTATTAGCTATAGGGCATACCAAGTCCTCAAAAAACTGAATTATTGACATTAGAGTTAGCCATCTATATTTTTCATTTTATCCTGCACAGTTTAATGCTGAGAGCAAACCTATATGCTGTCATCAGGACAAGTCGTGTCCAGAGGAATACATAAAATGAGTGGAAACAACCATATTTTTAGAAATCAGAGCTGGAGTGTTGTTTGTTGGTGGGTTTTTGTTGTTGTTATTGTTGTTTTAAATCATGCTGGAAAATCTTCTTAGTTGCTTAGCAATTTTTTCAGCTTACTCTGTACTATGCTGGCTAGAAGCTGTGATGCTGACCCTGCACCTGTCTATGGAACTGCAGATGGCTGATGTAACACAGGCTATTGACTTCAAAACAGGAAGGAGGAGGAGAACCAGACAGCTTCTGTGAGATGCATACACATTTTTAAATGCTAATTGTTTGTTCCCCAAAATATTATGAAGGCTTATGCATTTACAGCTGGGATTCATCTTCATGCATCATTAACATCTTAATGTATACCTTTGGTGAAGGAGGAAAATCTGTTCAGAAATTAAACATTTCTAATTGCACACTAAGTGACTTGGATTGTTAGTCAACAATAAATTCAGTTTCAGTGAATTAAAAGAATCAGATCCAGGATGAACAAAAAACATATGAAGTAAATCAAGCAATGATGCAAGTATGTATTTTTTAAAAAAATATTAATGAAATTGTACCAAGAAGAAAGCATATATGAAAAAAACTCCATATTGAACTTTCTGAATTACCAGGGATTTTAGAAACAGCAAAAGGCAATGTCATTGTTCTCACACAGTTAAAAAGAGACATCAGAATAGTTAAAAATAGTGGACTATTACAGGCCTAGATATAGAACAAAATTGGTACCTTTCCAAAGAATAAGAAAAAAGAGCAGAGCTGTATTAGCAATATCAAGCAAAATAATGGCCATTTGTACTATAAAAAGGTGAATGAAGATCAAGTTCTCTTGCACAAATACACACACAAACACACATGTATATACAGATACAGAATTAAAATTTTTTAAAACATTCAATTTGAATCTTGTAGCAGTCTAATTTCTATTAACATACAAAATGTTGATGAATCATGAGAATTCAATATGCAAGCGTATGAACAAAACTATATTAAAATGCATTTTGTTACATTCTGCATAACTTTATATTTCAAGGTGTGGGATTTAACATCTGTTGACACAATCTGATTAGGAGTTAGATCATTTTGATGAATATGAATAATGGAATGAATTATTTAAATAAAAATCTGCCTTGAAATATAACATTCATTTAGTAGACGAGATGGAAACCATGGGTTCTGTTTCGTTCACTGTCTTTCCAGTGAAATGGAAATGATGGAGAGGAGTTGTCTGAAGGCCTAACTGGAAAGGATACCCATATTAGAAATATTTTTTGTTAAAATAGTAACTTTAGCAGAAGTTGATCCAGTTTCATTCATTTTGTTTATTTATTTATCGTAATTCATGTAAATTTAACATCTTGTTTTCACAGAATAATTAATTTATGTTTCCAATTAAAAAAAAACCACAATTCTTAATCCCAGTCTCATTATGTTATTTGTTTTGATCTTGCACCTAGGAACAAACACTTTTATTTTTATGTATTCAAATATTTGTAAACTCTGCTTTAACTCATGTTCCTTATTTTCAAATAACTACAGAGCTACACTGAAATATCATAACAAATTTCAGGCTACATGGAATAATCAGTCTTTCTTAACTTTGAAAAATAATTGTTTAATGTTTTTTTCTGTTACAGCCCAAAGCCAGATATTCTCTACTGACTACAGAGGTATTTTTTTCCTCAGGGAAGAATAATCGTTACTGGTCTTGACACAAGAATTATATTGTTAAATCTAATGGCAGGTGATGTGGAGATGATCATACCAAACTAACTGATGATTATTTTTCTGAAATTCTGAGAATATTTGAACTGAAGTTATTAACAACTGCTTGATAATATTCTGATAATTTTACGAGGGTATATTCAATGTCATGTAGAGTACATCTTTTGAATCTGAATGTTGAACACAATTCAGTTTAACATTTGCTCTTTTTGCCTCCACTCTAGATTCTGTGTTAAATGCTAGGATGAAATAGAGCACTGCAATTTTTTAGAGTGCATCTAAAAATAGAAGTGTGGCCTAAATACATTGTTTGCTGATGACATTGCATTTCTACAAACATCAAAGAAATGCAAGAGACACTGAAAAAAGATCTTCACCTTTCCATACATCCTATGAGGCATAAGCCTGCAGTTCATGTTCAGTCTTACATTTTCCATTTCTAGACAGAAAATTGATGCATGCATGTCAAGAGACTTTTTCATGTATCAAGTGTAGAAGTCAATTTGATTAAAATGAGCACGGTGAGAGGCTAATTTTTTGGTGCACCAAAGGAAGCAGAAAGGAATAGGCAGCAGTCATATCAAGGGTCTTTTGAGAATATTTATAAAATAAATATTTATAAAATAAACTATGCATGTGATATTTAGATCAACCAAGAAATCATACATGGCACACAGAAGGTTGCAGTGACATGGAGATTGCTCCAAAAGTAATGTCTCCTATTTATTTCCGCAACTGCAACAGCTACAAAGAGCACACTAATACTATTTGATACAGCAAATTCTCAGCTATACAATTTTTCAGTATACAGAGATTTTTATTACAGTCACCACCATGAGTTATACATTTTCACTACCAATGAATACGAACCTTCATTCTTTGCTTGTAAAAAGTGTACCAGTGGAGGTGATACACAGTTGTTGCTACTGCTAAAACTCCCAACCCACCACCTCATGGTGCTCACATCCCCTGCTTTGTCTCCACAAACATTCAGAAGTGTTGAGGAATGTCAATGGGTGCCATTTTCCTCCACAGAGGAATTCAATTCTAGACTTTTTTTCATCTGCACTTTCATGTCAGGTGCTATTTTGTCACTTGGCAGCAAAATGTAGTGGTATATTGGTGGGATGGTTCAACATATACTGCCACACCACCAACATCCACCTCCGTCATTGTAGGCCAACATAATAAAATAGGAGGCATTACTTTCAGAGCAACCTTCATAAATGGCTAAATATTGTCACTTGACTTTGGAAATAGAAATGAAAATAAATGTGCTACTGAACAAGTGTCATATATGGATCAAATTACCATGTATTTTAGGAAGAATGAGGCTCTGGAATAATGATCAAAGCTGCCAATGATTCATTGCTATAAATCCTGTTACACTAAGTTTTTGAATTATAAGACTTTTTCTTGTCTACATTCTTCATGTCGAACAGCAACAGAGACTAAAATCTTCTATCTCCATTGCATTTTCACCTGGAAAGCTAAACATTTGTTCAGCAATGACAATGCAATGTTTTTGTCATTATACTACTTCCTCTAATGTCAGAAACTAGGATTTCAGCAGTGAAAGATAGAGCTATATCTGCATGCAAATGCTATCTGAGATGCCGTGGATACTGAGAAATCAGCTAAGTACTATATCATCCGGTGTCCCTGTCATTTCCTCTCTTTATTTTGGAATAAAAACAAACTAATGCTTTTCAGTGGCTGTAATTATGTGATCAGAAACCTAGAGGTGAGAGGCACTTGCTACACATTTTCAGCATTTGAGTACTCTCTTTACACCAGTCACTCCTCTGTCCCTTGCATTAGAATTAGGAAGTTGCATTCACGATAAAATGCAAACAAATCCCAAGGAATGTGCAAATTTAGAAAAAATGTATTTATATGTATACACATACATATGTAAATAAAAATGTGAGGCCATTTAAATTGGAGTTATTGAAAAAATGTTTAATGTTCTCACTTAAAGCTAAATGGAAATATATGGGCATGTTAAACATGTTCTATATGCATAAATTCATATGTAAATAATAAACTTTGGGTTTTTTCAGCTAAAACATGAGAATCTATATGTGCGTACACATTAAAAAACAAAACAAGACACCTTAATTCAAGTGGCATTTTCTTTTCTAAATTTTATATTTATGAATCTTTTTTTCTTCCATTTTCTTCCAGTTTTGCAGCTGCTTCTGTAAATATCTCCCTACAGTGCAACCTGGTTTTCCTTGTACACATCAATTGGAGTGTAAAGTAGTGAAAGGTACAGAAATGAGCAGGGTTCTGGCACCCAGTGGGTAAGACACTGAAGTCATTTTCATTTGTAATTTAGGTGATGTAACAGCTAAATGTAAACCTCTTAGAGAAACCAGAGACATCCAGTTTCTTTATATACTCAAACCAGGCTCTGCTCTTATGTGTTCACCCCCTATCTTTTCAAAATACTTACAGCTCTCAGTAATGTCTATTGGCATAAAGTCTTAGGGTCAGCATCAAATCCCATTAAAATAATCTGAAAGACTCCTTTTGAGTTCAGTGGGTTTTAAATCAGACTCTTATTAGACTCACCTTGTAAAGTAATAAATATTCATAGACAGATGAAAGAACAGAAAATCTCTCCAGTAGTTTTGAGTCCAGCAAAAAGATCATTTCCTTGGTGAAGGATAATTCCCTTGTTGACCAAAAAAGTCTCATGGGCCAGGATGAAAGTCTGTGCTTTAGGGATATGCAGGATATAATCGGGTAAAAAAGGTAATAGAAAGAATGTAACCATAGCAGCACATAACAGAGTTTATAATGAAAGACCTAGAAGATATTCAGGTTTCTTATTTTTTTCTTTAAGCTAAATAAAATTGGAATTTTTGTGAATGTTAACTGATTGTTTGTAAGAAATCACTTTGCTACTAAATAGCATGTTGGCACAGATTCAGTAATCAAAATAAAGCCAGGTAATTTTTAATTCTGCTTCTAGTGTCTCCTACTAAACACACTAACTCCTCTCCATTTATGTTTTGCAGCTGCCAATGCTATAATCTTTTTCAGCCTCTTGTGGTATAATAAAGTCTTACGGACAGGAATGAATTCAATATATTCTGTTTTACATAATTAGATTTAGACTGGTTAGTTTGAGTGGAGGCTTGGCTGGGAAACCTCAGTGTGCTTTTTCAATACATGGACTATTTGTTATGCAGAGTGAGTAAGAGAAGGAAAGGCAGAGGATTTGGGAGAAGTGGAGATTAATACATCATCAGATGTTAAGAAACTTGTGCATTCTGGTGGGGGAGACTTCACTTTTAGTACAACTCACAGTCAAAAAGTGTCTCAAGGTGCAGAAATTGCATTACTATCACAGTAGTTTCATATTAGTACTTAAAACATACTTTATAAAAAGTTGAAGTGTTTCTGAAGCACTGACTTGACAGAATGGCAGCAAGATCTAATGGTATCCTTTGTTCACACAGGGAAAAACAATTATATGATGCTTTCTGCTGCAATTACTCTGACTACAGTACCATCCAACCACATGGAAAGAAAGAATCAATGAAATAGGCTTTATACAGACCTCAACCCACCTTCATTTAATTTAAATGCTGTATGCTTATGTAAGAATGTTTTAATTGCATTGAAAAAGAGGGAAAATATTATGTTATGATATGCCTAAGGAGTTAAAAAATGTAATGCACATACATTACAGAAATAAAAACTTACATTTTCTTGTTATTGTCCCAGATATTATGCCTTTGGTGGAATCAACTAGACTAATAAGTGTACTATGTGTAAATGTAATATTAAAATATGGTGTTACTATTTAAATGAACAGTCATAAAACGTCCATACCAATAGAAAGGAGAACTTAAATCACACTAATTGTCTCCATATCTGCTGGTCTTAGCAGAAAGAGAAAGCAGCAAAGGAGTGTGTACTAACTGCTTTGTCAGTGATAGGCATTCACCCCTACGGATAGACATAAGGTGCATAGGTAGAATGAGAATATGATTCTTTGTCATTGCCTGTGCCATGGCCTAGATAACAGGCGCCCTCCTTTACTACTTCTCTGTTTCGTTGTTCAATGTCTTTCTAAGGACATTATTTTCAAAACCTTGCCCAAATTCCAGGAGTCTTTTTAACAATAACCAGTGATCTGAAGTAATACATTTCACGGTTATTCTTAGAGGTACTACCCCCCTTTCTTTATACTTATCTTTGAAAAAATCAAGACAAAAGTGTTGGAAAGCATTGATAAAAATTGCACCATGGTTTTTTCAGAGATCTAATCATCATGATCTCAATTTATTAAAAATACCATCAGTATAACATCATTTTTCAGATAAAGCCCTCAGCTGTCTGGGCTTAGAAATAAATATGGGCAAACACACTTAATTAAGAGTTTATTTAATTAAGCTTATCTTGGTTTTCTCATTTGGTTTGTTCAGGATACTAAATTGGTGTATTCTACTTTTTGCTGTAAGACATTTCAGTTTTAAGTATTTCTATTTGTCAATGCTGAGGATTAATCATAGTTTCCATGATGTCTACTCGTGATGAGTAAAAATTAAACTGCAATAAAAGAAAGCTATCAATAAGACTTTAAAGAAAAGGTCTTTATGGATTGAAATGAGAAACTGTTTTGGTTATGGTAACAGGAACTGCTGCTGTAAGATCAATTGTGGCCACTCCTGATCCTGTGAAGTCAAGTGCTATTAGGCCTCTGAGCACTTAGACCTCAGTATTCTACAGAATTCTGTGTTCATTGACATAAGCATTCTCAAACAGAGGAAAAGAATTATGAGAAACCAGTGGAATTAATTAGTGTTATTTCTTAGAATATTACATACGAGGCAAAAAGTTGTTCTGGACTTTTTTCTGTTATGAAAAACTTTGATGCCAGTGCTTCACATTCATCACACAGCCACTGATCAATAGGTTACGAGTAGTTAGAAACCTGCTTTCACAGAGCTTGTTTTTCAGCTAAAGTAAACCTTCAGTCAGGCCAAATCTCCCCCATTACTTTTTCAGCTGCGATGAAATGTCAGCTGCATTTAGCTTTGTCTCAAAGAATATTAACTCCTCAAAATGTGGAAAACCACCATGAGGTGTTACCACAATATCTAGAGTACCCAAGGCTGCAAAGAGAAAGACTGGTTTTTATCTCACAGTGGTAAAACTGATGTGACAGCGGTTCACATTATAAACTTTAAAGATGACTAGATCAATTGAATTATTAAGGACACTGTGAAAGAAAAACAAAAAGGAAATGCTAATATAGGTACAAGACCTAGCCTGGCAAAAAGGAAGCTTAATGGATTCTGCAAAATAATGTGGATATCTAGGACAAGTCTAAATGGAACCATAAAGACATGAACAATAGGGAGAATATGTGCTAAATTTATTGATTCTGTAGAAGTATTTCTGAAATCCATGTCAAGTCAGTGATAAGTACTGTGACTGAGCTTGATGTGCTTGTATCAGTCAACATTTTCACTATTGGTAGCTCCTGAAGAAATTAGTCAAACCAAGGAGTTCACATGCTCTCATCCTGTATTATTTCAATTAAATGTATCTTTGAAGGTGTCCTTTAAGGAACAGGAAAATAAATACATCTAAACCATGACAATTCATATTGGGAATAAATATATGAACTAATTTTAAAAAGTTCCCCTTTTTACCGCCCCCATGAAACAATTAAAAGCTTTCTCTTTTTGAGGAATTCTGAGTAGAAGCCAAGTATTCAAATTCTATTTTTTACTTAGAGCTCTTGTGGAGTTCCTTAACTATTTAAGTTATTGTACTTCTTAAGCTGAATATTAAATGTGTTCTTCACAGGAATTAAGTGTGCATAAAACCTAAGAATAACATAAACCCATTTAGAATGTAATCTATAAACTTAATTGTATTAGTTTGTATGCACAAAGTACTGAGAGAGCTATTTTTCTAGATACACCTGAGTCTCTCTTCATGACATTCAAGGTCATCTTTTATTTTTCTCTGGAATTTGCACAAATGCTGAAACAGAAATTCATTTAAAATTACTTCATGCAGTGAATTTATAGAATGATAAGGCGATGCTGGTGAAGAATTAGGCAGTGTTATTTGGTGCTTAATCTTCTGTGGCCACAATGCTGAGCTGTAAAACCACACTGAGGCCAGCTCTGAGACCTCACATCTAAGCCTAAAATATTTTCTTCTTGTTCTTGTTCCAGAATAAGCTGTATGTTGTTCCTATACCTGAATACGAGAAATTTACTGCTGCTTTTGAAGATGCCTCTTCAACAAGAGACATTTCTTGTAAAGTTGTTAACAGTGGGGATCTACAGCCTGACTGAACTTTATGTTTTCAAAATATGAAAAATTCAATCAGGTTTCTATTTTTCCTCTAATTACAGCATTTTTTTTCTGTCTGATCAAAGTATGTTCCTCACACACATATCTATTTCAAAACATTATCTGATAGAAGAAACATTCCCCACTCTTTAAATAATTTAAGAGTCTAAAAAGAATGAGAATTAAAGCAAATTGATCATTATACAGGAGAATAACATCTATAAACATTGCTTAATGGCTGTCTTTGTTTTTAGAGCTTGTATTAGCTCAGCATAATAAGATAACAGAGTGGGCAGAACACATCAGTAATTGCAAATTCTGTCAACCTTGTGAACGAAAATGGAAGAATGAAACTGCATTCCTGCAAAACTCAAAAGCAATTGGCACACAGAATTGAGCTGTTGCAGATGACAATTATAAGTCTGCCTAAGACAGAAGCAGATAGAGCCATCTCATTATTGGTTGTAATCTTTCAGTTAATAAATAAATATATTTAGCATCTATTCACAGATTAAAGCAAATATATATTGTTCTTAACATCAAAAAAGAAT
The DNA here is from genome assembly GCA_036925125.1 of Oreortyx pictus. Classification (NCBI taxonomy): domain Eukaryota; kingdom Metazoa; phylum Chordata; class Aves; order Galliformes; family Odontophoridae; genus Oreortyx; species Oreortyx pictus. The sequence continues at coordinate 73,964,004 of JAUPFR010000001.1, read as the reverse complement.
TAGACAATGATGACTAAGAATGAAAAAAAATTTTGCCCCTGCAATACAAAACATATCTTGCAATTCAGACATAAATGGATGCTACAAAATGAAAGTGATCTTAGAAGAGATGCTACTAACATGACAAAAATGTATTTCTACTGGAAAAAAAAAATATTTGAGATATGAAAAGCACTATCTTTTCTAACACAGATTTGCTTCTGATTATACTTCAATTTTGTTTGTTTGTTTGTTTTTTACAAAATGTTGACTCCCAGCATTTTAAGAAGTGCCAGATTCACAGCTTCTAAAAGTAGCAGGAGTCAAAGACACAGTGGGACAATATCCCCTTGGAAAGAGGAAAGGATCATGAAAGGGAAGCTCATGGAAATATTGTGATCCTGTTTACCACAACTTTCTTAACAGGAGTTAATATATATTTTCAATTTTATCTATTGTTGACTTGTGATAATTTGAGCTGTTATATACTATTCTTAGTGAACTGTAGAAGAGAATAAAATAGCCTGGCTCCGTTCTAGAGGTTTTCTATGTGGACAGTTCCCAAGTTAAGAGTGAGATGCAGATGAAATATGTCTTCAAGATAAACTCTGAGATTCAAACTGCAGTTGTGATCCCCCACAGTAAGTTGTAGAATCCTCCATAAATGAGGCTGAGCATTGTCTCATAGGAACCAACATTTCCTTTGAAAAGGGTGTACAGTTTATTGTACACCAGTAAATATGGTGCAAAATTATTCTTTTGTGTGTGTGTGTTAACCAGCTAATCAGCTGCCTGTCTCCATAGATAAGATATTATTAGGTTTCATAATCTGCATAATTCAAAGAAGCAATTGATACTCCCAAAACCATTTAGTCCATTTTAAAATCCACCTGCATTTTTTATTCCTTTGAACATCTAAGGCAATTAATCACTCAGCTTCATTAGATTGTATCTGAAGCAGTTCTTTCTTCATTTAACTCTTTGCTTTTAAGTCTCCATAACAGTTCAATTCTTATTTACTTTGTATAATCTTTTTTTTTACTATGACTCACAGTGTAAATTAACATTTTTTCATTGCACAAGCACACAGGACCAGTAAGGTGTTGTTCCAAAAATACAATTACTATGGCAAAGGGCGTCTTCACAGCACAGTGGTTTCTCCTTCCTATTGAGATCTCAACAAATGTGAACTTCTATCACAGGGATCTATAAGACATATAGTCTTCCTTCTGGAATGTGGGAGCCAGGTGAGTTAGGATGACTTGTTAGGTGGAAGAGTAGGATCACATCCAGTTGATCCAGGTCGTTCTGAAAGGCAGACAAAACACTGATAGATGTAATCCTACTAACCAGAATGCCACTGAAAGCAGCTGACAATAATTCCTACGGCTAAAGTATTCTGATTTTTACTAACCTTGTGTTATCAGAAGTTTGAACTGACTTTCTGCCTCAGCTCTTCAGATAATGTCTCAATCTCGGTATGTTTCTAACTGAGCAGTTTTATTCTGTGGTATTATGCTACGATTTCTGATATTTAGGTGTAGATTCTAAGGGCCATAAATAATAAAAGATTATTGATCAAATATATGTTGGTATCCAGAGATGTGAACCACACAATAATCCATGTGGAAGAATTCATTTCAGTGACTAACACTTTTTTTTTTTTTTTTAATTTCATTAAGGTCATTAATGTAGAAAACTCAGCAATATGCCTGAAAAACATGTTAATTTTAGTATTTCTCTAAGCTAGACAATGCACATGCTGCTTCCTAAAATAATGCAAGATTTAGAGGTCAAGCAGTGATTTGAGGGACTTGGTAGACTTAAGTTCTCACACTGATTGTCTTTTAAAAACAGGTACAAGGAAATGAAGAGGAATAGGTGGAAGTACACGCCTAAAAACTAAATATTACAAATGCCTGCTGTGCTCAAGTTAAAAAAAAAGATATTGTGCTCATGCTTTGCCCAAAAACCTGACATTTTCTCTGAAGGGAGAAACTCATGAAGTCTGAAACACTTCAATAATAAAGCAAGGAAGAAACAGAAAGGAACTCCTCAATTTTTTTTCCTCTCTTATATTACCAGTAAACTAAACAAACAGAATTAAACCCAAGATAACCTAAAAATACACAAGAGTCTTAATGATTTGCCTGGGGTTCTTTCCAGGTTTCTGCTATTTGTTTTTAATCAGTAATAGAATGGAGTCATCTTTTCTGAGGATAAGAAAGTTACTGGCTTGCCAAAGGAGGAACAGGACAACCCAGCTGAAGTACAGACTGACATGTTATCATCCTAGTCCAAAATAATAGAGAGCTGACATGTGATTCAGTCAGTATATAATTAAATCAAAAGGAATACAAATGCAGTCAATGCCATTTTATAGAGGACAGGTCTTATCAGACTTTTTTTATGAGATTACAACTTGACTGAAACAGGTGAATGCAGTAGTACAATTATATGTTAGAAAGATGTGATTTAAAGCTGCAGAGATGTTAAAAAAAAAAAAACAAATAAAAGTCAAATAACTATTCTCAATCCCTTAAAAAAAGGAGATGAAGAACTGACTAACTAGCAGACTGTAAAACATAATCTTCAGCTAGGAAACATCAAATTGTATCTCTCTAAGGCAGTTCATTAGTGCTAGCATTAATTAACTAAGTCAACACATCAGACTCAAAGAAAAACATCTTATGTAAATTCTGAGGATGTAGGATTGCATGCTTTTGGACTTAGTAGTTGCTGAACTACACACAAGTATAAACAAATAAAATCCTACAGTCAAAATTACATATATTATCGGATTTGAAACAAGCATTCTGGAGCCAGAAACTATTTGAATATTTTTAATATTTACTTAAATTCTCAGCACAAAAAATTCTGCAAAGGATGGAATTCAATTAATACCCTGGGCATCCTATCAAACTAGCAATACCAACATCACTGTCTTATTGATGGAGATATCTGGGAACTTATGGGTTATATGGGTTATATTATGGGTTGTATTTCATTCTATCCTAAACTACACAATTGGAATAAGTTAAAATTGTGCTTTGAAAATATAATTCTCTTCAATCAGAAAGGAATATCATAGAATCACAGAACTGTTGGGATTGCCAGGGACTTAAAGCTCAACCAATTCCACACCACTACCACGGGCCAGGCTGTCACCCACCAGACCAGACTGCCCAGGGATCCATCCAACCTCCAGGGACTGGGCAGCATGTGCTAGGGCCACATTGCCCTCTGAGAATTTCCTTCTTAAACCTTATCTGAATCTACCCACTTTCAGTTAAAAGCCATTATCCTTTGTTCTATTACTATCAAACCACGTAAAAATTCAGTCCTGTTTATAAGCTCTTTTCAAGTACTGGAAGGCCGCAATGAAGTCTTCCCCGAGTCTTCTCTTCTCCAAACTAAACAAGCCCAGCTCTCTTCAGCCTTCCTTCTTATGAGAAGGTGCTCCAGCCCTTTAATTATCTTTGCGACTCTCCTCTACTTGCAATTCCAGTTCTGTGTCATGGAGAGCACATCCATTTAAGTAATGTGCCAAGCACAATCACTTGTCTTCTAAATAGTAATTTTGAGGAGGGAGAATATGCATCTCTTTTATAGGCTACAAACCCATAAAACTTGCATTGCACTATTGATTTAGTACTGGAAGGCTACAGTGATATTTGCCCACAGCAAAATAAAAACCAAAACATTAAAAAAAAAAAAAACAAAAAAATAGAAAACAAAAACCAACAGTCTTTGATAGGAGGAGTTACAGAATCCTGTAGAACTTTTATGTGATGACCCCATGGTCTCTAACTTTTATTTGTAGGATGCTTATATCCTGCCTCAGTTTAAGATGAGAAGATCAAATAACCATCAACTAAATTGCTGATAACCATAAATATCCTAATTTTACTTGTTAGAAATATATGGAAAGAACAGAGTTACAGTACTACTGCAAGAACTCTCGGGTTCTTTAGAATTTCATTGACACATTTCACATTTCAGAACTACAATCCAGAATTATGAAATTGATAGCAGAAGCAAATTCTGAGGACAGGAGTTGTTCTTTCTGCATTAATCTTTAAAAGTCCAAGTATTACACAACAATATTATCTTTAATGAATTTCTTGTTGTAGTTAAAAGTGGAAAACTTACACTACTCTCTTAGAAAATATACGTAAACTTATCTTTTTTAAAAAACATATTGCTAACTGCATAACTATAACCTCTAATGCCAGAAATTGTTTTGAATGATTAGCCTTTCTGAGTACTTCATTACACATACTTGATTTGGCTTTTGCATGCATTAACCGTAGATGAATGTTGTATCCTGCTACCCTGGCAAGGAAAAAGAAGCCTTTGTTAAGAGTAATTTAAGGTGAAGTCTATTTTCTGTAATGGAGAAAAAAAACTATATTAACAGGATCAAGTTGAATTAATTATTTCATTTCCTAGTAATGCTCACATAACTAAATCTCTCCTTGATAACATTCTCAATGACAAAACATAATGGAAATTTGGCCAGGTGATAATAGGTGGAGTGACTCAAATGAGACTTAATAATGAGGTAGCTGATGAGATTTCATGCAAAGGACGTTGCATTCAAACTACATTAATAGATGATTAGCAAGCTTATATTAAGAGGCAAAGAGAACAAACACAATATGAATGCAAGCAGGTGATAAAGATGGAATACTAAGAAAGGAGCTAGAAATATAGTAAAGTTGATGAAATATTTTCTCAGTTCTTGGAAAGGGGTGATGTAGATCCTTTATGCACTTCAGGTGTACTAAATACAAAAACCAATTAGTAGAACTAACATCAACACTTGGTGACAGAATTAGTGCACCCTAGTAGTGTACTCTAGGTAAAATAGTATTGATTTTGGGTCGTAGACAACAAATGCATTACAGAGCATATAAAAGGCAGTTCACAGTAACAGGAATAATGTGATTGAACCATTTCTGGTTTAATCTGGAGAAGGAATGCCAAACAAAGTGAATGAAAACATCATGAAGACAGAAGCACAAATTATCCTCAAAAAACCTTGTAGCTATATTTGTCCATGATTATTACAAAAACCTGTAAAAGAGAATGCTATGATCAGCAAACAAACAAATGTGTTGCATGACTGCGTATTGGCTGTACTTTTCTCAGGCTTTTTACTTGTTTCTCTGTTACCCAATTAGGTCATCAAACTGTATACCGTGTGACCACAGAAATAAAAATATACCAGCCCTAAGGCACTGACAGGAAATTATGAACTCTCAGAGAAGACATTACAAGAAGAGTCCAAAGGAAACACAGGCTTATAAACTTGTTTGCATAAGTGATGACTCACCATCATAAATAATTAATACTACCACAGAAATCTACATTTGAGAAATATAAAGACTGTGATCTAAACGTGAGATCAGCTTTTCTAAATGACAGTAAATTTTTTTAAGGCAATAGTTACTTTGAAAACCTTGTGGAATTTGAGGAATCTATTAGTTTTCCATTTGTAATATTATCCTATTGTTACAATTAATTATTAATTATTATTATTAATTATTATTAAAATCGGAAGGTAATACTTTGTTACACTTTATTTTTAATCCTATTTTCTATTTCATCCCTTTCTAGAATTGAATGCATACCGGTTAGGTGAATCACAAGTACTAATATGGTGGTTTAATGCTATTTTCAACTGTGTTTCCATTGTAGGAGAATAGTTTGCAGATAGTAGTTATTTTTACAGATGAACAATGGATTCAAAATCATCAGGATCAGTAGCATCAGTCAGGAGCACAGTACAAAACATGGGCAGTCACTTCTCTCACCATTTTGCTGAAAGGCAAAATGAGTTCTAAACATTTGAATTCAGAAAAAAAAACCTGTAGTTATTATAGAACACAGTTTCAAATTTTGAATATCTACAGTAACCAGTATCTTTATCATATTGAGTAATGCTTTGACTTGTGTGTGGAGTAGGATCATAACACACTTTTGCATGAACTGACTATGCAAAGTTCAATGACGGTAAGAAATCAGTCTGCTATTTGTTAACCCAAACAGTGGTGATTAAGACAGGCCAAATGCAACAATAGTACAAATGTAACTGTCAGGGCCACGAGAACTACCACTGACTGCTGTGAAAATGTCTGTAGGAGAACTTGCAGAGGAGCTTTTCCCTACTTCTCTCAGAAGCTTCATTTAAGTTTTGTTCCAGTTGTCCTTTCTCTGTTCCTGAGTTATTTTGTAATTTTGCTTTTACTTGGTAGAATCTTACTTTGCTGAAATTACTTTCTTGGATGTGTCAAATAATTATTCACTTGCTCAGCAACCACTGAGCTCATCCTGATTACTTTCAGTGAACCTCACTTGCTGGAATTTTGCAGGATGTAAATCCTTGTTGGCGAGCTTCTCATCTGTGCCTGTCCTGCAGTCATCTCAGTTCTGCCTTTTCCTGTCCATGTGGTGCGGACTGCGGCATTGTGACTCTTACAGGTTTTGTTGAGATCCCGCTGCATGCAGGCTCATGCTTCTCAAGAGATCACTTCAATTCACATTGAAGGTGAAGAGATTATTTGTAGATTTTTCAAGATTAACGTCTATCTGCTTGCAACTTGCAGGAGTGTATGGACAGTTTATGCAATAGAAAGATACACAAAATGTTTGAAGCAAGGGAAGGCTGCATGACACCTTCTAATCTCATTTCTTACAGAGATATTTACTGAAGTAAACTTAAAAATGTGTCTTTGATTGTAGCAACTTCTGTAAAGGAGATTTAGGAGTTAGTTCCAACCACAAGATTTCTGCTCTGAACTTCTTAAGCTGTCTCTTGGAATGGTTTTTAAAATCACTAAAATTGTGCAAAGTCCTTGTTTCAGAACTTGGCGCTTCCATGGCATGGACTCATGCTCCCTCTGTGTGCTTATTGTCATTGGAGAAATTAATCAGCAGCATGGTTTCAGCAAGAGAAGTGAAGCACAGTTCACTGTATGGATGATGACCAGGGTTACACCAGAAAGGGAATTAGTATGCATGCTGCTAGATAAGTGTTGTCACCACTGTCATCAGCAGAAAATAACAACTCAATTTCATGAGGTGGCCAACACCGCTTGTGTTGAAAGATATTAAGTGTTTTATAGAAATACTAAATCCTCAGAGGCTCAAATTGAAAAACACCTGTCTTCTGTATATATTGTAACTATAGTGGGACTTTTACCTTCAGCCAGGCAGTTAACTTCTAAGTCATAAATCCATTGCCAAATCCTTTTTTGAATATTCTTTTAGCATAAACCATCAAATTAATGAGTCTTTTATTTCATAGTTCTAGAAATCTTTGTGTAAAACTCAATTACTTTTGACAACAGGAATAATACAAGTATACTGCGTACACTCTTTCTCCAAAATTCCCATTACCATTTCAGAACAAAAGTTCTTTCAGGTTCTTTTTTCCACACCTCTATTCAACACCATCCCCATGGTTAAAGTTTCGAGGTAGTTGGGTCAATGGATGTACTTGTTTATAAAATCCTATTCTTTACAGCTGACAGGTAGCACTGAAGGTGTGCTCCGCAGCTTATCTTTTAACATTCTACCTTGATAATATCTGGAAAACATCCATTATTTCAGTTATTCAACATCCAGTCCTTTCAGGGAGACTTTTCAAAATGAAGGTCATTAAGTTTATTGCTCCCTATTGACCAAAGTTATTTAACTTTAGACATCCACTCTAGAATTGCGGATCAAAACCTCATCATAATAGCACATCATTCCCTTTTTCAAACCCCGATATAATAGGCAAGTGAGAAAAGAATTAGGCAATTTAAAGGGCAAGTCTAATGTGTAGTGTCTCTTTTTTATAGAATGCTCATAAAATTTGCTTGTAACATCAAGTTGAAAGGTAATAATTTATAGGGAAAAGGTAAAAGCAAATTTGAGATATTTCTTCTGCCCTGTTTTGCAAGGAAAAAAAATAATAAATAAACAGCTTCAAGGTAGAGAGATTGAAACTGACAAACTTCAATGAGGATTTTTTCATCTTTTTCTAACAGATTTCAATTATCTAACTTCTAGGAAATTTTATGCAATTAATTTATATAATATATCTTCAGCATCTGCACAGACGGTAATTGTGGGAGAGATTGAAAAGTAAAGCAACATATTTTAATATTGGTAAGTCAAATAGTAGAGATCAGACAAGTCAGGCATTAATTATTTTGAAGGGTTTTTTAATATCTAAGATGAAGGAAAACTTTACCAGATAAAGGTTTTGACATATTGATCAGTAGAGTAGCTTGAAAGCAGTGTGTGATTTTTTAATGTCAGTTTTCATAATAAATGTTGTTTCTTTAAAATCTGAAGTGCTTGCAAGCATTAATTTTGAAAGTGTGAAATTCAGATACTGCTGAGGTACCATTCTGGTACAAGACTTCAGCTGTTTAGCTCACACAGCTCTCTCTAGAGCTTCTGTTTCTGTAGTGTCTAGCCAAAATATTTCTTGAAACAGATGCAGAGGACACACTTTCCTGTATGAGAGATGTCAATAATGGTCTAACATAGTTATCCTGGGGGATGAGAATGTTCCAGTCATTATTTTTACATTCTTTTGAGGGTGAATTCTGATCAGTGTACTATATGTCTGCTGACTCACTCAAGACTAGACTTTGATATTACTTTGACAAAGATAACTTTTCTGATTATCAAAATCTGTGCTCAAGGCAAAGTGTACTAATCCATAAAGCCATTATTCTATTCACAAGTACTTCTTGTAATTAAATAATTTCATTTGAATCATTTGAATCGTGGTGTTTTGAGACATAATTTGATTCTATCCACATACTATTAATCCTAGCAGGACAAGGAGAAATGGTTTTAAGTTGAGGGAGGGAAGATTTAGGTTGGATGTCAAGGGGAAGTTCTCTACAGTGAGAGTGGCGAGGTGCTAGAATGGGTTACCTGGAGACGTTGTGGGTGCCCTGTCCCTAGAGGTGTTCGAGGCCTGATGAGATGGGGCCCTGGGCAGCCTGGTTTTGTGTTAAATGGAGGTGACCCTGCCTGTGGCAGTGGGGTTGGAGATTCATGCATGATCCTTGAGGTCCCTTCCAACTTGGGCCATTGTGTGATCTGTGATTCTATATGTATATGATTGGAATTCAGATAGTCAGGTTTGGAGTATTTAAGATTTTCAGATATTTTTCACCCTACCAGTAAAGTAAAAAGTTGGTTTTGTTTGTTATTTTGTTTTGTTTTTAAATAAATAATTATGAAAGTATATATTACAAGCTGTTAAAAAGTGTCACCAGTGAAGCAAGTATGTGATTATGAACACTTACCTATATGTGTGCATTATTTTATATGTGTTGCTGATACAGCTTTCACCACAAAGCTCCCAGGAGTTGAGCTAATCGGACAGAAGCTTACTCATAGGTAACCTACATCTCAGAATACAGAGTCAGACAGGCATTCCTGGCAATGGTTGCATCTGTCTGGGAGGTATCATGCAGAGAAGCGCATTTCTTGTAGAAAGGGATTTATTTTTACATTCCATTTGTTGTAGATCCTAAGTGAGTTTAGGACATCTGTTATTGGCTTTGTTTGTTATCAAGGTTTCATTGTTCTGCCAACTGCACCTCACCAAGGATGTTTTCACTTCCTATGAGTTTACCAAGGATGCAGAAAGACTCAGGGCCCCTGCTGAAGTAGATATTGATCGCTATTCTTTCTTACAGTGTTTCTTTATACCTACATACACATGTACATATTTATCTTCATCTGTACCTATATCTAAACACTCAAACACAACACCCAGAAGCGTTTTACTGTTGCCACAGTCTAATTTTCCAGTGAATACAGGCATTTACACAGAATCACAATGATGTGTTCTCTAGTACGCTTTTCCCCGTAGATGTCCAGTTTCTAATAAATTAGACAGAGGAGGTAGAGTCATGTTAGCATTCATGTGGATGGAAAAGTTTCAGTCAATTTTTAAAGTTTTCTATATATCAGGAAATCCACATTATAATCCACTACGATCTTCCCTATTTTAATTATTTACAGAAGGAGTAGTTTCCACTGATAAATTTATGTATGCCAATGTATGCAGTTGGATGTTCCAGACTACCTAGTAGTGATCAGATTTCCATACAAAGTAGGACTACATATACTTTGTCTCTATGCATTTGTCTTTTTTTCCTTTTTTTTTTTTGTTTGTTTGCTTGTTTGTTTGTTATTTCTTTCTGTTCCTTACCTTTACCCAATATTGACTTTTATATAGTTCTTGTTCTCTAAGGATAGGTATGTAGTTAGCTATCCAGAGTTTCCTCTAACCTTGGTACCAGGGCAACTTTCTGTCAAACATGCTTCAAACACAAACACATTCTCTTCTGGCTTTGGCACAAGACTCTATCCCAGCATGTTCCAAGCTTGTTGCTAATACCTCCTCCAATCAGCTGTCTCCTGTATTTCTATTAACGTTTTATGAATTTATTTCAAAAATAGCCAGATTAGCTTAAGACACTGTAAATTGAATTCCTTGCTAACCTGCCTCTTTTGATCTGAAATATTTTTATCTCTGCCAACAAACCTGAAGGCCCAGTAATGTCTTTGGTGCACACAAATAGTGGGGCAAAAGATACATCTGTAACCTTGCATTAGAGAAGAGGCGTCTCCTCCACATGCTCTTTCTGTTCTGACACATCTACTGTAAGTAATTTATCTCAGGCTACCTTTTCGAGTTCTGTTAAGTCCTGACTTCCCCTGCTTCCAGATTTACCGCTTCAAATTAAATTATTTCCACTGCTTCTACATTCTACTGTTTCTTTCTTCTTTCTATGTTCCCTGTGCCCCTAACCTCTGAGTAACTTCTGCCTGCTCACAGGTGTCCCACTTATGACTCATCTTGTCACTGCTCTGTGTCACTAATCATTTTGACACTCAAAGGCTCCGACACTTCCAGCAGAACCTGCTGTACAGCAAGGCTCTGCTTTAATGCCAGATTCTTGTTATTCATTGTGTCATAGTATTTTTTGGTTAGCAGGGAAAGCAGTAAGTCATACTGAAACTACACTATCCCTTAGTTCAGATTCACTTCTCAGACAGAAATTAAAAAGGTATGAACTAAATGTTTATTTCTAAAGTTTATCTGTGTATTATCTGTTTCCCCAGTAAGTTAATTTTAATATACTTTACTTTTCAGGATAAATTAAGTTTACAGATTAGATAAGAATTCAGAAATGGTCTGTCATGTGCAACAAATTAGAATCCATTAATATTAATGTGGACTCCATTAAACCTGCTTGTGAAAATTCAATAAATACAGAAAGAAACCCCATGAAGTATAACTCACATGTGAAGAATTCGGAACAAGTAATGTCCTTATAGGAACATGGGAACACTAGTTTCCGGGATGAGCTAATCATGGTGATACTACATAAAAAATGTGAATATAAAACTTTGTGTCTCAATCCACCAAAGGCATACATATGTATATCTGTTCAAACACAGTGTAAAAAAGTGTAAAATTATACTTTGCGCTTAGATATGTGTACAAATGTGAAGACCTACATATATCTATGCACATAATAAAAAATCAAGAATGAGCATTTCTGTATCTCTGGGCAAACTCAGAAGTATTCATCTGCTTAACTCATCTCTACCACTGCTTGATTTGCTCACCTTTTCTGCCTCTTGCTATCTTCTCATTCTATTTCTCTCCCCCCTCCTACCATGTAAAGTTGTCCATAAGATGAAATATACATATTTGCAAAAGAGATACCTGGGAACATGAATAGTGTGGACCTGAAAATGTCACTTCTCCCTGCAGTCTCATTCACAGGGAACACAGTTGTCTGCTTTATTATTATTGAATATACAATGAATGATGGCAGCAGGTATTCAAATCAGTTTGTGACTTCAGTTTGGAATTCTTGCTTGTGACTGAGTTTTTTGAGTAGGTTCTCTGTTTCTGGAGTATGATCGTTTACAATTTTCGCTGTCAACTGCCTGAACTGAGAGTCGCAACTGCAAGAACTATTATAATGATAAGCATGCAAGGACTATGACTCAGAATGAGGTAAGCAGATGTACACTTTCAGATCTGGCACTGTAACAGTATACTTTGATCATCTGTACATACATGGAGTCTAAATGCATTTTCACTGCCTAAATATGTCAGGAATTGAGGAATGGTATTCCTACCAGCCTTAGGAGCTCAAGCTGGAAGAGATAATTATGCAGTACAATCCCTTCTGATTGAGGATTGCTCCTGACAAGTATTTTTTTCTCTTACTGTTTTACATTTCCCTTTTTAATACTGCATTTACTGATTTTCTTCTTATTGTTGATAAGTTGCAGGTATATCTGTTTGGTAGTGATAAGTAAGCCTTTGAGAAACTCTCATCTGTTTTCTATGTTATATTATTCCAGGATTTCAGAAAGCATTATTGGTCAACTGCATCATGCATTTCCAGGTCATCTTGAGTAGCCAAATTACATTTTTATAAATACATTTCAAACCTCTGTGGATCATACATACGCATTATGCATCAAAAACCTGTGCAAAACACTTGGAATCTCTAGCAGTGGAGCAGTGTAAGTGCCTATGCAATGAGGATGATAGCTATAAGAAGTATTGCGTGAGATCTTTTAGGATTGCTTTAGCAGTGTGGTCGCCAGCAGTTACAGTGAAAATTGTGATGGAGGGTAACACCAAATGGGACAAAATTTCTTTACAATATGTTTACTGTGAATTACTGTAATATTATGCCTCACCTAAATGTACATAACTAGAATGTATGTTGGACAGTAGACAAAAGGTTAATGCATGTAAGGAATAGTGTAATCTTTGGTACAAAAAAGGGAAAAAGATTTGTGTTTGTAAATGTAGTATATGCCATTGAAATGGTGCTAATGACAAAGGCCAGCTTATTACTCTAGGAAAAAAACACATCAGATTTAAAATATTTTTTAATGATTAAGCAAATAAACATGCTGCAGTATCCATTCTCCACGTAAGATGACTGCAATGGAATGCATATTTTTGGTCAAAGTCCCTTAAAGGAATTTCATGAAGGTTGGGTCAGGCAAGGGCCCAGTCAACACATCTGCATTTCTTACTTATGGCTCTGCCTGGGAGACAATCAAATGAGAGGGATTGGGTATTCATCTAGTTTAATAACTCCTAATCTCCCTAGGGGAACAAAGTATAAGAGGAAAGGGATCAGCTAATTATAGTTAATTGTATTAGCCTAGAGAGAGTGATTAACATAATTAAGATAGGCTTGCGACTAGCAGTTCTATGGCAGAAATGTGCTCTTGGATGCAGGAGGTGAAATCAGATTTAAAAGAATTATGGGCTAAAAAAACCTAACTAACTTCTAAAGTCTAAAACTAAACTAAACTAAACAAACTTCCTAACTAAAGTCTTAAACTGATTTTTTTTTTTTCCAAACGTGCCAGTGAATGTGCACGAGATTGCCGTAAACATCTAATGGCCATAAGTGAGGCACATTTTGTAGAAAGAAGAAAGGTTAATGTACTGGAAAGTTTATACTGTGTGAACAGTGTGAGAGAGGTAAGCACACATGTGTTGCCTGGTAACAGAGCGTTTGACCTAGGAAACAGCTACTGGTGTACCAAGGGAAGACTAGGTAAACATCAACTAGACTATTGGTTTTGTTGGTATCTTACATTTCTTTCCTTTCCTCTCCCTCTGGATTGAATGTAATTTCATGCTATGAAAGCCAGATGTTTATCATGGTATAATGTCTGTCTCTGGAAAAATATGAGGTTTCTTGTTCTCCATATGTTTCCTCTGGTCTTTCATGAAAGCATGACAATAATATAGTGCAATTTTAAACTAATAAATACCAAAAAAGCATGTATATAACAATGTACAAGCCTAAGTTTTCCAGGTCAGTAGTAAGGCGGTAGTATTAATTTCCTATCACTGTGACACCTGGGAATGTAATAATTGCATAAAGGGGTTTGCAAAACTTAGTTAATATTATTTTTTTCTTTTTCTGCGTTTTCCGAAAGCAATGAAGAGCTTCCACACTCAGAGATAATTGAAAGAAACCAAATTGTTTGAGAAGAGTGTGCTTATCTCTAAAAATTACATGGATTATTATGCATCTATATATTATATATATATATGTGCATGTATATATATATTATATATATTATGCATATGTTTTTATTTTGTATGTGCATGAATTTAAATGTTTTTTTTAAATGAGCTTTCCTCTTAGCTAGAAGACAAAGGAATACAAACAGAAGATCATTTAAGAAAAGAATAAGAGAGGAGTAGGTCATGTATAATGTAAATAAAAATTAATAAAAAAAACTGATCTTAATTATTTTTATTTCTTTAAATGAAGCTTTGTCATAGAGAAAATGCCTTCATTTTCCCTTTGCCTAATTCTTCAGCCATTTCTCTTGTATTCTTTCTAGAAATAAACTGACTCAGTATAATTAATGTATCTGCTACTTCTCTGGTAACTGAAAGTCAGTGGAACAGAGATGTCTGTTTAAATTTTCTTTAGAGATGTTGACTTTCTGTGCTGTTAGCATTCTTCATTTCCAACAAAATAGTTTAGTCATCTCCAGGGCCTCTACCCTTCTACCACCTTGAAGAACAACTGAAACAAAACAAAATGTTTTTTACAGAGTGCATGAGGAAAACATCCTTATTACTATGACAAGAAGAGCTCAGGATAGTGATAAGTGAAAATGTTCAATAAGAGAACTAACTCATTAATTTTTAGCCATCTGAACAATCATGAGAGTACAGGAGTTAAGAGTAGAAAGTGTCTTAATTTCTTTTGTATTTATAGAAGTATACCTCACGTCTGCAGAAAAAGAAGATATGCAAACAAATGGTTTCTTCAGTCTCAGAACAAAAATTAAAATCACATTGATGAAGAATAACATTTCAAAGGGAACGTGTGTGTGATCCAACCATTTACATAAGAAATCAAGACTGATGAAGCTAAAACACAAATTGCTTTCTCTTTGCTTTTCATCAGAGTACCATGCAAAATGCTCACTCACTCTCTGTTTTGGATTTTGTCATTTGAGTGAGCTTCTTGCAAGATAAATAAATAAACAAATTAAGTTTTTTTTGAACTTGTAGGGCAAGTTAAAACGGATAATAAGTATTTTAAAAAATAATAATAATAACAAAAATTGACTTTGTTACGATCTCAAGGTGATACGAAAAATTGTATTTCAAATCCTAATGATAAATATTGCAATATTCAATTGATAACTTGATAATTTTATTGTAAAGTAAACAGTATTTTTAAAGAGAAATTGTTTATAAGAATGACAATGTGCATTGGAAACACACGATTCTTATAAGGGATTATTCATCCAGCAACACTGAAAATGAGATACATACCAAGAAATTATAATAATTTAGATGAAATTTTAATTTTTAAAACTTATTAATAAGAATTGTTTTATTGTTCTGCACAATGAAGCAGTAATAATAATTTGATTGCTAACAAGATGGCTTCTCTTGAAGCTGGAACTCTTCTCGACATAACTGCCAGCAGCACCAAGATTCTCACCAGAGTTTATTTGTTTTCCTTTAAGAAAAGCCTAGAAAAAAAAAACAGGCATAGTTGACTGACCTAACAGAACTGGCCTTATGTAAACTAAATATTGCTACAGTAGTTTGCTTTAGTTTCTTATAATCAAAATCTTTTTCCTCTAACCCCATTTGAGATTAAGAAGGAGAGGGGGAGAAAGTAAAAAAGAGAAGAGACAAATATTTCTAACAAAGTGACAGACAAGACTTAGTCTAAGACAAATGATGAATTGTCTCTCCAACCAGGCATTTCATGCTTTTATTTAAACAACTTCTCAATCAATCTGAATCGTGTGAATGATTTTAGAGAGGTGTAGACACAAAAAGATAAATATAGATGTTTAGTAAGCTGTCATGCTTCCTTCTTACCTAATTATTTCATTTTAACACCAAAAAATCTTCCTCCCTTGCAAATGTATAATGATATTTAGAGATAATAAAGTCTCATCAGAAACATACACTTCTCAACGTTTACTTGGTATCTGTAATGAAATAGTATAGCTGTTTCCTATAAACTTTACCGTCTAGACTAACTTGTTAAAAATGATTAGGATGGAAAGCATAAAAAAAAAGTTAATCTTCTTGTACTTGCAGTGTCTCATATAACTCATTGGTTTGACTGTAAATGAATAGAATAATGCCTGAGCCTCACTGGTAGTTTCAGAACCAGGATGTCCAGACAGGGACAGAAGTGGCTCCAGGCAATGTCTGGTAACATGTTCTGTCACCTTGCAATAACTTTTAGCCTTTTTTTATAAAGATCTGCCTCATGAAATAATTTCTGCATGCTGAAAAAGCACCCGAGAGCACCTTTTGTGCTTGCTATGCACTGTGTAGGGAGAAACACCTGAATCAGTTTGTTAGGCCGTTTTTTCTTAAGAACGAAAGGAGCTGAAGCATCACATGAGGTATGTGGGACAAAACAGCCCTAGACATGAACCAAAGTCTAGTATACTTTCCATAAAAATGTATGAAGAAAACTGTCTTCTGTTTGTACAGAATGGAATTTATGGATATTCTGGTTGGTTTGGAAACAAGAATGAACTGAGTTCATTTTTACAGAAAAAAAAAAAAAAAAGCAAAAAACAAACAAATGTTAGAAGGAAAGAGTAAATACAAGAATAATTGAAAAATAAGAAAAATTGCCCAAGATAGTTATGTTCAAACTCCAGTGATTCATGTAAATTGATCTGTTTATAATGAGATGTAACTAAGGAAAGGACAGATTGTAAGAAATTTATTCATGAAAATAAGAATTCAGTGTATGATTTTGCACAAAATGTCATAAGGAAAAAGGCAGGCTGGTTGTGGAGCTGGAAAGGTGTTAACTACAAGAGAACTTTGAAGACTTTTTAAAAGTGAGAGGACAATTGTCAAGGCTGGAGAGAGAGAGATACTGCAATAATTTAGGCACCAGAAAAAAAGAACCTCTTCCATTTCCCTTAAAAAAAAAATAAATAAAAAACATCAAATTTAACTCCCTCAGTTGAGAGTTTCAAAATATCACATCTCTTGAGATGCTTTCTTAATCATGAAAACTAGAACAAAATTACTTTAAAAAATGAATATTATGTTTTAGTGAAAACTTCTGTTATCTACAGCTATTAAAACTGCTAGATGTGCACCTGTGGCTGTCTCTAAAGTTCATGAATAAATTTGAAAATGTTTAGTCCTCTCACTCTATGTATGATTTTTCAATTAACATAACCTTGAGCTGAGACAGCAAAATATAACTTACTGTTGCAGTTTTATTTGTTGATGCTTTCATTTTCCGGTTTAGGGAATACTGTAAAATTCATTTAGTCATCATGCTGCATTTACAGATTTTGAGAATTCTGAATCTTGAAGCTGCACACTCTGCTTCAAACCATGTCTTTGCTATGAAGTGACTTTAGTATTGTCTTGGCTCAGACCAAAGCATATTCTAAAAGGAGAGCATTTTCATTGCTGTGTTTTACATACACACACAAGTCCTGTATTAAAAATGGAAGTCTATTCTTTAAATGCAAGGTTTTTTTTAAAATATTCAATATATATATTTTCTTGTATTCTTGGCAACATAATCCTCTTCTCCATGGTGAGCCCATGCTGGTGCTCCTTGCAGTGTAGGTTGCTGTTTCCTCTGCACGGCACACTCTTTTTCTCAAGAGAATACTCTTACAGCTCCTCAGAGTCAAGCAGCACTAATTATAGCTGGGACAACTCACATAGGTCCTGTAGTTCCGTAGAAAGCAAGAGCAGGACTACTACTCAGAAAAAAGAGAGAAAAGGGAGTGGTAAAGTCTAGGTCCCTTGCATGTTCATGAAGATACATTTTGAACTGTAGAAGAGATTTCATTAGTAAGCATACTCTTCCACATTATTGCACAGGTTGCCTTCAGTGTGATCTCTGATCATCACAGAACTCTGGATTTCCACAGCATACTGTGGTTCAGGTAAACAGCACAACAGAGTTGTGGCATCTCACAGCACATTCCATACAGCTATGGGGCCACACCATGAGCAGGGATAAGGCAAACAGTTCCCATCTCCCATGAAATCTCATGATTGCTCAGAAACAGATGAGTGTTTTTATTTATTTGTTTGTTTGTTTGTTTGTTGACAATCTCAATAATGTGCCTGAAACTTTGTTTTGATAGAACTTCTAATTGAAAAGACAGGATGAAAATTTCTCACCTGCTCTTCTATGCAGAGAGTCTATGAATAGACACTTATACCTTGAAAGATTTCCATTTATTCTTTTTACAAACACCATTCAATACTCTCTCTGTGAGGGCACATAGTTCCTTCCCTTTACTAGAACAAGAATATATGTACTCTTTCACAGCAGAAGGAATCTTTCCAAAATAAACTACAGTAATATCCAGTGAGGTGGCAAAATCAGGAGAAACTCCTGTGATATTGTATACTGTCCTCTTGGATGGAAAAGCAGCAGTCTTGGGAAATAGATGCATCTCCTAGTTGACCATTTACTCCACAAATTTGTCTCCTCTGCCTAGGTGAATAGACTGCCTGAAGGCATGCCCAGATGGGTAATTGATTGAATGTTGCAACTAATGTTAAACCATTATTATTTTCGGTTTATGGAGAAACTCTCTATATGCAGTTTTGGATTATTTTTGAAATTAAAACTCTCTGAAATAACTTATGTCAAGCTACACACTTAATCTAGGTTTGGAATTTGTCTCCCTTTTCTTTTTGTCATTTTCTGACTTTCCTGACCCAGTTGGAAAATATTTCCTGGTAAGTGAGTGATGGAAGTGTTGGTCTTCTGGCCACTTCTGTTTGGGTATGAATTTGAGGGAGAAAGGGGTAGAGAGAGACAGACAGACTGCCAACCATTTTTTTCCTGAAGCACATCCCATTTCTCATTTCCAGCATAACCCTGCATTGAAGCTCTGCTCCAATGTAGTCACTGTCCCCTACCCTCACCCTGATGAGAGATGCTTTGGGGCTTTGGGGAGGGAACCTGGGAAAGCCAGGAAGTAGAGAAGTCCTGCCTCATTCTCAGGATGCAGCAACCACATTCATGGAGGAGGGTGTATCGTAAGTCCTGCTCACAACATAGATACAGTCTCCAGACATCACTGAAACTGACTGAATTGGACATAAAAATGATAGTTTCCATGCAGAAAGGGAATAACTTGTGCTGTTATTAAAAGAAACTAGAGAATCTGCAAGCTAGAAGAAATCACTGACATGTAGAAACCACTGACCGCTGGATATCAAGCAATACTTAAATATTCCTGAGAGAAAAGAACATTTACAGGGCTGTAATTTTATTGCATCAAGTTCTTTTCCTTGTTGCCAAGATTAAAAACAAACAAACAAAGCCAGCATTTTTACTTTGTGAATATCTGCAGAGGAGCCTCAGCTATTATGTATTTCTTGAGATGTGTGTACCAAATAAATGATCAAAGTCTTGAAAGAAAGACCTGTAGAGACCTCACACTGCATTGAAATCAACTCTTTAAAAAAAAACAAATATATCTGAATAATAGGAAGGGAGAGTGCTACCTTACCTTGGGAGATTAAAAATATTCTGGGTCAGCATAACTACTAGGCTTAACCACGATGCATTTTGGCAAACAGTCCACTACCCATTTGAATTATAGCTTTAAACTTGTTTAGGAGCACTGTTCAGGTATTCTGATCTGCCCTGAACATCTGAAGTCTTTGACTGTGTTAGGTTACAAACCACTTTTACATAGTCTTCACGAAATCTCTTGTACTACTTCCTTGCAGATTGTGTGAACAAGTTATAGTCCCACTCAAAGTAATCAATTAGCATTACACAGAAACAAGTAAAATATTTCAAATCTCTCTGAAGACTCTAGAGACTCTGATCAACCTGCAATAAATTTCTACTGGCGTCCAGGCATCCAGAGCATTTTGCTTTTTGATCTAAAATTGCAACTAACAATCTCTCTTGCAGAAAGTTAAATCAGTGAGATGGTGGGAACAATTTGAAATAACCATATTCCCACTGAGAAAAGTCATTAGCGAATACAGCTGATAGCTATAAGCATATACTTTGCTCTGATACAATACTCTCCACAGTTATTATTCAATATAGTAATGATTTAATTGATGCCACTATAATTACTGTAACAGATTCTTTACAGTACATTACCTTCAGAACTTATAAAGCTAGATTACTAAGCCAATTATCAATAGTCCTGGGAAAGCTTTTGATTTTTATATCGTGAAAAAAATTGAAGTGCCTCATACTTGGGGCACACTTAACTGTGCTTATGTCCAAACTGGTGTCTCCTATTCCTCCTGATTTAACATATCAGTACTCATTAAAATACACCTTATCTAACTACATTATAATAGCTGTCAAGTAAGTTTACAACAACAGCAAATGAGTTGCCATCCATGCATCTAATTAAAAATTCACTTTAATATTGAAATTAAAAATTCACTTTAATATTGAAATTAATCTAAGGGAAATTAAATTGCACTGATAGTATTCAGTGTTTCTGAACTATAGTATTCCATTAAGTATGCCTTAGCCATATATTTTTGCAGGAGAAATTCTGATAGTTAACTGTAATCTGATTAAAACAAAATTTTGTAGGGCTTTAATGGGTTCTTCCTTTTCCTAGATGTATTTCCCCCTAAAATCAGAGTTTCCTTTCCTACAGGGAAGAAACTTTTAGAAAATATTACTACACATTACATAAAGAGTGCTACTGTCAAAACCAAATTGGGCACAACAAAGTGAGGTATTTTATACAATCATTTCATGCCAGATACTCCACAACAGCTAAGCATAATTTATGTAAGATTTATCAACTTCCACCCAAATAGAGAGAAAAGATGTTATAAAATATAATACTTAACATTATGAAAAAATGATGTTAAGTTATTTAAGATATTTCCCTTTCCTTGTAACAAGACAGAGTGGCAAACATTTCTTCCTGAATGTGTAAATGGACAAGATTAGTTGTCACTGGCAACTACCAAAAATTGTTGGAATATCATCTTATTTCTCAACTGTAACAAAAGTTCTGCAACATATAGAAAGAATAAACATATAGAAGAATTTTCAAGGTATTCAAGAATTACTCAGATGCTTCAGAGGATTTTCAGTATTTTACAGAGAGTTTATTTTTTCTGATTAAAAAAAAAATCTATCCTACTAGTCTAGGTAGGATTTTCCTTCAAAGGAGTGATGATACTAAATTAAAGTGTAACAATATGGGTAAAAATTAGACACCCAGGAGCAGGTTTTGTTTTGATCTGGTACAGAAAAGAATGCCGGAGTCTTTTAGTCAAAGGAGAATGACAAACATTGAAATCTATTCCTAAAGAAACAAATTTGGTCAGTTTGGGTAGTGGGAGAGAAACAGGAAAAGTAAAATATTTCATCAAAATGAATTTTACACATACAAGGGCAGACAGTATTATGTGAATGAGGCTGTTTTCAGATTTGCAACAGAATTTTACAAATAAATTGGACATATATGGTTTATTTATGTTTGAGTTTTATTGAAAGCACAAGATAGTGTAAATCTGGAGTAATCATGGAGTTTAAATTAATTTGTTTATCAAAAGCTTAGCAGCTAACATTCCTGTTCAATTGTAGGTTATTTGTTTAAGCAAAAAACAATAATGATTTCTGTAGATTTTTCCTTATTACTGATGAAGAGTATTTTTTAAACACTAGATGTTTATGAATCTTACACATTTCACATCACAAATGGACAGTAACAATTAACTGTATGGGGGATTTTGCTGCATGTTATCCTATCTGCTTCAAAATATAGTAATTATATTTTCCATTCACAGATTCCATGTGTATATGACTGGCCCAAAAAGGTTACAGTTACTGTTCAGCTCTGTTTTTTTATTCTTATTTTTCAACCAGCTAGTTAAATTATCTCTTGTCTGAAGTAATTTCATTCATATTTCACTGTTCAAACTTTCTGTTCATTTTAATCCAGAAACCTAAACTCTTCTGAGTAGCAAAGCATTGCTTAAGCATTGGGGATAGTTGAATGCTGCTATATCTCATGTTGAAGTAATTTCTAAATGGTGTAAAACATGATCACTTTATGAAAACATGATGTCCATACTATCATATACCAGGAAAAAATCTGAAGTTTAAATAAAAATATTAACAATTAAAATAATTTCTAATCTCCTACTACTAGTGTATTTATATAAATCTTAATATCTTCCATAACACTCGCACATCCTCACCATCTGCTCCCAGATTCATTACTACTTAGCATCATCTCCTCACTTTGATTCACTTGCTAGCTATACAACATTAACTCTATCCCATTAAGAAGACTGCAATGTAATTGTAACATATTTGGAGTGACTAGAATTAAGGCTTAATAAAGAATCTTGTGATGGCCTATTTGTGCTAAAAAGACTTGTAAAACCATACCTAGGATCCATGAATAAGAAAATAAGGTCTGATGATGTCATGTTAAAGAATTTGTAAATTTTCTAATTATTAAGCAAGCAGAAGAAGTTTCATACTTTTTTTAGAACAACTTAAAGAAATATGAAGGAAACGAAATATTTTGAGTCTTATTCAGTGAGTGGAAAATGGACAGTGAAATAATACTGAGTAGTTGGTGCACTGACATGCACTAGGAAGTGTGAGATAAGCCATGTAAAATTGATGGAGGCATGGAAATAGAAACATTAAGCGAAAGTGAAACATTTAAAAAGACATACTTCTACACCACCATTCTCGGCCTATGATTCATACACAAATAATGTACAAAAAACTGATAATTGCATTGAGTTTAGTTACGTGAAGAAAAGTGAAGTGATGGACTGTGGCTTACATAAGAGAGAAAGTAGTTTGGTAGTCAAGGGAAAGAGACAGAAGAAATGGCTAAGTCATGAGATTAAAGGAAACAAAAAAACGTTTTCAAAATGGCTAATATGAAAAGAGAGACGATTTTCCAGAGAAGTGTGAGGAGCAGAAAAGGTGATATATGGAATAAAGAAAAGCAAGGTAGCAGATGTGTTTGGGGATTGATCTTGGTGAGAGAAGGGAAGGGAGAGGTAGCATATTGTCAACGGTTTACCGGTCTGGATCGGCCCGGTTCTGCAACAATTGGTGCGGGGGACCCACAGACCCACGCCCCAGGAAAGGGGAAGGGGGAAAGGGAAAAGGGAAAAGGGAGATGGGCCTAGAAACAAAACAGCGGCAACGATCTGAGGAGGAAAGCTAATTTACTAAATAAAATATCAGAAAGTAAAATAACACAAGATAATACAATATAATTGGAATTGAGGCTAATGAATCAAAGAAAATGAGCGAGAGTGTCCAATAAACCAAAGGCCTTACGCTAATACTGAAGGTGAGACGGCAGCGAGCACCCACTGCTAAGTCAATCCCAAAGGAAAGAGAGTGTCCCGTGACAGCAGACAGTTTTTATCTTTTCCCTCTGAGCGGAAAATGCCTAAAAATGCAAAGTATGGCAAAGTCCTCTGGGGAATGTAATTCTCCCTCTCTTAGAGCTGTAATATTAACTCTCTAACTCCCAATACACCACATGATGTTATGATGTGGAATATCAACAATACAACAAAAATCATAAAACCGTGACACATATTTTGATGCTACTGAACCTGAATTTTCTTGTTGCCCTTCAAATCTCTTTCAAGATTCAACTCATGAGGGTCTTTAGCTTTCCTAATACTATCCCTGTTCACTATCCCCATGTTCCTCCAGGGTCACTCAAACTTTTTCCACAACTTACATCTTTCATTTTCATATTTATGTCCAGTTAGGGGCTTCTGGTTCACCCGTGCAGCCACCCTGCCTCCTTTGCTTGAGTTCCTGCATATTGGAATGAACCGTCAGAGAGAGTGATTCTTGAAAAGCTAAGATTTACTTGACCTTTCTTTCAGAGCTGTATCCTATGTGTTTCTTCCAGGTAGGTCTCTGAAGTGTCCAAAGTCTACTCTCCTATCAGGTATTTGATCTTGCTTTTTACCTTGTCTTCCCTGTGGATCCTGCACTGCACTGTCTCATGATCACTACTGCCAAGGCTGCTGCTGAGCTTCACTTCCATGACAAGTTTTTGTTCTTGTAAGAATCAGGCCTGTCAGAATGCCCTGTTCTTTCCCGGTGGGCTCCTCAATCAGCTGTGCTAGGAAGATTTCACTGCACTCCTTGAAGCCTTTAGTGCTTTTCCATGCTGTCCCTCCAGCAGATATTCAGTGTTTTGAGTTTCCCATGAGAATTGGGTCTGGAGAATGTGAGGCTTCCCCGAAATCCCTGAAGAAGACCTCATTTACTTCTTCATCCTGATCAGACAGTCCATAGCAGAAACTCACCAAAACATGACTCACATAGGTCTGCACTTTAACTCTGAACTAGCTGATGACTTGTCCATGGTGCGTCTGTAAGCAGAGTTCAGTGCACTGCTCACATAAAAAGCTCAAAAGCTCACATCCTACGTCCTTAAATTCTCAGTCAGTTTTCCTTAAATAGTCTGTATCCATACACCACAGTGTTACATCTGTAGCCCTGTAATTGTGTACAGATCTCTGACTCCTCCACTGTTCCACACAGGCACATGAGAGAAGTATCCAGTCACACACAGTCTCCAGAAAACTCATGAGAATTTTCTCCATGACATTGTCCTGTATGCCATCCCTTATTTGTGAGCATGCACTTGATGAGTCCCTTCAGCCATATATTGCTGATCATAAGGACTGACCTCAAACTTTTGATTTCCATACCAGTTCACCATTTTCTGCTCTTTACATACCAGTGGAGAAGCAGCAGGGAGCAATACTCTGAGGACCAGACAAATTTCATAAGCTTCACCATTAGCAGTTTGCTCTGGAAACAATATGATAGAATCATAGAATCACAGAATCATAGAATCAATCATAGAATCATAGAATGATAAAATGGTTTTGGTTGGAAAGAAACTTAATAATCACCTAGTTCCAAACCCCTGCCATGGGTAGGAACACCTTCACTTGTTCGGATTGTTCAGAGTCTCATCCTATATGTCCTAGATAAGACATTCTTGAAGCTTCTCTGTACAAACAGTTCCACTACCTCATTTCCAACAAGAGTTTCTTCCTCATATCTAATCGAAGTCTATCCTCTTTTAGTTAAAAGCCATTATCCATTTTTTCTATCACCACACTCCCTGATAAAAAGTCCCTCTCTATCTTTCTTTTAGGCCCCCTTTATGTACTCAAAGGTCACAATTAGGCCTTTCTGGAACCTTCTCTTTTCTAGGCTGAATAACACTAACTCTCTCAACCTGTCTTTAGAAGAGAAGTTCTTTAGCCTTCTGATCACCTTTGTGCCCCTCTTCTGGATCTGCACTGTTAGGTCCATGCCCTTCTTGTTCTGGGAACACCAAATAGGGCCTCATAAGAGCAGCATAGAGGGGCAGGATCTCCTCCCTTGACAAGCTAGTCACTCTTCTTTTGATACAGCTCAGGATACAGTTGGCATTCTGGGATGTAAGCAGACATTGCTGGCTTATGTTGAGGTTTTCATCAACCAACACCCCGAAATCCTCCTTGCAACTTCTGAAAGGCAGCTTAATCTGTAAAGCTATGGGATGTATTAAATAGCCAGTGCTAGCTGCCACAGAAAAGTCTTGGGACCAACCTGTAAGAAGTGCTTTGATCAGCCTGAGAAAAATGATAGAAGATGGTTTTCCACCTCAGGAGTCCTCAGAATGGAACAGCATGGAAAACTGTGGAGCTAGTAGCAGCCTGGAGAAAGTCCTGCTCACACATCTGATTTCCAGCAGCTGGAGTGCCACCAGGGACAGAGTTAAGAGATGTGATTCATCTTCTCCTTGTAATTGGAGCTGACAGAACTTGCATGTTTTTTTCTGACAGCATTGGCAGAGCATTTGCTTGTTCTCTACCAGGCTCCCTGTGTGCCTGTGGAAACCTGCAGTGCAGACCCTGGCGGTCTCCACGTGTCAGACAGAGCTGGTGCCGCTCACAGCAGAGGGAGCGCACTCATGCTGACAGAATTGCTTTGCAGATATTCCTTTGCAGATGTGTATAAGTGACCAAACAAACAAAAAAATCAAAATAACCTGCTAGTGTAGTAGGATACTGCCAGTATGTCAATGCTATAAAATCATTCCAAAATTATTTCTGCAATGTGCTAAGAAAAGAAGAGTGGCAGTTTATTAAATAGTTCAAGTGACTTTTTAAATGAGCACTGCATGTAATTACACAGTTTCATTACACTCAAGTTTCTAAAATATTTTTCTATTATTTTTATGTGTTGCTTTTTTTTTTTTTTTCTGTCACTGATGTTGTATGTAGGGAGTCTATATTTAATCATTTAATATGTGATTTTAAGTCAATTATCCTACCCTGTTAGTTAGACTAAATAACAGTGCCATCTGCTGAAAGGTAATAGTGACTTTCAGGAAGAGTTTACAGACATTATTCCTTATTACATAGAAGGCTTAACAGAGAGGCAGTGATAAAAGGAAAGAAAGAAAAAGTAACCTGAAGAGGAAAAGTTGTAGATGTACAGAGAAGGGACTTCATTAAAAAGATTTGAAAATGAATTAAGTATGAAGTCAGAGAGAGAAAGAGAGCAAGATTTCTATTTATGACAGTATTGATTTGAGGTTTAAAACACCGTGACAGCTTTGATTCACTGAAGTGACCTTTGTCACTGTGCGTCATTGCAATGGCTGTGGTCTGCCCTGTGAATAATTTTCATCACAAAAAAGGTTGCATGTTAAGTTCTTTTCATCAAGATAAAATAATGATAATTAATTGTGATACAGTTTTACTCTTTGTAAAAAAAAATATTTTACTCCTATTCTAAGCATTTTCCTGTATTATGACATGATTTTTATTAATATTAGTTTCTGCAAATGAAACAAATTATTATGGAAAAAAGAGTATTGTATGAAAGAAACAGCAAAAAGAACATATCTGTTGCTTAAATTTCAGCCTGTTAACTCTTGTACTGTGAAAATTTTATAGAAAATTGATAATTTATATATTTTTGGTTTTTCAGTGAAAGATGGACATGTGAAAGTAATCACATCATACATTTCCTATGTTTTAATCATATTATGCTTTTTAATGCAGATTTTCTCCCTGTATAACTGTGTTTACAACTCAGGCTTTTGAGCATGAAAAACTTCGTGGTTGTCACAGTGAATTTAATTACCATTTTTAACCTAAGAATTAAGACATCCAAAATTTTATTTCTATTTAAAGTTCTAGTTACAGAACTTCCAGTGCTAATTAAGGTATCAAAATGGAAAATCCTCTAATTTAATCATTTACTATATATCTTGGTGATAACATTTTCTGGAAATATAAAAATATATGTATTATTGTAGCAGGAGTGCATAAATTTATCTTGTAAAAGTTGAAAATACTTTTTTATATTTGCTACTGTGCTTTCATGATATTGTAATCATGCCAACTAACAGACTTTCTTTACCTTTAATAACATTACAACTTGGTTTACTTCTTACCCATGTAAATGGTACCATTATTTTCACTATAATTAAAGAACCTCACCCATTGAAATTGGGTATGAAATATGATTGGATTGAAATATGATATGGTCATGGTAACATACAGTGACATTACCATATTTACAGTAGCAAAACATTATACTTACCTTATGATTTGATACCTGTGCTCCTTTACAAATAGTTACACTTGTGTCAGAATGACTCCCACATCTCTGAAAACAACAAATGTGAACTTAATAATTTTGTCAATATAAACACAGAAGGAAACCCACTGAAAATGGACATCCTATAAATCTTAGACTTGAAGAAAAATACAGGGTAGCAAACTGTGTTAGACTAGAGAAAAATGACGGCACTCAGATGGAACTGGGAACAGTGATTTGACAGTTATAAGGTCGTTATAAGATTATGCAAAACGTTTCCAAAGTGTAAGGAATAGACTGGAGAAACGCTTACAAATACTTGCAGAATGCAAGAAAGAATATTCCATGAATTGCTCCAGTTCTATACATGGAATGTAAAATTGAGGAGTGAAAGGAACTAAAGGATATATGAATATTGTATGTGATAAAGCATAATCCCATGTATACAAAAGTCTTTCAGAAGAACTAGGATTAAGGAATCAGGAAATACTGAACAGTAAGCACAGTGAAGGAACAAAGATTTAAATTCCAAAACTGAACAAAAATGTGTCCCTTTGGGCATAGAGACTTTTGTTTGTTTCCACAAAAATCTGATTATAAATGTAAGGTAATACTTGGTAGGAAGAAGCATTATTCTTACATTTTCTTGTTGTTGTCTTAGCCAAACAGGTGTGTACTGCATACTGAGCTCTCAGACAGTTGTCTGATAAAGCTGGAGGAAGGCAAACTCTTTCCTTCCTTCCTTCCTTCCTTCCTTCCTTCCTTCCTTCCTTCCTTCCTTCCTTCCTTCCTTCCTTCCTTCCTTCCTTCCTTCCTTCCTTCCTTCCTTCCTTCCTTCCTTCCTTCCTTCCTTCCTTCCTTCCTTCCTTCCTTCCTTCCTTCCTTCCTTCCTTCCTTCCTTCCTTCCTTCCTTCCTTCCTTGCCTTCCTTCCTTCCTTCCTTCCTTCCTTCCTTCCTTCCTTCCTTCCTTCCTTCCTTCCTTCCTTCCTATCCTTCCTTCCTTCCTTCCTTCCTTCCTTCCTTCCTTCCTTCCTTCCTTCCTTCCTTCCTTCCTTCCTTCCTTTCCTTCCTTCCTTCCTTCCTTCCTTCCTTCCTTCCTTCCTTCCTTCCTTCCTTCCTTCTTCCTTCCTTCCTTCCATTCCTTCCTTCCTTCCTTCCTTCCTTCCTTCCTTCCTTCCTTCCTTCCTTCCTTCCTTCCTTCCTTCCTTCCTTCCTTCCTTCCTTCCTTCCTTCCTATCCTTCCTTCCTTCCTTCCTTCCTTCCTTCCTTCCTTCCTCCTTCCTTCCTTCCTTCCTTCCTTCCTTCCTTCCTTCCTTTCCTTCCTTCCTTCCTTCCTTCCTTCCTTTCCTTCCTTCCTTCCTTCCTTCCTTCCTTCCTTCCTTCCTATCCTTCCTTCCTTCCTTCCTTCCTTCCTTCCTTCCTTCCTTCCTTCCTTCCTTCCTTCCTTCCCTTCCTTCCTTCCTCCTTCCCTCCTTCCTTCCTTCCCTCCTTCCTTCCTTCCCTCCTTCCTTCCTTCCCTCCTTCCCTCCTCCTCTTCCCTCCTTCCCTCCTTCCCTCCTTCCCTCCTTCCTTCCCTCCTTCCCTTCCTTCCCTCCTTCCTTCCTTCCTCCTTCCTTCCTTCCCTCCTTCCTTCCTTCCCTCCTTCCCTCCTTCCCTCCTTCCCTCCTTCCCTTCCCTTCCTTCCCTCCTTCCTCCTCTCCTCCCTCCTTCCCCTCCTTCCCTCCTTCCCTCCTTCCCTCCTTCCTTCCCTCCTTCCTTCCCTCCTTCCTTCCCTCCTTCCTTCCCTCCTTCCTTCCCTCCTTCCTTCCCCTTCCTTCCTTCCTCTCCTTCCTTCCCTCCTTCCTTCCCTCCTTCCTTCCCTCCTTCCTTCCCTCCTTCCTTCCCTCCTTCCTTCCTCCTTCCTTCCCTCCTTCCTTCCCTCCTTCCTTCCCTCCTTCCTTCCCTCCTTCCTTCACCTCCTTCCTTCCCTCCTTCCTTCCCTCCTTCCTCTTCCTTCTCCTCTTCCTTCCCTCCTTCCTTCCTTCCTTCCTTCCTTCCTTCCTTCCTTCCTTCCTTCCTTCCTTCCTTCCTTCCTTCCTCTTCCTTCCTTCCTTCCTTCCTTCCTTCCTTCCTTCCTTCCTTCCTTCCTTCCTTCCTTCCTTCCTTCCTTCCTTCCTTCCTTCCTTCCTTCCTTCCTTCCTTCCTTCCTTCCTTCCTTCCTTCCTTCCTTCCTTCCTTCCTTCCTTCCTTCCTTCCTTCCTTCCTTCCTTCCTTCCTTCCTTCCTTCCTTCCTTCCTTCCTTCCTTCCTTCCTTCCTTCCTCCTTCCTTCCTTCCTTCCTTCCTTCCTTCCTTCCTTCCTTCTTCCTTCCTTCCTTCCCCCTCAACTGCCAAAAATGCATTAGATTTTCCTTAAAGTGTAGAGAGTTTGTATTTGCTCATAACCACTTTAATTTTAGTTACAGTTAACTGTGAGAATTTGCTTGGAGCTTCAGATAGCCATGCACTTCCCTGCCTCCTGCAGTCCAGAAATCCATCTTTTACTGTTGCAGATGACCTGCAGTCTCTGCAAGAGAAATAAATTTTCTGCACAGAAGTCACAAGAAATTCAACACAAACACACACAAAGAATAAGAAAAAGCCTGTAGAATTTTTAGCATCCACAAATTTTAAGGTATACAACTACTTTTGTTACAGCTTTTTAACAGTCTTTACCATGCACATAATTCATAATTTTGTGAATCTCAGATGCGAGAATTTCTGTTGGGTTGCATATAAATAGGCAAGGTAACATTTTCTTTGAGCTGGTTCCAAGTTGAATGCAGGCATGTTGTAGAGGTTAATGGCAAATATTAAACTCCTGTTGTTATCAGCAGTTTGACTCCACAGTTCTCTGCTGCCTTAGTCTGTTACTGACGCTTCTATTCTTTCCTGTGTGTTTATGAGCTAGCAAAAGAGCCTTGCAAAGGGCTGCAAAGATTTCAGGCATATTGTGTAAAAAGATAATGCTATTTGTGAGGAAATAATAAAGATTTGCTTATCCAAAAAGCAATTTTATTGTACTGATTTTAGCCCTCATTCTTGTTAAAAAAATATATATTAAAAAAAGCTTGTTGTTGTTGTTGTTGTTGTTGTTGTTGTTGTTGTTGTTGCTGTTCCTGGCCTTGTAAGGGGAGGAAAATCCCCTTAAAGATAATTAAATTGGGAATATACAGATTTATACTGTCCTTCCCCCAGTACTGAACCCCAGTTAGAAAAACAAAGAAGTTTAATAAACACTAAAATGTTTTGTATTCTTCTTGCCAAAATGAGAACTTGGATGAAATTGCTTTTTTCACAGCCAAAATTAAATATTCTATTTTGGAATAAATACAAAAAGTGAAGAAAATGAGGGGTTGTTTTCACAAAACTGCCGCAGCTAATAGCATTCATGGCTGAGTAACAGAGAGGTTCGGCATCCTGTCAGGATGGAAAGAGCACCATTCAGTTTATTCCTTTCCCTGAGGAAATTTGAACTAACCATTTCTTAATTTCTAGGGACTCACTAAGCCATAATCACTAAATGATAAGCTAATTCACTGTTTTCTCTTGACGCTTTTATAAATAAATTATATTTCAGAACAGATGTTATGCCCAGGTGCTACGCTTCCCAAGAAACCACTATTAACACTTAAAAATTTTTGTAGAAATTGGAACAGCTTGTGGGTACGATAAAAAGGGACATGACTTCAGATTACCCTGTACCAGTACATCAACATGCCCTGTTCATTCCTTCTGCCAGAAAAGAACCTAAAAATATAAAAATGCCACTCTCCGATGATGCTGTTACTAACTTAGGTGATGATAGGGCTTCAGTCCTTCTGCTAATGAGCATTCAGAAAAGACAAGAGCATTCCTTTCTGAGAAGGGATGTAGGGAAGCCTGTGTGTACTACCTGAGGAAGCAGTGTTTTCAGATTTCAGATACATGTGAACTGCTATCAGTGCTACCAGTGTATCAGTGTAAATTGTTCTCTGACTCCAAAGTGCCGATGACCACATACACACTCAACTAAAATTCTGTAATCACATCAGGAAACAGATAATTTACAGATGGAAACAAATAAATTTTCATAATCTCTAATACATGAAATAATTTGCTATATTTAGGATGGTATTTTATGACTATAAAAGTCATATTCGTTGTTTATACTTTGAATATTGCAGTTACAGACATCTTTTCTCACCTCTAGAATTACTTTTATCTGGAGATTCTGGAGTGCTTTTAGAACTGCTGCGCAACTGAAGTTCACAGCACACGTGAGGTGGTAAGTACTCACCGCACGAGAATTACAGTGCTTAGATGAACTCATCAGGGGTCTCCAGATCACCTGGAATAGCTTTGCACAGCAGTGTGGTGTTGCCAAAGAAAAGATAGTTCTACATACAGCAGAAAGGATATGTAGGGAAGAAGAGCAACATTTACTAAATTTTAGCACGGTAGTGGAATGGAGAGAGGGAAAAATTCTGTGATTAAACCCCTTTGTTGTAAGGTTATATTATGAGGACTTGAATCACATGATCCCTATATTTAAATAACAATATTCCCTATAGTATCTTTAAAAAAGAACCATTCATTAATATTATTTCTCCAGACCTCATACTGTGATGTGGGTTCAGCATTATTTACAAGGAAAAATCTTCATATGTCTACTTACATACTGCATTTCTTCATCATCTTGATCCATTCTGGTGTTGCCCCACCTGAGCAGGAGCCAGGCTTCTCCTCTCTTATTTCTGAGCAATGCCAATTCCACTAGCCCAAGGTTGAGTTACTTCCTTTCAACTTTCCACATGCCAGAAGCAATTCAGCATTTGTCCATCTGGCATCACATCAAAATTTCTGTTCCAGGCAGGCAGTCAAGTCATGCTGGTTCAGCTTTTTCACTTGCTCATTTGGCACCACTTTTTAATAGAGAGGAAGAGTGCTCTTCTGTCCTGTCCTGCAGGCAGTGACCGCTGTGTGCATATGTTTTTCACAGTAGGTTGTGTCTCCAAAGCACCAGGTTCTGTAGCAATTCCTCATCTACACACAAACAAGGTTTATTAATGTTTTAGTGTGAGTGTATCCCATCTCTTTATACCCTTACATAAACAATTCCCATCTATAACCTGCCTGTCCTTTAACATAACCCTGATGAAGGCTGAGCCTGAACTGTCCATTAAGAGGAAGTTCTCAAACTGTTCTGAAAACTCGATGAGATATTTCTATTCAAAATATGGATGGATTAAAAAATATGTGGCAAATTCTAATTGATTAAATCATTTCAGATAAATTCATTAAAGACTATAAATATTTTCCTTCTGGAAGAATTAGCAGTCAGAGAACTGCAACAGATTGGCTTGTCTGTTTCCTTTAAAAACAGAGATCAGTGTAGCCATATTTGAAGAGTTTGAGTTCCAGAGCTTTACAGGGCATTGTACATCTCTGATGTACAGATCAATTGACCTTAGGTGGTGGGAGTTACGTGCACATACATGCATGTAAACATGCACAAAGATGCACGCACAGATATGATAGCAATTCCAAACATCATATAAAACAGGACATCATTTTACAAGACCATCTTTAATCTCCAAAAACAATTAAGCCAACTCAGATTTTATTTTATAATAATAATGAAAAATTTAATTATTTTTGACATGTAAGGAAAGATGTACTACTGTTACTGGAAAACACAAATACTCCAAATCCTACTTAAGCCATGAATGATAGTATACAATAATTGAGCTCTGAACAAGTCTACCCTAAACCCTGAAATGTACTAGAAAATGTTTCAAGCTCAGTGACTATTATTCTAATTACACAAGGAAGAAAGGAAGATTTTCCACAGTCAGGGAGAGTGAATGAAGTATGTGTAATATGTGTAATTCGAGGAGAAATGCAAATCTTGCACATTTGTAAGTCTACCTAAAACAAACAAAATGTTCAGATGCATCAAATAAAGTAATAAAATGACTGGTAACTACAAAATGAGATGGGGGGTGAGTACATAACACTGCAATTGCTTTATGCACTGACTTTCAGCCTGAAATGTAGCAAACAAGGCTGAAATAAACTGCCTACCAATATGATATGAAGTAGGTCACCCTGGAAGCTTCTAGACTAGGCAACTGAGAACTAAATAATCTACCAAGGGAACGTTTAAAAAATACATTTTTTTCTTGACTAGCTAAAACTATTTTCCTTCAGTTTATTTGTGCATCCTTAATAAAATTCTGGAAACTGAAAAGGTGAAGACAAGAGGAAATAATAAGAAGGTCTCATAGATTTGTTTATTATACTTTGTAGCCAATCCTGACTTTCATACAAAGAACTCTGAAAATGCTGAACTGCAGATCATACCCTCATTACAGATTTGTAACATTCGGTTAAGCAATAACAAGAAATCTGGTCTAAATTTGCAATCCAAAATAAAGCTTGTTTCCTTGTGAAGACTTTCATACAATTTTTTAAGGAAATATCTACTTTTTATTCATAGTAAACCTAGAATTGCATATTAAAAAAAGGGATAAGGAAGCTTTTTTATTAGCATTTAAAGCCCACAAGAATTTGAAGTGCTAAAATTCCCTAAGATAAGCATTATTTTTTTTTTAATTTTTGTATTTATTTTTACTAATCAAGCATTTTTTTGTGTCTCTAAACTGAATCTCTACAGTATATTCTTGTATTTCTACCTGAGTTGTGGTCTGAAGTTTTGTGTGGCACAGCATGAGCACAGTACTTTAATACATTTCCTTTTACACTGAGCCAGCAATGTTGGATCTGAGATCTAAGGTAACCAGTCTGGAAGGAATACTTTGGCACAAGTGCCAGTCTCATCTGTTTTTGAAACTGCATAGATGATGTACTTCTCCCACCTACAACATAAAACATTTCTTGCTTTCTTAGCTCACTCTGTTTGATATATGTACTTTTCCTTACCCTACCAGCTCCTGTTTCCTTTCTTTTTTCTCTTCCTTTGATTTTCCCATTCCCACATAATTTATCCAATCATTAAAAAAAGTTAGTGTTTGGAAATGATACTAGGACAAAGATTATCTACTTCACAGCTAAGGTAAAGTCTTATTCACTTCACTGTTTCAAGTTAATCTATCGAAATATGTGTTCACCATTAATTAATTCTCTTAACAAGAATAATTCCTGTGCTTAATCAAAAGTCAACTGGAATGAAAAATGATTGCATTGTGGAGCCTGATGCTGGTTGCCATTGGAATAATGGGTAAAATACATGAAGCGAAAAGCAAACCCGAATATTGCTTCTCTCATCCCCTTTGAAAACTTTGAATTGTGCTTTTAGAAATCAAGAACAGACTCACACCTACTAGATGGTCTTCAAGTCCTGACAGATGACAGCTTCCCTGCAAATCAAGAAGTCTTACTCTATACAGTTGAGAAAAATTATGCTTTCATTCTTTCATACTCTTAGCTTTATTTTTTTCTTATTCATTGTACCAATAAGGGAAAAGACAGTAATTTCAATGTAATTTGAAAGAACAAAGCAAACTTTCAGGAGCCAAGAATTCTTTAGATTTTCTTTTCCCCGTAGAGAAAATAAAGATAGAGGGACACAGAGATCTGAAAGCTGCCATCAAAAATATATTTAAAAATAGTATAGTAAATGAATGTCAAGTTCAATCATTCTGATTTTTTTCTCACACTTGAACATGCATCATTCTAATACAGTTTAGATAATAACCATTTAAATGATACAATGCAGAGAGGATAGTTATCCGCAATTACCACTTTTTCATTAGTAAGTATCATTGATCACATCTTGTGAAATTGGCACCGTACAGAGGAGATTACGCAAAAGCTGTCATCTCTTGGGAGAGTGTTTTACATTCTTTTTCTCTTTCATCCCTCCCTCCTTTCTCACCTGAAACCTTTCTCTCCTTTTTGTCATTGCCTCGTTTTTGCTTGCAACTGACTATCAAAGATGAAAGGTGAGAGAATTTTCAAGGTTTTCCCCCCAACCATTTGGAACTTCCTAAAGAAGGCATTAAGGTTGCTTTATAACTACACACTTCAGACAAACATTTTTTCCACACAGGATATCTAGGGAACAGGACAATGCTCTGTGAATCAAACTATGGTCATATATTATGTAATGTGCCTGGAAAGCACCACAGTGTGAGAGCCAGAATTCTCTTTCAGTTCAGCTGAGGGTGACTCTGGTATTGGAAATTACATTATTACTGATTTCAAAGTTAATCTGAAAGATATGTGAACAGAAAAATCCATCTGGATAATTGACTTTGTTCCTTTTTTTTTTTTTTTCTGAATTACAAGGACAAGCATAAAACAGCAAAATATCTTAGTTCTTATCTGTTCTGATTTCTTAGCCTTGATTTTTTCTTAATCTCTATTATTGGTGAGGTATAATTTCCTCTTGCAGAGGTTGCTTTGGTATCTCCTCAGGTCATAGGATCCTGACCATCCCATTGTTCACAGAAGCACTCTGTCCATGCTCAGATGTTAGGCTCAGTATAAAGTGGCAGATTTGATAACTTGTCTGCACCAATATTGTGAGGGCTAGTACACTCTCCTTCCATCTCTGCTTTTAGGTCTTTACTATCCAGGAGTACTTTAGGAATAGGATTCATTTTATACACTACAAGGGCAACCTCAAGATGGGTCTTGACAATATCTACAGGTCTGTCTCCTTGGGGAAGTGGTAGGCATTTAATAAGCACTGTTTATCTCTTCACACCTTCTAATGTGAAATACATCTTAATGCATGATAGCACAGAATGATTTTCTACGAGATTTTCACCATGAAATTGCAGAAACACTGCCATCCGATATTTAGTGTAAAGTTAGATTTCATGTTTTTTCAAACTTTTAGAACTGGAAAACTGAAATGAGAATTTTCTGAAATTTTGGTAGGCAAATTAAATCCAAAGGTGTTTTTCTCCTTCTTTTTTTTTCTTTATTCCCTTTATTTCCTTTATATCCCTTAATGGATATTTGAGATATCCATGGCCTATTAAAGTGAAAGATGATGACATTTTAATCATAATGAAACATTTATATACTTACACACAGTTGCTGAATACAAGAGTTACAATATCCAAGCGTCTCTGTGAACTGGTAGAACTTAATTCAAAGGTTAAAATCTATATTAATCTTTCCTTTTTTTTTTTTTTTTTTTTTTGTAACACCTGTATGTGAGATGACATGCCTGAGAAAAAACATACCAGTTTTTGTGTTGCTGAAAGGCTATAGTATGCCTACATATGTTCTCACACACTCATACCCAGAATCCGTAATGCCGAATATATGTTACAGTTGAGTTAATACTGCAGTATATCTTCTGAATTGATGAGTTATAACCTTTGGTTGTGGAATTAGTTATAGGTACTATTAGATATATTACATATACTCAAAGATTGCTTGAGCAATGTAATGTGTTTGTATAATATACATTGTCACTTTTGAACAAAATAAAACACTTCGCAGAAAAAGGATCTAGTAGCAGAAGTAATGTTAGTCTCCACAACTGGAACTAGACACACTGGTTACACTACAGTGAAATTTCATTATCTTGAAAAAATAAAGAGAAAGCACTAAACAAAGATCCAAGCACTGTGTGCATACTGCGGTGTTAATCCGAAGTTCAGATGTTTTATAATAGTACACCCTTAAAGCAGAAATCAAATAGTAGTCTTCAGGTAATCTCCCATTCTCGGTGAAAAGTAATGTAGTACAGCAGCACTATTTCACTTTCGGTGTATTTTCTTTCTCCTCATGCATGCATTCAGCTTTGCACTGTGCTTCAATAAGAGATATAGGAGCCTGCTCATGCTGTTATACCTACTCCATCACTTAATTGAGCTGGTTCCAAGAACTGAGATGGAACACAGCAAAATGCCGATTTCATCTAAACAGTCTGGACAAATTAAGGAAAAATCTGAAATGGGTTTGAGTGAGCATCTGCCAAAAAATAAGCAGCCAAATGGCAAGCAGCTGCCACGGCTCATCTGCCCCACATACAGACAATTCTGCAAATATATGAATTGTCCAGGTTATAAATTCGGAGTATTGTCTTTTGCCCACTTCATGGAGAAATGGTGATAATCACCTCCCAAGCACTTCCCCAGTTGTAAATTTTTTTCAGAAGAGTAAAGTAGCTTTGCTTTTTTGTTTGGTTGTTGTTGTTGTTTTCTGGAAACAGGCAGATTCAGTATTTGTCTGGACAGACAATAAAAAGTACATACATAGCAAACAGAATATATGCTACTCCTTCATGGACACAAATATTTAACAGGAACCTTTGTTATTTATGCTAATATTGCGAATCATTCAGTAAGAAGGGAAAAGAAATTTGATTTAAATCATCCGTAACTCTATTCTCATCACTATCCAAATATTCCATCCATGAAAACTCAATAAAATGAAAAACAAAACAGAAGAGCAACTCTGGAGAATGATTAGGAATTAGTGAGATACAGAAGACTTTCTATCTTATTTTTTTCATCTTGGCAAATAAAATTGTCATGCTGATATGGTATGGCCAATTTTTTCCTCTACTTATGAGACATATGATGAAAACACATTCTTAAGCAGAACATAAAGATCCTAATTTTTAGTGCACAGAGAGTATCATGTAAACATTCTCTCAACACATTTGAGCAAATCTATGTAATTTTTTGCACAGTTATTCAAACTGACTCAAAATTTCTCTTTAGTTCCTTCATCTAAAATAATCATATTCATTCTATACCAGCTAAGTATACTGTATCAGAAATACTGCTGTTCATTAGACTAAGGAAGTGATCATCCATTGGTCAGGCCACACCTTCAGTGCTGTGTTCAGTTTGGGCCCCTCAGTACAAGAAAGACATTGAAGACCAGAAAGGTGTCCACAGAAGGGCAACAAAGCTCTGAAGGATCTAGAGAACAAATCTTATGGGCAGCAGTTTTGGGAGCTGGGATTGTTCAGTTTGGAGAAAACTTTCATTCTCTTCAACTGCCTAAAGGGATGTTGTGGTAACAGCGATAGGATGAGAGGGAATGGCCATGAGTTGCACCAGGAGAGGTTCAGGTTTGATATTACCAGAAAAATTTGTTTTCACAAAAAGTTGTGAGGCAATGCAACAGGCAACCCAGTGAGGTGGTGGAGCCACCATGCTTGGAGGTGTTCAAGAATCATGGAGAAGTGGCACTGATGGACACGGTTAGTGGGCATGAGATGATGAACTAGTGGTTGAACTAGGTGATCTTATAGGTCTTCTCCAACCTCAATGATTCTATGGTTCTACATACAAAATTATTAATACCTGCGAGGAAATTGTTATGACTGTGACTTAACCAAAGCAACATTAGAAAACGAAGATGGTTGAAATGCTGGTTCATTAAGCTGTGGTGTTCCCAGTGCCATTCTCATGTTTCTCTTGTATTTCTTCTGCCTCTCCGCTCAAAATATGCACCTGAGGCCTATAGAGGAATTTAGAAATAACAATTATGCAATGTCCAATATAAAATCATCCAAATATTGTTACATTCAAACACTCTCATGTCTGGATATTAATTACATTTATTCTTGTGTGATTTTGTTGTATTTTAAATTGAGTATTTCCTGCATGTGCCCTGTATAAACAGACTGCTGTCTGCCAAGGGCAGACAAGCACAGGTGGAGGAGAGGTTACAAAAAAAAGCAGCAGAAAAAGCTTCATATTGATTTAAAAGCTTTTGGATCATTCATTTCTTGGAATGTTCTCTAATGCCTGTTGGGTACAGGGTAGAATACCCTTTTTTAGAAAAAGACTGTCAGTCCACTCAGTGTTAGGGAATAACACTCTCAGTTTGTTTGAGAGCAAAAGTATTGGTAAGCTAATTACTTCCTTATAGGAAATAATGTCCTATGGCATCCCTTGTTTTAAAACACTGAGAGATTTACAAACAGGAATAAGAGATAGCAAAAGGAAATACTTTCCTGAATTTTCCATTTGCCTATCAACATTCTATTGTCATTTATTCCAAAACACACTTCTAGAATGTACTCTAAGAAGATTATTAATGAACGAAACAAATTCTGATGTCCAACAAATGACAGTGAGGTTGTAAAGTTCCAGTTAGCACCCTCTGTTTCTGTAAGATTTGTCACCAGTAAGCCACGCTTAAGCTATTATAGCAGAAGTACCAAGAGTTAAAACTTTGCTATCAATTTGTTATCACTTTTCTGTTTTGATTAGTATTATCATGTTAGTCTCTGTTCAGCTTGGCAAAACATGGTAAACACCTGTTCTTGAATGAATCTCTGGATACCTCCAGAGAATTGTTCCTCTCATAGGTCCTCTTAAAATTTAGGCTACTTATTTAATCATTTATATATAACATGTAATACTTTTGGTTATCTTTCTTCTTTCCATTAGTAAAAAGGAGAGCAGCTTTCCAAAAATCTCAGCCTTGGAAATCTTTTATCAAAGTATCTTCACTACAATCTCATTATATCCTAATACATCAATTTAACATATTACATGATTTAGTAACTCCAAAAAAACAAAC
Source organism: Oreortyx pictus (assembly GCA_036925125.1). Classification (NCBI taxonomy): domain Eukaryota; kingdom Metazoa; phylum Chordata; class Aves; order Galliformes; family Odontophoridae; genus Oreortyx; species Oreortyx pictus. Next base: position 73,923,798 of record JAUPFR010000001.1, on the reverse strand, counting down.
AAAAAAAACCTCTTCCTTTCTATGTTGAAGTCAAATTCTCAATATAATTTTAGATTAATTTATCTGTTTTAATATAAACCCCCTTCAAATGTGTTCATTACATAGTTTTTTTCTAACTGATCACCAGTATTTATATCATGGAAAATGTGAACATTTATTTTTGGCTTCCTCTCTTTGAACAAGTGCTTCCTGCTCAGAAATAGTACGTTTGACTGCTTTGTTTTCCCATTTGTTTCTTTTGTTGCTTAATTATTTGACATCAATGATGTCCACTGGCATAATTGCATCATTGGTCATTGTATAATAAATAAACTTTTCATCACCATTAAAAAAAGAAAACAAATGTGAAAAAGCACTTCCCTTTTTCCCATATTTAATAATGTCAGTTTTTCTTTTTCAAATACATTCAGTAGAATATGAATTCAACAATGCCTAAATATTTAGTAAGTTTCACAAGGGCAGGTGAGAATGGTGTGAAACAGAGGTGGAACTTAAGTCAGAACTTCGCTATTTTAAGCTAGTTTCATAAAGAATCTAGGGAATACTTCAGTAGCCTGCTTCCAGTAAAGATCTAATTGAGTTTTCCAGATCTATTAGATATAACAAGGCATTACTGGTGTATAGAATATATAACTTACAACACCCACTGGGGTAGCTTTTAATTTGATTTCTAATTTTAATTGCACAAGACAGTATCTATAAGGCTAAAATAAATAGGAGGAGAGAAAGGACACATTTTCAGATATGGTGTTGTATTAGGAAAAGCAAAATTGAGCTGTTTATATATTTATATAAATTTGAAGACAGGAAGTGAAGAATGCTATTTTAAGTCCTGAGTGAAGTCCAAAACACTGTGAACAACTAAAGGTCATTCTAAATAACTGACTAAGTTTTCAGCTTTGAAGGAATTAATTTCAGCTCTAATTATGTATTATCAGTGTTCCAACAAAACACAACATTCAGGAAGCCTAATTACAAAGAACCTGGTTCTATTACACAAGTACTGTGGCTGCAGAATTTCTCTGGTTACCTCTGTTCTAAATAACATTGATGAAACTAGAGTACGGTATGCTTTACAACCTTTAAAAGTAAACGGTACTTTAAAAAGTGAACTTTGTATAAAAATAGAAGTGAGTTCTTCCAGATTTCTCTTTTGCCTGTACTACAATATATTTTCAGTGAGGAACACAGAGAATATTTCTTTAAGCACTTGAGAAAGTATGCTATGTTTTCTCATAAGCAACATAGAGAGGTCACAGAAAAAATATTTACTGCTCATAGAATTGATTTATTCTGCAGGTTTTCTATTTAAAATTATAGCTCTTATGCAAAGTTATTTGTTTATTGCTGATATTGAAATTTTAAAAAATAAAACTACGTGAGTTTTTCTTTAAAGACAATCTGTTTATCCTTCTACCAAATGTGAAATCTTGAGTCAGAGTTGAGCAAAATATAGGAGTAGAAGGACATTATGGAAACATTCACTTTTAGAAAATAATATTTAAAAGGTCATTCCCCAATTTCAACAATCAGAGAAAGAGCTTGACATAGAAAACAAACACAGAAACCAAAAAACCTGTCTCTATAGCAACCTCAGAGCCTGCTAGATCCATGGATGGCAAGTGCTTCAATAAACCCATGATGCTGAACCTCACTAGCCTTTTCAAGCTACCATTCTTTTAGGAGGTGGTGTTTTCTATGTTTACTGTAAGATCTTTCTTTACTCCAGTATATGGAAATTCAGTGGTTGAAGACAAATCCACGTGGAGTCATCCGCAGTGCAACTCAATTTGAAAAAATCTAAATCTAGATATCCTTCAGTTACTTTTAAACCTTTTCAACAAAGAAATAGAGGCATGAGTCCAAGGGAGATTCTGTTCATAAGAGAGACTGTATGGAAGATGTATTTTTTGTTCCATCTTATCTCCCAGAATAGAATTTATATATAAATAAGGCATGTTTGAAAGCCAAGACATAATCAGTAAGTTAATTTCATTTTTATGAAATTATTGTTTTAAAGTTTTGTTTGTTTGTTTGTATTAATTTGGTCCATAAGTGTAACATATTGTTAAATTCCCCATATTTTTTATGAATTACTGAGTCATTTTGGGGATCAATATATAAATAAGAATAACCTTTAGTATGAAAAAGAAAAATGAGGAAACTTTAAAGAAGCAATGGAAAGTAGAAAAACTGATTGCCTTTGTTTAAACAGTGCTCACAGAGGATAGATATTTTGCTTATGATTTCAAATTTCAGCTTACCATCTATTCATTTTAAAAGCACTAAGATTTGAAAATCTGGCAATAAAGTGGAAAATCAGTACTAATCTCAGAGACCATTGTGCACCTCTGATGAAGATGAGGAAACTCATACAGCCCTTACTTTCATCAGAGAGGTATATTTATACAAGTAGATGTGGATACTAGTCCTTGTCTCTTCTTAATGTCTGCTAAACATCACCTATATTAATGCAATTATGAGAGACTAAGACACTTGCCATGTGAACCATGATCCTCTGTTTCAGTTACTTCTTTGCATCCAACATTCTGTAGTTAAAATTGTATTGAAATTCACATTCTTTAATGCCCGCTAATTCTTCAGCTGGTAGGTTAATAACAAACAAATAATAGACCCCTTCAACCTCAGGTGATTTTCTGGAGTTTAGAAGTTTTTTTTTACACTTGTGTGTATGAAAGCATAAACTTAACGCTATTGCTAAGAGAGAAGAATAATTTCAGTGTACCAAAAGTAGGTTAATTAAATACACTAATTTATGTCTGCATTGTCTTTGATTCATTCACTGAAAACTATTCTGCACAACAGATGGGCAAATGTCTGCAGGTCATAAACCTAATGGTACTCTAGTAAAATTCAACATAAGGTTCTTATTTCTTGAACCATAAAGCAACTTCATGCAAATTAAAGTACACAATAAAAATGACTTAGTTATTTCATAACTTCATGTTTCACATCTAAAACTACAGTTCAAGACCTTTGGATTTTACTTCTTAGAAGTCAAGTCTAAGTCAGTATTTTGGGAAATACTGGACTTCTTCTTCCACATTTATTTTCTTACAATTGATTTCTTCCATACTTTCAGTAAAACTGGAAAATAAACATACTGGAAAATCTGGCCTTTTGCATTGCAGAATTGAGCTGACACTTAAAAAACACAAGGTCAATATGTTACAGAAATGAGATTCATCTGTATGGCATTCTACAAGTTTATACATAACCATAGAACAATGGGAGGTATTGACTTTTTCTTTAAAAAAATAGCACTAACTTCATGAAACTGGAAAATCATGGAAACAGTACAGGATAGATTCAAATTCAAGATCATGGTTTGACATTTACAAAATGGATGTCTCTAAACCACAGAAATACTTGATAGAGTTTACAGAAAATTCTATGCAGTGAGTGAGACTTATAATTAAACTTGATATTTGTCTGGTCCAATGGTTGACATCTTTCATAAATGGTGTCCTGACTGTTATAAAAGAAAATGTGATTATCTCATACAAAATGTAATCTTACCATAATGCACTCAATAGGGCTTCAGAAATGCAGTCTCGGAAACCGACAAATGTAGGAATGACATTTTGCTGGAGACCTGCATTCCCTTCTTGTTTGATTTATTCATGATTCCAGTCTAAAATACTGAATTTTACAAGTCCACAGAGAGTAAGATGGAACATCTTGCTTCTCCTGTAGGAAAACGTTTATTCAATATATTATCAGTCTGATTTGCAAAATCATGGCAGATCTTCATGACTTGAGAAAGAACGCTGAATATTTTTACGAATATATTTGGACGACTTGCAAAAGAACAGGTTGGAAACATTTTTGGGGAAAACACTATTATAAAAATAATTTACGCATAAAAATAATTAAAGAATCTGAAGAAAATATTTGCTTACATTACTGACTCTAATTTATCTTTTAGAGTAAAAAATGTACTTTTTGCCACTGATTTCCTTACTTAGACCAAATGCTTCCTCTGCCCCAGAAATGTGGAAATTGGTTAAGTGAAGCTTTCTAAGTTGTAGCAAAGGATTTGGATATTGAAAATATGTTCTTTCAAAATCACTTGACAAACAAATAGACTCCTATGGACAGTATCAGGAAACATCATCAAACTGAAATACATGGCTGGGGAACTGAGAAAAAGGCTTGTTACTTGTGAGAGAATGCTGACAGAAAGGAGACAAATTACAGATGCCATAAAAATACTTGCAATATGTGACAGAAATCTTCTTCAGGTGTTTGTCCCACAGGACAGATTTTGTAAGACGTTTTCTTAGTAATGTACTAACAGACTGTGAGCAAGGTTGTTGTGGATATCCATTGCTGGCCAATGTATTGTATCCCCATATGCGGATGCCTGTAAATTACAAGCTTTCCTGTCTACCTCTGCTTTTATCTTCTTCATCACACTATCTTCCTGCTTTGGGGAATCACCAGGTAGTTACTATAGTGGTTAGTATTGTGTTTTGAGGTACTCCCTCAGGGATGGAGGAATTCTTGAATTAATGGCACATGTAATGATGCCCTGTTTCTAGGTGATTTCCAGTGCTGGCACTTGTACAATTTGTTCAAAGGCAACGCTGATGAGTGAGACTATAATCTTCGCAGGAAGACAGTTTTAATAATAGCTATTCTTTGAAGCATAGCATAAGAAAACTAATTGTATCAAATGTAGGTATAATAGTCATCAACAGCAAAATCTGGCTTCACTCTTTTTTAGACATTAAGATGGGATCCCAAAAATGTAACTTCCACAAAACCTCAAAGTTGATACATTCAGATGCATATAGCCTTTCAGTATCTAAAGGGGAACATCCTGATGTGGAGTTCTCAATGCAGGAGAGACATAGTTATGTTGGAGCACATCCAGAGAAGGTCAACAAAATGATACATTAAATTGAACACCACACCAATGAGGACAGGGTGAGGGAGCTGGGGCAGTTCAGCATGGAGAAGAGAAGACTGTGAGGTGACCTGATAGCAGCCTTTTAGTATCTAAAGGCGAGTTGTAAGAAAGATGGGACAGACTCTTTAGCAGGATCTGTAATGATAGGACAAGGGGAAATGGTTTCAAGCTTCAAGAGGGTAGATTTAGGTCGGATAGAAGGAATTATTTTACAGTGAGGGCACTGAGGCACTGGAACATGTTGCCCAGAGGTGTGCTGGATGCCTTGTCACTGGAGACTGTCAAGGTGAGACTGGATCAAGCCCTGAGCAATCTGACCAAGCTGTGCATGTCCCTGTTTGTTGCAGGGGAGTTGGAATAGGTAACATTTAAAGACCCCTTTCAACTCTAAAGACTCTATGGTTCTATTTTATTCCATGTAGATTATGTAGTCAAACAAGGATAGATTGTATTTCCATACGCACAGCCATGAAAAAGTTGGAAAGCGACAACACCTAGCAGTTATCATCTAGTGGCACATATATGGTTGACATATTTTCCTGCATTGGGATGTCATCAGGTGCTTCTTTGACTCAGATATCTAACAGCCCCTTAAAGCAATTGTGAAAAGCATTTATTTCCCAGAAATGAAGACCTGTAAATGTCCCCATTCCTGTAAGTCCCAGAGCCAGCCTCAGGCCTCACATCCAGTCTCATGAAAGGAACTGTACACAGCTGTACAACACAAGTGTGTGAAGGAAATTTAGGAAAATTATGCCAGTGAAATAATGATAATGTAACAAAAAATTCACTTATAATAAGTGGTGTTCAATTATTTATTATGTGAAGAATTATTAGCAGCAGTCAGAGATGAGTTTTGAATATAGATGATTTTTTTCATATGTTGAAAATAAACAATAGGAGAACACCACACTGAGGACTCCAATCATATGAATAGTCTCACTGATTCAGGCACAAAGATACATCTTCCATACAACCAGTTATTTATTTTTTTCTTCTTACTGCTGTTATTTAATGCTTTTTCATAATTAATAAAATTTTGTTTATTTGAATTGCTGAAGATTTTCATACACATCAAAACTGAAGGAATGTGTGGAGAGGAATGGCAGCAGACACTGCAAAATAGGCAGATCAGGTAACAAGGAGAATGACAAAAAGGCTAGTAAAGCAGTGCTAAAACAGTGCTCTGATAAAGATGATGACTATGTCAAACTGAAACTGAAGACATGCTATACAGGGTAGTCCAATGCCTTTTGGAAAGAAAAGAATGACATATGAGGATAAATCAGCTAATGTGACATAACAGAGATGAAGAAAATTGGTTTTACATCTCTACATTTTGCTGTTCAAAATTCTTTTGTTTCTTTTGAGATAAGCCAGCTGGAAAATTCTGTAAATTATTTAGAAACTCGGGGTTTGTTTGCATTGTGGGTCTTTTTTTTTTTTTTTGCCTTCAAAGACAGTTAGATTAAAAGTTCAAGTCAGAAAGTAATAAATAGAAGTAAATAATGTGGACTTGACAAAATAACTGCACTTTATGGAAGGGTGTTCTTAAATTCCAAAGTTGAGATATTGTTGATGTTTTGGTTTGGTTTGTTGTTTTGCCTCTGTTTTTCACCATGAAACATCTCTGAAATTGAAAGCAATAAGTCTGCACAATCTAGATACACCACTAGAAGAAATCTTTTGAAGTATTCGAGAAATTGAATAACTGAATGTGATATAGAATTGAGAATATTACATAAATTGACTACATTCAGACAGGAAATATTGTTTTTCCAACACAATTGAAAAAGAGATTATCAAAGCTTTCTCTCATACACATTCACATATCATCAAGGTGTCAAATATAAAAATGTATTACTTTGTTGAAAACAAAAAATGTATCAAATATAATACTCAGTCAACAAATAAAAAAATAAATAAATAATGCACTAGTTAAACTAAAGCATCAGAGACAGGAGAATATTTTTATAAGCTATATGAAAACTTTGTCCAACAGCAAGATACTGAAGATGTATATACCTAACAACTAACTTCATAAAGTAGGCAAATTAAACCAAAGAACAGTGTTGAATCAAAATGGCTTTACACCCCTACCAAGACAAATTTTAGATGGAACATACACACTGCTTCTTACATTAGGAATGTATACTGCGGCATTTGAGAATATGAACAATAAAGAGCTATTTCTATTTTGAAAACATTGGAAAAGGAGATAAATTTTATTGTGGAATGGACTCCAGAAAAATGATTTTACTTGCTATTGCACATAATGAAAGAGAGTCTGTTGTTGATGGCATTTTAAGTACTTTTTGATATAAAACAACAGCTATATAGGTAATAGTGTAACAGTGATACGAAATGATCAGTTTAAAATGTCTATATCTTTAATTCTGAGTATAAACATTAAGAAAATGAATATCAGTACCTTAAGAAAGTTACAATTGTTATCAGGTCTCAACCATGTATGTCCAACATTTTACTTTGCCTGGGCCACAGAGTGGAGAAGAATTCTCTTGGGCCACACATAGAGTATATGTAGGAAGCTCTGACAGTGATGCCTCCTATTTTCCATGGAAAGCACAACAGAGACAAAGAGCACAAAAGCACTGTTTGATATAGCAAATTCTCGACAACAAAACACTATTTTTCAATGCAGTCACCACCATTAGCTCTGCATTTTCATCAGCAGTGAACAAAAGCCTGCATGCTGCTTGTAAAAATCTGCACCAGCAGAGGTGACCTACTGTCTCACAGCTACTATGACAGAGTTGTTGCTCAAACATACCACCCGTAGTCTCACCGTGCTCATATCCGCTGTTTTGTCTTTAGAAACATTCAGCAAACGTCAGTGAATGTCAAGGGGTCAATTTTTTCCACATGGAGAAATTCAAATGCACACCTTTGCTTCTTATACACTTCTATGACAGACGCCATAGTGTCAGACTGCCCCTCTGCTGCCATCTGTCACACAACAACATAATGTAATGGAATATTGGTGGGAAGAAGGTTCAACTTCTATTGCTACACTGCCAGCATCCACCTCCATACAGTAGACCAACATAGTAAATAGGAAGCACTATTCCCTCATATAATGTAGTTAATGTATATAAGTAACAAAATGTTGAATTCTTCTATATTTCTTATTAAAGCATAAAAACGAGGGCAACAAAAACATTAAACTGGTGGGTTGTGATGCATAATAAGTGTCTATCAAATGTTGAGCAGAAGAACAGCTCTAGAGCTGTCAGTTTCCTGAGTAAGGCATTATATTCCATCCTGAATGCATGAATCCTCGCTGCAAATATTCATGAAATGAAATCTACAAAACTGTTACAGTACTGTTTCCACATAAGGAAGCTTTTACTATTTCTCAAAGATTTTGAGTCCCAACAAAACATTTTCCCATGAAGGAACATCAAAGACTTTTTATTCTTCAGAACTTATCCTCTACTGGAACTAATGTTAAGTCTGACATTCCAGTTCCTTTGAAGCTGATGGGAATTTTACAGTTGATTTCAGAGGGCAGATTTTACCTTAGTAGCATTTGAATGAAAGGTGTTTTCGTATTATAAGTCCCATAAATACAGCTAGGTAATTTCTATTTACGCCACTACCAATTTGGCTGGACACTTGGAACTAGTCATCTATAAGGACAGGGTTATATCTGACTTCTTTCATCGTTCTAGAAAGAGAACATGAAAAATCAATGCTTAGCCATTGTTTGTCTTTCAAGTATATTTCCAGTAGATAATCCTAGATTAAAAATGCACCCTGTTTTTGAACACATAATCAGACTTCAATTTCCTTCACAGAAAAAATGCTAGATAAGCAATGACAGAAAGTCAAAGGGACTCCCTCTCTCTTCTCAGACTGTCCTGAAAGGCTTCAATAAAGCCTGAACCACCCATTAACATAGATCATTGATTCTTTCTCATTTCCACTTCTGGTTACTTTCAACTTGACTGTTGAGGATAATCAGACCTGGCATGCACACATGAGGGGAAATGTCTCACAGCAGCTAATCTATACTAGATTTGTTTGGCTTGGTTAGATACCCACAATAATATCCAATATCATAAAAGGTTCAGACTGATTAAATAAACTGCGTTCAGTCTGATTTTTGAGCAAAGTTTGTTCAGTTTATTTTATTCCAAGTCAAGTGCCCCTATTCCTGGTAATTTTTCGACTAAATTTGACTCATTCGGCCCTTAATGTTCATTTAAGGCTGAAAGCATTTACCCCTGGTGAACATCTGAAGAATAAGTTCTTGGGCTTCCGCTCTGCCAGGCAAACGTTTATGCCTAATCTTGTCTGACTAATTCCTCTGTAAGAATGATCCCATACTCTCAGTCAGTTGAGACTACATGTGTATTCTTACCTGCGGTTGTTAGCTGCCTTTTGTAGAGAAGCTGTAGCTGATTATCTGATCTCAAGTCCCTTTCACTTACTTAGAGAGCCCACAGATTTCACATAACAGATACCACTCAAACACCATGAACTAGCTATTTGAGCGATTTCCCTAAGTGTATACACACAAGGGAGTGATCACTTTAGTGATGATCATTAAGCAGATTTTGTGTTCAATACATTTGATTGCTCTCTGAGGGCTGAACCCAAAGGAAATTGTTATAACGTAGAACCATTATGCTGTTTGAATTGGAAGAGACCCTTAAAGGGTCTGACTTTAATAGTTTAATAACCAAAAATAGTCCAATCCCCTGCAGTGAACAGGGATACCTGCAGCTAGATCAGATTGCTCAGAACCCCATCCAGCTTGACCTTATCTTGTCACAATATACCCTGATGAAGAGTCTGTCCCTTCTTTCCTATAGCTCCCCTTTGGACACTGAAAGGCCATTATCAGGTCTCCCTGGGGTCTTCTCTTCTCCAGGCTGAGCAGCTCCAGGTCTCCCAGTCTGTCTTCATGGGAGAGGTGTTCCATCCCTTGGATCATTTTTGGGTCATCCTCTGTTCTGAGACTCTTCATCTCAACAAAGTACTCCAGGTGAAGCCTCACTAGGGCAGAATAGAAGGGCAGGAGCACCTCTGCCAACCTGCTGGACACATTTTTTGGATGCAGCCCAGGATACGGTTGGCTTTCTGGGCTGCAAGGGCATATTGCTGGCTAATGTCCAACCTGCCACCACCAGTACCTCCATGTCCTCTTTGGCAGGGCTGTGTTCTATCTTTACATTCCCCAGTTTGTGCTAATGGTGGGATTGACATGGACCAGGTGCAAGACCTTGCACTTAGATTTATTGAACCTCACGAGATCTACCTGGGCCAACTGCTTATAATGTTTAGATCCCTCTGGATAGCATCCCGTCCCTCAGATTTGTTGACTGCACCCCATAGGTGGTGTCTGCAAACTTGCTGAGGGTGCATTTGAGGTCACTGATGAAGATATTAAAGAAATCGGTCCCACTACTCACCCCTGAGGGACAGCACTTGTCACTGATTTTCATCTGAACACTGATCATTACTCTCTGGGTGCAACCTTGCAACCAGTTCTTTACTCATCAAACAATCAATCCAACAAATCTGTATCTTCCTAATTTGCAGAAAATGATGTTGTGAGGGATCATGTAGATACACACTTTATTTGTGGTGCTTTCCTTGCTCACAGAAGCACAGGACACCAATTAGACCTAATTGTTATTTCCGTTTTCTGTACATTCATAGATCATAACAAATTTTAGAATAAATGTTTTGTCACTTTCTAGAAAATAAAGCTCTTCAACTAACTCTTAAGATACTTGAAACAAACATTTAAGGAAATTAGGCGAAGAAACGTATCTGCAGACAAATTATTGTCATTAAACAAATCAATCATTGTCATCTCTTTACTGACTAATGTATATGTAACAAATTACACTGTTTGCAGCTACTAATTTGGAGTACACTTAGGAAGTGCTCAGACAATATGCAGGAGTAGACAGGTTGAGAAACACGTCAGCTTTTTCAAAACAAAGACTTTTAGTTGTGTAAATATGGTGTGTATTCCTGAAGTACAACTCAATTGACTTAAAGCACTGAATCTTATTCACTGATTCTCTGCTTCATACTATCTCAGTTTAAATAATTAGTCATAACTATACATATGAGTGTGTTGCAGGCTGAACTAACTATATATTTCTAAATACTGAGAGAACCATTCACAACTACCTATCTCTCTCTTTCTCTCTCTCTCTCTCTATATATATATATATATCTGTATCTCTATCAATACAGAGATAGATAGATAGATAGATAGATAGATAGATAGATAGATAGATAGATAGATAGATAGATAGATAGATAGATGATAGATAGATAGATAGATAATCATTTTTTTAGTTCTTGTGGCCCTCCAGAACAGTATATCTTGCAACCCCTCCAGAATTTTCCAGGCAAAATCCTACACCAGAAAGCTGTCAGAAATTAGATGAAAGACTTGTGCCAATAAGCAGAGTACAAGTCAGATTTCTATGAGCTTCTGAGTACCCACTGCCAAAAACTGTATGCTCTTGTGCTGGAGAAAATCCAGAGTAATTCCATTGCTTTAAATGCTTCTCCAGTTTCACCATAGAGCTGACCATTACCATAGAGCTCAACACAGCACAGATATGTAACATAAGATTTTCTGGGGTAAAGATTGTTCCATTCTCTCACACGCTGCCAGTCAGTTTCCTGTAATATCTCGATTAGTGTGCAGTACATGTTTTCGCACATGCAGCTTTTCTAATTAAGATAGCAATTGTGGTTAAATTCAGTAAAACCTGTTCTGCTTAAAATATACTGCTGTTTCTGTAGCTTAAGGGCAATATTTGATTTACCTAATAGCACTGATATCGTGGACAGATATTATTATCACCATATTACAGACAATGTGTTTTTAAAATGTTCCATGTTGATTCTATTATTTGAAATGAAAGAATACATTTCTTTGTTAAATACAGTTACAGTTATTGCTTCATGCAGTTATACATATATGTTTTGCCTTAATTACTAGAGCATCATTTTACTAGAGATGTTACATTTGTTAAGATGGGTAGGACTTCCTTTAAAATGCTCTGAAAATATGCATCTATGAGATCGAGATATGTGCAGTTTCGCTGGTATTCTTTTTAATATCTCTCTACAGCACTGGAAGCTGACCAAAAGCTGAAAGATCTCTAAAAAATCTTAAACACAGTACTTTGTAAATTTCTTTCTCACCATTTCCCTTTTTATGTCTGCTGACTATTTTATTTTCCAAAGAAAGCATTATTACCTCACATATTTTCTTTGATTCCCTCAATGTTTTCTCATATTTGCAGATAAATTCTCCGGTATTTAGTTAATTTCTTAAAGATTTGATTAAGTAAGTGTATTTTGAAGTTTTACCAGAAAAAATGCTACATACTTGTGAAAATCATTAATAAAAATGACAGAAAACACATTTGAAAATTTGACATTCTTTTATTTTAGTTTTCTATCATCACTACTCAAAACACAGAAGAAATTTTATTGATTATCCCATATTGAAAGCCCTAATAAATAATAGACTAGTGTTCACTAATGAGTTACTCATCAAGTCTGTCTTACTACAGTGTTTCTTCAGCAACACAATATATTAACTGAATGACAGGTAGGTCTGCCTTTTGAGCGCTATTATTATGCAGATAACTGAATTGACCTCAAGAGTCAAAGGACAGGTTTTCAAATTTATTTAGGCATTATGAAGCAAGTACTGTTCCAAAGAAGGATCTTCCTAGAGGTTCCAGAGTCGATTCAGCTTCTATTACGCACTGATTTTAATGAGTTAAGGACTATTCCATTCTGTGCCCACAAAATGTTCAAAAATCCCCATCTGCATCTCTCACTGTTTAAACTTAGAGAGATTTAGTCCAACATAGTTATCTTATTCATTTGATAATAAATGAAAAATTGTCCAATGTTCTATGTTGAAGATCATAACCTGAAGAAAAATGTCTTTGGCCACAATTAAACTCTCTGCAAGATTAAAGCTCTCCTGCAAGGCAGAGAACAAGCTACCTTAACGTGTAGGGAAATACTGCTGGTAGATGAACAGTTGGTTTGGATGATCTTGGAGGTCTTTTCCAAACTTGGTGATTCTATGACTAAGTCATTAATTGCTCATTACTACTCTTTCTGCATAAAAGTTTCTATGATATTTTTACATACAACAAAAGAAAAATTATCACTGCGATCAACTTAACAAATGATTCATCATTTTGTTTAAGCACAAAATTAAATATGTGTCTGTCAGATTTCCTATAAATATGCACATATATAAATGCAGAGTTCCTGATTCTTCATTGCAATGTCAGTTACTGAACTGGGCTGGAAAGTAAGACGCTTTCTCAGACTTCACTCTACATGCCAGCAGTCAGTCAGCTAAGGCTGGTTTGGTGACCCTGATTTGAGGTCTTCCATCCTATAGCTAAACTATTACCTGAACATGTAGTTGACAGCTAGCTTGAGTGCATTTAGGCTGTGCTGCAGTCAACACCTCCAAATCAATAGGCCATATCCTGCAGCTGTAAGTGTAGATGATCATTCTGCTACACTTTCAGGTTTCATCATATTTGATGTTATAAGGCTGAGTTCCGTCAGTTGGAGTTTATCAGTATTTTTCTTAGCAAACTACTGAGAAACAAAACATAAACTACAATTTGTTGAAAAAGCAAGGCTTATGAAAGAGGATTCATTTTTGAAAAGACTCAAAAAAGAGTTTAAAATTGGTTAAAAGGCATGATTTCAATTCTGAAAACAAAGAAAAACTCCTGAAGATATCTTCTTGTGAAGAAAAGACGAGGCTAGAGAGGTAAAGGGTAAAACTACCCAAAAATGAGCAAGTCCCTCACTTTAAAAAAGATGAGAGTTGGTTGCAATTGAGCAGAGAGAAGTTAGTTAGTGCTAAACAGGATTCAGCAAGCCTAGCTGTCATCAATGGGAAAAGAGAAAAATCATTCAAAAATGTTATCCAAGCCTTGACCTTATCTCCAATCCCAGGTGACATCCCTGAAAAATCATTGCTTACCAGATCCAAGCATTTTTGAGCAGTATGATTTTTTTCTAAATGGGAAATGTCATGGAAACATAGTTATTAAGCATGCAGCTTACTATTTTCTAATGTAGTCTGTTAGTCTTTTCTAAGCTTTCCAAAAGTCAACAATTTGGCACTAGTCCCAACAGTGCAATGATGCCAACTTGCACTTCCTGCTGCTACTCAGAATTGGGCTGCTTCCCTGATTCTGTGCATTCATACTATGTTGCAGTAACCACAGACTGGAAGATGGAAGTCAGTACTGCACCACGTTTGTGTTTTGAAGACCTATTTTAAAATTCTGTAGCACAGTTCTCCAAAAGCCAGGCGCTCCTTATACAGCAAAATACATGTAACAAGTGTATAGTGCTAAAACTATTAAAACCCCTGAACCTAAGCCTCCAAAGCGTACACATCCACTATCAGGGTAAAGATGGCTACAGTTACCCCATGCTTCCTTTAAGGATGATATTTGCCCAACATACAATCATTCTGCACAAATAATGAAATTGTTTGTGAAGTACCTATATTCTTTCATTGCATGCAATTCTGTATTAAAAAAAAAAAGATTTTGATAGAATTTAAGATATAAAAAATTCAAACAGGCAAAGGAAAAAATTTTATATGAAGGATGTCAAAAGTTGAAGACAAACAGCCTTCTCAGTGAATGACAGAAACGTCCTATGGAGAAAATATTGGAGAATTTTATTGTTGAACTGAATATTAAGTGGTTATGGTTCATAACTTTTATATGGCTTTGATTTTTGAGTTTTGATAAACTAAAAGGCATGACAAATATTTTAGTTGAGAAGGCTTTGCAAGTTAGTTCAAAAATTGTAAAAAAGCAAATGAGGACAAAGATACATGAATTTTTAAGGCTCTGAAAAACATCAAGGCAAAAGGCAATAGTAGAAAGACACCACTATCAGCGATGGTCTACAAGATCTCAAAGGCGAGAAACAAACAATCTTGTTTGGAATATTGGAAAACAAATCCTTTGCAGCTACTGTGATGGCAGTAAACATAGTACAAGGAATAGCTAAACCAGTTTAGTCTGTGTAGCCTAATTTTGGTTGGATTACCAACATAAAATAATTCTTTAAGTCAGTTGGCAGGAAAGTACAATATTCAAGTTTTTGGTAAATTTCTATTACTCTTTGTTTCAGCATGGAGTAATATAGGGAGATGATTTTTTTTTTTTTTTTAAGAAACATCAAATGGAGAACTGAGCACTAACACTAAACTCATTCATGACCTTATTTCATTAACATAAAGATCTGCAGGAAAGTCTAGGAAATTTCTGATAACATTGTTCAAACTACTGAACCACTACAGTACTTGTGTATCAGGCATGAAATGTAATTTTTAGCCTTGTCAAATGGAGCAAAAGTAGTTTGCTTCAGAAGTTGGGCTTAAGTAAAAAATGTGCTGTATTGTATGTCACATGTGGAGTATTATATACTCTGCATTTTAATATTAGTAGTGAGTCATTAATAAAACTGTAAAGATATTTCTGTTGCAGCACTTGTCCAAGAAGGACCAGAAGAGTAATCTAGATTTAGAGCCATTCACCACATGGTAGATGTGAGATGATTAAGACTAACATTAATTCAGTTCCAGATTTGTAATTATTTTCCTCTAGAGCACTAAAGGAAATTCATTAGTTTGTATAGCTTCAATATATTCCAGAGGTGAACTCACATTGCAATTACAGTACAGATTGGTGCCGTGGGATAGACTGTCTATGGATTCTCAGCAAACAAGCCTGTTTTCTATTGGATACAGTTCTTTAGGCCTTCCTGATTAAAATACAAAGGAAAATAGCCATCCTAAGAATGAAAGGAAAGAAATCAGAGAATTAAAGGAGAAAAACTATCCAGAGAATAGCTATAATATGATCATTCTTTTCAAAACAGAGAATGCAGTTTTAGAAAAGTGTATGGAATGAAATACAATTATAGCACAAAGTCCAGACTTAATTGAAAAAGTAAAAGTAGCAAACTTCTATTTATATTGTAAGCTACCTACTTAGTTTCAGTTTTACAAGACAATGTATTTTGCAAATGTAAATTTGCTGTGGGACTGATGTTAAGAGTAAATTTATCTTTTCTATGTAAGAGTCACTTCAGCAATTTTATCATCTGAAATGTATTCACTTGCATAAAGAAATTGTGAAGGATATTCCATTTCTTAAAATATTTGTAATACTTACAGCTTTATGACTTACACAAATCACTATACAGCTAAAAAAAATATTAATGTTGTGTTTTTCTTTTCTTTTTTCTATCCCACAATAAAACAACTTGGCTAGCTAGAGTAACAGAATATATGACTTCTGAAATTTGAAAGACAAAGAAATGGAAAAAGGCTTTCAGTTTCTTGTTATTTCTATACCACACATATAAATGCAAATAAGAACGACAATAATACAGATCTAGAGAATAGATAGAATATGTGCAGTTGGTCAGACTATATGTAGTAAATTATATACTCCAATATCTAGGCTTCTGTCAGGTCAATTGCTACATGTATGCTTTCAAATACACTGAACGAAAATAGAACTCATATATATATTTTCTTTTACCTTTTACAATTTAATGTTTAATGTCTGATATTTACAGGGAGATTTATAACTGCTTTACTGAATTGTTCTATAAAGGCATAGGACATCTCAGGTGTCCGCAGTGCTTGCCATTCACAGAAATTTCTGTTTTTTGATGCAGTTATATGATTTTCCTTTGTTATTGCTCTTTTTTTTATTATTATTATTTCTCTATTAGAAGAGTAGTAAAGATTTGAGCTATTAGTCTGAATCAAAACCAAATATTACCATATTCTGTATAAAATGTAAAATAGAGTTTTTAGGAGATATCAAAGCTTCAGTAGTGCAAGGGTAAGACAGCATTATGAACACCAGCATTATTTTTTTCAACTTTAAATCTAGTTGCAAAGTGTAATTTTTTTCCTGCGTTGCTGCCCTGCAACTGAACTCGAGTGATTTAGCCTCTCTGGCTTAATTCCACAAATCCACAGGAAAGTGTTTTGTCATTGGTAATCACTGTAATCCACTGGAAGGACTATGGCACAGTTAACGGAGGATAGCCTGCAGCCAGCATGCAATTGCCTCATCCCAGAGAGTCTTACAATAGCAAATTCCCAGACATCCCTGTAGCTTCTGTTTGTATGCAGTTTATCTCTTCTGTACCCTGTAGAATTCATGTACAATCAGAACAGAGCTTGGATTACTTTGGTTTAAGAAGTGCTGAAGAAAAATAAGAAAGATAAGTGCACAGCAAGGCTTTGGAGAAGAATGCAATCACAACAGAAATTGCAACATGTTAGCTGAACATCATTCAGGTTAGCACACTTAGGTTTTTTTGATCAATAATATAGACATAGCAACAATTATTTTATGAAGTGGTTTATGAGATAGTTTTCTACTAGTTTCTCACATATTATGTTCACATTCAGCTGTACTATTGTAAAGTAAGATTTGCAAGTGTACAGCAAGCCTTGTATAAACCCTGGAGTTATTTATTTTTGGAAACAATTCAAACTAGATCTGCTAGTATTAACTGTTCTCCAGAAACTTGCTGCAAATGACGTATGGTTAGAGTCTTGAATACTTAAATGAAACAATGTCTTACATTTTTCTTTTGTTTTATTCACATTATGTGAATGACAGGGGAAATTATCTGAACACTATGCTGTACAGTACTTGAAGACAAATACTTGGTCAGGATGGAAGAAGCAGACAGAAGGATATACACCTGTACCAGAGATCAAGAGTTTCAAATGTCTAATACTTGATAGTATAATTAATTAGGAAGAGTGAAAAAATACATACATAAGTTATTGTTTGGCATGGCACTTTGTTTCTTCACATAAATAGTTGCTAAATATTAATTTGGTAATAGCTGAAGGGTCATCTCAGCCCAAACATTTAGATGTATCTATTATTATGTAAGGGGGTCTTAGTAATATGTATGTTGCAATATGTATTGCTGAGCACCATATTTCAGTGCTTTGATTATATGCCTGGTTAAAATGAGTTACACTTATTTACAAACATATGTATATGCCTCCATAAATATATGAACTGTACTGACAGTTAAGGGAATATTTTACTCTTTTAAGTAGAAAAAAAGAAAGAAAGTCACCTTGTCTTTAGACACCATCCTGTCTATCAACTCCTGAGCAGGATATTTATTTTTTTATCCTTAATCCAGGCAGCAAATATCTCTCTAGAAGTTGCTGGAATGTCAATCCCCGTAGTCAGTTGTACTTCTTTCTGAGTGAAGGCAAAAACCATTGGGAGAGAGATAAGATTTTGCAAACAAATGGGCACTATTTTACACTTTACATATGCTCAAGGAGGAATTTCACAGATAGCACTGCCAAAACGTTTTCCCTCCAGTCATTAATTTACAACAGCTTCATGTGATGCTTGGTGACTTCACAAGAACTGCTCATTTCTGTTTCCACATGCTTAAAATATAATGCCCAGATTTTGAAAGTCAGAATATCTACACACTCCATTGTACCTGTTCTCTGTTTGAAACAGTGCTTTGCATCTGCTTGATTTCTTTACCCTCTTCTATTAAAAGGAGGGTAAATTTTAGTTTGCCAATATTCTTCACAAAATAGATATACCTTTTTTTTTTTTTTTCCATACAATTGAATCATGATTGTATTTAAGGTAGACTGTTAGTTCAGCTTCAGTGGGGAACCTTACTGTACCACTGTAATCCATAGAGCTGCACTTCAGCCCTGTTCCATGGTGGTCACCGAAACCTAGATCACCCAGCATCCTTTCTCACACTTTGGGCCCTCTTGATCTGGTTTTGTCATGACTTGTGACTTTCTGTCACTTTTTTTCTCTCTGCTTCTCCAAATTTCCTACTCATCTTCTCCTGACCCCTGCATGAACGCCCCTGGCCCACAGTCCCCCACGGATGTCACTCCCTCAGTATGGGTCCCCCATGGGCAGCAGTCCCTCCAGGCAGCCTTCCTCCAGCACTGGATCTCCACCTGCATCACCTGTGCTGTCCTGTCCCTGCACCTCCTCTTTTCTGGGATCAACAAGCTTTTTTTCTCATACTTTACTTTTACCAGAAGACAGCAAAACCTGGAGACTTCTTCTTCCAGGAGGTATCAGAAAAAGCTGTGAAGTATCAGTAGCAGCAGTGATTACATCAAGCCTATGGAAATAAAGGAGGCCACGTGTGCCCAGTGCACTACCAGCCATACAGAGCATCTAGCCAAGCAACAGCCCACAGAGAAAGGCTCTCGTTTCCCCCCACACACACACAGTGTAATGATCATCCTCTGCCCAGTGAGAAGCATTCTTTCCATTCTACTTTGGTGATTAAATCATCTCCATTATTAGTCCTGGGGAGGGAAAAATAAATCCATAGGCTTTTCAGTGAACATATTAATTTCCTTTGAATATGTTTTCTGTTCTTAGAGATGAATGTCTCTTTGTTTGAGGTCGATTTGTCTTATTTTGTCTTTAGGATATTTTTTATGAAAAGATATTTTCAGGAAAAATGTCCTGAAAAGATATATCCTGCAAGGGATATTTGTAGTCTTTTTATACAGCAGTATGTCAGAATGACAGCTTGTGCCAGCCACTGGAAATGCAAAAGCTGATCTGCTTAGAAGGAAATCCATATATCACTAGACAGTGCTACTGGCAAGGGAATATGAGAAGATATTAGAATTTATTTCTATGTCTTCATTGCTCCAAGAAACTTTCCAACATAGCAGTAATGTATGTTACATGACAGTGTTGCACCGCCTCCCCAACTAGTGTAATACAGACTGATTTCTGAAACCACACATCTCTAAACATTAAAAGGCCAAAGATCATGGTTAATTTCCCTGATTTCTGAGTATGTTGGCACTGGCCTTCCCAAATGATGAGTAAGCAAGGAATCTTATACAACTATATGGAATCATATAATCGCAGAATGATATAGATTGGAAAGTTGATCTAGTTCCACATTTTCCCATGGACAGGGTTGCCGCATACTAGATTATGTTTTCCAAAGCCCCATCCAACATGGACTTGAACACCTTCAGAGATGGGGAACCCATAAGTTCTTTGGGAACCTAACCTGTTCCTGTGCCTCTGAGTAAAGAAGTTCTTCCTTAAATATGGTCCAGGGTGCTGTAGATTCAAGTCTTCCATTATTTTCATGTTTATTGAGAGTAGAAATGCTCCATCATCTAGTTTGGTCGTTTCCTTCATAATTGTTGTCAAGAAATATATCTATAAATAAGTAGGATGTTGGGTACCAAGAAAGAACAGGTTTTACAGGACAAATAAAGAGCCATGGAAGATTGCCCCAGTATTGACCTTTGCAATCAGGATATTGCCCAGTATCCATGAATTATTTTTGTTACAAATGATCTTGCAGCTCCTCAGAGTTTCTCCCAGGTCCTATTTTTCATGATTAAATCATGAAGCTGAGGCTTCTGCAAGGGGTAATCCAGATTAAAGGAAACTTTTCAGGCTAAGAATGTGGTTATGCATAGGTTTGGTGGATGTTGGGCTTGTTTCTTTCTCATCTGAAGTTGTTTTTTGTGGATTTTTTATGTTTTTGTTTGTTTGCTTTTGAAAGCATGTGTTGTTTATCTAAGTGGTGCTTTAAATATCCACCTACTTTATCCAAAACGAATATCTTTCCAAAATGAAAATAGGAGCAGCCATGGAACAACCATAATTATATTAACAGACATCCTGCCCTTTTCCCAAGAGAGGTGAAAAGTGTGTGCTAAGGAATTCAGTCCAGGAAGAGCCTAGTCATTGCCTGAAACCAAAGACATCCTGTGAACAGTCAGTTTAGAGCAGTTGATAGATCAATACATTTCAATGTATCAATCTAGATAACGTCCAACATAACATCAACTATGTGTCAATGTACTTTCCTGTAAAAATGCTGAAGGTTCCTAATATTTTACATTTTTTTACACATTGTTTTTGAAAATAAAAAGAAAGTTGTACTGAAATTATTTTTGCCAGAAGATTTGCTCAAGAGAAAAGGACCCTGGGCTTTACATACTACAAGATTTAGCTTTTACTGTATTGCCAGAAACATTTGTAGAGCCTTATGAAGTAAACAAAAATGGTTTGGAAAGATGACAGAAATAAGCATGCAATTACTTTAGGAAAAATATCTTCAAGTTACATCTGTATAACCACGGTTCTTAACTCTGCCCTTTAAAGTCACTTTATTGCAGGAGTCTTAAATAAGCCTTAAGGTTTTAATGACTCTCTTTATTCTTAATGATGTTTTCTTGCCTGCAGGCTATAACCATGAATCCTCCTGTAAATGCAGCTCTTCATTAGCAGCAGAATATCCTCAGCTATTCTGCATCACAGTATGGAGCATTATGAAGAATTTGATGAAGTTTGCTGAGACTAGGTGTGCTTATAAATCACATGGAGAAGTGGAAATGAGTTCTCAACAAGAACATTCGGGTACTTATTGTATTAATGGAAATAAATATGACTTGCCTTATCAGCAATGTTATATATCTTGAATTTCAGAGACTGCAGCATTCTTTTTGTTGTGTATAGAGATAGTCCTGTTTAGCTTCTTGATCTTCCCTCTTACTGATCTTTCAGACTGATTTCCTCAAGGATTTTGCTGGGAAACAACCAAACCTCTGGATACAGCTCCAATTTCACTTTACATACATGCATTTGTGCCTAGCCATCAAAGCTAAATAGTTCAGACTGTCAGAACATGCATGTCTGTTTTCTACTTCTGTTTTCATAAGACTACTCCTATAACTTCTAAGAAAAACATAAGCCAGATTTTGTTAAAATTTGAATATTTAGAGTTGTAGAACAGCTATCTCAAGCCGATGTGTTTAGAGAGTTGCATTCATTCAAAGAAAAGCACAGGATGATCCTTCAATTTACTGCACACCAAGAACACGTATAAGCAAACAGGAGGATAAAATTGCCAGAGGGAAATATAAAGTTACAATGGTGTATAAAACCTTAAGGAAAATGAACAATTTCAGGAACTAAATAGGATTTGTTGTTTCATTTTAAACTGAAACAAAATCTTTCTAATAACACAATCTTTCTTCTTAAATAGAAGCACAATCTTTCTTTTATTTTTCTTTATCATACTTTTATTTTCTTGCATTAGTAAGCATATTTATGGGAAGTAATAATAGTATCTAAGGGAAAAGAATCACAGACTCAAAGAATCGTAGGGGTTGGATAAGAGATTATCTAGTCCAACTCCCTGCTGAAGCAGCTCCCTAGCCCATGTTGCACAGGTAGGCATCCAGGTGGGTCTTGAACGTCTCCAGAGAAGGACACTCCAAAAACTCTCTGGGCAGCCTGTGCCAGTGCTCCGTCACTGCACTGTAAATAAGTTTTTATGCCCACTCTTGCAGAACCTCCTATGCTTCAGTTTGTGGCCGTTTCCTCTTGTCCTATCTTGCACTGTTGAGAAGAGTCAGGCTTCATCCCTTTGGCTCCCACCCCTTAGATATTTATAGATGTGGATCAGATTCCCTCTGGGTGTTTTTCTTTGAAGGCTGAACAGACCCAGGTCTCTCAGTCTTTCCTCATGAGGGAGGTGTTCCAAATTTTCTATCATCTTTGTGGACATCCAACTTGACTCTTTCAAGGAGATACCTGTCTTTTTTAAACTGAGGAGCCCAGAACTGGACACAATACTCCAGGTGAGGCCTGACCAGAGCAGAGAAGAGGGGGAGGATCACCTCCCTTTACCTGCTAACCATGCTCTTCTTAGTGCACACTAGAATGTCATTGGCTTTCTTGGCCACCAGGGCACACTGCTGGCTCATGGACAACCTGTTATCTACCAGGACACCCAGATCCCTCTCCTCAGAGCTCCTCTCCAGCAGGTCATCTCCCAACCTGTACCGGTGCATGCGGTTATTCCTCCCTAGTGCAAGGCTCTATACTTGCTCTTGTTAAACCTCATCTGTTTCCTTTCTGCCCAGCTCTCCAAAGAGAGTTTATTTCTGTTAGAAAGACTGATGAAGTATGTCCAATTCTACTTTTAGGAAAAGTTGGAAGTCAAACAATGACATGAGAAACCTGAGAATAAAATTGAAAAGACATTGATTCTATCATTTTAATACGATTTGTAAAGATTGCTCTAATTTTCAAATGGCTCCACATCAACTCCATTACTAAAACTAAAGGCAACTTGTTTTCTGAATGACCTGAGGGCCTTTCCAGTGTGAATTATCCAACTATTCTGTGCTTCATCTGCATAAGAGAAGCTCCTTAGAAAGTTGTCACTTCTGAATGGTTTTGTCTTTTGAACTGTGCATAGATATTGAACTTGATCGATGCATGTTAATTACCAGTACAATATTACTATTCATTGTCTGTCCCACTGCACTCCATAAAGCATGTTTATAGAAAGCTACATTAATAAAAAACACACTTGAAATCAATATGGAAATATAATCATTAATACATAAAATAGATGTTATTGATGTTATTACTGTTATTATGTTACATTTTGAATCAAAATGTACAGTAGATGTTGCATTTTAGGCTTTGTGAAATCTTCATTAATAAGTACATAAGAAAATATTTTACAAAATTGTCCACTGTTTTATGATCCTGCTGTAATACTGCCATAGCACTATTGCTACAATTTTCTTTCTCATTACAGCAAAAGTACAAAAATAAAATTAAAAAGGAAATGTCTGATGAATAAAACTGAAAAGGGAAAATATCTGCAAAATTCTGATGCTCACCTGAAACTGTGATATAAAACCTCAAGTTAAAAATAAAAGGATTAGAATAATAATTACTGCTCTAATATTGTTCTCTTTGGATTTAAGAAGTTCATAAAAATTATTTTCAACTTTAAAGTGAACACTGTTCATTCTCTTTTTAATTGGTGTCCTTCATGACCACTTCCTTCTTATTTGTTGGGTAAGTACAATGTTACATTGATGTCGTGTAGGTGTCCTTAGGGTTATCCTTTAGGTAAACATTAAAGAATAAAGTAGTTAATTCCTGGTGCAGATATTTTTTTCTAGGATATTCACACTAAGTGCATGCTTTCTTTTTATGGTGTGTGCATCATTATAAGGATTCTTCTCAGGCCACCTTCTTTTCTTTCTGAGGGACTGGCTACTTTATTTTCTTGCTTTGAATTACATAGTTCTGTGGACGTAGATCTGTTTGTTTGTTTTTTTGTATCTATATGATATTGCATAGTATAAGTTTCAGGTTGAAGGATTGACTGAAAGGTAAGAGAAATAAAGTTTAGTGAATGACAAGGGATGCTTAATTTGTGGTGAATAGCTGAGAGCTCCAAATTTCTTTTCATAGAGTACAGATGGCAATGTTTTATGTGGAAAAATAGTGTGCACTTTGAAAACTATTTTTCTTGTGGTGATTGCCAGCAAGCACAACTCAGTGAGAGGAAGGAAGCGTAGAATTGAAGATGACCATTTTTTATGTAGTTGTAAGAACTGTTTCTATTGTCAAACTTTTTTCAATCATTTTTCATGTGTTAAAATTAAGATTATGATATTTGTGTATACAAAGTGCCACTCATATTGTTGAGAAGGACTTTCATAGAATTTGTGAAACATATATGTTGAGAAAACTCATCCTTAACTATACCAAATATATAGTATAGATTATTTTATTTATGCAAGTATTTGTGCATTTGTAGAGATTGGAGTGTAGGAAAATTGACTAGGTTAGGTTGAGGTATGTAGTTCTTACTAGAACAATAAAAAAAAAAAAAAAGCCTTTTCTTTCCCTTCTCCCCCTTTAAACACAGGTTATACTCTATCTTTCCAGAATGGAAACTGAACACTTAATTTCCATTTCTAAAGATACCTTCTCCAATAACAGGTGGCAGACAATCTGAGGTAGTTCATCCTCCTTCTGTTAGACCTGCTTCACCAATGTTATAATGTTTAGTAAAATATTAAGTTTCAACCAATGAATGATGAAATTAATGAAAATACAAGACGAAATTCATCCAGTGCTGACCTTTTCAAGGATTACCTACATGGGGAGCAGATTAAATGCATGAAAAACACAGCAATGTTTGATCTGCAGTGAAGATTTTAGCCATCTCTGTTCATAAAACTAGAATTCTGGCTTTCCACAGTCATGAAGTGAGCAGTGGAATTTATTAGTTCTGTCTCTGCACAGGAGTGCAGACTAGATGAGCTGTTTGAGTCATGCTGCTGAGTGATCAGGATCCAGGACCATCAGCTTGCTTCAGTGTGATGAAAATACTGAGAATTCCACGTCCTTTCAGAACCAGTGCGTTAGGAAACAGAGTGATGAATCAGTACTGTTCTGAAAATCTCAGATCATGCATAGCTTATTAGATTTGGGTCTGCTCTAGTCATCCTGATATTACACAGATCCATGTGGAGCCATGGCATTTTGCTTCTCTGAACCAATACTGTAATTTCCCACAGCTTTTGCTACTTTAATCTACCTCTTTTCTGGATGACTGTAGATATTAAGATACTTTCCCTCCTGTGTGGAACCAAGTACGCTTTCATGACCACAGGGAGATGTCCCTTTCTCTACAAAACAAACAGAAGAAACATGGATTTTATACAGCTAACTATCCTAGGCATGATGTCAAAGGAAAACAAGGCTACTATAAATATGCATACAACATTCTTAGTTTTCTAGAAATTTTGCAGGCAATTTAAGTTGAGTTAAAGTTTCAGTCTAACTGGAAATACTGTTTTAGAATATGTGACTTACTAAAATTCATAATTAAAAGTCAAATCTAGTCAAAAGTTTCTCCCATAATTTTAGTAGAATCAAATCTTGGATGTTTTGGACCAGAAATATTAATGAATTAAATTATTTTAAGCAATAGTATTCAAATTTCCATATTCATGGAATCATAGAATCATAGAATGTCTTGGTTTGGAAAAGACCTCAGAGATCATCTATTTCCTGTGCTTTCCAATGGGCAGAGTCTCCAAGCACAGGATCAGACTGTTTAGGAACACAGAAAGTGTGGCCGTGAGTGCCTCCAGGGATGGGGCAGCGACAGCTTCTCTGGACAGCCTGTGCCAGGGCCACACCGCTATCTCAGTGAATAATTACTTCCTAGCATATAGCCTAAGCCTCCCCTCTTTCAGGTTAAATCCACCCTCTCTTGTCAATCATAGAATCATAGAAGCATAGGATCATAGGGGTTGAAAGGGACCTCAAGAGATCATGGAGACCAACCCCCCTGCCAAAGCAGGTTCCCTACACCAGGTCACACAGGCACGTCTTGAATATCTCCAGAGAAAAAGACTCCACAATCCCCCTGGGCAGCCTGTGCCATTGCACTGTCACCCTCACCTTAAAGAAGTTCTTGCGCACACTCGTGCGGAACCTCCTGTGCTGCAGTTTCTGTCCATTCCCCCTTGTCCTGTCTCCACACACTTCTGAAAAGAGTCTGGCCTCGCCACTTTGTCCCCCACACCTCAGATATTTATAAACCTGGATCAAGTACCCTCTCAGTCTTCTTTTCTCAAGGCTAAAGAGACCCAGTTCACTTAGCCTTTCTTCATAGGGGAGATCCTCCAGGCCCTTCACCGTCTTTGTGGCCCTGCGCTGGACTCTTTCCAAGAGATCCCTGTCTTTTTTTATACTGGGGAGCCCAGAACTGGAAACAGTTCTCCAGATGAAGCCTCACCAGGGCAGAGTAGAGGGGAAGGATCACCTCCCTTGACCTGCTGGCCATGCTCTTTTTAATGCATCCCAGAATGCCATTGGCTGTCTTGGCCACGAGAGCATACTGCTGGCTCATGGTCAACCTGTCGTCCACCAGGACACCTAGGTCCCTCTCTACAGAGCTCCTCTCCAGCAGGTCGTTCCCCAGCCTGTATTGGTGCATGCAATTATTCCTCCCTAGGTGCAAGACTCTACACTTGCTTTTGTTAAATTTCATCGAGTTTCTGACTGCCCAGCTCTCCAGACTGTCCAGGTTTTGCTGGATGGCAGCACAGACTTCAGGCGTATCAGCCAATCCTCCCTACTTTGTATCATCAGCAAACTTGTTGAGGATGGCCACTATCCCCTCATCAAGGCCATTGATGAAGATGCTGAACAAGACTGGACCCAACACGGTCCCCTGGGGGACACCGCTGATTACAGGTCTCCAAGACTGGTAGATAGTGTCCTATCACTGTCTACCAGTGTACCTGCAGTCAATAAACTTATAAATTAAACATAAAAATGCATTAGCTTCCTTTCTCATGAAGTACTGTTAGGATGTGCTTACCTTGTGATCTCTTCACTTAGTATGTATGGTAGGCAGTCTAACTAATGAAGTAAACATTTATCAACATTATATACAAAGATTGCTCTGAAAGTAACATCTCGTATTTTATTAAGCTGTCCAACAACATCAGAGGCAGATGGTGGTGATATGACTGTAGAGGCTGAACCTTCCACCGATATTCCATTACATTTTGTTCCACGTGACAGATGGCAGCAGAGAGGCAGTCGGACACAATATCATCTGAAATGGAAGTGCATATGAAGCACATATGGAAAAAATTTCACCTATTAACATTCATTGATGCTTGGTGAAAGTTTCTGGAGACCAAGCTGTGAATGTGAGGACCCTGAGACAGTGGGTGTTGTCTTTCAGTACTGGCAACAGCAACAGTGTGTTACCACCACTGGTGCAGATGTTTATAATCACAGCATACAGGATTTTGTTCATTAATGGCAAAAATGCATAGCTCATGGAGGTAAATGTGTTAAAATATAGTGTTTTGTAGCTGAGAATTTACTCTATTAGATAGTGTTATTGTACTCTTTGCTTCTGTTGCAGTTCCCATGGAAATAAATGGGAAGTATTACTTTAATAGCAACATACACAAGATGTCTAAATAGCAGTGAGATTTTTCCTTATCGTGTTACAATCTGCAGTTGTTTTACTTGGACAGTTAGGTTCCATAGTACATATTGGATTCTATTTTATCATCTTTGCATGCCTTCCAATCTTTATGACAACATCGAGTAAAGAGAGAAAGAACACGTTCATTCTAGGAGCAATATAACCAATTTTTTATGATATTACTTTAATGTTTGCAGCTAAAAATTGATAGCTGATGCAGCATGGTGTTCCTGTAAAATGCCTCATTTATTTGAAGAAACATGCAATTGCAGTAAAAATTAGAGGGCAACTGAATAGCAAACTATTTCATAAAATGTCCGACACCATGCACTGTAGAGAGATACCAAGTAAGGTTTAAGTCTGCTTGATGAAACAGGTGGTTAGAAACAAATAAAATGGAGAGGTAGAGAGATACAATGTATTTCGTTGCATTCCTGTTCAGTATGACCCTCAGCAAAAAATTCTTTTTTTTTTTTAATGCAAATAACTGTTGTTTTGGTTTTTTTTTTTGGAAACTGAATCATATTGAAAGATTCAGATCACACAATAGCCACTGTGCTTCTTAGCCAGTGCTGGGGGCAGATAAGTAAACAATAATTTTAAATGGCTGTATATTTCTATACAGCTGTCATATATGTCATCTGGGATAGTTGTATTATTTATTTTCTATAATGCTCAACCCCCAGATTATTGTTACTCTTTGCAATAGGTATCCTTTTCTAGGTTAGAAGTCATAATAATCTGCCAATCACCTGTAGCTACAGAGCTCTAGCCTTTATATGGATGAGGACTTAACTGATTCTACAATTTAAGGAAGAGCTAGCAGTGGTCCAGGATTTGATGGGTTTTACTTAAAAAAAAAAAAAAAAAGCCAAAAGGTAAGTTAAATTTCAGTTTCTTCTCTTGGCTTATGAGAGCACAACTGGATGACTTAAACCTTGACAAGTAGTTAAAACGATTAATAAAAAGATGCACAGTGAGAGACTGGAAAGTAAACTCATAAGAATACTCATTTAGCAAACAATATAGCTGTTGATCTGAACAAAATAAAAGCACTCTCCCTGGTCCAGTAGAAGAGTGAGGTATGACTCTGTTGCTAAAACCTTCTTCAGGAACAGGAGAAACAAAAGACCAAGAAGAGCAGAAGAAGAGAAGAAGAGGAGAAAGGCTGAAGAACAGACTCTGTTGCTAAAACTTTCTTCAGGAACAGGAGAAACAAAAGACCAAGAAGAGCAGAAGAAGAGAAGAAGAGGAGAAAGGCTGAAGAACAGAACAGAAGAAGAATAATCAAGATGAAAGTTACACTTAAAAGTAAAAATTACACTCAAATGTAAAAATGAATTTTAAAGACAGACATTATGAGAAAGCAGTGATGGATTTCATATGCACTCTCTTGCTCCCAGTATGAATATAATTAGAATATGAAGCTATTTTTAAAAATAAACTAATATGGAATTTTCCTGTGTACATCAAGTGAGGAGAACTGATTTTGCCCATATTAGTAGTAGATGACTGAATCAAGTAATCAAATATTAATTATTCTTAGTTAGGGTCTAGAATGTAATGCTCAAACAGTGCATAAGCTAGTGACAAAGGCTGTGCAGGCTGTTTAACTGTATGTACTGGTTGTGTCTGTATAACCTTGTAGGCTAATTGTGAACTTGTTCATATCATAATTCAGTTTAAATGAAAGACTGAATGAAAGTAGATCTATAATTAAACTTTTTAATTTCCAAGGGGGATATATTTACAATGTGGATTGACAAATAAAGGCAAGTGAACTGAAGAGTTTAGAGGCCCAATATTAGAAGAGTAGTATTTGGTTTTGCATTAAGTACGAGAACAAACAGGAATTCATAATCCAAATGAAGGTGGAAAAAAAATAGAGAGAAAGAAAATAATGGTATAGAGTGAAACTGGGAAAGGAGTTTAGTTGCCACTCCTTATCCTCAGTATCCCTTGGAAATTAATTAATAGCATAATGGAAGTGGGAAAAAAATATACTTGATAATCTTCTGTGTTTAAGGACCAGGAAGCAAAAGGCATCTTACTTAGAATTTGGAAATGGTAGTAAAACAAAAAATTATCAAAGGTGTCCTCAATAAAAAAAGATAAGAGAACTAGTAAACAAGGCACTCAGCAGAAAAAGGTAGGATTAAGTTTAAAGAACTAAATGATAACTTCAAAATAAAATGAAAACTTTCCTCATAGCTTCTTTGTTGTTACTGAAGAAAATCACAGGAAAAAAGAAGAATCATTGCTTATAGGATAGGAAGCAAAGAATGTGAGTATGAAAATGGAAAAATAACTCAAAAGAGATAGATAGAAACTCAAAGGCTATAATGCTCTCAAGTGAGAAAAGGGACCAGGTAATCTTCATTTGAGAAATCTGAAACAATTGGAGCATGAAATTGTAGATTCAGGAGCATCTGTAATTTTAAGACTGCAAAGTGATCTTGGTTCTTTCAGATATCATCTATAATATACAGCTCTGTGCAGGGGTAAATGCAATCCCAACCTGAATGAAAGGCTGAGCATCTGTGCAACTATGACACACAACATCCAGAAGCATTTTGCATGCCAGTCAATGCAAATGAAGTGAGGAAATGAAGGAATAAGAGGAAAATAGCAAGATATTACATTATATGCGGCTTATACTTAGCATCTTTTGTGTATGGTTGTTTCTTTTTTTTTCCATCAAAGGGAATGTGGTGAATCTCATTATCTGGACCGTAGAACTTCGGCAGAGATGACATTTGGAAGCTTGTTAGTTAAGATGGACAAGATGAGAATCAGTGGAAGAATTATGACACAAGAAAAGGCCTGATAAAGAGGTTAACATTCAAGAGTATTAGAAGAAAAATATTAGGCTGAAATTGAGTTATTAGTGATGTTTCTCAGGAGCTGCTCTTCAATTCAGCAGATCTTAGCTGATTTTTTAATTCATTATCTTGCCACAGGAATCAGGGAAGTGTTGGAGAAGCCTGATGGCACTGTTCGGTGCAGGATAAACGTGCATTTATTAAACTCATTTAGAGACACCCAAGCTTCTAGGCAACTGAAATAAAAAATGCTAATATATATACCCACATTGCTGCAAGAGAAAAATGCAGCTAAGTCATTATCTGTTCTATGGACATATAAAAATAGTAGAAACCGTAGAAGGTGATGATACAGAATATATCTGGAGAACTTCTGTATATAGAGTCAAGATTATATTTGCATACATTTACACCTCAGATTAACCTGGGCTATCTCAAAAGAAGATCTCTTTTGCTCTCACATATTACTAAATCTATGGAAGTGAAAACTTCTACAGTCTGAGTTGTGTGTATTTTGTTTTAATTTATTTTTTAGCTTGCAGCAAGGAAAGTAGCTGATTTTCTGGATTGTATCAACTGGAGTAAATCTTCTAAGGACAGAACATATAGAAAAATCTGCAAAATAGAAAAATCTGCACAATAAAAATAATTTCTGTAGTATTTCAACAATGACAAAGGGACCAGTACACTAGCTTTTCTCTTCTGAATGTCTCAGTATTGACCTTTGAGAAGATTCCTTCTCTACATCATAGACCTAGTGTATGTTACAGACAGCAATCACACATTTTCAGCCTTGATTATCATCTCTGCAAAATGGGGATCCTGAATTCAGGTTTTCCTGAAAATCTTATTTCACAGAATGCCTTGCTCAATTTAAACTGCGTGGATCATTTTATTCTTGGAGGAAATAAATTTCTCTGTGGTAGTTTGCTTTAGGAAAAATTAATCTTTATTTTGTGACTCCAGTGAAATATACCAGTTATCAGGATTTTAAGTTCTGAAGTACATATAGATCTGAAGTATATATTAGATTCTGCAACGCTGCATGGCATTGACACAGCTAGGACCAATACGATGAAAGGGATCAAAGCATGTATTAGGAATACAATATTAATCCATTTTAATGAAAGCATGAGTGGGATGTAACTGGGTTTCCATAAGTAGTAAGTACAGACACTCTCACTGCTTTCTCACTGTTTATCAAAGCTATTTATTTCATTATTTTTTTTAGATTAATCACTCACTCCTTTCCTCTAGCACTTCGTCTTTTTTTTTTTCCTTTGATAACTCTTGTTTTTGTTTTCAGTGTTCTGAAGCTGAAGACTTCATGTAATACATACACTATCCAAGGCAGAAGTTTCAAATGCACCTAAGGATATAAGGTATATAGTAGATATGGAATTCCACAAATATTTGGATACTGTGGAAATCCAGATTTAGTGCTCTTGGGGATGATTCACAATTCCATTGAGAGGATCTGTCATATGGATGTCTCAGTGGGTGCAATTCAGATGACTGATTATGCTGTATTTCTTTTCCTCTAAATGCCACAAAAATGTAATTTCCTATTTGACTGGTTGGTTAGTTTGTTTGTTTTCCAATATTCCCTCCAGAAAGAAAGTAGTCAAATTTATTGAAGTTGAAAATCACATTATTACTTCTGGCAAACATGTTTTACCCTTCGTTTTTTCCATGTATTCTATCACAGTTCAAATCACCTCTTTATACAACAGCTTCTATGAATTTGCTACTGTAATATTTACTGCTTTCCCACTTGTATCTCAAAAATCAAGCATAAGAGAGAGACCCATTTGTTAGATAAGATCAACATTTTACTTTATTTTCAGTCCACAGTCATTACTAACCAGTAACCAGCACTTAGGTTCAAATCTACAACTAACGGCCACAATATACCGGTACTAATTCCATTCGCTGTAGACCCAGTAACATATAATTAAAATTATTCAGCTGATGAGACAAATCCTGAAATCCATTCTGTGGTGCCATTCAATTTCAGACAAAATGTTAAAATCTCTCTTCCTCATGGCCAAAACCGAGACCTTACATAAGCAGGACTTTTATAAAATGTGCAGCTACTCTAGGCTGACTGCATTTTTGAAAATCATTATCCTGGACTCCCAGTGCAAACATTTAATTACATCAGCACATCTTTGAATCAGTCTAAAGAACAATGTGATATTTAATACAAGTATTACACTATTTTGGAAACAGCACTACTTCAAGACACAATTTATTTTGTTTGACATCTTGATTTTTGTTCCATGCATCTGCCTTAGATGGTCTGTAAATGTGTCACAGCATAGTAACATCCCAGGCACCAAGCCTCTAGCTGGCTGCCTGGGCAGGTCCCATCAGCTGTGCCTGAAGCTTCTTTTGCAGAGTAAAATACTGGGAACAGCCACAGGCTTCTGTGCATGGCAAGCACAGCTCTCAGTGATTAACCAGCTCACTCAAGTAGCACTGGTGAGCAAAGACACTTAGCATCTGAATTAACAGCTGATGTTTACAGTATGGTTAGGTATGTGAAACGGGTATGAAATGGATGAAGTAATAAACAGGGTTAGGGTTTGGGGTTTTTTGTGACGTACCCAGAAATGCAGTTCGTAAGCCACATTTTGACAGATGTTATCTAAAAAAGCCAACATATAAACCCTTGAAAATTGTGGTTCGTAATACTAATGTTGACATCTACTTAAGTAGAGCAGAACACTAGTTCATTTTGTGTATATGTACTGTTATTTTCAATACTGCTGTGCCATCTGTTCACTCTGAGTTGTAAAAGATTTTTTGCCTGATTATTGGTTTTAAAATCCTTTGGATAAATTGGATTGTGAAAGATGAAGTTATAAATTGATAGCACTGTCTCTTTCTCTTCCCCTTAATTAAACTATCTTTTCTGCCATTGTCCAAACACTAAGGATGGAAAGATTATTGAAAACTGTTATGTTATCTTGCAGCAAATCACTATTACAGCTGTCACTGAGAATCAAATGCCATCATTAGGCTTGCAAAGTATACTTAATAATCACACTCTGTTTTCTGACAGTGATAACTTCCTGATAGCCTTCCCCTGGACTAAAAATTACCAGATTGCTTCCTGGCCAAAGATGATTTCCTCGAAGATGTTTAAATTAAGTGCCTTCAGTAAATGTGAATTTTTTTTTGAGTGTGAGGAAATGGCATGTAATTAAAAAAAATAAAAAGATATTATTGAAGAAGTCGACACAGAATAAGTCAAAAAAAAAAAAAAAGGCAAACCCTTGAAGGCCTGCAACATAGAAAGTAAACATACTTTTAAGAATTATTTTATATTAATAAAAGACAGTGAAGGACATGTCACATCTGTATATTATCTGTTGAGATTTAATCCCCATGCAAAATGTCCTTTAAAATGTCTGATTGGATGTAATCTGTGTTATAGCTGTCATTAAAATAGTGTATCTAATAATTTAACAGTTCTTTTGATGAGAGAGAACTAGAGCCTTGTAGGGCAGATGTATGCATTTTTGCATTCTCCCTTTTCCTGTTCTCTTACGTGCTGTAGTGTTTAGAATGTTGCTAGAAAAATTAAGCAAACTGAAGCTTGAGGAGCTAGAATATGAGTTATGTGCAGTTCTGCACAGCCATTAAGATGGCTAATTCACTCACTCCTTGGACTTCAGTGAGGAACACCTTAAGAATGGCAAGATACAAAGGTGACTGAACATCTACTTTGCAGAAGAATTCGTGAAAACCCAATTTAAAATTTTCACAAATATGTTTGATAGCGGGCAAAACACGCACAGAAAGGGAGAGGGAGAGGAAAATACAGAAACACAGACAAAAAAAAAAAAACGTTTTATCTTCTTTTTTTATGTAGTCTTTTTCTGGTGGAAAAAAAGTGTCATAATGTTCTGCATAAGTTTGCCTGGAAAGATCTTAATGTGCACCCACAGTTTTAGGTCACTAAAAGGCTGCTTTCTGCTTACCTAGCATTCACAGTGATAACATTTAGGGCATTTCAGTTCATTTCTGTCTTTTGTTTGTGGCATACATCACTGAGCATTGCCAATTAATTAGTCTGCCTCCAAGCAATACACTGCTGATATAAAGATATTAACTATTTTGCTACCTTGTAGTAGGTAAGTTAATAAAAAGCATTATTTCAGTTTTCTTGTAATATTGCATCACTGCAGATAATTTTTTTTGTATGCTTGTTAGTTGGAGGGAAAAAATCAACAGATAAGTTAGCCACAGAATTCAGCTCTTCAGCATTCTAAACTTGTGAAAAGAAAACTAAATAGTAAGGAAAGGAAGAATCTGCTGTTCTCTTTTTACTAAGGGAGTGTACAGTCAATATTTTTCTGCTGATTATTTTTTTCACACTGCATGGATGGTTTTATTAAACATCCTGAGGGTAATTCTCTTCTTACATCTGTTATTGCAGCCTACAGTTTGTTTTCTAGAGAAACCTGAACTAGAAAAAAAAAAAAAAGATTAGAAGTATTATTATCCAATTGCACGAAAGTATCAGGTACGAAGCAGGACTTCCTGCAGTAACTGTTAGATGTTAATAAAGCATAAGAGTACATATCTTGACATTATCTTTTTTCTTGTACATGTAGTTACTGGCTCAGATGAGACTTGAAGGAAGATTTTAGAGGAGCTAAAAACAGGCCTCCCTATTCAAAATTGACAGAATTGTTCTCACGGTTAAGTATCTACCTGTTCATGTTACTTCTCAAAGGATATTATGAAAGAATAATTGGGAATAATGACACTAATTTAGAAAAATGAATAAGTAGGTTAAATAGCCAAAAATCAGATAGAAGAACACGTGTTTCTTCAGCACTTAATATTTCACTTTCTGTTTTTACTGTGTTTACAGATATACCAAGGTTTTTGATGGTGACTTCTTAAAACAGTAGATTTAATAGCATTTTGTAATGTGTGATTTTTTTTTTTCACATACTGAACACAGTGATATTGAGTTTCTGATGGAAGAGGTCTTACTTAAAAGTATAATGTGCAATTTTCCTCAGGACATTAGAAAAAAATATTGTTTTTTTTTCTCTTCTATTTGAAATAATTCTGCAATACTAGAGTTCGTCACTTTTATTATGTAATGTTGAAGTTTTAAAAATATAGGCCTTCAAGGTGTTTTATCATACAAGAGAAGAGCATGCAGTGAGACTTTCTACTACTCTCTGGACGAACTGATATAGTACTTGTTCTAGCAGGGTGTAACCCTGCCTGTGGTGGGGGCATTGAGATTTGATGGTTTGTGTCGGTAACCAATATGGCTTTAGCAAGGTCAAGTCATGTCCGATGAAGCTGGTGGCCCTTTATAGTGGGATTACAGCCTCAGTGGATAATGGAGGAGTGACTGATATCATCTATGTGGACTTGTGCGAAGTGTTTGACACCATCCCCCATGAATTCCTGGTCACTAAATTAGAAAAAACATGGGCTTGATGGTTGGACCACTCACTGGATAAGGAATTGGCTGGAGGGTAACACTCAGAAGGTTGTGGTTAACGGCTCAGTGTCCAAGTGGAGACTAGTGATGAGTAGCATTCCTCAGGGATCACTTCTGGGACCAGTGCTGTTTAACATTTTTGTAGGTGATATGGATAGTGGGACTAAGTGCATACACCAAGTTTGCAGGTAGCACCAAGCTGCATGGTGCAGTTAACATCCTAGAGAGAAGGGATGCCATCCAGAATGACATGGGCAGGCTTGAGAGGTGTTTCTATATCAATCTCACAAAATTCAATAAGGCCAAGTGCAAGGTACTGCGTCTGGGTCAGGACAATTCCAATGCACATGCAAGTTGGACAGAGAAAGTCTTTTGAACATCCTGAGGAGAAGGAGGATTTGGAAGTGTCAGTTGATGAAGGACTCAGTATAATCCAGCAATGTGTGCTTGCTGTCCAGAAGTCCAATAATCTCCTGGGTTGCATCAAGAGAAGTGTGACTAGAAGGTCAAGGTAAGTGGTTCTACCCTCTAATATGCTACTGTGAGTTCCCGTCTGGAGTACTGCATCCAATTTTGAGGCCACCAACACAAGGACAGATGTAATCAGCGGGCTAGAACATCTCCTCCAGTGGGACAGGCTGTGAGATTCAAAGCTCTTCAGACTGGGCAAGAGAAGGCTCCAGGGGAACATTCTGGTACTCGAAGGGGGTCTACAGGAAAGCTGGGGAGGGGCTTCTTTAAGGGGATGTAGCAGCAGGAGAAACTGTAATGGCTTTAAGCTGGAAGAGGGTAGATTTGTGTAAGATATTAGGAAGAAATCCTTTATTGTGGGGGTGGCAAGATGATGGAACATGTTAACCAGAGAAGCTGTGATTGTGCCTCTCCCCCCTCCCTGGAGGCATTCAAGGCCAAGCTGGATGGGGCTTTGAGCAACCTTGTCTAGCAGGAGGTGTTCCTCCTGATAGCAGGGAGGTTGTAACTAGATGATCTTAAAGGTCTCTTCCAACCCAAACCATCTTATGATTCTAATTCAATGATTTTTGAGGTCCCATTCAACCCAAGCCATTCTATGATTCTATGCCATGCAGAATATTTGTCCTTAAGAGGCAGAGGTGTTTAGTGAAACAGGTCACCTGGGTCTGCTGGTTCTTAGGGGATCATAGAATTGCAGAATCATAGATAGTTCCTATTTTAACATTATTAAACTAATTATTTGATTCTTATGTTTACATTTATATTTAAAAATTTTAACAACCTTAAGATTATTTTACA
Source organism: Oreortyx pictus (assembly GCA_036925125.1). Classification (NCBI taxonomy): domain Eukaryota; kingdom Metazoa; phylum Chordata; class Aves; order Galliformes; family Odontophoridae; genus Oreortyx; species Oreortyx pictus. Next base: position 73,886,345 of record JAUPFR010000001.1, on the reverse strand, counting down.
TAAAACATAATTACATTTGTTGTGACTTACTGATTCTTAGAATGTGCTTCTTTCCATATATAAGACAAGAAATGTACATCTCAGTTATGATCTATTATTCGAACTTTTCTGAAAAAGGTTGAAAAACATTGTTTATTGCCATGTTCTTGCTGTGTTTTTGATTGTTTTGATAAATAGTGCAGAAATTCTAACACTTCTAGAATAGCTTAATTATCCCATTCATGTGACTCTTTGATGTCTAAGGTAATTTCAACCTGAAATATTCTATATTCTATAGCTATATTTTAAAGTTATATTTCAAATTGTTCAACAAATTGTAATTTTTTGTCTTTTTAAGGAAAGATGAGTTAATTATTAAGAACACGTAATGAGGTACTGACATATGCCAAATATTATTGAAATACATTATTTGAACCAGTGGTGAAAGAGAAATATAAGAATAAAATCCTTATGTATTCACTGTCATTAAATACACAGCACTGTCAAACTGAGATTTTAAATATTTAATTAACCATCTGGAGAAATAGTAAAATGTGCAATCTATTGTGCATTTTATATTCATATTTTGTTAATGATCCATGGCTAATGAATTTAACATGATAGACCATGGAGCTTTAAAACAACTGAGCTATTGAGAGTTGTATGGAGTACTGTACATTATTTTTCGGTAAAAATAATATATATATCAGAGTGATTGAAGTTCCCAGTGAAAACCAGTGATCATGAGCCCACTTCCAGTTGTCTGTAGGAGGACTCATCAACTTCCTCTCCTGATCAGGTGACCTGTTATAAATATCAACAACGGTGTTACCCACATTAGCCTGCCCCTTAATTCCCATCCATAACCTCTCTGCTGGTTCATTATTCATTTCCAGGTGATGCTTGATAAATTGTTCTTTCACATAAAGAGAAAATTTCCACCCCTCCCCCCCCCCACTTCCCCTTGCAGGTCTGTATTTCCTAAAAAGTATATAGCCATCCATGACAGTATTCCAGTCATGCAAGCTGTCCCATCATGTCCCTGTTACTGCAAGGAGATAGTGGCCCTGCAAATGAGCATAAATCTGCCTTTCTTTCTCTATTACCCACACTTTGTGTCTTGGTATATAGACACTATAGGGAAGAAAAGGGAGCAGTAGTTGCAGGTTTCCGTGGAGAGATACAAGATACCTCATAGTCATACATCACCTTGTGCCACCTTCTTTTGAACTTCCAGGACCCAATCTTTCTTTTTTTCCAGGACCCAATCTTATTTTTTTTCTTTCCACATTCAATTCTCCAGCGTCATTCATGCCCACACAGAAGAGCAACAGCAGATAGTAGTCTGTGTTCTTTGCAATGTCCTGATTCTTGGCTCCCAGGAGACTCTCAGGACTCACTGTCAGGCCTACAGAGGGGAGTCTTAATGTCTTTTAACAGGGAGTCACCCACTACAAGCTCTTGTTTCTTTTTATGATGCCCACTGCAAGAAGTGAAGCTGGAGGGTGGGGACTGAAGTGGAGCTCTGGTTTTGTGCATCATCAGGTTCCAAAGTGCCTTCTTCAGTGTCGTCTGCTCCTGGAATATGATTATTAAACAACATCTCTCTCTGTCTCTCTCAGTGCCTAAGAGAGTAGCTAAAGCTACAAAGCCTTTTAACTACCTCTTGCAGCTCAGCCATTTCTTGTAAAAGATCATCTATTAACCTGTGCTCACTCTCTTAGGTACTTATAACCGGGAGAAAGCTCAAGGCTCCCAGTGCAACCAACTGCCAAGTATCCCTTCTTACCAGTTTTGTCTGGGGGAGGTGCATCAAATCTCTCTGGCAATTTCCCTGAAGGAGCACCAGTGTTAGCTTCAGGCAAATGCCCACCACCATGCTGTCAGATCAGGATTCCCTTGTTATGAAACTGTGTAAACTGCTGTGACAGCGCACTCCTCCCAGATGGGAAACAGTCTGCTTTGCATTGTCCCTGCATGCCCCGCCTGCATGAATCGCTACTGATTCGCACTGGCATTAAACAAAACACAGTCACCACATTTCTCTTTTACTAGTTCACATTTAACAAGTATTTTTGATCAGTTTACCAATGTAGAGTGCCATCTCCTTGGGGCGGGAAGGTGTAGAAAACCTTCTGCAGAGAACTTTGAAGCATAAACATTTACCAAGGCTATGTCTTCGAAGTATACAGTGTGTGAGCAGGAAGAAGATATGACATAGCTGGGCTGCAGTGACAGAATTTTCATCTTAATTTATTCTCAGTCAGCTGTTGTCTTTAGCTGTACACCTTACAGCATGTTATTGCCTTGTGCCAAGTCCAGAGATTTCTGCCTGACACTACAAGAGTGTTTTGTGGTATGTCAATGCTACTTGATTATGTTACAGATCTTCAATTTTCTGGGAATCAAGTCTTTCACTAACTGTCTCCCTAGTTGCCTAATTGGTGGGAATACTTCCATGTGAATCCTGACCATGAACATCTGGAATCGGAATAACCTTCCCAACTGTCACATCTGTGTTATCTTATTAGCATTGCCATGCAACTCCTTTTAATGAGCTCCTTAAAATGTCAGGCATTTATTCATACATCAGCAGCTTTTAGGTCAAACTACTAATTGGAATTTACCTAAGCTTATTTTAACAAAATCTTAGGACACCACCCCTTTTAGCATCTTCTAGGACAAAACCACTGTTGTTTGTGCTTTTGAGACATTACTGCATAATGTTAAGTAAGCTCTGAAAAGGAATTTCATTCATATGTCCAATTTTAGTATTCTGATGTGTGAGATCAGTAACTGAACATTTTCTCACATGCTTGAGAATTTGGAACATAATTATATTTTATATTAAAAAATAATTCAATACATTTCTGTTCTGTTAATTCTATGCTGTAATAAATACACTAGCTGTCCTTTCAAGTACTGAGTGCAATTGGATAAGTTTGTGTTGCCTTCAGACTAACTAGATAAATATTTTAATCTGGAACTCATTAAATACCAATGACTGGCATACCAATGGCACATAAGGCCTCCAATGGCTTTTCATATTTCATTTGCCTTGTGTTATCATGAAGTATTCCCACTGATTCTGCCCACAAATTCTTTTTCTCTCTTTACTTCTCCTCTTCTTTCTCAGTTTCAGGATCTGATCTCATGAAGTAAGAAGCAAATAGACCCAGAAACTTTTCCTTAAATCTCACTTTTCTTTCTCAATATATAAATGCTGACATTTTAGTAAGATAACTGTGGGCTGAGTGTCTTTGTATAAGAATCTCTACAAGTCTCACATATTTTCACATTCAGGATTTTGTAATACATGTTCATTAGTGACTAAACTAAGATAGCTGATTCGAATGGCATAGAAGGAAGGCGAATGATGTTAGTGGTAGTCCACTGTCTGATATGACAGTAAAGATTGTCCCACCTTCCCTTCCTGGAAAACTATAGTTGTCTAAAAATCCAAGGAAGTGAAAAATATGAAGTGGAGAAAACAGTATGGGCTAAAAATAAGACAGGGAGTAAACAAATAAAAATAAAATTAACATTTTTATTTTGTAGTGAAGTAACTTAGAATGTGAAGGTTGATTTCCATTAACTGCTTTTCCCATACTGCCAGTAAATGCAGAAAATGCTGTACAATCACAAAGCAGAGAATTCAAGGCAGAATACTTTCAATGCTCATTTAGTGTAATTTAATCATTTATTGATAGGAATAGTGGAATGAAATTAACAGAGTCATTGAAATGGAAGGTGAAATACAAATCATGTTCCAGTCAACCATGGTTTTTGATATCAAAGAGCAATTACACTGTGTATATTTAAAACCAATAACCTGAATCAATTAAGGGACTATAAACTTGAGCTGTATTATTAGGTACAGTAAACAGATGATAAAATCTTCTCCTATACAGGTTAGTCATGCAATCTAGGCTTAGATGGTCTCATTTTCAGGATTTTTTTTATTTGCTGTTATTATGTGTGCCGGGAAATTAAATATATCTGCATACACAATTTACTTCCAGCTTATTAAATGATCAGTGTGACATTTTTCATTGCTTTTAAAAGCCTTTATTTGTACTAGAAGCTAACTTGTTTTGGCGTAACTCCTGAATACTGCAAATGGAGAGAAAGTGGGAATAAATAATATTTTATAAGCTTCACATTGTCCTGTTTTACAAGAAATGGTCTAAATGGTTTCCTAAATAAAAGCAAGTAAACTGTATTTAGATTTTTTTTTTAATTTTGACTTATGCTCTACAGAGAAAAACATTAAAATATATTAATATTTAACTGTTTATATATATAACATATATTATATTATTATATTATTATATATATTCTATATTATATATAATGTGCAGCTGAATTCTTTACACAGGAAATCAATGATTCAAATTTGTATCTGCTGTAACACCACTGGCTTCCCTGGAATTAAAACAGTGCAGATATTTTTTTCTAGGATATCTGGATATCTGCACTTTTTGGTGCAGATATTTTTTTCTAGGATATTCACACTAAGTGCATGCTTTCTTTTTATGGTGTGTGCATCATTATAAGGATTCTTCTCAGTCCACCTTCTTTTCTTTCTGAGGGACTGGCTACTTCATTTTCTTGCTTTGAATTACATAGTTCTGTGGACGTAGATCTGTTTGTTTGTTTTTTTGTATCTATATGATATTGCATAGTATAAGTTTCAGGTTGAAGGATTGACTGAAAGGTAAGAGAAATAAAGTTTAGTGAATGACAAGGGATGCTTAATTTGTGGTGAATAGCTGAGAGCTCCAAATTTCTTTTCATAGAGTACAGATGGCAATGTTTTATGTGGAAAAATAGTGTGCACTTTGAAAACTATTTTTCTTGTGGTGATTGCCAGCAAGCACAACTCAGTGAGAGGAAGGAAGCATAGAATTGAAGATGACCATTGTTTATGTAGTTGTAAGAACTGTTTCTATTGTCAAACTTTTTTCAATCATTTTTCATGTGTTAAAATTAAGATTATGATATTTGTGTATACAAAGTGCCACTCATATTGTTGAGAAGGACTTTCATAGAATTTGTGAAACATATATGTTGAGAAAACTCATCCTTAACTATACCAAATATATAGTATAGATTATTTTATTTATGCAAGTATTTGTGCATTTGTAGAGATTGGAGTGTAGGAAAATTGACTAGGTTAGGTTGAGGTATGTAGTTCTTACTAGAACAATAAAAAAAAAAAAAAAGCCTTTTCTTTCCCTTCTCCCCCTTTAAACACAGGTTATACTCTATCTTTCCAGAATGGAAACTGAACACTTAATTTCCATTTCTAAAGATACCTTCTCCAATAACAGGTGGCAGACAATCTGAGGTAGTTCATCCTCCTTCTGTTAGACCTGTTTCACCAATGTTATAATGTTTAGTAAAATATTAAGTTTCAACCAATGAATGATGAAATTAATGAAAATACAAGATGAAATTCATCCAGTGCTGACCTTTTCAAGGATTACCTACATGGGGAGCAGATTAAATGCATGAAAAACACAGCAATGTTTGATCTGCAGTGAAGATTTTAGCCATCTCTGTTCATAAAACTAGAATTCTGGCTTTCCACAGTCATGAAGTGAGCAGTGGAATTTATTAGTTCTGTCTCTGCACAGGAGTGCAGACTAGATGAGCTGTTTGAGTCATGCTGCTGAGTGATCAGGATCCAAGACCATCAGCTTGCTTCAGTGTGATGAAAATACTGAGAATTCCACGTCCTTTCAGAACCAGTGCGTTAGGAAACAGAGTGATGAATCAGTACTGTTCTGAAAATCTCAGATCATGCATAGCTTATTAGATTTGGGTCTGCTCTAGTCATCCTGATATTACACAGATCCATGTGGAGCCATGGTATTTTGCTTCTCTGAACCAATACTGTAATTTCCCACAGCTTTTGCTACTTTAATCTACCTCTTTTCTGGATGACTGTAGATATTAAGATACTTTCCCTCCTGTGTGGAACCAAGTACGCTTTCATGACCACAGGGAGATGTCCCTTTCTCTACAAAACAAACAGAAGAAACATGGATTTTATACAGCTAACTATCCTAGGCATGATGTCAAAGGAAAACAAGGCTACTATAAATATGCATACAACATTCTTAGTTTTCTAGAAATTTTGCAGGCAATTTAAGTGGAGTTAAAGTTTCAGTCTAACTGGAAATACTGTTTTAGAATATGTGACTTACTAAAATTCATAATTAAAAGTCAAGTCTAGTCAAAAGTTTCTCCCATAATTTTAGTAGAATCAAATCTTGGATGTTTTGGACCAGAAATATTAATGAATTAAATTATTTTAAGCAATAGTATTCAAATTTCCATATTCATGGAATCATAGAATCATAGAATGTCTTGGTTTGGAATAGACCTCAGAGATCATCTATTTCCTGTGCTTTCCAATGGGCAGAGTCTCCAAGCACAGGATCAGACTGTTTAGGAACACAGAAAGTGTGGCCGTGAGTGCCTCCAGGGATGGGGCAGCGACAGCTTCTCTGGACAGCCTGTGCCAGGGCCACACCGCTATCTCAGTGAATAATTACTTCCTAGCATATAGCCTAAGCCTCCCCTCTTTCAGGTTAAATCCACCCTCTCTTGTCAATCATAGAATCATAGAAGCATAGTAGCATAGGATCATTGGGGTTGAAAGGGACCTCAAGAGATCATGGAGACCAACCCCCCTGCCAAAGCAGGTTCCCTACACCAGGTCACACAGGCACGTCTTGAATATCTCCAGAGAAAAAGACTCCACAATCCCCCTGGGCAGCCTGTGCCATTGCACTGTCACCCTCACCTTAAAGAAGTTCTTGCGCACACTCGTGCGGAACCTCCTGTGCTGCAGTTTCTGTCCATTCCCCCTTGTCCTGTCTCCACACACTTCTGAAAAGAGTCTGGCCTCGCCACTTTGTCCCCCACACCTCAGATATTTATAAACCTGGATCAAGTACCCTCTCAGTCTTCTTTTCTCAAGGCTAAAGAGACCCAGTTCACTTAGCCTTTCTTCATAGGGGAGATCCTCCAGGCCCTTCACCGTCTTTGTGACCCTGCGCTGGACTCTTTCCAAGAGATCCCTGTCTTTTTTTATACTGGGGAGCCCAGAACTGGAAACAGTTCTCCAGATGAAGCCTCACCAGGGCAGAGTAGAGGGGAAGGATCACCTCCCTTGACCTGCTGGCCATGCTCTTTTTAATGCATACCAGAATGCCATTGGCTGTCTTGGCCACGAGAGCACACTGCTGGCTCATGGTCAACCTGTCGTCCACCAGGACACCTAGGTCCCTCTCTACAGAGCTCCTCTCCAGCAGGTCGTTCCCCAGCCTGTATTGGTGCATGCAATTATTCCTCCCTAGGTGCAAGACTCTACACTTGCTTTTGTTAAATTTTATCAAGTTTCTGACTGCCCAGCTCTCCAGACTGTCCAGGTTTTGCTGGATGGCAGCACAGACTTCAGGCGTATCAGCCAATCCTCCCAACTTTGTATCATCAGCAAACTTGTTGAGGATGGCCACTATCCCCTCATCAAGGCCATTGATGAAGATGCTGAACAAGACTGGACCCAGCACGGACCCCTGGGGGACACCGCTGATTACAGGTCTCCAAGACTGGTAGATAGTGTCCTATCACTGTCTACCAGTGTACCTGCAGTCAATAAACTTATAAATTAAACATAAAAATGCATTAGCTTCCTTTCTCATGAAGTACTGTTAGGATGTGCTTACCTTGTGATCTCTTCACTTAATGTATGTATGGTAGGCAGTCTAACTAATGAAGTAAACATTTATCAACATTATATACAAAGATTGCTCTGAAAGTAACATCTCGTATTTTATTAAGCTGTCCAACAACATCAGAGGCAGATGGTGGTGATATGACTGTAGAGGCTGAACCTTCCACCGATATTCCATTACATTTTGTTCCACGTGACAGATGGCAGCAGAGAGGCAGTCGGACACAATATCATCTGAAATGGAAGTGCATATGAAGCACATATGGAAAAAATTTCACTTATTAACATTCATTGATGCTTGGTGAAAGTTTCTGGAGACCAAGCTGTGAATGTGAGGACCCTGAGACAGTGGGTGTTGTCTTTCAGTACTGGCAACAGCAACAGTGTGTTACCACCACTGGTGCAGATGTTTATAATCACAGCATACAGGATTTTGTTCATTAATGGCAAAAATGCATAGCTCATGGTGGTAAATGTGTTAAAATATAGTGTTTTGTAGCTGAGAATTTACTCTATTAGATAGTGTTATTGTACTCTTTGCTTCTGTTGCAGTTCCCATGGAAATAAATGGGAAGTATTACTTTAATAGCAACATACACAAGATGTCTAAATAGCAGTGAGATTTTTCCTTATCGTGTTACAATCTGCAGTTGTTTTACTTGGACAGTTAGGTTCCATAGTACATATTGGATTCTATTTTATCATCTTTGCATGCCTTCCAATCTTTATGACAACATCGAGTAAAGAGAGAAAGAACACGTTCATTCTAGGAGCAATATAACCAATTTTTTATGATATTACTTTAATGTTTGCAGCTAAAAATTGATAGCTGATGCAGCATGGTGTTCCTGTAAAATGCCTCATTTATTTGAAGAAACATGCAATTGCAGTAAAAATTAGAGGGCAACTGAATAGCAAACTATTTCATAAAATGTCCGACACCATGCACTGTAGAGAGATACCAAGTAAGGTTTAAGTCTGCTTGATGAAACAGGTGATTAGAAACAAATAAAATGGAGAGGTAGAGAGATACAATGTATTTCGTTGCATTCCTGTTCAGTATGACCCTCAGCAAAAAATTCTCTTTTTTTTTTTTTTAATGCAAATAACTGTTGTTTTGGGTTTTTTTTTTTGGAAACTGAATCATATTGAAAGATTCAGATCACACAATAGCCACTGTGCTTCTTAGCCAGTGCTGGGGGCAGATAAGTAAACAATAATTTTAAATGGCTGTATATTTCTATACAGCTGTCATATATGTCATCCGGGATAGTTGTATTATTTATTTTCTATAATGCTCAACCCCCAGATTATTGTTACTCTTTGCAATAGGTATCCTTTTCTAGGTTAGAAGTCATAATAATCTGCCAATCACCTGTAGCTACAGAGCTCTAGCCTTTATATGGATGAGGACTTAACTGATTCTACAATTTAAGGAAGAGCTAGCAGTGGTCCAGAATTTGATGGGTTTTACTTAAAAAAAAAAAAAAAAAAAAGCCAAAAGGTAAGTTAAATTTCAGTTTCTTCTCTTGGCTTATGAGAGCACAACTGGATGACTTGACAAGTCCTTAAAACCTTGACAAGTAGTTAAAACGATTAATAAAAAGATGCACAGTGAGAGACTGGAAAGTAAACTCATAAGAATACTCATTTAGCAAACAATATAGCTGTTGATCTGAACAAAATAAAAGCACTCTCCCTGGTCCAGTAGAAGAGTGAGGTATGACTCTGTTGCTAAAACCTTCTTCAGGAACAGGAGAAACAAAAGACCAAGAAGAGCAGAAGAAGAGAAGAAGAGGAGAAAGGCTGAAGAACAGACTCTGTTGCTAAAACCTTCTTCAGGAACAGGAGAAACAAAAGACCAAGAAGAGCAGAAGAAGAGAAGAAGAGGAGAAAGGCTGAAGAACAGAACAGAAGAAGAATAATCAAGATGAAAGTTACACTTAAAAGTAAAAATTACACTCAAATGTAAAAATGAATTTTAAAGACAGACATTATGAGAAAGCAGTGATGGATTTGCTCCCAGTATGAATATAATTAGAATATGAAGCTATTTTTAAAAATAAACTAATATGGAATTTTCCTGTGTACATCAAGTGAGGAGAACTGATTTTGCCCATATTAGTAGTAGATGACTGAATCAAGTAATCAAATATTAATTATTCTTAGTTAGGGTCTAGAATGTAATGCTCAAACAGTGCATAAGCTAGCGACAAAGGCTGTGCAGGCTGTTTAACTGTATGTACTGGTTGTGTCTGTATAACCTTGTAGGCTAATTGTGAACTTGTTCATATCATAATTCAGTTTAAATGAAAGACTGAATGAAAGTAGATCTATAATTAAACTTTTTAATTTCCAAGGGGGATATATTTACAATGTGGATTGACTAATAAAGGCAAGTGAACTGAAGAGTTTAGAGGCCCAATATTAGAAGAGTAGTATTTGGTTTTGCATTAAGTACGAGAACAAACAGGAATTCATAATCCAAATGAAGGTGGAAAAAAAATAGAGAGAAAGAAAATAATGGTATAGAGTGAAACTGGGAAAGGAGTTTAGTTGCCACTCCTTATCCTCAGTATCCCTTGGAAATTAATTAATAGCATAATGGAAGTGGGAAAAAAATATACTTTATAATCTTCTGTGTTTAAGGACCAGGAAGCAAAAGGCATCTTACTTAGAATTTGGAAATGATAGTAAAACAAAAAATTATCAAAGGTGTCCTCAATAAAAGAAGATAAGAGAACTAGTAAACAAGGCACTCAGCAGAAAAAGGTAGGATTAAGTTTAAAGAACTAAATGATAACTTCAAAATAAAATGAAAACTTTCATCATAGCTTCTTTGTTGTTACTGAAGAAAATCACAGGAAAAAAGAAGAATCATTGCTTATAGGATAGGAAGCAAAGAATGTGAGTATGAAAATGGAAAAATAACTCAAAAGAGATAGATAGAAACTCAAAGGCTATAATGCTCTCAAGTGAGAAAAGGGACCAGGTAATCTTCATTTGAGAAATCTGAAACAATTGGAGCATGAAATTGTAGATTCAGGAGCATCTGTAATTTTAAGACTGCAAAGTGATCTTGGTTCTTTCAGATATCATCTATAATATACAGCTCTGTGCAGGGGTAAATGCAATCCCAACCTGAATGAAAGGCTGAGCATCTGTGCAACTATGACACACAACATCCAGAAGCATTTTGCATGCCAGTCAATGCAAATGAAGTGAGGAAATGAAGGAATAAGAGGAAAATAGCAAGATATTACATTATATGCGGCTTATACTTAGCATCTTTTGTGTATGGTTGTTTCTTTTTTTTTTCCATCAAAGGGAATGTGGTGAATCTCATTATCTGGACCGTAGAACTTTGGCAGAGATGACATTTGGAAGCTTGTTAGTTAAGATGGACAAGATGAGAATCAGTGGAAGAATTATGACACAAGAAAAGGCCTGATAAAGAGGTTAACATTCAAGAGTATTAGAAGAAAAATATTAGGCTGAAATTGAGTTATTAGTGATGTTTCTCAGGAGCTGCTCTTCAATTCAGCAGATCTTAGCTGATTTTTTAATTCGTTATCTTGCCACAGGAATCAGGGAAGTGTTGGAGAAGCGTGATGGCACTGTTCGGTGCAGGATAAACGTGCATTTATTAAACTCATTTAGAGACACCCAAGCTTCTAGGCAACTGAAATAAAAAATGCTAATATATATACCCACATTGCTGCAAGAGAAAAATGCAGCTAAGTCATTATCTGTTCTATGGACATATAAAAATAGTAGAAACCGTAGAAGGTGATGATACAGAATATATCTGGAGAACTTCTGTATATAGAGTCAAGATTATATTTGCATACATTTACACCTCAGATTAACCTGGGCTATCTCAAAAGAAGATCTCTTTTGCTCTCACATATTACTAAATCTATGGAAGTGAAAACTTCTACAGTCTGAGTTGTGTGTATTTTGTTTTAATTTATTTTTTAGCTTGCAGCAAGGAAAGTAGCTGATTTTCTGGATTGTATCAACTGGAGTAAATCTTCGAAGGACAGAACATATAGAAAAATCTGCAAAATAGAAAAATCTGCACAATAAAAATAATTTCTGTAGTATTTCAACAATGACAAAGGGACCAGTACACTAGCTTTTCTCTTCTGAATGTCTCAGTATTGACCTTTGAGAAGATTCCTTCTCTACATCATAGACCTAGTGTATGTTACAGACAGCAATCACACATTTTCAGCCTTGATTATCATCTCTGCAAAATGGGGATCCTGAATTCAGGTTTTCCTGAAAATCTTATTTCACAGAATGCCTTGCTCAATTTAAACTGCGTGGATCATTTTATTCTTGGAGGAAATAAATTTCTCTGTGGTAGTTTGCCTTAGGAAAAATTAATCTTTATTTTGTGACTCCAGTGAAATATACCAGTTATCAGGATTTTAAGTTCTGAAGTACATATAGATCTGAAGTATATATTAGATTCTGCAACGCTGCATGGCATTGACACAGCTAGGACCAATACGATGAAAGGGATCAAAGCATGTATTAGGAATACAATATTAATCCATTTTAATGAAAGCATGAGTGGGATGTAACTGAGTTTCCATAAGTAGTAAGTACAGACACTCTCACTGCTTTCTCACTGTTTATCAAAGCTATTTATTTCATTATTTTTTTTAGATTAATCACTCACTCCTTTCCTCTAGCACTTCGTCTTTTTTTTTTTCCTTTGATAACTCTTGTTTTTGTTTTCAGTGTTCTGAAGCTGAAGACTTCATGTAATACATACACTATCCAAGGCAGAAGTTTCAAATGCACCTAAGGATATAAGGTATATAGTAGATATGGAATTCCACAAATATTTGGATACTGTGGAAATCCAGATTTAGTGCTCTTGGGGATGATTCACAATTCCATTGAGAGGATCTGTCATATGGATGTCTCAGTGGGTGCAATTCAGATGACTGATTATGCTGTATTTCTTTTCCTCTAAATGCCACAAAAATGTAATTTCCTATTTGACTGGTTGGTTAGTTTGTTTGTTTTCCAATATTCCCTCCAGAAAGAAAGTAGTCAAATTTATTGAAGTTGAAAATCACATTATTACTTCTGGCAAACATGTTTTACCCTTCGCTTTTTCCATGTATTCTATCACAGTTCAAATCACCTCTTTATACAACAGCTTCTATGAATTTGCTACTGTAATATTTACTGCTTTCCCACTTGTATCTCAAAAATCAAGCATAAGAGAGAGACCCATTTGTTAGATAAGATCAACATTTTACTTTATTTTCAGTCCACAGTCATTACTAACCAGTAACCAGCACTTAGGTTCAAATCTACAACTAACGGCCACAATATACCGGTACTAATTCCATTCGCTGTAGACCCAGTAACATATAATTAAAATTATTCAGCTGATGAGACAAATCCTGAAATCCATTCTGTGGTGCCATTCAATTTCAGACAAAATGTTAAAATCTCTCTTCCTCATGGCCAAAACCGAGACCTTACATAAGCAGGACTTTTATAAAATGTGCAGCTACTCTAGGCTGACTGCATTTTTGAAAATCATTATCCTGGACTCCCAGTGCAAACATTTAATTACATCAGCACATCTTTGAATCAGTCTAAAGAACAATGTGATATTTAATACAAGTATTACACTATTTTGGAAACAGCACTACTTCAAGACACAATTTATTTTGTTTGACATCTTGATTTTTGTTCCATGCATCTGCCTTAGATGGTCTGTAAATGTGTCACAGCATAGTAACATCCCAGGCACCAAGCCTCTAGCTGGCTGCCTGGGCAGGTCCCATCAGCTGTGCCTGAAGCTTCTTTTGCAGAGTAAAATATTGGGAACAGCCACAGGCTTCTGTGCATGGCAAGCACAGCTCTCAGTGATTAACCAGCTCACTCAAGTAGCACAGGTGAGCAAAGACACTTAGCATCTGAATTAACAGCTGATGTTTACAGTATGGTTAGGTATGTGAAACGGGTATGAAATGGATGAAGTAATAAACAGGGTTAGGGTTTGGGGTTTTTTGTGACGTACCCAGAAATGCAGTTCGTAAGCCACATTTTGACAGATGTTATCTAAAAAAGCCAACATATAAACCCTTGAAAATTGTGGTTCGTAATACTAATGTTGACATCTACTTAAGTAGAGCAGAACACTAGTTCATTTTGTGTATATGTACTGTTATTTTCAATACTGCTGTGCCATCTGTTCACTCTGAGTTGTAAAAGATTTTTTGCCTGATTATTGGTTTTAAAATCCTTTGGATAAATTGGATTGTGAAAGATGAAGTTATAAATTGATAGCACTGTCTCTTTCTCTTCCCCTTAATTAAACTATCTTTTCTGCCATTGTCCAAACACTAAGGATGGAAAGATTATTGAAAACTGTTATGTTATCTTGCAGCAAATCACTATTACAGCTGTCACTGAGAATCAAATGCCATCATTAGGCTTGCAAAGTATACTTAATAATCACACTCTGTTTTCTGACAGTGATAACTTCCTGATAGCCTTCCCCTGGACTAAAAATTACCAGATTGCTTCCTGGCCAAAGATGATTTCCTCGAAGATGTTTAAATTAAGTGCCTTCAGTAAATGTGAATTTTTTTTTGAGTGTGAGGAAATGGCATGTAATTAAAAAAAATAAAAAGATATTATTGAAGAAGTCGACACAGAATAAGTCAAAAAAAAAAAAAAAAAAGGCAAACCCTTGAAGGCCTGCAACATAGAAAGTAAACATACTTTTAAGAATTATTTTATATTAATAAAAGACAGTGAAGGACATGTCACATCTGTATATTATCTGTTGAGATTTAATCCCCATGCAAAATGTCCTTTAAAATGTCTGATTGGATGTAATCTGTGTTATAGCTGTCATTAAAATAGTGTATCTAATAATTTAACAGTTCTTTTGATGAGAGAGAACTAGAGCCTTGTAGGGCAGATGTATGCATTTTTGCATTCTCCCTTTTCCTGTTCTCTTACGTGCTGTAGTGTTTAGAATGTTGCTAGAAAAATTAAGCAAACTGAAGCTTGAGGAGCTAGAATATGAGTTATGTGCAGTTCTGCACAGCCATTAAGATGGCTAATTCACTCACTCCTTGGACTTCAGTGAGGAACACCTTAAGAATGGCAAGATACAAAGGTGACTGAACATCTACTTTGCAGAAGAATTCGTGAAAACCCAATTTAAAATTTTCACAAATATGTTTGATAGCGGGCAAAACACGCACAGAAAGGGAGAGGGAGAGGAAAATACAGAAACACAGACAAAAAAAAAAAAACGTTTTATCTTCTTTTTTTATGTAGTCTTTTTCTGGTGGAAAAAAAGTGTCATAATGTTCTGCATAAGTTTGCCTGGAAAGATCTTAATGTGCACCCACAGTTTTAGGTCACTAAAAGGCTGCTTTCTGCTTACCTAGCATTCACAGTGATAACATTTAGGGCATTTCAGTTCATTTCTGTCTTTTGTTTGTGGCATACATCACTGAGCATTGCCAATTAATTAGTCTGCCTCCAAGCAATACACTGCTGATATAAAGATATTAACTATTTTGCTACCTTGTAGTAGGTAAGTTAATAAAAAGCATTATTTCAGTTTTCTTGTAATATTGCATCACTGCAGATAATTTTTTTTGTATGCTTGTTAGTTGGAGGGAAAAAATCAACAGATAAGTTAGCCACAGAATTCAGCTCTTCAGCATTCTAAACTTGTGAAAAGAAAACTAAATAGTAAGGAAAGGAAGAATCTGCTGTTCTCTTTTTACTAAGGGAGTGTACAGTCAATATTTTTCTGCTGATTATTTTTTTCACACTGCATGGATGGTTTTATTAAACATCCTGAGGGTAATTCTCTTCTTACATCTGTTATTGCAGCCTACAGTTTGTTTTCTAGAGAAACCTGAACTAGAAAAAAAAAAAAAAGATTAGAAGTATTAT
The DNA here is from genome assembly GCA_036925125.1 of Oreortyx pictus. NCBI lineage: Eukaryota > Metazoa > Chordata > Aves > Galliformes > Odontophoridae > Oreortyx > Oreortyx pictus. The sequence continues at coordinate 73,870,660 of JAUPFR010000001.1, read as the reverse complement.
TATCCAATTGCACGAAAGTATCAGGTACGAAGCAGGACTTCCTGCAGTAACTGTTAGATGTTAATAAAGCATAAGAGTACATATCTTGACATTATCTTTTTTCTTGTACATGTAGTTACTGGCTCAGATGAGACTTGAAGGAAGATTTTAGAGGAGCTAAAAACAGGCCTCCCTATTCAAAATTGACAGAATTGTTCTCACGGTTAAGTATCTACCTGTTCATGTTACTTCTCAAAGGATATTATGAAAGAATAATTGGGAATAATGACACTAATTTAGAAAAATGAATAAGTAGGTTAAATAGCCAAAAATCAGATAGAAGAACACGTGTTTCTTCAGCACTTAATATTTCACTTTCTGTTTTTACTGTGTTTACAGATATACCAAGGTTTTTGATGGTGACTTCTTAAAACAGTAGATTTAATAGCATTTTGTAATGTGTGATTTTTTTTTTTTTTCACATACTGAACACAGTGATATTGAGTTTCTGATGGAAGAGGTCTTACTTAAAAGTATAATGTGCAATTTTCCTCAGGACATTAGAAAAAAATATTGTTTTTTTTTCTCTTCTATTTGAAATAATTCTGCAATACTAGAGTTCGTCACTTTTATTATGTAATGTTGAAGTTTTAAAAATATAGGCCTTCAAGGTGTTTTATCATACAAGAGAAGAGCATGCAGTGAGACTTTCTACTACTCTCTGGACGAACTGATATAGTACTTGTTCTAGCAGGGTGTAACCCTGCCTGTGGTGGGGGCATTGAGATTTGATGGTTTGTGTCGGTAACCAATATGGCTTTAGCAAGGTCAAGTCATGTCCGATGAAGCTGGTGGCCCTTTATAGTGGGATTACAGCCTCAGTGGATAATGGAGGAGTGACTGATATCATCTATGTGGACTTGTGCGAAGTGTTTGACACCATCCCCCATGAATTCCTGGTCACTAAATTAGAAAAAACATGGGCTTGATGGTTGGACCACTCACTGGATAAGGAATTGGCTGGAGGGTAACACTCAGAAGGTTGTGGTTAACGGCTCAGTGTCCAAGTGGAGACTAGTGATGAGTAGCATTCCTCAGGGATCACTTCTGGGACCAGTGCTGTTTAACATTTTTGTAGGTGATATGGATAGTGGGACTAAGTGCATACACCAAGTTTGCAGGTAGCACCAAGCTGCATGGTGCAGTTAACATCCTAGAGAGAAGGGATGCCATCCAGAATGACATGGGCAGGCTTGAGAGGTGTTTCTATATCAATCTCACAAAATTCAATAAGGCCAAGTGCAAGGTACTGCGTCTGGGTCAGGACAATTCCAATGCACATGCAAGTTGGACAGAGAAAGTCTTTTGAACATCCTGAGGAGAAGGAGGATTTGGAAGTGTCAGTTGATGAAGGACTCAGTATAATCCAGCAATGTGTGCTTGCTGTCCAGAAGTCCAATAATCTCCTGGGTTGCATCAAGAGAAGTGTGACTAGAAGGTCAAGGTAAGTGGTTCTACCCTCTAATATGCTACTGTGAGTTCCCGTCTGGAGTACTGCATCCAATTTTGAGGCCACCAACACAAGGACAGATGTAATCAGCGGGCTAGAACATCTCCTCCAGTGGGACAGGCTGTGAGATTCAAAGCTCTTCAGACTGGGCAAGAGAAGGCTCCAGGGGAACATTCTGGTACTCGAAGGGGGTCTACAGGAAAGCTGGGGAGGGGCTTCTTTAAGGGGATGTAGCAGCAGGAGAAACTGTAATGGCTTTAAGCTGGAAGAGGGTAGATTTGTGTAAGATATTAGGAAGAAATCCTTTATTGTGGGGGTGGCAAGATGATGGAACATGTTAACCAGAGAAGCTGTGATTGTGCCTCTCCCCCCTCCCTGGAGGCATTCAAGGCCAAGCTGGATGGGGCTTTGAGCAACCTTGTCTAGCAGGAGGTGTTCCTCCTGATAGCAGGGAGGTTGTAACTAGATGATCTTAAAGGTCTCTTCCAACCCAAACCATCTTATGATTCTAATTCAATGATTTTTGAGGTCCCATTCAACCCAAGCCATTCTATGATTCTATGCCATGCAGAATATTTGTCCTTAAGAGGCAGAGGTGTTTAGTGAAACAGGTCACCTGGGTCTGCTGGTTCTTAGGGGATCATAGAATTGCAGAATCATAGATAGTTCCTATTTTAACATTATTAAACTAATTATTTGATTCTTATGTTTACATTTATATTTAAAAATTTTAACAACCTTAAGATTATTTTACATAAAACATAATTACATTTGTTGTGACTTACTGATTCTTAGAATGTGCTTCTTTCCATATATAAGACAAGAAATGTACATCTCAGTTATGATCTATTATTCGAACTTTTCTGAAAAAGGTTGAAAAACATTGTTTATTGCCATGTTCTTGCTGTGTTTTTGATTGTTTTGATAAATAGTGCAGAAATTCTAACACTTCTAGAATAGCTTAATTATCCCATTCATGTGACTCTTTGATGTCTAAGGTAATTTCAACCTGAAATATTCTATATTCTATAGCTATATTTTAAAGTTATATTTCAAATTGTTCAACAAATTGTAATTTTTTGTCTTTTTAAGGAAAGATGAGTTAATTATTAAGAACACGTAATGAGGTACTGACATATGCCAAATATTATTGAAATACATTATTTGAACCAGTGGTGAAAGAGAAATATAAGAATAAAATCCTTATGTATTCACTGTCATTAAATACACAGCACTGTCAAACTGAGATTTTAAATATTTAATTAACCATCTGGAGAAATAGTAAAATGTGCAATCTATTGTGCATTTTATATTCATATTTTGTTAATGATCCATGGCTAATGAATTTAACATGATAGACCATGGAGCTTTAAAACAACTGAGCTATTGAGAGTTGTATGGAGTACTGTACATTATTTTTCGGTAAAAATAATATATATATCAGAGTGATTGAAGTTCCCAGTGAAAACCAGTGATCATGAGCCCACTTCCAGTTGTCTGTAGGAGGACTCATCAACTTCCTCTCCTGATCAGGTGACCTGTTATAAATATCAACAACGGTGTTACCCACATTAGCCTGCCCCTTAATTCCCATCCATAACCTCTCTGCTGGTTCATTATTCATTTCCAGGTGATGCTTGATAAATTGTTCTTTCACATAAAGAGAAAATTTCCACCCCTCCCCCCCCCCACTTCCCCTTGCAGGTCTGTATTTCCTAAAAAGTATATAGCCATCCATGACAGTATTCCAGTCATGCAAGCTGTCCCATCATGTCCCTGTTACTGCAAGGAGATAGTGGCCCTGCAAATGAGCATAAATCTGCCTTTCTTTCTCTATTACCCACACTTTGTGTCTTGGTATATAGACACTATAGGGAAGAAAAGGGAGCAGTAGTTGCAGGTTTCCGTGGAGAGATACAAGATACCTCATAGTCATACATCACCTTGTGCCACCTTCTTTTGAACTTCCAGGACCCAATCTTTCTTTTTTTCCAGGACCCAATCTTATTTTTTTTCTTTCCACATTCAATTCTCCAGCGTCATTCATGCCCACACAGAAGAGCAACAGCAGATAGTAGTCTGTGTTCTTTGCAATGTCCTGATTCTTGGCTCCCAGGAGACTCTCAGGACTCACTGTCAGGCCTACAGAGGGGAGTCTTAATGTCTTTTAACAGGGAGTCACCCACTACAAGCTCTTGTTTCTTTTTATGATGCCCACTGCAAGAAGTGAAGCTGGAGGGTGGGGACTGAAGTGGAGCTCTGGTTTTGTGCATCATCAGGTTCCAAAGTGCCTTCTTCAGTGTCGTCTGCTCCTGGAATATGATTATTAAACAACATCTCTCTCTGTCTCTCTCAGTGCCTAAGAGAGTAGCTAAAGCTACAAAGCCTTTTAACTACCTCTTGCAGCTCAGCCATTTCTTGTAAAAGATCATCTATTAACCTGTGCTCACTCTCTTAGGTACTTATAACCGGGAGAAAGCTCAAGGCTCCCAGTGCAACCAACTGCCAAGTATCCCTTCTTACCAGTTTTGTCTGGGGGAGGTGCATCAAATCTCTCTGGCAATTTCCCTGAAGGAGCACCAGTGTTAGCTTCAGGCAAATGCCCACCACCATGCTGTCAGATCAGGATTCCCTTGTTATGAAACTGTGTAAACTGCTGTGACAGCGCACTCCTCCCAGATGGGAAACAGTCTGCTTTGCATTGTCCCTGCATGCCCCGCCTGCATGAATCGCTACTGATTCGCACTGGCATTAAACAAAACACAGTCACCACATTTCTCTTTTACTAGTTCACATTTAACAAGTATTTTTGATCAGTTTACCAATGTAGAGTGCCATCTCCTTGGGGCGGGAAGGTGTAGAAAACCTTCTGCAGAGAACTTTGAAGCATAAACATTTACCAAGGCTATGTCTTCGAAGTATACAGTGTGTGAGCAGGAAGAAGATATGACATAGCTGGGCTGCAGTGACAGAATTTTCATCTTAATTTATTCTCAGTCAGCTGTTGTCTTTAGCTGTACACCTTACAGCATGTTATTGCCTTGTGCCAAGTCCAGAGATTTCTGCCTGACACTACAAGAGTGTTTTGTGGTATGTCAATGCTACTTGATTATGTTACAGATCTTCAATTTTCTGGGAATCAAGTCTTTCACTAACTGTCTCCCTAGTTGCCTAATTGGTGGGAATACTTCCATGTGAATCCTGACCATGAACATCTGGAATCGGAATAACCTTCCCAACTGTCACATCTGTGTTATCTTATTAGCATTGCCATGCAACTCCTTTTAATGAGCTCCTTAAAATGTCAGGCATTTATTCATACATCAGCAGCTTTTAGGTCAAACTACTAATTGGAATTTACCTAAGCTTATTTTAACAAAATCTTAGGACACCACCCCTTTTAGCATCTTCTAGGACAAAACCACTGTTGTTTGTGCTTTTGAGACATTACTGCATAATGTTAAGTAAGCTCTGAAAAGGAATTTCATTCATATGTCCAATTTTAGTATTCTGATGTGTGAGATCAGTAACTGAACATTTTCTCACATGCTTGAGAATTTGGAACATAATTATATTTTATATTAAAAAATAATTCAATACATTTCTGTTCTGTTAATTCTATGCTGTAATAAATACACTAGCTGTCCTTTCAAGTACTGAGTGCAATTGGATAAGTTTGTGTTGCCTTCAGACTAACTAGATAAATATTTTAATCTGGAACTCATTAAATACCAATGACTGGCATACCAATGGCACATAAGGCCTCCAATGGCTTTTCATATTTCATTTGCCTTGTGTTATCATGAAGTATTCCCACTGATTCTGCCCACAAATTCTTTTTCTCTCTTTACTTCTCCTCTTCTTTCTCAGTTTCAGGATCTGATCTCATGAAGTAAGAAGCAAATAGACCCAGAAACTTTTCCTTAAATCTCACTTTTCTTTCTCAATATATAAATGCTGACATTTTAGTAAGATAACTGTGGGCTGAGTGTCTTTGTATAAGAATCTCTACAAGTCTCACATATTTTCACATTCAGGATTTTGTAATACATGTTCATTAGTGACTAAACTAAGATAGCTGATTCGAATGGCATAGAAGGAAGGCGAATGATGTTAGTGGTAGTCCACTGTCTGATATGACAGTAAAGATTGTCCCACCTTCCCTTCCTGGAAAACTATAGTTGTCTAAAAATCCAAGGAAGTGAAAAATATGAAGTGGAGAAAACAGTATGGGCTAAAAATAAGACAGGGAGTAAACAAATAAAAATAAAATTAACATTTTTATTTTGTAGTGAAGTAACTTAGAATGTGAAGGTTGATTTCCATTAACTGCTTTTCCCATACTGCCAGTAAATGCAGAAAATGCTGTACAATCACAAAGCAGAGAATTCAAGGCAGAATACTTTCAATGCTCATTTAGTGTAATTTAATCATTTATTGATAGGAATAGTGGAATGAAATTAACAGAGTCATTGAAATGGAAGGTGAAATACAAATCATGTTCCAGTCAACCATGGTTTTTGATATCAAAGAGCAATTACACTGTGTATATTTAAAACCAATAACCTGAATCAATTAAGGGACTATAAACTTGAGCTGTATTATTAGGTACAGTAAACAGATGATAAAATCTTCTCCTATACAGGTTAGTCATGCAATCTAGGCTTAGATGGTCTCATTTTCAGGATTTTTTTTATTTGCTGTTATTATGTGTGCCGGGAAATTAAATATATCTGCATACACAATTTACTTCCAGCTTATTAAATGATCAGTGTGACATTTTTCATTGCTTTTAAAAGCCTTTATTTGTACTAGAAGCTAACTTGTTTTGGCGTAACTCCTGAATACTGCAAATGGAGAGAAAGTGGGAATAAATAATATTTTATAAGCTTCACATTGTCCTGTTTTACAAGAAATGGTCTAAATGGTTTCCTAAATAAAAGCAAGTAAACTGTATTTAGATTTTTTTTTTAATTTTGACTTATGCTCTACAGAGAAAAACATTAAAATATATTAATATTTAACTGTTTATATATATAACATATATTATATTATTATATTATTATATATATTCTATATTATATATAATGTGCAGCTGAATTCTTTACACAGGAAATCAATGATTCAAATTTGTATCTGCTGTAACACCACTGGCTTCCCTGGAATTAAAACAGAGTTCAGTCTGTCTTCTCTGTCCATGTCCTGCAGGTCCACATGCAGACCAGTCCAGATCACACTGCAGCCGCTCTCTGCCCTGAGCCATTATGGCAGCAGCTCTGCCCCATCCAGAAGCCCTGTCCAGCCCCTCAGCACCAACTGAACATCGGAGCACTATGAACCCCACTGAAGCTGAAACCAAAACATGGGTAGTGCACAGCATGTTGCTGACTCAAGTTACCACAGTTCAATTTATACATTTTGATACACTATTTGAACAGACCTGTGGTCTCCATCCTACCAGAAACAAAGCTCTCTCCTCAACTTTTCCCTACAAATTCATATTGCACCTTCCATTTTTCTACATATGTTACTTTGGCAGCAGGCTTTGCAGAATAAGACGTATTTGGTACTTAGAGGAAGGGTCTGAATGGCCACTGAGCTCGAAGCAGCTGAGCTTTTACTGAAGAGCATACTCCAAAATTAGAAATGAACATAAGCATTATAACATAAACATAACATTGAGTTTTTTATTATGCAAGACTACTAAAGATTTACAAAAGCATGATTTCAGTAGAAAATGCCTGAAGTTCCTAAAGAAGCGTACATTTTTTTTTGCCCCTCTGTACTTTATTTGATCTTTAATTTTTTGTTAGAGAAACATAAAAATAAAAAATAATGATACTAATTAGTTTTGACCTCTTAACTCTTGGGAAGCCAGGCTATGAGACTGCACTCTGTCTGTATACGCACATCTTTCTTTCCTCACAACATTTTAATAGTCTGACCAATGGAAGATAAATTTGAAAGAGGTAAAGGCTGATAGGTTATCAAATGCTGTACAAAACAAGATTAGAAGAAGGTGATGAAAAGTTCTATTTCTGCAACTTTACAAAACATTCTTAATTGTAAAACTACATGTACCTTAGAAATCAAAATCTAGATAGTCCTCCAGAACACATCTCACTGAACACATTTATGTGCACCAGAGAGGTAACATTTTTCTCTAAGTATCTTATACCACCACTTTTTTGATTACTTTTACTATGGAGAGTTTGTTTTCTTTTGTTTGTGTTCGTTTATTGTTGCTTTTCAGTTTTGTTTTGAAGGGAAACAAAGAAAACATAAGTTTTCTAAAGTCTATTGGTATCTTCAGCAGGATTTGGAAATACACAATTTACCAAATCAGTAAAGTAAGGTAGGATTGCATCTATATTTCTGCTGATATTGAAGGTTGCTTTTTCTGTTAACGCCAGCTTATCAGTGAAGTACTGTAACTTCTAACTTTTTGATATTCATACCCAGAAAGTAGAGAGGAAAAAAAAAAACAGAATTTTCAAATCTGATTCAAGAGGATCACAGAATCACAGAATTTTAGGGGTTGGAAGGGACTTCTAGATATCATTGAGTCCAACCCCCCTGTGAAAGCAGCTCCCTAGCCCAGGTTGCACAGATAGGTGTCCAGATGGGTCTTGAACGTCTCCAGAGAAGGAGACTCCATCACCTCTCTGTGCAGCCTGTGCCAGTGCTCTGTCACTGCACTGTGAAGAAGTTCCCACGCACATTTGTGCAGAACCTCCTATCCTTCAGTTTGTGGCATTTCCCCTAGTCTTATCATGATGCACTGATGAGAAGAGTCAGGCTTCATCCCTTTGGCTCTCACTGCACTTTCTTCTCCATGGAAATTCCCTGAAAAGTCATTTTAGCCTCAGGAACACCATGTGTCAAAGCTTACATCTCAGATATATTACCTTGGACAGGGACATTAGTATCAGTAGGAATTGATAGTTGACCAAAGAGCACATTGTATTGTTCAATTTGTTTGATAATCATGTTGGTTGGTGTTGTAAAACTTTCAGCCTAAAAGTATTGGTGCTTCATGGTCTGCAGGAAGGTAGCATTTGTCGCCATAGTCCCTGATCTGTCTTCTTATTTTGAGTGTGAGGGGTTTTATGCTTTTGTGTGTGTGTGCGTGTGCAATTATGAAAAAAAGCATAGATAAATAAAACTGAAAATTATTTTCCTTTCAAAGCAAGCAAACAATGAATTTTAAAAATATTAAAAATATTTTATTAATATCTGTAAACTCATTGAACACTTTCATTTTGCTTTTTCTGAGTCACCTGCTCTCAAAACAATGTAATTTCACAGTCAATAAATTTCTGTGAAAACATTAAATCAGTGAAGATAATGATTTATTTTCCTCAGATTACCTAATCATAATAAAACCTCCTGTTTAATTTTCAGACAGTTAAAAAAAACTGTAATGTACTTATTTCCACATCAAAGGAATTTGTCACTAGAAGTCACAACACTTGTAACAGAGCAACTATCTTTGACAGATTCCTTAAGACTTCAAAAATAGTGCTCAATTTGTTGAACGATTTGATTAATTTTACTGAGTGAAACAATCACTCACAGTAACTTTTACTAAAGTATTTCCTACAAAGTTTGTGAGGAAGCTGATAATTATTCACTTGTGAAAATATAAGAGTAGTAAATTATTACAGGAAGCTTAATAAGTAGTTTTCAGTGTTGCATACAGGCATGAAAAGTTGCTGACAAGGTCACCTTTGTTTTGACATGCATATATAATGAGGCTGACCCCTAGTGAGTGAGGTGGAAACCACAGCATAATCACACATTTTGTAACCATCTGTCACAGTTTAATGATTTTGGTTACTGGTATTCCACATCATAATATCGTGTAGTGCACTGAGAGTTAAAGAGTTAAGGCTCCAGTTCTGAGGATCATTGATAGTTCCTGATATACCTGTCTCAGAAGAGAAGAACTACTTACCCCAGAGGACTTTGTGTTACTTTGTTTTTTTCCTTTTTCCATTCAGAGGGAAAGACTGTGGGCAAGGCAGGAGATCCCTTTTTTTCCCTTTCTGCTCATCCCTGCAGCAGGTGTGCTCCCTAACTACCTCACCTTCAGCATTAGAGTAAGGCCTTTGATTTTCAGACTCTCTTTCATTTTATTTGATATAATAGCTTCAAATCCAATTATATTTTTATATATTGTGCTATTTTGCATTCCGATATCTTATTTAATAAATTAGCTTTCTTACTCAGATCATTGCCACTCTTTTGTTTTTAGACCCATCTCCCTGCCCATTCCCTTTTTTCCAGTCCATTCAGGAGTAAAACTCATATGATGGACATTTATCATTCTCGCTGCCAGTATTCCATTAGCTCTATGTTAGCTGGAGAGAGAGAGAAGAGACAGAGATGTGAGGTGGACCAAGTTTGCTGAACTGTGGATTAGGTGGATAGTATCTACCTGAATGACAGCTTTGAGGCCACTGAAGAATGACTGAGAGCTAAAGCATGTAAAGAGGAAGCACGAGGAGTTAGGGCTGGGCTGGAGGCAGAGGTGAAGCTGACATTAGAGCTGGGAACTGAAGCATCAGGCCATGAAGAAACTGAAGAAAAAAGAAAAGCAGATCCGCAACAAGAACATGACCCACTGCAGGTCAAAGCAAAAAAAAAATAAACAGGCCTAGGGGGACGTAACATATGTCCAGAGGTCCTATGTCCTTTATCACACTACAAATTCAGATAACCTCAGAGAAAGGATCATCTCCAGAGTAGTTCTTATTTAGCTCACAAAAAAATACAGCTTGAATGTCTTTTTACAGATTTTTAATGAAATGTTTGCTTATTTTTTGAGGGAAAAAGGGTTCAGCTGGCTTTGCTGGCGTTGGATATGACTACAGTATTATATGTAATTACTTATTTTAACAATTCTGTTATAATTACAATGAATAATGTCTAATCTATTTTCAGGTAGAAAGTATGATTTTAAATGAATTTTTTGTCGCCTGCAAGTTAACTTACAAGTAATAAACTTGTGAAAACTACACTTTTTCAAACTTCTGAGTTTCCACTGAGTCAATCTTATTTCTTTGGAGCATGCAGTATATTTCACAGAATCACAGAATTGTAGGGGATTGTAGAGATCATAGTCCAACCCCCCCTGCCAAAGCAGGTTCCCTAGCCCAGGTTGCACAGGTAGGTGTCCAGGTGGGTCATGAACACCTCCAGAGAAGGAGACTCCACAAACTCTCTGGACAGCCTGCTCCAGTGCTCCTTCACCCTCACTGTGAAGAAGTTCCCATGCACATTTGTGCAGAACCTCCTATGCTTCAGTTTGTGGCCATTTCCCTTCATCCTATTGCCACACACAGCTAAGAAGAGTCCAGCCTTGTCCCTTTGCCTCACACTTCTTAGATATTCATAGAGGTGGATCAGATTCCCTCTGGGTGTTTTTCTTTGAAGGCTGAACAGACCCAGGTCTCTCAGTCTTTCCTCATGAGGGAGGTGTTCCAAATTTTCTATCATCTTTGTGGACATCCAACTTGACTCTTTCAAGGAGATCCCTGTCTTTTTTAAACTGAGGAGCCCAGAACTGGACACAGTACTCCAGGTGAGGCCTGACCAGAGCAGAGAAGAGGGGGAGGATCACCTCCCTTTACCTGCTAACCATGCTCTTCTTAGTGCACCCTAGAATGTCATTGGCTTTCTTGGCCACCAGGGCACACTGCTGGCTCACGGACAACCTGTTGTCTACCAGTACACCCAGGTCCCTCTCCTCAAAGCTCCTCTGCAGCAGGTCATCTCCCAACCTGTACTGGTGCATGCGGTTATTCCTCCCTAGCTGCAAGTTTCTACACTTGCTTCTGTTAAACCTCATCTCGTTCCTCTCTGCCCAACTCTTCAGCCTGTCCAGGTCTTGCTGAATGGCAGCACAGCCTTCCAGCTCGTCAGCCATTTCTCCCAGCTTCATATCATCAGCAAACTTGCTGAGAGTGGACTCCATCCCCTCATCAAAGTCGCTGATGAAAATGTTGAACAGGACCAGACCCAGCACTGACCCTGAGGAACACCACTAAGTACAGCCCTACAACTGGACTCTGCACCACTGATCACAATCCTGAGCTCTGCCAGTCAGCCAGTTTTCAACCCACCTCACCGTCCACCCATCTATTCCACACCTCCTCAGCTTTGTTATAAGAATGCTGTGGGAGACAGTGTAAAATGCCATTGCTGAAATCAAGGTACACAACATCCACTGCTCTCCCTCGATCCACCCAGCCAGTAATGACATCATAGATGGCCACCAGGTTGATCAAGCACAACCTCCACCTGGTGGACCCATGCTGACTACTCCTGATAACTCTTTTCTCTTCCAAATTTCTGGAGACAGCATCCAGAACAAAGTGTTTCAACACCTTTACAGGGACGGAGGTGAGGCTGACTGGCCTGTAATTCCCCAGATCCTCCTTCTTACCCTTTCTGAAGACCAGAGTGACATTGCCTGTCCTCCAGTCTTCAGGTCCCACTCCCATTCTCCAAGACCTCTCAAAGATGATAGAGAGCAGTTCAGCAATCACTTCTGCCAACTCCCTCAGCACACATGGATGCATCCCATCAGTGACCATGGATTTACGTACACTGATGTTGCCTAGATGCTCTCAGAGCATCTTCCCCCTCACTAATGTGGAGCCTTCCATTTCCCAGACTATATCACCTCCAGTGTCAAGGAGTTCCAAGTGGGAGTTCCCACAGTGAAGACAGAAGCAAAGAAGGTATTCAGTACCTCCGCCTTCTCTGCATTCCCCATTAGCTGAACACCTCCCTCATGTAGTAGGGGGAGGGCACATTTTAGATAGTCTTCCTTTCAGTGTTGACATACTTAAAAAAACCTTTCTTATTATCCTTCATCTCCTCTGTCAGATCCAATTCCACGTTGGCTTTGGCCTTCCTTGTCACATCCCTGCAGGCCCTGACAGCATTTCTATATTCTTCCCAAATGATCAGACCCTTTTTCAACATTTCATGGACCTTATTTCTAAAAAATAATTTCCTAGTCTCTTACAATTTTAAAGGCTTTTTCTTATGTGTACTTCTGGAAGTAATTATTGTTAACTAGAGGCTCAGTAATGATCTTTTCAAATTTCTTTTTGGTATGATAGATTTTAATGAATAGCCTACTACTTCAAAGTGCATTTTTCAGTTCAGACAGAATATAAATTTGACCTCTGTTCTGAAAAGTAATGTCCTCCCTAACCTGTAAATATTCCAGTGAGCATGGAAATTTCATTCCTCTGCTTGTGTGTTTGTTTTGAAGAAGTGTCTTTGGTCCAGCAGGATTAGTATTTTTAGCTCATTCCAATGCCAAATTACACATAATTTTCACACTCCTTCATATAATGTAAAGGTCTAGCAGCAGCACTTGAGAGTTCAACGTAAAAAACCTTTAGAGAAACTAGCTCTCAAGAGGTATAGCCAATAGCTTAACTGATGAAGAAAGTTTAAACATTTTTTCTTGAGTACTTTCAGATGGAGCTTCTATGGGAATTTCAGCTGCCAAAGGCTGGCTTTTACATGATAAAGTTCAAATTCTTTTTAAAACACCCCTGTATATTTTTAAATACCCAAAGGCAATCTTGTCCTATCAGTGTCCATTATCAAAATTTTGACCATGCAGTCCTTTTGTGAAGCTGAATCCAGTAGCATACAGAGTACATTTTTCAGGTTCTTAGTGGGAAAAAAAATGTAATTATGTTTTCATAATAGGCAATGCAATATTTTAACCTGTGCAACATGTTCACATTCTGTTATTAAAGTAGGAATTTTAGAAGTCTCACTTCCTAAAAACTCTTGATGTTATCCAGTGAGGTAAAATACAGACCTTCTTGAAAAAGAAAAAAGGTCTGGACAAATGCATTCTATTACAATCTTCTTCCTGTCTAATCTATAATTTTTTCTAAATTATTCTGGGCCAGTAAGGACAGCAGATCCTAAATGGGAGCAGTCTGGCAGTGATGATCCCTTTTCTTCTGCCAGGTCCCTACCTTCTATTAGCTTTTATGAGCAGAACATGTCATAGTATTAACTCTCCAGTTAGTGCAGATTTAGTATTTCTTTGGGCGATCCTCTCTGGACTTCAAAAATGTCCTTTAGGAAGAGGTCATTTTGGCAGTACAGCAGCTGCAGGAAAGAAAATTAAATCAATTGGAACTCCAAGTGAAAGGTGAATATAACTTTAAATGATGTGTAGAGAAAAAAAAAAGTGTTCCTTATCTTGCAGCTGCTATTCATGCTATTTTGCTTTTTTTAATTGGTCAGAGAAAATTTGACTGCGCTGTCTTTCATTATTCGCTCAGAGGATACTCTTCTCTGTCACTGCCTTGGAGATTTAAGGAAAAAGTCTGCTGTTGGTTTTGAAATCTTGGTCTCTATCTGTAGCTAAACCAGCAGTGTCTCTTGGATGCCAGTTTATAGTTACTAGAAGCATACATGTCAAAAAATGGGTGTTTGGTTTAAACTACCCACGCGATGGATATTTCTGTTCAGACAACACTTCAGAAGTTCAGGATTCAAGACAGATTTCTGAAGTCTCTCTCTTCCCTGCTCCACTTCCCTCACTTTCTGGGGCCTTCAACATAGGAAAGATGCAGAACTGTTGGAGAGGGCCCAGAGAAGAGCCACAAAGATGATCAGAGGGCTGGAGCACCTCCAGTATGATGATAAGCTGAGGGAGCTGGGAGAGAGAGCCTTCTCTTGTTCAGGAGAAGAGAAGGCTGCAAGGAAACCTAATTACTGCCCACCAGTATTTAAAAGGGGATTATAAACAGGAGGGGAATCAACTTTTTACAAGGGTAGACAGTGTTAGGACAAGGGGAAATGGTTTTAAGCTCAAGGAGGGAAGGTCTGCATTGGATGTTCTTTACAGAGAGAGCAAGGTGAGGTGCTGAAACAGGCTGCCCTGAGAGGTTGTGGATGCTCCATCACTGGAGGCGTTCAAGACCAGGCTGGATCTAGAGGCTGCTGGCCCTGCCTGTGGCAGATAGGTTGGAACCTGATGATCCTTGGGGTCCCTTCCAGCCCCAAGCCACTCTGTGATCCTCTGATTCCCCTTCTCCCAGCCCGCCTCCCAGCTTCACCTCTTTTACTGTCAACTCTTACATCTCTTGGCTAGTTTTTTGAGTAGCTGTTCTTCCAAACCTCAGCCAAACTGCAGCTACTAATGTGTTGAAGCTACTTGCCATGGGACACTTGTGCACTGTCTCAATTTTTTGCCTATAGCAAGCCAGTGTGTTTAGTTAGCTGCATTGTGCCTAGAGATAAATACATTGCCTGGCAATCCCTTTGGAAGCATTTTAATTCAGAACACCAGATGACACTTTGTGGTGCTTAAATGTAAATATTTCCCTTACAGAAAAACATCTGGGAAGCAGCTGATATATAGACTTCAGGTTTAAAATAAAATCTAGTTGCTGCGTTCAGACCTAGTTCTTACCTGACACTTTATCTAGACACTACTGTCTCATACTACCATGGGAGAAATTCTATTGTCTGGCAGTTTCTTTTGTTGAGTTTCAATGTCCTAGTGTCTTAGCAAAAAAGGTAGACATCTACAATTTTCATTTCTGCAAGGGTCATTTTCAGTAGCACTGAGACATTCTGAATGTGGAATGGAAAAGAAATATTTACATTGCAGCAATCTCTTTTCAAAACAAGTTATTTAATTTATAAAGTCATTACCTAGGGGATGTTTGCAGTTCTGCTGGTGTTTTATATTAGCATAGATGCCAGATACCAGCAGTTTTACTGGTGGTTAATGACAAATGTGAGAAGCTAAAAGGAGGAAGGTTAAGCCCAATCACCTACCTCCTTACTAGCCTACAGGAAATGTTCAGTCCAGAGGTAAATATTGACATATATAATGTGAGAAAATAGTATTATTACAGGAAAAAAATCATGACTATTTACATATATTGAAAAAAAAAAAAAAGAGTATCTGAACAGTTGTTTTTGATGTCAGATTTTGTTCAGTTCATTTTAGTGATGATCATCTGATCACTTGAGACGTTACATTTATTTGAACACTTATCAAGGTCCTTCTAATTGGGTTACAGAATTCTTGTATATGGAAACACAGTAAAACATGTGGGAGAACCATTTGTGCGCCCCAGCCATATAGCTGTTCCAGAACAGAACAAGATTCAGGATTTCAGTAACCCAACCCCCTTTCACTATGGTTCAAGTGAAAGGGGAACTTGGTTTGCATGAAACAGTCCATGCAACTAAGCTGAGGGTGGTAACAGCCCCAGAGAATTATCAGTGCAACCAAAACAAGACTGGTAAGTGATACAGAGAATGTCTTTTGTGGCAACAAGAGAGAAGGATCACTACATACCTTTCAGGTCTCCATACTTATTTAAAATTAAAAAAAAAAATGTGCAAATTCTGTGTTCTCTTTTGTACAGTGATATTTAAAATCTGGCATGCACATTAGCTGACTTGACTGTTCCCCCATTTTATCTAAGTGATTTTTATAACATGCACTTAAATGTAGCTACTTTTATTCAGCAATATCTGTTTGGCTTTGTCCTGCAAGTCCAGTCATATCAACTGCAATTTCTTGTGATCTGAGTTTTTAATTCCTTCAATTCAGAGAAAGATCTCTAATTTATAGCTATCATATATTTGACAGAAGACCAGGAAGATTTCATTTATATAACAAGTAATGTCTCTACCATACATCTTATTTAGAGAAAGCTGGATACAAACGTTGCTTATATATAAATCTAAGTGCAATAAAGAGTTAAGCAAGGAAGCTTATTCTTTACACCTGTATAATCAATGCTCAGCTCTGTGATTCTTTTCAATTCAAAACCTCTTCATTTTTAAGAAATTTAATGGTACCTCAGGATTTACAGCATGCTTAATGCTAATGTTCACTGACTATTTTACTGGAAAAAGCATGTCTTTATATAGATTTATCATCTTTTTTTTTTTAAATAAGAATACATAATTGATATTTCTTCTGTTTCACATAAAATTATTATGGGATACTAAAACAAGTCAACAGTATGTGCATTTTAAAGAGTGCCATGTTTATAAAGTGTCTGTCTTTCTGTATGAATGACCAGAAAGTTCATGAATCATGTCTAAGACATTTATCTTAAAAACATCAATGAATATTTATTGTGAAAATTAGCAACAGTAACACCTGCATGCATAGATTTCATTTATTTTACTTTTGTGATATTGTTTAACTTGTCATGCATTTAGAAAAGTCCACAAGAAACAACGTGCAGCACCCTACCCTGTGTCCTAAATGCTGAAAACAAATTATCTTGAAAAAAAAAATCTCAAAAACTTTTGTCTCATTCTTCAGTGAGCTGATAAAACTACATTAAATTCTACACTGATTCACTAAATCCCACTGAAATTAGAACAAACAAATTCACATAAAGCTCACAATAGCTTTTTAAACATTTACTTTCTAAGATCCCTTATGACATAATTGTAGTAGATCTCTACAACAGATTTTAAAGGGTGAGTTTACTGCAATCAGAGGTAAAATGAAGCTAGGTGCCATTGGTCCTAGCCTGTTTTGATCTTTGTGCACAGGTGAACAATAGTAGAAGCACAGTGAGCAGAATCTGGCCTCCCTGATGCCCATAATCTAGGCAGCTATTCAAAAAATGCCTGGTTGGTAGTGAAAATTTGTTTTTCCCACGATCATCTAGTTTTTATGAGACTGAGGGCCTCTCCTCCACTAATGATTTTAAAATGATCATGCTGTTTAAATGTTTCCCACAGTACACTAAGTTTTCATTAACAGCGAATTTCAAAGTTGTGGGCATAAAGGCAAGGTATGGTCCTTACGGAGTGAGGAGTATGTTACTCTTTTAATGCACAAAGGAAAATATTCAATAGCTCCAGTTCAAAAATGGATTTTTCAAAATGGGATTGAAAAGGAGAGTGTCTAGTGGGAGAAAGCTTTATCACTGTACAAGGGCATAATTTAGTAAGCCTGTGGAAGACATTTTTGCTGGGGATAGACTGAATTCAGTATTGTAATCCAGCAGTTGGTGGTACTAGAGTTTAAAAATGTAGGCATGAAAAAATAATATAGAAGCCTGTAGAAGTACAGACAATGTGATGGTTTAGAACATATTGATTTTATAAAAGGTGGCAGGGTACGGGCAAAAAAGCAGTGAGCAAGAAAAGGAGAATGGTATGTTAATAACTAGAGAGAAGCAGAGGAAGAAGATATTGTTTGTCCTGTTTGAAAAACAGAAAAAAACAGCAAGTGCAGAAGAGATCAGTATGAATGGAAGACAAAGGTAGCTGCAGTGCAAGTAAATCATCAGTCAACAGCAGTTCAGACCTGTCTAATGCAGGAAGGAACAGAGGGTGGGGAAGGGGAAGACCTGCTGTAGAAGGGCAGAAGTGGCACCAGTAAACTTCTGTCAAAGGAACTAGTAGAAATAGGCCTAGTGGGGAATATCAACTTGAAAGATGAAAAGCAAGATATGTTTCTGGCAAGGGAAAAGGAATGGATTCAAAGGCCCAGGGTAGAGACATGTCAACAAGAACATGCTCCATCTCATCCTTTTGAAAGTAACTAAATGACTCATGCTTCTCTGTCCATTCACAGCTTATGAACCTTCATCATTGCAAAGGGGCTATTACTGCAAATCTGACTGAAAAAGACAGAAAGATAGGTGGGAGGAACAGATCAAAGAGAAAGAAGCTGCTGCCAATGTGAAAGGATTATACTATGCCTTATAAGAGAAGTATGTCAGTGTAATAGGTGGTGGGCAGACAGCAGTAGAGTTTCCTCTCAGAAAACTAGCTGGACTGATGCAACCTGTAACTTTCCCAGTGCTCCACATTTTAGAATTTGGACACAGCTGCTGCGGGGAGAGCATGCTGCTACTGTGATAAAATAGCCTGCATTTGCTGCTGTTCTTTAAAGAATAGATCTCTGCTGAGTACAGAGGAGCAGTGGTAACAGAGGGTAATCTGTAATAAATAGATAACTGCCCTAAATGTCCCCAGATTTCAGTATAAAATGTTATTAATACATCTTTCCTTGCCAAATCAGAGGTGATGTTTCTATGGACCAATGTAGGATAATCTTCTGCATCAGACTTTTCTGGAGGCTCAGTACATCCATCAGCAACGAGTGACTGAAGGACAAATTTCAGGTACATCTCTCTGATCCCATTGTTTCCCTCCAAGGGTAAGTCACAAAGGAGTGAAAAGAGTAGCAACAGTGCACCAACTCTGTACTTATACTCTACTCTTCCACACTGAATTGCTAGGAGGGGAGAAGATCATAATGCAATGATCCTTGACTATCAGAGTACATTATCCTGGGGTCTGTCACTGGCTGCTACTCCCCAAACATTATGAAGAATCTCAGAGACAAGTTTCTCAGTGGGGCAGTGGAAAGTCATGGATCGGCTTGTTCCTGTCTTTACACACCTTACTGAACATCATGTTAAATTCAACTCTAAGCAGAACAAGGCTTTGGATCCTCTTATAAACCTAGCTCACCATAATGAGCTGTGCTACTGGCTGCAAGGTAAGTGTGCCAAACAGCTGAATGGGCTGTTCAAGAAAAGAAATTCCTAAATTGTTTGGCTGCAATTTTTGTTAGATACTATGCTGAACAAACTCCTCATGCAAAACCAGTCTTCTTTCACCTGAGTATATGTGAAACCCTAAAAAAATAAGAGTTAAAGAAATAATAAAAAAAAAGCTTAATAACAATATAAAGTTCTGCCAAGATATAACTAGCCATTTGAAAATTTTCCTGTGCTAAGAACCTGAAGCAATATTAGCAACAACTCTAAAAGAAAGTATTATCACTACCCCTGTCCCAGCTCAAGAGTCCAGAAACAGTGCTGGAACACCTGCAAACTCTCCTGTCCTTTTAAGATCTCTTGATTTAAGGACAAAGCCACTGACTCTTCTCAGAACCACATTCCTGTATACATGCTCCCTAGAATACAAGCTCACATAACTCTTAGGGAAGAGCATTCTGCGTGGCTCTTCTATAAACAAGACTTCTTGGTCTCACCAAGACAGCAGTCATCTCACACATGCTTGTGGAGCTGTAGAGAGCTCTGAATAGGGATGTAGGATTCTATGTAAAAATCACCTCTCCTGAGCCATCAACTACTGATATGTTTTTCAGTGTATTCAGAGCATAAGGCTAGGGTCGTATTTTCATAATGGCTGCTCATATTCAAGCCCTAAGAGAAGGTACTTATAACTGTACATCACCTCACAGCTGCCACTGTGGTACTTAGAGAAGAATTTAGAAAGTGGTCAGTATTAAAGCTGGCTAAAACCTTACAAAAAATATTTTATTTTGAGAAAATCTTTCCTTTACCTTTCTGCTGGAGAAGTTTTTACAAGGGCATTTGGAAGAATTTGAATCTTTGTTTCGTTCTCTCCTTTCTTTCTATTAATATACCAGTTTCCCGTCTTTCTGGTCCACAAATAAATAACCTGTGGAACTATGTTCACAGAACCGTAGAGATTGGAGGGGACCTCTGGAGGTCATCTAATCCACACCCCTGCTAAAGCAAGTTTCCCTACAGCAGACTGCATGGGAAAGTGTCCTGGAGTGTTTTGACTATCTCCAGAGAAAGAGATTCAACAACCTCTCTGGACAGCCAGTTCCAGTACTCTGTTACCCTTGCAGTAAAGATTTTTAAAAATGAAACAATTGCTTCTGGAATAATTCAGGATTTTGATTTTTATTTTATTTTATTTTATTTTATTTTATTTCATTTCTGAATTTGAATTATATGAAAAATTTCAATGTGAGGTGTTCCAATGAGATTTGCACACTCTTGCATTTATCTCTACATTCAAACTGGCAGTTCTTGACATGACAAAGACCTTTCCTCTTTTCTAACGACAGAATAAAATTAACATACCCCAAATTGTTTCTGTTTCATAGACATGTGGGCTGAGAGAAAGTTCTAGAACTTTTTTTTTTCCATGACGCTGATTCACTCATAGAATCTATTTACTTTTACTATGAAAAAGAATGCTCAGAAAAAAATGGAAAAAAAGGGTCCTCAATTTAATTTTTATGTATCATGAAAGCTTTTTTCCTTTATAAGTTCTGTGTAAAAGAGATAAAATGAAACATTTGTAACAACTGAACTCCCACTGATAAGAATTTAAGCTGTTTTTAAGCTCAAATATATCCAAACAGCAATGATAAGAGACAGGTTTGTATGATGCTGCACATATTCAGCCAATATCAACAGCTATACATATTTTTAGGGTAAGAAAGCAGATAATACATAAGCACATTATTAGTTGAGCTTCATTGCAATGCCATTTAAAGATTTTAAATATTTTGGGGGTTTTCTTTTTCTTCTTTAATCTTAGATAGAGCTGCTACATTTAATTTTGATCTCAACATTTGAGACTGATATGAATGACTTGAGAAGTCTAATGAAATTTGCTTCTGACAATTCAAGTTCCATTTTCTCATTCAGATTTGAAATACAGTTTGCAGAAATCTGTGTTGTGGGAACAGACAGGAGACTCAGAAATGAAATTCTAATCACAGCATGGGGGCCTAGAACCAGAAAATACTGTCTTTAGTTCATTTCTATGGGGATATAATGTCATTTTGATGGAAAATTGGTAAGAAAATTGTAAGATATATGCTTTGAAAAATTGTTGTGCTGGATGGGAAGTCTCCATATTTTTTGTGGTAGTGGTATATACCAGGGAAATCTCTTGCATTGCCTGTTCTAGACAGCTGTATGAATTTGTCAACGGTTTACCGGGCTGGATCGGCCCGGTTCCGTGACGATTGGTGTGGGGGACCCGCAGACCCACACCCCAGGAAAGGGAAAGGGGGAAAGGAAAAAGGAAAAAGGGAGATGGGCCTAGAAACAAAACAGCGGCAACGATCTGAGGAGGAAAGCTAATTTACTAAATAAGATATCAGAAAGCAAAATAACACAATATAATACAATATAATTGGAATTGAAGCTAATAAATCAAATAAAATGAGCAAGAGAGAGTGTCCGATAAACCGAAGGCCTTACACTAACGCTGAAGGCGATACGGCAGCGAGCACCCACTGCTGAGTCGATCCCGAAGGAAAGAGAGTGTCCCGTGACTGCAGAGGGTTTTTATCTTTTCCCTCTGAGCGGAAAATACGTAAAAATGTAAAGCATCGCAAAGTCCTCTGGGGAATGTAGTTCTCCTCTTCTGAGACAGGTATACCCGGAAATATCAATGATCTATGGAGTTGGAGTATTAACTCTTTAACTCTTAATGCACTACGTGTTGTTATGATGTGGAATACCAATACCAAAAAATCATAAAACCATGACATTCCACCCCTTATTCCACATCATTACATCATGCTTGATACATATAGAAGAACAATGATTAACATGCATTATACACACACACACAACATATATATATATAGATGTATATACATGGAATTACTGACTGCACTCCCCCAACATCAAATTCCCCTGTGGTACACACTGAACATCCCCATTCTTCTGCATCACCCACCAAGTGGACCCAGGTCCCTGAGCAAAAACAGTTCCACGGAGAGGTTTGCCCTTTCCAGAAGCTGGAAGGACCCAAACCGCTTTCCCCAACATGTTCTTTACATGCACTACAGGGACTTTATCTCCCTCTACAGTAGGTAGAGAGCTGGATTGGGCAGGACCATCGCGATTGATGGATCCTCGGGTGTTGACCAACCAGGTGGCTTCTGCCAAATGCTTCTCCCAATGCTTAAATGTTCCGCCACCCATTGCTTTCAACATGGTTTTTAACAACCCATTGTATCTTTCAATCTTACCAGAAGCTGGTGCGTGATAGGGGATATGATAAATCCATTCAATGCCATGATCTCTGGCCCAATTATTTACAAGAGAATTTTTGAAATGAGTCCCATTATCTGACTCAATTCTTTCTGGAGTGCCATGTCGCCACAGGACTTGTTTCTCGAGACCTAGAATGGTGTTTCGGGCGGTAGCATGGGGTACTGCATATGTTTCAAGCCACCCAGTGGTTGCTTCCACCATGGTAAGCACGTAACGCTTGCCATTGCGAGATCGTGGCAAGGTGATATAATCAACCTGCCACGCCTCCCCATATTTATATTTTTGCCATCGCCCTTCCCCCCAAAGAGGTTTCATCCTCTTGGCTTGTTTAATTGTGGCGCATGTATCACAGTCATGGATAACCTGTGCAATAGCGTCCATAGTTAAGTCCACCCCTCGGTCTCTAGCCCATTTATATGTTGCGTCTCTTCCCTGATGGCCCGAGGTTTCATGGGCCCATCGAGCTAAAAATAATTCACTCTTATGTTGCCAGTCCAAGTCTACTTGAGCCATCTTAACTTTGGCAGCTCGATCTACCTGATGGTTATTCTGTTGTTCTTCAGTTGCCCGGCTTTTAGGAACATGAGCATCTACATGGCGCACCTTCACAACTATATTCTTTACTCGGGCAGCAATATCTTTCCACAGTTCAGCAGCCCAAATAGGTTTACCCCTCCGTTGCCAGCCATTTTGTTCCCATTGCTGTAACCACCCCCATAAAGCATTTGCCACCATCCATGAGTCAGTGTAAAGATAAAGCACTGGCCACCTCTCTCGTTCAGCAATATCTAAGGCCAGTTGGACAGCCTTTACCTCTGCAAATTGACTTGATTCTCCTTTTCCTTCAGTGGCCTCTGCTACTCGTCGTGTGGGGCTCCACACAGCAGATTTCCATCTGCGGTGCTTTCCCACAACGCGACACGATCCATCTGTGAACAGGGCATATCTCTTTTCATCTTCTGGTAGTTCATTATATGGTGGGGCCTCTTTAGCACGTGATACCTCCTCTGCTGGTATTGTTCCAAACTTTTTACCTTCAGGCCAGTCCATAATCACCTCCAGGATTCCTGGATGACTGAGGTTCCCCATCCGAGCTCGCTGTGTAATTAGCGCAATCCACTTACTCCAAGTGGCATCAGTAGCATGATGGGTGGAAGGAACCTTTCCTTTGAACATCCAGTTCAGCACTGGCAGTCGAGGTGCCAGAAGGAGCTGTGCTTCAGTTCCAATTACTTCGGAAGCAGCTCGAACCCCCTCGTACGCGGCTAAGATCTCCTTCTCAGTTGGAGTGTAGCGCTCCTCAGACCCCCTGTACGCTCTACTCCAGAAACCAAGGGGTCGGCCTCGGGTCTCTCCAGAAGCCCTTTGCCACAAACTCCAAGTGGGACCTTCCTTTCCAGCAGCAGTGTAGAGGATGTTCTTTACATCCTGTCCCGTCCGCACTGGCCCCAGGGCCACGGCATGGGCTATCTCCTGCTTGATTTGCTCAAAAGCCTGCTGCTGCTCAGGGCCCCATACAAAATCATTCTTCTTCCGCGTCACCCGAAAGAGAGGGCTTACAATGAGACTATAGTTTGGAACATGCATTCTCCAAAAGCCCACTACACCCAGAAAAGCTTGGGTCTCTGTCTTACTGGTGGGTGGAGACATGGCAGTGATTTTGTCAATCACATCTGTAGGGATGTGACGACGTCCATCTTGCCACTTTATACCTAGGAACTGGATTTCCTGTGCAGGCCCTTTCACTTTGCTTCGCTTAATAGCAAAGCCAGCTCGCAGGAGGATCTGGATTATTCTCTCTCCTTTCTCAAAAACTTCCCCTGCTGTATTGCCCCACACAATGATGTCATCAATGTATTGTAAGTGCTCAGGAGCAACGCCCTGTTCCAATGCAGTTTGGATCAACCCATGACAAATGGTTGGGCTGTGCTTCCACCCCTGGGGCAAACGGTTCCAGGTGTACTGAACGCCCCTCCAGGTGAAGGCAAACTGTGGCCTGCATTCTGTGGCCAGAGGAATTGAAAAGAAGGCATTGGCAATGTCAATGGTGGCATACCACTTGGCTGCTTTTGACTCCAGTTCGTACTGGAGTTGAAGCATGTCCGGCACAGCAGCACTCAGTGGGGGTGTGACTTCATTCAGGCCACGGTAATCTACCGTCAGCCTCCATTCTCCACTGGCTTTGCGCACTGGCCATATGGGGCTGTTAAAAGGAGAGTGAGTTTTACTGATCACTCCCTGGCTCTCTAGCTGACGAATCAGATTATGAATGGGGAGCAAGGAATCCCTGTTAGTGCGGTATTGCCATCTGTGCACTGTTTTTGTAGCAATCGGTACCTGTTGCTCTTCCACTTGTAGCAACCCCACAACAGACGGATCTTCTGACAGGCCAGGCAAAGCAGACAGCTGCTTAATGTTGTCTGCGTCTACAGCAGCTATTCCAAAAGCCCATCGATACCCTTTGGGATCCTTAAAATATCCCCTTTTGAGGTAATCAATACCAAGTATACATGGAGCCCCTGGGCCAGTCACAATAGAATGTCTTTGCCAGTCTTTACCACTGAGGCTTATTTCTGCCTCCAACACAGACAATTCCTGAAAACCCCCAGTCACTCCAGAGATATGAATCAATTCTGTCCCTTTATAACTTGAAGGCATTAAAGTACATTGTGCACCAGTATCCACCAGTGCCTCATATTTTTGTGGTTTTGATGTGCCAGGCCACCGAATCCACACAGTCCAGTACACTCTATTATCCCTCTCCCTCCTCTGGCTGAGGGCAGGGCCCCTCTATTCGTTACCTGTAGTGATAGGTATAACTTCACTAGTAGTTGGTCTGTGTTGTAATTCTCTCACCCGTGCTCGCAGTGCAGGGGTGGGTTTTTGATGCCATTCCTTCATATCTTCTCCATGTGCACGTAAGTAACTCCACAAAGCCGCACGTGACATGAAGTTAGTGAAGTCAGTGCTGTCATTTGCTCGAGCAGGACGGCGTTTGCTTCTGATAGCTGCAACCGATTCAATCCTATCAATCAGTCGGGATAATTTTCCCAATATATCTTCCATTTGTCCTTCTAACTTTGTTATGGCTGAAATGGACGTGTATGGCGGCGGAAATTTTTGTTCGAAGTTTTGAAGTGTAAGAATTAGTTCAAAAATTGGGGGTTTTCTGTCTTGGTCCTCATATCTGTTGAACGTTGTCACTAGTGTACCAGCGTACCTTTCTGGTGCTGTTTTTGAAAGCTTCTGACATATTTCAGGTGTACTCCTTACTTTCTCCGGATCATGGTCCCGATCATCAGGATCAAACGTGGGATCATACAGCATTTCCGCCACAGCTGTTTCTCTCAAATACTGGATGCCTTCCTCAATAGTTTTCCATCTTTTCACTTTAGGTGCCAGGTCACTCTTGTAGGGGTATCTTTCTCTTACAGCTACTAGCATTCGTTGCCAGAGGCTGGCAATTCCTTCCATATACCTGCTGATCCCTCTGTCGACAGCCGGATCTCGGGCAATGTTTCCTAGTTGGCGAGCTTCGTTACTATCAAGGGAAACACTGTTGGCCCCATTGTCCCAACACCGAAGCAACCAAGTGACAATACTCTCATCCGGGCGTCGAACAAACTCCTTTCTTGAGCCTTGGATCTCAGACATTTTCATGGGCCGACGAAACGTGGTAACTTTGACTCTCTCCTCATCTTCATCATCACTATTTTCTCCATGTCTCTCAGTTTTCTTTGTTGCCTTTCTCGATGGTGGTGGAGTTGTGCCCTCTCCCTCGCCTGTATCTTCCTCTTCTTTCATCACCTCTTCTTTGCGTTCTAGGCACGAGGACACACGTTTCCATTTCTGGCCTTCCACAGGGGCAACTGACTTTGATACTGGTGCATCCTTTGGCTGGTCAGGTGTGACCGGGAGGTTTTCCTCTTTGGTTCGGGCCTCAGTTTGGACACTCTCTCTCTTCATAATAGTATATAAACCTCTGTAAGCATAGGCCAAGCCCCAAATAAGCTGTTCCACCTCAGATCTTCCTGAGCCGCAACACCCTTTACTCAGATACAGGCCTAGCTCCTCAGGATCCTGCAAGTGCTCAGGAGTGAAATCCCAGGGCATCGGGGGTCCCCATGCTTCTAATTTCTTTCCTAAAACTCTCCACTTTCCCTGCCATTCAACATTCTCTGTTTTTGGGAGAAGCTTCCTGCACATTATGTAAAGTGCTATTACATGCAGGAGGACTAGTATCCCAATCATTAACCCCATCCCTAAGCTGTAATCTTGAAAATTCATAGCAAACTGAGAGGGGAACCAGGGGAACCTGGACACCCATTCAAACATTGTATGATTTGTTAACATATTATAGTTTGTTTCATTAGCCGGGCTGTCTTGGTATCCGGCAAGTGCCTCCATCACTGCTTTTTGTTTTTCATACAGGGACCAAACCCAGTGGAACAGAATGGCAAACTTAACCACGTTCCAGTACGTTTTGAGCATTAAAAGGAAAAAAACAATGAAATGCAGCCCCTTTAAGAGCACTTTAAAACGAGAGAGCATTTTTTTTTTTTTTACTAAAACAAGCTAGCAGCACCCAAAAAAGTTTACATATATCCCAGAACAACTGGCAGTACGCCCAGACTTCAAGGTCGTGTTATGCCGTACAGTACCTGCACTACAGATAAGCTTGCTAGCAAGAGACAGAGATTCACTCTAAAACTATGTCTCTGCCCGGCTAAGGCAGCTGGTTTGCCCCATGTTGGGCGCCAAAAAAATGTCAACGGTTTACCGGGCTGGATCGGCCCGGTTCCGTGACGATTGGTGTGGGGGACCCGCAGACCCACACCCCAGGAAAGGGAAAGGGGGAAAGGAAAAAGGAAAAAGGGAGATGGGCCTAGAAACAAAACAGCGGCAACGATCTGAGGAGGAAAGCTAATTTACTAAATAAGATATCAGAAAGCAAAATAACACAATATAATACAATATAATTGGAATTGAAGCTAATAAATCAAATAAAATGAGCAAGAGAGAGTGTCCGATAAACCGAAGGCCTTACACTAACGCTGAAGGCGATACGGCAGCGAGCACCCACTGCTGAGTCGATCCCGAAGGAAAGAGAGTGTCCCGTGACTGCAGAGGGTTTTTATCTTTTCCCTCTGAGCGGAAAATACGTAAAAATGTAAAGCATCGCAAAGTCCTCTGGGGAATGTAGTTCTCCTCTTCTGAGACAGGTATACCTGGAAATATCAATGATCTATGGAGTTGGAGTATTAACTCTTTAACTCTTAATGCACTACGTGTTGTTATGATGTGGAATACCAATACCAAAAAATCATAAAACCATGACAGAATTTGAGGTTCAAAGTGACAAGTTTTGAACTGGAATGTGAAATGTGCTACACAAAGAGGTATCTACAGTCTTAATTTTGACTTACCATACTTATATCATTGTTGCTGTCACTTCTGTAGTGGATAAGTAATGCATCAAGAGAGACAAAGTAATATTCCCTTTAATTATCTGAAAGGAGGCTGCAAGAAAGAAGGGGACATCAAAAAAGGGACCCTTTAGCAGGGTGTGGTAATAGGACAAAGGAAAATGATTTCAAACTTGAAGATGATATAATAAGTTTGGATATGAAGAAGTCTTTTACAGTGATTGTGGTGAGGCACTGGTGCAGGTTGCCCAGAAAGGTGGTGGATTCCCTGTCCCTGAAGACATTCAAGATCAGATTAGATGGGGCTCTGAGCACCCTCATGTAGCTGTAGGTGTCCCTGTTCATTACAGGAGAGTTGAACTAATGGTCTTTATAGATTACTTCAAACTCTAAGAATTCTGTGACTTTATTATTCTATGTACTATTATTCTATGTACTCCTCTGTAATATTCTTGCGCATTTCTATATAATACCAACACTATTTGAGTTCACAAATTACTATTTCATCTCTGGTACCTTCTGTAAACAGTAAGTTCTCCCAACACATTTCAGAATTCAAGAAAATGCTTAACAAAATATTTAGATTACTTTGCTAGTGTCAAAGATGCACATATAATATGAGTGTGCAAATGCAAGTTTTGTAGCTTACAATGATAAAAAGCAAGACTGTAGAAAAGATTATACCCTACGTAAATTGAAATTACAGGTTTCACTTTTAACATAGCCATGCAAGTGATTTAAATTTCACTATATAAAAATATATTTATAGTATATAAAATAATACTTATTTATATATATCACGTGATATTTATTACAAAAATATTTGTTCATTTGTTGTTCAGTCATTCTGAATCCTGTGTAATTCTGTGAATGGAACAGACAATTACAGCTCAAGTGGTATGCTTCCTCTAACCTACATCAGAAGAGTATTTTTAGAATGTATATCTTTCAGACAGAAATGCTCTCCGCTTTCTTGAATTTCAGAATGTGCTTTATTGCCCTCCCAGTAATTGCCCTTACTGGAAGTGTGAGGTGGAGGTACCTGCAGGATAACTACATTAAGTACATCTTTGTGAGATTTATGTTTGTGGGAGTATTGCCCTGGGACTCATCAAATTCCGTGGCTGGCAAAAACGTGGGTCTCCTGACAATGAAGTCGTAGGAAAAGTGAAAACAAAGGATGTGGTGAAAGATCAATGGGCGCCTTGAGGTTGGGCACTTCTTTGTTATGCCTTGTGCTGATAAAGGTTCACAAAACACTTGCCATTGTTTAGCAGAGTAGTTAACCAGTGAACTGTTAGTGGAAAAGTACTGTCTGTAAACACAAAATTATAAGAGACCCTGTTCATAATAAAAAACTTCTTTGACTCCTTGACTGAACCCAGGCATCCGTGTGGTCTCCCCCTTATATAGAGTAAAACAGACCCTAGAAATTCCAGTTTGTGTAATCCAAATTTAACTCATTTTTATAGTAACACTGTCCTATCAAAACTGAGATTAAGAGATAAAAAATATTTTTCCTTAGAAGGAAGGGATCAGTGTTAAACATCAAAACTTATTATTACTACATGTAGCTAGAATGGAAAAAGACTTAGATACTTACAACTTCACATCTTTCTGTCAGGCTATATAAGAAGATGGAAGACAAGTTAATTACACTTAAAATATTTTTTATTCAATCCTATTTTATCAGCTTCATTGCGTATAGAATTATCTGTCAGTATAAAGAACCAGTGAATACTTAGACTGAAGAAATTTTGTTTGTTTTATCTTTTTAACATTGCATAGTTTGGTATATCTCTAATAAAATGACAGTTTCATTCAACAGTGGTTAAGTTGATTATTTAACACTTTTGGGAGTCAGACAAACTAGTTTCTGTGAGAGAAACTTTCATCTGAAGTGTCACCTATGTGAACATATTATCTGAGAAATAGAAAGAAGGCAAAGCTTTCTGAAACACGTATAGATTTGGCTTTTTTGTTCCTGTTTTATTTGTTTGTTTGTTGTTTTTGCTTTTAAAGGTATCGTATGGCAATAAGAGAAATAGTAATCCTACTCATTTAAAAATCCTTTTATAACATCTCTTATCTGTGGACTCATACTCTTTCATCTCCATTGTCATTTTTTTCTCACAGAGGAGCATCATGACAACTTTACCTCTGTTATTAGTGCAACTTAAACTAAAAAAATACAAACTTCAGCCTTGGTTAACTCTTAAGTTTGGGTGCCTTTCAAGATCTTCTGCCCCTACTCACAGCTTCCTCATCTTCAGACAGAAGTTAAGTAACTCATCTGACTTATTTTATTTGGCACTGAGTTGAATCAATAACTGTTTCTCTTTGCAGACTATTAAGCTGTTGCTGTAACAGCAAAAGGAATTACATATAGAACTACCCCAGATCCCTTTGGTTATGCTCTCTCCAGTACTAGACATAACATTTATGAGTTATCCTCATGCTGTCATGTGCATCCAAGATTATTTGTCTTAGTTGAGAAGAAGGGGTAGATGCAGCTTCAGGGTCCCAAACTAACACTGTCTGGAAGAAAAAAATATATCTAGACACAGCCAGACATAATGAACCATTTACAGGTATCCCAGCAATCCCTACTACTTCACTACTGAAGTGTACCTTATGTCCTCTCTTGTTTTCAAACATCAAATGTGAGTCACAATGAGAAACAAAATGTAATACTAAAACCAACATCCATAAATCAATACATTCAGAAAATATTATTTTCAGAGGGAAAAATTTCAGGACTCTCAGTACTAGTGGGATAGCGCAGGCTGCTTTTCATTCACTTCTTGGCCCATCCCAAAAAATAGTACAGTAAGAAATCTGGAAAAAAACAGCAATAACCAATCAAACACTTAAAAGCCAGCAGGTGTTTGTGTCATGAACGTACAGTTGGACAACTTCTTTTGAGATTAAAGTATCTTTGAGATTAAAGTATATTTTGATGTACCACAGAGACAGTAAATAAAATTAACACTTAAAAGAATATACACTAAGCATAGAGAAGTATATATATATATATGCTTGATAATGGATAAAATTACCAATAAACTAACATTTCTTGATCCTCTAAATATCCCCACTTCATTGAGCACTGCATTGAAGTTCAGTAAATACTGTTTTTTGTACGCCACCAACTCCACAACCTCAGGAAAAAAAATAAATAAGGCAATCCAACTAAGAAATTTAATAAGTAAAATGAAGTTTTTTGTCATAAAAAGTAGCACACCAACTGGTTATAGGCAGAGGGAGGTGGAGAGGAGAGAAATTACAGCATTACTGAGCCTTACATCATTACTGAATGAATACAACCAGAAACAATAATACAACCATAAAATACAGTATTGTGTACATCTTATGAAAGACAAGGACCCAAATTCTGCTTTCTGGAACAATGTGTTTAATGACCAAAAGCCAAAGTAATCTACCAATAGCTCAAAGCTGAAAGGGGCTGTAAAATGGAATTTGCATTCTATTAGACTTTTAACATTTGTAGTCATCATACAAATCAGAAAATAAATGCAAATTACTCCTAGGAAAAAGCTTTCCGAACTGCTATCTGTGCTTTTACAAGATATAACAACATCCTTGCCAAACTGACTAAATCCTACAGTTTTCCAGTTTCCTCAGTGGTGGAAAATAGTTTAAAACTAAAGGTTTAAAAGAAATCATGAAAATAACAACTTTGTATTTGGTATATTGAACATTTTGTGATGTAATCTTATTTTTGTTGGCTAATGCCAGCCCTCTGTACACATAGAAAAACAATGTGAAGAATTTAATTCTTCAAAATTGTAATTATTTAAAACAAGATAATTCAAAATACAGTGCCATTTTACAGAGTGTTCTTCAACACGGAATGGTATTTGCAAGGACAAATGGCAGATCCAAGTCTGACTTTTGACTGCCATATTGAAAGACATTTTAAGAAGGAAGGAAGTCAAAGGCAAAAATTTCATTGACCATTCTAACCATGTTGTAATAGCTTGATTTAGATGTTAAAAGAGTGAAGTCCTAACAATACTGGTATCAACTGAAAGTATTTGATAAATTTCTGTTTCAGCAAATTTATCTTGTGCTCTCTTTACTGGTATCTTTTGTCCTCCAAGTGTCTTTTCACAGGTGTGACAGATCTTAAATCTAAAATCATAAATTGCTGGGAGAGGAGGAAAGAGAGGATAGGGAGATCTACTGTGGCATATTGTTGGTCCAGCAGTAATGAAGGTATCCCTGAGGGGAAACTTCTGTTGGCAATTACAAAAGAGCTTTTCAGATTAATATTCGAGATGTACTTATAAAAGTTACAGTGAAATTACACAATCTTTCAAATTTTTTGTCCATTTAACAAAGTGCTTCCAGTTTCCATTTTATAACAGGTGAAACAATGAATATTGAACAAAATGTTAATCTCTATCATGAGTTTTTTATTAATCTCAGTGTTCAGAGCAGACCATTTATTAAATAAAGGAGTTAGAAGAACGAAAGGCAGTGTATAGCCATTGGCTTTTAGCAGTTCTTGTTCATTTAATTATTTTTCTCTACTGCGTATATTTCATGATATTGCTGTGCATTAAGAAAACAAA
Organism: Oreortyx pictus; assembly: GCA_036925125.1. Classification (NCBI taxonomy): domain Eukaryota; kingdom Metazoa; phylum Chordata; class Aves; order Galliformes; family Odontophoridae; genus Oreortyx; species Oreortyx pictus. The sequence goes on along the minus strand of JAUPFR010000001.1, from coordinate 73,838,292 downwards.
TTTTTATCTTCAGCTTTCAATTTTCTCATTTCAGTAAATATTCTTCATCTCCTAAATGTGTATAAATTCCTTTTATGAATAATTTCTTTTTATTGCTTCATACAATATAGCTCTCTATGTCACAAAAGTGACATAGTACCAAATAAAGGAAAATGTAGAAGAGATGTTGAGAAGCAGAATGGAGGAAGCAGTGCAGATCAGATTCTGCTGGATTAAGGAAGAGTAAGTCACTTTATGCCAACACGTTGTTTTACTTTTTCTCTAGTTGTCTGGGATTCAGTCTTTGGGGTTTTTGTAGCAGAAATTATTCCATTTGACAGCAAACCACCTGAGGCTACTTTTTGTTGGATGTGGTTGCAAGCCATTCAGAGTTACAGGACCATACTGCCAGCTAGTATGAGTCAGCACAGCTTTAGCAGAGCTATTCTTTCTCCACTTTTCAGCTTTTTCATAAAATTTCTCAGTAGAAAAGTTTGAGCTTTCTTCAAAGCTTCAATAAAACATAACAAATAAAATCCCTCTAACTTTGCAAAAGAATGCAAAATATTGTCACTGATGGGCCTATAAATACTGCATTAAAACCAGAGGCATGCATACATGACATAATCACCCACCTTATGAAAAGACAAGTCCTGGGATCATATTTGCCTTTCTTGTTATCCACAGCCTCAGTTTAATAAGATGTAAGTCTAAGCATGCAAGATTTAGGTAGATGCGGCATACATACCAGTTTCCTAGTCTGGATAACAGGGGCAATCACTGCACCACTGTAGAGAAAATTTCACCAACATTTACCACTGTAAATCTATTCTCTCACATATTTTAATGAAGCATACAAGCTGGGTGCACTAGGTGAGCCAAGAGATCACAATGAGAAACTAGTGCACTGTCTGCAATATTTTGCACATTAAAACAATTTGAAGCATTTCTGAATTTATCCTTGTTTGCTGCTTACTTGACAGTTAAAGTTAGAAAACCAAAGCTCATATGCCATATATGTCATTTTAGGTGCTCTGTGCGGATACAGACTTACATGCACCCGCAGAACAGATACACAAACACAGAAAAAAAGAAAATTGTGAGACTGATGAAGATTCAAAAAACAAAGAGTAGAGTATTGAGAAGTGGAGAGAAAACTCTTTCTTAAGATATACCTTACCATCTCCAATATTAAATGATAATCAAACACAAAAAAGCTTTAAGCTGTACCAGGATTATAAGAGGCCCAAAGACTGGCCCTTAAGGAGAATATATACTCTGATCTCATGTTCAAAACAGGAAGAACAATGGCCATTAACATTTTCATCCCATTCTTTATTGCAGGATCTGTATTTCTCCAGAAGAAAGAGTTGCTAACTTTTGTTAATGCTCTCTTCTCCACTTTCTTCATCTTCAAAAGTAGCTCTCTATGCTATCAGGCAGAGTGAGAGAAAAGAAAGTACATGATCTCATTTGGAGTGGGAATATACAAGCTCATATGGATTGGGAACTGCTAGACAGATATTTCCTTGATGGACTGGAAATTGCACAAAAGTATATTTTAACAGCAAGAGGTCAAACCACTTGGAGCAGTAACTAAAAGCAAGTTGCTATACGGGTGCACAGATCTGCAGAGCCAAAGAGCAACGGCACAGACCTGTAAAGACTCACCAGTCTCCATTGCACCTGAAATTCAGCAAAGAGATCTGGCTTGAGCAGTGAGCCCAGGTAAATCTCATGAGGTTCAACAAATCCGAATGCAAGGTTTTCCACCTGGATTGAGGCAACCCCTATTACCAATACATACTAGGGGATGAAAGAATTGAGCATAACTCTGCTGAAAAAGACATGACAGTGCTGGTGGATGGGAAGCTAGAAATGAGCCAGCAATGTGCACTCACAGCCCAGAAAGCCAACTGTATACTGGGCTGTATCAAAAGATGTCCACCAGGTCGAGGAAGGTGATACTGACCCTCTACTCTGCGCTGGTGAGGTCTCGCCTGGAGTACTGCATCCAGATGTGGAGTCCTCAGTACAGGAGACACATAGACCTGTTGAAGAGCAACCAGAGGAGGGCCACAAAATGATCCACATAATGAAACACCTCCTCTATGAGGACAGGCTGAGAGCTGGGGATGTTCAACCTGGAGAAGTCTCTGAGGTGCCCTGATAGTGGCCTTTCTCTTTCTAAAACGGAGCTACAGAAAAGATGGTACAGACTTTTTAGCAGTGTCTGTAGTTATAGAGCAAGCTCAAAGATGGTAGATTTAGTTTAGATACAAGGAAAAAATCTTTTACAGTGAGGGTAGTGAGGCACTGGAACAGGTTACCTAGTGTGGTGGTTGATGCCTAATCCCTGGAGACTTTCAAGGTGAGTCTGGATAAGGCCCTGGGCAACGTGATCTAGCAGTGGTGCTTGTTCATTGCAGGGGAGCTGGACTAGATGGCCTTCAGAAGTCCCTTCCAACTCTAAAAATTCTATGATTCTATGATTCTGTGCAACTTCAGAGAGTAATGTTTTTTCAGTTGTGTGCATGAGAAAGTTCTATTATGTCGGAGATAAGAGCAAAGCTTAATTCTCCAAGTATCAGGGGAAATTTCAATTAATCCTAGTCTGAGAGCCTGTAGAAAAGGGAACCATATGTTTCACAGACAGTTTATCCAAATCTTATTACAGCAACAAAGACCACAGAATTATTGACAACAGAAAGGCAGTAGGAAAAGTAAATATTTTGCTAAAGGAAATGTAGTAACTCTTCAAAGATCTTTTGTTGCCAGTAACATCACTTCCAGTGTATCTGCTAAACCACATTTAATGAACTGTTAGTGGAAAAGTACTGTCTGCAGGCAAAAAGGTATAAGAAGAGATCCTGTTCACAACAAAAGAAACTTCTTTCTCTTTGGTTCCTTGCCTGAACCCAGCCATCTGTGTGGTCTCCCTGCCACATTTTCCTTCCTGCTATCCTGCTTTCTTTACCAGGAAGCAAAACATGTTTCTTCACCAAGAAGCCACCTGCACTCCTCACTCTCTTCTTATATTCTTACAAGGACCATCCACAACAGACTGCCCTTTCCCCTCATTTCTGGTACGACCAGCTACGCCTATTACCACCAATGAAGAACTCTCACTGTGTACATATCTCAACACTTTAAAACATTCATCAGTAGCAAGAACCTACTTCTAGGGAACGTCCACGCTCTCCATCCATCTGCCCTCCCTTGTGCTTCACTGCTATAATCCACAGTTTCTATCTCTTCCTTCAGCATTCAGCTCAGCTTTGCTTGCCAAATAAATGCAGGACAGAGTATCTGCTCTTTCAGCAGTCTGGGTTTTTCACAGGTCAAAAAACAATCTTTATAGTGGAACAGTTTGATCAGCAGCTCGCTGGAAGCACTATGGGGAATATCTGTAATGTACTCAATTAAATGTATTACCTGTGTTTAAAATCAGCTTTTAACATTTGCTGCACAAGTCATTCTGGCCTTTCTCGAGGCCTAAAGCAAGCACTGAGGAAACTGCAGAAGGCAGAAAGACAAAATTAATAGACTCTAAAATCAAAATGTCACAACAGTTTTGCCTCAGAAGTGCCCTTTTGGCAATCACAGCAGAGAATTCAGCTAAAATGAAATATCTGTAGGTGTCTAGTTTCTCCATAATGGTATCAAGTCTATTCAGGTAGAGAAGGCAGACTTTCTACCTGGCTTTGAATAGAGAATATGTATGCCACTCAAATCAGTGGCTTTCTTGACATATACATCATGTTCATATGTATGCACTTCCTATATAGAAATATAGAATCACAGAATCATAGAAAGGTCTAGGTTGGAAGGCTCCTGAAAGATCACCCAGTTTCAACCCCCTGCTGTGGGCCGGGCTGCCCCCCACCAGCTCAGGCTGCCCAGGGCCCCATCCAGCCTGGCCTCAAGTGCCTCCAGGAATGGGGCACCACAGCTTCTTCAGGCAGCTGTGCCACCGCCTTACCACTCTGAATAAAGAAATCCTTCCTAATATCTAACATAAATCTTTCCTCTTTAAGTTTGAAACCATTTCCTCTTTTCCTATCATTATCAGGCTGAGAAAAAATGAGTCTCCCTCCTGCTTATTAAGCTCCCCTCTGGTACTGCAGGTCTCCCTGGACCTTTCTCATCTGCAATCTATATAAGCCCATCTCCATCAAACATTCTTCATAGGAGAGGTGCTCCAGACCTCTGATCATATTCGTGGCTTTCCTCTGGACTCACTCCAACATTCTAGATGCACCAGCTTCTATATCCTTCATGTACTGGGTGCCACAGGCCTGGACACAGTAGTCAGATGAGGCCACATGAGGGTAGAAATAGAGGGGAACATTCTCCTACCTCATCCTACTGGTCACCTCTCTTTTGATACAACCATGATATAGTTGGCCATCTGGACTGCAAGCACACATACTTGTAGGTGTGCAACCAAACACATACGTAAAGGAGAGAAAGCCTGAGAGAGAAAGATGTGGGCTGAGGCAAGCTGTGAAACTGAAACGATAAGTCCTCACCCTATTTCAGTCTGTCATACTAAAAAGCATACAATTTTCACAATTACCAGAAGAAACCTAAACCTTATATAGAAAACTAAATTCAAAAATCCTGATTTTGATTTATAAGATGCTCAAACAAGAAGCTAGTTTCATTTGTTTAATTTTAATTCTCCAGAATTTCATGTTTATATGATGTCAAAATTTAGCTCTGATATACTCTTGGTTAAATTATTTATTTAAAATACAGTGAGTCCTATGGAGATCTTTAAGGTATGGAATTAAAAATGAGTCATAATGACGTCTGACACGAAAGTGTGCATACAGCAAAGGTGTGGAACTGAATTCCTCCACGTGGAAAAAATAACCCTTATTGATATTCAGTGACAATTGCTGAACGTTTGTGGAGGCCAAACAATGGATGTGAACACAATGAGGTAGTGGGTGGTATGCTTCCGCAGTGGCAATTGCAACGTGAGAGACAAGCCACGTACAGCTGTCACACTATGAAATGAAGAGTGTCTCGATCAGCAAATTCATGTAAATCAGCTCATTGTAGTGAATATGTTGAAAAACAGTATTTTGTAGCTGATAATTTGCTCCACCAAATACTGTGCTTCCGATCTGTTGTAGTTTCTGTGGCAACAAACAGAAGGCGTTACTTTCTCAGACACCCTCACTTTTATAGACAGAGCAACAGGAAAAGATTTTCATACTCTGTTTTCTGTTTTGTACTTTGATTTAAATAATAAATAAATAAGTAAATAAGTAAGTAAGTAAATAAATAAATAAATAAATAAATAGACTACTTTTAATGACAGGAAAATGTTAATGCTTACTTCTTAGTTTCTGCTAAAACCAAACCATGGCCTTCCTGTTACAATTTCATAGGAATTTAAGACTGGTGAATCTAGCAAATTAAGAAGTGTTAAACCTAGTCTTATTTGACATTCAACACAATTCTGGTCTTTCTTCCTATCTTTTCAGCAGATAATGCTTAATATAAAATTTAACCCCAAGACAAATCCTAAGACAGAGCACAGTTGTGCTAAAAAGTTCTAATACCTCAAATAGGATTCCTATTAATCTAGTTACAAATGAAAATGAATTGGAATTACTTGTGAGGATTTAAAAGTCCAGATGTAAGCTCTCTGCCAAATATTAGAACTTTATAAATGGCTGAGGAGGAAATATGTGAAAATTTGATAAGATCCAATCAGGAAGCAGTTATGAGAATTAAAAAAAAATAGCTATAGGAAAAGAAAGGAAGTGTCCAAGAAGTGACACAGGAGAACCTACCACTTCTCCTTCTAAAGTAGATATCTGTGGCCTCACAGCTCAGTGAATAAGATGTTGCTGTTGCTTATAGCAGACCACAGATTTCATGACAAGATTTCATGTCAAGATAACAGTACAGGTGTTGGGACCTCAGAGGCTTTGTTTCAGCATGTTTGGATTTCTTTTTTTTAACATGTTAACAACAATAATTTATCTCTGGAAAATTACCTACTGGTTTTTATCCTTTGCTTTGTACCATTTTTGAAGTAATATGTCTATAATTATATGTAGTTTTGTAACAATATTAAGAACACAGAATTATTATCTGTATACAGATTGAGATATGAAGTAATCTTGCATATGAAGACAGTAATAACTTTGATTATCAACATAGTTTTCCAGAGTCTGTGATTGAAAGTAGTGGCATTATTTGACACTCATGTATATGTTGTCAAACAATTGTACTTGAGAGATCCAGTTCTAGCCTATGTCCCTCTCTATTGATACCAGATAAACTATAGCAGAATTTTTTGCAATGGATCATACACTGATGTTCTCTGACATTTGTGTGCAAGACTGAATTAAAATCATTCTTCATTAAAAAAAAAAAAGCAAGTTACTCATTCTTCACAGCAGCTATGATTAAAAAGCTCTCAGAATTGTTTGACAAAAAAGAAAAACAACTCTGAAAGACACACTTTTTTTTGTCTGCTGTTCCAGTATTACATATATGTTTTAATAATATTAACATCAATTTTCCTTAGAATAAGTGGGAATCTAAGAAAGTTGTAACACAATAATGCTAAAGTGCACCAAAAACAGTTTAAAAAGAGTTAAACATTCCACTGCAGTCTAAAATGGCAGTGACTATACATTGTGAAGTGATGGGGCTTGCATGAATGAGCACCTGCTGCCTGGAACAATCACTGTCTATCATGTACGGCACTGTACAATCTGTACACAGTTTCTGAGCTGAGTTTTATTAAAGAAACAGTTGCATTTTTGTATGGAGCAATTAAATGTCTAGAATGTGCAGAACTTTTAATCTGAATTTCTAATTTCATCTATTTTCTACTTTTTCCTATTGACACAGAGCCACAGTAGCAGGTTGCTCCAAAAAACAAAAAAAGCAGTAGAATGGGAGTTCAAGATGGAGTGCTAGCTTCACCAACAAGGTGCATCCCCACAATCCAGCTTTCTGTAATTAGGGAATGGAATAATGATCCAAGGGGTAATTAATGGTCTACTGAAAACATTTGAAGTTAAATACTGAACAGGACAGGGTAGGGAGCAAAGGAAGTAGAATCACACAGACTGTAGTGCTGCCTACTCATTTGGATCATATGGGAAAAAATGCTGTCTAAGGAGATAGAATGACAACAAGCAGTGTAACTCTTCAATTTTAGTGGTGAAACAGCAGATTCTGCAATGCTCTCAAGGAAGCTTGCACACAGAATTGTTTTCAAATAACGTTTTTCTTCTGCAATCAATAAAAATCTCTAACACCTCTAAGTGAGCTAAAATATCTTGGAGAATGTGGAGTCTGATCAATGGTAGAAAGGGGAAAAAAAGCAAATATTAGAGCTAAAATCTTGAAAAAAATTGAAATAATACTAATCCAAAACCTATAGGCTGTTTTTGAGGCTTTTAAATCACCTCCATGTCAGCAGGAGCTACTGGATGACTTTTTTTAAGCAATCATTCTGTGGACTCCAGGCAATCAAGTCAAGTACCGCTTAGCTGGAGAGCTTACTGTCCAAGCTTTAAATAGATCAATCATGTTTGGAAAGCTTTTCAGTAACAGCAAACACAGGACCAAGAAAACTTCTTCCCTCAAATTCAGGACATTCATTTCTGATTCAGTTTGTATACAGTAGCATAGCTTCTGATCTTATTTCTTACAAGACTTTGAGTAACTCCAAGCTCTTAAATGGCACTACTTCAGATTGATTATGTTGGCAGTAAACCTGAGAGAAAACAGTCTTAACTGTATTCTTTCCTTCATACTGAGACAGTAAATTATGAGAATGTACTTACACCAAAGCTTGTTGATCCTGTTACAGACCCTGAAGACAAATTTGTACCTGTTATTCCAGTTAAAGGTATTATCCTTCCTATTGCTTTTTCTAAATATATACATATATATATATATATATATTTAAGTTCAGGAGTCAACATTGCTTAGCTATGTAATCATACAGTATACTTCAAGATTTTCTTCTATTGTACTCAAAAATGTAATGGCTTTAACTTTATCACAGTATATTGCTATACAGGCAATCTTTTCTTCCCAGATTTTGTCTGAACAACTTCATTAAAGTATTACTCTGAGAACTCAGCAGGCAGTGTATTTTAATGAGAAAGAAACCAAAATAATGTTAACAGAATTCTGCAGAGCTGTGAGACATCTTATTAAAGCACCCAGAACTTAGTAGATGTATGCAAGAGCATTTTAGATATTTATATATATTAAAAGACAAAAAACACAATTCCTTTTTCCCTCCCCATATAAAGTAATATTGAAGGCTTTTATCAAAGAATTCTTAATGTAGTTCTTCAGAAATGCTATCAGTAGCAACTAGCCAAAGACAAAGTGGGATAAGGGTATGATACACAAGGCTATTATCAAGAAACTGTGTGTGGTTGAGAGTCACATCAGAATGATTCTTTACAGTACTAGCGGAAGTTCCCCTATGTCTCATTTTGAGTCTGCATACAAACTTTGGAGATGTGCACATACTAGGATCTTGCAGCTTTATTCATTGTAAGCTCAAGTCTTACAAGAGTGTGTATTAATTCAGTAGAGACAGAGACATATTCCCTTGCATGCACACTATTTCCATCAGCTGGTTTGGCTGGAAGGGATACCTGCAGCTCTTCCTATCAGGTGGATTGCTTAACTGTCATATATATTCAAAATGCATGGATAGAGAACATTTTTGGTTGTATTCCAACTTATGATGCTGGACAGCAATTTGCCAACTGTAGCACCTTGCTATGGGATTTGCTGGCTATACTGTGTTGCCAGAGAACAGAGACATTTCTCCAGAGAAATAGGGCTGCCTTTCCTGCCAAGTCATGAAAACTACAACTATCAAGTACTAACTGTAATCCAACAAAACAAGATGCTATGTCTTGTGTAGAAAACTGAATTTGAAGCATGCTGATCAAAGTCAATAGCATCAGAACACTGGGCACAATATGTGAAAACAAATCAGATTTTGTTCCTATCCTTGTTGGTGGATAACCTGAGGCAAATGAAGAGGCATTCTTGCACCATTGCACAGGTCACTATGGCTGAGTATTCATGCACTGTATCAAATCTCCCTGTGGAATAAATAGTTTTTAGTGATTGTTAATCCATGGAAACAAGAAAATTGATTTACAGAGAAAATAGATTTACAGAGAAGAATAATTTTTATAGGATAGGAAAGAAATGAATGTCAACAGAATTGACAACTGAGAATGCAAAACTGTTTGCTATCTAGAATAGCATTTGCATTAATGAGATATTTTGTCATCAGCAGAAAGAGCATCAGCTGCTGCCACAACAGCTAGTCCTTACCCACTCCAAGGGCAGGTCAGATGTCTGTATCGCAGCCCTGTGCAGGGCTACAGCACTGAGCTCCCAGCACGCACTAAAAGGAATGCAGTAATTGCTCACAGTGCCAGCAGCTGCTCTGCTTACTCCTGAATGAAGGGTAGAATGAACCATGGTTTTCATATAGAATCCTGTGGTCTATGGACTCTGTGCGTGAATAAAACTAGTGTTATTTGCAAAGCAAAGAAAAGTATAGAAGGCTTCATGATATGGAAAGATATTTTTCTTTAGAAAATCTCTGCATGATGAGGATAGAAAAAACTATCTATAAAAACCCAAAATGACCGATTATCTTGGTTAATTTATAGCATAGCAAGTGTCAACTAGTTCAAAAATTGTTGTAGGCTCTAGGAAGATCTAATTCTAGATATAGATCTTCCTAGAAGTAGAAGTTAAGTGCACAAAAAGCTGTACATAACTGCATAACAGGCCCCCACATATCAAGCTTTACAGTACACCTCTGTAAACACACTCTATAGCGCAAAGTCAGGTTGTGCTTACATGCAGATTTATAACTTCAGACTTACACAAGAACAATCTGTCACTTCTCTATAATTAAGGGATCACAACAAGTCAAACTGATGAATGTAAAATGTAGTATGATGTATCCTGAAATGTTGTTTCATGTCTCTGATTGAAAATCTTGTTTTCTAGAGAAGCCTGAAAGTGTTTACTTCACAACAGTTTCTCTCCCCTTCTGTACCTTTATCCCCAAATAAAATCTCAGAAGCATTCAAATTCTTAACAACCAGGTAGTAATTACCATTCTGCCTCGGCACTCTCATAATAATACATAGCAATTCTCTGGAAGAGCTCTAACTATGAGAATCAAAATAGATGCTATACCCAAATTAATTATACTAATTCAAAAGTTCTTAATTAGTATGTCCAATTTAATTATGATACCATATCATCAAGATAAAATAAACAGATATGTAGATCTGCATTCACACATTGCTAGACTCAATATTAATATGTTTATACTTTTAGTTTTCACTCACTGTAAATGAGTAGAATACTAAGTATATATTTTTGATCTCCTGCCCAGTATCAAATTAGATTGAATATGCACTATAGAAATTTATTGCAGTACACGTCATCTTCAGCTACCCAATTATTTCAGTAGTATTTGGCACAATATACTTTAAAAAGACCTTGTATGCAGGCAAAGTTCTTAATAATTCTATAGCAAACTAGTCCCTTTGGTGCAATTCTCAAAGACATGATTATATAAATAAATAAATAGCCTCTTTCAGATCAGCACAATTCTGTACTAAATACCAAGTACTTTTTTCCCTTTTATATAAGTGACTTGTTTTAAATCAACATTCTCTTTACTGGATAGGAAATAGATTACATTCCCACTGTTTGCACTGTTTGATAATGCTCAACTCTGGCTGTTTGGAAAACCAGACTCCACTGTCTGCTAAAAAGTATATGTTAGCTACACTGCTGTCTGTGCCATAGGAGGAAATCCAGGAGACACCTGAAAATCTCACACTGATATGTTCAAAGTCTGCACTGCTGTCCGTGTTCCTCTTGTAGCAGAAAGTGAAGTGGGTGAGGCAGTGTTTGTGACATAAATCTTCAAATCCAGACAGCTTAAATAAGAGGCTTTATGAAACAGAGCACCTAAGAGGGAAAGAAGCAGAAGACAGCAACCCCCACCGAAGAACTCTTGTTTGAATAAGGTTGAGTCAGAGCTGACAATCCCTCTTAAGCTATCATATAAATAATCAAATGCCTAGCTAGTAAAATAAATGGAAGAACTGAACGCTCTGGGATTTCTATTAAAACAAATCAATACAGGATTATGGGTATAAAACAAGCCTTTGCTGGTTCAGCATGAAGACAGAGATTTCTCAGATGTCTACCGAATGAGACAGAAAGCCGACACAGCAGCAGAAATAATTTTGCTTGAAGTAGTCTGTGTATTTAAAGACATGAACAAAAAAGAAATTAGGAAGGGATCTGTGTAAGTGACCAGAATCTAGCATCAGAAAAATGAAATCAGACACAATCTAGATAACCTGAAGCTGTGACTTCTGCTGTTTGATTCTCCTACAGTATGGCTGAAATGGTACGTCTCAGAAAGAGCTGTAAGAAGCCATGAAGATGATATCCTAAATTTCATTATCTGAGATTCTGGTATAACAGTGTCTTCAAAAACATATCGCTGAAAATTGTGTACTATTTCCTTCAGATTCCAAGAGTTCCATGAGAAATTCAGAGGGGGTGGAAGGAGAATGTAAGTTATTTTTGATAGCTGAGCTATATTTCCTATACCAACTTTAGCTGGAAACTACAGCTGAAGTTAGGAGATAGTGACAAATTTAGTATCTTTTGATAAGTATCGTAGGCTTTTCTTCCTGAGTGATAGTCTAATTAGTTTCTTAATCACTTCCTAACAGTACATTCTTAATTTGCTTGAAGGTGTGAATATGCATGCCTGACAAAAGATAGTCATTGAATTGCATGACTGATACCAGCCAGTCTCTGGTTAGCTTGTCAAGAAAGAGCTGCTGTTGAGAACTGGAAAAAAATGAGTGTACTGTACTACCACAGCAGGCAGCAAAGTAGGAATATGCCGTATTTTCCATTGATGTCCCTTGACCTTGATATTCAGTGTATTCAGCAGAGAGTAAGGACTTTGCTTTCTGTATTTAATGGAGGTAATGTTTCAAATCATCAAGATTTTTGCGTGCACACTGCATGCCGCAGTTTGTAGTATCAGGGAAAATCTGAGCTGGCTCTAGTTCTTTCCATGAACTCTGTCCCATTTTTGGTAGATAGACTACTAGACTGGGTGATCTTGGAGGTCTTTTCCAACCTTGATGATTCTATAATTTTCTTTTCCCACCTCTACTGATAGGGTTCTAGCACTGCATTTCCTGTGCCCAGAATGGGTAACTACCTCTTTTACACAAATGTGCACACAATTGATCTGTATTTCTCTCTGCAGTGGCTGCATAGATACTCAAGTAAACCAACTTATGTCCCCAAGTGGCACATTCTGTTCCCAGCTGACATTTCTTTGTACTGGCATACTGTCATTTCTTTTCTTCAGTCCATCATCATTTTGCAGTTTTGAGGAATCCAGATTTTGGTATTGTTTTTTAATGTACTATTTGAAATAATCCAAATGCCATTTATTATTTGCTTTTTGCAACTACTGTTTTATGAAAGGAAAATCAAATAACATTTCACTGAAGATGCTGTTCATTAGTCAAATGGCAAAATTCCTCAGGAGAAATCTTAGTTATAAATCAGTTACTCATTATGTATCATAATCTTTTTTTTTTCCCTAAGGAAGGAACTAGAAAATAAATGTAAAGTACAAGAAAAATTTAACTTCACACTAGTGAAATTTCAAATGTCAGTAAATCAGCAGGACTTGCAAAAAGCAATGAAATCTGACAGATAAGTAGATGTTACTGATTCTAATCACATTTTTCTTTCGTGAATTATGCTTTGTTTGGCTGAATGTGAGCTACCTCAATGTCTGTGAATATTTTCCACTGATATTACTCCACTGTTATAGTTATATTTTACTGTTGATATGGAGGGAACAGTGATATTTTGTACCACAGTGCAGAAACTGCTGATCTATGCATACTATATATTATAATCTGAAATACTTTGGACTTAGAAATTTTGAGAGCTTCTGGATTCAAGGAGACTGAGGAATGTTATTGAGCAAAATATTAGGCATCAGTTTGCAATACACTGCGGCTGCCAGAGGAGCCACTTTGAGTCCACTTATGTCCACTTAATACTTCATGCCAGAAAGCACAGACATAATATTCTGTTTCTAAATGACTCTGTTATACGAGTTCTCATCCTGATGGTCCCAGTCATGACAGTCACAACCTCTTTGACCTTCCCATTACTATAAATTAGAGAGAGATAGCAGGTTAGTATATGTGTGGGATGGGAGTTCAAGGACAATGGTGAGATAGAAATTCTGCATTATTTCTCACATAAGTTTACAAGAATATTAGTAAAATCTCCTTGCTTAAATCAAGAAAGAAAGCACAAGGTGAAGAAGTAACTGATGCTACTGTAAAAGAATCACCATTTAATTTTCAAAATGTAAGGAATACTGCAGAAACAGCTGTGCACTATGTCAACTGTAATATAAGACATTTTCATTCAGTTTTAATGTACAGTCACAAATCCCGCTACATAAACCAGATACCATCAGTATTTCAGGTGTCTCTTAGACTAGGTGGTAGTGGCTTCCCCACTGCCTATTTAGAGGCTCATTTTTTAAATCTTAAGTCTGCACTTTTACAATCTTCAAGTGACAAGAGCGAATAAATAAACAAACAGGTCAATTGATTTGCTGAATTTGGACACTCTTTATATAGATAATGTATAATAAAGAAACTATAAGCTATCAGTTGATGAGACAGTGTTCAAGAACTAACTACAATAGTCAGCTATCACTGACTAAAAATGATACCAGAAGTTAAAATCACTCATGAATAAAATACAAAAGAACAGCTTTAGGAGACCTTATACATCACATAGAGAGCACAAGTATTAACGTTGCTGTTACAGACTAATATTTTTAGTGATTTCTTAAATCCTGCACAGCGACTTAAATAGTCAATAAGAAAATCCTTTGTGGAGGGTATTTCTTGCTCACTTTAAGATCCTATCCAAATAATCTTTTCAATAACACATTTTCCTGGAGCTATCCCTTGTAATTAATTCTTATTGTTATCTTCTTTTAGCGTGTGGGATTTTTATTGAAAAGCTTGATTTTGAAATGGAAGTGCATAATATTTTCTTTATGAACAATCATAACATGTGATGCATAAAAATCTGACACAATAGCTTCATTTTAAAATACTCTGACTATGTATAACCAGCTACAGTATGTATTTTGGAGCTGCATTTGTTCAACTAAAAAGAAGCATGATCTACTTTAAAAATTAGGGTAAGGAAAACTGCATCTAACAACAGTTTTGAAGTTATCTTTGACTTTTTACGTTCTGATACAAAAAACATTTAGGAACTTAAAAACTCCTTCTGAGTTTAAAAGGGGAATTGTAGGAACGAAGTTAATCACATTCCTAAATTTTCTCCATCATGAATCACAGATTAATTAGATATGGATTGGAAGCTCATAACCAATGGCCGTCCGAGAAAACTGTAAGTGCAATAAAGATGCTATCAGTTTCTTTGACTTCTTGGTCTAGCAATATTTTTGAAGGTAAAATTTTGAGGTGTCTTGCTCCAATTTATAGGAGGAAGAGGAGGTTCTTTGATTTATGTATACTCTGTGAGATTAAGGAACAGCAGTTCAAATGTTTGTCTAACCAGTTTACTACAAAATCAGGGAGATGAGGAAGGGGAGGATGAACACTATTACCAATTAGGGTGATGGGAAAGGGAAGGCGGGTGATAGAAAAGATAGGAAAGAAGCATGAATTGCATGAAGACAGACACCACCAGGATCCAGCAGCAGACCCGCTGCATGCCGTCCTGATTGTCTGAGGGAGAAGAGCAGGGTGGGGAGAGCAGCAGCAGCGATGTCCAGCCTTGGGCAGCAAAGAGTTACCAGGAAGGAGTGGCAGGAGAAGTCCAGGAGGAAGCAGCAGGTCTCAGGTAGCAGGCCTAGGACGGAGTCCATCAGCATGCAGGGATCAGCTCATGAGCGCTTGGATGACAAAACATCTATCCTCATGGTGATTGATCACTCTTTTATCCTGACGATAGAACACCTATCTTCATGGTGGTTGATCCCTCTTTTATCCTGTCTTCTTGACATCCCTGGTTAAGTGTCATGTGAGTACCTCCTGAGATGGCTATCTCCCTCGAGATGAGTCCACACACAAGACTGTTCTCCAGCCACTGAGCTGCGGCTTATCTCTCTCTCATTTCCATCTGTGTCTCTCAGACAAAGGATTTCGCACCCCTTGCCCAGGACTTGCTTAGACTTCTTCCTTAGCAAACTTTGAGGCAATGGCATAAAAAATAATGATCTCTTACAGGAGGAAGCTAGTTCAGCTAGCAGAATTTACATGAAATTGTTTCATTATTACATGATAGTAAAAATAAACCTCACCATGTTTTTCTTTGTTTTTATTCAGCACTAATTTCTAAATCTTAAAAGATGATACACTGTACTCAAAAGCTGAGGTAGTATAAGTAGCGCACACTTATTTTCTTTAAAAATTCTTTCTGTTTTTCTTTCCCATTGGAGTTTTAACATAGAAGCAGCAGTAGTAATTATTATATTTAAAAATAGAATGAAATTTTTACTATAAAGCCCTCCTGAGTGCTTCAAAACTTTAAGGTATACTCTTAGACTGACTACAGCTGATCTTTCCTCAGAGGAAGTTTGGTATCTTTTTTTTTTTTTTTTCCTTTACATCAAATTTAAATATTAATTCAACCTTTCTTGCCTTTTGTATATACTTAAGAAGAACAGAATCCTTCATTCTTATGATGCTGTCAGTATTTATATAATCATATAAAGTAAATATTTTTACTATAAAATTAAGTATTATTGAAGTATGTGGAGAAGGACCTAGGTGTCCCACTGGACAACAGATTGGCTGTGAGCTAGCAGTATGCCCTTGTGGCCAAGAAGACCAATGGTATCCTGGGCAGCACTGAAAAGAGCATGGCCAGCAGGTCAAGCGAAGTGATCCTCCCCCAGGTGAGACTACATCTAGAGTGCTTTGTCCAGTTCTTGTCTCCTCAGTTCAAGAAAGGCAGGGAACTTCTAGAGAAGAGTCCAGTGGAGAACCACAGAGATGATGAGGGAAGTGGAGCATCTCCCTCATGACAAAAGGCTGAGGGACTTGTGGCTATTCAACCTGGAGAAGAGAAGACTGAGAGGGAATCGTAACAATGTTTATAAATAACTAAAGGATGGGAGTCAAGTGGATGGGGCCAGGCTCTTTTCAGTGGTGCCCTGAGATGAGACAAGGGGAAACATACACAAACTGGAAGTTCTGAAAATGAAGAACAGCTCATTTACTTTGAAAGTGAAAGAGCACAGGAACTAGCTGCCCATAGAGGTTGCAGAGTCTCCTCTGAAGATAGTCAAAACCTGTTTGGACATTCTCCTGTATAATCTACTCTTGGGAACATGTTTTAGCAGGGGGTTGGACTTGTTGATCTCCAGAGGTTCTTTCCAAACCCTATGATTCTGTGATTCTCTTAAGATTTTATTCTTGCATTCTTCCATATTTTGAAGAAAATGCAATGTCTCACATGTCATCAGGAGTAAGTACAAGAGTAAAACTACTCTACCAATTCACCCATATGTTCTACACAGTGCAGAAGTAGTGCATATTTGACTCACAGGCGGATAGACCCAGGTTTTTGACCTCTGCTTCAGAGGAAGTAAGCTTCCCACACGTACATTTTTGGTGCTTTCAGACAAGAAGTTTAGGGTTTAAGGACTAGGGCTTGAGACTGCAAATGAGACAGCCCAGTCTGACCATCACATCTGAACAGTTATGAAGAGTCAGGATGATCATAATGTATTCAGGCAGAGAAAAACAAACACTAGACAAAGATAGCTCTAGGTTAGTTAAAATCTGGATTTTTTGAATGCACAGGATTTGCATGTAAGTCCACACACTGATTTCCCTTTCCCTCTTTTCAGGAAATAGCCATTCAATTCTAGCTTCAGGCTTTCCTGCAGGACCATAATGTTTCTTGATCTCAATCCTGAGGGGAAAATAATATTCTCCAAGCCATTAAAAGTGTATCACTTATGTTCTACCTAAACCACACTTGTTTTATGGCCTGGATGCTGACTCCAGACAAGATGTAGGCACACACAGCTTAAAGAGAGCTTCATCTAAAAAGGACTCTTTCCCATATATCTCAGAGAAAATACAGAAAAGAAGAGCAGGGTGGGGGAAGGTGGAGGGGAACACAATCAGGACGCCAGCACAGAAAAACTGTCCCAGAAGAACAATCTAGAGCTGTCTCTGCCTTTCTAAACACTCTAGCAGAGACTTACAGTAAGTTCCTCTCCACTAAACCACATTCAAATGATTAGCCTGGGAACAAGAGGCATTTATCATATTGGGGCTGTTTAAGAAGGTTAATCTCAGAGGTATTTAAGAACATCATACACACATTTAACATGTTTAGAAGTTATTTTACTGTGTAATTTTCTCACAGAAAACTCATTTCATTTGGATTTACTGAACTGAACGTAAGGACTGTGTCTTCACATTATTTGCTAAGTCACATTAACACAAGTTAAAGAAGAAAATATTGTTCAATGATGTAAGTCATAGCCTTGAGGTAGTAAGTGGAATTACAGTAACAAATTTGGATAGTACCATACTGCCCCCACAGCCCCATATACACCTAATAAAATATTTGGTAATATGTATACTTCTGTGAGTAGAAATCATCTGGAAGGATAAGAGAAGAGAACAGGAACAGCAGCTGCAAGAGATACTGTG
Organism: Oreortyx pictus; assembly: GCA_036925125.1. Lineage (NCBI taxonomy): Eukaryota > Metazoa > Chordata > Aves > Galliformes > Odontophoridae > Oreortyx > Oreortyx pictus. The sequence goes on along the minus strand of JAUPFR010000001.1, from coordinate 73,820,476 downwards.
CTATGAGAGAAGTAATATCTGGAAGAAGCAAAGCTGGGCAGTGTGACACAATTGCTGTTAGCTGCTGTGGAGCCAATAGCCTTCATGCTAACCAACCTGGGTGGCTTGGGATTGAGATCACCATTTTGATTTTGGTTCAGTTGTTCAAATGAGTTATGTGCAGGGCATTTTTGCCTTGTTAATCAATGTTCCTGCAGACCAAGGGGGAAAGAAATCAATTACTTTGCCCAGTAACAGTCCTCAGGGCAGTTCAGTTAATCTTAGTCACTTCTGTTTCCCAGGACAGCTTCTGTGAGCTCTTTGATTCCCCATAATGACTTCTGGGACATGACAGTTTTCCCTTCTCTCCTTTTCCTACCTTGACAAAGCAGTTTAAGAGAAAATGTTTCATCATTATTGATTCTTGGCTAACCAATTATCATCTTTCTATCTCATGGCTGCACAAGGTTTAGAACAATGTTTTACCCTAAAGGGAAGTGTTACTGCTGATATGATCCTGCCATGAATCACAGTGGCATACAGGTTCCTTTGGCAGACCTGAAAACAAAACTTCAGATTTTAATTCCAAGAATCTGCAGGATGTATAATGTTACAGTTTCATCCTAATGAGCTCACTGAAAATGACATCCCTTGTTGTTTCCTAGTGCAAGCACTGGGGAATCACTACCTTTCCCAAAACCTTGGGTCAGAATTTCATATGGATAAAGTCTTCCAGTCTGTAGAGTTCAGCAATCACAAATTCAAGAGGCTCATCAAAATCCATGTGCCATAGAGCAGATTGGTGTGGGTCAGTCTGTGCAGACTGTGTGACAAGGTTATTACTGCCACCAAAACTGTATAGAAAATGTGTACTACATGGGTCGCAATTGTTTTCACACTACCTAATGTGGCAATTTTTAGTATTATCATTGTGATCCAACTGCTCAAATTTCTAATCCTAAAATTGTCATCTATTCCTTTATCATGGAACCATAATTTGATAACTGAAGAAAAAAGTTTCATAATTTTTCTATGTAGATAATCAATTTTCAGAACAGTCTGTATGTTACTCAGAGACACTATCAGATGCTGAACAACTTTTCCTTCTTCAGGTAAAATAAGTAATAACTAATAAATATCTCCAATAGATAAAACCAGAAAAGTAGGAGGAAGGTTAAGAAACTACAAAGGGTATAATCTACTACACTCAGTTCTGATATGGCACATTAAAGTTATCATAGAATGTTAACTTCACATGAAATTCTCCTCAGAGGCATTTCCACATTTACTTCCACAACGAGCAAACACGTAGCTTTTTGTACTAGAGCTAAAGATTCTGGTCTTTATCCATCCATCTTTCTAGAAATGCTTTCACACAAAAGAGAGCTTTAAAATATATTTGCACTAGTACAACCTACAAGCAATTTTTATGTCTGCAGTTGCCTTTTTTAATAGATTACCAGTCCTCTAGGGTAATCTTTCAACATAATATTGCAGTCAAATCTTATGTTGTATCTCTAATGTTATTGCCTCCTTCATATCTAGTCTAGATTCTCACATGCTCCTTCTATTACTCAGCCTTAAAGCTGCTTCAACAACAGAATGAATTTTTCATGGAATTACTAGAAAAAAAAAAGAAAAACCTACTGCTATTCTTTGCATTATTTGAGCAGCTACTGAGCTGCATAAATGTCATTGACTATGGTTCATCCAATAAATCACAAACTTGAAAGTATTAAACACTGTTAAATATACTTCAATGTATTTGAAATTACTGTTTCAGTAGATCTGCTTTAGTAAGCCACCTGGTGATTTTTTATTATTGTCATATTTTATCTAACAAGGCCTATTTTTTTCTCTAGTTTCTAGCAAATGGGTGACACTCTCTTAATCCCTCCAAGATCATTTATTTGTAATTTCTCTTTAGAAAATTTAAAAAAGAATTAGTGATTATTTAATTTAGTTATGAATTCACTATTTTAAAACTTGCACCAAGTTCTTAAGCATATCCAAAAATTAGAAAATAGTAATTTAGACAGAAAAAGCTACAGTCTTCTGATGAAAAGTGATCTTTCCATTATCAATCAATCTATCCACTCTCGTACATCAGATTGTTGCTTCAGATGACTAAAAAGATTAAGAAAATCAACAGAATAGGACAGTATCCCTTGAAAGTTTTATTTCTGACCTTGACCTCAATTTTCATTTTTAGTATCATTCTTCTCCTTCTATCACCTTTCTTGTATTAATTAAGTTCAGTATCTTTAGGAGGTTTGCCTATTATCACCTGGATGGTCATTTTAGAGAAGGTATTTATCCACTTCAGAACAAGATACTTCTCTTGTTTAGAACCAAACTTAGATCTTCTCTAAGGAAAATTTATAGTAAAAGATATGTGAATAAGAGTCTGGATACAGAAATAGTGGTTCTTTTCACGGTTCAAGTAGAAGAAAAGAATACATTAGAAGCTACCTGTGTAGCTGCTAGTTCTGATGCTAGCTTACTATAAAAGTAGTCAGTGCTACCCAAACACAAACACTTATTTACACAGGCCTGTGGATGCGTGAGTGGAAGTCGTGGTGAGCACAGGCGAGACCCAGGACAGCTATAGCTGCTGCTTGGACATCCAGCTCTGTCTGACATTTATTTGTTGCTACCTCTTCTCTTCTAGCAATGAGTCTATTATCCAGTTGGAAACAAATCCAGATTTCTTGAGTGGAGCTTCAAAAAAAAAACAGAGTTATTAGAGATAAAAGTTTACAGAATTTAAGACAAGGAGAGATGTTCACTCACGATTCTACTCAGCACGGCCACAGTCTCCCTCTCCTTCACCACAGCAGAAGTGAAATTTGCTTTTGCTTGTCAAGAAGATAAAAAAGTGTTTTGTTCCTCCTACTTAGTTTTTATAATGGCAAAATCTAGGACAGGCTATTTCAGTTTTGTTCAGCCTTTTTAAGAGACTACATGTACCTTATGTTCTTTACAACATCTTCCTCTCTAAAATACTTTGATGAAAGGTCAGTAATCAATCAAGTTTACTTCATGTGATCTCAGCTTGCAATTGCAAGAACTTGAACAGACTGTATGGTCCTAAAAGGAGATGGAATGATCAATGACTTGAAGGTTCCACTGACAGCTACTTATCTGACCTTATTTGAAAGCCCAAAAGTTAATCTTTATTCCAGACCTTTTTTCATATCCAGTTTATAAAAAGTTTCCATATTATATTGCTCAAGCTTCTCAGAGAAGACTTTTTCCCAAGAAAAATAAAAAGGGAGTGTGTAAATTTAATACTGATGTTTAAGTATCAATTGAAGTTTAAGTATGATCAGTTTCTGTTGTTAAAATATGAGGACAAAATGGCATTCGACGTCAAATGACAGTTTTGAGCCCCCTGACACAAAAAATCATATCAGCTACGAACAGTTCAATTGTCATTAACAACTGATCCTATCAAAACCCCTGTTTTCTTTGTGTAAAGAATTTCAGAGAGGCTACACTGAGCAACCTATGTACTTAATATTCTAAACTTATTTTGCAGTACATAGACAATGAACTATTTCTGTATCCCAGTGAACTATCACTGCTGCCCTCAGACATGTTGTGTAGGTCTGGGTGTCACTATGGTGTAGCGCTTTAAGAACTACAGTACAATATTGCTTTATTATTATCCTCATCTAGACAGATTTAATCTCCCTTTAATAAATACTTCCATTTAAGCTACATGGCATTTCTTTTCCCAGTCTTAAAGACTGAGAAAGCAAATCTTTAATGTAAATCAGTTGTCTCAAGAGACTTCACTACAAGGCAGAAGAATAATAATGTAGCAATCTACTCATTAAAAAGCATATTTTCCCACTTCAAAAAGAGCTAACTTTTAGCAAGCACCTTCTAATTAAACTAGTGACAGGTCAACACTTATTAAAGGATGCAGAAGAACTGTTGAAACTGACATGTGTGATAATTAGTACATACTTGAGATAGAGAGGTATTATTAATAAGTAACTACTATTTAAAGATCACTAAAATTCATTTAGCAAGAGAATTTGTAAATCACACTGCCAAAGCACTTAACATCTTTTAAAGAATAATGTGTCTTACTTTCATTTTAGATTGCATCAACATGAGAAGAATAGAATCCAATTTTTCTGATCTTCATATTAAATGATTTTAAAGGGATCATGGCCAAATCCCAAGGTCTGTTTCCATTTGCAACTTAAAAAAAAAGGAAAATGTTTTGGTAATCTTAGTATTTTTTGAATCATATTAGCTCAAATAACTTCAGATATTTTGGATGCAAAAGAATATAAAGTAACTCAAACTTCAGAGTTTAAAATAATACTTTCCAACAGTAAATTTTATAAAGTGTTGCAATTTATAATGATTGGCAAATATATATCTCTAGTCCTCTCAAAATTATCTTAAGGGATATTGCAGCTTAATGAATAAATCAATTACATTTCTTCACTACAAGAAGAAGAAAAATTTTTCAACATTAATGCCAAATTATTTTATGCTCATATATGAATTTATATACATTTATATATTTCTGCATATACAGAGGGTGAAGTTTTTTTATGGATTCTAGATTCTTAGTGGCTTATGTGTCTAACAATTCAACATCATGTCAGTAATCTAGGTCAACTATGCATAAAAAGAGCAATGCTTTTATTGACTTGATTAGAAGCAGCTATTAATTTCAAATTAAACCATGCTTCAGTATTTTGCAAATATCACGAGGTAAGCATATATAAAACCTCATTTTCAGAAGTTACCTGTGATCTATGTATTTGCCAATCAGGAGATGCAGAATTTTATTAAACACATACTCCTGCATTTCTGTGTTACATATCTTCTTCTTCTTGTCTTCCATTAAATATGTCTCAGATAATGCAGCTACTACAAATGAGTTTTTAACCCACCTTTGGAAAGCATGCAACTTTCCTTGGATTCAACAAACAATATACCCATATTAGAATTATTATCTTCAGTAACATCTGCAGAAGTATTTGTAGCATTTGTCTGTGAAAGACTAAGAAATTTTGAGAATATTGTGCCTTCTTATTTCAAGATTCTTTCTAAAAGTGAAAAAGAAACTGAAACTCTCTTTTTTATCTTCTATCACCTATATTTAATGGATTTATCTTGGTCATGCCAAATTCATGACAGAAGGTCTTACTTTTCTGTCATTAAGTGTCAAATGTCATTTCAGATTTCTTAGTGATAATTTATTATTTAATATGAGCATTTTTCCCAAAGGTTTGGAAATTCCAGTGCATGTTTTAGTACAGTTCAACAAGTAGAAGTTGCTCCTGTGAAGCTTCAGAGGCTGGTGTAATGCAGCCTGAGCTTTAACTTCAAACTGAAGTTTACATAAAGTAATAAAGCCTTTTTCCTACTTTTTAGAAAAAAATATTCAGGTTCCTAACAGGAAACTCATTACAAAATAATTACTATAGGTTCCTACCTTCCCCCTGTGCCCTATACAGCACCCAAAAAAAGTATATCTTTACCTGCATAAATCTGTAGAGAGAAAAGTAGGTCACTCCAAAAGTTATGCCTCCTATTTATTTCCATGGAAACTACAACAGATACAAATGATACTATTTTATAGTGCAAGGTCTCAGCTGCAGAACACTTTTTCACTATTTCACTATGTTAACTATGTGTAATAATAGCAATTTCAGTATCAATTGTGACTCCTCATTTTAATACAAAAATTAGCAGACAGTTTGCTGTAGTTTCTCTGAGCTTTTGGTAATTCTCTTGATACAATCAAATAATAGAAAAACACACTACATTATGCATAATACTGCTTGTAATTGATTACTGTGTTGAACTTTCACAGTGTTTTTTCACTGATTTATACTAGAATGACTCATGACATTACAGATACCACAAAACAGTGTTGTTTTACAAGTATCAAAAGATATAGTCACTGACAGCATCTTACCCCTACATGCAGAACAACTAATATAATAAGTATATCTTCTGTAAAATAGAATGGTTATTACAGATTGCTGAGGCCTCCAACGCAAGAAAGAAGTGGAGCTGTTAGATCAGGTCCAGAGGAAAACAACGAAGATGATTGGAGGGCTGGAGCACGTCTCCTGTGGAGAAAGGTTGTTAGAATTGGGCTTGTTTAGCTTGAACAGAAGAATCTGGGGAGATCACACCATGACCTTCCAGGCTGTATTTATAACCTCTCCACAGGAACTTATAATCAGGAGAAAGATCAGCTTTTTACATGATCTGAAAGTGATAGAACAAGAGGGTAAAATCTTAAACTAAAAAAGGGAAGATCTGGGATACATGTTAGGAAGAAATTATTTACTCAGAGGGTGGTGAAGAACAGGAATAGGCTTCTCAGAGAAGCTGTAGATGCCCCATTCCTGCAGGTGCTCAAGGCCAGGTTAGATGGGGCCCTGAGCCTTGAGCAGCCTGAGCTGGTTGGAGGGCAGCCCTGGCGGGGAGTTGGGACTGCATGAGCTTTAGGGTCCCTTCCAACCCAAGCCATTCTATGATCCTATGATTCTTTTATTTTTGTAGTTCAGAAGCCTGAAGTGGAACATCATCGGCTGTTCTCATTTTATTCATGAGAAAGAAGATGCTATGGGAAGGAAATTGTATAGTCTTCTACCTAGGAAGGGAAGACCTGCCTTTCCCCTGCAACAGCATTATAAAAGGCTACAGAACTGAGATCAGACATGGCCCAGGAACATTCATCGTAAAAGTGGTGTATGAAGTTGATGTATATCAAAGTAAGTTCCTGACACGGCGCAATAATGCACTGCCTGAGTGCCATTACTGTGTCAATGAGTACTAAGAATAGCGCACACTGTGCCACAGGGCACTTGTGATCATATATTAAGGTCTGTCAAAATAAATTGTATTTGTCAGATCAGTTTCATAATAAGCAATATACATAATTTAAATGTTACAGATGATAGAAATTAACCCACTCATAAAGTTATGGGGTGGAGAAAAGTAAATAATGAAAGAAAGGATTTAAATACTATCCAGCAGACACATGTCACAAATTAGATACCCTTCCATTTCCTTAGCCCTCTGTAGAGCTATTCTATCAAGCCCAAGTAAGAAATGTACATAAAGGAGGCACTAGATAAGAGTATAGCAAGTACCTCAGGTTGTTTTTTCCAAATATGGCTGTATAACATGTTATTTTAAATTGCCTCAACCATTTCTGTCATGATTATGAAAAACTCTAATGTAATTCAAATTTCTGATTACACATCATTTCTTTACATTGCTCTTCTAAGACTGTCCACAGAGAACTCTTCACAACCCCTATATTTATGGACATGAAAACTCCTGAACATGTATGCTTCCCTTAACACAGTCCTTAAAAAAGAAAATATGAACAGTGTGAAAATATGAACTCTGTGTTCATGTAAGAGCAATGAACAAATGCAGAATTGTAACAGTGGTAATATGCTGCATGAAACAGTTGTACAAAGTTCAAATTCTGGAACTGTGGGGGATGCAGCTTACTTAATCCTAAGATTATTGCTACTGATAATAAAACAAAAACAAAAAAAAAAGAACAAAAATATGTGGAAATAGATCCTTCAAACATTATTTCTCTCTTTTAGTACTGAGGTAAAGCACTACAGTGAGAAAATTTCTGTCAGCCAACCATCTTAGAAGGCTTTAAGCATAACACTAATTGCCCTTTTTGATGTTAAACAGGCCAAGGTATAATGAACTGAATTTCTAGGGCGGATTTTAAATCCTGCTTTAAAATTATTATTATATTAAAATTTTATTAAAATAAAAATATTATATTATGGCATAACCCCTGAAGATAAAAAAAAAAAAAATCAAGCCTACTAAGAAGTAGTAACTAGAAAACCAAATGCTAAATGTGAATTTTCTTCTATCCTTCAGGCAGATTCTCCCAGTTCAGTTGCAGTTAGTGAGATCAGATGAGAAGTTGCTTCAGCATCTTCATCCAATCTGCAATGCATATGCTTGGGCGTGTTTCCCATCTACAGTGGAAAGCATCTGACCACAGAAGCTGAAGAATCACTAAGGTATAATTCTCCTTTATATTCCCCAATATCCTTTCAGAAATTCTTATGCTTTTACAGAAGCAGCACAATGGGCCACCTCAGGCTCCAGATGTTACCTTGGAATTTTGCAGCAGTTTGTGAAGGATTATTTAATTAGATTGCAAGTTATTTGAATTTTGTGATTTTATGCAACATGTAATACATATAATAAATCTTAGTACCAGTGTTTTTTAGAAAGCTATTCTCATAGGACTTTGGTATTACACCTCTTGAGTGTTACCTTTATTCAAAACTCGCTTGCAAGAGAATTGTTTCTTGTCCAGGATTGTCATGAATATCTTGCATCTCACAACTGCATAAACGTTCAGCAGTACCAGTCATTTTGCTCTTAACCTTGAGTAATGGGATGGAAATTAACTTTAGTTTTGTTTCAGTATTTCAGCTTCTGTCAGGAAGTTCTGTTTATCATTCTTTTTGCCGTGTTCATGAACGTGTACACGTGTACACATCGTGTACACTGACATCCAGGTTTTTTCTTCAACCCAGATTTCATAGTTTTACATTGATGTGAGCTATAACAATTCCACCTTTTCCTGACTGCAGCTGCCCAATAAGTATAACATAGAAGGAAGTGCCCAGGAAGAATCTAAATAGATAAATAAATTTCTGTCCTAAGCTGAGCTACACAAAGGAATGGGAGAAAAAGGAGAAAACACATATGTGCATGTGAGAGAAGAAAAACAGAAGAGGTAGAGAAAATAGAAAGAGAAATCCTGCTCTCTGTCATCCTCCATCAACAAGTTCTCAGCACTGCCTTTACCCACTTAACCTATTCCTCATAGCTGTGATGAAATAACTAAATTCCCTTCCTTAGACCACCAATTTTTTTCTGTTTAAACAGCATTTTGAGAGACAGACAGGATGGTTGCTCCTATCCTCCCTTTTTGATGTGTGTGTGTATTTCATCTGACAGTTATAGTCTCTTTAACCATGTCTGCAAGCAAAACACATCACTTTACATTTCTGGAGGATTTCATGTCATTGTAATGATGCATGGCATCCTGTTAAGTCCTTCACATTAAACACATAACTGAAGGCAATTTGAGTTGAATTCCTGGGGTGACAACAAGGATTGAAGTACTGAAGTTTACTGAAAGCAATGAATCAAAATATCTACAAGCTGGCTGAGTAGAAGAAAAGACATGAATAAAAGCAGTGTGCTAGACATGGTACTTTTCAAGCTCTATAGTCATTTACATTCTATTCAGATATAATAGTATTTGGACAATGTGGTCTTCTGAACTTCGTCTATTAAGAAGAGATACTAGAAATTATTTGCCACTTCCTCAGTTAGAGGTATTCTTATCTAGTAGCATCAGCTAACTTCACATTTCTTTCTAAGAGTTCTCTCATAGAATTCCTTTAGAATGAAGGAAAAAAATCTTTAAGGAATGACTCATGACCTCATTTGACTCATTAGATACCTGTCTTAGTATGGGACTATTTATTCTTTAGATATGCTTGTTTCTGTCTTTTGATCATTAAAAGATCTAAGACTGTCTAAGACTGTCTTGCACCAGCAAGACCATCAATATTTGTCCAGATACATGGTCTCATTTACAGAATTAATCAATAGTTTCATTAAAAAAAATGGTTAATCAGGTGCCAGCACTAGGTTTAGAAGATTCTTCATCAAAATTCCACAGCCTGAAACACCTTGTGTAGATTACAAAGTGAATACTTCTAGGGAGAAAGCATTTTTACATAAATAGGATTGACTCGTGTTTAAAATGAGAGATGTAGGAGAATTCTAAAAATTGGAAAAAAAAAATTATTCAGCTATATTTAGTAATAATGAAAGAAAACTCCAGCTAGCCATGGGGAGGGTAAGGAAGAAAAAAGACACTTCTCACAAATAGTCCTCTCCCTCTTCTCTTTCACTTCCCCCTCTAAGTATTCAGGCTAAATAGGCACAGGTATTTATATTCAAACCATAAGAATTTTTACAGAACATGAAAGAATTTCAGACATCAGATGTTTATAAACTTTTGGAGTACATCATGGATCAGCATGATTCTACGTTTTTTCTTTTTTTTTTTTTTTGAGAGAGAAAATAAAGCTTGTAGTCCTGCATGTTTATAATTTCATGAGTATGCTTCATATTTCTTAGGTGTTCTACGTGTTAAAATTATGGGAAAATAAGCAGTTTGTATCACCATGATGTTTCTATAGTCTTAATTTTTATATATGTGTGTCAACGGTTTACCGGGCTGGATCGGCCCGGTTCCGTGACGATTGGTGTGGGGGACCCGCAGACCCACGCCCCAGGAAAGGGGAAGGGGGAAAGGAAAAAGGAAAAAGGAGATGGGCCTAGAAACAAAACAGCGGCAACGATCTGAGGAGGAAAGCTAATTTACTAAATCAGATATCAGAAAGCAAAATAACACAATATAATACAATATAATTGGAATTGAAGCTAATAAATCAAAGAAAATGAGCAAGAGAGATTGTCCGATAAACCGAAGGCCTTACGCTAACGCTGAAGGCGATACGGCAGCGAGCACCCACTGCTGAGTCGATCCCAAAGGAAAGAGAGTGTCCCGTGACCGCAGACAGTTTTTATCTTTTCCCTCTGAGCGGAAAATACGTAAAAATGCAAAGCATCACAAAGTCCTCTGGGGAATGTAGTTCTCCTCTTCTGAGACAGGTATACCCAGAAATATCAATGATCTATGGAGTTGGAATATTAACTCTTTAACTCTTAATGCACTACATGTTGTCATGATGTGGAATACCAATACCAAAAAAATCATAAAACCTTGACAATGTGTGAGAGCAGGAAATTGTAGGAACCTGAGTTATTTTTATAAGGAATGTGTTTTTGATACACATATTCCAAGTCAGAAGCTTTTCCAGTCATATTCCAAGGCAGAAGCTTTTCTGGAGTTCCAACAGAGCTTTCTAGGAGAACTGTTACAAGTAAGAAATAAATATTCCTTTCTGATCTTAATTTGCTCTGGGAGACAGTATTTTCATGATGATGCTTAACTGCTGACAAGTTATTAGATACCCTGTCTCCAGTTTCTAGTTTATGTACCTATATTTACACAATTACAGTCTTTATGTCTTTTTATGAGTAGATAGGGTTGAGAAAACATGCAATGGTTGTATGTAAACAGAGTACAAACATAGTCTCAAGGAATAGAGCACAGTGACTGTTGTGCTCTTGAAACACAGAATACACATTATACTGCTTCAGAGTAAAATGGAAAACAATTTGATTTTCTAAGAGAGATGAAGTGAACATCAGAGCAAGTTAAACAGTACATGCTGTGAGTCTGTACAGAGGAAAAATTATGTTGAAAACCCTAGTCAGAGGTTAATTGATAATCGGTTGAATTATTCATTTGTTATTAATGATTACTAATGAGCAGCATTAGAATAATCAATGTTCCAGCTCAGTGCTTTGCCAGATGTCATGTTAATTGCAAGTGAAAATAGCAGTGGCTTAGCAAAATGCGGAAACAATTAGTATGATTGACTCCAAGCCACCTCATACCTCTCTGGAGTATTGTTCCAGCAGTACTGCAGAACAGTGTAAAATTCTCTGAGTCTGTGGAGGGGGAAAAAAGAGTTCCTAATATCCTTTGATATAACTGTATTTTGTCTCTTTAAAGGTAAATTTACAATAAATCTTACATAAACAAATATATTTACTGTGAGAGATTACAATCTCAGACTAATAACTAAGGAACACCAGATAACGTTAGTAGCTAATTGAAATTAAAATCTACTCTTTCCCTGGTGAAAAATCTGCTGAGTTATAATATTCTCAATAAACTTGTGTTTTTAAATTGTGCTTTATGACCTGAAACAACAATTAACCACTAACTGCCATGCTGACATTCAAAATATGCAAAGTAGATTCGTAACCTACAGGTACTGCAAAATGTTGAGGTGTTCAATTTTATTCCATAAAGGGATGAAATGTCATCCTGTGGCTGTAACAGGAATTTTCATCTGCCTTAGACTTAGAAAGCAACAGGACTGAATGCCTTCCCTTTGGCAAGGGTACATGGAAGAAGATATGCACAGCCATATCTCCCCACTGTATAACAGAGACCATCCTATCACTCCCCATCCAGTTTGATCCTCAGCTGCAAGCAGAAAGTTGGCGCATCTATCTTCAGGTGACTACCCTCTGAGTTTATGATTTTTCCTATCATTCAGTGGCTCAGAGGAGTCAGCAAGCTTCAGAACCAAAAAGACCAAAAGAGTAGTGCCATCCATCATCCATCAAAGAAATAATTGGGATAGGTATGTATTAACCAGATTATACACACTAAAACAGGGCACCAGAAAGCTGAACACACACAGAGTTTACATCTACAGTATGTGACTGAGTTGTGTATCAGTTTTGTAATCAATCATAAATGATGTGGTACCATACTAACTGGTGTAATCAGACTATAATTGGGGATGATTGAGGTGTATAAAACATGAAATTAGTATTTAACTGACTCTGGCATTGAAAGTAGGATATTCTTTCAATTCTCATTGGAAATATTTATTAAAAGTATGCCATCCTTTATGATCAGTATGTTCAGTCCTGTGTGAATCTTGTCTTAGTATGGAAGTGATGTTATGCAATGAAAAATCAGCAGTGTTGGTTTTATTTGATTAGCATATGACCAGACCAAGAGGAAGTTTCCTCAGTGAAGGTTGGCTTCTGTCTGCACTATCTTGCCTGGACCCCTAACACACTTTCTCAAGTGAGGGCTAACATGTGCTCTACACTGCAGCTGGAACAAATCATAGAATAATGGATTGGAAGAGATCTTAAAGCCCACCCAGTTCCAACCCCAATCCCATGGGTAGGGTTGCCACCAACTAGATCAGGCTGCTCAGGTTCCCATCCAACCTGGCTTTGAACAGCTCCAGAGATGGGGTATCCATAGCTTCTCTGGGAAACATCTGATGCTTCCACCTGACATCTAACTTAAATCTCTCTTTTAGTTTAAAGCCATGCACTCCTGTCCTATCACTATTAGATCATGTCGAATGTTGATCTCCCTCCTGTTCATAGTCTCCTCCAGATACTGGAAGGACATGATGAGACCTCCTTGGATCCTGGTCTGGATGCAATGCTCCACATGGGGCCTCCCAAGGGCAGAACAGAGGAGGACTATAACCTCCTTTTCTCACATCTGCCTCATGAGGCTGTCTCTGACTTGCTCTGCTCTTACTGCGGGAGGGATTTTGCTCCTGGTCCTAGAGGTTCAGGAATATGAGAGGTGTGGGAAGCCTGACTGACAATGAAGTTCAAAGCAAAGAACCCATTAAGTACTTCAGCCTTCTCCATGTCTGAGGATGCCAGCTCTTGCTGCCCCTTTTATCAAAGGGGGTAACATTCTCCCTTGCCTGTTCAATGTACCTATAAAACTCTTTCTTGTTATTTCTCACATCCCTCACCAAGTTCAGTTCCACCTGTACCTTGAAGATCCTCCTACAAATTTCTGTGATATACTGGGTACCTGCTGATCTAAAATCAAGTTTAGAGTTTAAAATTTAAGTTACAATGCTTTATTTAGCTAGGGCCATTTAGGGTTTGTTTGTGCCTTAGCCACATATCAAATTCAGCTGCGTTGTTTTCAGCAGAGGAACAAGTGAAGCACATCAGTGACCTCAAATAAAGATTTTTGAAGGCTCTGTCTCCATGATATTTTTGAGTTCTGCAATCATGAAGCACAAACCTAAGTGCTGGGCTTCAGTGCAAACTGTCCTGGTAAAGACAAGAGAGAGACAGGAGTTCACAAAAGTTTCATTGTGAGCAGAAAAATAGAGCTGGTTTGGGTAGATTTTTTGTTTACTTCTGAATTGTTTTGTTCTTCCTTATACACACACACACACATATATATATATCACCGGGGTTTTACTGAGTTTGTTTTCGGATGATTTTGTTTGTTTGGTTGGTTGGTTGGTTTGTTTGGCTAAGGCTTTTTTCTGCAGTAACTAGGGATTGCTTTTTGTAATCAGTCAGGATTTCTGCAGTGTGGAATACACACATCGTGAGATTTTAAAATAAGAAAATGAAATTGCTGAGTGGAGTCTTGAAGTAATGGAGAAGCTGTTCTGCAAGCAATAGCAGAGATTCCTTCAGGCATTTCACTGTACCACAGAGAGCAAAGAAGCACTCAGTCTATGAAACAAAATAAAGCGGCTATACTTTCTGAATCTTTATTTGGATTTTCTTCCACTATCTATCTTCTACTAGAATTTTATGTACTGCTTCCATTTAGATAAAGAGTTAATATTCCCACCCCCCAGGATGTCAGGTGAATTTTATTTCTTGTTAGTGGTTTGTTGCTTTTTTTAATCCTTGAAAGTTAGGAATACATGTCTGTTTGTTCTTTCCTTTACAATGTACTGGCTTTGCAATGTACTGAGAACAAGCACACCCTGGGAGAACACTGACTGCCATTAAGATGGATTTGATTTTGTCACTTAATTATAAAAGTTTTGCTTTTTTACATGATAACTGTTTAAATAATTTAATAGTGCTCCAGTTGTAGTATGTAGATTATAACATTACAAAATTTCCAAAGAATCTTAGTTCATATCTACATGTGATGAAGTGAGGACACTGAAGTCTCCACTTACTTGCTTCTTGACCATATGTAGCTATTTCAGAACTCATGACTTACCTGAATCAATAATCAATGATGTTTACAAACAGGTAGAATTGTACAATTGTAGCTGGATGTGCGGGACTGATCTGAGAATTATTTGGAAATTTTCTATTTTCTGGTTCACTGAATAACATTAAGAAGGGTCCACAAATTGTGAGGTGATGAAAGGACCTCATATACAAAAAGCAAGAATTTTCCCTTTTTTTTTTTTAACAAGAGCTACCCAATTATTTTTTTCTCCCCCCTCTTTACTGATAAAGGAAGAAACAGAATGAGCTTTTTTTTCAGTTAATTTAAAAAAAAATTATAAATAAATATTTTTAAATAATCATACATATGTTAAAAAGGAAAGAATGGATCTCAAAAGACTGATAAATGTGAGAGCTTAGAGAAAAGGGAAAGATTTCTAGCATCTATATGTATGTAGAAGAATGATCTCTCTAGACTGGACTGTGGCTTAAAACACTGTTCATTCCCTGAGAAATTCCCTCAGAAATCAGCAAGAAGCAGATATTAGTTCAATAGATAAAAACATACTTAAGCTGTCTCAGATAGATGCACTACATGTTTGACTAACCTATTTGTTAACAACTTCCAAGAGAGGGTGAGGTACAGTGACTGGGCGCTCCTGTTGTTTTGGTTCTCTGCTAGACATTTGTTTTTTCCTATTAACTGACCTAAATTTCCTTTGATTCTCACTGAGCATGTTTTTATCATCTTTTTTTTCCATGTACATGGAGTAATAACTGAAATTTTCTCTTAAAAAAAAGTAATAAATAACTTCAAAATTTCCACTGGATGTAGACCCCATGCGTCCAAAATCTTGTCCTTTCCAGAAGCTGGTCTGAGAGAAGATATTTTCTTTTCTAAATGTCTTCAGAGGATAAGAAGAAAAATGATAAATGTTCTTATACCAATTTGAGAAGTCACCAAACCCCTTCAAAGCTATATTTGTCAAATCTTTTTAATGTAGGAGTACCTATTTTAAACAATGATTAATACTTTTTCCAGAAATTGCCTGGTTTAGGGAACGATTTGACAACTTCATGCATTATGAATATGCTGGATTTCACCATCAGCGTACCACTCAGTCTGTTAATGACTCATTAGAGTCACAGCAAAAAAATGTATGCCATCTTAAAACAGGGAAGGAGGATACAATTTGCACAGTACAATTTCCCCTTATTTTTCCATGTGATTTTGCCATCAACAAAATAACTGCTATAAGAGCTTATTGGAAGCTGAAGAAATTAATACAGATTATGATAAATAATTGATTTGTTATAGTCTACCAAGCCATTGTCCGTAGTATTGGTAGTTCTATCCAATTAGCTTTGCATGTGTATTACAGGAGGCTGCAAGCACAGTGCATAGAAATCAGCCTCACCATGCTTACTCTCCAAAATGCAGGTGTAGATATTACTTCTCTGTCTCGCAGAGACACTAAAGGAAACTCATTAATAGCCACACCTGAATACAGTCTGTCACTCAAATCAGTGCAGCTACCCATGTCCTGCCTGTGGGGCCAGAAGTGATGTGATCCATGGCCCCTTCCTTGCTCTCCCTCATCTCCTGTGCTCCCCATTCTGAAGCTCGCAGAAGATTGGCACCAGGCTGAGATCCAGTATAAAGGCACAAAAGATAGCCAGGGATCTCAAGTTGCAATACCAGCCCCAAGGCTACAGCAAATATGAAAACAGCTGCAGCAAGCAATGCCTGGATTCAGGGTTTCTTACATAGCATTCATCCAGTGTTAGTGTAAAATGATTCATCTGCTCTTTCATCTCTTCTTGTAAGAAACATGTAAGATTGATGTATAGTTCACAGCCTAAGAACTAAAAAGAGGTAAGAACTAAAAGAAAGGTAAAATGAACTACCTACTTTTCTGCAAACCTTTCACTGGTTTCACATGCATTTAGTCTCAAGCAGTGCATGGGATGCACTCTAGACACATTTTAAATTGTAGTAAATGTTGAGTAATGCCATATGTAGTGAAATGTCAAGGCACAGCAGGTAACAGGGTCAGTCTGCATTGAGCCCTATTGACTCTACCAGTTTCTGCTACAGGGCAATATTCAACAACTGTATTTTATTAGCTTTTTAATACAAAGAATATGACACGATGGTAGATATGAAAAACAGCTGTATTTTTTCCCCTGAGTCTAATTATAACAGCAGGTGATACAATATTAGGGGTTCAGCACTAATTTGTTAAGTGAAAACTACCTCCCTACGTAGCTGTTTTATTTATGAGGGGTGACAGGGTGAGAAAGAAATCCCGATACAAAAATAGCAACGAAATTTGAGAGCAGTAACTGAAAACATAACTGCATATGCAGTTTTATTATGTGTGAATAGGAAACTGATGCTTGGTTTGATATTATTTCTCTATGCAACTTATTTTTATTTACAATAGTGAATGCATTTTTCCCAGAGATTCAGAGCTGCATGATTTATTCTGTGTCTCAATCACAGCATTATTTTATGCATGGCACCAGCTGAGTCCTGAGATGATTCAGCTGCCAAATACCATATTAATACACTACTATCTCATAATGAATCAACAGGCTTTGAGGTAATTAAATCCCTCATTGTTTAGGTTAATACAAGCTGTTTCAACATGTAATAAAACGTACTTGAAAGTGAGACTTCTCAGGTCCCATTATAACTGCATTTAACTTCTTTCAGTTACCAGCAAGGCTTGACAGTCAGTCTAATGGGATTTATAAAAATCCTTTATTTAGTAAGAGCTTATAAGTCCTATTCTTCTGTATGCTGGTTATTTATAATTGTAACTTAAAACTCAAATTTACTTTCGTTTGATGGACTAAGTGTTCTTACCATCATTCACTATTTGCTTCTGCACCCATCCTGCCACAAGTCTACAGGCAAACAGCATGCTCCAGGAAAGTAGTCAGGATGTGAACAGATATAGAAGAAAAATCTGTCCCAAAAGGAGCACTTGTTCTCTGTATAGACATTTGCAAGTACTTTGTTTAGGAGTGTGCTAACATTTTAATGTTGAATGATGGCAGAGCCCAGGCCTGTCCAGCAGACGCATCAGGGAATTGTGGAGAGTGACTGCATCTCTCTTCTTGCAATGGTGATGCTTACACTAGACTACATAATTCATATGACACTTGTTACATTATTCTCTCAGGATAACAGCATGTACAGAGTGACACCTTGCAAGGTTAAGTTGTCTTGTGATGGGGAAAAGTACAGTTAATTTTTAATCTACTCTTTTCAATGCATTTATTGTAAAGAAGACAAGGTGAAAGCCCAATACCCCGTTCTGGGACACAGAACAAAGAATTCGGTGCTAATACTTAGCAATTAGAAAGAAATTATTCCGTTGTGTCATACCAAGGTGTTAGAAGGTGTAAAATTCTCAGCTAGAGTCCTCAAGGACCCTTTTAAGTATCTTCAGATTTGCCTGTAAGTGCTACGCAAGCCCTTGCAGACTTTGACCCAAGTTCACTATTCCCTACGCAGTGCTCTGACATGCTCTCAGTAACCATGACTAAGATCTGCTGCGGCACCTTGTAACTACTGAGACTTCCTGCACGTCTAAGTGCTCCCGCTTTGGTAGGACACATCACTGCAGTATGTTAAATGAGTCACCAGCCAGCAAGAATAAGTTTGAATGTATTTTTTCTTCATGTTTATCAGCTCTCAAATCCAAGGTAGTTGACTGGCTTACTGACAATCAACAAACACGATGGAGAAGATGAAAATGGAAATGTATATTTGCAGGTTCCCACACTCTGGAAAAAGGTATCGATACTGGAGAAAGCCATCAGTTCAGCTGCAAAATGTGTACTATGCAACTGAGACTCACAAATACCAGTTCAGTACAGTACCAGTTCTTGTGTATAGGAGTGCACCAACGTTTGGGAACATTGGAGAGCTATACACTCAAAGAATCTGCAAAATATTCGTACTGCTTCTGATTTTTTGTAATCTCTAATGTCAGTGTATGGGACCTCTCAGAAAGTCTGAAGACAGAGAGTCAGGAGTCTTTGGCAGTCCTGGTGTATTTACTGTGACACAATCAATGAAGAATGTTGTTTCATACTGTGTCTAGGAAGGCACTGGAGATACCCCATATTATTCTTTCTTCACTGATGAGAACTAAAGATCAGCAAGAAGAACTATGTTATCTCTGATTGCTATGTTTCATGAAAGTGAAATATTTTGCCTTCCCAGACCCCAGCATGGTTTGCTGTTTGCAGATGAATGAAACCCTGTCTGCCTGCTGTCATGAGTCTGGAATCTGAAGGGTATCACTGTAGTCCACTCAGCCCACTGAGTCATCTGACCATGTCTTTATTTTACAAATTACAGAGTGATTTCATCAATTGTCATGAAACTCCTGATTGATTTTACACTGATCATTGTCAGCTTTAGTGCAGCCACTCTATTTCCAGCCCATAACGGTGATAGTTTCATTCTTATGTAATCTGATAGCTGGTATTTTTTTCTGCCTACTTGCTTCCTTGAACAAATCCACTTGTTCAAACTGTGATAGATTAAGCAACAATTTTATCACAGGGTAACATGAGTGTGATAAAAAGGGGTGTGGGATACACAGAAGACATAGGTGGAACCTATTCTCCATCATAAATTTTGTTATAGACAATGGAATCTAGAAAACTGAGTCTACTAAAGGAGAATTTTCAGACTACAATAAAAAGTATTATCGAATGAAATCTCTTTTTGCAATCACCAGCTAAGGCTTTTGCCTTCATGATTGGAATTAATGGAATGGAATTAACGAAGAGCTCACCCATTCCTCTTCTAAACACATGAACAGTCCCCTAGTTCTTCTGGGTAATTCTTAATTGTTTATTTTAGGAAACCTGCAGTAGTACAGAAGTCATTCTCATTCACTGCCACGATCTAGCTCTAGAGATTGCAAAACTGTGGCATAGATCAAAAGTCTAGTATTATGTGAGTTAACAAGCAACTGAAGCACAGCCCTAGACATGAAATATCGCTATTTATTTAAAATAGTAAAGTCATAATTGAAAGTGTAATTATGTAAGGGGCCTTTTAAAATCTCTGCTTTTTGAAGAATAATGAAGAGCCTGAAGCATGTGAAAAAGGCACAAGGGAGTTGTATAATCAAGGATGTTTGATTTATCATTTCTATATGTGATCCTACAGCATTTTTTTTTAATTTTACAGCCAGTATTATATGTGGAATTTCAATTCTTTTATAATGAATGTGACATTTCCTGTTAACATTAAGTTTTTGCAAAAGCAAACAAGAACATGAAAGTTCAGTCACTGTTAAATTACAGATTAGTACAATTGCATTCTCAATTAGAAATGGCGTAATTGTGCAAAGCCTAAAATTAAGATTCATTGTTCATAGAATCATGGAATCATTATGGTTGGAAAAGACCACTAAGATCGTCTAGTCCAAATATCAGCCCATCAAGTTCCTGACTGGATTTCCTAAGTATCACAGATCTGTAAGAAAAATAATATGTATGTATATGAGCCATTAATCACCAAAGGTAAAAAAGTGAATATCACTTCTTGAATTACGCATTTGATTGTTTGTTTGTTAGAACATGTAGTTTGTGAGATCAAGACCTTTAAAACTTTAAAACCAGTTTAGTCCTATCCACTTAAAGATTACATTCTTACCACAGAAATTATTAGGAATTAACTTTCCCAGAACAGTTAAGCAAAACATGAGTATTTCTATACCAAATTATTTTATTTTACCACTAGAAAACTAAACTAATCTTTGTCAAACAGTCAAATAATGAGAAGTAGAAATTACTTTAATTATGCTAGTTCACTCGCTCATTTAAATTATAGCTCTATCTCAATTAAAAAATTGTCCATCGTTGTGGTTTAGGAACAAAACAAAATTTTTGTGCAGTTTCACATTTTCCTGTTTGGCTTCCAGATCACTGAATACAATGTTTGGTTTTTTTACAGTTTACAATTTCTCATTCTTTCTCTGGATAGGTGAAATAATCATTTATAATAATAATAAGAAGAAAAAGTTAAGATCTGTCTCCACTCATTACTCCGTGCTTCCAAAACCATCCTGACAAGTGGTATTTAAAAAAAATAATAGAAAAAAAAGAAAAAAATCACTTTTTGTGACAGCATTCTGAGTACAGAAGAAATTTCATAGTCAAGGGGAAACTTTGAGAAATCTACAGTATAAGTATAAACTTTCTGCAACCTTGTAAAGATGTTTTCTTTCTCCAAGGCAATATCCTTCACAGCCATTACAATTGTGTTATTTTCCATTGCTGATTTGATCTGAACTTTTGACTTTCCATCGTACCATTCCATGAATACCCTTCTCTTTCCTCATATTGTTCTCATTTCTTAATATTTAACTCTGACACTAAACTCATACATGTTCCACAGAGAGGATGACTGTTTTTTTTATTTTTATTTTTTCTGCTAACCTTTTCACAAAGGAGTCTATGTATCAATGCAAGACAAAATTATTATTATTTATGACCATAACATTTTAAACACTTGAACTTTTAACCTGGATCTGTTAATAATTCAATTGTATTTTAACACTTTCTTGAAAGTTCAGCGTTTCCTTGAATGAGCAATGAAATAAATGTATCAAAAGATAACAGTGACTCAGATTAAAATATGTTCATCATTTTGTTATTGAAACTATTTTACACTTTTTTCTATACATCCCTTACATCATGAATTCACATACTCCTTATCACAGAGCCTTCTGGAGTAAGATACATGTTCCTAGCCGACGACTAGTCGACTCCTGCCTTTAGTTTACTCCATTCTTTGCAAATCTGAGTTAAAACTCAGATTCATCTGACTTTTCACTGTAAGACAGCCACTTGCATTGTTAGGAAATATGTTATTTAGAAAAATAATACTCTTCCCAGTTAAACCTATGGATGTAGAATAGAAACAAGGCAGTTAATATGTATTTAGTACTATGTAAGCATAACTACAACTGACTTTCAATTTGCATGTCACTTTTATTCCACCTTATGCTTTCATTTTGGAATGCTATACTTAGGCAACAAGAACAGTCTGCAGTTTCTGTGATGCCAAAGGCACATTTCAGTGTTCTTGTTGATTGCTTTATTCAAGCTTCCATTGATCAGAAAAGTGAAGGATTTTGTGGAACGAAGGAGAAACTGTAAACCAGAATGAAAGCACTTGTAAAGAATTGGATTTTCTTTGTATTGTCGTATTTAATTGTGTTTCCACAGACAGAAAAGGAAAAATCGAATTTTACCAGACTTAACTTTGGCAACATTGCAGTTTTTTAGAAAGCTCTGTGAAGACTCCACAAGTAACAACAGAACTGCTGATAAAACCCATATGCTCATCATCAAGAGCATAGCATTTAAATCCTAAACCTACTCCCACCCTGCCAGCATTTCCAAACACTGATTAAAATTTCAGAAGAATCATGATTCAGAAACTACAGGACAAAATATATTTATAGTACAGCTTATGTTGAAGGTTATGATACAGTTGTCTTTTAGATATGATTTTTCTCTGGTCTTTGTTATGCTTGACTATATGTAAATTCAGGTTTTGACGGATCGAAAGAAGAGTATATCAAATAAAAGAAAAAAAAAAGAAAACAAGTAATATTCATTACTACAGCAAAAAGCAAAGAAGAACCATGTCAAGATGCTAAGCATCACTGTTGCTGTTGCAGTTCAGCTTTTATGGCATTCATGTGAGGGCAGATAAAATCCAGATAATGCCTCCAGTATACAATTGAAGCATACTTCCCATGTGATGACATGTAACAACTTGGCTGTGCCAGTGCATACAGATTTAGACCAAGAGTAAATTTAAAGACAAAAGCAAAAATTCATTTTACTGTAGTAGAAGAAATAATGTATTTGTGCTCAATATCAGAGTTATTTTTACATGAGTTTAAAAACAGGCCATAGAAATAGGAAGCCATAGGAAAATAGCCATAGGACTACCCGGGCATGTAGGAACTGAGCAAGCTACATCTTTCTGTGCAAATGGTACTATATAAAACAGGGTATGAACACCCTGATGAAGGCTGAAAGCATATTCTCTTCTTCTAATTCCAGTAGTAAAAGATGTTGTTAATATTAATATTTAATTCACTTCCAGGTTTTCAAAAAAAAAAACTCTGTCATGTCATGAATATGAGGAAAATTGGAGATATGAGTGACAACTCAGCCTTAGCCCTTTCTGCTATGAAAGACCACTGTCTCAACTGCATTCATGTTTTTTGTGTTCTTGGTGCATATCATCAGAACAGCCCATATAATGACAGTACACAATCCCCAGTGTGCGCCTTCAAAGATAATAGAAATATGATATATGAAATGTTGCTTAAACTCTGTATTTTTTGTTTCACAACATAACTATCTGTACAACAGGAATATATTAGAGAGGAAGGATATGTGATAGAAAGATTCAGAACCTGTGTGGCCAGCAGCAAATATTGCTGATTTCATAGCAATATTTTTTCCTTTGTTTCAAAGAAGTTGGAGGTTACAGGAAATCAATGCTTCTCTTTCTTCTCTTGGGAATCAGAATTTATGAAGAAAAAGATATTGGTAAAACAATTTGGTTCATTACTTCTATTTTTTGCAAAGTAAAAGAAATGTGCATTGAGGCACTCACAGTAGTTCAGATAAGAACCCCTGTTACAGCAGCACACAGCCTCATTTATAGCCACTGCACATCTTAAAAAGTCTTCCATGAACAGCAACAAGATGCTTTAGAATATCTGTGGTCTCAAAAACAATTATTATTTAAGGATGTATTCACTGTGAGTATTATGAAGTACATCAAAATGCATTTTCCTCTTATTTTCCACGTTTAGGGTTGGTAGAGGTTGGGTTAAAGACTAAAGAAATTCCTCCTCCTTAGTTTTCCAAACTGCACGACATTCACCAATAAAGTTGTAGTAGAAATAGCTGAGAAGAAAAGGAAATGAATCATCAAAACAAAACACTCAGTAGAACCAAGAATTTTTGCACAATGCTTCACTCTGAAGCTATAAATAAATAAATATATCCTTTGTGAATGGCGTAACACTATAAACGCAAAGCATTGTGAATCTGTGCAGACCCGAATTCCCTGGGAAAAATATTCACCTGGTATTTACTGGGCATAATACTGGTGATGTTTCGTCTTGTGTTCTCATTTCCTGAGACGCCCATTGCTCTTGTAATTCCTAAGAAATATTTTAGTAATGTGAAAACAATGCGTCATCCTGAGTTCTTGTAATTGAAGTTTGGAATTTCTGTTCCAGGGGAATTTTTTAGAAATGTGTTATATTTCAAAGTGTCTTCTTTAAGTCTCAGAAATATGACTGCAGACTAGAAATCTCTAATGGTGTAGCTGTTCTTCTAAACTGACACATTGTCCATCTCACTTGTCAGTTTGGCTTCTTCACGCCTTGAAATATGATTTTTTTTTCCTTTATCCTTAACAGTAACTGTGAAACTGGCTGGATTAGCAACGTGTGAAAGAGAACACTGCACTTTCTGCATAAATATCTCAGAATTATCTCAATCTCAAATTTTTCCTGTTTGATATTGCAACTGCTACAAACTTTGAGATAAATGATTTTTTTTTTTTTTGACTGCTAAGAGATCTGAAGTTCATGTTGACTGTGGTAATTATTTTTCCAGAAGACCTCATAGGAAAGGTCTCAGTACCCATGGAAACAAGCAAAGATTCGCTTTTTAAGTCAGGCAAAGAGAGTGATGATCTGAAGATTTTACATCCTGCAATTATTTTTAACAAAGCTGTATCATCCACTTTGTATCGTCAGATTAATATAATTCTATTTCTATTTTTACATTTATTAATAAATCTGCATTGTAATTTTCATTGTATTTTCAATGCTAATTTTATGAATCTAAATTTACTTGGCCCATCTTTGCTAAGACAGCTGAGGTATACCCAGTATCCAAACAGGTCAGATGCTTGAAGTTACCATCATCTTTTCTTTGAAGTCAGCAACTCCATCCCAAAGATTTTGAAAATAGATCGTATTAGAACACAATGAAAGCAAGTAGCTTCTAAAACTGACACATTGCACTCCATGGAGTATGACCGTCACAGCTTGTGCTGATGTTTCTCTGATTTTCTTTCTTTGCAGTTCAGAGCTTCTGCTCTCCTGGCTCAACATAGATTTACAAATTGGGACACAGCTTGTGTTCCTGCTTGCAAATGGCTAAGGATGAATGGTCATTAAAATATTACTAGGAAGCAGCATAGAAGACAAGACCCATTAAATGCCATAGGCACCCAAAATGGGAGGCAAATCATAATTCCATTCATACTTGACAGCTCTGCTCATTCATCAAACCAGTTTTGACCTAGAGCTCAGGAGTTTGCAGCACTTGGTCATTCTCGAAGCAGTAACCTTTGCCTATCAGGTGATCATATTACCATGGGGATAATTCTATTTCAACACACAATCTGATGGATTCCAGAGAGGACCTAGCTCATGTCATTTTCATTCAGAGTTCAAAAGGGCTCACTATATCTTTCTGTCTATCTTCAACAATTTGTAGCTTTTTCTGAAGCTCTCCCTCACATCTGAAGCATTTTACCAAAAGCTGCACAGTTAACCAGCAACTCAGTTTGCATCTGGTCAGAATAATACGTATTTTATTTCTGTCATTGTTGCCATATGATACCTTTCATAAAGATTGTTATGAGGTGAAAAAGAGTATACAATAGTTATTAAAATATAAGCCTTAATTGCTTTGGATTTTCCCCTAGAAGTGTCAGGAAGTACAGGTACAGGATTATGGCCTCAGTGATGCAGAACTCTCTTCTGCCTGAAGTGGTTTCTCACAGGTGTTTAATAACATTAAGCTTCTTATCAATTTCCCATTAGTGCCTCCTCAGCAGTTAAAGCATTGAGATTAACTGTCCTTCCTGAGCACTTGTACTAATGCACTGCTATGACTTTATGATGAGGTCTACCAGGAGAGATGCATGGTTTGAACTCAGCAAAGCCAGATGCTGGTGTCTTAATAGAGCTCTGTGCCTTAGTTAAGATACTGAAAGAGAAGGGGGACAAATGCTTTAAGTGTTGCTGACAGTCAGCAATATTGTTACTTGTACTTCATCTTTCAGAAATCTTTTTCAAAATCATTTCAAAATCATAACCAGCCTCTCCCTTCAGAATTTTTCATGTCCTTTTTCCATAAACTCTAATTTTTCTCTTCTCTCATCCCCTCCTCAACTTGTATGAGTTGCAGAATAGTAGGGATTGGAAGGGACCTCTAGAGATCATCTAGTCCAACCCCCTTCAGATAAGATTAATACTGCAAGGGGAGCAAATCATAGTGAAACAATATGAACACTGATCTATCCAAAAAGATCACAGCATAGAAACATATTCTTGACAACACCTTCTTATTTAAGTGAATTAATGACACTAAGTATAACTCTTTCTCATACCCAAATTTATTTCTAAAATACAGGATTTTGAAGTACTCTGCTGCTTGCAGTTTACACTGCATACTACAAAAGTATCCTAACACTCTCCAGGTATCTTACCTGAGCACTTCCACATCTCCCCAACCTTTCTTTACCATGGGTAGGAATCCAAGGAAGGCAGGCAAAAAGAGGATTCACATAGCTTCTCAGTCTCAACTATGAGGAACCAGGATCCCTGAGAACACCACGGAATATGTCTTCCACATTTTCATTGAAAACTTCTGGAATGTGCTGGTGGATATGATTAAAACAAATAAAAAATGCAAGTATGTTAAGTGCATATTTATTGCACCTGTAAAAAAATGTCCATATTCTTGAACCACAGATTATTGCAGCTGTGGATTTCAATTATAAGAAGGTAACCTTACGGTGTTTCTAATAAGTATGGAATCTTACCTACAATGGCAATTAACTGTCCAGACACATTTGCCTTAGAAGAGGGTTATTAGCTCTCAGGTGAAGTTTAGAAAGAAGTAAGGAGTGCATCTCTAAAACAAGGTAAGAAAGGTGATGAAAAATCTTTTTTAAGGTTGGTGGTCAGTATTAGATACTGAGTTTTAAAAAATAAGAGGAAAGGAACAAACATATAGTGGTCATTTCAGGCAATCAAATTTAAAAAGTTCTAAAATGAGGAAGTTTGTGCATGCATAGTGGTGTTAATAATTAATAGTAATAATAAATGCTTCTGAAAACACAATTTAATGATATCTTTCTTTTTTTGGAAAACACTGTTTCTTCATTTGGAAAACGAATAAATAATCCCACCAATGTAAAATATTAATTGGATTGAACATCATTACTGTTATTTCAATATCTTATAGGCATTGGAATTTTAAAATATGAAATAAAGAAACAGAAGGATAAGAAAGAAAATTGGGAAATAAATAATCACAAGTTGGACAGCAAACAAAAATGGAAACATACTTTAAGTATCCACTATTAGTATGCTTTTTTTTCTTCAACCATATACATATAGTAGGAATGTAAATTAGAAATTAGGTAACTTTGGGAGCTGTTTTCACACAGAATGTGTGTTATAGCATGACACATAAAAACCCATTTGTTTTGCAACAATACAATGGTTTGCGAGGAACAAGATGATCTCTCAGATAATACAAAATATGTATCCGCAGGGTAAGGAATGTTTTAAGGCTGCAGGAAATAAAGAAAAGGAGACAGCAGGGAGAAGGAGGGAAACAAAATACTGAAAGGCAAGTGAAAAAAGAAAAGGGTTACAGAGGGGAAGAAACTGATAAGTCTACTGTAAAAAAAAAAAAAGAGCAGAATCAAAGGAGCAAAGAAAGGGCATTCACACAAAATGAGGAACTGTTGATAAAGCCTGAAAGAAGGTGAGAGACAGTGTGATCTCTATAGAGAGGAGTTAACACAGCAGACCTGCTGAACAGCATGTGACCAGCAGCAAAATTTTAGGTACTATATTAGTCCTGTCATTCATTATGCAATATGGCAGACAAAAAGTATGCATTTCTATTTGTTTTCCTGAAGGGAATTAGATATATTGTTTATATTCTTCTAGAAGACTGTTTATCCCCCTACCTGTATACCTCCCTAAACAAGACCACAAATGTGAGATGAGACTAAACCTTACGTTTTATAAAATATATCTTTTGCAGAAAATAAGTATTCAAACATTTAGAGGCATGCCAAGTCAAGTGTCTCTTGACATTACTTTAGAAACAAGCATGTATCATTAACAGCAATACACATTTTGCTAAACTAAACATAGGGGGTAAGAAGGTTTTAAATGGACTGCCAAAACTGCTGATACTAGAAAATGGCAATAGAATCTCTTCCTCATTTTCCTTACCAGATCCCCTACTTAGCCTATTCTTTGAAATTATGATGGTAACACTGATTCCTTCGAACTTACCACCATTTTTTTTGCTGTCTGGATATCTTTCCTCTCCTATTCTACTGAGTTGTCCATTTTATCGGTTCTAAAGGTCACAGTTAGCAATGTTAAAACTTATTTTGATACTTCATGGTTAGCAGTATCTTTTTCCTATTTTTTAATGCTAAAAGCTTATCTTACCATTTCTTTTATGAGAAGAAAAAAGGGATAATTATGACTTCACAGAAAGGCTGTAAATCACCCTCAATTAATGATTGATTAGGAATATTGACTGTGAGTTCTGAAAATATTTTCTCAGTTTACAATATATAAATATGCTTTCTTTTAGACTCCAGGGTAGTTTTAGTCATTACTCTGGAAATCACTACTTCAGCAATATAAAGTTCATCAATTCTGGTTTCTTTCTACAGCAATGTGTCACACAAACAGCACTATACTTGATTCCATTTCTTTTCCTGTATGGTATGTTATTCACTTTGATAGTACACTTGCCTTCAGTTTTATAAATTTGTTTCTGAAATCTGTTCACTTATGCTGTTGCCTATGAAGTAGGACAGCGTTCCTTATTTCCTTTAAGAATATGCTATTTATCTCTGTCTTTTTCAGATGGATTATGTTGTTTTAACAGCTAACAGAGTTCAAAAAAAAGAGACCTTAAATGTATCACTTTATTACTGTATTAATGTGCTATACTGTTATTTATTTTCTCCCACTAAATACTTGTCTAGTTCACTTTTAGATGAATTACTTTTGTTGACACTACACATTTAGGCTCTGTTCAAGTGTGACATGCTCTCAGTGATTTTATTTTTTAGTTCACATTTAAAATGAAGCCAGGATTAGAAAATGAAATCCAAAAAATTAACTTTTTTAAAAAATATTATTTTATTTTATTTTTACTGTAAAGTTCCTTACTCTGCAGCAGTTGTGCTTCTGGACTTCTATACAAACACCTCAGTTCAGATTATTGTCAAGGAACTCAATGTCGACTTGAAAGTAAATGTGTTTCCAGCCAGATCTCCCTGAGGAGGGACGCCTGACATGCCTTGGTTTGGTAAGTATCCTGAAAGATGCTTTCAGGGCCCAGCATCAGCTTTTCTCTAAAAGATAAAGCTGCTTGTGGATTTCTCCTATGGTCAAGGCTAAGTACTGGTATTCTTTTTTTCCACACATGTACACCTTTTATTTAATTTCTTACCTATGGTGCAGGGATACAATCTACAGAGATGGATTCAAGTTCTGCTGGGCTGAAAGAAAAGGAAGAAATATGCCCTGGGCTCCAGCCTCTGCTCTCTGCAGTGTTTATATGTGGTATATGTGTGTGTGTGATGTACAACAGTCTCAGAGAAGAAATGTCAAACCAAGTCTGCTGCATCCCAGAACGCTGTTCTCTCTTAAGCACACTGAAAGAGTTCTGAAGAATATAGAATCATAGAATCCTCAGAGTTTCAAGGGACTCTTAAAGGGCATCTAATCCAATTCTCCTGCACTGAACAGTGACATTCACAGCTCGATCAGGTGCTCAGAGCCTCTTTTAACCTTGCCTTGAAAGTCTTCAGGGACAGTGTTTCCACCACATCTCTGGGCAAACTATTCCAGGGCTACACCACTCTCACTTTAAGACTTTCCTTATATCCAGTCCTTTCTTTAAATTTCAAACCATTTGCTCTTGTTTTATTAACACAGATCTTGAAAATAGTTGGTCCCCTCCGTTACTGAAAGGCCACTATCTGTTCACCTCAGAGCCTTCTCTTCTCCAGGCATTGTTCCTGTGCTAGGTACATGGAAGACGACAGAACAACCTGTGGCACCACAGTGCGCTCAAATACACTCTGTGTCTAAGACTGCGTAGGACTGCTGCCTGAAAATGGAGGGTATGTTGCTCTCAGTCACTCATTTTTTTTTCAGGAAATAAGTATGTTTACCCAATATTGTTTAGACATCAGATGTCTGAAGAAGATGAGCTGAGTTTCTTGTGTCTCACAAGAAAGAGACATCCTAAATGATCACCATAAATAAGGTGTACAAATAATCAATTTTGTGCCCAAATACTACAAATAGATGAGAACAGTCATGTTCAGATCTAGCTAGCACTTAACTAACTTATAGGTGCATTTTACTGTTGTTTTATTGAGTAATTAATTAATATATTTAATAATCCCACACTTCTGCTCAGAAATAGCAATTTGTATATCATAATACAAACTATAGTATATCCAAATGTGTATTTGTCATGCTGAAATAATCAGTAATAGTCCTTGGACAGGACTAAAGGAACTGTGACTTTCATTCTTTATTTTAATGGAGTTTGTAGCATCTACTTTGAAGATACCTTGGAAAAAAATATTTTTGGCTTCATTCAAATCTTGTTGAAGTTGATGGAAAGTCTCCTGCTGAGCCCAGTAGGCTTTGGATAAAGTGCTTAATGTCCTTGGATATGATTTATCCAGCCCAGAAGAGAATCCCTCATTTTCTTTGAGATTATTTTAATTAACTAACAGAAATGTCAAAAAATGTTTCTTTTTTTTTTACCTGTAAGAAGAAAATACAGAGTTCTATTTGTTGGATAATGTGTGATAAACTGATTTAAAGATTATGTGTGTGTATGTATATGTGAAGGGGGGGCAATATTTTGCATTGTCTTTGTAGCTTCTTATCTGTCAATAAAGACACTGGTTAGGGGACTTTTAAATGCACTTAATAAGCAATTAAATGTTTAAACAATGCATCTAATGCTATCAATTTTGCCACTGAAAAGCACACTGAAGATTTATAAAAACTGACTCATTCTGACATTTCAGTACAAATTTCCCTCAGCATTTCCTGATTTCTCCTCTCCTCTCCTCTCCTCTCCTCTCCTCTCCTCTCCTCTCCTCTCCTCTCCTCTCCTCTCCTCTCCTCTCCTCTCCTCTCCTCTCCTCTCCTCTCCTCTCCTCTCCTCTCCTCTCCTCTCCTCTCCTCTCCTCTCCCTCTCTTTTTTCGTTCAAAACCAGAATCAAGGTTATGTCAAGTGCCTGCAGAGCAGCCTGTTCAGTAGCTAGTCTGTCAAGCTGAGTGGCTTTGCAAAGAGCTCTCACTGTTACTCATTTATTATTCTGGGTACCTAATATTCATTACATTATTTCCCAGGGCATTTATGTGGGAATTTACATTACATTACATTATTTTGCTTGGACATGTTAGGACATCAGCAAACTTTGAGGCAACGGTATAAAACAATAGTCTCTTACACCAGGGCATTTATTAGTCTAACAATATTTAAAAGGTGTTTATTTTTATCATTCATGTTGACATCATTAAAACAAAATTTCCCCTGTGCATTTTGGTTTACACTATAAAAAACATTCATTAAATAAGCATCTTTTAAAAGGAGTACCTTTCTTTTCTGTAATGAAATTCATTCAGAACAGAGAGGAATTCTAATATATATATTTTTATAATACTGTTATTTTCGACTTATACGTATGTCTGTGCAGCTGTACATGTGTATATGTATGTCTATATAATACTTATAATGCTTGTATGGCTGATTCACTCTTTTAATCTGCTCCTCCTACAAATATTTATTTTTCTTTTTGCTTTTCAATTACACTAATAATACTTTTGTGTAGTGACTGATCAAGATTGTGCTTTAATGGCTAGAACTCTAGACTCAATATTCACCAAGAGCAATATATCCTTTCTCTTTAAACAGTGGTCTGTAACAAAGCTTAACATTAAAACAGCTGAGTAGAAAAAGCAATACTGAACAAACTTGGTGAGACATCACATCTACTGGATAGCTATTTTGCTGTATCTGTTCATGTTACAACTTTCCTCTAAACCTCTGTGGATTTCTTTTTGCAAGGATTTGATTGTAACACTGCTCAAAAACAGTAATCAAAAACTCACATGCAACAATGTCATAATTGTAGCCAAAATACTTAGAACATGACGGTATGAACCTAGCCTATTCTTTTTTGTCTTTCTTTTTGAAAAATGAAAAATGAGGTAGAAGAAAGTAAATCTGGGACCAGTATCCCTCCAGTCTTCCAAAAGGGCAAAAAGGAGGATTGGAGAAACTACATGCCATTCAGCCTTACTTCCATCCCTGGAGGGGCAATGGAACAACTTGTTCTGGATATCCTCTTCAAACAACTGGAAGAGAATAAGGTTTTCAGGAGTAGTCAACATGGATTTAACAAGGGACAGTCATGTTTGGCCAGCCTAGTAGCCTTCCATGATGTCATTACTGGCTGAGTAGACTAAGGGAGAGCAGGGGATGTTGTGCACCTTGACTTCAGCTAGGCATTTGACACTACCTCCCACAACATCTTTGTAAAGAAGCTTAGAAAGTGTGGGACAGATGAGTGAAAAGTAAGGTGGGCTGAGAACAGTCTGACTGGCAGATCTGAGGGTTCTTTTCAGTCGCACAGTCTGGTTGGAGACCTGAAATGAGCAGTTCTCCCCATGGATCAGTGCTGGATCTGGTCTTGTTCAACATATTCATCAACAACCTGGGTGAAGGGATAGAGTCCACCCTCAGCAAGTTTGATGACAGTACAAAACCGGAAGGAGTGGCTAAAATGCTGGAAGGCTGTGCTACCATTCAACAAGATCTGGACAGACAAGAGAAGGGCAGGGAGAAACTTAGCGAAGTTTAACAAGCACAAGCAGAGTCTAGCAACTGGGGAGGAATAACTACATGCATCAGTACAGTGTAGGAGATGACCTGCTGAAGAGGAGCTCTGAGGAGAGGGACCTGGGTGTTCTGGTGGACAACAGGTTAGTCATGATCAAGCAGTGTGCCCTTGTGGCCAAGAAGGCCAATGGTAGCCTGCGTGCATTAAAAAGAGCTTGGCCAGCAAATGGAGGGAAGTGTTCTTCCCCCTCTGCTCTGCCCTGATGAAGCCCCATTTAAAATGTTCAAAAAAGACAGGGTTCCTCTAGGAGTCCAGTTGAAGGTCACAAAGATGATAAAGGATCTGAAGCATCTCTCTTATGAGGAAAGGCTGAGTAACCTGGGTCTGTTCAGTCTGGGGAAATGAAGGCTGAGAGGGGATCTGATGTTTATAAAGATCTAAAGGAAGATGGGAGGCAAATGGATGAGGCCAGGCTCTTCTCAGTGGTTCATGGCTATAGGACCAGGAGCAATGTCATATAAGTTTAACAGAATAAGTTCCATACAAACATGTGAAAGAACTTCTTCACAGTAAGAGAGAAGGAGCACTAGATCAGGTTGCCCAGAGAGGCTGCAAATTCTCCTTCTATGAAGATATTCAAGACCCAGCTGGACACCTACCTGTGAAGGGGAGTTGAACATGGTGATCTCTTGAGGTACACTCCAACCCCTGCAATTCTGTGATTCTGTAAGTTTTCCTGTTATTCTTTTAATTTCATGACTATTTACTTGCACCGAAACATAATTGTTTAAATGGTTGTGTGTGTCAATTTGTTCTGCAAGTGACCATTATTTTGGAGCTTTCATCCCATTTCCTGTTCTGCTACCGCTTAGTATTTGATCTCATGCTAAATTATTCTCAAATTGAGCCTGAATTACCTCAGAAATTCATGTCAAAATGACCCAGAAAAAATTACCTGGATAAATGTCTACATTATTGACACATCATTTTAGTCTGCAAGATTATTGCATCACTTTCACTTGGGCGTTTTGTAAAACTGAAACTTTTTTCAAAGAATCCAGATAAACAGTTTGATAGCAGTAAGGTAGTATTTTTCTAATTGCAGTTAAGATAATACTTTACTTTTTCTTCCATTCATGATAAAAAAAAAAATCCTCTCATTCTTTTCTTTCACAGAAATGCAGTTATCATGAGTAACAGAGCATATGTAGACATAAGACCCTTTAGCTTTTCACAGTCTATTTCTATCAAGCTGGAGAACATAGTGAAAATTGCCCTGACATCACTGGGAGATGATTTCAGTGATTTCAGAGGACTTTCCATACTATTGCATTTCAATCAAACCAAACTTTTCTGCAGTGTTCCTTCTAAGGGAACAAAGATGGATCTACTCATTATACACCAATAACATTAGGATACAATTAAAGTGGAAAATAGGCACAGAACTACATCTGGAAAAAAGAATTGAACATGAAGGGTTGTTTTCTACTTTTGTTTATTTTTGACAGGGACTCCAGAGGCATTAAGCTGGTGTGAGTACTGTCTGTTTTCTACTGCATTCTTGGTGTGCTCCACAGATATGCCTCCATTTGTGTTTTAAGAATCAATGAAGCAATTCTCTTCCATTTCCTAGTGTCATGTAGGCATCTAAAGGCTGTTCTTTCTAACAAATCAGAATATTTTCCATGCACAAGTACAATGGATATCAATGATGGATACAATTAACTTTCTCATTATCTGCAAGTGGATGTTTCTGCTTTCATATACCCCAGTGTTAACTGTTTTCCACACATCAGCATGACATACTCCTGTTAACACTCATAACAATATCACTTATACTTAAGAGACAAAAAAAAGAAAAAAAAAGACTGTGATAATCACTGTTTCAGTTGGCTAAAAGTAGGATTACTTAATTATTAGATTTACTTCCATTACTTAAGAAATAGGAATTGTCAAGGGATTGTCCTTGAACAAGATTAATTTTAAAACTGCAAATCCAAAATCAGAACTCCCTTTAAAATTTCAGATTTTTAGTCAATCTTTATGTACCAAATCTGCTGACGCAAAAGGAAGTTGGGGTGGAAATAAATCTCAGGCTGGTTTCCCTGATCTGTGTCTTGAAATATGAGAGCTGTGATTGTTTATGTTCTTTCCAAGAAAACTCTGTTTAAAGTCCCATGACTTGTAGATTGGTAGATGCCAATGAGATGAGTCAGGATCTCCTGTTTAGTTTTCATGCTAGTATCTGTGTCTAACTGATCAAATGTTACCGTCAGGAGCTGAATTCAGTAATAAAGGTCTTTCATATGACTAAGGAGAAAAAAACATTTTTAAGGTTTTCTTTCCACTTTAGGCTCTTTTTAACAGTGTTGCAACAACAGGAAAAAAAAAATAAAAAGTAGAAACATTTTGGAAATAAGAGTTTCCTGTGAGTAGTCACTTCTCTGCTGAACCTTAAAACTACAAAAGAAATGCTTGGTTTGAATTAATTTGCAATTATCATTCATGTGAGTACATCTTGACAAAAATATCTTCTTTCTTTCCACCTTTTGTAATCCATTTCAAAAAACAAGGATGTATTGGATTCCTATCAAAATGATTTCAAATGCAGCAAAATCATACATTCACAAAGCCATAGGGTTGCTGATTGAAAGGAACATCTGTCACGCCAGCCAACCACCCACTTAAAGCAGGAGGGCTATCAGCATCACATCATCTCTGTCACGTCTTTGTCTAACTTGATCTAGAACACCCCAAAGGACGGAGATTGAATCATCTCCCTGGGAAACCCACCCCAATGCCATATCACTAGTGACAACTTATCCTGACATTCAATCTGAAGTTGGTCTATCTTGTGACTGCTCATTTACAGTATATCATTTTTGCTTCTGTTCCCTTTCAATACATGTACAGAACTATTAAATTGTCCCCCTTAGCCTCTGTCACCAGAGTGAAGACACCTAGTTCCCTCAGCATCAAACAGGACATGTATCTATCATTCCAGATCATCTTCTGGGACTGCATGCCTGAACTGGATGCATTAAACTAATTGCAAATTCACTGGTACTGAAAAAGGAGATAAATTTTCTTTGGTTGACTAGCCATGATTCTTATAAGATCAACCTCTCTGCAGCTTTTGTTGCTTATTCATTTGACTCAAAGTCAACACAGTCCAACTTGACAGATATTTCCAGAGTGAGAGACAAAGCAAGAGTAAGTCTCCAAACTGGTTGCTGAGACATAGGTTATAGTATCCATACCTGCAAATGATCAAATGTAACACCCTTTATTTTTGTTTTTTCTTTAATGATGAAAATAAATTTCTATGAAATGAATCAATGGTTTCCACCTGCAAATCCCAGTGAAAATATTTTCTCATTTTTTCCAAGTAGAATTGCTGTAGGCAGTTTCTCTGGAGAGATTAAAAACTAGCAAAAACTGCCAATTCTGTATTTCATCATTCAATTGAATTTAATTAAATCTGATATTAATAGAACTAAAGCATGAATAATACTTGTTAGACTGTCACACATACTAGAAATCTATAAGGAACTTCAATAAAAACAACCAAGAGAATTCCCATCAAGAGAGATTAACGTGAATATCTAATCTTCCTTAGAAAATAGTAAAAGACCACATTACAAGTAAGAAAAAAAATGAAAGCTTGAAAGCTGAGAAGAATCTAAATTGATAGGGAAGAAAAAAATTAAATATAGTTGAAACTGCAAAGCTGAAGCTCAGCTTTATGTTTTATTAAACATTCTGTTTCACGCTGAAGTCACTCACTTGTACATTGTGTGAACTACACATCAAATTTGAAATAACAGATTCTTTAATCGTAGATGAAAAGTTAGTGGCAGATTTAAGCTGTCTAACAGGCATAATGATGAACTCCTCATTTCCTGTAAAAGGCTTATTCTGTTGTAAGACTATTCTCAAAGGAGCCTTCAGTTTAGTCAGCATCTTGGATACAGTGGTCAAAGTTGATGGTTTGTCCAGGTGCCAGGAAATCAACCCTTTTCTATCCAAAAAGACTGTGAACATCGCTTTGCCTGCTGTGGGCCACATCTTGAACATTATTTTAAAGGGAATTCACATGTTGTCAATCTGTGGACTGCTAATTTGACTGGTTCTCAGTGCTGACACAATGTCTCATCATCAGTAATGATGCAATTCGGGAATATATCACCTTTAGCCTTGTACTGATTCAAAAGTTTCTGGCAAATTTGCATTCTTTCTGTTCCTCTGTGAGCATTCATGAGACCCACCTGGTGCAAACTTTGCAGTATTCCAATATAGCCTCTGTCATTTTGGATGAGCTCCATACACAGTTCCCTGGTCTTTATCTTCCAGCTTGCATGGATGAGCTGATTGAGATGTTATTCATTTCATGCTATTACAGTTGTGCATGGCTGCCCTGAATGTGGCTGTCTTTCATGTCACTGAGAGCACTGCTGAAACCCACCACCCACTACCTCACTGTGCTCACATCCACTCTTCAGTCTCCATAGATATTGAGTCTCAGTGGGTGCTTTATTCCACATGGAGGAATTCAAATCCACTGCACTTCCATGTCAGACATTGTTGTGTCAGACTGACCCTCTGCTGCATCTTGTCACATAGCAAAAAAAAAAACAAAAACAGAGTATTGGCAGGAAGTTTCAACATCTTCTGCCATACCACCAACATCCATCTCTTATGTGGTGGGCCAACATAATAAAATTGGAGGCATTACTTTTGCAGCAGCTCTCATATGTGCAATATTTCCTTTCCCTATTCATGTTTTATTTCCCAGAACCAACAGAACGAAACACAAATCTGTAGAAGACTCACATACCAAAAAATAATAAAAATTAATGTGAATAACTAAGGAAGATAGAAAACAGAAAAAAAAAAAAAAAAAAAAAAGAAAGAAAAATTCCCAGAGACTTAGCTGTGCAAGCATAAGCCCTGCTGTCCTGGAGTAGCCCAAATTGTAATTCATAACTCAGTAACAAATATAGTAGAAACAAGATAGAAAAGGGAAACACCATGCCATCTGAAATAATTTTAAAATCAAAATGACTACTCTTTAATTTATTCTTCTTTCTCTGTTAGAACTGCAGGAGGACAATTATAAATCAGTAATGTACACATTATTTTCCAATACCACTGTAAAAGAATATTGAGAGAATTTAGCCCAGTACAGATGAAAAATTAGACACCTTGAATTTCCATAATTAATTGGTTTTGTTCACATGAAGTATTTTTCTAGTTTGGAGTACCATATATATATTAACTGCCCAGAGCAGCAGTTGTCTCTTCCATTCTGAAGGAAAACTTACTTTAGGTTATAAAGGCATCGTTTTTTCCATGCCATCGTTACTCCTCCACGCGCCTCTATCCAGCTTAATCTTTATTCTTATTTCAAACCTGCTCCAGCTCTACCATTTATTCCTTTTTTTTTTTTTTTTTTTTTTTTTTGTCATTTCTATCTATCTTGCCTCCAGGGATAAAACATTACAAGATATTTCTGACTGTCTTTTATACTCAATTTTGCTCTTACTCTTGACTTTGAAACATGCTTAATACTTGATCTGAATTCTTGGTTTCTCTGTGTATAAACAACATGCTTTATCGTGCTGATCTTTTACTTGTCTATTTTCTCCTTTGAATATATCAACAGTTTATGGGCCAGTTCTTTGACTAATGTGGTGGAGGACTCATGGAACCTTGCGCTGGCAAAGGAGAAGGGAGAAAAAGGGGAGGGTATGGAGATGGGCCTAAAAACAAAATATCAGCAACAATCTGAGGAGGAAGACTAAGATCATAAATAAGATATCAAAATACAAAATAATACAGCAAAGTACAATATGACTGGAATTGAAGCTAATAAATCAAAGAAAATGAGAGAGTATCTGAAACTGAAAGCCTTATGCTAAAGCTGAAAGCAAGACAGCTAGGGAACCTCCACTGCTGGGATGACCAGCAAAAGAGAGAGGAAGTCTTGGGACTTGCACACAGTTTTATCTTTCCCTCTGAGTGGAAAATGGGAATGCAAAGTCCTCTGGGGTGTGCAGTTCTTATCTTCAGAGAACCAGGTACCCAAAAATTCAGCAGTCCATGGAACTGAAGTATTAACTCTCTAACTCCCAGTGCCTTACATGATGTTATGATGTGGAATATCGATAACAAAAATCATAAATGCATGGCGTGATTAGATTTGTTTGGTTTGCTCTGATTTTTCCAAAATAACTGTCTAGTTTGTATTTATATTACATCAGTAATATAAAAATGGTAGTGTGCAGTACACTGTGTGTGCCATCACATTGATATTTTTATTTTATTTGATCATGTTTGGAATTCAAATAATGAAAACAATAACTAAATGCCCAAAGAAAAGAAGAAATTAGAAAAGCATCTGTAAAAAGAGACAAAAGTAATTAAAAAATAGGATGGATTTAATTTACTGCATTCATTTGAATAATGGAGAAAATTAGCCCTCATGTAGAGTATGGGTGGAATCTGTTTTTCCCACTCAGTATTCAAATAATACAATACTGTGGGGAGTTCTTT
Organism: Oreortyx pictus; assembly: GCA_036925125.1. Taxonomy (NCBI): domain Eukaryota; kingdom Metazoa; phylum Chordata; class Aves; order Galliformes; family Odontophoridae; genus Oreortyx; species Oreortyx pictus. The sequence continues at coordinate 73,781,235 of JAUPFR010000001.1, read as the reverse complement.
CCTAACCACTTTTGAGGTGGTCCCAATAGACCAACTAAAGCTAAACACACTGCACTAAGTGAACACTATGTACATCTTACTTGCCAAAAATTTTGAAATTCCTTCTTTCTCATTATTTTTATTTGAATTTTTAAAACATACCGATATTCTCTGCAGTTTGCAGATTTTCCACATCACTTGGTTCCACCAAGTTTTCTGTTGATTTCTTCTTCTGTAAGTATATTTGGATTTTGAGTCTGAGCTTGAGTTGACAGATCGGTGTGATCTACAGTCAGTGAAAACTTCTGTTTGTATCCAAACTCGACAATTCCAGGATGTATTTCTAGTAGAATAAGGTCACCACTGAGGATGAAGTACCGTGTTCAGTTTTGTTCACCCATACGCAAGAAACATCTCACATTGAAACCACTACTAGTAGAACTCATGGAATGTTTTGCCTTTCGTGTAAGAGGAGACTGAAAGAAAATCATACTGTGCAGTCTGGAAAAAATTAAACAAGTAGGAACATTTTTACTATCTATCAGTATATCTGAGTGAGTACCTGAACATGTGGAAAAAAAGAAGGGCTGATTAAAATGAAAAACAGTACTGAGATGAGAATTTGCAAGTGTAACTGGATATGGATTAACTGTCTGTGATTCTAGTTCAGTTGAAATCCTGTGCTGGTAAGAGATTCTCTGAAGTAAGCTATGCACGGGACCTGTCCTTTTTCTATCATGAACTGCTTGAAATCTGAGACCCTCATGCTTGGCTTCTTTCTTTAGCTGTGCATGCATTCTGTCCTACATCTTGTCACTGTGCAAACATCCCTGCAGATCCTCTCAATTGGAGTAATCAGAAAAGAAGGAAATATTTTCATGATGAAGTAAAATATATGATAGTTAAGGCCACAACCAGGGGCTGCTAACAGATTCTCAAGAAATGCTCAGGGGTCAAAGACAACCATGGACTTCAGGAGAGGGTCCTGCAATACCAAGTGGCTCGGTGTGCCCAGGAAACATTTTCTGAAAGCTTTAAAATAGTTCATAAATGTAGAATATACATATCTTATGAAGGTATATGCCTTTTACAGAAAAGGAATAACTAACACCACAAGGATACAGTCTACATCTGTCACTCATTCCATGACACCAGTTATCAAAAATAAGCAGTCCAGACCATTGTAAAGAACAAACCCTAGACAGAGAATAGAAGAGACTGATCTTCCACCATCCTCCAGCTTACAACCTTCTCTATAATTTTCCTGCTGTCTGTGAAACCTTGTAATAAGCATCCAGCAGTTTTAGGAAGTATGTATTTGGCTATCTGTCTCTAGTGTTCATCAATGGAAATGGCATAGAATCTTAGTCTACCACAACAGTAAGCAAACACTGACATTATGTTTGAAGAGAACGTACTGTTTTCACTAGAGATGAATATAGTCATTGCTAAGAACAAATAGCTCCAAGACTCTTGCTTTCATTTTCTCTGTCTTTTGCACTTTAATAATGATGTAGTTCCCCTCTGATGACATGTTCCCATAATCTTTTTACCACATCCTAATGATTTTTCCTAATCTTGTGCTGTGATATCTGTTGATGGTCTCTCTGTCCAAGTCATAACATAACATGAAGCTGATAAACAGCAGAACAGGTTTGCAACTGTAACAGGTGGAAACAAAGGTATGTGTAACCAATGGGGAACCAAATTGAATGTCCCTGTTTTCAGTACATAAATTCTCCTATGTAGGGTTTCACTACCCTAATTTGATAACAGTATTTTGAACAAAACATTGCAGTCAATTTCTCTTTTAATAAGTGAGCTAGACTCCTGTCCTTGTACTGTCTACAATTTATATTTATCTTTAGCAAATCTTTCAACTTGTTTTCTTAACCTTAAATTCAGTGTGAGATCTCTACTACCGTAACAATTATTAACAAGATATAATACAATATGATCATTGTGTTGTGTAACAGTACTGATGAGCTGAGTACTTCCTAGCGATCATAATTTAGATTTCAGAAATTTCAATTAAACAATGAAGTATGTAGTAGTGCTTTGTTCTAGCAGTCATTAATTCATTATTTTTATGGTGGTGTGATTTTTTGCTGTGACCAATGCATAACCTATAGTCATCTTACTCTGTAAAATAGCATTTTGGTCTGTGCATACCCTTCTTAACTTCTTCTAAAATCAAAAACCCTTCTTTCTTTCTTTCTGTTTCTGTTCTTCAAAATAGTGAAGGGAGAAAAGAATTGTCTCATTAGTCAGTTAAGCAGTTAAAAGAACTACTTTGGAAAAATAGATCAGCAAAAAACCCACTTGTAAACAAAATATTTTTTTAAAGAACGAATGTTACAATGTTTTTTATCCACATCTATCTATGTTCAGAATAGCTTTTAAATTTTTTAATATATTGTGGTGATCTGTTTTACTCAACAAACAAAACACAATGCCAGGGAGGTAAAATACAATAAACTTTAAACAAAATACAATAAAACTTTAAACTGTTAGAAGGCAGGTAATTCATAAATCAAACAAGCTCAGTTTGCATTTCTACATTAAAAAAAAAAAAAAAGAAAAAAAAAAGCAAGCCTTGCATCACATTGACATGTACCCATGCCAAAGGGTGTCTCAATAACACACCTGACAATCTATGACAGCATGTAAGAGTCAGTGTCAGCCCTAAAAGAAGAAGTAGTTCTGACGTGAAATGAAGACATTTCCATGCCACACTGTCCAGCTACCAAATGAAAGAATCAAGACTGCTGATTTGGGCCTCAAAATTTGTGTTCCTTTTAATTGGTATTTTCTTCTTCTTGGGTCTACCACATTTCACAGCTTTAAGTCAAAACTTTACAGAAAATAAATCTATTCATTTCTCAGAATGATGAAAAACATTACAAAACCCCATTTCTTTCACATCAAATATTTGCAATGTCATTGACATAGTGTGTTGCATTTTTTGGCAGATCTGAATTGGTTTTCCTTACTCAGTTGTTTCTATTACAATAAAAATGACATTCTCCAGCTTGTCAAGGCATGTTCCATGATCCAGTGAGTAAAAAAAGCACACCATAGAGTCTGACTATCAGCAAAATATTATGTACCAGATTGAACTTCCAGATGGCAAGAAGTTCAGTAGGTGCATGGAAATAAGGTATTTACAATCACAACTGACAAGGATTTTCATGTAATTTATTTCTTTCTGTAGAGCTGAAAAGTAATTTGATTTTTTTATTTGTTAAAATTTTGACGATTTCAGTTATTTTCCCATCTCCAGTTTTGTACTTCACTCATTTTTAGCACAATATAGAAAGAAAAATCTCAAATATTCATGAAGTGAGAGTATATAAATAAAACTGTGTTAGATTATTTCAAAATATCATGTAAAATAAAGGGGTGTTTCATTTGAATATAGAACATTTAAAGACATTTATGTTTTAAAACTCCTCACACTGGAGAAATAGAGACTTTTTTTTCTTTTAATCATCAAAAATATTTTCTCAAGTTCTTTGGCAATATTTGTTTGCTTTTTCCTTTTTTTTTTTTTTTCTTTTTTCTTATGACAGCAAGCACAGTTGTTCTGGTAGAAATTTATTTCAACCAAAAGTAAAAAAGAAGTAATTGACTTTATATATGATGTAAATCAATAGTTCGAGTACTGAGCTTAAGTGGTACATACTTCTGCCTGATATTCATCTAGATTTGATTTCAGTAAATTGAAATAATGTGAAGTACAACAGTGATCTTAGGAATAAGCCTAGAAACTTCATTCGTAAATGAACAGTTAAGTGTTCTTATCTACTATTCATTTTGGCTCAATCAAAATGCAAAATCAAAAGATAAAGTGGCCAAGTGACTTTCTAGCTGACATCAGTAGGAGTGGTTTATTTTGTAACAAGTCCCTAAAAGGAAGGTAGAGAACATTTCTAGTTTTTATTTATAGCAGAAATATAGTATTAAAATCAGCTCTTCATCTGTACCTCTCATTTAGTAATTCTTTAGAAGGTCTTGTAGATGTAGAAACAGAGGCAGCAGGGCTCAGTTCAAAGGAAAGCACATGTTTTGAAGCCTGCTTGAATCTTGTCTAAGATACCAAGGTTTCCCAACTCTCAAATTTGCTGTAGAGAGCTCACAGAAATACTCTTTTCCTCTCGTTTTCAAACTGCTATTTCTCATTTGACAAATGTTCATGGTTATGTGGGTAAGTTTCCAGTATTTATAAAACAAGAAATATTGAATAAAATGTGAATGCATCAAGTTGTGAGCACAGCTAATTACACTTTAAAATGGAAAGAAAAATATTTTTCCATTATTTTTCAAGTGCAAAAATTTGATTATAAAGTGCACAGATGTACCTCGTTTCATTTTTTTTTTTTATTAAATATTCTCATTTGCTTCTTTCCTTTCTCTTCATCTTCATGAAAATTAATAATTTTTTTTCTGGATCTTTCTTGATACATTCTTTCTCTATGCAGCAATACTAAAGGGGACCCTCCCACTGGACATGCAGGCAGGGTTTCTTTACCTGAACTAAATTAACTAATTTACATTGAAAATCTCCATATCCCTGCCTCAAGAGGTAATATCACTTTCACAGCACTGCCATGACCTCCTAGTCATTGCAAAATCTAGACATTAGGACCTATTCAAGGAAATTGTTTTCATTATACTTTTTTTCATGCACCAATGAAAAATTTTCAATAAATTTAAGCAAGATTTTAAGCTAAGATGTGCTGGTTCAGAAGCATTTCTGTATCTAATCCAATATATAATTTTGTGCTTTCTACATTCCAAAGACAATCAAGAAGTGGATTAGTAATAGTCTGTTAGCAAGGAGGAGTCTTCAGTCAAAGAGAAAAGCAGAGGTACTGTATTAAATATATAAAACCTGATTATCAAGATAAAGCTTTTAATGAAGAATTATACCGAGTGAAGGATCATACCAAAAGCATCAAGTCAGATTACTTTCTATAAAACTATGCCTCTATTTGTCTTCAAGGTACAAATAGTAACCTGCAGAAGCCTCCCTTCATGCAGGACTTTTCCTTCTCTGACTTCAGGAGTGAATTGAGCTGCTAGTGAAGAATTTTTTCTTCTAGCAGCTGAAAACTCAGGGCTTGAATTAGTGGAGTGATTGGGTGTACTTTCAAACTGGGCATTCTTTATTTTAAGTATAAATTTTATATAAATATCTAAAGGGAGATGAGAAGCAAACAGATAAGGCCTGGATCTTCTCAGTGGTGTGTAGCAATAGGACAAGGAGCAAAGGCCTAAAACTTGAATATAGGAAGTTCCGTACAAATACAAGGAAGAGCTTCTTTACAGTAAGGGAAATGGAGCACTGGAAAAGGTTGCCCAGAGATGTTTTGGAGTCTCCTATGGAGATATTCACGATGTGTCTGGACACCTATTTGTGCGACCTGTGGTAGGGTACCTGCTTTTGCAGACCGGTTGGACTTGATGATCTCAAGGTCCCTTCCAAGTCCTGCAATTCTGTGGTTCTTTGTGATTCTGTGATATATATCACAACAGTTTATTACTAATTGCAGTTGCACAACTATTTTTCAGTATTACTTTTTGTAACCTTTCAACACTATATATATTTAAATAAATAAATCTCACTTACTGCACTAGTATCTCCTGTACAGGACCATGACTGTGTCTGTTGAAGTGCAGATATCAATGGTAAAATATGCTCTCATAACAGCTATGCAACAAACTTTGCCAGAGATATAAAGAGTAGGAAATTCTCCATGAACCAAGGCTAATAGCTGAAAACAGGTTTAAGAAGTATGCTTTGTTGATACATCCAGGAATTTTTACTAAAAGTTTTAGCTCTCTAATCTGAGATTACTGTTCCATCTCCTCACAAAATCTATCCAAACTGAGCTTGGTTGTATATTGCACATATTCCCATAGTAGAGTCTGCAAACTGAGATGTACTATTACTTTATATGTTGTAAAATCTAGGGAGAAATATAACTACATTTAAGGTCTGATTTGGTTTTACTGAGATCCATATCTTATTGTCATTTTCATATAAAATACATTACAGTTATGTGCAAAAGATATGTGGTGTCTTTTATAGTTGTTTTGCTAACAAATTAAATTCTGCTTTCTTTGCCAGTGCTGTGTACAACTCATGGAGGAGTCAGTCTGCTTATCAATAAATGAAATCTCTGCAACAGGGGTCATCTTACCCTTGTAAGATGAACTCAACAACAGTGTTTCAAAAGACTTAGAAAAATGTTAGTCTCAAAGGAAATAGACGGATAATGGATAATCAGAAGTTCCTCAAGTGTGCAGGCAGAAGGGAAAGTCTCCCAATGGAAAAGTTCAACATCTCCCTGAGGAAAAAGAGAAGTAGCAGTAACAAGGGAGAAAGGCGGCTGTCAGAGAAGTGAGATTCGTCTCTATTCTATGCTATTTTTTTCTCTTCCCATGATGACTCTTAGGGATACACTCAAATCCCAATTTTCAAATACAAAAAGCATTGAGTTTGGGGTTTTGGTATAGCTGACAACTGTGGTTTTGCCTGGAAAAAGAAATAAAAGATTACCTTCAATTTCTTAGTAAAGGAGAAGACACTACACACAATGGAAAATAAATACAGAAGGACATTTCCTAGAGCAATATGAGCTCTCCCCCAGACTGATGTACTAGTACTGACGGATTTCCTTTTGTCTTTTTACGGTATTGTCGGTGGCAACTATTGCCTGGGCTGGCAAAGAGTAAGGTCATTTTACACTCCAAAAAGAGAAAGCTGTACTTATCGATACTTTTAAATGCAGTTAATTACAAAATTGCTGTCAATGAGAGATGAGTCATCACACTTTTTATTCACAGTCCCAGTTTTCTGCTTCAACTTTCATAGTAGCTTAGCATCAAAAGATATATTTCATCCAAGACTGTCTTCTCACCAAGGCAGCCTGTAAAGTTGCTGAGGGAAGAAAGCCCTCACTTACAGCAACTGTCCCTAATTCAACCCCGAGTTTATAGCAAAATCAACTAGAAACCTCTGCCACTTATAGTCAGCAGAAATGTTTTACTACTGGACATAGAATCCATTAGCAGAACAGATCTCGAGTACAAATAAAATTGATTATTCCAGAGCTGGAAGCCACTTCAGGAAAATACGAGAATCACATCACTACAAAAATATATAAATAGATTAATAATAATAGTAATAATAGGTTCTTATTATATGCTGACAATAGCACGTATTGTTACACTCATCTGCTTTATAGATTTTCATAATTCATTTAATTAAATTTTCTATTAATATTTGCAATTTTGTTGAGAGACCAAGAAGATTATACTGAAGTAATTCTGAAATGAGGGAAAATACCTTCCTAGATCTTCTTAAACAGAAAAAAGATAGTTATAACAGTTTTTAGATGTATGAGTTAAAGAGAGCAGGAAGGAGAAATTGTATGTTTCTCTGAGGTAACACTTCAAATACAGGTGTAAGTCATGCTTGTTTCTCACTCACGTGACTTTCCTCAATCTCTGGAGTGACTGTGTTTATCAGGGAGCAGAAGTTGTTACAGGGCCGTCTAAATTTGGAAAGATGTTTAGGGATTATCTTCTCTCCAAAAACATCACACTTTGTTTTAGTAAAGGCGGTACCTATTACTAGCAGAAACAACTAGGAATGAACCATTTAACCAAACTTTTCAACTTTCAACTTTTCTGTTGGACTTCATTTTGTGTGGCCGATATTTCACTACAGCCAAGTCGTATCTCCCTTCCTGATAAAAGTACACCCACACATTAACAAACATGCCAAAAATTTACAGTCAATGAGAAGAAACACAGAAGGTTTTAAGCAATGTTGTCAAAAGTGATGGGGCTTCAGATTTTCATAGGTAACGCTTAATGTGTTTCACCTTTCTGAAACATACAGATTTAAATAATTTATTTGCAAGAACTTGAGTGGTTGATAAACTAGTTGCTTTTCCTGTTGAATATGAACTCTTAAACTTTTCTGCAGAACTATGAAGAGAATTACAAGTGAGTAGTGAATGAATTGAATTTAATGAATTGAATTGAATGAATGCTGGGTCATGAGTTTAAAGTGGCTTTTCATTTAATTTTACAGAACATTTTATAAGATGTATTTCTGACATATCTGCAAGTAACCTCTGCATAAAAGAGAACAGTTGAATTGTAGAAACACCTAAATAGACAGTGTCACCACTGTAGGTGTTATCTGTTTCTTGAAACAGGAAGTCTATCAATCAGACTTGCTTCTTAGTAGTGGTTCATATTCTTTGTGTATAATGTAATGGATAGGTTGGAAATACAATGAAAAAAATAGACTCACTGTATGTCTCTCTGTTTATAGAAGATTACTCTCAAGTTAATATCACAGAGCCCATCGACTTTACTAGCTAGGAAAAGTTTTAGGCTAATGTCCCTCTTGTCATTACTGAATATACTTTACTTGGAAATGAAAGAAGGAAAAAAAATTTACCACAAGTCCTAAGATGATGGATACTAGATGATCTTGTAGGTCCTTTCCAACCTAATGTATCTATGAATCTATCTATGAATCTATACAATTTCAGAAGCTTTTAGAAGGAAAGATTCTTTTCTTCCTTCTTCTTGCTGTGTTAAATGAATTCCCAGTGTATGAGAGAAGTCTTTTTCCTGTATATATTTCAAAACTTAACATCCCCATTATCATCATGAGATTCTACCTTGGAAATACAGTTGTTCATTTCATGACACAGTAATATTTATTTTCTGTACACTCTTTAAGTCCTTTTCCACATGATCATCCTTTGGCATATTTGGGCAAAATCAAGCAATATTTTTCACTTATTTGAGGCAATGTTCAAGATAATTTTATATGTTGTCTGCAAACCTGCAGAAAATCTAGTATTACTCTAACCTCAGACCTGGGTGAAATTAAACTGTACTATGAACAACAGGACATACATCGGCCCATGCACAGTTTTCCTGGTTACAGTGACTTCTGATATCGGTCACTGTTGGTGACAAATGAGGTTCAGCTACTTCTGTAATGGCTGGCCAACTACTTGCATGTGCTCAAGCCCAACTAGAGGGCTATGAACAAAAAATAAGCTCCTATAGCAGGTCTTTTCTCAGAAGACACTCTAAAGAGCTTTTAAAATTTAGCGGTCATATTTTGTTCTCACTGTAATTTCTAATGCAAACTCCTGTCTGTTTTCTTACTGTAAAAAAAAAAAAATCTTGTTTTACCCAAGATTTGTCCAGGTTGCTGAAAATAAAAGCTTAAGGCTACACTTCAATCAACATCAAATCAAAACACCCTAAGAATTCCTTCAGTATACTAAATAAATCTACATTTTTCAGCTGTAGATGATTCTTGTTGCTTTTCCCAGAATAATGTTGTAAAATTAGAATAGATACAAAGAGTAAAATAGTCAATCAAAAATAACAAACATCTGCTTGACAACAAACTGTGGACACAGACTATATAGTTTGGAAACTGATGGTGGAAAAGAGAGTATTCAAAAGATCTATTAAAACAAAAAATATACAGAAGGCAAAGAAAGAAGTAGCTCCTGTTCTTCATTGAGCAAAGCAAAAGTTCCTAATATAATAGTGACATTAAACATAATAGAGCAAGCAATTCCCCATTCAACCTACAACAAGATGGTTTATAGAAAGAGTAAAATGTATGTATTCTCAATAATGGTTATTAAACACAAGGGATTAAATTACAATTTTGTTCAGAAGATATCTGAACTAATGATCATATAGTTGGAATTGTTTACTGTTTAATTCTCTGAGTCTTATAATCTTGTTTGACATCTGTTATTGGCAAATGGATGCTCAAACAGTATTAGAGGGGTCTTTTTCCAGCATTTATTGTTTACCCTTTATATTTTTCTATGGTCTGCTGCACAGTATATATATATATATGTATGCTGTTAAGATCTTTCTTTCTTCTTTGTATGATAATTCTGTACTTCTATTACTTTACTTTCTTGAAAAAAAATGTAAATAATTCTCAAGCACTAACATCACTAACACAATTTGTTATAGCAAATTCTCAAAAACCATCATGGGTTTGCTACACAGCAAATTCAAAGGTCCTTCCAAAGAACAATCACCCACATTTCATGACAATAAAGCATCTTGATCCTATGTTTATTCAGAACTCGTTAACTTCTTGATGTTCATGCAGTCCACTATGATTATATTTGCACTTGTGTCCAGCATGTCTAGCATACAGTCTGGGATCTACTGCAAGATGAACATTCACTAGAGCAAATCAGCAACAGGAGTACATGCATTTGGGTTGTTGTTCTTCACAGTCATATCCTCTTCCAGCATATGATGTTTTGAGTTTTAATACACTTTCATTCACAGAATTAAAAACTGTTGTTTCTTACCTACAAAAGTGATGGCTCCTCAGCACAGACAAGGAAAATATCCAGATGACATTTAAGTCCTGGAATAAATAAGGCTTCTTACTGAAGTGCTGCTTCAAGGCTACTTTGCCCTTCATCTCAGGATAGCTGATTAGGTGAGGACATCACCTTGTTAATCCAGGTATACTGATGCCATCAGCAGATCCCTCAGCACACTTTTGGTTTTCTGAATCATTTTTTGTTGACATATCAAGCCATAGCCATACAGATCTCAAAGGATAAAAAGAATGACCTTGTTCTGCTTTTCTGTCTGAGAACACAGCAAATATAAACCATCTTTTGTATAGGATGGAAGAGGACTAAGAAGGGCAAGCAAGTAAATTACAAATGACTGACAGCTTGGAAGCAGTCATCAGAGCTTAAAAATACCCGCTGGCAACTTTTGGGTAGGCATAGATTTGCAATATCTCTAACTGGAGAGGTAGTCATTGCAAAAATCACTATGTTCCTAACTATGACACTATTATTAGCAAATTTTTAAGACTTGCTTAAAGGCTTGGGGTGTTTTCTAGAATTTCACATCTGAAATGGTTTATTCTTTGTCAACCAAGTTTCAAAGAGAATCCTTCCTTCTATTTTGTGTAACTTAGCTGAATTGTAGGTATTTCATAGAATCATAGACTCAGTGAGAAAAGACCTGCAAGATCATCTAGTCCACCACTCCACCTACCACAAATACTTCCCCACTAAACCATGTCCCTTAGTACATCAAACATTTCTTGAACACCTCAGGTACAGTGAGTTCTCCACTTTCCTGGACAGCCCACTGCAGCAGTGACCACTCTTTCTGAGAACAAATTGTTCCTAATATTGAATGTGAACATTTCTTGGCTCAACTTGAGGCCATTCCCTCTCATTCTTTCGCTGTTGCCTAGATGAAAACAACCTTACCTCAACCACTTTTCAGATATTTGTAGAGAGTGATCCATCTCCCCTGAACATCCTCTTCTCCAAACCAAATAATCCCAGTTCCCTCATTCGCTCCTTGTAAGACTTGTGCTCCAGACTCCTCACCAGTTCAATTGCCCGTTCTTGTCTAACTTAAAGCTTCCACATAAAAGCCAACAAGCAGAAGAGCAGGAAGTGTTACTGCAGCTTCTCAGGTAGTCTTGAAAGAATAATAAAATACTCTGATGCCTGGGGTATAATCTCCCCCTTCTAGCTCTGCAGCTGTTTTTATATTGACAGGCATTTTTACCTACATTTATAAGTAAAAGCATGGAAATAAGTAAAGATCAGCATTTGTTGTTATAATTACAACATTTCCCTGAATGGTATCCTAAGATTAAACCTCTGGATGATGAGCAAACCTCAAATTAATAGAGAAAAATCTTCACCAGTAGAACGGTCATTCCAGTATTGAATGCACTTTAGTATTTTCTCTCTTCTCTTAAACACTGATAGCTTCTTCCTGTCAAAAACAGGATGACAGAAGAAAGGACTTTCTGGCTTAATTTTCCATGGCAGTTTCTCTGCTCGTAACCAAGCTTGCCCTGTTTTTTCTCATCAAGTCAGTAATATTTCATTTTCTCCTTTGATTTCTCCATATCAGCATATCAGAAAATGGCAGATTTCACAACCGTTTGTTTTTATCCTGCTTAAATGTATGGAATATATTTACACCACTTTCTAAATTCTTCTTTCATAATTGACAAAACTCTTGTTACTCCTTCCACTACATTAAAATCATCTGTCTCTGTCCCTTCAGTTTTACATATGAAAGACTGACGCTTTGTCCTATTCCTATTTTCTGTATGCATGATACTGTACAAAATCTGATGTATTGTATAATAAGGATTCTGAGACCTTACTAGTCCATAAAAACTATTATTAATTTTTCTTTTGTAATTTCTTATTCTTCATAAATGGAACCATTAGTTACTGTCTTGGCATCATTTTTGGCATTGCATATTTTATATATTCTGAGGTATGAAATAAAGATTCATCTGACATATCTGTTTATATTTATTTAAACAGAACTCCATTTTACTTATTACTCTTGCACTGTTCTTTGACTTTCTTCATTACTGCTTCATTATTTATTGTTACCATTTCATCTCAACCTCAAGCTCATTTTATTTTGTCCTAGCATGTCAAAGCCAACGATCAATTCTTTTCATAATCTTTTTCAAATAGGAAACCACAGGCTGAGTTACCAATATGCATTCTGCTGAAAAAATGCAGGACTGTCCCATCTCAATCTTTAGGAAAGTTATGACAGCTCTTCAGTTCACGCAAAGTGCATATCTAGTGTTTTGAAAGTGACATCCTAGAATGTCTTCTGGCACTACCATTTAATGTGTTAGAGTACATGTATATATTTCTTATATCTCATACTCCTATCCCATAATTTGCTTGGAATAAAAGCAAATTTTTGTTATACATAATTCTGTTCTGTTCACTACTTTTTAATTAAATGGGAAGAGGCATGCAGGAATTTTCTTTCCAAGATTCTTTTCTTTGGAATTGCTTTATTTTCTAGACTTAATTCTTGTGGTTCTTTTTAAAAAGGAACATTTGTAGTGATTTTCTCTAGATTTCACAGACACATCATATTCTGGAGGTGTGATTCTTCAGTGAAGCTTTTTGCTTTTTAATCAAAATTAGACAAAAATATATCAGACCTTCATTAAATTTCACTACTTTTAAATGTTAGCGTATAGCAACAGGAGGAGGGGAAATGGTTTTAAACTGAAGGAGGGTAGATTTAGATTAGATATTAGGAGGAAATTCTTTACTGTGAGGGTGGTGAGATCCTGGAACAGGTTGCCCAGTGAGGTTATGAATGCCCCCTCCCTGGAAGCGTTCAAGGCCAGGCTGGATGGGGCTTTGAGCAACTTGGTCCAGAGGGAGGTCTCCCTGTGTATAGTATTAGGGTTGGAACTAGATGATCCTGAAGTTCCCTTCCAACCCAAGCCAGTCCATGACCCTCTGACTCTCTGATTCCAAGATTCATGCATGTTTTTAAAGAATACAAAAATATGACAGTCAACAACATCTGGAATTCAATGCAGATTAATGCAGACATAAACATTTAAAATTAATACTTAGCATCTAACTCATATTGCTATCGCTAGTTCTCACTGACGTAGCAGTGCAAATGAGATGTGCATCAGACATCTCTGCGTAACCTGGAGAACACTGTGCTTGCAAACGTATGCAGGATAATGAATTTTGGAGTTGGTGCACGAGATACCAAATCCCAGAAGGTCTCAAGGTCTTTAACTTATTAACTTTGTAGCACTACTTACACATACTGACCAGAGTGACAGTGCCATCTGCAAGCCTCCTGTCTCACTCTATTAAAGGAAATGGTTTGATATATATATACCCAGAGCAACATTAAGACAGCAAACATGGACAAGATGATGTCCAACAAATTTAGTACACATTCTAAACCATTAAGGAGTGCAGGGAACATAGAGAAGTTAATAATAGTAAAGGGAGGAATCCTAGCGAATGAGACATATAGCAGGAATAGTCAACAGCATGGATCCAGCAATGATCTCACTGATCCATACAGGGTTGCAATTTGGTCAGTGACATCTCAACATGCACAGCTGCAGTTTGGTGGAGGAGACACTCACCCTGCCTTTAAATTCTTAAGTTTTTATTCTCTTTGTTCTGCTCTCATTCACCTCTGGTTGTTTGGAGCAACAGTATCTACTCGCAGACAGGTGACTGGCAGTTGGTCATGCTGCAATCATGCCACGTGCTAACTCCATAGTGATCATTTTCTTCAAAATAACCCCAAAAGTCAGACTGAGCAGCAATCAGCTAAGAGCCAGTTCTTTCTGGTTGCTCAACCGCACAAGTCCTTCTTATTGGCCTACCACAGCCTCAGGTGGGGGCTGCTGAACAATCTTTGAGACAAAAGTACTTTCTTTCAGCTTCTCACATCTCTCCATGAACAAAGACATATGGCTACTGCAGAAAACCTCCTAATCTTCCAACAAAAGTCTTGTAGTGGCTGTTTTGTGGTATGTCAATTTAGTACTTCGTGTTGTCAATAATATCAATGCATCAGTTGCTTCACTGAAATCAGTTTGAGATATATTTATTAAATCTTTTAATACAAATGAGAAAAATCCACTTTTTAGGTATATTTTAATATTAAATGTGAAAGTTAGTGGTTGATCCATGCAACAAGATTCACAGAATCTCTTTTGGATAATAATTTTTTCAGAGAAATTATTATATTAATTTCAGTGGAGCTAGTGGGCCCAGGAAATACAAAATATTAACACAGACTTGACACATACAGCAAAGTTAGCAGTATTTCAAGATTTTGCAAGAATGTCAGATCTTTTAACTATGAGGAAAATCAGTCTTAGCTACTAGAAAATCAATGTCAAAATCTGAAATAAAGACAATTAAATATGATTTAACTGAAGCAAGTCTTCACAACAGTGCTAAACAAAATTTATTGTACTCCCTGCTTTTTGTTTGAGCCTCTTACCCTGTCAAGGACTTGATTTTTCATAAAGTCTTGTTGAAATTTGAAGTTATGTGTAACTAGGAATAATGTTCCCAACTCTGACAAAAATTTTAAGATATTATAAAATTATAGTTGGAAAAATTACAGCTTTTTCTGACAGTCCTCAGGTAGAAGACAGGAAAACATTCAGTCTAGGAGATGTTTGGAAGTGACAAGTCTTGAACAGCTTTAGATATGGATCCTGAGTACATAAGTCTGAAAACTGCGTGTCTCCAGACTGCTAGACTCACTTTTGCATTGTAACTATTGTTTCAAGGTATCATACTAACCTTAGAAGGCAAACAAAAGGATTTTAGAAGTCTTTGGTAACTGGCATGCATTACACATAGCTACATACAACAGAACAAGCTATCAGCATTTTTGCACTTCACACAAGTGTTAAAAATAGCCACTTCTCAGTTTGCCAAATCAAAAAGGTCATAAGTTAGATGCCTTCACCTTTACTGTGGGAGATAGGATCTTGACAGATTCTTTATTATTCTTTTCTTCATGGTAGGGAACTACTATGTCTCTACGACTGGCACCATTCTACCTACCCATACACTGTCCTTATCTTCATGCATATGGTGACCATATGATCAGCCTACTACAAATATGTATATTTGGCAAGGCAGTGAAGTCATTCTACTCTCATGTCCCTGTTTCATATGAAAGCTATTCATGTCAACTGCAGTTACATTTCAGTGAGATAATAATATCCTCTAAAATGCCATATATCAGTAAAAAAGATTCTCCATAGCTCCAGCTACAGCAAAACAAGTAGTTTAAGTGTTGAAGTGCACACAGGTGAGAGGTAAAGAAGTCTATACACTGGCTCATTACAAAGCATTGAATTATTCTAGTCTTAGTAAGCCTTTGGTAAAGCTTTGGTATTTTTTTTGCTCTTTTTTAAAGCACTTAGAGCTGTCATGCAATTTCAGACTGGACAGAGCTGACTGAACAGTTTTTCTCTTCATACTGATATTCTAGAGACCTACTGCTCTCAGTCATAAAGCTTACAATGAGAGAGAATGAAGACAGAAAAGAAGTTCATTTTTTCAAGAAAAAAAGTAAACAGAAAAAGGAATTGATCATCTTCTCATAATTTTTAGCCCAAAATTGTGATATTTATGCTGTAATCCATTCAGTTTCTACTTTACTTATGGTTCTTTTTAACCCATTTCTAATTTACTATAGTCCTTAGGTAATATCAATGGATCCATATGTCCAAAATACTTTTGTCCTTTTCTCTTTTTTCAACTTCTTCCCTGCATCCTTCATCAACTTTTATATCCTTTCAGTATCTTCCTTAGTTGTGCTTCTATTCAGAAAAGTCATAGGCACAATTATTAATGTGTCTACCTCTCAGAAAAATAAGAAAGTACTGATGAAGTGAGTACACTAATTGCTAGAAGGGCAGAGAGTATTGTGTTGCTGTGACTGGAGTTCTGTATCTAATGTGCAAATGGCCAGGAAAGAAAAAAAAAATGAGTGCATCTGCTTCAGTAATAAATTTAATTTCCATGTCACTCAGGGAAAGCATTACTTGTACTAGCTGGTGATCTTAACCACACCACAAGGAATGTGAAGTTTACATAAGCCATTTCTGAGTTGCCACTGATTCTGACACGTCCTTCAGTTCTTGTGAAATTGCACTGCAATTTTAAATTTCATTGCTTGGATGTACTTCTTACTTCTACAGCAACCATCAAGTGAAAAAAGGCAACTTTATCTAGACCATATCATGCATTAGCAAAGCCAGAAAACAACTTATCTCTGAAGGCAAAAGTCTTACAAATTGCAGTGTACAATCCAAAATAAGGTGGAAACTGTTCTCCTTTTTTGTTTTTTTTTTTTTTGGAATACCATATCTGACTATGAGAGTTTGCCTCCGCATTGCAGATAGTGAATCTCTTAGTACATACTATTTAGTAGTTCAAGAGATTTACTTCAAGAATTCAGCATATAAAGTTGAGGTAGATGAATATGAAAAGAGGTCTGAGCTTCACAAGGGCTGAATGGCAATCAGGTACAGATCAGAATGAAGGCACCTTAAATTGTTAACTGCAGCAATGCATATATTCAGTTCTATTTGTGAGATGTAGGTAAGTCATGTCCATTTTGCCAAAATGGCTGGTATGTTTGTCTGACAGAAGTCCTGTGACATCCTACAAGAAAGGACAGCTTGAAACCAGAACTCCAGACTGAAGAATAACATAAAATGAATAAATTTCATGATTTATTTTCTAGTTTCTGCTCCCTGAACAACACATCCTTATGCAGAGTCTCATAGGTTCATGGGTAAAAGTACCTTACCCCAATCCTAATTATGGGCTATTTTACATGTAAAAATTTTGATTCCTCAAGTAATAAATAATACAAGGTTGAGTCATGGTCCTCAAACAAGATCTTTTCAGACTTGCTTTGTTCACGTTTGTAGAGGCGGTAGCCTAAAGGGACAGAAGACAGTTAGCTAACAAGCTTCAGAGTTTCCGATCGTTTTATTTGCACAATAGACTTAACAGTGATCCTCTCTGCATTACTGTGCAGAGATGGTAAATAGAAAATATTCACCAAGAAGCAATAAAATACAAAGAAAGACATCACTTTCAAGAATCCTTCTGCAGCTTTCTAAAAGTTACTCTCATGTTGTTTCATGGGCAATAAAATCTTTAACATTCCATTCTTTCATGGATTGCTTTTTCGGTTTAAGTATTAGCTCATAACAGTGAAATATTTAACAACAAACTGTTTGTTAATGGAGCAGCTCTGTGGTAGGCCTGAAGCTTGGTGCATATCTAATGAGATAACCCACTTGTGTGAAACTCTAAGACTTGTAAATAGAGAAGAGGGTACTCTCAGTATGTCTTCTACACAGTAACCTGATACGAGGGCAATTTATACAAGCAAAATAATTTCTTTGCATTTGCATACTGGGTTTATTTTAAATGGGAAATTCACATTCTTTCTTCTTTTAATTTTTTTTAGGTTCTGGATTTTGAAGGATATTACAGACAAAGAAAAATCTAGGCTATGTTGGTAACCTATTAGTATGATTAGTCTTGATACATTTGTGGATGAACTAATACTACCAATACATCATACCATGCTAATACTGACATGACTGGTTTTGGTTTTGTTTTTTTTTTAGGAAACCTTTGTCAAAGAGGTTGTCAAACATTCTGTCAATGATTAAAATTTAACTCTGTAAGGATTATTTGGAAAAAATCAAATGCTTTCAATACCCTACTCTCTGTAATTTTATATCACACTTTCTTATCCCAATGTTTGCAAAGTGAATCTCAAATTCATAACACCTTTAGAGAAATACAACAGTAATGTCTTCTTGTAGTGCTTATGACACAGATGGAAAATGACAAAGATAAGAAAAACACATACCGACCCAGTATTTCAGCTGCTATCTAAAAGCTTAAGGTACACAGAGCAGAATAGGCATTTTAGATATCATTACAAAAAAGATGCTTCATCTGTGTTTGTATAATAATTCTTGAACATTTATTTCCTACTCATTTACTCTAATGTAGACTCTACCCTTTGCATCACTCATTTGGAGGCATATGCTAATTTTATTAGCTCACTTCACACATAAATATTTTAAAAGCTAAAATACATCAAAGAAAAGCAAACAAACAGAAGAACATTTCATTTTTCCTTTATTTTGGAAAAAAAAATGTATTTATGAATTAGTGTTCTGAGAGAATGCTGACATTTAAGTTGCAATACTAAGAACACAGCAAAGCATGTTCTAGGTAATGCTGATACTGATTTCACTGTCAATATAAACCCAATGATGCTGAACTACAGTTAGAATTAAGGATACATTTGCTACCAACTTGAGCTCTGTGCAGTACAGTACATGCTTCAAAGCCATGGTTGTTCCTAGATCAAAGTTATTTCCTGTTCTCCTATATTCCTTTTTAACTTCTTATTTTCCTGTATAAAACATGATCCTTTGGTCTGTATGGTTTATAGAAAACAATAACAGATAATGTATTGCTGTACTATTGGCTGACGTTTAGAAAAACAATATCATTAAATGATGTTCTGGGCATGCTGTGAGGCAATATCATTGTGGAGGAAATGCTATAAAAAACTTTTGCCATCCTCTTTATTTGTACTCTCCAGGACTCAAATAATGCAAGTATGAAATAGATAAAATAATTTCCTTTATCTGTTAGAAACATGAGAATCACTTCTTTACATTTTGAAATTTAATATTTTCTAAAGCAGCACATTGTTAACTTATATGGTAATTATCCAGAGAGACTTAAATGCATTGAGGCACATACCCTTAAAAAAAGTTTAATACCCTTTTCTATGTATCTAGAAACTGGAATCGGAATGTGGTTATACAGGTTTTACTGTGGAGACTGATATAAACTTCATACTATATTTTAAATATTTTTCTGTTACTGAAAATTTGAAGAACAAGTATACAAGTTATAATATGGTTTGGGTAATTCCATCAGGCTCTATATATAAATAAATCAATCTATCAATCAAACAATAAAGGTAGAGGCCTGAACTTCTCACAGATTCTGACTTTGACGTATGTAAAACAGAAGACTGCACCCACTGACATTCATTTGGTGAACATGTATGGAGACCAAGCAGTGGATGTGAGTACAGCAAGATGGTGGGTCGTGTGTGTCAGCAGTGATGCAAGCAGCAACAGGTCACCTCTACAAGTGAATGTTGTTTTATACATGGCATGCAGATTCTTCATCTCTGGTGAAAATGCATAACTAATGGCAGTGACTGTGTTGAAGACCATTGTTTTTTAGCTAAGAATTTTCTCTGTCAAATATTGTCATTGTGGTCTTTACATCTGTTGTCATATTCATGGAAATAAATAGGAGGCATTACTTTCTGAGTGATCTATATACTTTCGATACCAGTAGGAGCCCTGCTATGGCTGGCGACTTGATTGCTATCAAAAACAGCACAGACCTCAGTACACTTTAACTTCTGTTTCTCAGAGAATATGGGTACACATTGAGTGTATCTGCACAATCGTTTTTATTCAACTCTAAAACAACTTGAGGCAAATCTCATCTTAATTCTCCAAATGTGCTTTGATACATATTTTCAAGAATTCTCTGGCAAACTGGGGTCATTTGGATGAAAGTAAAATTGAAGATACTCTCCAGGAGAGTTTATAATCCTCTCTAACTACTCCCAGGCAATCAATCCATGGGACCTGTCTAGAGACCACCTGAAGTAATAATCCTCCTAAATGCTTATGGTGTGAATGTTACCTCCTTGCTGCCATCTGTTTTTCTGCAGATACAGGTCTGCTGATCCATGCTACTTGCTAATGCAGACATCATGATATTTCTATCCCATTTCAGCTCATTTTCTTCCATGGCCTGAGCAGGTTTAAAGATGTGCGAATTGTCTGTGGTTCATGCTGTTTAGGAGCCATTAATTGACAGAAACCACAAATATATGCAAATACACATATATATTTCTTGGTCGTTTTGATACTTCGGACAGTAATTAATAAGAACTTTGTGACAAATAGGAACATTTTTTGTTAATTTGCATATGTTTCCATAACTTTTCTAGATTAAAAAAAAAAAAAAGCATGGGAAGAATTTCATGTTTTCACTCATTATTCTTATTCCAATACTATATAGCTGTTAACTAAGTGACTTCCACAATTTTCCTCCTACTCCTTGCATGTAACACTATACTCTGCCATTTTACTTAGAACAGTTTACCTTCTCATAGTTGAATTAGCTTTGTCTTATTCTTCTCCAAATTTTGGAGGGTAAGGAATTTCCATATGCACTTTCTTCTAGGTTGAACCCAATGAACTATTCTACTCATGTTAATCATACAATATCAAATGTTTTCTCTGCCTACTGTACACTCACAAAACAGCATCTCTTCAATTTGTAACTGGAAAAAAATAAATTTTTGACTTAATTTATTAATTTTATTTGTTTCAAGTTGAAGAATTAAATAAGTAACACCAGTGGTGATGTCATAATGGAATTTGTTCAGGATAAAAATATGTTCCAGACTCACTTTAAATGTTACAAATCTTTTACAAAAGCTTGTTAAATAAACTCATTGCTCTGCTTGATTGATATTTTTGCTATAAATTTAAGTATCCTACTCTCAATTTCACAATAAACATAAGACAACAAACTTCCTTTCTATTCCCAAGATCACAAATCAAATAGTGTAAACGTGGAATTTTATTATTATTATTATTTATTTTTATTTGTTAATGGTGAGTAATTAGAAGTTAAACTGAAAAGAAATGTTTTAATCAGAGGTAACTGCAGCTCTCAGATGAAGTGAAGGCACAGGTGGCTTTGCATACGTTAATGGAAAAAGGGAAGCCTAGTCTGTCTTGATCCTCATTCCCTCAACTTCTCCTCAGATGAACTTAAAAGGGATATTTTTGTTGTAATGCATTCCTAATATCTAAACAAAGTATTTTGCTTCCAATAAGGCACTCACATTCCCTAGAAGCAATAGACCAAAGTCTTTTCAAGTGTTGCACAAACAAAAAACTTGGATTTGCAAATTCAAAATGCTGATAAGAAGTTCAGATAGTCATTTAAATATCCCGAGTCTGCCTGAACTTAATTTCTGTTTCTTGTGTAAGCATGGTTCTCACTCTTTCATACATATTTTCAGGATAAGTGAACCAGGCTTATGGAATCAGTACATTTCAGCTCTTCGTAGTTGGCAGTGGTGCATGAATATTAACAGAAAAGAGGGGAGCACAAGCAGATTTTTTATTATAGTATTTACTTTGGGTAGAGGGGAAATCCATTATTCTTCTGGCAGCTTACTTACCAAGTATAACTGAAAAAAAAAGGGAATGTAAGTTGTTAAAGAATAAAAAAAGGACTTGAAGTTGGAGTACAAATTTGACTGTGAATAACTATGATGAAGAAATCACAACAGTCTTGTAAAACTTCATTAAATAAGGTTTCAAGGTATGCTGATGTAAAAATTAGCCAAACACAGTGACAACATAATTGTGTATGCAGCCTCAGATTGGCTCTTCTCTGTGGAGAAAATGTAGTGGGGAAGATCACTGGAAAAGCTTATTTTCTTTGGGAGTAACTACTTCAGCTCTTGTCTGAAATAGCTCAATTTGGATTCACTCATTTTGCACAAGCAAGATGAACGCAGCAAACGTTTCCAAACTTCACCATAGAAACAGATCAAATTAGCTGTCTCTATTCCTTTTCACACCTCAGAGACTCCAGGCTTTGTATATTAAAAAATGAGAACCTGTGAAACTACTGACAGAGTATTACAAGAATTTCTGAGACAGTGCCAGAAAAATGGACTTTCAACCTAGTATAAGAATAATTTTTCTTTTCTTTACTTACTCACGCACTCAACATGAAGAATGTTCTACTTATTTCACTATTAAAAGGCATTAAAAGTAAATAAATGAAGTTGTGCTTGTGGGTCATCTCACGTTGTACCATGATGACAAGGATAGGCTGTTTTTCACTGATCATGGGCTGTGTATACTTCTCTTTGGTGCTCCTTCTTTTATCAATTGACATAAGCGGGTGAAAGAAGTAAAAAGGATCTTCTCTTGAAACCTTTGGTGTAACCCTTCAAAATTCTTTCAAAGATAGCCACTTGTTTGCTGAATACTCTTTGTTTCCCTAGCAAATGGTACCAGTTTTGTAAACTCCATACATGATTTTTTTTTTGTTGTTAGTTTGCAGGAATAGATCATTTAGATCCTTTAGGCAACTGCAAGGAAAAGATTTTTTTCTATTTAATGAGGTAGCCACACACACACTAAATAAATAAATAAATAAACAGAAAGAAAGACCACGAGGCAGTCCTCCAGAAAATGTTAATTGCACAAGTCAGTGGAACTGTTTCACTGATTACAGGGCCATTGAATATCAGGGAAGTCACAAATTCAGTGCAGCAGATTCTGCTTTGGCACTATAAATACCTTTTTTTTTTATTTTAACACTGTAGCAAGCCAGTTTGTTATCTCCCTTTGAGAACAAGCTTCTATTTCTCTGTGAAAAACATTGGAAAAGTTTGTATTTCAAAACAGTTCTGCTTTCACAGCATATTTGATGCAGAACTATTTTTATAGTAGAAAGGAATAAGTTATAATACATAGATAAACAACTATTTTATTTATCTGATAAGTTTTTAATTTATCTAATCTGCATGTATCTATCTTACTAAAATGTTTTGCTTTAAACTTTCTGAAAATGCCCTCCTTAAGATTCCCCATACAACTTCCAGGCTTTTGAAAAAGATTCACATTTATTACAGAAACAAAATGCATTTTAATTTAATTACATGATTTCTATACCAAATTATTCTCTTTCTAAATGATACAAGATACGTATCTTAATAAATAACCAATTGGCTGTACTTTTGTACAGATCATACTTGCTTTTCTGAACCATGCGGATCAAACCTGGGAAATTCTCACAAGATTACACAAAGATCTCGAAGGAAAATTTCTGTTTATGCTTACACTTTGAGGCAAAGCTCTCATCACCTTCCCTCATCCCATCAGTTGCACTAATGGGAAAAAATGAAGCACATTTTTTTTTGGCAAATGATAGCAAGGAGTTCTGTCCCTCCAACAGAGCAGCAGTAAGAAGAGACATCTATACTCCCTCAGAAATGAGAACAGGAACACTTCTGCTGCTTAGTCTCACCACTGAGCATAACTAATGTGTATTCCCAGCTGTGCTGAGCAGTAAGACCCATTCTGCACTATACTCTGACTGCATGAGTGGCAGAACCTATTAGCCATCCCACCTCCAGGTACGTGTGGGGCAGCCATATCTCCACGGCTCTCTGCTGTTTCAGGCAGAAGATTCTGTGTCTCTTAAGCAAATATATGAGCCCCTTAAAAGAGCTAATAGTGGACTGGGGTCAGCCAGGAGAAAGGAAGTTGCTTAAAAATGAGAGCTAATATTTCATCTGAAGAGTAATGTGACTTCAGGAATAGGAAGGAAAATCCAACACAGGCTGGATGTATCTGTGCCCAAATCAAGCTTCAGTTCTGGGATCTGCTCAATTTACTGCAAAACTGTACCAGAAGACAAATTAATGCAATCATTTATCTATTGGTATATAGAACACAGTAGAGAGACCACGGTATATAGACAAATAATTTTGCCTTAGAAGATATATTTTCAAATACTTTTAACTTGGTCAAATCAAAGCTAATTTACAGTATGATTAGGCCAGGCCATCCACTTAGCCCTCAGTGAAGACCACTATATTCCCGCTAAATTTTACACTTCAAACTTAATCTTATCCAGTTCTATGACTGGTCAGGGAAAGGTCAATCACAGCAGCTCTGCTCTAAAAGAGAAAGACTCTTCTTAATGCTTTTGTGTTTCAGCATCTCTGACTAGTTTATTTGACTAAGATTAATAACACCATGCTATACCTCAATTTCAGAAATGTCAGTCAGTACTTACAACTGGTTTTCTCAGGAACAGCTAAGTTGGGAATGTAAAATCAGTATGAGAAGAACCAGTACTCATCACTGTTACATCCATACAAGGTACCTTTCATTACATTCTCTTATTCAGGTATTTTGGAAAGCAGTTCTTCAGGAGTTTGCAGCATCTTCCAAAACTCCTTTGACATTTTGATTTCTGTTTCACTAACTTCATCCTACACTGAGGATAAACCATAATGTTATTTCTTAAATTAGGCTGGCTACACAAAGAGGTAAAGAGTTTGTGGTTCAATGTGATCCTAAAGCCTATAATACCCTGAAACTTTGATGGGTGGTCCTGCTGCCCTTGTGCCAGCCAACTTCGCTATGACTCAGTAAGGCACAAAGACTAAATGTGTCCTTGCCATTCTCACGTGTTTGCTCTGTGCACAAGAGAGCTCAGAAAAGCCTTGATTCCACTGTTCAATTTTCCAATCAAGCTTTTTTTTTTTTTTTTTTTTTTTTTTTTGGAGAGCACATTTGGGGGCCATAAGTGCACTCAGAGAAGGAGTAATGAAGTAATGACACATCAGCAAATAGTCAAGTTAATAAAACAAAGATTAACAAGTGAGCATGTTCTGCATGTAGATGAACTTTCACCACCTGATTATCCTGAATTTCTAAAGTTAGGACAAATAGTTCTGTGAGAACTAAAGCAAAGCTTCATTTCTTACAGCTGCCTCAGCCTCACTTTTGGTTACATCTGCTGCACGTCTGTCACCTATATCTGGAGCTTTTGTCAGACATTCATTAAAGCAGCTTCTTAGCTTCTTGTGTTAATTCTTAGTGTCTGATGAGGTTAGTCTTCATTCAGAACAAGAACAACCTTAATTTCTATTTCACCACTTTTTGTCATTAAAGTAATAGTCTTTTAATGTCTTTCAAAATCTTTTTCTCTTATAAAGTTTTTTGAAACCAATGTCAGGTTTTCAAAGTGAGGTGCACAGAAACACAAATTATTTATGTAGGAATCATATAGGAAACTGAACTAAAGTGAACATTAATAAGCTTATTTGTACTGATATAATTACAAATCATCTTGACCACAATTTTGAACTGTAATTAATGGCAGTGAGGATCAGATAGGAGGCATGTAGGAAGGAATAAGCAATAATGTTGAAGACATTAAAAGTCACATGTATGTCTCTGCTGTTAATAGTCAATAAAACAGAATCCTGTTTCCTCCCACGGTGTTACCACCGATATCTACTGTTCAACATCTTAATATATAACAATCTGAAGTGCCATTCTGGGAGGAATTCTTTCCATAAGGAAGGGTGGACCTTGGGTGAAACAAAGCAAGACATTTTCCATTGCCAAACCCCAAAATAGAATTAAAAGGAATTAGCAAGCAATATATTCTGGTGATTACAAAAAAGGAAGAGTTCTTACCCCTACACATTTGTTGGAATGCTTATTTGTATTATCAGGTCTCCAGACAGGGACTGCCTTTCTGTATTCAGTGGTAAAGTGCAAAGCACCACGGTGACTGATTTTACTGACGAAAAATGCCGTTGAAAGACAAATACATTTTATTATATAATATTAAAATTCTCTTTTTCCAGTATCTCTGTGACCAGTGGGTATCTTTGGACCACTGTGGAGTTGTGTCAGGTCTTGAGAACAGAGAGCTTGCCACCCATAAGTCCTGCTCAGCTACACCTTTCCAACTCCTCTCACATAATTTCTTGACATTTCATATAGTATTGCTTTGATATGACCAGCTATTTATAATCGCTCATGTTTGCCAGCTTTACCTACACTTTGCACCCACCCTAGACAGTTATTTAGGATACTTGTCCCTCCATCCCATCCCCACAATGACCATTAATCTTTTGCTAAAGGATGTTAAGAGAGGAGTACACTGACACAGCTTGTCACCACTCTCAGGGGCAGGATCAGAACCACAAGTCCTCAAGACAGTCAAACCCCTCCAAAAAGTGAGATCTTTCTCATCAGCAGTCACTGAGAAGGCAGTTGTGTCATCAACCTAATAGAAACGTGGTTAACACAATTCAAAATTTTACGTGCTACTCTCATAGCTGACATCCTATGTTATGTGCAAACAGGGAAGTAAACCTGTTATAAATCTCAGTGTCTATAGTAAAGAGGAGGTAAACCAAAGCTACTTAGGAGTGAAAGACAAAATTTTGACACAAATCCCGTGTTCTTAATTTTCACTTCAGAGGTTCTAATTTTCTGTTTTTAAGCCACAGATCAGGAAAGGGGAGATAATTAAATGCTATTAATGGACATATCTTTTAAATGAAATTTGTATTTATTTGTTATTAGAAACAATACAGAATTTATTTGGTGAAAACATCTTTGGAACTTACTATGGCCACATATAAGCACATATAGAGGACTCTGGTTTTCTTAGTATTCATTTTTTATTTTATTTTTCTTTTATATTCATTATTTATTTCATTTTTTCCCTAGTTCACCATTATAAAAGTTTCATGTAACAAGGTCAGCAGTTCTGTGTGAAATGTAGGCTCAGCAATTGCCTTTAGCTTCTCAGCTCTTGGTAGTTAGTTACCACAAGAATAAACTATGTGGAAAGCATGTTGAGACCATGTAAAAAATGATAATAAAATCATCATAAAATGATGTTAGTAGTTATATAACAACACAAATATTAACAGAAAAGAAGGAAATTCACAGATAACATTGAATTAAAATACAAACAATACGTTAATTTTTTTTAACCCCACTCCCTGAAATCAAAGATAAGAGAATAATACCTGAAGGTAAATTCTATTTGCCATATCTTTTCCTTTTTCTACTGACTTCTACTGCTTAGTCATAACATATATCACACAGTGTCTGCAAAGATTTGGAGAGCCCAGCAATCACGCTGTCCATGAGACCTGGCATACATAAATGATGCATTTGTCCCAAGGGCTAATGCTCATCTTCATAATCCTCTTATATCTGGGGAAGAAAGTGTAGGAGAGGCTCCTATCTGATGTAAATTGGCAAAGATCTATTAGTATCATGGTGGTATGCTAATTTACAATACCTGAGTAAGCAGCCTTGCTTAGCCATTGACTAAACTGCCACCAGTGAACAGAATGAGACAAATTGTACCTAGAACTCAACACAATTAAGAGATGTTGAATGCATCCTGCTCCTTAAGAAATGATTATGGATGCATAATCATGTTATGGATAAATTTAAAGAGGGGTTTGTCTAGGAATTGCCATCAATCTTCAAATATATAGATATAAACAAAAGTTCTTAATTCTAATCTTAGTTGCACTGATGGAGATCATGTTGGATCCTACATACATTGACTTGAGTTGGTTTTAGCCACAGTACCAAAAGGCGGCAAGAAATCAGAAACCGCTGGTGAAGGGCAATAGTTTTCCATCCATGTTCTTCTGTGTTGTTCTGGGGCAGACTTGTTATCTGTGTTTCCCTTATTCAAACTTTAAGCACTGCAAATTCATCCACAGTACTGAGCCAGAATCACATCATGACTGCTTTCCCTGCCAGAATTCATAAGTATAGCCTATATAGTGTGTTGCAGTGACATGCTAGGATGCCAGAACAGGGAAAAGTTATTTTCTCTCTCAGTGTACAGAGATGCTCAGAGTACATTCCATTTCATTAAGATACATAGCCCTTGGCTTTCATTATAAAACCTTGGTAGTTTTTCTTTGCCTCAGTTCCACAGGTGTCTCCAAAATCCCACGACTATTTTCTCCTTTTCCTCCCTAATCTCTCTGCCAGTTATAATCGTCCCATAACATACAAGAAAATTCAGAGATTCTTCACAACAGAGAATATTACTAAAGCAAGGCAAATTTGGGGTCACAACAAATTCTCCATTACTACAATTTCTTATTCAGCAAATGGTTACAAAATGCACTGCTCAGATTTATGTTTGAGGATTTCAAGGAAATCATCTGTTGTTTTTTTGTTTGTTTTTGTTTTGTTTTGATTTGTTTTGTTCTGTTTTCTGGGAAACCTGCTTCTTCTGGCTGAATAGTGGTCCTTTTAAAGCATTCATCCAGCTTCTGACTTGCATAATGTTTAGTTTCTAAATCAGTATGCACCATGAACTCCTCACCACCTAACCCTCTTGAAGTCATTATTTTATTACCTGTATATTCTCGATCATAACTGCTTGTAGGATGTATTTCTGAATTTTGTGACAGATTACACCTAAGCCACAACCCAGCCACAATTCAAAACTGGTACTTTACATCTCAGATATAAACTACCCACCTCCTGTCCACTTGTTTCTGATGAATTTTCTACTTCAATCGCATTTCTGCTTTGTTAAGCAGACTTTTGAATGTGTAGTGGACTATACAGAATGTGCTAGCAGCACTGAGTAGTACCTAGGTAATTCACACCACCAGATGCAGCACTATTCTCATACAAGGGAAACAGCTTTAGCTATCTGCATACGAACTTCCCTCTGTTGCACGAGCCCCATGCCGGTTCATGTCTCATATGGTCCTCAGTGGACAACAGTGTTGATGAACCAACAGACATGGCTCCCTTTCACTTGCTGAACTTCTACAAAATCAGATTTCCACAGGAACCTTCCCACCATAAATACATCTGTGATGGGCTTCACATGTCACCAGCAACCCACCAAGACTTGAATATTAGTTTTAACTTGGGAATTCTAAAGGACAGGCTGATTTTACAGTAAGAAAACAAGTGTTGACTGATACTCACTGTCTCCATCCTTTCTCTGCCATCTGTGCCCCTTTGGAGTTTGAACTGAATATTGTTTATTATATAGCTGTCACCATGAAGACTTTCCCAGTTGTCCACAGACATGTCTTTTTTCAGGATTTGCAGCCAAGCTTACATTCTTCAGTATCTTGAAGTAGGAATTTGTCTATGTTGCTGTATCGTGTGCCAGTAATACTGGAGAAAGACACTAGAAACAGCTATGTTGTTTTTCAGGGTTCTGTCTACAAATGATGTTTTGATAATTTCCAAGTACATACAGTGAGTATACAGTCACACACTAGATAAAATATCAATTTTGTATGATTTTATATCTAATTATCTATATATTTTACCTACTTTATGTAAATCTAAATATGTCAGAGTATAACTCTTGAAATGTGTTAATTACAAAAAGCCATGATACAACATCTGAATCCCTAAAAAATTTCTTTTAGCTGTCAAACAACTAAGTGTGCTATGATCTGTTAGGAAACTCCTGACCTGTGTAGATATTTTTACATGCATTTTTAATAAATATCAGATTATATTTAGATCAATGTGGTAAGAAGTAAATGTTAATTATCACCGTTGATCAGAGTGAGACTAACAATAAAAAGGGGAAAAAGTCAACGAAGCAATATGATATAATTTATTTAAGCAAATTATTGTGCTAAGAACAGTTCCATAAAATTTAATTAGTGAGGACCATAAATTATGTCCAAATAAATTTGTTCTATGAGATTTGTTACATGCCTGGTTTATTGAGAACAATCTAATTGAATTTTTGTTGAACCAATAATATTTCAGATTACAAAACAAATTTGCATAGAAGACTGGAAATTTTACCCATTCTACAAGAGGGAACAATTATCATTTTTGAGGGAAAAAGGCTTGCAACCTTCACCATTTTATTCAATGCCAGGTAGGTTTGAAGATACTCAGCCGTGTGCACGTAATAAATTAAAGCCATAACAGAAAATTGAGCAGCTCATAATCTCTTGTCTGCAAAGGCAGGCTTTAAAAGGAAAATCAGGTGTACACTTTGTATCTCAAGTAAATGGTGTAGAGACAGAATGCAATATAGTGGAAAATGCACTGTTTTCCATGGCTGCAAAATCTATTCTGAACAGTCAGCCATTAAACTGAAATTCTGTATGTGCAAACACCACATTCTTGCCAGCAGATTAAAGGCAAAATGGTGAACACAGAATTGCCTTCTTACTTTATCTTCATACAAATGAGCTGAAGTGCCCTTGGCAAAGAATGCAAAGTCATGCCAACAAAATACAGATTTAATACTGCTGTAACCAGGTATTTTATTAAAGCTGCAGTGAAAACTCTTCATGAACTGAAAATTCTGGTGATCAACATTTCAAATCACAAGTATTACCTTATTTTTGACCAGTAAGTTATCTAGTAACTGTTACAAGAAAAGATGCGTAGGAAAAAGAGTTTCTATTAAGAAATCAACTGAAAATTGCCATATATAAGGAAATTGGTGATTTCATTCAGTAAAAACTTGTTTTTTGGCAATAATAGGGTAAAAGAAATGCCAAACAGCCAGGAGAATCCTTTTACCTCTCTTTCATTATTATATAAAGACATAAGGTCTAATGTGCCGTCAGACATAACATTTATGTATGTACACGTAGACCTTCCTCTCTAATTCAAAATAAATCTTATTATAAGTTCATTTAAGTCAAGAAAGTCAGTAAATTAAAACAAGTTTGGAGGAAAATGGGAATCCCTTTCCTTTTTTCTGAAGTTACATGTGAGTAATGCCTTTAACTACTATTAGACAGGCAGAGAGATAAAATTAAAATAGAAATGATAGGAATGATGGATTGGTTAGTGGAGATAAAGTAAGTAAAGCCATGATAACATCACCCTTGGTGGATATTCCTTTGATTTGGATTGAATTTGACCAGCAACAAAACATTTTGTCGGGGTTTTCTAATGATAATTCCAAGAGCTTTATGAAAATAGGTATGCAAAACTTTACTGCAAAGACTTTTTTATAAAGAAGAAGAAATATTGATGAAAAAGGAAACAACCTACTTAGCCTAATTTATAAAGTACAGATTTTCAAAATCAAAGTAAAAATTTGCTAGACTTACAGGAAAAGAAACAGCAATCAAAATTCCAGATCTCTTACTGAGTTCTTTCAGTTTTCTGTAGAACTGATGATAATGTTGCTCCCTTTGAGAGGTGGATATATCAGTGCTAATGTTCTGTTTCAATAAGTGTTTTACACAGTATATTTTACCAAGAATCCCTGTGCATAAATTTTGAGTTAGCTATTTAAACAACAAAATAAAAATAATAATAATAAAAAAAAAAGAACAGAATTTGAGAACAAAAAAGTTACAACCCTGTAACTCAATAAAACTCAGTTAACAATACAGACTTCGCAGGTGCAAATCTTAAGAGGAAAATCACCTTAAAGCTTTCCTGTTTCCAATAGCTTTCCATATCAGACTCTCTCAGTGTATTCATTTTCTTTCGCACACTTCATGCCTCACTGCTGATAGGACCTCAGGTCCTCTGAGTTTTCTGAGAACCTATCAGGGGCACAAGAATTTTACAGGGATTAAAGTTATCCAAGGTGCAGGTAATATAGAGAAAACATAGCAACTTAAATAAGTTTTCATATTATTAATCTCTGCAGGCATTCAGAGCTGCCTCTCACATGATTTTTGGTGCTAGTACTCTCATATGAACTCTTTAATATACCACAACCTCTTACTGTGCTAGTGTCTAATACTGGACAAACTGAAGCAAATACTTCTTTGGCGACAACTGCTACAAATCATTAACTGTGCCTAAACCACTCTATTGCTATGAAGCATTTGAGCAAGAAAAATGATAGCATGGGATAAAAAATAGTCTTTAATTATCTCTAAAATGAATTTGCTGCCCATAAACCATGTTGGCCTTTTATGCTGGTCAATTACCCTAGAGTACTGAGTGCCTGTACATATCTTCAATAGTCAGAGTACAGAAGCTATTACAAAAAGATGCAAAGAGCAGGTACAAAGTGACCTTGAGGTACTTGGAGCAGAATCAGATAGGAAAAAAAAAAAAGCTGAGAATATTCTCAGCTGATTTTTTTTTTAGCAGCATTTGTCAGTATCTTCAACCATAAGAACAAATGAACTCACTGTTCTCTGTGTGTATGTAGGAAGCTCAGATTCACTCACATTTCTGGGCATGCATTGTGCATTTCTCTGTACTATCTCAAAAAGCTTAGAAAGCAACAAAAAGGCCAGCAGGGAGAGGTAGGTGACTGTCCCCCTCTACTAAGCTCTTGTGAGGCCACATCTGGAATACTGCATCCAAGCCTGGGGCCCCCAGCACAAGGAAGATGCAAAGCTCTTGGAACAGGTCCAGAGGTGGGTCACTAAAATGATTAGTGGGCAGGAGCATCTCTTGTATGAGGAAAGGTTGAACGAACTGGGCTTATTTAGCTTGGGGAAGAGAAGGATCTAGGGAGACTTCATTGTGGCCTTCCAGTACTTGAAGGGAACATATAAACAGGAGGGGTAATGATTGTTTACATGGGCTGATAGTGATAGGACACTTAAATCTAAGATGGGAGATTTAGGTTAGATATTAGGACATTTTTCAGTCAAAGGTTGGTGACACGCTGGAACAAGTTGCCCAGAGACATTGTGGATGCCACATCCCTGGAGGCATTCAGGACCAGGCTGGATGTGGCTCTGGGCAGCCTGGTCTAGTGGCTGGTGACCCTGGCCATGGCCATGGCAGGGTGGTTGAAACTCAATTATCTTTGAGGTCCTTTTCAACCCAGGCAATTCTATGGTTCTATGATTCTATAAGCACCGCACAGAAGCTAATTAAACATATCACTGGCTAAGGTAAAATTGGAATTTCATCCTGTATATTTCATTCTGTTATTGAATTCTTGAACTTCTATACTTTAAAAATAAAATGTTAGATATGAATGAAGTCAATTAACCCCAGAAATTAAGATTCCAAATCTTTTAGCCTATTATAGTTACCAGAAGTTTCTTTTGAAATTGTCAAGAAGTGTATTGACTGTTGGACGTTATTTCAAGAACACCTAATTTTATATTTCTGACAAAACAATTCTGATATTTAAGTTAAAAGTCTAGAAATGTAATGATTATAATGTTTCTGAAATTAACGCAGTCTATAAAGGAGATTATTTTCTTCATATACTTTAAAAACAGCAAAATACTTGTGCAAATCAATCAAGAAGCTTCAGGACTAGACGTTCTACTATTTATTGAGACAAATACTCCATGACGCATTTTAAATACTTAAACCAACAAAAACTGAATTTTTCCAAAAAGAAAAAGAAGAATCTAATTTAGTTAGTTGTTATTTTGTTTGAAAAAGTCTATTTGACAGGATGTTGAATCTTCTTGGAATGGTAAAACCAGTACATCCTAGAGTTCACTAAACTAAATAGTGGTAGAAAAAGCCATGCACTCAAGCCTTGCAAGCTCCTGGAGTCCCTTCAATTCAGCAGTTGCTGCACTGGGGTTGCTAAGTATACATCCCTGTGGAATCTGTTCTAATTTTAAACTTTTTGTGGACAAACTGTCCGAGTATTTGTCTAATCCATTATTGAACTCTAATCTTCTACTACAATTTCATATTGAGCAACAATTTTCAGAATGCCAAAAATTAGCTTATGTTGATTTTCATTTACTAGGAATCTTCTGGAAAGATGACAGTTTTAGAAAGCCTGTAAGTGGAAACTGAAGATGGAAAAAATCTGAGTCTTCCCAAGGCTCAGTTGTTCAAGCACTTTATGTTTTGAATGAAATTGGATGTTAGCTGGAGACTCTGGGCTGCTTCATATGTGGGGGAGAAATTGATGCAATGCCTTCCAAGTGCTTCCACTGAAGATCTGAGACAAACCTCTTCTTTCTGGTGAACGTTAGGATCCAAGGGAGTAGTATGGAACTGTGTCAGGGGAGAGTCACCTTGGAGATAAGGAAAACGTCCTTCACTGGAAGGTGGTCAGGCCCTGGAACAGACTCCCCAGAGCAGTGGTCGTGGCAGAAATCCTGCCAGAGTTCAAGAAGCATTTGAACATTGTTCTCAGAAACAGGATTTTATTTTGAGTGGCCCTGTGGAGAGCCATGAGTTGAATCCAATAATTCCTGTGCATCCCATCCAACCTGGGCTATTCTACAATTCCATAATGCAATGGTTCCTGTTCAATTCTTGTTGATCATGTTTGTTGTTCCATTTAATTCTTGCTGATTTGTTACTTCTTATGTTATTAGTACTTCATAAAAGTGAAAATATTGAAAAATCAGAAATGTTACTAGGGTAACACTAATATAAAATTGATACAAATAATTAGTAACAAGGTATCCCTGAGATACCTTCATTCATTACACCATCTGAATATAAAAAAATTAAACAAGTATAAAATCACTTCTGAACATTAAAGCTCTCATACAAAGGAGAATTTTAGAATGGTTCCCCAAAATTAAAACCTTTTTACAGGAGTTATTCGCAGAAAAAATAAAAATAAAAACATACCAGAGTACTCAGTTTAAATCACAACAATTTTCCTGTCTTTGGCAAGATAAAAGCCACATTTGTTGACAGAATAATTTGCAGGGCAAAATACAACTCATCTTTCAAAAGAAGACAATAAATGTGGAAATGACTGAGATGCCTACTGTAAAAAATACATTCAGAATGTAAAAACTTATTTTATTCTCACGAATGAATGAAACAATTAAGTGAACATTTGCTAGAACAGAAAAAATGACAACAGAAAAAATGTTGACATAACAGAACACCTGGGTATTTTCAGAGTTCTGCGACATGATTTTTGATGAAAACTAAAGCAACTTTTCTTTACAATGAAATTGAGCTGAGACAGTGAAAAAAATATGTAGACTTTTTTAAACTCCCAGGTAAACATGGAATTTCACTTCTTTTGTAATTATGTAAATTTATGAGAGCAGTTGGACTTACTTTGCATTCTGAGTGCTGAACCAATTGAAGTGATTGTGCCAGTTTTTAAGTGTTTCTATTATAATGTCATTTCTTTTAAACAGATAATTATTTTTTAACTACTCTGTCTGGCTAGCACGTGCTCTGAGCTTATCTCAATATACTTGGCAGCTTAGGTAATCCTGACAAACAAATGTCTCACAGGGCTATTTGGCCCAACCACTTGCACAAAAGGTTCTGAGCTCTGAGTACTGCAGACTAGTGAGTAAATCCTCTGCAGGAGTCATTTTAGAATATTCATTTATTTAACCTGACAGTGTCACTGTGTTTTATTTTCATAAGTGTTGTGGTTGAAACCAGTAGTCAGTTTGGAAACACACACAGTTATTCATTCACCTGCCGCAACTGTGATTGAGGAAGGGAAGTGGAAAAAAAGGTAATACTTGTGAGATGAGATGAAGACAGTTTAACAGGACACAAAAGTGAGGGATAATAATAATAGCACTAATAATAAAAATATATACAAATAGTTGATGCACAAAGCAATCGCTCGCCACCTGCTGACCAGTGCCCAGTCAATCCCCTAGCAAAGGTTCCCCAGCTTTGGCTAACTCCCCCAGCAGTATCAGTCTGCATGAAGTCATATGACATAGGATATCACTTAGGCCAGTTTGGGTCAGTTGTCCTGGTTCTTTCCCCTCCCAACTCTTTGTGCAACTTTTCCCCAGCACCCTCACTGACAGGTCAGCAGGAACAGCTGAAATGTCCTTGACTTGGCGTAAGCACTGCTCAGTAACAACTGAAATATTAACTTGTTAGTAATATAATTCTCATACTGAATCTAAAACATGGTGCCATGCCACCCACAATGTTGAAAATTAACAGTATCTCAGCTGAAACTAGGTAAACTAGGAAGACGGAGAAAAGCATAAAATGAACAAGGATGATACATGGCCAGCAAAAAATTCAGGTTTTCACAGTGATGGCATCCTGACAAAATTGAACTACTTAAGTGCACAATATTTTAAACTCATTAACTTTCCTGGAATATGCTTCTACCTTCTCACTTTATTAACTATCTATGTAAGATTAAGGTTTTCCTCTGGAAATATGGAGGAACAGGCTAGTCACATCCTGAACATGTACAAAATAGTGACATATCTTTAAGAGAAACATCCATTTTTTTGTAAAGGGTTTTACCTATTTCCAGATTCATCCCTTATTCAAATTTCCACCTTTATGGGAGAAGGCATCTGTGGAATAGCCTGTGGAAGTCATAATATCTACACTGGATATCCAATATCTTTGCAAATAATCAGTACCTCAGCTTTGTCATTGATAGCAACACAATGCCAGAAATATCCTTGTCAATTATACACCTAATTTTTTCTCCAGAATACCTGCCTTAACATTTTTGTTTTTCTTTAATACCTTTACATAATCACTCCACATTACAACCATATCTCATTTAAATTAAAAAAAAATCATTTTGCTAGAATTCATCCCAAATTCTGATAATCAAAGAAAAACAGCATAAACCTTTTTCCTGATTGTGTATCCTGTAAGACATATATGATTTCTGTAAGGTTGTGTAATGTAATTCAAAATTTGCAGGTTATATTGCCTCGTAATTATAGTCCAACAGTGCCATCCTCTGCTTCTTCCAAACAACATTTCCCAATAAATCCTTCAGATAATCTTAAGGAAGTCTGACTGTAAGTAAGGTAGAGTTTCACACTAGGAACATGACCAAGTATTTCTGCTTGCAAAATACTAAAAACAAAAAATGTTTGCATAGACTTTCTCATTATTAGATTTCTGAAACTTTTCATTTGGGTTTTAAAAGTTTGTTGGCATGCTAAGGTGTCCAATTAAATCTCCAGATCTTTACTACTTATTTTACCATCAAAGAACCCAATCATGAGCTAGAGAGTTTTCCATAATGGATGGACATGTAAAGAGAAGATCCCCATCATCCCCCAAAAAGCTTGTAATGTAAAGACAAGAATAAGGGAGAAAAAAGAAAAAGATAAGAAATGGATATAATCAAAAAGTAGAACCTAGACAAAAACATTCACGTGATAAACAGAAATCATGGCGTAAATATCAGTAAATCCAGAATTTGTTTCCAGTGGTCCAAAACACTCCTGGCACAGGTAGGTTTTAGGAAGAAACACAAACATGGATTTTTATACATTCTAATATTTTAAATACAAGTGAGGAAAAACTTTGATAACATTTGCAATTAAATATAAGGAAATAATAACAGTATTGATGGTAAAGCCAAAGCATGTGAAATTTTGTGTTTGAAGGAAAATAAAGTTCAAAGGTTCTAGATGTGTTAGAAAGTGGGGAATCATTTGCACACAGGCACAGGCACACAAAGTTATAGGCATGTATATTTTCTTTTTGAAATCTATTTACTTAGAACTCTCCCACTCAAACAGGAAATACTTGAAGGACATCTGTCTGATACCTTAGTTAGCTTCATTTCATTATCTTTATACAGTTAGTTAATTTTTTTCTTCTTTTGCTACGCAGGGTTATATCAATGAGACATAAGGAAAGAGCATAGAAGAAAAATCTCCCCAGGAGTGTAATTATGTAGTAGAAATTACATCCACAAATGTAGTGTAATCTACAGTGTTTTATGAGACCTGGATGGAGAAAACCTTGAGTAACATGGTTGACTTCATGACTGAGCAGAACATTGGACTAAGGACCTCATGAGATCCCTTTTGTCCTGAACAGTTCTGTGACTCAAGGGTTCTAAAATATCAAACCAGTCTTATGAAGGTCATGTTATCAAATGTGAAAGATATTTATACAGCCCTTTGTTAAGTTACTGCAGACAACTTAGGAATTTTAGTGTTGTGATAAATGTCTCTAAATGTTCATTATGCCTCTCACTCAGCTGAGTTAACCTTCCTCTCTGTTAAATATACCTCCATATGTTTCTAAGTTCTCTCACACCATGCATTTAACAGCTCTTGATATACCATGTATTACTTAATGTAGATGCCCTAAAAGCACTCCATAGTGATATAAAAGATTTCACAAAAGATCTTAATTCTCAAAGGAATGTGACTCCAAGAGGACTCTAAACTCAGTAGAATGACAGCCATTAATGACAGTAGACAATACAGCTCCCTAAGCATGACTGTTCTTATTATGCAGTCACAGAAATTTGTGGGACAAAGGATAATTCCCTTAGCACAAAAATGCTACAGGTTTTTGTAATAGAAATCTGACCTTCAACACTGGTTGTCTTAGAAAGACACCAAAAGGGAGTAGGGAGAGAGAAATAGGCCCAGATGAAAACTACCTGAACTTCATGTAAGTTAGACTAGTTTATAATACTGGTACAATTTTGCTGCACTCTCTCTTTTCCAATCCTTGAACATCACTTTTATTTACCAATCTGTACACCGGGTATGAGTGGTGAGGAAAGCATCACTCTACCAGAGTTTTCCAAGGTGGGGTAACACTGTACAAGGAGGAGGCACCCTCTCCTGCTTCTCTAAGGTCATACTGAACATCTGGACTGTAGATAAATGTATATTTCTGGACTCAGCAGTGATGATAGGAGAAAAGATAACTCCTTCTCAGGGACTCCCCAGCTTACTCCTGGTCTATTTCCTTTATGTGGCTCTTCAGAGCCACACACTAGATGCTTCTCTCTTCCTCAAGGATAACTTACTAATAAATATCACTGTTCAAAATATTTAATCTAATCTAGTGTATCTTTACTGAAAGAGTTGCAGAACCCATTGTCAAAACAATTCAGATGACAGTACATCAAGACAAGGAGCACTATAGCACTGCCTGTTCATCTTCAAGTGTCACAGTAATATGCAAAAGAGGACATCTATCCAAAGGCTTAATTAGAAGACGTTTTGCTCACAGAATGAAGATATTCAGGAATATTTTTTCCAGTTGCATGAAATCTTTTCATAATATCAAAAAACATTCATTAAAAGTTTTATTTATCTTAGTCATTATCTCAATAAAAATTACTCCAGTCACATGGTTAACAATTACATGCATTGGCTTTTGGTTCACTTTTTCACTGGTCAGTTTTGCAGTTATTATATAACTGCTAATAATAATAGTTATTATATAACTATTATTTAAATCCCTTTTCTTTGACATTATTCTCAGATAATTCTGATGCCATAATATTAGTTTAAAATTAATTGTCGTAATTAAATATTAGAAATCTGCAGAAAGCTACCATGAAGTTGTACACCATCACTCAAATAATCTTTAACACAAAATAATCACCCCCACTCTGTAAATTCTCATTAATGTAAATTTTGATTATACAGCTATTTTATGCATGCCTTTTTCTTACCATCAATGAGAACTTCAAGTATGAATTGTTAGCATAGGAGTGATTATGGTTGGTAACATTACACAGATAAATAATTTCAGGGATCTAGCAGTGAAACACCGTTAAATTGTAACATCATTAAATGGGAATATCTGATTATTAACTGCTCTTAAGAGTGCTTATATTATCACGAAAATGGCTTGTTAACAGATTTATATGATACTATTTACCTTCTTTATGAGCAACTATGTTTCAAAATTGTTTTATCCTTTTTTTTATTACCCACTACGTAAACTAAATGTCACTCATCAATTCAGCTTGGAAAATGTCTCTCAGAGCCATGCAAAGCAGTTACTCAGATGTCTTGTTACAGCTCATTTATGATTAACATGTTTAGTTTTTTTTACTGAAACCATATTTCTATATTCATTAATAAAAACAGCATTCCATAAAACTGCGCATTATTAGGTCTGCAGTACACTATGCAGAGAAATATCAGGGTCCAGAACTTAAGCACTATACCAGATTAATGTCCTACCCTGAACTGAAGCAGTTTACATGTTTTACCAGATCTTGAATAGAGTAGGGAAATGGCCATGAAAGAAAGCCATTTGGTACACTGATATTTTCTCCATGTATCTACTCTTAGAAAATATTCTGAGAACTTATTATCTGATTAAGCTCAAGATTGATGCATTTATTTATTTTTGATATCTTGGCAAAGAAAACATGGAAATCATATCCTAATCAGTTATACCATGGCATAAATGTGAAGATTTCTGAAACTATTGTGTAGTGGTCTAATTTCAAATTTCTGCATTGATTTTGATCATACACCTGTTCTGCAAACGCTAATTTCCTTTGAAAATCTCACTTGTATTACTTTGTGATCAGCAGCACTATGACAAGATCTCCAGAGGGATATACGGAGGGATAACATGCACAAGCCCTAGTGATAAGTACACACTGAACAATATATATTCTGTATAGCACTTCCTAATCTCACTTTACAAAGAAATACTTCATCACTGTATGATATCATAGAAGATAAAAGATAAGAATAGCTCAAAAGAAGAGTTCCAGACAAAATTTGACCAATGCAAATGTATACATTCCACAGTTCATTGTTCCTAGAAAGTCTCAATGTTATAGTGGGGAAAAATGTTTTACAACCGCAGTGATCTAGAGAATCCCAGTGACAAGTGCTCTCCCCATTGAGCTTACTACGTCTACTACAACGCCATACAGAAGCAG
Source organism: Oreortyx pictus (assembly GCA_036925125.1). NCBI lineage: Eukaryota > Metazoa > Chordata > Aves > Galliformes > Odontophoridae > Oreortyx > Oreortyx pictus. The sequence goes on along the minus strand of JAUPFR010000001.1, from coordinate 73,740,598 downwards.
AAGTGATTCTACCTGCTATCTGTAAAGAACAGATAGTAAGGTGATCTGTCATATCACAGGTCACCTTCACCACATTTCTGCAGCAGTTTTTGGCTTGTGCCTTTATTACTGCACCTCAGGGACATAAAAAGGGAGACCTTCTTGATTCACATAGCTTGGTCTATGGATAATAGTAAAAAAAAAAAAAAAGATTTAAATATTCATTTTGAAGATTAACTGAGTGGTTTAGAAATGTCTCTGAGGCTAGTCAAACCTCAGAGATCCTGAACCTTATCGTTTGTTAGAACATCCCAAACCTGCATACCTTTCACTGATTTTATTAAAACAGGTAAGCAAACAGAGTCTAATTACCAAGCTAAATTGAAGTCAGAATGTTGAATTGTGAAAAAGATGCCAAAATACATCACTTTCCAAGAAGAGTCCATCCCAGTGAGCAGGGAGTCAACCAAGAGTGGCAGGATGCTTGCGTGAACATACAAGTAACTCCTGACAAAGCTAAAACACAAAGGGGAAATGTCAAAAAGGCAAAAGCTGGAGCAGGTAACCTAGAAGAAGTCTAGAGGCATAAGGTGCAGGAACACAGGAAAGGCAAAGCCTATGTGGAGTTGAATCTGGTGAGGGACATGAAGAGCAACAAGAGGAGCTTCTATGGACATAATGGCAGCAAAAGTCTTACTGGGGAAAATGTAGGCCTGCTTCTGAGTGAGTCAGGGAATCTGTTGACTCCAGACACAGAACAGGGCAAGATACTGAATGCTTCTTTGCCTTTGGTCTTCACCCATAGATAAAAGAAAAAGTCTGAAATGGACTTGAAGATCCTACTTGACACCAAGTTGGAAATTCCTTCCTGTCGAACGATGTGTTCTCCAGGGGTGAATTCCTATCGGCCATTTTGGGAGTCTGATATTTTGTAAATGATTTGGGTTTTTTAGTCCTATCTCGCAAAAAAAATCCATTTTTCTCATTTCACTCTAAGATCCCACATAAAGTTCTGGGTAATAAAGTACAGTGAATTAAATATAAGTATAAATTTTGTGTAAATAAATATCTAAAGGGAGATGAGAGGCAAACAGATGAGGGCAGCCTCTTCTCGGTGGTGATAGCAATAGGACAAGAAGTAATAGCCTAAAACTTGAACATAGAAAGCACCATACAAACATGTGAAAGAACTTCATTGCAGCAAGGGTGATGGAACACTGGAACAGACTGCCCAGAGTCTCCTTCTATGAAGATATTCAAGCCCTCTCTGGAAACCTTCCTGTGCAACCTATTTAGCAGAGAGCTTGGGCCTGATGAACTCTTGAGGTCCCTTCCAACACCTGCAATTCTATGATTCTGTTGGATGATAGAAGCAGCTGAAGATACAGCCGCCAAAAATGCAACTGAAACAAGGAAGGCAGAAAGGATAAGAAGCAGAAGAAAAAAAATGGCCACTAATCCACATTGCCTAAAACAGAGTGCCTTCAGCTTCCCTCAGCACTGGGATCAAAGATGGAAGACATAAATTTTTGGCAAACCCAGCAAGTGTTCTGAGATTCTTACAAAGTAACCAAGAAATTTCCTGACATCTGAACAGAAAAATTTCATTCAGTATTCATGGTGCCATATGGCTTTCCTTAACCAGTATTTAAGATAGGAGAAGAAAGTTTACCTTATCTACAAATTAAGGTCAGTGTCAAGCCCAACACTCTTCCGTGGTGCAGATGCCATCTTCAACAGAATACTACTATATTTATTGCTCAGTGAAAGTAGTCCACTTGAGACTGTCAGAAGTTTACTGAAATGGAAAGGAGCTTAAGTTTTGTTCTCACTAGATATATGTTATGTACTGCCTATTTCCACACTTCCGAGTCAAAATCATTAACAGAATTACATTTCATGTTCCCTTTCTTCTCTCCCTCTTACTGACGATTCAGTCAATTAACACTTCCAAGTATTACATCCTTTAGAGAGTCAAAAAAGTGTGAAATTGCCTTCTAGTAGTGACAAGAATGAAGAAATTTTATAGAGCCTTTGCTATGGCTTTAAATCTGGAGTAAAAATTAAATAAAGTATACACTCTGTGTTGTAAGTCAAAGCAAGAAAAATAATACTTTAGTTTCACACTCCAAATTATTTAATACCCACTGTTGCAAAGGAAATGCAAAAGGCCAGAAATATGATTTGAAATTTGAATTATAATTCACTTCATATCATGGTTTTCGGAGATAGTTAATTAAATTTACTTTTCCCACTAGCATTTTATTCAGTTCTACATTTTCTGCATTACTATATTTGTGAAGGGGTAAGAGAAGACAGATATGCTGATTTGAAATAATTGAAATAACTGGAGTTGTGCTTATGCTCTCCTTATTAAAAGTATTGCTGCATAACAATGCTGGATTAAAATGCTCACTAAACATATATGCTGATACTACAAGAGCAAAACTTCTTCAGGAAATAGTAGAAAGGAAACACAATGTCTCTAGATAAGTAACTTTCCTTCAGAGATAACAAACAAATAAATGAAAAAAATAGTTTTTATTAATCCAAAAAGAGGGTACGTCAAGTCATACAGCTGCTTTTTCCATTCCAGAAAATTATCAAATGAAATGAACTTTTTTTTTACTACCAACAAGATCAAGACTCTATCAAGGAATACCGTGATCAGTATGCAGGCCTCAAAAAAATAATCTGACACACATCTGTAAGACAAAGATTTGTATATAGGTTGTGGAGGTCACCTAATGCCTTGCTAAAGTCCTACTGCGAAGGTCTGAATTATATTTCAGGTCTTTGCTTTTAATACCAATTATAATCCTTAAGATAATTTTTATGGAATTGATCTTGTAGCAACTCTCCAAAATATTTATTGTCTTTCAATTTCATTAGCAAGTATAGGGTCTCATTATCCATGCTAAACATTATGTCAGCGTGGAATTTATCTTAGCAAGGAATTTAAATGGAAAGATTTATTTTACTTAAAAGGGTCCTAGCATAGTTAGCTCAGGAATATCAGAATCTTGCTCACATTTTCATGTCTTCTTACAAATAATGGATTTGAAGAAGACATAGATTTTATGTGAATCATTTTGTGGTATGAGAATAGACTTGATGCAACATTAATGTAATTATTCTTTTTTCTTTAAAGTGCAATGGATGTTTATACTGAATCATCATGCAAATCAGCTAAAATTTAGGGGACTTTGCTTCATTAAAATTGCAACAGCTTATGGAAATTTGACAGAAAGAACACATGGAAAATCTAAACTACAAATCTGTTCAAAAGGATACTTGATTTTTACCAGAGTTCCTTGTTCTTACATCTTTAATCAACTACACAAGAAAATACTTGAGTTTTAAGACAAAAATAAATAACCCAATAAATGAAATATATTTACCAGACTTCATGGAAAACTGCTATCAATATTTGCTGTTTTGGCAAGAACATGAATGTGAATTATTTTGTAAATAATCAGGACAAAGAATTTAAAACAGCTGATCCTGATCCATTGGAGCTGTCCAGTAGAAAGCCTTAAAGCTAGTACTACTTCAGTGCTTTTCTCTGGACTTTTCCTATTTAAAGAAATTATAAAGTTACAGCAAATAAGGGTTGACTTTATTGAAGAAGGAGACCTCATCTTCTTCGCCGTAATTAATAACAGTGATTATATTCGTATGAAAGGTTAAGATATTTGGTCTGGCGGATCTACAGAATGACATTGGTTTCATAATTTTACATGTCTTGGGTTTTGGTTTAACACTCTTCCATTCAGTAGTTTGCAACCTGTTCTGAACCAATTATGAAAAACTGTCTTCATAAATACTTCTTGAAAAACTTGTGAATTAATATTCATTTTTTCCTCTCTTATATATGTTCTAAATCTAGCCCAGTGGCTGGAATATCTCAAATTATAGTACTTTATCACTGGTAAAATTATGTAGTAAAACTTGCTCAAGAGGAAAAAGAGCACGAGTTACTCATTCATATTATTTTAGCTGTTTGAACTTGGCAAGAAAATATAAGGAGATTAAAAATAATCTTTGATAGCAAAATATAACTGTACAGAATGCACTGACAAGGAAACTAAGCTCATTTCAATATGCATGCGACAAAAATGCTAGTTAACTCTACTTGTTCTGAGATATAAACTACAAGTTTCATCGCAGTGCTGAACTCTAAATATGTGTAGTCAGAATAACCTAGTTAAATAAATAATTTAAAATAACTTAAATGAGATCTACAGCCATAGCACAAAATATAGATGTGACAAAAGAAAAGATGAGAGCTGCTTCCACTACATGGACAAACAAGCTCAAGCAATCTTACTAAAAGCCCCAGCAAATCAAATTGTCAGATTTTCTGATTCCATTGTTGGATAGAAATGAACACTTGTATAAAATAGTTAAATAGAAACCACACCATCTGGTCCTTCAGAGCAAAAATTAAATATAAGGGGTTTAGGGAACATTAGAAATACCAATATGTTTCATCTGAGAAAGCAATATTTGATCAAAATATTTGGTCAATATATTTTTCTGTGTTTGTGTAAAGCAAACATACATTCATACATAATTTTGCCAGTTGGATTAGCATGAATTAATCCAACAAAATAAATAGTATGGTTTTGTTCATTTTACTTTAATAAGTTACTGAATGTTTATTAGTGGGAATATTCATAGAATGTATGAATTTAAAACTGATATTATGCATGCAAATTCCTGATTCAAAAAAAAAGTGAGTCTGCATTTCCCAAATGCAATTAAAATGTCATCTGACCAAGAAACGTCATAAATACATGTCTACACTCACTTGGAACTAACCAGTGTGGTACAAAATGAACAGGTAATGGTGATATAAGTCAATGGGAAAACATTCAGCCTTGCATATATCTTCTTTTTCTGTGCAGAACAAGGAATTGAGTCAATATAAAAAGATCTGAATGGATTGCTATGATCTGAATGGATTGCTATGATTTAATAGAGAATGAAAAATATGTAATAAATTAAGATTTATGTTTTCATAGGCCTTCATTTTAAGAGACAAGAGATGTTCTACTCTAATGTAGAGTCATCTATAAATGGCACTAAAGAATTTTCAAAAGAAAAAAAAAGAATAAGTATTCTTACAGCACTTTGTGTATTATAAGGGGCATTTATTGACAAGTCCTGTAGACTTTCAAAGTATTTTAGAAAATCTCTCTTCATCTTTTTAGATAAAAAAACCAGATGAGCATATGAATTATTGTTTGTCCTCATTACCTCTCTGAAAATCCCCCTTTGCAAACAAGCTATTCTTTTGCAATTGTCTATTTCCTGGTGAATTTATGAACAGGTAATAACCTGAATCTGGTTCAGTGAAACTTATTTTAACTTCTGAAATGTACAATACCATGTCTGTATTTAAAACAGATATGTTTTTCAAGACCATAAGCATATCTTCAATTCAGTGTTGTGAATTTTACACTGCAGATATAAAATGTGGAATTTATTTTACATGGTTTGAGATGTCCATAGTGGTGAAGGCTATATCAGCAGTAGACTTCTTTGGCTTTTTTTTTAGTCAATAGAGAGCAATAAGCATGTTTGCAGAAATCACTTTGTTGGATCTTTGCTAAATTTCTTTATTTGTTCACATGAATACCATCAGAGTAGGTAAGAGTATTTTTTCAGTAAATTGAATTGAAATTACCTGAATTGTTTTCAGGCTTTGCAATGTTAACTGAAACCAAACCAAATCCCTATCAGCCTTTTGCTTTGCATACTTTTCCATAAAGCTAGAAAGGTGGATACGATTCATTTCTGTTGTAATTTGTTTTATTGTGAATATTGTCCCATTTAAAGTAAATTGTCTTGCTAAGATACTCAGGAGTGGATGCCAGAGATTTCATTAAATGGGGGCAAATATTTTCTTTGCTCATCTAATTAAATTAAATAACACCTGCATGATATATCTACCCTTCAAAAAGCAGTGTATTTTATCTGGTACTGGGATTCATTTGATTAACGTCAAACTTTAAGAAATTTCAATTAAATATAGAAAATAAATTACGTTCAGTTTTTTCACTTACAGATATGGAAAGCAATCTTTTTTCAATTAAGTTGAATTTTTAAAAGATATTTTTAAAGCTAAAACAGAACAAACACCATCATGCTTTCTTCTGAAGCTTTTATTACAGGAAAAGAGGCAAAGAAAACTGTACAAGAAAACTCTGAAAAAAACATAGATATCAGTTTGTGTGCACCTTTCTCAAGATTTCCACTGCATGAGAGTACATCATTTTACTTCTTTTTCTGTGCTATGCTTAGAACATGCAAAATATAAGCAAATAAACAAATACACTACCTGCAGAAACACCTAGTACTAAAAATCATGCTTCAGGTCTTCAGCAGCTTCTCAAAACACACTTTCCCAGAGTTAAAAATATGTTTTTAATGGCAATTTCTTGAAGTTATTGGTAGAGGCATAATGGAATAGGAAAACTAGTTTGTTAGTTGGAGTTTGAGGACATATTTTGTGGTCAAATTGTATTGCAATCTGGATTTCTACGTAGCTGTAAAAAATTGTGAACAAGTTATGAAAGGACAGTATATCACTTGTAAAGAATACAAGTTGTTGAAAAATAATCTTTTTAACTATAATATATGTACTTAAGTGAACTGATAAAGTGTCTTTTCTAAGATTCATAGGAGGACTCTAGATTTTTTAAACACTATGACCACCATGCTGGTAATGCATCCTCCCCTTCATTTTATCATACTGTGTCCGTCCTGAATACCAAATTGTAAGGATGAAAATGTTGTCTATAAAATAGAATAACTCTCAGATACCTTCTTTAGATATGTTCTGTAGCTCTTTTTGAAATAAATATAGAATATTCCAAACTCCAGCACCAACTAGAGCAAATTTCAATATAAAATAAAGCACACAGGACATACAAAATCCAAGTTTTGAAACTGTACATCAAATACAGACTTACGTAATTTGGGGGAAATGTAGAGTATGCATCAAAAAAAGATTTTAATTATCTGAGTAAGTGTTGTTAATCATTCTGGAACTCTGGCACACTGAGATCCAGTGCCAGAAAAGCACTTAGTTATAACTTTATCTCTAAGCTCAAAAGTAGACCACTGAACTATATATCCACCTGCCTACAAATGTCTAAATTAAGAAAATGGTCCCAGTGCAAATTTTGGAATTGTTTAGTTAATTACTGTCCATATAATAATGAGCTAAATAATGTCATCACATAAATGTCAGAAAAAATGTAAAATGAAATGGCAAAAGGCAACCAGAGAAATATTACCAAACTGCCAGTGACTTGACTGGAATGACTTTTATAGTCTAAACTAAATGCATTCTCAAGCTGTTTTGAAGCCATTTCCTCACTGTGCTGTCCAAAAAACACACAGTGAAAATAAACAATGTATGTCAAGTCCTTGATTCTGCCTTGATCATATCATATGAGAAGGGCTAATTCAGACACAGTTGGCAGTCTCTATTTGGAACTGCACACTGAATGGAATTTTAGTATTATATAGTATGGTAAATGAATATGGAAACATAAGGATTTCAAAAGTTCCTAAAATCATAAAAGATTCTGTTTTTTGTCATAATTACATCAAAAATAAGATGTTTCCTCAGTGTTTGCCTGTTGCATAAAGAGGCAGAATTTCTGAACTGGATATATTCTGAAGTCAGGCAATTATAATTCCATTTTAACAAAAATTGAAAGAGAAAAGTTAGGCTTTATGAGAAAAGTATTTTCACAAGCAAAGGAAATGTGATAGATATTCACTGTGAGGACTTCGAAGCATTTGAAGATCTTCTGTAGAAAGTTCTTGATAAAGTTAGAAAATATGGAAATTTCTAAAGGAAACATTCTGGGTAATGATCTGACAAAAAAGAAAGAAAGAAAGATCCTATTCAAAAAAGGATGCACACATACTTTGAGGATCACAAATGGAACCATTCTTGCCTACTCATAGCATTGTTGGCATAAAGCTGAAAATTACAGTCAATACAGGGAAGGATCAGGGTATCATACTGGCAGACTTTTGATTTTAGGACATACAGAGCAGAAAAAAGAATACAAACTCAATGGGAAAATGCTATATTATGCACTGAAACATCCCAAAACAACAGCGATAATCTGTGAAGTCTGAAAGAATACGAAGAGCTCAGTGAAGTAGCGAGCTTCCACAGCAAAGCAAATCAGTAAACAGTGACTGTGATGCTAGGTCATAGCCAGAAAAGCTTTTCCATTAGAAAAAATAATACTGAAGGAAGAAATACTGTAAATGGGTAATTAATGCAGCTATGACTCAACATAACTGTGAGGCCATAGATAAAATTCAATGTACAATTCTGACCAGTTCTTTTTACCACTGGAGAACTGAGATTCTGATCCACACAACTGCTAACTGTAATGAAAATATTTACCTTTGCACCTGGTCTTCTTTGTATTCCCCACCTGGTCACATGAGCATCTGTTTTTCAGACATTTATGATAGCTTTATATGAGAAAACCTGAACAAGGCAGTAAATCTAAATAGTTTTTTATATGGGTATTCTAACTTCCTGGAAGTGGCTGCCAGGCAAGAATATGGGCTTTTCAAACCAAGCATTGCATTTTTTACTTTTGTTATACTTTTCTACAAGCCTGATATATTTTCAGATCATGAAATTAGAATTCTTGTAATGCATTCTACAGATATACATATCAATAAAAAGCATATAACGTTCTTAGGTGCATTTTATGTCATTACCCAGCTTTACACTACATTATCCTGATTAACTATCAGGTAAGATTAAATAAAACTCCTCTATTTCCAGCTTGGTGAATGGATTATAGGATCAAATATAATTAAATTGGAGACAGAAAGGAGAAAAATTAATAGCTTGGGTTGCATTTACCTCACAAAGCTCAGTTCAGCAGTTTATTCTGTTTTCTGTCAAAAAGGTTTAATCATTACAGTGCAACTAATAAGAAATTAAGTGATTTTTTAAGTTCTGTAAGCAGACCAGATATTATGCACAGACATTATTCATAATTACAAAGGATTACAGTTGAATTCCTTCAATATACGTGTCTATAACACAGAGTAGGCTTAAAATCTAAGTCAATTTTTCATTGCAAGTACAAAGAAGTGTTGGTCATCTTTCAATACAGTGTGAAAAAATCAAATAATTTTTGTTACAATTTTCACATACCTGACAACTGAGTGCAACTATGCATCTTATCTCTATCAATCAATTTTAGGATTGCATATATGTCTTTACAAGCATGGCTTTTTTCACCTGTGTATCTTTTCCATGTACATCAAAGCTGAATGCTTTCCATGTGTTCTTTATAGCTACACGTACACCAGACATTTCTTTTTTTTGAAACACTTTCATTATCAAATGAAGCAAATGTACTTGTACCTGTATTGCTTTCCACATATTCACATCCTAAATATATATATTTAAAATACCTAAGGGATTGAGTATGTTTTAATATCATACCTGACTCACAGTTCATTGAGCTATTTTCTTAAAATACTCATAGAAATACATGGACTTAGCTACTGGCTTAGTGGTTTTGTGCTTGCTTTGACTGCTACTTTTCTTTACCTCTGTAGAGTTGATTTGATTATTTCAATACTGACTTGTGTTTAATATATTAATATCCAAAAAGATACCTTTAACATCTATTACGCATTTTTAAATAACTTTAATGATTTTCCAAACTGAATAACCCATTCCTTTTGTACTGCAATGTAAACAGTGGCTCACTTAGAAGAGTAGTCTGTTTTCTGTTGTCTACTGTCAAGTTCATATTGATGAGTACCAATTTCAAGGAAGAATCACATGGCTTTCTGTATCACTCCTGTGAGTATTACAGATGTGTAACTAATTTCCCAGCTCATGGAAATGGAATGGTGGAAATCAATAATCAATAATTTAGAAAAAAAAAAAACCTGAAATGTATAAATAAAATAAATACTCTAAAATAAAATAACTTCTATTTAGATAATGTTTTCCCACATTTATTAACTTTGCTTGTTATGTTCAGGAGAAAGTAGGTCTGCTCTCCCAAATTCTGAGCAATGAGGTTATTTAAAAAGCCATATGAAGTGTACACAGGCCACAGGGAAGAAGACAGAGAACAAGGTAGCTCAGAATCATTGCTTTCCTGTCTCCATCAGTGCATCTCAGGACAGTTCAGAGAAAAAAAAATGCTTTTTAAGCCTCTGAAATAACGGCAGATTTTTTTCTTCCCTGCAGTCTTTTTCTGTACTGTTTTCACTAATGAGGAGCACACAAACTGGACAAGACAATGAAACCTGAATTGCAGAAGCAGCACTATTTAGAAATTTAATGCATTGTTTGTCCCACAGGTACTCCTTCATCAAGTTTTCCTCAAGACCAAAACAGAGGTTTGTCATCACAGCAGCCTCTATACAAGTAGCAGCTACAGTTTAATTTTTTCACCAGAGAAGGTAATGTTTCTACCTGTATTGTTTGTTTTTTTGTCCATGCTTCATTCAAGCTGCCAGTGTTAGGGTGACAACCTTATGTGAAAAAGCATTATTTTAGTGAAGTAGAAATTCAACTCACTTTCCAAAACTGAAGCAGTAGGATGATGTATATCAGATGTATATTTGGTTCATCAGATCATTAAATTTAGATATTCATGCAATTCATGCTCCAAGCTCTTCTTTTGTTTGAAGACGTATCTGTTAGTCAGAAGTGCTCAAACTTTACTACGATAGAACTGATCTAAGGAAAAACTAAGGTAGCTTGTATCAATAAAGCAAAACAAAACAGAACAAAGCAACATGAAATAAAATGATATAATAAAACAGAATAGATAATAAAATCTCCAGCACATTTTTCTGTTAATTAAATGTTTAAAGTTTATGAAAATATTAGTGGACAGGATATATTAGATGTGCTTCAGTTCATGCAAAAGGAGATTACAGGCAGCATTTATCTATCTTCCTGAGTCCTGGATGTAGGCTACCTTCTAAATCCTTGAAAAGAAAAAAAAAAAAAAAAAAGAAAGGAAAGGAAAGGGAAAGGGAAGGGAAAGGGAAAGGGAAAAGGAAAGGGAAAAAAGGAAAAGAATTGTGTGCTTTCATATTTAAAATATGATTCAATAAAAGAGAAAGAGATGCAGTCATTCCTGTGCATCTTGCAAGGCTTAGATGCTCTTCTTCCTGTCAGAAACATGCCTTCTTTTCAGTGACTCCTTTCACACCACAGACTCAGAGGTCACAAGACGAGAATGAGAAGACATCTGAGCTAGCACAAAACTGCACTGCTCAGCTGTCAGCAGCATTTCTGTAATGGAGGATTGTTGCTTGATGCTGGCTGGCTCATGTGGCTCAGAGGCCAGGCGACCTCTGTGGGCTGCCACTGCTCTCTGTAGGACAAAACAGTCCTTTTTAGATAGAACACATCCATCATGGCTATAAAGTATCAGGAGTGTAATAATGGGGGCAAGGTAGAAGGTGAATGTTTCATTAAGTATTTGCCTACTTTTTAAATGTAAATGTAGGTCCCTGGGTGTTCAGATTTTGGGAGCTTATAGTGAGATTTCATGTTTGGGAGGTGTTTTTTTACGGTAGGCAATACAAACTAATGATCTGACCTTTCAAACACTTAGAAAATCCATTTTCTACACATCTGTGTGTATATCATACTATTATGTCAGTAGAAGCAATTATTTTCACTCTTCAAAATCAGCATAATGACAAAGTGTGATGTGTTTTCCATTACTGTGCTTTCTATATAAATCATTGTGGAATTTAACAATATATTTACCCATCTGACTAAATTAATTAGAATTCATTAGCAAAATATCCAAACAAACAAAGTCAACACAGAATCACACCTGTCCCACTAACACCACTCATTTTAATGCTGTGTTGAGCTTGCAATTATTATGATTTGATGGTTTGGGAATTAACTGGTACTAGATTATTAGTACAAGTTGGAATGATACATTCCCCAGCTAACTTGATATACATCTTGCTCATCTACATACAGAAATAGTTTTGAACAGTTCCAAAGATCTTGAAATTCCCTGAAAAGAAAAACAAAAAATGATAATAATCTTCTCAGCACTCTTTTGAATTACTAATTAACAAATTAAAATATTGCAAATAAATGATATGGTTTTTTTTATTTCCAATGAGATCTCATACACACTATAAGCTCTTTTGTCTACAACAGAGATCAGAAGGTCCAACACAAAGCCACCATTTCAGAAATAAAGGTATATTAACAATTCATAATAAAAAATAGATTATAAAAGGTTTTGTATCTCTGCTCCTATCTTGGTAGATGCTGAAAGCTAACAATACAATCTGGTTTCTAATTTTTAACAGAGACTTAGCAGAAGTTTGAATCACTTATAATTTATATCTTTATTCTGAGAAAGTAGTATATTGTGCCACTTGATAAAGAGTATATAAAAGTGCATAGAACAGAGATCTAGGGGTGCTATAGAGTTACAGCAACTAAAATAAGAAAATGTATATTCCCCAGGTTCTATTTCTCTAGAAGCAGGTTCTTTTCAAAGAACTTAACATGAAAGAAAATGAAAATCATGGTTATCTAATGAAAATACTTATTTTCCTATCCAAAAAGATTACAAAAGATCAAGGAAAATGACATAAGAGATATAAGCTGAAGCGTAAGTCAGTTCTGAGTTGCATGCATGTCGGAACTACACTTGACATGATAGTTCACTGAGGGCAATCCATTCACCTATATTTTACTCAAAATCCAACAAAACTAGCATAGACAACAGTAAGGATATCACACTGTTCACCAAGTAGACCTAAACTTGATCTTTGTCTCCTATCAATTTTTGCACATCTGTTTTGCATTTTAATTGGGAAATGCTATAGTTCCTCCAGCTCATAGGTAGCCAAGTAGCTCTTTATTACTTTGTTGTCTAGTTTCATCTTTTATGAAGATATGAAGATCAATTCACAGCTTCAATATAGCATTAACGCAGCATTAAAATAGCACAAGTAAACAAACATGCACATTTCTGAAGAGCACCAAACACAAAGGTTTCTAAGTCTTGTTTGGCAGCTCTCACTGAACTAAAAATAGAAAAATGTTATGTTTGTTTTTCCTTCTATCCAAGGAAGGTTGAATATGGTAAGATAAATGACATTTATCTTAATCCACTACATTAAAGTTGTGTGGTCATTCAAATGTATCATTGATCTAAAATAATCTGCTTTGCTTTCCTTTACTAGCTATCAGGAATTCAGATAATCAAAAGAAGCTGACTGGTAATTTGAGTCATTTCTCTCACTCATTTTGTAGATACCATTGTTTATTATTTCCTATCCATGCATCATAAAGGTATTTTCTACTTTGAGCTCTGTGAATTTAATTCATTTCCCCTGACGTGCTCTTATGCTGACATTCAGCTTTGGAATAGTATATGTTAGAATAATATACTGTCTGAATGCAAGGTATTGTAGGATTATATCCAGCTATCTGTGAAGGAATAACCTAACTTACATTTAAACCAGTGTAGTTGCTGTAGTATCTCAAAGATGAATGACCTTTAGGGTTAGGTGGAATGGTAATACAACTTTGACTCAGACATATAGGGTGAAAGGAAATACAAGGGGGTAAGAGGTGGATCAAACCCAAAAAACATACTGTAAGGAAGAACTAAACTTCTTTTTAGGTGCTCTGCTGATGACATTTGAATAATTACCCTGGCTTCAGGACAGTATATATTAGTTTGAGGGACCTGGATAGAAGCATCCCATCAGTGGCAGAGGCTCTTAGGAGCAAGGTGGCTCAGAACAGCTGATTAGCTAAGGACAACCTCCTCAAAGTACAAGGACGGAACATTATGATGTGTAGAAAGTTAAGGAAGAATGGTCGAAGACCTTCATGGATGAAAACGGTTATCCTGTCTGAACTCAAATATGAAACAGAGTGTTTGGATGGGTGAAGTAAGGAAAGGCTTCCTAGCAGGTATACAGAGATGTTTTCTAGCTCAAGTGGATTTAGGAAGGGCTTAGCTCAGCTGGATCTGAAATCATCAAGGAATGTGAGCAGTAATACCAAGGATTTCTATAATTGCATCATCAATAGAATTAAAGAGATTGTGGCACCACAGTCCAATGGAGACAGAGATCAATTGATGCGACACATTATAAACATTCCTGATGGGGTAAATTGTGTCCTGCAGTGGGTCATTCTGAAGTTGTCTGGAACTGCTTCTCTCTGATGTGGGAGGCAGTTCTGTTTACTACTCACAGAGGCCACCGCCCCTGCAGTGCCTACACTACCAAAACCTTGCCATGGAAACCCAATACAGTGAAAAACAATGCACATTATTCTGAAATGAAATTAAGCAAAAATTATTCTGATGTAGTACATTAAGGAGGAATATACAATGTGCTCTTTATAATTACAGTTTGATGGGAGAAAATAAGGATGAATTCCTCAGTATGAGATATCAAGACTGGATTCACCAACTTCTTTTTTTTTTTTTTAAGAATAACTTTGCATTTCATATTCTAATTTCCAAAAGCAGAAAATGAAAGTTCTTTCATTCTTTAAAGCAATTAATGAGCTGATTAATCTTTGAAGATTTCCATTTTCTTCTTCAACATATAAAATTCTCTTTTTGTATTCATAAAGCCCCAAAGAAAAGTTCCCAGTGAAACACATCTACATCCCCATCCTCCCCAACAACACTTAGAATAGCATCAGACTATTCCTACTCCTCTTGATATTTATGAGAGCTCTTTGAAGAGTTCGCTACAAAAATTTCTTTCAGAATTTCAATCACTTGCCATTACTGTGAAATAATAACATTTTTAAAGGGCATTTAATCAAATAAGCATGCCAATAATGATTAATCTCCAAAAATTTTATGTAGGTTATTTTTGTGAATTACTTCACATTTCTATGCTGGAGAATCTTCACTGATATCTTGAGCTTAAGTACGGCTCTGAAGCATTTAAGTAACAGCCATACAGTATATTTTTGGGGTTGAAAAAAAATTGTTTTAAACATTATTAGTAAAAAATTCCCATAGTAAGTTAATCACAGAAGAGAAGCAAACCCAATCAATCAAACATACATTTCAACAAATAATTCTAAAAAATAAAAACATCATTGGTATAATTGTGCTTTGTTCATACACCATTTGTCAACAATTATGATTGCATTTCTTTAAGAACTTTGTAGTCATAACAGAAATATTGTCAGAAAGCATAACATCCTTCACATCTGATCAATAAGAAAGAAAACCAGTCTCTGCAGACTCGAAAGAACTTCTAGTTTTGAGGACAATTTTTTTTTATTACATTCTGATATATCAACAATAGTATATGAAATATTTTTCATAACAAAGAATGCATCTGACCTCTGAGAAGTATAATTTGTATATGACAATGGAAAAGTCTATACTCCTGTTTCTTGTATATATTTTAATAGATGTGGCAGATCTTATTTTTAAATATTTGTCTCTCTCCTTAACAAAGTTCACCTGTGCCTTTTTTCCTTTCATCCAGAAAAAGCATTTGAGTGGCAGGTATTTGTGAGCCTAACCACACTCCTTGTTAAATCCTCTATGTAGAAAGTCAACAGACTGTTAATTGAACCAAGCCTTTGGATCACTCACATATAACTGAACTGATCAGCTGTGGAAAAAGTGTATTTACAGTTCCCAGCTGCTCTGTACCACTCACCCAGGTTCATATTTCTCCTCTCTGGGCTAAAGTACTCCATAGTGAACTCTTTTGCTCTCCAAAAACTAATATGAAGAATAATGAAACCTTTCCGACCACTTCCATATTATTCAAGTTCCCACCATCAATAAATCCTCTTTCCAGCTTTATCTCCTCTGAAATCACATAACAGAACAAATGTTCACAGAGAATTTCTTAAACATTTTTTTATTATTATTCAAAGTCTACTCTGAAAAATTCTACAAAGCTGTGAAATAATAAATGTCTGGCAATATCTTTTATACTTTTCACCTCTCACAGGGGTTTTTGGGTTTGTATCAAGGTCTCAGTGGAAACTGCTGCTCTGTCTGATTCTTCAGGTATTACTCCTGCCAACTGGACTGGCTTCCTCTCTGTGAAAGTGAATTATATTTGAAAGCAGTGTCCAATACCTACATCTGAAGTAGTCACCAGAGGTTCCAGTCAATATCAATGGATAGGAATAGGACTTAACAAGGTTTTATGTCCTTCATCATAAATATAAAATAGCCTAGGTGGATTATGCCCTCAAAATGTATGTTTTCACACTGTCTGCAAGTGAGCTGGACTGACTCAATCAGATACCTATATTGCACATACAGTATAAAATCCAGAGTCAGCAGCATCCCCATTTTTCTCAACTTCTTCCTACTCCATCTGCAAAGCAAAGGTTGCATTTTACCAGTGAAAATTAAAACAGTAAAGGTATGTCACAAGCATGAGAGGAATCTATAAGATGACACTGCACAGTTCTTAAAATAGTTCATGCCTCCTGGGAAGAATGAGCTATTGGGGGAGATTTACATGAGGAGAAGCTACAGCTCATTAGAGAAGGATTCAGAGTATGTAAGCAGAAACAGTCGAAGGAACTTAGGTGTCAGAGGAAGAAAAAACATTACAAGCAACAGCTGTTCAGAGAAAAGACACAACAAGATACAAGAATCTTTATAAATATTTGAAGCAGAGATTGGGGAAAAAAATTCAATTTTTTCTCAAGCATGACTTGGGAGATGGATACAAATAGCTTTACGACAGGGAGAAATGTCAGCTTTAGGACAGCTCTAATGTGGGTATTTAGGAGAGCAATTTTCATTTGGAGTTGGGCACCTCACAAAGCTCGTTACTAGTTCAGACGGGTTTAAGGTCTTAAGTGCTATTGCCTCTTCTGACCCTCTCCTGACAGTTCAGAAACTACCACTCCCAAGGGTATTGATTACATTCACCTTGTGACACTCCTCTATGCATCTTAAATTTTCAACAATACAGTGCAAATTATTATAAGGATGCAGAACACCAGAAAAACTGCTGACCTAGGATAAATGAAAGGCAGGAATGCTTAAGAGTTATTTGTTGATGCCTTAGTTAAAACCAGTCTGAAGTCAGAGGATTTGGTTGACTAAGTTTTCTTCAGTGACGAAAAGCCTGACTCCTTGTACAACATATGTTAAGACTTTTACTACTCTTTAACAGTTTATAAACCATTTGTCAAGAAGTGAGAAGTATCAACAAGAAATTAGAAGAAAAAGAGTTTGTGAGTAGAACATATTTTGATTATAAGAACAGTTCACACAAGAAAAATTCACTGGGAAAGCTGGAATTAGGAAGAGAATCTTGTTTGCATATTCATATATTGGCACAGGGCAGAAAGGCTATCTACATAGTAATTTTTAGTCCTGCTTCAGAATGAAAAGAAATCATTATGTGCGGAAGCTGAATAATTGCATATTTTGGTTTAGAAAAAAAAAAAACAGCTGAAAGATTGGTCAAGAGACAAAGATTTAAATAAAATGTGTTTGCCCAGCATAGTGGAATTTTCTCAGAAAAAGAAATAGATAGATAGATAGATAGATAGATAGATAGATAGATAGATAGATAGATAGATAGATAGATAGATGCAACCTGATTTTGCTTAAAGAAACAACAGTTATTCAGAAAAGACAGACTGAAATAAGTTCTTTACATGGTTATGCTGGCTGAAGGAACTATGCCCTCCACCATGGTTCACATGCATACTCTTGTCCTTTAACCAAAATTTATTCCTGCCACTGTATCTGATGCAGATACTTAAATGATCATGTGAAATGTAGCCAGATTAATATCACTCACTGCCTACACAAGAACAAAAATTCAAAATCCTGAATTTTAGTGTTATTTCGAGAAGAGATGATAGAAGGTGTGACAACCACAAAAGAGACTGTAGCGTAGTTACTACTGAACTCCCTTCTCTACAATTCCGAGATGACATTTTACTTCTCCATAAAGTATCTTAATTCAAATAAACAAAGAAGAAATGTTTTACTTTGCCTTATTTGTTTTTATTTTGGAATTCAGTTGAAGGTACTGCAGATTGAGTCAGAGAACATGAAATATGTAGAAAAATAAAATAAAAATAAAATAAAATAAAATAAAATAAAATAAAATAAAATAAGATAAAATAAAATAAAATAAAATAAAATAAAATAAAATAAAATAAAATAAAATAAAATAAAATAAAATAAAATAAGGAAAAAAAAAGATGACATCTTCCTGATCAGGGGAATTCACATGAAGTGTACTTTTCAAACAAAAGTAAAGAGAAGTGCTTGATAATTAATTATTTGATTAGTGTTACTTGAGGTGGTTAAGAAGAAATTCCTACATAAGAATGTTCAAAGCGAGAAAGTGAAAAAATCCCTTTCCAAGAAAGTTCCTTTGTGATCAACAAAGTAACAGGTTTTTGATGTGATTTCATCCACCTCACCATCACGTTTTAGTTCTCAGCATGTTTTTTGTGCTTGTTTTTTTTTTTTTTTTTAATATATAAACAGTCCATGGGTTCTTGCAACAGCGACTTAGCTTGCAGAAGCTTGTTCAGCTTCCTGCATGTGAGATTTAGTAAAAAGCACATAATCAAAATCCTGACATGGGTTACATGCTTATGATTAGAATTCTGCTGCCATCAAGAGCATTTCTCTTTTATAGCAGATCACAGACATCAGTAATTGGATCTTTGTCACAGTAAATTTCACAGAAGCACTAACTTCAGCTCATTCTGTATGATTTACTGAAGTCTCCTTAAGTAATACATTATACTTTACGTAATATTTTTGTTATGGATTAAATCACTGTATTTACTTATGATGCTGACCACTTCTTAAGGAAAAATGTTCAGCAAAACATCTGCAGAGACTGCAATTGCTAAAACAAGGGGTGAAACTGCATGTGCTTTTTTCTTTTTAAAATCATAACTTTTGCAGCATTATTTTGCTCTTGAAAAATGGTATTTCACACCTCAAGGCACTGTTACCAGAGAAATAAATCAAACTGAATCACAACAAAGTTGTTTTCTTTTTTTCTGTACTGAATGTCTGTGACACAAGTGAATGTTTCCAGCTTTATTATACTTTGTAGATAAAAGTGAATGGATGCAGAACAATCTCTTTTCAAACCATCAAAACAAACAAGATAGTTAGGGGGACCAAGCAGCTCTTCCCTACTGTGTAAATTTCATTGGGGCACACCACCCAATTTCCTTTTTGTATTCTGCAGTCAGTTAATTAGCTAAAACATCTGACATGGCTCCCACTCTCTGTTGTTAGCAAGCTGAAATTAATGCAATTCATTCTGCAGATGTCTTCCCCAAGGTAGGACAACATTCAGGCAACTCTTAAACAGCATTTCCAGTCAGGGATCTGCACCTAGTAAGGTCACCTACTGGGGAACAAAAAGATAAGGCAGAAGCAATAGAAAAGGTGGTACACATTCCCTTTCCACAGAATGAAAACGGAGAGACAAAGATATTCCCTGAAGTACTCTTTTGCTGTTGGAGCTGGAACGAAGATGGCTTCCCACTTACTGTCTTCCAAGCTGAACAGAGTTTCATCCCATCCTAATGACCTCTGATAAATACCTTGTTCTCCAAAAATTTAGTGAACGTAAATCTGTACAAGAAATCTTCACTTTTAAGACTCAAGTCAGATAAATTTGAAATTATTATTATACTATCTAACTTTTTGCCTTCACTCCTCTCTTGGCTCTCTCTTGGCTAAATCTGTTTGTCCACATATCATTATTGAAGTCTTTTACTCATTGGTCAGAATCAGCAGAAATAAGATAAATTTTCACTCTTCCACATGCATGCAAAAAGGACCACATCTAACCTGAGTTATGATGGCTTTTCTAGTGATGGCTGATCTTCCAGCACAATCATCAGAATGGTACTCCTGTGTCACTCCTTCTACTTGACTTTTCCACACAAAGCCCAGTCACTTTATTTATTTTTTTATTTCAGTTGGCATTCTTTCCAAGGTGCTATTCTATTATATTACAGAGATCAGTACTGTGTCCTATACTCTCAAAGTCCACTGATGCAATTTACAATATGCATGTAAGAAGAGAGCAGGCACAGAAGGGGTAGAAGCAAGGCATTTGGCACTTTGTAGTCCAGTTGTCTTCAGGGATGTCTGTGTTGAATCTGGATGCACCAGAAATTAACAAGTTCAGTCATTTTTATTGTAGTCCCAAAATCAAGCTTGTACCTGGATCTTGTGAAACAATAGATCCTGAGTCAACTGGTATGGAAACTACATAGTTATAAACACACCATTATCTAGTAATATTAAGATATTCAATGTTCCATTGCATTTGTGGTCTTTGAGAAGACAGGACACATAGAACCTTGGAAAGAATGACAACTGAAATAAAAAATGAATGAAGTGTACTGTTTCAACAGAAGATTTTACATTATTGCTGAAAATACGTTGTACTGAGAGATCATGTCACAAAAGCTTGTAAAATCTTAGGATAGGCTAAGCAGTAATGTACACTAAGGTAGTTTGTTCCAGTAATATGTTAACAACTTTGCAGATTGTAAAATGAAAAAATAGAAAAAAATAGATAAAAGATAGTAAAGGAGAATGTGACACTGAGGTTGCAAGTACTATTTCAAAACCACCCTGAAAAATGATGAAATCAAGTGTTTACATAGAGTCTGTGATTGTCTCTGCAGAAGAAAAGACAGGATTTGGAAAATAAGCTAGGAGTTGAGATTCAGAAAAGCATAGACATGCGGACGAATTGGACCAGATGGTCTTTTTCTCTTTCTGTCTTAACTTATGTTCTTGGAACTTGCAGAGCCTAAAACAATATGAGAGACAAAAATTCTCCCTGTCTCAATTGACAATCATTGATGCTTCTGGCCTTATTTACTCAGTTTTCTGTCCCCAGTAATTACAGACCATAAAGACACACCTCACCTTATGCCCTATGTGGAAGGAATCAGCTTACACAGATAGTCATTTCAGATGCAAAATCACAATAAAGAAAGGAGAAACCTCTTTAGGCTCCACCTGGGACAAAGAGTCTTTTACAAATAAAATTGCAGTAGCATTCCTCCTTGAGGCAATGTCTCCCCATAACTTGGATAGCATTTTCCCACTGGTCTCAGGAGCCAGCGCTGTAATTATTACTTACGACAGGGTGATCACACTGACTGAGTTTTCATGCCTCACTGAACAAGTCTGAAATGTGTTTTAATCAGTGACCTGAAATATTCTGTATCTCTTTACCTGGAAAAAAGCTGTGGATACATTAGTACCATGGTGTATATATATATACTAGGTGCCATGCGCATACGGATAAAGAATTTCTCATTTCAGTTCAGGAAAATAGAACAGGGCATGGCAAAACCTTTCATATACACTTCTACAGATTAAGATGTCCCATTTTACACATAGACCTGTTGAATTTTTTTTTTATTTTCCCTCAGTGTAGGAAAAAAGATCTGTAATTACAGATTAAAATTTTTATATATATATAAGCAGAATTGTTTGGAAATATGGAACAAATGTACAGCTATTAGCAAGGATATTTCTTAAAGAATGTCCTTTTTCTAAATATAGATAAATATATTTTATATATTTGATGTTTTGCTTATATTTCTGCCCAGATACTGTGTATTAAGCCCAGCGGATAAAAAGTTTTACCAGTGAGAAAAGCAACGGCATCTTCATGCATGCTCCTCTGTGCTCACACGTGCTTCTTCAACTGTTTGTTTCCTTACCGGGATGAAGAAAAATGGACAGGAACAATTCTCCTTAGCAATACCATTGTTTTTATTGCACGGAGAAAAAAAAATATGGAAGTAAAATATTCACTTGTTTACCATCCAAACTTATCAAATTTGACTCCAAAATACACAGCCAACTGGCTCCCTTGCATACTACTATCATTGTGCCAGAACCCAGGATATTTGGCATCTACTTCTCGTAATAACTTCTTTTTGGATACATATTACTGGCATGTTTAACAGCATACTACCATTTAGGATGGTTCTCTGTTTCCCCATTGTTACAGTGACCTGCTAATAGTGAATAAAAGGATGTGATAACTAAATCCTATTGTACTTCAAACTTCTATGTGGGATCCATTAAATGAAAAAGTAGCTGAGTTTATCCTCGGTCAAGCAGGTGCATTTATAATTCTAAGGAAGCTCGCAAACAATTAGAAGAAGAAAAATATGGCTATGGGAAAGCTACTGGAATGTAGAGTTTCCTGCTTAAGTGAATATATTCCTGATGACAGTTGTTGGAGTTTAACATTAATGAGAGCAGAATTTGGCCAATGAGCTGAAAACATGTGAAACCTGCAGACTCTGTAATCAGAAACGAGCAAAGAGAACTCAAATTATCTATGACTATTTAAGATTAGAATTTGCATAGTGAAAAAATGGAGGCTAAGATAAAGGAAAATAAATACATATGTACAGATGTGCACAATCATTTGTATTATTGTTTCAAAGTAGAACATGCAAAGTTATTTCTGTATTCATAGATAGACTTGGAGGGGGGGGAAAGAAACATTATGTATCATTGATTCAGAAAATTATTGAAAATAAATGAATTATCAGTAAATTTACAGTGGTGCAAATTTTGCTTTTCAAGTCTCTGTATAATACTAGTAGCTGTGATTTCAAGAATTGAATTATGTAGTTTCATCCCATCCTTTATTTCCACTAGGACATTCCCTTTGTAGAGGAAAAAGGCACTTTAAACATTCTACGCTCTAGCTGCAAAGCAATCTTCAATTGGCACTTATGCCCTATCAAAACAGATATGACACCCTATAAGCAGGCATTATGCCATCTAGACAGATGGATATGAGTACAGGTGTAAAGCATGCCAAAGATCAGTGTCTACATCAGTTTTGTGTGGAAGGGCCAGGTTCCTTCCCAGGGCAGTTGAAAGGGCAGTCTGTGTGGATTATAGGCAATTTTGTGAGGTTGAACTATGCAATCACCACACCATTATGGCTCTGCATTAATAATGAAAATACAGAAGTATATTCCAAAGCCATTTTAAGTGAGCTTTTGGCTTTCTGAACTCATGATGAGGATAGAAACAGTACAGTTACCCCTTTAGACACTTTGTTGGAAGATCTCATTAGCCTTACCCAAAACGTTTCAGCAGCACAGTTGAATCCTCTGCCAAAAACCAATGCCTGACCTTCTATTATCTTGTAAACCCTGAAAATCTTTGTGATACTGTGGGTGTTATTTACATTTTACACAACTGTAGACTATTCAATCTGTTACACAAAGTAAATGAGGATGAAAAATTACCTTATTTTATTTTCACTAAATAGTTCACAATTAACACTGAACTGCAAATGAGGAAATAATGCGTCTCTTTGAGAAAACCATATGCTTTGTGTTTTAAAGTACTTGTAGTAATACTGGTGGAATAGTTAATGTACAATGGATGCCATCTGCTGACAAATATAAAGTATTTACAAGGTGAATAGTTCAGATAACTGTGCTTGTGAAATGACTGTACAACCCAATATAATATTGTTTGGACAATTATCTGAATCTAATCCAACTTTTTTCCTTTCCTCTCCTCCTTCTGATGCTGTCATTATGCTGTGTGCTTGTGCAGAGCCCTGCTGACAGTGGCAAATTTAACAGCTGCCATTCATTACGAATTGTTGTGGGAAACCATCCAGTCCCCCCTGTGGAAAAGAAATGGAAACGATCATCCAGAAATCCCATCGAGCACAAAATGGACCTGAAGTCTTCAATGCATTGGGCAGAAAACTAGCATTGGGAGATAGATAAAAAACAAGTTAGTGAGCTCTGTTGAAACTATGGAGTGTACACAGCAAGTAGGTACCAGCAGCACAGCAAGGACATACAGGTGAGTCAGCAATGTTATTCAGAGAAGAGAGTATGCTCCCTGAAAAAATAAACTGGAATTGTAGCTTACAGACTGCCTGGAATTTTGCTTAGTGAAAGTTAGTGTCACCTAATGTTTGTTTTTGTCTCTGTTAAGAATCTTTTTTACATTAAGGACTGCAAAAAAAAGTTAGAATCCATCACCACTTTCTCACAGACAGATATAACTCACTTTGCTTTGATATTTGGTCAAACTAGAAGAAACTAGAGTAATGCCTTTGGTGTTATAAATAATGTTAAATAATTCATGCTGATGGGTAGGTGTTGTAACAGATATGTAAGAAATAATTGAGAATGAACCAAAGCATGCAAACTGCTTTGGCATGGTATATGAAGCATTTGGTTGAAACTTACACAGTACTCTAGACTCTATGAAGCAAGATGACTTTCTGCCAGTTTTTCCCTCTTCAAATCACACAGAACTCTCTCATTTTCCATTAGCAATAAGTGAACAGCAGACAAATACAAGTACTTTGAGAAGGTAGCTTGTGCTATCAATCCATCAATATGTGTTCTGCTTGCAAACAAGCCATACTCTTGAAGATTCGTTCTGAAATTGTTCTCATTCTCTGAACCTGATGATTACAGGGAATTTTTAGGGTGGCACAGCTGTAGAGACAGAAACACACCACTTATTTAAATTTTTTCATGAGGCGGAATAGGTGCAGAAGGTGGATAGTGATTTCTATTCCAAAATTTCTTTTTTATGGCATATTCACACTGAAGTGACCCTCACACAAATCAAGACCCCCTGCCTTTGAAGCACAGTTTATGCCAGCTAGCAGTCAAGCACCCACTCATTCATTTTAAATCAACTGCAGGGAGTGGAGGACCAGGAACAGAAGAATGAGTTTGCATCCGATCTCACAGGAAGTAAACTAGTTTGGGCTCTGAAGACAAAATTATATTCTTACATAATCTACCTTGTCTACCTCGTATTCTTATATCTAGGTTGCAACTGTTGTCAAAAAAATCAAAACATAAACGTTCAACTTCACATATACATGTGTAAAGTGGAAATTGATAGAATTTTAGGAAGTGTCTAAAAAAAATTATGTCCTGTCTTTTTCAGTCAGGAGCCTTTATTCCCCATGAGTATAAGGAGAGAAAAAGGCCTCTCCAGAAAGTGTCTGAGTTGCAGATAAGCTTAGGAGCTTAGGAGTTCTGAGTCATCCTACAGAACCCCTTTTTCCTTCTAATGACTACAACTCAAGGCTCCTAATTTAGGTACCTAAGTACAGACTATAATGAAAGCTGTGTGGGAGCTGCCCTCCTTCTCTCTTTGTTTTAACTTTGTCAAACTCTACAACACCTCTTTATCCTGGGCAGTATCTTTATCTTCTTTGCCTTGGGTAATGTGATCTAGTACTTTATCTGAAAATTTGTCCCTAGAACACAGAATATGTCATCAGTCTCTTGTGAAAACAATTAGCCAAAACAAAAAGAAATTCACACAGCCACAGTCACATTGCTCAGTATCTGTTGCACAAACGTTTACATTGACAGAGAATATTTTCGCAAGTTCATGTTATCCAACACATACACAGACTTGGGTCATTAAACAACAATATATATATACTTTGGTGAAGAAAAAAAAAAAAAGCTAAGGATATGTCTACATGTGTCAGAACCTGAAGGCAGTATCAGGCTTTACCATTCTTATCTAGCTTCTGGTGGGGTTTCCCCCACCCCTGCCCATGGGCTCAAGACACCATTTTGTCTCAGGACAGTGCTGTCAGTTCTGACCTGAACTATGCTTTAACTGCTCTGTGCTCTTCCATCTGTCCTGAAATGTTGAATGCATTTTCCTAGACTAACCCTGAATCTCACTTGTCACCTTTCATTTGACTGATGAGCCCAGTCACTGCCTCAAGTCTGGATAATCTGAATGCCTCTGAAAATTGTGAATTTTAGAACAGGACCACTGAGTGAGGTCTATGCCTTGCTACCCAGTCAGTTCCTACCCTTGTCCCACAGCTGTTCCTTTCTGTACCCTGTCAGGTAGCTTAGGCCAATAAGAGCACATTTATAGCGAGAAATAGTTGATTCTGAGCTACACTATCCAAGTTTTGATGTTGACTTCATTAACTCATAATTTGAACACTCAAAGTGCCTGGAGCTTATCAGATGATCTCTAAGTTGGCATCTTCCTCTTCCAAATCATCGTGTCCCCTGGACAGAACAAGACAAAGCATGATAAAGGACAAAATTCTGAGAGATAAACTTCAAAATACCCTCCAGATCTGAAGTTCTAGCATAACTGGTCCATAAGACCCTAACATCATAAAACACTTATTTTCAGATGTTCATGAGATCTTGAGTAATGACTACTTAGGAAACATTATGAAAGTTATGTCATTATAAATATTTTACACTTCTACATGCAGGGTAATCACATTGCTCAAAGTTCTGTTTGTGTGACACATAATTATCAGCGCAATGATCCATACTGGGCCTGTAAGCAAACACAGATGCATAAGACAATGCACACTACAGAGTAATACTTTCTAAGACTTGCTGACAATTTGCAGACATGACAACATGCAAATAAAGCATCTGTTGTTTGGCTTGCATAGACATGTTTTTGAGGTATTTCTAGAAAAGGAAAATTGCAAACTCCTATTTCTTCTTCGGAGTATTTTTATGCTATGTTGTTGACATCTGAGACTACAGTGGGTGACTGCAGGCACAGTCTCAATCTGAAGGAATTCAGTTCCCTATGGCATCTATCTGTTTCTACTTTAAAGGTAATGACAATGAATCTACAACAAAGAAACTGTTGTCACTGAGAAGGATACCAGAAGTCAACACACAAGTCAAGGCAA
This sequence comes from Oreortyx pictus, assembly GCA_036925125.1. NCBI lineage: Eukaryota > Metazoa > Chordata > Aves > Galliformes > Odontophoridae > Oreortyx > Oreortyx pictus. The sequence continues at coordinate 73,713,838 of JAUPFR010000001.1, read as the reverse complement.
AGGGTGCATCTAGGCACTTTTTGTTAGAAGAGTCTCACTTGACTCCCACTTTACAACATTCTGTACAAACATACCATGTTTGGAGATCCAGTAATCTCATGCTTTAACGCATATGTATCAGCTCACATTTCTAGAAACATTTGTCCCAGGTCATATTCTACCATATATTTCCAACAGAGAACATCACTGAAATGAACCAATCAATTATGGTTTCCATGGAGATACACAGGAAGATACTTTGCTACAAATTTCATACAAGCTTTAGGAATTCCTTCTGTTCTTCTGTGCTATGTGCATGTAATAAGCTGTGAAGAATCTGCTGAAAGGTCTTTTCTTTTTCTTTAGAAAACAAGGAAAAAGGCAGTGTAAGATTCAAAAATTGCTCTTAAAATTCTAATGTACCAGTGGTAATACAGATCCATTTCTTTGTCACTTGTAAGCAGATCAGGTATTTTCCTACTATTAACTCAATGAAGGCTGTAAAGTTAATGTGTGATTTAGTATAGAATAACATTGTATAGAACTTCTTTAGAGCAAGTAGATACATCTGTTGAAGCCTAAGGTCACAGACTTTTGAACTTTTACCCAGTTACAAGTAAGGAAGGCCACCGAGTCGGCTTGAATTCAAAGACAAGAAAGTAATGAATACTACACTGTAACCTGCAGACAAGAGCAAGCAGCTCATCTAGAGAAGGCATAAAAAAATCAATCTAGGGCAGAAAGACCTCCAGCCCCAACATTAGTATTGATCTGGACTATCAGGCAAGGAGTTGAGAATGTAAAGTGGAAGGGTATTATTGCTTTGGGATTTCTTTGATTGGGGTCCCTCCTTGGAGGCACCCAGCTCAACTTCTTGCTATAACTTTAATTCTGCAGAAGTTTTCTGTGTATCTTTTTTTCTTTGTTTGGTTTTTGTCTGATAATTTTGCAGAAACAGGATTTCCATAACTGCTACTCCTCGATTCCTATGTGTTCACTTGTCTTACAGATGGATAATGGCACCTTTACACACACTTTTGTCATTTTCTTATTTACTGATTATTCCTCTTCTAATTTAAGGCAAAATCTATACTCCTACATGTCTGTTCTTGGAATAGACTAAAGCTGCTTAATCATCTGAGATGTTAATTTGCCTACATGGCTTCAAATGGAGTCAGGGAAACAGATTCTCTGATTATATTAATGAACACAATACCTTTTCTGAAAAAGAAATTCTGAAATTTCACTTGCTGTTTGCCTCACTACCAACTTCGACCTATCTTGTGCTGGAAGAGTTAAAGTTTATTGCTTTTTCCAGACCCATTCTGCCTGGAGGTATGTCTTTCCAAATGTTTCACAGTCACTTGTTGTTCAAAACAATGTAGTTACAGGAAACCAATTTCTGATTAGTGTTCCTCCTGAATGTTGTGCAGGGCTTGATGTAAGTAACAACAGGCCAACAAACTCCACTTAGGCAGTGTCTCTCCTGACCTCACCCCCACACAACCTGAACTCTGCACATTGCATGGTGACAATCTAAAAGCTAATTGTTCCAGAGTTTTATTGTAATTTGAAGGGTGATAATTTTTTCTCTGATTGTGAGTGAAAATGTTTGTCAGTGGTTGAACTAACACTGGAACTGAACTCCCTGCCAATGGTAATTATTTCTTTCACCTGAACAATGTTAGATACCCACACAGCAATAGGAGGATTTATATATTTTGCCAGATATTGTTACTGGCTAATATTTGGAGTGCTCCGTACAGTATAAGTGCATTATACTTAACAAACAGATCTACAAAAAACAGTCAAGAGCTAGATAAAACATACGAATGTTTATGTGCATAATGGATACCCTGCTCTATTTAAGTCATCAAAAAAAATTCTAATTAGATTCCATGGGGCCAAGAATTCACCTTAAGTTTTCTCTTTTAAAAAGAACGTAATGAAAAAAGTATTGGTTCAGGGACACTCTGAACAATATTGTTATGAGCTTTAACATCAAAATTCAATCAGTTTCATCCTCTGTCCCCCTAGATGGGTTCATCTTCTTACACTTAAAACTATCAGTCTCTCTCCTTTAGGGAGCACTGACAGCTTTCTTGCTCACTTTCCATTAAGAAAAGGGAGAATAAATTATTTCTTGCTTGTTTTATTCTTCCTTACACTTCTCTCTATTGTTCTCTGAGGAGTTTTGTGCTTTTAATTTCTGTACGCCCAGGTGGACCAAGCAAATGATGTAGCTTCAAACTGTGTTTCATCCTTCTACATCTGTCTCATTAAACATCATCCATATGACTAGTTAGACTCATTAAGTTTGGCTCTCGCCTATGTGGAAAAGTTTCTCGTCTGTGTTCTGAATATTATATAGGCTACTAAAACTTTCACCGAAGATGATCATGGAGTCCATCTCTCTGCACTCTACAAAGCTAATTGAATTTCATCAGCAGTTTTTCTTCCATGATAAAACTGCTTAACACAGACAAACCCATCTCAGGCATGTGATTACTGTAGCAGTGCGAACTCATAAAAGGATGTTTTGCATTGCATTTCAGTTCTGTGAGAGAGAGGTCAAAAGGTGTTACTTGCATTGTATCAGAGCCTGATAGAATTTCTTTTAGGCTAAGTTGGCACATTGAATTGAAAAGTGTAGTCTGTAGTAAAGCTGAATCAGAAGCCCTGCCAAATACCAATCTGAAAAGAGAAAAATGACAGCTCTAAGTGCATAGTTTATGTGGAAGAATAACATCCATGTTAGACAAATACTATTTTGATATGTTACTATTACTATTTTTATTTACTTTCTATGAAAGATTTGCATCCTTGTAGTGATATGTTCATGGGTTATTCTTTTTCGATCTGACCACAATGTTAAATTAACTACAGTTTTCTTCCTATACCTCTTCCTAATGCACCAATGCAATGTATTGCATTTGAAAATCTAACCTTTTACTATGCTATGTTTCAACATTTTTTTAATCTGTAACAAATTGTGCCTAGTCCTGTCAACTTCTCAGTTAATATCCTAGCTAATTCTGCTGTTGAGCAGACAGGGTCTTATAAGAGAAATACTCTAGTTGCAGTTTTCTAAGAAAATAAACCTCAGGATGCCCAGAGAGGTGGTGGATTCCCCATCCCTGCAGGATTTCAAGATCAGGCTGGGGCAGGCTCTGAGCACCCTGATAATGCTGTACATATCCCTAATCATTTTCAGGGGAGTTGGGCTAGATGACCTTCAAAGGTCCCTTCCAACTCTAAAGATTCTATGATTCTCTTCTATGATAAACGGGCAGAAGGATGCCAAAGGAATTTTAGTGATCTTTGTGTGTTAGTCAAAAAATATCAAAAGCTTCTTCCTTCTTCCTAGACAAATCTGACAAAAAAGACCCAAGGTATAATTCTGGGAACAAGATTAATGTCTTGGTGCTATGCACACATCAGAAATGAAGTATAGAAAGCATACAGTTTAGTAGTTTTTATGTTGTTTTTTCTTTTTTTCTGGAGAAATTGATTTAAGCATGAGGTTAAATGAATAAGATTTAATTTAAATTTTCCTCATCTGGAGATAACTTTCATGCATGCCTCTTACCATTCTAAAGAAAGATAGGCTATAAGTTGTGCATAGTTTCACAAGATGTTTAATTAACCTAGATAAAAAACAAAAATGATGAAAATCTTATTTAAAACACACCACTGAACAGAGTCCTTTAAGAGCTTTTAATATGAAAGCTTTAAGTTATTCATCTGCTTTGAACTCTGTGCAAATGAAGCAAAGTCTATACCAGTGAAGGTACTATGCCTTCATTAATCACACACTGTCCAATAACTACATTTCAGTGATAACATCTGTGTAGCAGTCAACATAGAAAGTAGCTGTACCATATTAATTAGGTGAAAAATAATAAAACATACAGTATTTGGTCAGGACACCTGTGGATACTGAACTCCTTTCACTATGGTTGAAAAATGCAATGCATTACAGAAAAAAAAAAAGGTTTAAAAAAATGTGGAGTTGATCTCCACCTCTTTCTGATAAAGAATGATTCTAATCTTTAACTTTGTATTAGCAATTTTTTTTTTACATGACATAAAATCTCATCAGGATTGGCAACATGCACCAACAGACAGTGGTATGTCAAAAGTGATCTGAGTTGTTGCTTCAAGAAATTTCCTTATTTCTAGGCATAGAAACATTGAAAGGTAACAGTGTTGTGTCCAACCCTTTTCTCAGCTGTGACTGAACTGATACCAGTGAAGAATGCTGGGTTTAGTCTTGTAAGCAAGAGAAAAATCAGCACCCTCTATAGCTTCTTTAATGAAAGAAATCCAGTGACATTATTTTGATAGCTCAAGTAAGAACTTTGGTTTTACCAGAGTGAAAATAATTCATGAATTAAAAAGTTACAAATCATTGCTTTGGCTACCATCCCAGACAGCAATAGGCTATGAATATTAAAAGAAAATGATTAGATTACAAACATACAAATAAAAATATAAATACTTTTTTTAGCCTGGAAAATTCCAGGCTAAAAATATTTTGGATACACCATTACAGTAAGTTAACAACCTTTGTACCATACAATAAATTCCTTACAAGCAACCACTTTTGTAGGCATTTATCCAAGTTCATCCTTGGACATGAATTAAAAGAGATGTCAGTGAACAAACACAATTTTATTTTCTAACAGGTTCACAGCAGCAAGCTTGAGAAAGGGCAACAATGCCTAGATCAGAAGCATGATATTTGCCATCACATTCACCAGGTGTTCTGAGAGTCTATCCTTACTGTCCTGATTGAGCTGCAATCTCTTTGTCTTCCACTTGCAGACACAAATATGAATAATACCTCCGAGAGTGACAAGAGAAGAGTTAATGTAAAGGTCAGATGACAGAGAACAAGACCCCTCCTTGAATACAGAGTAAAAATCAAGTTGCATCTTTCTTGACTTTGAAATTAATCTATCAAGGAAAATAATGTTATAGCTCCCATGAGCAACATGCAAATCAGGGAATTAATCTCTAGCAAAATGTTTTATGCTATGGAAACCCACAAATAGATTTGATTCAGGGACAGTAAATCAAACACGGTGAGTAGTTGTGTTTGACTGATGAGTACACATGCCACAGGCACCAGGGCTGTGACGTATACGGGAGAGTAATAAATACTTTCACTGGCAGTTCTGGAGCAGTTGCTCAGTGACACTAGAAGAATATAGAAGGCTTCAGGCAAAAATGCAATCCAGCTGTCAAAAATATATTTTACTTTTCTGCATCTTTTTCCATGCTATTCTTTTCTACTGATGAGGAAATGAGCAACTTATAAAGAATAGGTGGAGAAAAATTATGAACAGTTTTTGTGCAGGTGTAGTTTTGTGCCAGTAATGAGTCACTACAGCTAATGTATACCTATGTAATAGCATTGGTATGTTATCTGCATCTCTTTTCACCATTACTTTCTGATTCTACTGTGTTCTCATCTAACTACCACTTTCCCAATCCATGTTAAAGCAATGATTAAATTAGAAAGGGACCTTCCTTAGTGATTCTCTCCAGAGGTGATGATGCTGCTGAGCAATATCCTAGACAGACTTCTAGAGTGGGAGTTAAAGACTGAGATCATACCACTTTCCACTATTTCTCTCTGTGTTGAAATTGTTGGACCTTGCAGAACATTGTATAAGTTCAAAAGGCAACTTATAATATTCCGTATATTAACGGAGTAACTAGGGGACAAGTTTAACAGCTGAGAAAATATGATTTCACTGTTTATTAAATAAACGTACAAAGACTGTTTAGTTTAAGTCAGATCAGACTTCTGGAAACATTTAATTGACACTTGACTTGTTTAAACATTTAAAAAAGATTTGCCTCCCTTACTCTAATGACATAATCTTATTTGTGAAGTAATGCTTACACTTTTTCTTTAACCTGGATCACCGGGTAAAGACTTAAATGACATGAATTGAAAGTGGTCAGTAGATTTTAGAACATTTTCAGTCATATTTAATGACAGTGACAGTTTATCTGCATATATTTCACTGCCTTCTAAAGTCATTTGCTAACATGATTCATTGCTTAGAATCCACTGTCTTATGGAATTTGTTCTTTAGTCCAGAAGCAGATTGTGATTTTCACATGTGTAATGATTCTCTTGATAACTGTTAGTCTTGATCATTGTTACTCATGCTAGTGATTCTCAGAATTTGTCAAAATCCCATCATTTTTTCTAGTTTTGTTTTCTCTCTAGAACAAATATATATATATATATATACCTTTTTCTCTAGTAATATCAAAAATTTTCTACCAAATACATTTCTAAAAGAATGTGTATTTTCTTCACTACTGGCCTAAGATCATAGATAATATTCAGGGGGCTCTTTTTCATTTGTATAAGTATCTGATATAGGAAGTAAAGAAGATGGAATCAAACACTTCCAAGTGGCGCCCACTGACAGAACAATAGGCAACAAACAGAAATACAGGAAGCTACATGTAAACCTAATGACTTTTGATTAGGTAAAGTATAAACAGTGACAGCAAAGCTGCCCTGTCCTCTGGTGTTGATAAATCTCTGCTTTGTGGTGGTTCCAGGAACTGCTGTGGATGTCCTCTGCTTCAAACACATTTTTGAAGGTGGCCTCTAAGACTGAATAGGAATAATTTAGTGTCAACTAAATAATTCTCAATCTTTTTTGGTGGAAAACAAAACAAGAAAGAAAAAAAATAAAATAAAACCCAACTGTCTTCAGATTCTCTTTTGGGAAATAAGGAGATTGTTTAGGATTTGGGGAAATTAGTTGAGTTTGGGTTTTTTGGTAAGGTTCGGTTTCTTTGTAACAATCACTCCATACCTGTTTTTTCTTCTTTTCATTCCCATGTCCAAAATTGTCACTCATTTCCTATATAATCAAAACTTCTTTTTAAGATTTTAATAGGTATTCCAGTAGCATATTCTTTGTTATCTAATAATGCTGGAACGGAAATCATTCTGATGTTGTCCAAATATGGAAAAAGGGGCAGCTTCCAGGCCAAATCAGTTTAAATTATAACATAAAGAGACGCAAAGCAAATACAGGTCCCCTGAAAACCCAAGATAGCTGCATATTTCAACAACAGAACATTGAAGCAGAAATCTAGGACCCAAATTTAGACATATTTAAGATATTTAGGTATTGTCCAAATCAGCATTAAAATGCCAAGAGAGACTAACTCCCATCTTCAAAAGCAACTTAGCTTTGTATGTATTATGCCAGATTTTTCAAGAAGTATTAAAGCTAGGGATCCAGTGATATTTTCAGAAGCACTCAATCACTCAGCTGTTATTGAATAAAGATGTGATTGCACTTTCTAACATGTTATTGTGCAGTTTTTCTCATGTCATTGTGAATAGCAACGATGTCAGATGTGACATGCAGAAGCTCTCCTATTTACCTTTACCTTACAGTAAAAGAAAAACAGAAATAAGAGTTTTCCACTGGGAATTATCAAAGATTTTACTGACTCAAAATATCATTTCAGCTGCATCATTTATTTTCCTCTTTTTGACTCAGTTTTCCAGTCATACAAATGTCTGTAAATTATCAGTTAAATAATTACTCTGTTGAAAATAAAGAGTTAAAGTGACTTAAATACAAAATCCCAAAAAAATTGATATACTTCGTCCATGATAATAAAATAGCAGGTAAGTGTTAAAGCAGTACAAAAATGCTGAAGAAAGAATTAAAAGATAATGATGGAGGGAAGCAATGATGGAGAGAAGATGCAGTATGTCCCCAGAAGTTCCATGGCAGATTGTAGTCCACAGTATACAAAGTATTGGAAATGGCTGGAAATGTCAAAAATACAGGATTTTCAGAAATGCTAGAGGAAATACTGAGAAGCTTAAATTGTGCCACTGATAAAATCTCAAAACAGGCTGTGAGAAACAGCCATGTGACAGAAAATAGACAAAAAGGGAACACAGGATAAGTTTAGAGAATTGCTGATGCCACAGATGACCAACAGGGGTTGAAACTGTCCAGAAAATGCCCATCCACATTTAATGCTTCAATCCTGGAAGAACTCAGATGAAGAAATTTGCTTTAATGATGGGTAGTTTTACGTAGCTTTTGTTTCTAAATGAGTTCATGGTTTTCAATCTTTCTTTGGGACTCATCAATACTATGCCTTTAATAATTATTTTAATATTTTTCTGCTTCACTTGTAGAAAATAAAACCCATTTTTTTCCATTAATATTTCTGTATCCTTTGTAATGTTAAATTACATTTGTGGACATGTAAAGCTCAGCTTTGAAATGCCTACATACAGAAAAATCTTTGTTCTCAGGTCACAAGGAGATTCTTCAGTTTTAAGATAAGATTCTTCAATTTTAAGATAACCTAGATCAAAGTGCACACACACAAAACAATTCTAGTGCTAGGCTTCACTTATTTTTGTAGCACTGGTGTTCTACTTTCTCAAAAAAGTGAAGTGGAAGAACTCACAGTAGGCATAAAGCGGCCTGAGTTATTCAAGAAAAGCTGGTAGGAAGGAGACTCGAAAAAGCAGTTGAGCACTACTAGAACAGACTAAATTCAGCATAGATAACAAAAACTAATGTGAGCATCCAGAAGCAATTTGTACACTCAGCATGAAGGTTTAAATATCACTGTGGTCAGCTCAGAGCTGGTCAGAAAGAAAGTTAATGTGCTAAGCTCAAGTTAATGTGCAAATTAATGTGCCATGTTCTTGCCCTAAGGTATAGAGAAGAATGACCTCGTTTTTTGAATGTTGTTTTATATTTGAATGACAATTCGTATTTGCATATGGTTCCAGTTCTAAACTTCAGCAAAGGAGCACCACATTGACCACATATGTACATGTATTCATAGGAAAAGTTCTTCAAGCGTAACTGAAAATTTTTGTTAAGTTTACAGTTATGTCTGATTTGGACTGACAGAAAAAAATACTTCATGTTATCAGTGTCATGGTATTCTTTACAAAAATCTACCACAGCTCCTTTTTTGATCTCCTGCTTAGACTCTACTTGCTTTGGCTGACAGTCAAGTTATTTTGCCAAGTGAGAATGCTTAGTTACCTACTTCATCATTCTTCATTACTTGCCCTGTTTGGCTAACATCTGTACAGGTGTCTTCTACTGGACCAAGAATATCACAGTTTCTTCAGAGCAAGCAATAGTACATCATTTTCTTGCCAAAATCTAAATAACATAGAAAGACCTTTAAAAAGAAAATAAATAGATGGCTATTTTCTTTCTAATACTATAAGTGTGGAAACCTAATATTGTAAACTGCTCCTATTTCATCCCTCTTCTTATCCTGTTTAATTTTGTTATCTCTTGAGATGGCAGATTTATTTTGCATAGCATTTGGTCTGAAAAATCAAGGTTTTTTTCTGTCGTTTCAGACACTTTTATTTTCCATAAACTGCCTGCCTGTCATTAGCTGTCTCACTGCCACTGTTTGATGTAAGCAGTAAAAACAGTTAAGTTTATATTTCCTTGCAATGTTGGGGGTTTTGGATGTGAATAAATTACCAGACAGTAATACTGAAGACTTCAGTCAGGTAGCACATTTCTCAGATTACTGGGAGTCTATATGGTGAGCCACAACATTTACAGTCCATCAGCATGTTTTGTTTACAGCCGCTTATTTAATATGCAGTTTTAAAACACAAATACTGGTTACAGTTCTTGCAGTTGTATGAAGCAGATTAGCTTTTACTGCTAAGAATAATGTTGCCTAAAAATCTCAGTGGAGTTTAACTCATTCTCATTTGCTTTCAGTAAAAGAAAATTTTAAAGATTTTTGTTACTTTGGAGCTTTACAATCTCATTAAGTTTTTGACCAGAAGTCTGAATATTAATGACACCTCTTAAATTATTTCATTTTAGCTATTTTATGTTATTTTATTTTTTCTACATGGAATGGATTCCTACATGTCTTAGTTAGTTTTCCCTAGTGGAAATAATCTGGACCTCATTTCTAGGATTTAATTATCTGTAGTGGAAGTTAAAAAGTTCTGCTCCTCTATCAGAGTGAGACAGCAGGGAGCCCATCAATATTTTCTGTGCTGAAAGATCTTTAGGACTGATGCTGTTCCCTTCACATTGGTGTAAATCATCAGCAGCTCCACTGTAATGAGTAGATTTATATACCAGAAAGTATATTTGGATCATGCAGCACTTTGTAATTACCTTTTTTCTCCTGATGGCTGATAAGACTTGCAAAGGCAAGAACAAAACAGCCCATAATGCACAGAAGCCAACACTGTTTCTTGGAGCAGCTCTTGATCTATCCAGGCTCCTAACAAGGCTTAATCCATGGCAATGATGCCTAAGGCTCAAATTTTGCCTCTGGTCTCATGGCACATGCTTATAGCTCAGATCTTTCTTTCATTGCAGTACAGAGGGAATACTCCTGTTGACTTCAAAGGGAGCACTTCTAGACCTAGGAGTAAAGCCAAACTCTGAAAGTGATATATATTCCTAAAGCAACTCAACTGAATATGTCTCACTCGAGACTTCTCAATCCCAAACTTCTCAAGAACAGAGTGGAGATGCATTTTTTAAAAAGTCTAAATCCTAGTTCACCCTAAGGTCCAGGAACCCATATATCACAAACAAACAGTCTAACTGTTGATGGAAAAGCTGCTCACACATCTCAGATTCCCAACCGGTTTTGAAGCCTCTCCTGCTCTTAGCCAGCACTGCAGGGCACATAGCCTGTCTGCAGCAGTAGATTAAAGCTTCTAGCTCCAGATAGATACTTGCACAAAAATGAACAAACCTGACAAGAGCAGGAAGTGAGTATGGAGACTAAGACGTTTCCAGCTTATCTCTGAATAATGGAGTATGTGCCTCTGCTTAATGTGACAGATGCAGTGGTGACAGATGTAGAGTTCAAAAAAGACACAATCTTTTTAAAGACAGAGTAGTAGGGAAAAAGTAGGATCAAGTTATTCAGCAGCTAAATAGCACTTAAAAAAACTCTTCTGATTTTAGGAGTTTTGTATACCTTTCTCTGCTTCCCATCAAGAATTACCCTCGTGAAGTCATCACTTTAAGGCACAAACATTTCAAAAAAAAAGTGGCCTTATTTCCTCTATTCCAAATATTATATCTCAATGCCTCTTACTTTCCAAATTCATCTTTATGTACAGAGTCTGATTTGGGCCAAGAAAACAGCAGTACATAAAGAGAAATGAGTGAGAATATCAAATTCTTTACTATGATGGTGAAGAGCTCCTTTTGAAGCATTTCACATTCTGAACATTTTGTGACTTGACATTTCTTCACAGAAAGTGTTTTCCCTCCTTATAATGAATTTAAATACACGAATTTAAATCCATCTGCTATTTTTTGTTCTATTTTGTTTTTTGTTATTAGTTTACTGCTCAACTATGTACTACCCATTGGTTTTTGTTTTATTAGAGTTACATGAAGCTGTTTCTGCCTAAGGATTTCATTAGAAATATATGAAATTTATTTGAGAAAATGTCATGCCAGAGGATTTTTCAATTTACTTACGATTTTGTTTTTTAAGTTTACCTTTTACTCATATAAACGTATCACACTGCATATGACCAGGTCATCTGCCCCAAAAATGTATATAAAATCAATTTTACCAAGAATGACTATTCATTCTTAGGTTCCTCTAAGACAAAAGCCTTTCAAAATATTAAACAATTTATATTTCAGTAACTTCAGTAACTTTCTAGCTCTATCAAATGTTTGACAGAGTGTCAAAAGTTGAATCAAACACATTCAAGGGCTTATAAAAATCTGGAGCAACTACCTGGTAACGAAATTGGGAACATTATTTCCATTCTACTGTAATTTAATCAGTGACAGTTTTTTGGGTATTTAACACCAATACAGCCTTTCAAAGAATGGAGTGAACATTCTGATTTTTTTTCAAAACACAATATGAAACTTATTCATCTGGGAAAGACCTGAAATGATATTTTATATTTAATATGATTAAGTATATAAGCAGCTGTGAATTCTATGATTTTAATCATCTTCTTGGCTGTCATAGATAGCCCAGTGTAGACCAGATGTTTGTATTCTAATCTGATTAAAAGTTTTTTTATATCTACAATGATAATTTTTGTTTGTTTGTTTGTTTGTTTGTTTGTTTGTTTGTTTGTTTGTTTGTTTGTTTGTTTGAGAGGACCATTAAGTAGGTAGACTGACACAAATGTAAGATGTCATTCCTGGATGACAGCGTCACCTGAGATCCCCGAGGTATTAAAGGATCCAAGATCAACACAGATTTCTGAGTTTTGGTGTGATAAAAAAGAAAAAAACAATCCTGTTAAGGAGTAGGAAAAATATCTTTTCAGAACTTGTGTCTTGCCTTTACCTCACTGCGTATATTTGCCTTATCTCTTGGACCTCTTATACCCATTAACACTCAAGCATCTAAGAAACAATGTGATGACATCACATTCCATTTTCATAATGGTAGGATAGAATTTTACACCATTTATAAGTTACTTTTCTGAAGCCATACTCTTCTCCACCAATTTCAAGGAGAAAACACACAAGGACTGCTCCAAAAGTAATGCCTTTTATTTTATTATGTTGGCCCATGATGTTAGATGGATGTCCGTGGTATGGTAGTAGGGGTTGAACCGTCCCACCAATTGTCCATTACATTTTGTTGCTATGTGACAGATGGCAGTGGAGGGGCAGTCTGACAAAATGGTGTCTAAGATGGAAGAGCAGATGAAGAAAAATCATGGAATTTAATTTATCCATGCAGAAAAAATTGCATCCACTGACAATTATCAATGCTTGCTGAGCATTTGTGTAGATCAAACAGCAGATGTAAGCACAGTGAGGTGATGGGTGATGCATTTCAGCAGTGGGAACAGCGACATGAAAGACAAACCATGTTCCCAATGCCCACGCATGGATGTCACACAGTGAAATGAAGTGTGTTTCCATCAGCTCATATGTGCAAGTCAGCAGATTAGAATCAGGGAACTGTGCATGGAACAGGATAACAGCTTCAATGGATTGAAAACAGTGGAGACAACATTGGAATATTACAAAGTTTGTACCAGGTGTGCCTCACAAATTCTCACACAGGAACAGAAGGAGCACGCTATGCAAGTGTGTCAGGACATGTTGTACCAATACAAAGCTGAAGATAGCAATTTCCCAGATCACATCATTATCAGTAACAAGATGTGTTGTCACCACTATGAAATAGAATCGAAATGGCAGTCATTGATTGGTGGCGTGTGAATTTCCCACTGAAGAAAAAGTTCAAGATGCAGCCATTAGCAGACAAAGTGATATGCAAAATAACACCAAATGAAGTTGAAATTTCTTCAGTAAAAAAAGAAATAACATAATCTGAATGTTCCATGAATCAAAACTTCCATGAGTAAGAAAAGAGGGGAGTCTTATTGAGGTACTGAAGGTGGAGGGAGATTGCTCTTGGAGGTGTTTCGGCTTCTTTTTTTTTTTTTTTTTTGCAGTTTTCATATTTCTGCAAAGTGTGAATGGGTTGGACTACTGTATACAGGGACTGGAACTCCTTTGGAAAATGGTACAAATATAAGCATAAACAACATCTCAGACAGTATCAGGCTCAAAGACACCCCTAAGAATGCAAATCCTTAGGTTCCTTTCCTTCAGGATTAACTTTTGACACGAATTAGAGCAGAATGAACAAGTTATGAACAGGGATGTATGGTTTCTGAAAAGAACGTTCCAAGTTTTACTGTTCTTTAGTGTTTAATATGAAAGCAATATGAGAAATGCACATACAAGTGCACTAATTCCTAGTTTTGCTTAGTGGGAGTAAACAGGGATTTGATTTGATGTATCCTGATAATAAAATGATAACCAAGGTGGCTTCCACTGGCATGATCAACTGTAAAAGCTATTCAACTTGGCAGTAGAGTTTCCCCTTCCAACCTCTTTGAAAGATAAGGTGATGAAGGTAACAAAAATATTTCCCTTCTTGACAGGGCTAGTTGGTGAAAGACAGTAGCTCTCTGCTGGTGTGCAAATGTCATCAAAATGAATGCTTAAAATTCCCCTCTTGTTTATGAACAATGCATCTCATCTAGATATGAGGACAGTGTTGGTTAGAGACATACAGACATAAAGTTTTCAACATTTCAAGAATGGCAATCAGCAGAAAAATCAGCAGCTGAAACCTTTATCTGCTCAGAGATTTAATGTGATGCTCTCTACTAAAGAAAAATCTTGCAGTCTTACAAAGTGTATAAATCAAAACAGAATAAAAATATCAACCAGGAAGAGTTATTGGAGGCAGTTTATGTCTTAAGACATTTCCAAAGTATTGCTGACTTACAATTTTACATTGGGTATGAAAACTACTGCTGACTGGACTTCTTTTTCCTTTAATAGCTGTGGCACTCCTTATAGGTTAAAATCTCTGCACACTTCTACTGGATGCACCAACTGATGCACATTTCATCTCTTTTTTATGCACATTGCTAAGATAATTATTTTTCAAATGTAAGTGAAAATATGGCCTTATATTATTATTCCAGGTGGCAAGTTTTGATTTCTCTTGTCTTTCTGTCTCACTCCTTGTAACACTTAATAATATGTATACATTATATATATTACAATTTTTTTCTTGTTATTCTGTATGTACATCTGTTTTCTAGAGGTATCTCTGCTGTCTTTCCTACTTTCACTCTTAATTCTGTTGAATCCTCTCTCTGCTATCTTTCCCTTTTTTCCTTTCCCCTTGCTATTTATAAATCTAATAAAATACCAAGGTATCATTCTGACCTTTCCAGGTAATCAATATTAAGGATAGTCAGCTATCAGCAAATATTGTTTTAGACAATAATTATATAGAAGAGCGACAGGTTCTCATTCATCACCTTAAGCAGATGTCTAGGGGAGGAAATAGGAATGTCGTAAGTACCTGAGATTCTGCTTCAGAAACATCATTTTTGACACATACCCATTAGCTAGTCTGGGCTGTGGATAGTTTCTGCTTTCAAGCAGTGCTGGCACTATTAACAGAAAGTGGTCCATTCTGTCAACTCTTTCTGAGCATAATTGCTCCATGGATGACAAATGACTGCTAAAACTATTAGCACAATGGTTTACTGTCTTTTTGCTATGGAGGCACTTCACTGGAATTAAAAGTGAAATAATGCTATTGGATTTCCATCTTATTATTAAAAGAGCAAGGAGAAGCCAGGGTGAGAGGCACTTCGGCTCAGCCTGGAGAATGAAGTATTTGGAAGCATACTGGTGTAGGGGGAATTATAGTGAAATGGTGGAACATTTCAGAATAGGATGGATGGGATTTAAAAAAATAATAATAAAGGAGTCATGCAATCCCAAGGAGTACTTTTAAAGGTATAAAGAAACAAATGCTTCTTCCTATAGGCTTATTGTATTTGTCCATAAAGGATGATACAGGGAGAATAATCATCAGTCAGTTGCTCCCTAAAGTGGAGCAGAAAGATGAGCAATTATTGGCAGATAAACATAACTCTATAATTCTCAAATATAATACTTCAGAATATTTATTTAAAAAATACAATTATCATTTGTCGGGGGGGTGTGGGGGGAGGGAGAGAGAGAGAGAGAGCTTAAATATTTTAGAATGTTGGTATTACCATGTTTCAAAAACTCCTTGTCCCTTGAAGCTTCAGTTGTTTCAGTATCTCTTTCTTCTTTTCTTTCCCTTTTTATAATGTCCCCTTCATTTGTGCTAGGCTTTCCTGACTCAAAACTGACTCCTTATAGCTGAATATATTTCCCAACTTAGCATTTTCCGAATTTAGCTCTAATCAAAAATTAGACATTTTCTTATTGCAAAATGAGAGGAAACTATGTTTCATTTACTCCAAAACTCCCATTCTCTGTCCAGAATAATTGATAATGACAGAATCCTTTCTATTTTAGATGTAAGTTGTTTCTGTCAGCCACCTCTTATTCACAGAGCTCCTTTGTCAGCAGTATGAGCCCTTCCGCTAATACTGCAGATATTGCAGAAGAAAGGTTTTGATTCCTGGTTGTCAAGATCCTTCAAAGAACTCAAAAACGAGACACTTGAGAAAGCCATTGAATCTTTTCCATATTTAGCCAGTAAAAGTGGAGAAGTGAAATTATTATCTGAAGTACTAAGTACCCAATACCCTTGATTTGGCTTAACTGCACTGTAAGATAATTCTGATACCTAAACAGAAATGATCAGCTAAATAAATTCTTCTGCACAAAACCAGCAATTATTTTTGCACTGATCATGGACCAAACTGAGAATTAATCACCTCACTAAAACTTGAATATCTTTAAAGAACACATGCACTTCTGAGCTTATCACACAGCAGAGCTCCTTAAACAGTTATTGAAAATAAATAGGTATTGTAGGTATAAGTCATCTGAATTTTTCTGCATAGCTCTGTGACTTGTGGCTGATTTAGCAAGTCTGCATACAAGTGTTGATTATTCCTACATCTAGGAATGTAGATTTAGTCTAAATGATCTTTTCCAGAAAATCTGATGCAAGGAAATGAAATGTCATCTAATGCCTTATACCCTCTATACACAACTTAAATTAAGATAAAGATGAGAATAATATTGGGTAAGCATCCTCATCTTTTTTTCTTTTTTTGCAAGAGACACAGTTTGTTAATAAGAACCAGACACAAAGATGTACTTCCCTTACCAAACATAAACAGGACTACAAAAAAAAAAAAGCTATGCAGTGGAAAACTCATGCAGTTAACAGATGTCAGAAGGTGCACACAGAATGAATAGAAAGATCGTAATTCTGCAGCAGCATCCTGGCTATAGACTAAAAATTATGCACTACAGCCAGAATTTGCACAGTTCATTTCAATGGACAAAGTCAACCTGACTTGTTCCTAGTTTGGGGAAACTGCCATTTACCCAAAGAATGCATACAAAGAATATACACAGTAAATCCAATGGAACTGTCACTTATATCTCATGCGTTTGCAGTACAAATGTTCTTTAGTCCAACATATGGCCTCTATCATTCATCAGTTGTATTCCATCAGTTCCGCTCTCTGCATTTATGTTCATGCTATGTGCCCATTGGTCAGACCCAATTCATAATATCCAGATAAACATTGTAGGCTACATTTTGAAGGAGATGCACAATAACTATAAATAAATGGATCTGAACTAGGTCATTAAAAAGTACTAAAAAATGATAAGGCAAACAACATTTAGATCAAGTACATACAGTTGCACTAAGAAATACCAAAGCTACTCCAAAGTCTTATTTGTTGTAGTGCTACTGTTTTGAGGTAGGCAGATTTTTTCCTTATCCTCCAAAAGCCCATAGAAATTATCATCACCAAAAAGGCGAAACACAAGGGAGTATACATTATGTGAAAGGATGTTGGGGAGTAGGTGAGTAGAGATTGCCTGCTGATAATTTTTTTCAGTTTTCATCATTGTCAGCATTTCCTTAAGCCTTCTTGTTCAAAGGTTATTTGTTGTTCTGTAGTTTTATTTAGAGGCATATCTGAATCAGAGACTGAGGATACTTTTAATTGGAAGAATTCTGGATTTGGAAAGAAGCAGGAAACTTGTACCCTGCTGGACGTTTTTCCTATCTTTTGCATGAACAGAGCTGAGAATTAGCAACCATAGTCTGCTTTCCCTCTGCAACATCTCTCTGAAGAGAGATATAGAAGTAGTTGTAGTATTGCGTATCATGATGAGTTAAGTACAACCAGTGTCACACTGTGATCAGATACAATTTACAGCTTCAGTTATTTCTATTTCATATGTTAGCAATATCATAGGTTTCCCTACCAGGGGGAGATTTTCGACCTGAGAAGGTTCCACCCAATCACAATCACAATCACAATCTGATTTTAGCATCAAAACATAACACCAGGCTGCCAAAATAACCTAACTCAAGCTCCTGTCAAGTGGTCTCACCATGCCGCCAGACACCTCGCTCAGAATATATCGTCTTCTGTTATAAATCTTAAGGAAGTTGAGAGGTTGTCTGTGAGAACCAGACACCCAGGCAACTACACTGACAACAACCTATTCCTGGACAAACAGATTTTCTGCAGCGCTTACCACAAAGTGCAGAAATACATTTGTTCTCAAATCTTAGGTTGAAAAGGTGTCTCTGTAACAAGGTAAAACCTCTGCTTCTTATCAAGGTGGAAAGCTGCATGGATCTGGTAATGCACATAGTGGGACCCATAGTGGCATCTCAGTGCTATGTTGAGTGCACCTTCCAGTTTCCCCAGAGACATCTTGTGCATCTTTGACAGCACTGCAATATAATAAGTGAATGCAGGTGTCTATCCAGGCTCAACAGAGATTCCTTTCCACCACTCTGCTTCATAATTTATTGCAAAACAAAACTGACATAAACACTCTCAGTCCTCTGTGCAACTCTATCAAGCAGATGACAAGATAATTTCATATTGATTCATATTTCAAGTTCTTGGGGAGTATTTGTTTAAAAGTTTAGAAGTGATATTTCAGGTTTTTCCTGCTATTTGTTCTGACTTGTACCATGTCTTTCTTCAGTTTACATATTCTTTTATGATACTCTCCAGTTAATTAAATCACTGCAATTCTCATGGAGTGATTTATCCATAGCACAATTTTATCAAAATATAAAATTTAGCGCAATATTTAATTGAGCAGAATGCATATTAAAAATGTTGAGAAATAACTAGGATGCATCAGTTTAGATAAAACACTGTTATGCTTTGTTTACGCAGTGTTGAATTAAATCAGTCCCAGTCCATCTACAAGATGCTACCAAAAATGTGACGTGGCTTGGAGGAAAATCAGAAATCAAGGCTATATTTACCAGGTTACTCAGTCAACTGTTTTCCACATCCTGTATGATATCTTTAAGAGATATTCAGAACTGTAGGACTACTATAGGCAATTTCAGTAGTAGAATAAAATTTTCCATGGTACACTTTGCATTTACACTTCAGCTGCATACATGCATTTAAAATATATGTAATATATACAGAAGTCTATGCATAAATAATTACTGTTGACAAGCGTCTAATTGCTCATTGGATGGTTTGAAATGAAAGCTCAAGGCATTTAGGAGTCAGGGGAAAAATAATCATATCAGAGCCTAAAGATGGGTCTAACAGAGTGGATTCTGTGCAATCTGTTTTTCCATGGTGTTTCAATTATTTATTTCTTCACAAAAAGTTTTGTTTACAAAACTATCCCGCTGTCATTTTTTATTTTTATACAGTCTGAAATAAACAAAGCAGAATGGATGATTATATCTTCTTTTAGGGAGAGAAGCTTCTATGGGGAACATGGTGCATAAAACTACTACAAATGTCTTACCATCTCTCCTGGCATAATAGTAAAGCTGATATGATGAAACCTCAGTTACCAGAAAGAAACAGAGGATCAGGGGCAGTAAGATATTAAAATGGTCTATATATAACCATACATCAGATGAAATGCACTGCATTGAAGCTCTGGGAAACAGTAGTCTTTGAGGTGTCTTATTTTATTTTATTTTTTCAAGCTGACACGGTCTCTTCAAGTCTTTAAGTAATCTATCCAACTTCTGACAATCTTCCTCACTAAACAGTGGCAAATGAATGATCCATTTAAATATCTGTTTAGGAAAGATATAGTGTAAAATAGACAACTAGTGTCTAGATAGCTCAAGTAAAGAACTGTAAATAGCAGCTGCGGACTGCAGAGTCAAAGGACGAAGGACCACTTCTATCTCCTAAACCACTCCCACATATGGCCACAGAGCATGTGTGAAGCGAAGATGAGATGTTATTAAACCGAGGAAGTTCAATGTCAAAAGTGTAGCGGGACAGAACATTTTTCACTTTGAGCTCTGTGCTGTTCAAATGTGTAATACATATGACCACTCTCCACAAGTCAGACTCTCCAAATGCTGCCACCTGCAAGTATACAATAGCTCTGATTAAAACAAGTTTGTGAAACTAAATCTCATGTAGCAATAACAGGCCCTAAATACATGTTTTAGAATTGCAGATAAAGGGGAATAATCTGGTGCAATAGGTGAAACCTTCAGATTACACAGATGGCTCCAAAAAGATCAGCGCCAACAATTATATTCATAGTGAGGTATGTTCACACTTTTTAACCCAATCCCTCTATACTGAAGCAGAACCATTAGGAACAGTTAGCACATATTCATGTGTACATGCATGTGCACATATTTCTTGCTGCCATCCAGCAGTTCCTTATCCCCTTTTATGTTTGATTATGTTTATTTTTATGTGATGGGTCGTTATGTTTATTCTCCAAGGCAGAAGAGCTCATTGGAACAATAGGCAATAAATGCAACATGCTCCCTTCTCTTGAGGGAGAATAGCACCATTAAGGTCTTGGACACTGCGCAGATAATAAGTGTACATGAAGTACCACACAAGTTTGAGTCTCCTCAGTCTTGGTGGCACTCCTCCTTTAGAGAAGCAATGGCCAGGCAGAAAGCTACCAAAGGGTGTGGTGGCTTCAGCCAAATTTCAGCCAATTAAAGTAATAGGATACTGAGGGGGGAGAGGGAGGGAACCATGGGGGAGACTGTGATCATGTAAAATCCACTGCACAATACACTGCATTTTTATTAGAAAATTATTTGTTAAGCATCCAGTGTTACCAGACACTTGCTCTTCAGTAGTGCTTTCTCTACTCCCTATTCCCTTTTTCCACCTTCTGTAACCAGACTGTCTGGTGCAGTGCAGCAGCTATGCCCTATATCACACCTTTGATTTGTCTGTCCTGGGAGACTGTGGTGTGCAGGTTTTTGCCTGCACAGCTGGGGGCCCAAGCACTGAATCTTCCTTTATACTACTGGCACAGATGCAAACTAGAAAACATATTTCTGCCTGCGTTTCCTGAACATTCAAGGATTTCTGATATTGTCACCCTCAAGATATGACAAATCAGTCAATCATAGAATGAATGCAGGTTTTTTCTTAAAAAAAAATTTAGCTAAGCTCCCCAAGGAAGTGAAACTAGAATCTGTCCACCTTTTTCTCCATCAGTCTCTTGGTATCCCTCCCCGTAGTTGCTGAAGTTGCTAGTCAATTTCAATAAATCTGGCAGAGGACTACAGTGTCTGTAGAAATATCGTGAAGATCACAGACCATTGAACAAAGGAGAAAACCACAAATTTGTGTCTCATCTGACATATTCTGCTGCCCATATTCAATGATTATTTATTGTATTTTCTCTGATGACAAACCAGCATATACGCATTGACCAGATGAACAGCACAAGTGCATCCTGGAGGTCTTCTTGCTCAGATGGTAACTAGACAGCAGAGAAGGCTGCAGAGGAGAGAAGGGCTCAGCAGGGAACATGGATGAGCTGCAAGAAGATGAGGGTATTTTCATTCAGTGACAGAGGAGTAGGACCTACTGTAATGAGAAGGACAGCATGTGAAGAATAAGGATTATATATGCACATTTTCCAAATGACATTGTTGATTACAAAATGATCTTTGGTGGGGTTCTGTACAGTCTGTCTTCCAGTACTCTTAATATGACTTTTGCTACTCCCTAATGCACCACTGGATGGATTCTGCATTAACTGCTATCTTCAGGCATGCATAATATTTGTATAGCTTTTATTTCAACCTCTATGGACTACACCCCACATCAGTTTTTCTTCTCTAACATTTCTCTCTCTCCAACCCATTTTCACTTCTTCCTACCAGTCTTTGCTGTCCGTCTGGAAGTCACAATGCACAATTCTGAACATGGTAAGACAGTACCTGGTGATTGTCTTCACTAGAACCAACTGTACTGAAACCTTAGCTCCTTTATAGGGTAGATTTAGTCTCACAACGTATTTTTTTCCTCTCTCTCTCTCAGTGAGGAATGAAAATAGGATTGTGCGGAAAATCTGATAATTCAGTCTTATCTCCTTAAAAAGTAAAATGGTAGGGGCCTTTAATTCAGGGTATTATAATTAAAAGTATGTTAAGTAACAATAACCTTTAGCTGTGAGAATTTTACTAGAAGGAAAAAACATATAATTTTAGATGTAGTCTTCCTCATGTCATTCTGCAGAGATTTTCTAAGCACAGACCATGCTTCTGAGGGTGGCCTACTGTGTTTGAGACTTCAGTCTAAATAAATGAGGAAAAGAAATTAACTGCATCAAGATATATTACTGATGTTCTTTACATAGGCAAGAGATATTGGTGAATCCCATCTGGCTAGTAGAAATAATCGTAACTAAGCTTTATCTAAGTAAAGACAGTTTTACACCTCGTTTACAGGTAAATCATCTTAAGAGCGCTCCTGAAACTGTCACAGAGATATTAAAAAAATTTAGTTCACATTAGATGTCTTTCTGTTGGTGGATATTAGATTTTGTTTCCTTCCTAGGAATTCACTGTCAAAACAGTTTGGCGTAGAAGAGAATGAGCTGTTGGTTACTTGGATTGCAGTAAAATTTCATCATATTAAATACATTAGGGGGGAGGGTGGAACATTATTTTGGCAGCACTTTTGGAAACTACCTCAACAGTGGTGATGAACTCCTGGCTCTGCTTGTAATGGTAAACCAAGAACAGAGGTTTGGTATCTGCTTCATTTTAAAGCACTTCATCATTTGTTCATCAAAATATGGAATTAAAGGCTATGTGATTAGTCAAGAAACCTCTCCAGTGAAAGCTGTTCAACATAAAAGATAAAGTCTGGAAATGGAAAAATTAAACCCACAGATATGCAAACTGCAGTGGACAGTAGATAACAGAGACAGTCTTGAGGATGGCAGCTCATGGGCTGACAGGCCCTGACCACCACAGATCTACAGCTGATAAGAAGGGAAGAAACAATCTCCCTGGAAAATAAACTCACAGAGTCTTAGGACCTGTGTAAAAATTCTTATGGGATGCTATAAGAGGATATGGGAATGTATGAAACTTATTATGGGATGCTTGTGGGATGGGACAAAGACAGGAAAATATAGGGAGTGAGACTTATAAAGCAGAAGTAAGAGTGGGAAGATGAAATAAAGGGGAATAAATGTGGTCACATACACAAACAGCTGATCAGTGCAGTTGTCAAGTCACAGAGACACTGCCAATTTTGCTGTCTTTCCATTAGATCCGAATTCTTTTTTTGTTGTAAGACTCTTTAGTCTGTGTGAGTGTACAAGTTTGTGTACATGCTTGCCGGCACTAGATTTACAGCAGTAAAAGACCAAACTCCAGAAGGACCCAGATGGGTCTTTCTGAGTTGGTGACTGGGTGATGAAACAGGATATCATGATGGGCTATCAGATGGACTTAGGGTCTGTGAATGTGAGTATGTCTAGAAAAGTAGAAAGTGAAGGTTTACATACATACCACCAGTGATTTACAATTTCAGCCTGAAACTGGAGAGGAAGATAGCACCATCCATGATCATCGTGTCCATGCAGAACTATCCACAGCAGTTGATAAAGACACCATGCTGTCTACTGATCTGTGGGTTCCTCTGTGTGTGTGTGTTTCTGCATGTTTTTGTGTGTGTACTGGGAACACGCATACAGCCTCACTGCCAAGTGGACCTGGTGACAGAGAGCCTCCACACCCATGGGGCTGGGTAGGGGCACCCAGAGGGCTGAGAGGGCACCAGAGCCAAGGACACTTCTAACATCAAGGAATATTTTTCTTTTAAATTGTTTCATAGAAATAGGAAGCAGCTCCAGAAAAACATTGAACTAGAGCTGGATTGTGAAACCATGGAACATTTTGATATATTCACACGCCCAAGCCAAGTTTATCATTTTGTGTAAAATAATTATGCATACTTTATGACTCATTGGTTATAATCTGGCAACAACCTTTTTTTGCTTTTTCAGGAGGTAAGAATATAACTATTCCTGGAAAGTTATAGCCAGACAAATAAATCAACACTTCAGAAACACTATTGGCAATCATTCTTCTCTTAAGTGGAAACCACCCTTTAATAATTTAAGGTATCAGAGAAGGCTGCCCACATTTTCACCCTTTCCCACGCACCAAACCAATTAACCTGACTACAGCATTGGTACTGTGAATATTGTTTCTCGCCTGTCATTTTTCCCTTCTGCAAAGTTGTTCACATGAAGTAAAGTGGTGGCTCTTTACTGAACAAATGAAGTAATTGTCCAACACAAATACAGATAATTTTTCTGAGAGGCAGGAGTCAGGAGGGATAGTGTCACATACCCAGTGCAGTTTCAGATTGATTGAGAAGCAGAGCCTATAAAGAAGCATCTGTTTAATGTTCACTGTGGAACTGCGACCTCTAATTACATGATAGAACTAGGGGTGGCAGAGAAAAAGGTAAAGACACCATGCACCTAAAGTGTGTCAGGGAGGGAAAATCTCTCCATCTGCATCATGTGATAGGCAAATTTGAAGTCCAAGCCAAGTACCTGTAGCTTTGGAAGGATTAACTGCTCCTATAAACCTTTACTCTTAGATAGACAAGAGTAATGACCTTCCACAATATCAATTCATCAGAAAGACCTCATTGCAGCTTTTCAGTACATGAAGAAAACTTATAAGTAGGAGGGGGAACAACTTTTTACGTGGTCTTACAGTGATATGACAAGATAAACTTTAAGAAATTATTTACTCAGATGGCAGTGAGACACTGGCACAGGCTGCCCACAGAAGTTGTGGATGCTGAATTCATTGACCTGGAGGTGTTCAAAGCTAGACTGAATGGGGCCCTGGGCAGCCTTATCTGGTGTGTAGCAGCCCTACCAAGGTGGTTGGAATTGGGTGATTTTTAAGGACTCCTCCAATCTAGTCCTGTCTATGATTCTGTGATTCTATGAACTCATCTGCTATGCTACAGTGCAAGCTGACGTATAGCCCAGAACTATAGAGATACCTGTTTTAGGTGACATACCAGTGTCATGTAAATGTTACCACTATTAGGGAGAAAGAATAATAAGGATCAATAGCCACCTTCCCTACTAATGTTCCGGGAATATACATCTGTGAGATGTAAGGGAATTCCATAGTCTATATATTACATCACAAAATTAACTCATATGTGATTCTAAACACCAAAATTGACAGAGAAAAATATCAAAGTAAAAAGTCAGCTATACAATGCATTGTTTCATGTTTGAAAGTTGTAGAAGCTTCATCTCATTTCTTAATTTACCAGACAACACCATAAGAAACAGCTACTGAAACAATCCTGCAATCCTGCTAACAATAATTTACAAACTTTTCTGGCTTCTTAGTTCCCTGGACATACTGCTGACCTCAAAAATAAAAAAATCAAAAACTAGAAGGAAAAAAACCACACCTACAACCTTCTTTTGTGACTTTGTTACTACTGCATTGTTGGTGCCATCATAACAGGCGAGCTGGGTTCTCCTCTACTAGAGAGAAGGTCAGAATTGTTATTTAGGCTTCGTCTGCAGAATATTTATTCTTGTTGAAAATGATAAGCTTAGAAATAATATCATTGGCATCAAGATCTCTGGCTCTATCTTCATTCTGCTACTCAGAAATCCATCTTCCTCCTTATGCACTGCTGGCTACAAACATTTGTTAACTCCTGAGCTTTTCTTGTAAATTTTTAATGATTCATTCAAAAGCTATACCTATTAAAATAACTCCAATTCAAGACACAGTAGGTTCAACGTTACCTCACCTTTCATAAGCAAACTGCAGAAGTTTTAGCCCTAAATTGGCTCACAAAGGAATGTTATGTAGACACCCACATTCAGATATACGTAGCAGATATCAATAGCAGAGAGATCTAAAAGAAATTAAAAGTACAACGGCTTTCAAACAAGCAGACTTTTGTCTCTGCAGATGAAACCACAGTCTTTAAAGTTATGTCAGATCATAGGGCATGGCCAAGAAAATCTATTTCAAAGCAGGGGAAATCTGCCAGTCACAGAAACTTCATGGGTGCTTTGTCCTCAACGCGAAAATTTGACTACGGTCAACTACAATTTTGGAGAGATAAGCTTGCTTAAAGCTCAGTCAGTTTAGCACTTTGACACTTCAAAATTTAGATGCATAAAAAACATTTAAACACTGTAGCACTGTGAAACTATGAGGAGTGCAAGAGTGCAGAATTCTACCACTTGGCCAACTTAAGTCCCCTAGTAGAGAAGACTGAGGGAACAACTTCACTGGGCTTGAGGCAGCTGATATTTCTGAATGTCCCTGATGCCGCTGAATTCTTCATACAAAGAAGCCGAGCCCCATTACCCCATTAAATGTTTGTGTGCCTTTAACTGATTTATCACTAAGGTGAAAGTGGAGTGCTGCACCATATGGTCCTGACTGCCTCCCTCCCTGCACATGTCCTAAAAGCCAGCAGTATGGGATGACTCTGTCTGGCATATGTAGCTTTTCATTTCCTTCTCATCACGTTTCCTATGAAAATTAATATAAGACTCACCACTAAGTCACTGTTGTTCTGTGGCCATATTCACCATATTCTCAAACATTTATAATGATAGAAATATACTTTTATGTATTTTGTATGTATTCTATGTATGAAAAAAATCATTGTTCTGTAGAGAATTGTGTCTACAATTTTTTAAAACTACACTGCATTCTAATCATCTGATGTCAACATAGTATAATGGGATTATTCAGTAGTATAACTGGAGGAAGACCACCAGCAAGCCACCACTCAGAGCATATCTACCCTCTGCCCAAATACTAAAATAAAGCTGTTACCCAAAGGGCACAGACTTTTACCAGTTACAGGCAAAAAGTGGCATAAGAACAAGATGGTCTAAGCACCTCCTGTTATAGCCTCTCCTCCCATTCCTGCCTTCAGCATTGTCTACAAACTTTTCCTTCCATTGTATCTTACCTGATTTTATATGCACTTCTGAAGGCTGAGGACACCTTAATATACCATAGATTTGATGCATTTTGACTCATCATTTTAACTTTAAAGATAAGGACTCATTCTGAATAAGAATATTCAAGTTGTTTAATACTTACATGAGTAAGCATGGATTTTATGCTAGAGCACTAGTCAGTTATCCCATAGATGAGTCTTTTCATTCTGATATTTGAACAGATTTTTCAAGTGCATCACAATTAGTGTGTAACTGAGCATTGTTCAATAAAACTGCAGAAAAATGTATGAGGATCTATGTCAAAGGAAGAAACAATGTGGACTGCAAATGCACCACAGGTACCTGGTTTCCCATTTCCTGAACCACTGACAAGGCAGTGAACAGGGCCAAAAGAGAGAGTAGAGACAGGGCCAAAAATAGCTTTTTTTTCTATGGGAGTTGGTAACATTTCAGAATAGTGTTAAAAATGTCACAAAGGATTTGTAAATATTTTTGAAATTTACTTAGCTGTAGTGATAAAATTGGAGGTCTAGGTTTAGTTTTTTAACCATTTTCTTCTGAACCCTTCTGCTCTTATTCAGCAGCAAGAACAAATTCTTCTTGGGAATTTTGTGTTCATTATCATGTTGAAATACATCACTGTGGAATCACAAGAATCACCATGACATTTTCCAGATGTTATGTAGACACTTAAGCATGTGCTCTTACCTTCGAGAGTTCTTTTTACCAAATGTAAGCTGCTTGTAGTAACTGTATGCATTGCACTTTTGAAAGTGTGCAATACGTAGAACTCTGTAAAGGATTATGTAAAGCTTGCCTGATTTTTACACTCATAGCTTTTACCGTCAAGGAGGACACATACACAGAGAATAACAGGATGTATTTTACCCTACTTATTTACATGTGAATCACTTCTCCAGTTCAATATTAAATTAAAATTAATTAATTAATAAACAGACATGTAGAAAACCTCCCAATTCCTTTTTTAAATCACTCTGATACAACACAGAATTCCTATCCTGTACAATGAGAAGCAAAGTCAATAAAAAGGTGCTGCTTACTGCTTGCATTCCATCAGCGCTTAAGAACTTTGTCTGAGAATAAATTTCCTACTGTGCATGCTCTTCTACAGAAAACTACCAGGAAAAAAAAGAGGTCTAGACAGCCTATAATCTTTGGGATAAAAAATATTTCAGACAATCATGCTGGTAAGCAATAGATCAGAGGATAAGGCAACAGGTATTTATTCTTGTCTTATTGGCAGAGCATAGTGGCAGCTCCCGCCAACTTTAAGTGAGTCATCACTGGTACCTCAGTAGTGCTGAATCCTCACACTGATTCAGCTGGTTATGTTTACAAAGGACCCTCTCTCTCTCCATACAAACACCATTAAAGATGTTAAGAATCATTTAACAGTAAATTACTTGCTATTAAACAGCTATGCAGTCATAAATTGCATTATTTAGAAATTCTATTAGCAGCATGAGAAAGGCATGTCCTCAGGAGGAGCAGCTGCAGAGTGCTCTGAGGACAAGGCAACGGCTCAAAGATGTGCCACATTGCCAGGTGACGATGAGGACAGCATGTACAGTCATTCTTACAGTCTGCCTTTGCTCTGTGCCATGCAGTCACTCTTCTTGATTGCATTTTAAAGGAAAAGTAAAACAGTACATCAGCCTGTCTTGACTATTTATTCACGGCTCCGCATGTGCATTCGAGTGCATCTGGTGTACCATGCATGGGTTTTTCTTTTCCTGCTGACATGCTGCAATTGGAGACACAGTGCTAGATAAACACAAGCACACCTTCATCAGCCTTTGTTTCCTGAGCAAACTGAAATTACCACAGAGTTGGTACATCCTAAAATCCCATCTATTTCTGTGCTATTCCAGGCCTGTTTATTTTTAACTGCACATACCATCCAAAGCCTAAACTATTAAACTGAAAATAATGTCTCCAAAGGTCTTTTTAACAGGGTAAAACACTCTTCCATTGTGTTCATCACTAGCTCAAAATTGCTCAGATTTCTGTTTTTGATGCAAAAGACTAAAGCCAATTGTGTTTAATTAAAGTAAAAGGTCTAGGAAAAAAAAAAAAAGTATTTTTGAGCAAAACACCGGTATTCAAACTGCCACATGGCCAAATAATACATTGTGTGACCCAAACCCCCCATAAACAAGCAGTCTACTATAGAAGCAATGCAAGCAAATGGCTTCCTTCAGATGTTACACAGAGAGGATGTGCCAGGTGACTGGTGGCTCCTGGCAGCCTCCCAGTAAATTGTGTGTGTCATCCTGTGGCATTGACAAATGTTACCACAGTATCAAGCTCTGTGTTCACAAGAGCTGCTACCCAAGCATATCGTCAATGACAACAACCATTTTCTCTAATTTTAGCAGACTAATTGCAATTACTGGCACCAGCAGGTATCACACATTACATGCAGCAAAAGTGTATGGCTAGAGTACTAACTTAGCTCATGTCACTGAGGCAAGGAAACATGCTTTTCTTTCCTGCAGCTTCTGCTGTGCATCAGGCTCTAGCTTCAGCTTGGTATTTTAGGGATTCTTTGAGAAACACACATCTAATTACTGTCTCCTGCCATGATGACTTCAGTGAAAGAGGGTTACAGTTCATGGAACCAGAAGAGGACACTCAGTAAAAGAAACCAGCCAGCTACTTATTTACACGCTGAGATGTTCCAAGAAGCAATGCTGGACAACTGCCACCTGCTTTAGGTTTTTGAATGAAATACTGATTTTCAATTGGATTCCGAATGTCAGACCTTGTGGGCTCATTTACAAACCACAGGTGAAATAAGTTGTCTGCTAGTGGACAGCATATCATCCTGGGTGACCTCGTGCTGCAGCAGATTCCCCCCGACACAACGGTCTGCTCTTCTTCCAGGACAATTCAATCACATGTTGGCACAGAGACAATTAAAGATCACCCAGCTAAAGAAGACATAGTGCATATCTACATGTGGAAGCCATTTCCTCTGTTTTCCAATCTCTCCCATCTACTGCTTCTTTTCTTTTCTCTGCTTATTCCTTTTATTACCAATACCAGTGCCTAAGTTACTAATCATATTACATTTGCAAAGACTGTTCTTCATGTGGAAGGAAAGCAAGAAGTTATTTCCAAACCAACTGAGTCTGCTAAGAATGTCAAGGACTAGCATTAGAATACAGAAAAGAAAACCAGCCAGGGGAATAACAGCATCCAGCTCAAGAGAGTTTTTCTACCAAGTGAATGAATACTTTACCTTGGTCAGGCTGAATGGGGCTCTGAGCGCCCTTATCTAGTTTTAGGTATCCCCCTTCATGGCAGCGGGGTTGGACCAGATGGCCTTTAAGGGTCTTTCCAACTCAAATGATTCTATGATTCCATGAATTTGATGACCTCAGACACGCCAACATGCCACATACGATTAACTTGATAAATTCTGAGTTATCCCTCTGCAGTACATAAAAATGAGAATCACATTAACATTTTTCTGATCACTCATGCATATGAATAAAATAGTATTGGCTGCATTAATTAGCTGGGCTGATGATTTTAACCCAGGAAACACTACAAATATTAGAAGCAAAGAAGCAAGAATTCTGGTAAAGGTAAGAATACTTTCAGAGTAATACGAACAGAGATTGAGCATGGGAAAAGTGCAGCAGTTCAATTTATAAGAAGTATAAATGGTGGATCAGATGCAGGAACTAGAAAGAGGAGGTGAGAACAAAGGATCACGGGCAAGAATTAAGCAAGTGTCAGTGGTCAATGAAATAATGAACATGAAGCATTTATAGGTCATTCTTCCCTAGTACATATTATAGCCTTTTGGTGTGCAAATAAAACCAAAAGACATTATCGTTTTCTGCATTTTACTGAGGAAACAAAAACACAGCAAAGTTCTTGGGAACATAAGTGGCAGGAGGGGAAAGTGTGCAACATGATGTCTGAAATCAGGCTGCTTTCACTTAGATTCAGATTGCGTATAATTACTTGTTGATAAGCTAAAGAGACCTAGGAGACTACATGCTAGCATTCCCTAAAAGAAGATAATTATGGAAAAGGCAAAGAAATATCATTAGGAATGTTTTAAAAGGGATCCAATAGATGGCAACAAAGGAAAAAAAATATGTCTAACACTGAGGAAAAAGTAACTTATCTGGCCTCTCTGACACTTGCCACTAATGAGACAGTAAAG
Source organism: Oreortyx pictus (assembly GCA_036925125.1). Classification (NCBI taxonomy): domain Eukaryota; kingdom Metazoa; phylum Chordata; class Aves; order Galliformes; family Odontophoridae; genus Oreortyx; species Oreortyx pictus. The sequence goes on along the minus strand of JAUPFR010000001.1, from coordinate 73,682,839 downwards.
AAGACAGGATAGATTCTGTGAGGAACATTCATGAAAAAGCCATCCATAATACAGACTTATTATGTAACAACTATCTTCTGTGTTCAGTGGTTATGAGTTTGTCCTTTATAAAATGGTCTCCATCTGTAATTCCTGTGACCTGAGTCCTCAATGGCTGCTTATCAGTCTCTTTTCTTACTTCTGTGCTTTCATTTACTTTCTGTGACCTTTGAGCCTCATAAAAAGCATTTTATTAAAATGACATAATTCATTATCGCGTGTTTAAGACCTGACAGTCAGGAATGGGTTTTATGATTACTGCAACTGTAGAAGACTGTACCCTCCAGAAGGATGACTTTCACATTTAGTCCATCACATGCTTCAGTTTCAGTCATGGAACTCAGAACCAAGGAATCATAATCAGTCCTTTAGGGGTGAAAAAACAGAAGCAACTGATCTGTCAATCACATGCAGATGCATTTTTTTAATAGTATGTAGAACACCCTAATGGGTATTTATTCTGTAACAGAAGTTAAGACAGAGAGGTTTCTATCCCTTCTATACTCAGATTCTCAAGACTCTCAAAGTTACAAGTAATACATGTCAGATCTCAGCAAGAGCTCACTCATCCAGCATTGGAACCCAGCTCCACTCCAGTCTTTGGCTTAGCCATCTCATAAACTGCAAGTTTTAAGTGTTTAACTATGCACCGTCAAATTAACGTTATTTTTTCAGTTATTTTATCTCTCCTCTGCTCTTCAGCAGACAGCTGTTCTGAATGGGCATTATTAAGCTATACTATATGTCATCTTAAAAGTTTATGACTTTTTTATTAATTAAAAATATGATGATCAACATAGAGTCAAAGCAAAGACTTGTAATGTTTGATTTTTCTGTTGCTGTTGTTTTGTTTTTGTTTTAAATTAAAGTTTTAGTGATAGCTTTTGTTCATATGCTTCCAGTAGGGATAAATGACTGATTATAGGTTTGCTAAACACAGAGGAACACTACTCACTCTGAACTGGAAAAATATGAGGTGATGCTTACAGCTTGCACACTATCGAAACCAAGGGGCTCATGCAGAACAGCCTTGGTAGCACATTTGGCTCCAGTGCAGGCACACCTTGTATTCTAATTACTATTCAGCACTCCAAGGCAAAAAGAAACAGAGATCATTTTCAAATAAGCACACAAATTTTCTAATAAAGTTCATTCATAATTAGTATATAACAGGAACAATTTTTTTCCAGCTACATTCTCTTTGATTTATATTATGAGAGGAAGTATTTTTTCCCATGTAAATTAATTTAACCTTCCCAGAAATACCAATCTATTGACCTGGGTCATCACCTTACCTTCTCAAATAAATTTGGGAAAATTTAAAACCAAAAATCTATAGAACAAATCAACAGAGCATAAGCAAAGAGCAGCTAAAATACAAACTCCCCAATTGCTTTTCTCACATCCTATTTATTCTCTAATTATCATTCTTATAGACTCATTCCTCAAACCCAGTTATTAAGGTTATGTTTTCATTCCCATTTTATTTATTTATATTTTATTTACTTATAATTTATATTGTAACAAGTGGTGTCCTCTAGGACTCAGTATTGGGCCACTCATATTCAACATCTTTATTAATTATCTTGATGAGGGGATCAAGTGCACACTCAGTAAGTTTGTAGACAACACCAAGTTAAGAGAGATTGTTGATCTGCCAGAGGGTAGAAAGGCACTACAGAGGGACCTGGAGAGACTGAATCAATGGGCCAACGTAAACTGTATGAGTTTCAGTAGGACAAAGTGTAGGGTCCTGCATTTTGGTCACAACAACCCCAGGCAACCCTACATGCTGGGGAAGGAGTGGCTGGAAAGCTGTCTGGCAGAAAGTGACCTTAGTGTGCAGATGGATAGTCAGCTGAATATGAGCCAGCAGTGTTATCAGGTTGCTAAGAAGGCCAATGGCATCCTGGCCTGTATCAGGAATGGTGTGGTAAGCAGAACTAGGGAAGTAATCCACCCTCTGTACTCAGCAGTGGTGAGGTCCCCATCACAACTACTGTGTTGAGTTTTGTGCACCTCAACACAGAAAGGAAATTCAGGTGATGGAGCAGGTTCAAAGAAGGATAACAAGGGTCATGAAGGGATTGGAGAATATGCACTACAAGGTGCAACTGAAGGAACTGGGACTTCTTAGTGTGGGGAGGAGGAGACTGAGGGGAGAACTTATTGCTCTCCTCAAACACCTGAAAGGTGATTGCAGTGAGAGTGAGGCTGGTCTCTTCTCAGTGGTGACAGGTGACAGGATCAGGGGAGATGGCTTCAAATTCTACCAGGAGAATTTTCAGTTAGATATCAGGAAAATCTCTTTACAGAAAGGGTTGTTAAGTACTGGAATATGCTCCCGAGGGAGGTGGTTGAGTCACCAACCCTGAATGTGTTTAAAATCTGATTGGATGTGGTGCTCAGGGACATGATTAGTGATGGGTTCTTCAAGTTAGGGTAGTATGGTTAGGCTGAGGTTGGACTTGTTGATCTTGAAGGTCTTTTCCAACCTGAGAAAATCTGTGATTCTAAGATTTTAGTTCATCTGTATTTTTATTTATATACATGCATTTTACTTTTCTTATTTTACACTTTTATTATGGCAGAAAAAGAAGTAAACCTGCTTTGGTAAGGACATAGCACCACCTAACACAGTGCAAACAGTTAAAATATGGACTAGCACTAAACTTTTCTGATTCAGGTAGTATAACGTTTACTCACTAGATATGCCTGAACTGAGTTATTTCCTGAAGCAGTTGAAGCCATACCAGAAAAGCAAAGATTCAGAGTGACTTCCTCATGCAGCCTGTTCGTTACTGTATAAATTCCTCTTACAGCCTGACAAAGAGTCTTCATTTCTATCTCACTCAGAAAGATTTCAAATTTGGCAAAGTACTGTCTAAGACAATGGGAAATATCAGAATTATGTCTCTACCACCACCAGTAACTATTTTCTTGATACCACAGTAATTTCACAAAATAGGGGGGTTTGTGTGAGGCATACACTTTACAAAAAGTAAAATGAAAAACTGTATTGTCTACAAAAATTACAATTCTTCAGAGGCCTACAATTTTGGTTGATTATGTCAGGAAATGGTTTTTGAGAAGAACAGACTGGGTCTTCCTTGTAACATAAAAGTATACTGCTATCACTGGAGTATATTAGTAGACATTTCAAATTCTTATTGTGCATGTAGGGTGGAGCTCTTTTATTATGACTATACAGAACTAATAAAAATCCTTTAATATGAGACTCAAGTATGATTAATTGGTCTCTGTTCCATTTGCTTCGTTGCTTAGTTTCCAAAGCACAGCACTTGCTAAGATTCAGACAGTGAGCTGCAAATATTGTAAACGTGTGCTGGTAGAATATTTGAACACTTGTTCAAATTTCTCTTAAGATTTTATGCTGCAACTCATCTCCATACTGTATGAGCACAATACTTTCAAAAGAGAATTTTCATTTTAATGTGTTCACATTCCTTCCCGAGTTCATTTCTCATACAGAAGAGGCACTCTCATTTCAATAATACAAACACACATGTAAAAATATAGCTTTTCATTTAAGCTAGATAAAAAAATGAATCAATCACCAATTTTCAATTTTATAATGATTATGAATTTTGAAATCAGCACAATGCAGTGTATTTGTGTGATTCACACTTTGGTAAAATGTTTCCTAAACAGTCAACACAGTGAAATCTGAATATTAGATTAATTTATATTTATTGTCCATGTGTTCTAAAAATTATATATTTGTAAGTTAACTTACTAGGAATCAATCAATAGAAGCATTTGCATAGTTGGTGAACCAGAAATTTTATAACAAATGTCCAAATGCCCTTTGTGTAGTTTTTGAGTTCTGGTTGGGTAATTTTCACTATAATCAAAACACTTCAAAATTGCATGTCAGTTTTGGTTTACAGTTTATTTAATCAATCTCAATCTCAAACTGCTAAACAGGAAAAAATACATGAGATCATTTACAGGGATCAAGTTAAGTTTCCAGATATGAAGCAAGAAAATGAATGTGCATACTGAACCATTCAGAAGGAATCAATAGTTTTTTTAATGCATAAAAATCATTTAAAATTATAATTTTGAAAGCAGTCAAGATGCATTTTAGTTTTCTCAGTACTGAAACCTACTGTTACTCTAGATGCTCCCAGGTGCCTGGGACATCCATGAGTTGGCACTTGTGACCATGACCCAGGGGGACTTGCACTCTTTTGGCAGAGAAAAGTAGAAATACGCTGAAAACCTAAACTATCAATCCGTGCCAGAGGAACCACAACCTCATCACCTTCGATGACAAGCAATGGCAAAAAAAAAAAAAAAAAGAAAAGAAAAAAAAGATGACAGTTTCTCAAACTGTTAGCGAGAAAGAATCAATCTTTACTATATTTAAAATTCTTCTGGTAAATTTCAAATAAAAGACTAGACCTGAACATTGCAAGAAATAGACCTCTTTTTTTTTGTCATGATAATAATTACAGCACTGTGAGGACAGTATTTTCTTGCTCTTCTTACCAGTATTAACTGCTTTTTTATCATTACCTGAAATAGAACCGCACCTGAATTACTCAGACTATAAGTTGAAAGGATAATGTGTTGGGTAGTCACATTTTTAGAAGCCAATCTTGAAAATTTAGATGAACATTAAATGACTGAAGTACTTCTTTTGAAACACGTCGATGTATGCAGACATCTGAAATTATTCTTCCCAGGATCCTTTCAGGTTGTTACATTAGATCATGTATTTCATTTATGCAAAATTATTCATCGCATCTGAGGTATATTTTCCAATAGACTGAAAGCTGATGGAATATTATAATGTACTGAGTTCTGGACACGTGAGACCATAAGAAACCATTCACATAAATAATACATTGTGTGATATAAATATCTCTGTGGTAAAAATGTCTTTCATTGGTACGTGGTAGAAGAGATTAACAAGAAGCACAAAATCATAGAATGGCTTGGGTTGGAAGGAATTTTAAAAATCAAACAGTTCCAACTTCAACTCCCTGCTGTGGACAGGGCTGCCACCCACCAGCTCAAGCTGCCCAGGGCTCCATCCAACCTGGCCTTGAACAGCTCCAGGGAAGAGGCATCCACAGCTTCTCCTGGTTCTAGTGCCACATCACTGTCTGATTGAAAATTTTCTGCCGACATCTAACCTAAATCTCCCCTCTTTTAATTTAAAATCATTACCCTTTGCCATATTACTATCAGACCACGTAAAAAGTCTATCTCCTTCCTGTTTATAAGCTTTTTTATGTACTGGCTGCAATGAAGTCACTACGGGGTCTTCTCTTCTCCAGGTGGAACCAGCCCAGTTCCCTCAGCCTGTCTTCATAGGGGAGGTGCTCCAAACCTCTGATCATCTTCCTGACTCTCCTCTGAACCTATTCCAACAGCTCCACAACTTTCTTGCAGCGGGGGCCCCAGGCCTGGATTTAGTACTCCAAATGGGGCCTCACAAAGGCAGAGTAGAGGGGAACAATCCCATTCCTCACCCTGCTGGCCAGCCTTCTTTTGATGCAGCCCAGGATGCTGTTGCTCTTCTGGGCTACAAGTGCACACTGTTGTCTCATGTTCAGTTTTTTCACTAACAGAACCCCCAAGCCCTTCTCTGCAGGGCTGCTCTCAGTAAGTTTCTCTCTTATTCTGTATGCATATCTGGGATTGCTCCAAGTGCAAAACCTTGCACTTGGACTTGTTGAATCTCATTAGGTTCACGTGGGCCCACTTCTCAAGCCTGTCCAGGTCCCTTTGGATGAGGTCCCTTCCTTCCATCATACAAACTGCACTACTCAGCTTGCTGTTGTACACAAGTTTCCTGAGAGTGCACCCAAGACTACTGTCTATGTCATTGATAAAGATGTTGAAGACCATTAGTTTCAAGATGGACACCTGAGGGTACACCATCTGTCACCAGCCTCCACCTGGACATAACACAACTGATCACAGTACTCTGGTTTCCACCATCTAACCAGTTCCTTATCCAGTGAATAATCACCCTCCAAATCCATATCTTTACAATACAGAGATAAGCATGTGGTGTGGAACCATGTCAAAGATTTTGTACAAGTGCAGGTAGATGACACCTGTTACCCTTCCTTTTCCACCGGTGCCATCAGTTCATCATGGAAGGCTACCAAATTGGTCAGGTAAACTGAGATGTGTTTTTGTGGAGTCTCACAGAAAACCTGGAAACTATAAAACATTAAGCAGTAGTTCTCAGGACCAGAATGACTACAGAAAGTGACTTTACATGAGGTTACATGAGGTATTTACAGGCAAGATACCCAAAACTGTGGCCCAAAGTCTGTGTTATCCAATCAATTGAGGAGTGTATAATGTGAATAACAGTTTTTTCTGTTATTAACGTGAAGCTACCTAGATGTGTGTAGAGAATTTTTTCCAAACTTCACAACCTCACCTATCAAAACACTAGTCAATTGTTAGTTTATTTGGACTTGTTATTTTGGGATGTCCATTATATCTGCATACAACTCAAATCTGAAATGGAGCTCTCCCCCCCCAAAAGGTGGTTGTTTAAGTTCATTTATCTGTAAATAAACAGAAATACTGCAAAGCTAGTTTATAAATAATAAAAAAGCACTCCTTACTGACATACAGTTACCATTATTAGGGAGCTCAATTGTATCAATTAACTGTTGTGGTAATTAAATTGCTGCAGTATATAAAAATGATTTTCCTGAAGACAGTGAATTACGCTTCCCCTCCCTGGATCTCTCTCAGTAAGAAGGGTTTTACCATTGCAGAATGAATTATAGATAACCACAGAAGTGCTTGTACAAGAAAACCGGCAGAAGGGAAGTGACTTTTACAGAAGTCCTAAGTATGACTGCCCTGAGAAAGTGATGGACTTTCTGATATTATTTCATTCTGTGTCCTCTCTCCAAAAGACGGAGGACCACTGTTTTCATGTCACGTGAGCAACTGGTCATCTGGTCCCTGTTTACAGCTTCCTCTGTCCTGCTCTCAGTTGTTACATCTTTTTTTCAGTCAAATCCCACTGCTGGCCTCTATAACATCCCCTAGAAAACGGGAAGTATTTTTAACAAACTAACACAACAGTTACAAAAATTAGTCAGGAAACAGAAAATTATAATTTGATCTTGGAAGGATTTGGAAGCACTTTTCTGATCTTGCTGTCCTGATTTAAACTCATTGATACAAAGGCAGGATCCTGCTAGCTATGAAAAGCTTTAATTTTATTTTTTCATACACTTATCTTGACCTCATTTTGTAAACTGCCAAGTGGATTTGTCCATTCATAACCATTTTGATGCTGTGGATGGCAGCAGGAGGTGGATGTGGAGTGGAGAGGTTAGTTTTAGTACATTTGATTAGTTTAATGGGACATAATGTTCCTTTCTATCTTTTCCTACTTAAAGTATTTTAATTCATTTTATGAAAAAAAAATCAATGGCAGTCTGTCAAGGGCTGCAATTATGTTTTAAATTGGGATGAAAAATTGTGTGTGTGTGTGTTTGTAAGTAAGGGGAATCATTTACATAAAAACTGTTGATAATAATAACTCTCAGATACAGTTTTTATATCTCATACTCTATCCCTTGGCAGCAATGTTCAGAAGACTGCTTCTTTCCGTGCAGTACAACTAAAATGTGGAAATTTTAATTCTGCACTTTTTAATAAATTAGGAAACACTGATATCATTTTATCCTTAGAAGATTACACTACTATCATTAGCTGTGATCTGTGAATGTCACCCAAACTGAAAGTCAAATACATAACTGAAAACCTCCCAAACAACCCAGTACTGATGATTAATGGTGGCTTTCTAGGATATGTTGTCTTAATCCACTAGAACCACTAGTCTGCTGTAAATTCTGTCATCAACACAGGCAAAGCAGAAGTGCTCTTTTTTATTATTATTATTATTTTTAATGATTGATTAATTCATCCAAATATTAAAATTCTAGAGTGATGCACAGAAAAAATATTTTTAACATTCTAAACTTTGGATGTTTCAGAATTGTATATTTTACTTCAATTAGACCAAAAATATCCTATTTGAAATTCAAAATGCGGTTTTAAAACAGAATTTCTCTTTTCAAGTTTCAGCTCAGTATGTCAGAAACAGAGGATAAATGGGAACAGGGAAGAAGGGAAGGGAAGGGAAGGGAAGGGAAGGGAAGGGAAGGGAAGGGAAGGGAAGGGAAGGGAAGGGAAGGGAAGGGAAGGGAAGGGAAGGGAAGGGAAGGGAAGGGAAGGGAAGGGAAGGGAAGGGAAGGGAAGGGAAGGGAAGGGAAGGGAAGGGAAGGGAAGGGGGAAGGGGGAAGGGGGAAGGGGGAAGGGGGAAGGGGGAAGGGGGAAGGGGGAAGGGGGAAGGGAATGAAGTCAGCTTCTGGACCCTCTCCAGTCTTTCCATGGCTTTTTCAAATTGTGGGGACCAAAACTGGACACACTTACATCTCATAAGAACCATCACAATGGTTTTCTTTTCCCTACCTTAAGCTTTCTTTTCATTTCCATAATTCCTATTCAGAATCTACCATTGCACTCAATCCTATGTAGAAAGCAAGTGAACAGAAAGTCTTCTCCAGCACAGACTATTGGCCTCAGTGGAGGTCAAATACAAGGCTTACAAAGTCCATTTGACCTGGAATGACTTTTTATTTAAAGAAATGTGTAACTAAATGTTATTAAGTTAATGGCATGGTAGAAAAGTTTTTTTTTTTTCAGCTAGGAAGTCAGCTCAGCACTGTAAGATGAACCAGACTCTAAACTTCAGCCAAGTATTTTGACAGATAGTGTTATTTTATGGTTCCTACTACACTTCTGCTGAAAAGACTGCTCAGTATTCTGAGTAGCTAACCCTGTCTTCTTTCAGCTCAAAAATTTACCACTTCAGTCTGTTAAAGTAATTTTTGCAATAGTAATCAGCAGCTACTACAGAAAATGAGTTTTATCATTAAATAATCACACCCTTGAGAAGCTCTGGGCACACAGCTGGCTCTCAGCTGGATTCAAACAGCTGAGATAAAACTATTACAGAGAAACTATACCTCTTGCCTTCAGGTATAAATTAAAACTAAAATAGTAACATCATTATTCACATTTAGCTTACAACATTTCATATATACGCAAAACTGCATAACCGTACTTATTACACATGGTTGAAAGTAGTCCACATCTCTACATAAATGCATCTCTTCAATATATATATGCATACTAGAATATATCATGAAAACAGTTTAAGGTTTGTTTTTGTCTATTTGGTGGGAAGACAAATAATGCTGCTAGCAACCTCCTTCTAAATAAAATAATACAAACTTATTTGTATAAATATTATATAACCTACTTAGGACTATGTATCACATTTTAACCAGAACTGAAAGAAATGCACCTGCTGGTATCAGCAACTGAGGTAACTAGGTGTTATGATTTTATGATTTTTGTTGTATTGTTGATATTCCGCATTATAACATCATGTAGTTTATTGCGAGTTAGAGAGCTGATGCTCTAGCTCTGTGGATCATTGATAGTTATGGATATGTCTGTCTCAGAAGAGAAGAACTACATTCCCCAGAGGACAGTGCGATGCTTTGCATTTTTACGTGTTTCCACTTAGAGGGAAAGATAAAAACTGTCTGCGGTCGCGGGACCGTCTCTCTTCCCTTCGGGATCAGCTCAGCAGTGGGTGTTTGTTGCAGCCGTCTGCCTTCAGTGTTAGCGTAAGGCCTTCAGTTTATCAGACATTCTCTCTCTCTTGCTCATTTTATTTGATTCATTAGCCTCAATTCCAAATATATTGTATTATATTCTGTTATTTTACTTTCTGATATCTTATTTAGTAAATTAGCTTTCCTCCTCAGATAGTTGCCACTGTTTTGTTTCAAGGCCCATCCCCCTTTTCCCTTTTCCCTTTCCCCATTCCCCTTCTCCTTTGTGTGGGCCTGTGGGTCCCCTGCCTCAATTGTCATGGAACCGGGTCAAACCAGCCCACAAACCGTTGGCACTTGGTCACTCCAGCACTGGGCATAGAGGGGTTTTCTAGTGCAGCTTACTGGAGCCTTATTCACTGGAGAGCAAAGAACTGTTGTGCCAAAGAAACTGCTGTCCATGTAAAGCTACTTGGTAATTGTGGAGGAAGAAGTCTCCTCACTCTGAACCCTCCTGTCTTCTGCAAGAAACCTCCTCCCATATTCTCCCCATGCTGTAGTTCTCTGTTCTCCAGCATCTCTCCACCTACAAGGAGGGAAGACAACATCAAGCATCCAATACCAAGAGCAGAGAGCTCTGCTTGCAGTGATGCGTGTCTGTACAGGAAAACTTATGAATAACTCCTCTGATGTAGGTTAAGTGGGAAGATCTTTTCCTCCTGAAGTCTGTAACATATGTAATATACTGTTTATCATTGCATTTGAAGTGATCCCAGCACAAGTGACCAGGATCAGGTGAGGAGGTGGTGACTGTTAGATGCCTAGCTGTTCCCATTTCCTAGCCTTACTGACTGTTTGCAGTAAGATTCATTCAACAGAATACACCCTGAAAGTCTCCTTGAAAATTGGTATTTGAGACATGAATATACATAGATTACTCAGAAAGTAATGCTTCCTGTCATAATTTCCATAGAAATTACAACAGATAAAAAAGAGCACAATAACACTATTTGATGGAGCAAATTCTCGACTAAAAAAGATAATTTTTTCACCATTAGCTGTGTATCTTCTCCAGAGATAAATAATAGCCTGAATGCAATATTCCTAAAACCTGCACCAGTGGAGGTGACATTCTGTCACTGTCACCACTGCTGAAATGCACCACCCATCCCCTGTTACACTTACATCCACTGTTTGGTCTCCCTAAATGTTCAGCAAGCATCAATGAATGCCAGTAGGTGCCAGCTATTCCTCGTGGAAGAATTCAGTAATACACCTTTGCTTCCTCCACATTTCCATGTTAGATCCTATACAACTGCTGAGTCAGAGCCTGAACCTCTCTGATTGAGCACCTGGAGGAAAGAAGGCAGTTCATTTGTATGACCAGAAGGGCTGGAGCCAGGCTCTAACCCTCGTAGACCTCATTTAAAGGCTGACTGCCACTGAGGAAGCATCTCTATTTGGAGAACCTTCTTTTGTGGAATTTTTTTCCTGTGAGCATCTTTCCTCAGTGATAGGAAAGCCTTCCATTTTCATCTTCCCTTGTAACATCTAATTGCACTGGTCCTGTTGCCATTATACAACTACAGATGCTATTTTGTCAGATTTCCTCTCTGCTTCCCTCTGTTACACAGAAATAAAAAGTAACAGAAGTTAGTGGGAAGGTTCAATCTCTACTGCCTTACACAGAATCGTATAGAATCATACAGAATTGCAGGGATTAGAAGGCACCTCAAGAGACTGTTGAGTCCAACCCCTCTGTTAAAGCAGGTTTCCTACAACAGGACACCCACATAGGTGTCCAGAAAGATATTGAATAACTTCATGGAAAGATACTGTGCAACCTTTCTGGGCATCCTGTTCCAGTATTCTCTCAATCGTAATTAAGTTTTTCTGCATGTTTTTGTGAAACTTCCTGTGTTCAAGTTTTAGGTCTTTGCTCTTTGTCCTTTCACTATACATCACTGAGAAGTGCCTGGCCTCATCCAATTGTCTCGCAACATCCACCTTCATCTGCCCCTGGCACTGGAACGTTATAAAGCAGGAGGCATTACTTTCAAAGCAGCCCTGCTAAAAACGGAGAGGGTCCTGATAAATACTTCAAGTGGTAATGCTGATCCATGGGATTTATGTAGCTCTGCTCTAAATTCTGTGCAGCCTACTGAACTCAATTTTTCAATGCAGAATGACACTGTGCTGCTAAATAATAAAGCTATTCTGGAATTGCAATAAGGCTACTGAAGGGAATTTGATTTCTCAAGAGATTATCGTCTCCTGGAGGGGAATAAAGACACCTGGCTGCCTTCTGCAGTCAAAATTTGATATTAACATTTATAACCCCCCTGCCTTACATAATGCTTACTTAATCATTTAATTATCCAAACACATACAGTTTATGCTTTTCCCCCTAACTGGATGCCTAATAGAGTTCACATTACTGTCTTTGTAAACACCCAGAAGCAGACCTCTCTCCATGCTGAAAAGTTCCTGCAGAGACACAGTACCACACTGTGGAATTTGCTTCACTGTGGAAGTAATGTCACACCAAAACAGTTTTTATCAAGAAGCACTGCCTAGATACTCACTTAGGTTGAGTTCTGTAATATATTTACCCTAATGCTTACACATGAAGTTTAAGTCTTTGAAATGTTCCAGAGAGGCTCCACAAACTGAAAACTGAAGATTAATCCTCTTCAAAGATATGCTCAAAGCTGTCAATCTCTGGATCAAGACACTTTCTCTAAGATCTTGCCTTTTGGATGAGTAACAGTGCATGCTGTTGACGGCTGGTGTTGTTGCTCTGACTATGCATGGGTTAAGGGAGGACCTATAGGTTGTCTTTCTGGCATGGATACAGACCTTAACGTTTTCCTACTAAAAATCAAATGAATCCCACTGATTGCATTTGTATACTGATCTACTTCTCTGATACTTCCTTTTCTGACAGTATGCCAAAGTCCAACACATCAAGAGAAACAAGTGCCTGAACTCAAAACAATGTAGAACTGATAACAAAAGAATTATTTTACAGAATTTCCCAAATCAACATAAAGATTACTTGCAAATGGAACAATTGGCCACAGTTTTGTCAGTCATATTTCTTTAACAGCACATCTTCACAGTTTAAATTACATATTTTCTTCCTCTCCTATGTTACCACATAACATTTTTCTTTTGCAAAGAGTCCTGGCCATTTTCTCCAACTGAAAGAATACATTTGGACAATATCAATTTGCATGCAAATGATATTGCTTTCTATTGCCCCTATGCTTCCACAGGAGACTAGGTTATAGCCAGTTCCCATTCTCTCTTTGAAGACACTTGAAGAGCGGCAGTTCTAAGGATTATGGAATCTCTTCTCATTTCCTCCTCTAAGCATTGCCGAAGTCTTTATTACCTAACTGCTTCAGCTCATAATAAAAACTATTCCAAACCTCAGAGACTCTCTGTACAGCCTCATGAAACTTATTTCCAGTAAAAAAAATATGTTTGTTTTAGGCATATGCTTCATGTTTATTACTGAAAGCTTTTAGTACCTTTCTATTAGCTCAAATAATGCTGACAGGTTAAGAAAATACCTTTGAGGTACTCTGAGGTTTAACAAGAGCAACTGTAGAGTCTTGCACCTAGGAAGGAATAACTGCATGCACCTGTACAGATTGGGGAATGACCTGCTGGAGAGGAGCTCTGACGAGAGGGACCTGGGTGTCCTGGTGGATGACAGGTTGGCCATGAGCCAGCAGTGTGCCCTGGTGGCCAAGAAGGCCAATGGCACAAAGAGAGACCTGGGACTGTTCAGCTTTGAAAAAGAAGACTCAGAGGGGATCTGATCCATGTCTATAAATATCTAAGGAGTTGGAGGCAAAGGGATGAGGCCAGACTCTTGTCAGCAGTGTGTGGTGATAAAACAAGGGGAAATGGTCACAAGCTGATGCATAGAAGTTCTGCGCAAATGTGCCTGGGGACTACTTCACATTAAGGGTGACAGAGCTCTGAAACAGGCTGCCCAGAGAGGTGGTGGAGTCTCCTTCTCTGGAGACATTCAAGACCCACCTGGACATCTACCTGTGCAACCTGGGCTAGGGAGCTGCTTTGGTAGAGGGGCTGGACTCAATGATCTCTAGAGGTCCCTTCCAACCCCCACAATTCTGTGAGTCTTTCCTTTTTTTTTTTTTTTTTTTTTGCAGTCCAAACCATCGCATCCCCATTTTGGGTGCTTCTTTGGTTGTGGCATGCATAGCTCAGGAAATAACTTCTATGGTTTCATGGACAATCCATGGAAATCAGTCCAAACCGGCTACAAACATCTAAAGGCAGTCCCAGAAATGTACAGCAATACTATGTCTGCTCTCCTGCAGTCAGAATAATACATTTCAAGAGACAAAGAACTACTGAAAGGATTTGTATAAATAGGTGTTTGAATCATAATTCATTCTGAGCATGAGATGCAAAGCTGGAAACTGCTTTTTCAGGATAAAATTCCTCACTTTGTGCAGAACAGTTCTTCAGGTAGTACTACCTCTCATCCACTCTTCTCCAATCCCATGGTGAAATCATACCCACTAGCCATACTGCAGATTTAAATACATGTGTACTTTCATTATAAAAAAATAATATTTTTTCTTACATGATCGAGGATTTCTCTCTAATATTCACCAGATTGCAGAACATGAAATGTAGCTGTGTCTGCGGCAGTAACATGAGAAACAGCCAGACTGGGAGACACAGTGCTGAGAACCCAGTATCCACACCACATTTATTTTGGAACTCCAACATCAGATTAGCCCTAATCAAATCCCACAGGCTTAATGACCACTTGGGGTAGGAACACGCTAGTTGCAATCCTGTAGAGTACCATCTGGTTTTATCTGAGAGGAAATTATTCAAGATCTCTGAAAATTCTCTTAAATTTGTGAACAAAACTACAGTAAAAGAACACAATTCTAATAACTGTTTTAGAAGTATGCTCCAAAACCAACTTTATATAGTAATGTATGCTCCAAAATCAAATTTATATAGTAATGTACTCACAGCCTTTGCAATTTAGAAGCAGTTGTTTTCTAGGATCTGGGCAGAACTTAAGCACTGCCCCTCTTGGTTCCTAGTCAGCAATCAGCCATACACGTCAGGTGTGCTCCAAACATCTCCTATATCAGTTCTCCAGACAGTACACTCTGCATATTAAAACTACTGAAAGGCCAGTTTAACTTCTGAAGAACTTCACTCTTTAAGTCAGGGACCTTATCAGGAGGAATGTGATGAATGGAAAATAGTAATGACAAGTACAGCTGTAGGGACATGGAGAGAAAATGAAACTGTATAAAATTTGCATAGGCAGGTTCCCTTGCTGAAAGGGAAATCATAAAATTCTTTCTTCCTCTTGATAAAACTGACTGAAAGTTTAGGATTTATTTCTTCTAAGGAAAAAGTTTTACTGAAAATACATTCCAGCAGGAAGCTTTGCATTTTTATCTAACATGGTTCTGAAAAGCACAAAAATAAAAAAAATTATTGATCAAAGACAAACACAAATTCTTGTATCTAAAATTCCCTTCAAATCCATTTGCAGTTATCTAAACAAAGATTATCTAAAATATTAAAATAAAATTAGAAACCGCCATTATGGGTATATTGGGATTTTTTTAGCAGCTGTAATTAGATAAAAACTGTAATTAAGAAATCAAATGTTTGAGGCTGAAATGTAAATGATTTATATTTGTCTATATAGCAACTTCAAATGACTGCAGTATTCTTGATATTCTATACAATACTTACGTTACTGTGTCTGTTTTTTTCTATTGCTTTTCTCTATTTTGTAACAGTCTTCTATTTTCAAATCTTGCCTTGTCGGGTGGTATTTACATGGCTTCTTTCTGAAAGAGACTGCAAGATGTTCAATAATAAAGTGTCACAGCATATGTTCTTTGAACATTTAAAGTAAGAACCACCATGATAAGAAATAGAAGAGACTGATCAGCTTAACCCAAAGTGAGAATGAGTCTGCTGGGGCTTGCAAGATGCTCTTCTAGCACCATGATCTGCTATGTTCAAATCAGGGCATGCCAAGAACCAAAGTAAAGGCAATGCCTGTTTTCTCTGATGGTCATCATATTCAGGAGCCTGTTTTCATTTTACTGAAATATTAAGTAAAATCAGTGAGAAAAAGTACTGACATAATTTTAATTTTTTTCTTCTACTTTCACTTGTAGCAAACCGTTTTAAATGTATTTTCCACCCAGTCCAGTCACCATACTCAAAATCTGACCTGTAAGGATATGGTCTATTTCTAAAGTACATAGTACTTTAGACCACAAGCCTCTTAACATCTGTTTTCTTTGGGGAAACTGATCCTTGGCCCCAGAAATGACAGTTCATTTAGCAATCTGATGTGAACATCTAGTGAACAGTAAAACAGATTAGGGTAGCTACTGTTCAACACAGTTCTGGTCTCTGCCTAATGACAGAGCTCTTCCTTGGCCCCCTTCCGTGGTGGTGGCTCCTTTCACATGCCTTTCATGTGCAAACCATGGAGAACAAACCATGTTCTTAGAGCTTCCTACATTTTTCTTTTACACTTTCTGCTTCTCTGGGGCAGAAACTTCTCCAGCCTGGTTCCCCCCCCACTGATTGAAGTTTTGGGCATAAACACAATTTTCCTGGAGTGATACCTTCGACATCCAGTGTTTTTTCAGATGTTTGTAAAGTTCACTAAAAGTGAAACCCATTAATATATTGCTTTACCAAGGCATGTTACAAAACCCTGCTTCACTCACAGTCACAAGCATCACATAAAGGAGCAGTTCAAATACTGTCCTGGGTAAGGCCTAGTCTTGCAACTTCAGAGATCATAAAATTAATTCAGACTTCTTTAAGCATGTTCATTTTTCCTTGACAAGTGGTTGGGTTTTTTTTTGTTGTTGTTTTTGTGTGTGTGTGGTTTTTTTTTTCCCCAATTTATAACTAATATAATGTCTACCAAGTACTAAAAAGCAGGGCTGATATGAATGTCATTTATACTTAGCAACCTTAAAGCATTGATAAATGCTTTTAAGTCAGGGCAGCTAAGTTTATATACTGGATCTGATTTAAGTGTTGTCAGGGACGTTCTGTCTATATGAGCTCAAAGACAGTCACATTTTTTGGTTTTGTTGTTATCTTTTTAACTGCTTGTCACATCAGATATAAGAACTTTTCAGATACAAGAACATATGAGATGTGAGAGCCAAATTCCCTCAACTTTTCTTCTTAGGAGAGGTGCTCCAGCCCTTTCATCATCTTCCAAGTTCCTCATCTGAACACACTTCAACAGCTCCACATCCTTCTTTGAGAGGTGGCCAGAGGCCTGGACAAAGTACACCATTACAAACGCAGAGTAGAGAGGGACAGTCACTTCCCTCTCCCTGCTGCCACTTCTTTTTTAATGCAGACCAGGATATTGTCGGCCTTCCATTCTGCAAGTGCATGCTGTTGGCTCATGTCCAGCTTTTTGTCCATCACAAGCCCCAAGTCCTTCTCTCAGAACTGCTCCCAATGCGTTCTGAAGCAAAGGCGTGGAACTGAATTCCTCCATGCACAAAAAATGGCACCCACCAAAGTTGAACTTCATTTCTTGCCAGCACACCAATTCTTTGTGACTACCCCAAGATAGAGAGCACATATTACCCATTTAGAGTGTCAGCTGCGGGCAGTCAGAAGTGCTGAACACCACTTATTTATGCTGGGTCCTACATCTCCATTACAGAAAGCACACTGTGAGCTTGGGGGAAAATGTAATCATTTCTGCAAATTTCAGTTAAAAAACAGTATAGTGGTTGTTGCTAGTATCTGGAGTCTCCTTTCTTTCTCTCCCTCTCAAGTTTCAGCCTTAAGCTCCTTGTTGTAATACTGAAGGCACATAATTACAAGCTCTGATACAGCCCTTAGTCTCTAATCACCACCTAAAATGCTGCACAGTTCAAGAGGTACAAGGTCAGTAGGCATGAAAGGACAAGATGATAGGGAACAGATTGCTTTTATTATACCTTATATCAGCGTGACTTAACCACCTCCAGTTCCTTCACCAGAAAAAATGTCAAATAGTTACAGGTTTCTCCAGTAATGTCAAACTAATGGCAAATTGTGTAAATACATGTTAGTGACTAAATCCTGTGAAAATTGGTCCTTAATATGAAGATTTTATATTGTAGGCAATAAGAAAGAAATCCAGTCAAAAATTCATATAATCAAAATAAAATTATTAGTTTCCTTCCTGAGATTTTAGTTGATAAGTGATCATCAGACAGATACTGGATATTAGGGCAGAGTCCTAAGCAAATGTGCAATTTGCTCTTTCTCTTCAATGCCGTTAATCAGTTTAACATTTAACACTTTCTGAGGGTCATGCGCATTATACAGTCAGCTTTAATGATGAAGAATGAAAGGGAAGAAAATAAGTTCTTGCTAAACATAAAAAAGAATAATAATGACAGATCAAGGAGGGTGGAAAAAAAGGAGCTCCCAATTCTGAATGGACAAGTCACGAACAAGGTTAAAGGAGTAACAGATTTTTTCTTTTTTTTTTTTTAACCCCTAGGGGCAGGAAGGAGAGTGCAGGCATAACTATCAAAAGACTTTTGAAGAAGGCACTGCCACATTTGAAACTCTGAGACAAGTTCACTGACAGAGGAGACAGAAAGATAGACACTGTGAAAAAATTATATTAAAAATATCTTATTCTGCCTTCCCAAGAGGACTGGAATGCATGACAGAAACAGACATAAATGACCTGTGGGAGGATAGATAAATACTGAAGAAAAATGAGATAATGTCAAAAAAAGGTTAGTTTTAAATTAATTTGACAAAGTTTCAGTAGCAAGAGGGATTTATTCTAGGCTTTTCAAGTCAGTGGAAAAGTGATGAAGGAGCAAAGGGAGGATTTAGGTATCTTTCAGTCTGACAGAGTTTTTACAAATGATTTCCCTTACTGTTTTATTCTGTTGATTTTGTGTTCTATCTTGATTCTTTTCTTCCCCTAGCTCATGCAGAATTCTCTGAAAGTGAAGTTCTACCAGTGGACAAGATAAATAAGGACTGTGCATATTCAAGTATGCAAGCCTTGTATAAGATTGTGTTCTACAGAAGATCACATCATTTTGATGAGGACTGCCTTTTGCACACAGATGTGCAGGACATCATGATGTTGCTCAGAGTGGCTTCCCACCTCTCAGGCCTCATGGCTAATAAGTGAGTATGGAACATTTCTGCAATCCCACAGTAGAAAGCATTAAAATACGTTATCTGTAACTATAGCGAGATTCCCTCATAACTTGGTGATTGGCACCACCTGGTTGAGCAGAAGGCTGTTCTAACTATCCAATTAGCTGAGATGGGTTGACACAGTTAACATCACTGGTTCCTTCTCATCCCAGTTATAATGAACATCTTCCTCCCTAGTAACGCTTTTACTGGCAAAACACCACATAGCTCAGTGATATGCCCTTGTGCTCCTGGCAATGCCACTATTCCTCTATGAGCCTGGCACTTTTTTCCCAGCAGTCATTGACCTTTGCAGCCATGGTCCATTTCCACAAATGTAAGGTAAATATTTTGTTACCTTGCTCAAGAGCAATCATTTGTCATGCTTCTTTCCTTTTCCAAGACACTAAATGTAGAATAAGCAGGTCCAATTAGCATTTAAAGTATATCCTAAACTAACGAGGAATTAAAATACTGAATAAAATTTGGGTCAGAATATGCTCTGTGTTTCTGAGAAAATAATGATTCTTGAAATCTTAGGAACAGAAATGGTTTACTACTCCACAGCTTAAGATTGTTCTGAAAGTATGGAAGGATAGCTGATTATTTTTTATACTATTTCTTCAGAGATAAAGTTAACAGAGGGCATCTGTCTTTTTCTCCATTCCACCTGATACACACACCCTCTTATTATTTCTTTTTGTAAGAGTCATAATATTTCATTTTGTAAGAGTCATTTAGAGTATCCTCAATTATTCTAGGGTTTGTAAATGAAATCTCCCCTCCAAACCTGCACCACTGAAAATGTAGAATGCAAGAACAGAGAATTTGAAATTGTTTCACTTTACAGTTCCTTCCTGGGACTTTAGTAGGTGAACAATTCTATGGATGAACCAGAATAGAGAAACACATTTCCTTAGTACTCTTCCTGATCTGAACTGCTGAGAAATGAAAGTCTGTGGAGTTTTACATTACATACGTAAGCTTCACAGTTCAGATACACATACTTTTTTTTTCTTTTTTTTCCCCCCTTTGCTTTCACCTGGTAATTTGAAAATATGAATTGTAATTCCAAATAAGAGGGGATTACCCTCTGCACTGGGATTGCCTGCAACAAGAGATTGAACAAAAAGCCTGGCCAGCTTTGGCAAAAACATTTAACTAAAGAAAAGCATCATGCAGAAAGAGCTATTCCATCACCCCTCATACCTGTATATTGGATGTATTTTCGATGGGTAATATGTGATGAATCAGTGTTATTTCTTTACTGCAATTAGAAATATAATAGACTGTAGATAATGCTTGCACATAAGTAGAATCATAGAATCTCAGAGTAACCTGAGTTGGAAGAGACCCATAGTCCTAAGTATCGCATCCTACTCCTGGCTCCACATAGGATCACACAAAAATCAGACCCTATGTCTGAGAGCATTGTCCAGACACTCCTTGAACCTCAGCACCCAGGGTGGTGCCCACCACCCTGTGATGCAGCACTGTCCCTACCCCCAGCTGCCCCTCCCCTGACACAACTCCATGCCGTTCCCTCGGGCCCTGTCGCTGTCACACAGAGCAGAGCTCAGAGCCGCCTCTCCGCTCCCTGTGAGAGCTGCAGGCGCCATCAGGCCTCCCCTCAGCTCCTCTGCTCTGTTCTCATCAAACCCAGGGACCTGAGCTGTAAATGCATATACCTGAACTGCAGTAGATGCATAGAAACCTCAATTATAGACAGCCTATCGACCCAGTGAGCTCTATCAATAAACTGCTAACTGAAAAGTCTACTTATTATTCATTTGTACAGCACTTATAAATGAAAACTCAAAATAAAGTGTGACTATCTTCCATCATAAGATGTTAATCACCACCAGAGCTAAGCTCCAACAGACCTCTTCATGGCTGACAGTGTTTGGGTATTTTTATCTGCAGAAAGCCTTGAGTTTAATTTTAGTCCTGTCATATTACCAGCCACTGTTGCATTTCTTGAAGAATAAATCATACCATGCCTGACAGAAATTCTGTAATTTATTTGTTGTGAAGTTTAATACTGAATATAAAATACAGTTTTGTTGAGCTATCGAGTATGTCTTAATAGGACATTGCTGTGTTTATTGAAAATTATTTATTTTGTTAATTACCTTTCATTAAAATTGTGTTATTGGTAAAAGGTCATTGAACTTCTATTATAAAACAAAATAATTCTTATTTCCCTGACCTGCTTATTTACCATTTGGATCATTTCATACAGGTTCCATTTTCCTTTGAGAAAGATGAAGTTGTATCTCCAAAATGAGTTGTGTAATAAACTGATGAGTAAACTGACGAAAATTACTAGTGAATCAATGTGATTCTGATTCACTATAAATGCCAAAATAAAATCAGGAAGATTTTTGAAGAGGAAAAAGAAGGCTTCCCTCATGCAATGCTTGAGTTCATTCTGGCACTTCTAAAGCCAGCAAGCAGTTGATGGCAGTCCAAGAATAGTTTTATAAAATTTCCATGCTTTCAAAGTAATACTTAATCTCTTTCTTCTATTAGCCAGCTCTGTGTTGCCACTATTACAATATAATATTTTTAATTTCAGTTCTTCAGACATTGAAGCACTTGGTTCACAGTTTTACCAAAGGGGAGTGATCAGATAACCACAATAATTAAACAGGAGAAATAGCAAGGAGTGTGTAAGATTTATATTACATCTGCAAACATGTTCACCATCCCCTTGAATCTTCAGGACTGCATATTTACTGTGAGAAAGAGACAAGTTACAGAAAGTAGTATCCAAACAGAAAGGTTTTAAGAAATTTACTGCTACTAACAAAAGTAGCCTAGTATCAGTGAGTAGAGAAATATAGCAATTTAGAGCAAGAATCATACCTAGCTACTCCACATCACCCTCTGGAATACTCTGCATCTCTCCACTGGCTCACTTTTGGCAATCCCTAACTAGGCTCAGAAGTTAAATAGAGAAAATGTTAGTTAATATAGTCAATTTCCCTTCAACATTTTGTGGTACAGAGGATGCTAAACATGCAAACAGGGCTGAAGTTCATAGGTTTACATGTTTCAGAAACCTTTTCCAACTAAAAGGAAAACCTATCTTCCCTGTGGTCAGGGACAGACCACAGGAAATAAATTTGGAACTAAGTTCACTGGGAGATTCCCCAGACAGCTGTGCCCATCCTGTGTATACCCTGGGAACCAACAGAAAGTGCTGAACACCAGACTCAGACTCTGGAAATCAAATTGTCACATTATCATCTGAAAAAATATGTGGATCAGAGAGAGGCGTTTTTGTTTTTCAATAAATGAATGAAGGCAATACAGGCAGAAATATTATCTCAATGTTTGTTTCATAGTTGGCAATTAGAATGCTCATGTGTCAAGTAAGGGTTGAGGATTGTGAGTTTTAGTCTTCATCAACTGCAGAGGTGGGAGGAGGAGTAATGGTCACTAATACCTCTATAGAATACAGGCCACTACCAAGGTAGCAAGTTCTGGCAAGAGAGTGATTCTCATTTTTATAAGGAAGTTAGCCAAGCTGGGTTTTTTGAGTTTTTTCAGTCTTGCTGCCTGGAGTGTATAGGCTTATCACATAACACCTGCTGTGGATAATACAGAATGGGACAGACTGTTCTCTGGAACTAGATCCAGTGTCATTTCTCCATAAAGTAATAGCTAGCCTTAATTTTTTCTTCTCTTCTTTTCAGCCTATACAAAGAAAGCCCATTTCCAGCTGCTAGTTGTAGATGTTGCTTTTACTCTAATTGCTCTTAGCCATGTGACTCACACCAAAGCTGAAGGTTTCAAATTCTTTCGACTTCAGATCCAAGTCAATCTTCATCAGTTAAGCAGCTGATGTGGTTGTGATACATGCCAATAGTAGACAGGAGAAGTGTAACATATATGCCTGTTCACACTTCAAACAGAATTATCTCTGAAGGGAGCTTACCACTGAATTTGATTGCCTTCCATGTAAAATCAATACCACAAGCTAGTCACTAATAGGTTTTCTGAAATCTCTATTTCTTCCCTTTTTGAGGACACAGGCTTGTTAATTTTTCCCTTGTAATTTTATTTTATTACCTTATTAGCTTTATAATCCACTTATTTTCTGTAAATTTCTCATTCATTTAACACAAGGTGAAGAAGGAACTTGAGATGGAGATGTCATTAGGGTGAGTGAAGGTTTCTTAACAATTAGAAAAACAATTGCAATCTGCAGAATAATTTTTGAGAAAAGCAAAGAAATTGAATTCTGAGTAACTTACTGTTTATTTATTTTCTATTCACATTAGCAATTGAGCGTTTGCGAATGATTAACAGTTGAGGAGACTAGTCAAAACTCAGCAGTACACAGCAGCCTGTGGATAAGTGCATTCTGAGCTCTTCCTGTGGTGGAAAATGTTTATGTAAGTGCATTAAGCACTTGTCCATTCATACACTTACTACAATGCTCAAACAATTGTGTTCGTAACTCTTGTTCTCTTTGTCATTTGGTTTTATGGTTTCTTTTTACCTTTTCCTTTTCTATGATATTTTAGATATGGTTGCCCTGGTGCCTAAATATCTTAAAAGTAAATAGTTAAAATATGCCCTAATATGTAATATGTAACAGTTATATTGAACAGTCACTGCAATTACATTTTAATGTGCTTTACACCTGTGGCTTTTTAACAACAAACTTAGTTGAATACATCATCAATGAAAAGTCTGCTAGCATACTTTAAACAGTTCTCCTATGTGATTTCTATTATAGCTCAGTGCACTCCAACTAGTTTCACAATTCAGGTGGATGTTGTGAGTCTGAACATGAATTTTCCTAATACATCATAATTACAGAAGCACTAAATAATGTTTTGATCACCAACTGTGAAAGTAATATACATTCTTCATGAATTCTTGTTTCTAACACATTAAGTCACAATATATAATTAGCTTGAACAAAATCAAGGTACATCCATTTTTTTAATTATATTTTAGCTGAAAATTTCTTAGAGGACTGTTTGAACGCGGTATGTGATAGCATATCTGCAGTAGGGTAACTTCTAATGGTAGTGGTGTTAAGATTCTATTAAACCATAAGCTGTGTTAAAGCTGGGTCAAATGTTCTTGAACGTTTTTACCATTATGTTTGTAGTATCCCAACTGCCAAGATTTTCACTTTCTCAATTCTCTGCTTCAGAAGCTTTATCTTCATTGAATGTCCTCTGAACAAGTATGTATTATTTATGAAAAACAATTTTCCTATAATATATCCCACAGAGTTAATATTAAAAACAGGCAGTCATTCTACCTGATTTTCCTACAGGGCTCCATTTAAGAAAATCATTTATGCGTGTGATTAATTGTAAGCAAAATGTGTCCCATTGAGGCCTTGTTACTAAGGTTTGAATCATTCTCCAACATGAACAAATGTAATATACTTCATCACATAAAGCCTAATCCAACCCTCTACCACTTTCAAAAACTTCTGTAGAGCATGTTTGAACTGATCGTTTTCTTGACTGGATGTAACTGCCATTGCCATATCTTTCCTTTTGCTCACCTGACAATGTTAAGAATGTATTTCCATTCAGGTTTTAAAGACTCTTAAGCTTGAAGGTAACAAATTCACCTATTCCCAAAATTTTTTAAATGGAAGAGACAACTTTGTTTAATGACTGACTTGTCTTCTCTGTATTTCATATAGGCTTTGTTCGTTATGAATTAAAAAAAACTATGTGTTGCACAAGACAGAGAATAAATCAGATGCTGTATACTTCCTTTTCTTCCACACTTAAATATTTACAGTCTCCTGGAATCGCAGAAGTTGGAAGTGAACTCTGGAGATCACTGAGCCCAACCCCCCTGCTAAAAAGGAGGTTCCCTACAGCAGGTTGAGCAGAAAAGTGTCCTGAAGTGTCCAGAAAAGGAGACTCCACCACCTTTCTGGGTAGCCTGTTTCAGTGCTTTGTCACTTTCAAAGTAAATAAGTTTTTCCTTCTGTTTGTATGGAACTTCCTGTTCTCCAGCTTGTGCCCAGTGCTGAATATTTTGTCACTTGAGCACCACTGAAAAGAGCCTGGTCCTGTCCATTTCACAGAATTTCAGAATCACAGAAATGTAGGGGTTTGTTTCATTCACACTTCCATGTTGAATTCCATTGTGTCAGACTGTCACACTGCTGCCATCTGTCACAGGACATCAAAATGTAACAGAATATTGGTAGGAATGTTCAACTTCCACTGCCGTACCAACGTCTGCCTCTGACTTTGTAGGCCACCATAATAACATGGAAGCCTTAACATATATACTAATTATAAATAAACCTCTTTAAGTTACTTTCTAAATTTTTCCTGTTATATTTTTTTCCAGAGACAGAAAAAAAAAAAAAAAAGATAATCTATGTGTCTGAAATATGCAATATGCCATATCATAAATTTGTTTTATTGAAGACACAAGATATCTGGTCCACTAGTAAAACTTGATATTGTTAATGCCATCTGAGAGGAAGGGGAGTAATTGCACAGCTCTTCTTTCTGGCTTTCTTTAAATTTTATACATCCACGATGACAGTTTTGATTTGTGTGAAAGTTTTTTGCACACATGAAACAGTGACTGTTCACTTTAGGAAACAGTAATTTCAATGTAAATTCTCAAACAAAATACCTCTGTTGAAAGGGAAACAAGAACATGTTAACAGTATACCTGATAGATGCAGCTGGTTGTCTATGATGCTGGACCTAAGATTAAACTGATCAGAAATACAATGTGGAGCTGTTCTGCTGCTTTGTTCCACAACAGCAAAGGACAGGAATAACCCAGTGCCTCACCATGATTTTCCTTTTCCTTCAAACTTTCATCCAGCTATAAGCCACAATGCAGTCATCATGCACAATAAGGAAAAGAGAGCTGAGTATGCTCAGAGCATGTAGAGGGAGGTGATTAGTCTTGAATGTGAAAGCATGACTGAACTATATTTCAGTCTTTAAGCATACACTTGTCTAATAGAATAGGCATTTGCACACTCTTCTTCTCAAAGTCTTCCTAATTATTAATGTGAGATTTTGCAAGCTCAGATTTAAAAATAAATCCCTTCACAGTGTTAGCACCATGTAAGGAAATTTGAGCACCATGTAAGGAAATTTGGAGAAATCTATGATAAAAGAGAAAGGCAGACTTTCTACACATACGGTGAGAAGTAATGCTGCATAATAAATTTGCACCATCCCATCCCATTTAGCTAAAACCATGTAGGATTGAGGAGCAAACATCCTTTTGGTATAGACAAGGGCTCTCTGAAGAGATCACAAAGCCTCAAGTGCTTCATCTGAGAATCGTATTAAGATGCTTCAACTCAACCATCTGGGGTCAAGTTTTAAAGGTATCTAAGCAGACAGAGATACAAGTCTACAATTCTGAAAATCCCACTGAACATCTTTTTTTTTTTTTTTTTTTTGCAGCTCCTGAATACCTTTTCAAAAATATATGTACCTTTACATATAAATATATATATATGTATCTTACTGACAAATATCATTTCAGAAGTCAAAATGTTTTCTTGGGAATGTAATTCACAAAGACACAAACTCACTTCATCATGAAGTGGATTTGCTTGTCACTAACTGCTTCACCTACACTTGTCATAGGAGAGGTTTGTCTGTAAAATAGAAAAACAAACTGAGACCAGTTCATTGAGGACTTAAAATACTTACAGTGAAATGGAAATCAAGTAGACTCAAAGTGCTGTGGTAATGTGTTGTACCCAGCCCTGAGAAGTGAGCAAAAGTAGCTAATAAGACATCATTGGTATTCAAAAAAAGCAAAGTCAACAGATAAAATATGTGGAATTAAACTTACGACTTTTCAAAGTAGTAAATGTTAAGAACTTGCATTTTTATTTTCACAAAAGTAGCTGTACTCTGTTTTCCTTGAGCTGACTTTCTGAAAGTTAGGTCTGCAAGAATTCAAACTGAACCAAACAATGAATATATGCTTATGGATATAGATGCTGGAGATAGGGATAGACAATATAGATAGATATAGATAAGATGTGTAGACAAAGCTCATTGATGGAACACAGTAGGTTATGATGATGGCTACACTTAATGATTTTGAAGGTCTTTTCCAACCTAAATGATTCTATGATTTATAGACAGACAGATATATGTGTAGGCATAGGTACAAGTAAAAACTTGATAAAAAATTTGAAAGAAAGATCATCAGGAGGGGAAAAAAAAAAAAAAAGAAGGAAAAACTCGAATATTTTACATGGTTGATTTTCTTAATTGAAATCAAACCAATGGAGAGTTCTTGACCCACAGATGCAAATTAAAACATAGATATCCTTAATTTTTTTTGAAGAAAGGAAGCAAAATACAGACGTCCTAAGAAATAAGTAGCAAATAGCTAGGTTTCAAGTCACTTCCACGTTCCACAGGATGGCAAGAACTCAACAGTTTCTAAGTGGGATGACACCTCTTTTTAACAGATGCTGCTTTAATACTGTAATTGTTCTGAAAAGAAAGAAAATGATTTTCTTATAATCTCTATGGGCTTTATATTCACTGAAACAGTTTTTCCCTGAACTATGTAGCTAGCAGAGTACAGATCATGACAGAATTTAGCCCTCAGCTATAATCACAAGAGGGAGTAAAGTACTACATTTGCTCAGTGATTAATGTGCACCTATCATTAGATAAGGTAAAATCAGCATGGAATTTAGTGTTCAAATTCTTAAAAATCTTTAAAATCCTTTTGTTAATTCTGAGATGCAAATTCCCAAGCACTGTCTGGATCCCCATGCTCAGTATTTCTTTCAGCTAGACTGACAAGAGACAGACAATAGAAGAGTTGGGTTAATTTTAGGCTTGTACTGTTTTCATAGGTGATTGTAGGAGGGTACACCCATACTGTTCAGCCAAAGATAGTAGGCAGAGGCTGGTGAAAGATTTGTGTTATTCGGTCTTATTTTTCCTCTGGTCTTTAAGTACTCCCTGAAACTGGCTGTCCATTAATTAATTAACTTTCCCATTTTAAGCAGTACCTTTTAGCCGTCACGTTTAGCATTTCTCACCCTTTTTTATTTCATTTAAAACAAACTCTGGTGATTTCTAATTTTTCTTGAGAAAACTATGAAGAAATAGACAATATTTAAAAGAAGCGGCAGTCTATAGCCTCATCCAAGGCCTACTGTGAGTCATGCAATGATCTGCAAAGAGTGGAAATGACAAAAGAGGTGAAACAAGACTTGAAAATAAAATGTTGCAAAAGACAGAGACAGGGACTCATTACTTTATGGACTATGAAAAGAGTAAGATGAGTATATGTGTATTTATGTCCTTCGTCTCTTCTGTTCACTCAAAACTCCTGGCATAATACATAGCCATAGCGACCCATGGTATTTCATGGTGGAAGAAATGTTCTGTATGGCAGGAAGTGTATTGGACAACTTCCTACAGTGTGATCAGTTTGACAGGGTTAATTTGCTTTATGTTAATGAATAGTTAAACTAATAAATTAATGAGAAATAACAGTCTAGATTTTTTATGTTAATCAATATGTATGCTGTTAACACACTACATCACTCCACAGTGTTATCTAAGTCACTAAAGCACCTCAATAGGAGTTGTTCTTATGGTATATGTACACATGGAGAGCCTTTTATACATATACATATACATATACATATACATATACATATACATATACATATACATATACATATACATATGCATATCTGTGTGTTCAAAGTGCATGATGTGTGCTGTATAATAAGTATGCTGATGTGAGGGAGTTTTATTCACAGGTTGCCAGCTATAGAGGCCTATAAATGAGTGTCCACAAACAACATTTTTATATGCCACTGCTTATATCAGTCACACATACAGAAAAAAGGGACTAAACTAGGTGCCAATATGAACAGTATGCAATGTATTTTAAACTTTCACTGACTGTGGAATAGCAGTTTCTGCACTTCCTGCGCTGATTGCCACGCTAAGTCACTTGCAAATCTGCTTTCACACAACATACAGCTTCTCTATAAAAGGCAGAGGAATGAACTTGCTTCTTCCTGCATTGCTGCAATCCAAAAACAAATGAAACCACCAAAGGAACAGCTCTGTGGTGCGGGTGTGCTTGTTACACAGCAGCACTCCTTCTTTGCTGCATACACCAAGGGCACAGCCTGCAACAGTAAACAAGACAGGAAAAAATACAGAGTTAAACAACAGCAACTCTCCACAGTATGGTGCACTGGTGAATTCCTGACTACTCAAGATGACCATATCCTGATAAGTTAGTGTTGCTGAGCAGTCAAAGAACAAGTTACCTAATGCCTGTCTTTGTTCCAAGGACCTTTAATGATGAGGGAAAAGCCACATGGTGTTCCATGGAAGCATGAGACTAAATCTGTCAGAATGAATTCATTCTTCCACTATGTGAAAAGGCAAACACTACATCCCTGGCTGAAACTGTTAGCAGGTTAACATGGTAGGTCAAACCAAAAGACTTCTCACTTTTCACTTTTGGAAAAAAAAGAAAAAAAACAGACTTTAAAGAGAAAATATGCTTCATTATTCTCTAAATTACAGTGAGCAGTTTTCCTTATTAGCAACGACGCAAGTGGATCCATGTATTTTGAACTGTAAGTAAAAGGTGTCACCACCTTTTGTGCAGTTATAGATTGAATGCAAAAAAAAAAAAAAAAAAAAAAAGGAGCAAAAATTTGAAAGAATGTCAGGCATAGACTGCCCTCTTTTGGACAAAACAGCGCAAGGATGTGAAAGAAGCCAAAGATTTTTTTCAGATGTTACATACAGTTAGTTACACTGAACCTTGAAGGCAGTCTCAAACTTTTTTTCATATGAAAGATAAAATGTTGACTAGAACACTCCCATTAGTTAGATATCAGCCATTCTCTGCATACAATCTGTGTCTGTTCAAACGCAGTCATACAGTACAGTAGGGAAATTATAAAGCCAAAGAACTAAGGACTGTCAAAATGGGTGAAACTGCATTCCAAAATGCAATTGCTTTCAGGATACACAAGAATAACACAGTGTGATAAAGGTGCTGAAGAATTCTTTAATTAAACATATGCCATTATCTCAAATTTTCCAAGCTGTTTTTACTTTGAGAGTACCAACTAGTTTGAGCTTTCCAGGATCTTGTCAAGCCTGAAGATGAGTCATTGGTTGTAAAGGCTTCAGAGATTAACCATTATGATCTAGATATTTTTCAAAGCAGCTGTCACGCGTCCAATCTTTCTTATGTCAGGATTAATTGAGGAGAGGCAAGACCACTCATGGCAAGATGAGTTATGGAGATTCACAGCTGTCATGAGCCTAATTCCATGCTCTCTGTCTGTGGTTAGTGGCTTGTGAGAAAATATGCTTAATTTGCTTGGAATCCACATGGATCTGTCCCACAGTGTATGTGCTCCAGAAGGTCACTGCAGCACACAGAACAATAGGCTCTAAATTGCTATTTCTATTGGCAAATATTCAGAGAAGGATATACAAGTATAGCGCGACCAAAAGGTGCAATCATTAGAAATTTGCTTCATTTGAAAGCTTTACTTATCATCAGTCTCTTAACATGAATAGTGAGTGAAGAAAGAAAACAGAAGGTATAATAAACATAACATACACAATGAATACAGCTAGAGAGCTCTGCTCTCACCACTGGAGATACACTAGCTTTTCACTCCCACAGTCAGTCCTTGCAGATCTACCCACCCCTTGTCCCTGCACCACTTCCCCTCCTCACCTGCTGGTCAAGCTTGGTCTTCACTAGCCATCATATACTTACAAATCTGTCCTTGTTCCAGTTGCAGTCATTGCAGACATGAGGTTCTTCAGCCCACAGTCAGACTGCAGTTGCTGTGTTCACACACCTATACACACACATGCAAAGTTCCTCAACCGGAAGAGAACTGTCTAGTATGAAGATGGGACAGACTACACTCACCAAGCACATGGCACAGCCAGACAAGCATAAAGACCGTCTCACTATTTGCATGTGACCTGTCCTTTTTATTGCCCTACCCCTCTACTTTCCCTCCCCAAAGTATGCCATGATAAGTCCTGTGAGATCCCAAACTGCCCTTCCCATGCATCCCACTGTCACACTCCAATATAAAGGAGGGAAATGAGGTTCTTTGATTATGTGTATACCCGATGGCGAGATTGAGACAAAACGGGTCAAATGTTAGCCCAACCAGTTTATTACAATTACTAGTTGCTTAGGGATATGGGGAAGGGAAGGTGAGCGATAGAAAAGGGATAAAAAGCAAGGATAGAAAGCAAGAGAGATATAATCACCACCGTGGGTCCAACGAGGTTCGTAGTCTCAGGAACTCATCTGGTCACCGCGGGGGATGGGAGATGGCAGCAAGCAGGCCTCAGGGTCCGTCTAAGGGAGTTCTCAAAGATTTTCTCTTTGGGAGTTCTTCTCCAGGAATTCTTCTCTTCACCTCCTCCTTGGTTCAGTGAAGGCATTTTATCCCCATTTCTCAGATGTCTGTGATATGTCTGGCCCAACAGATAAGCCAGCAGAGGATGTTGCCTTCCTTGCCATGCAAGAGCATTGTCTTTCTGTGGTGGTCAGCTTCTCCAAGCTGTACCCCCCAGAAAAGGCTATTTGCCCCTTTTTCTGCTTATCTTTACAACCATAGGCAGAGACAATGAGGCACCATAACACCCATCTGGATAACCGGCAGCTATCAGTCAGAGTCTTGTCACCAGAAAAGGCCTTATGAAGCAAGCTTTGAGACAAAAGAAAGGAAAACAGTTTCTGTCTTCCACACCCACTCATAGGCAAAAAAAAAAGACCTTAAGACCAAAATCTGATCCAAAGGGAGCCCAGACAAGGTCGCTCAATTTGAGTCTTTAATTTGGGTGTCTCCCTGCCTGTCCTTGGGCCTTCAATGGGCTGGTGGCTCCTGGCGTGGACCTGGGGGTGGATGGGCAGGGCATTGTTTGGGACCCTCCTCCTGCTGTCTCTCTGAGCTCCCTTGCGTACCAGCTTTTATCCCATACCCCAACAGAACATATATGCACTACTGTTTGAAAACTACCCTTGAGGCTTCAGGCAGAACTAGCACTAAAGTTAATGACATTGAAGTATTTGAGTTTGTCTACTTCACCTGATGCACACTAGGAGCCCAAATATCCTTTAACATTCCCAAACTCAGAACAGAATTAGTCAGAGTAAAAACTGTGCATGAAGACAGAAACCCTTTTATACCCTTTTTATACCCTCCTATATCTTTTTATACCTCTTTTCATCTATGGCTTTCAAACCTTCCCCCACCCCTCCATGGGCCTATCACTCTGTACCAAGTGTTGACACAGTGTTTGCCAGTAGTCTGGAGCACACTGGTTTGCCAACAGAATACCAGCATGTCTCCGCACATTTCAGAGGGCTGTGCTGAAACAATTGCAGTTTTGTCACAATTCTCTGCCCAAAATGTGACCACAAATGCTCACACAGCCTGACTTATCTTTCACTTGGCAGGCTGCATGTCTTGATTTACATACATAAGATATTTAGGATCAAATGAGAAAATGTCTCCAGCATGAACAGGTCTGTTTCTCGTTTCTCTGATTGACAGCCTGAGCAATCCTCATTCAAAAATATGGAATGAAATATTAAAATGCCACCTGCAGTATAACAAATGTATTTATGTGATCTCCTCTTCTCAGACAAGCAGGTTTGTGCAGCCTTTCATGCACCCCTAGTCACCTCTCCCAGCCTCTAAAGTGATTAGAAGTCACTTGGCCTTAAACGTTTCTACATAGTAATGGCTGCTCTGCATGCTAATGTACCACGGAAAAAAAATCACTCAAGGGGCTGTTTGTAGCTTTCTAATGTTATTTACTAACAAAGAAGGCATATTTTCCATAACAACTGCCACTTCATTGAGTATATATGACTCAAAACTAGATTTAACTCAACAACATATGGTGTGATGTGAACTTCTGTGCTTTTTTACTTTTTCTAAAGATAAATCATACTGCAGCAAGTGGGTTTTATTCTTTGTCATATGTTTTAAACTGTATTTTACCCAAAACTCCTGATCCTTCTTGCTTTTCCTGCATTTGGTTCCAAATGTCAGCTTCTTTACACTGTCAGACAAATCCTGTCAGAGGAATACTATTTTTTGAGAAGAAAAGGAGGATGTAGTTACCGAAACAAGTGCTACGTACAGCAGTTGTTTTTGTTGGGTTTTTTTTTGTTTGTTTTTTGTTTTTTTTTTGGGGGGGGGGATTGTTGAGTTTTTGTTTGTTTGTTTGTTTGTTTTGTTTGGGTTTGTTGTTGTTGTTGTTTTGGTTCTTTTTCTTTTTTTCTTTTTTTCTTTTTCAGTAATTCCTTTCCTGGTTTGTGCCTGCAGCAAAATGACACCTGTACAAATGTACTAAACAGTCCCTATTTTCAGGATGCGCTGAACTCATTATTCAGTCCTAATGAATATGTCAGTAGAATCTAGCAGCCTGTTTAGATCACCACTTCCACTATTAAAGAATGACAGAATACAAAAATGATAATGGTTTAATTTGATGTGAATAAATATCACGTTAAGAGCATGGAAGTGGCAGGCAGTTGGGGGCTGAGGAGTGAATGTATGGATTTGCTGAGAGCTCTGAAAACAGATATAAATAGTTCTTCATACTTTGTCATGGAGTTTATAGTTAATATTGGCAAAAACATTAAAATATATTTTTAATATTTTCCATTAATTCTATGCTGAATAGTAAATTAATCTTGAGTATTATGCAGCATTTCTGAAAAAGTGCCATTTCTGAAAAGTTGAAGATTAAGCCAACAAACTGTAACATCTTGAATGAAAATTAACTGGGACTAAAGATCACTGCTTGAGCTCTTCATCCAGATTATCTCCATTAATGACTGAATACATCACTCTCCAGTTGGGTCATTTTTTACCCTCTTCAGTTTTTTCAGTCATGCACCCATTACACTTGAAATTATGAATACTGTAGAAACCACAGTTATAATAACCCAATAAATGAATTTCTATTATTTTGTAGTCCAGCAGTCATCATCTGACCATGCTTTGGAAACAGGTCTTATTGAAACTAGCTATCATTAACTAAATAACAATGTGAAAAGCCAAATGTTTGGAGCTCTGTGAGTCAGGCACAGCAGGACAGCATCTGAGTATTGACTTAAATATACACAAATATGGGGCAAAACTAGTTCTAAAAATATTCCTTTTTTACCAGTGCAAGGCCTAAAGGCCTCTGGCTGGGACTGTTCTCAGAAGCCCCCAGAAGAACTGATAGTTACTTCAGAATATCTATTCCACGAACACTTTTTCTTTGACACTTCTTCCGTTATACCCAGTCCAAGTACATAGTGGTCATAAGTAAAATGTTAGAATACCATTTAAAGGATGAGATATAAAAGAAATCAAGTTCTAACTACAAAATAGAAATGAACTTCTTGACTCCAAATGGGTTTAAATTACACATTGAAGCATCCCAAAATTATAGCACTGGAGTTGCTCATAAACTGAACATGAAGGTGTCATCCATCAGCACAACAGCACAAGGCATTTAAAGTGCTTTATTTTTACTCCATCGCCCAAGCATCAAATCCAGGATTAGTTCAGTCACTTTTAATAGGCATTCTACAGGATCTTGTACCTTTAAGCGCTATTGTAAATAAATAGACCTTCTATGTAAAACTCATTTTGTCAATGTTTTTAATTTTGAAAATGTCTCATAACAAATTTTCTTCTAGCTTAAATTTCTGTAAAATCACACATGAAAGATTAGTGTCTTAGGCATTTGGGCTGGAGAAGCAAAATGTAAGTAAAACACAAGCATCTGTCATTCAGACAGGGGTTACCTTCAGCTTGCTTCTAATCTAACCTCACATTGTTTTTAATGCTCAACTGTCACATCATAAAGGACTTGTATATGAGAGGGATTAGACAGAAAGGGCAAGGAGGACACAGGTAATTGACCAGATGTGAGATGCTTGTCTACTGAATTTAAAGAACCAAACATAAACTGTCACTGCTCTTTGGTGGCAAGTCTGGAAGACCAAAAACATTGTTCAGAATGGGAAAAAAAAAAAAATCAGCTTCCTAGTGGAAGATATGGGGCTAATTCTTACTGCTATTTTCTGGAATTTTTTATTGGAAATGATTAGTTACCTGTTTTTCTCTTTCCATTCATTTTTTCACTAGTGAGGCATTTTTCAGTTTTGCTTGAAACAGCTGACTGGATTAGTTCCTGTTCAATATTTGCCCCTCACATACAGGACCAGCTGAATTTGATGGAAGCTCACTATGTAGAATCATTGTATGAGCAGGAAGACTTCTCTTAAATAAACCTCATTCCTTGTGGGTTTTAGCTTCATCATGTCTCCAAACAGTCTCCTGACTCAGGCAGAAAATAAGACCTGAATTCACTGGCTGAATTCAGTCTTTTTTTTTGCAGGCCGCAAAGTCTTTCAGATATTGAGAGACAGGGTCGTACTTTATATAATAACATAGCTCACAGGCAAAACTTAAATTATCTTGGAGGAGAGATGTTTGTAACAAGGGGCAGAGATGTTATGTTTTATTAGAAAAAATAATCTGGAGATTTAGGTGAGATATTAAGAAGAAATTTTTTACTATGAGGGTGAAACACTGGAACAGGTTGGCAAGAGGAGTTGTAGATACCCCACCCATCCCTGGGACATTGAGCAACTAGGTCTAGCAGAAGGTGTTCCCTGGCAGGGGAGTGGAAATAGAAGATCTTTAAGATTCCTTCCAGCACAAACCATTCTGCAATTTCATGCTATATTTCTGAAATATCACTCTGCAGAGACCGACTAAATTGGGAAGCCTTAATTTAGAAATAAGTACAAAAATTTCAGACAAATAGGCATGGGGTCTTATGAAATCCATGCCCAGCTACAGAAATCGAGTCTAATTTCTGTTTTCCATGCTGTGTGAGTAGAAAAGCAATAAACAGGCAGGAAGGAAGTCTCCACTTCTACACTCAGTTCTGTATGCTTGAACTGCTTTTCTTGCATGGTAATATCTGTGGTGTTGCCAAGATCTATTCCAAAGGCCTATTTGTAAAACTGTATTCCTATATGTAGAGATATTTAAAGTTACATATAATTACTAGATAAAACATCTTTAAGCCAAACACGAAGTTACAACTGTTGTGACAAGAAGTGTAACGTGTTTTGTCTCCACTAGGACTTCTGTAGCAATCTCTTTTGTCCCACTACCATAACCAGAGAGTTGAAGAAAAACACAGAAGGGAATTAGGGCATGATTCATATTGATGTTAGGGATGTCCTGAGGCATTTCAAATGAAAGTAAATGTCTGTGTGTAGGCAATTCAACTGAGCTCTTCAGATTAAAATTTGGCGTCCATGAAAAGTATCAGAAGATCGTACACTTCTTCAAGGAAAATCAGGAAGCTGCCAACATAAATAGTTCATCCCCAAGAGGAACAGATGATACCCAAAAGCAATCAGTTCCAATCCAACTCTTTTACAATGAAATGAAACAATTTTTTGATGGTCCTACATTCTTACGCTAATTCCATGTTACATGTTCAAAACAATTCCCATGGTTACATCTCTAAGCTGACAAGCCATACCAATCCCAAATAAGTTTGATCCAGTCAGTCATTAACATGAATCCTATGATGATTGCATTGCACTTATTAAGAAGCAATTGTCAGTAACTTAGAGAAGCTCAAGTGCTGTTCAGAACAGCTGATGTCTTGGAGTCAGGAGTCAATGTCCAGTGATACTTATTTTTCACTATTGACTGTACTGGGAGTCAAGATAGTTATGTCAGCTCTACACACCTATTGTGGAGACACATGGAGTTAGCTGAAGTGAATGTGGCATTTGTTGTGAAAATTACACCGTTACCAAATCTGTCCAAAGGCTCCATGTTGTAAAAACAAATACAGAAATATCAACACTTTATATAAACAATAT
The DNA here is from genome assembly GCA_036925125.1 of Oreortyx pictus. Taxonomy (NCBI): domain Eukaryota; kingdom Metazoa; phylum Chordata; class Aves; order Galliformes; family Odontophoridae; genus Oreortyx; species Oreortyx pictus. Next base: position 73,645,967 of record JAUPFR010000001.1, on the reverse strand, counting down.
CAAGTACAGAAATAGCAACATTTCTGCTTTCCAAAGTAACCTAAATTTTAGTTCATGAGACATATACTTCCATGTACAGTCTATTCTCTGTGATGAATAAATAAATAAATAGATAAACATTCAAAAAGCCATGCTAAATAACAGCAGCGTAGCCACTGACCACAGCAACAAATCCAGTTGTCTACTTAGGCTTTCAGCCTGCAAATGCACATATGTCAGCATTCTAGATCCTCAGTTCAAATAGGCTGAAACACATGGCTAACATTTCCAGGGAGATGGCAAATGGTACATGAATGTCTGAATATGAACCTAAGAGGTAGAGAAGTCATTAACTCCATCTCCATTATGACATTTTGACAGTCCCGTCATCCAGAGAATCAATACATATAGGGTGAAAAACCTGGTGAAGAAAAGTTCTTCTCAGACAGTTTTGACTACCAGTGTCTGGAATCATTCTGCTCTCTGAAATGATCGTGCTCCGAGTCTGGTGTTTATAGAAAGAAGTCTAAATAACATCTTAAGAGTAATATGGCAGTGAAACTGGGGAAAGAAAACACCAAATTACAGTTCACTCCCACAGAGCTGAAAGTATAGAATAGCTTCTAATATCAATCAGTGAGTTTTTACATTGGTCACTATTAACAGCTTATCTTTATGCCAATGCAATTATTGGTTGATGTCATAATTTACAAATACTGGCAGCTAAGCATAATTTGTCCCTGATCTAATATATGCAATTTGCACAGGTGAACCAATGACCTTAAGTTTTACATGAAGAAACAAAATGGCTGCTCCTTTGCTAAGAATACTCCTATTTCTTTTTTCAGTATGATTTTATCTGAAATCATTCAAAAAGAAAGAGAAATGCAAACAGAAAATATCATCAACTCAGTTAAAGCCATGCTGCATTTAGTAATGATTTTTAGTGATGGGTTTTAACGGTAATAAAAATGGAGACAAGGGATTGGATTCATAAAATCTGTCAAATAAATGTAAAAAGGACATAAACCCCCAAAATAGCTTTCACATAAAATCTCACCACAAGATAAAATACATCTTTTGGGTAAAAAGAGAGTTATATCTCTAGCAAATTCCATAAATAATTCACTACTAGCTTGTAAACAATAGAGAAGCACAGTATGAATGCCAAAGAGGGTCTTTATATGTCATAAAGCCACTCAAAAGTGCACTTGCTGTAGCAAGTCTGACTGTGAGCTTTGATGTGCTGCAAAAGAAACTGCTACGCTGAGGTCATCAGTTAGTAGAAAACAATTTCCCTCATACAGAGAAGCAGACTTACTGCTGGGCTTCTGACACAGACAGATTGGATTTAAAAAACCAAAAAACAAACAAACAAAAAAAAGACTGCATAATGTGAGCTTGCAGGGGAAGGGAAACCTTCAACATTACCTTCTAAGTCACCAAGGCTGAAACAAAATATATCATCTTCCTTTAATGGCTATCAAAAGTTGATGTGATGGTGTGGTAAGGTTCACACACTAGCACACTCATACTTTAAATATGCAAATGGCCTGATTTGCTTCCTCCTTAACTAAACTCCTTCCACAGAAAACTTAAGCTGCTCTGTTTGTTAAGTGTCAGGCTAAATAATTCAAGCAACATAGATCTGGAGTTCATTTCTTATCATGGGTATATTTGAAAAAGTAACTTTGTCATTTGAAAAATTCCAGGCTGAGGCTATTGCAATAACCTCCCTTTCATTTATACAATGATGCAGCAAGCAAAAGAAGAAAATAATGATAATAATAACCTACAGATAAGAAGCTATATAAATATTGAATGTGTATACAGACACTAGTCAGACCTCAGCTCTCTGAAGTGATCAGCACAGCTGACACCGTAACAATTACAGTAAAAGTAACAGAGGAGAGAGGATGGGCACTAGGTGGAGGGAGAAATGCAAGCTTTGAAATTCCGGTGAAGAAGACAGTAATGTGAGGGTATATAGTGCTGTGACTGTGATTCAAGGAGTGCAATCAACGTGACAGAAAAAGAATGGGTAGATTATTTCTATGTTGCAACTCTTGATTTCTTTCAAAAGTCTTCTACAATACTTTGAATTTCATCTGTAATTGCTCTGACTTATTCCACCTCTCAGATGCTTTTGATTCATGTCAAAATCCTTTCCAAAGTAGGATTTTTTTTTCTCATGTACAATTTCTAAATGTATTCAGAGGACCAATTCAGACTCCCGCTTGCCCGCTCTTGAGAAACAAAGGAGTTGCTTTTTCAAAAGGAAAGAAGAAAGAAAGATTCTAATTTCCTGTGCTGAAGGCAAAAATGTGGACATCACAGGAAGAGGCAAGGAATCAACCATTTGCACTGTGCCATTTTGCTTGTTCACCTGGCTGATGTTTTAAAAGGATGTGTTGCTTTAGTGTAGTTTAGTAACCAACATTTTTCTGATGGGCCCCTAGAACCTATTTAAGCCATGCATTGTAACATAAGAAAAATATGAAAGCCAGTTTATGGTATTACCATAGTACTAGCTGTAACTGACATCTCAGTCTAGGACAGCACCAATTTCTGATAAGAGTCGCCATTTTGAACTCAAATCCAACTGCACCTGAATATTTTCAGAGAATAGGAAAAGATGCAGCAGACTTTTCTGTTGTTAGCCTGCATACCTCTGACAGGACGAATTAGTAAGACAGAAAAAAAATTGCAAAAGAAAACCTTAAAAGATTTATATTTGTTAAATAAGCCAAGACAAATTTGAATTTCCATGTTCAAAACATATAGCCAGTATTAATATGCCTAAACATAATCACCCTGCCTTCTGTTTATTGCTTGTAGTCCCCTCACTAAACTGAAAGCATACCCCTGATCACATACATCCTCTATGATAGTTTTCCCTCATAAAAATTGTCTTCATACTCATTTACATTGAAAAGACATAGCCCTTCATTGGAGCCAAAAAATAAAGGGAGCCATTCAGAAAATTGCCTGTCTGCTGTCTCAGTGCTCCTCATGTCCTTGACCTGACTTTCATCATTCTCGCTCAGAACTTACTATGCTCTCTGCTGCTGTAATAGAAAAGGAAAGCATATACCTACCAATAGAAGCATGTCTGCTCAGCTATAGAACCATAGAATCATCAAGGTTGGAACAGATCTCCAAGAACATCCAGTCCAACCATCCACCTATCACAAATATTTCCCACTAAAACATGTCACTCAGTACACTACCTAAATGTTTCTTGAACACTCCCAGGAATGGTGACTCCATCACCTCTCTGGGCAGCCCAGGCACTGGAGGTGCCTGACCACTCTTTCAAATAAGTTTTTCCTACCATCCAACCTGAATCTTCTCTAGTACAAATTGAGGCCATTCCTTCTAGTCCTGTCACTAGTTAAACAGGAGAAGAGGCCAATCCCCACCTCACCACAACCTCCCTTCAGGGAGTTGAAAAGAGTGATAAGGCCTCCCCTGAGCCTTCTCTTCTGAACAAGCTGTAATCTCTCACTGAACAAGTCCTCAGCTGTTCCTCATAAGGCCTGTTCTACAGAGACCTCACAGGCTTCTTTGCCCTTCTATGAACGTGCTCCAGGGTCTCAATGTCTTTCTTGTAGTGAAGGGCCCGAAACTGAACACAGTACTCAAAGTTCAGCCTCACCAGTGATGAGTACAGAGGGATAATCACTCCTTTGTTTCTGCTGGCAACACTATTTCTGATACAAGCCATCATACTATTGGTCTCCTTGGCCACCTGGGCACACTGCTGGCTCATGTTCAGCTGAACACTGAGCAATAGCACCAGGTCCATTTCTTCTACGCAGTCTTACAGCCACTCTGCCCCAAGCCTGTAGCACCACCTGGGATTTTTGCAGCCAGTGTGCTTGGCACTTGGTCTTGTTGAACTTCATCCCATTGGCCTTAGCCCAGCTATCCAGCCTGTCCAGATTCCTCTGTAGGGTCTTCCTACCCCCAAGCAGATCAATACTTCCTCCCAACTTGGTGTCATCTGCAAACTCACTGAGGGTGCACTCAGTGCCCCCATCCATGTAATCAATAAAGATATTGACCAGGACAGGCCCCAGGAATATCACTCATGACCAGTTGCCAGCTGGATTTAACTCCATTCACCACCATTATCTGGGCCTGGACATCCAGCCAGTTCTTTACACAGCCAAGAGTGTATTTGTCAAAGCCATGGGCTGCCAGCTTCTCCAGGAGAATACTTCAAGAGATACTGTCAAACCGTTTGATTCCTGAGTTCCTGTAACATCAACAGGAGCTTGTATCACAAAAAGTAAACAAGCAAAACTATGTGTAGAAAATGTGGGAGGTTAAGAGTGTCCATTTTCTGTCAGCTGGCACCAGACCAACACTGGAAGTCTCATCAGCTCTGCATTCTTCTGTGGTTTTACATCTGAGACCAAGAAACTGATACTAGATATGAAGAGCAGAGCACTGGAAAGGAACTTTGGGTTCCTTTCTGGATTATTTTGCTCACCAAACGGTGTGTTCAGTCTCACTTTTGCCCTTCTGTAAGATAGTAAGAAAACCTAGAAAGGTAGAAGCAAGACAGAAACAAGGAAAAGCCTATGCCTTTTGTTCTGGAGTTTTTGTTCCAGGCTCTGATGTATCATCTACAACAACACATAATTCCTAGAATATCTCCAAAACAGTGACTCTCTCAAATAATCATGTCCTTAAAAGGTGCTAAATGTCACAAAAAAAAACCAAAAAAAAACAGTTTATTGTGCTCACTCTTCACTGTCTCTGCAGCAGTCTGGACTGTGAGGCACTTAATGGTAGAAGTCTATCCCAAGCATCTTCAAATTTGAAAGATAAGTTTTTGGTTCTCCTGCCAATGGGACACCCTGTTGCACCTCTGTTTTACAGATGTATTCTGAACTATCCTCCAGGCTTTCTACAGCTAGATAGCCCCATGTAGAGGGCAGACCCCAAACACTCATAGAGATGGGTTAATGCCTATAAGGTACTGTAGCTGGAATAAAATTAGGTCACTTGGACTTCTCTGTGTCAGTGTGAGTGAATTGTCAGCCCAGTAGTTCTATAAAACAAATCATGCTAGAGAAGACTTTCTCATTCACATAGTCTAGTTGAACCTGACTCCCTGGCATTTATTCACTTGGATTCTTCCTTATTCTCAGAGCTCAACTAGGAAAAGGAAGGGTCTCATTAAAGCTTGAAGAAGACTCTTTAACTATCCCCTTACTTGGTGAAATAAAATAGAAAAATAGGTCACAAGCTACAAATTTAACAGTTTTCCCTCTGATTTATTCAGTTCAGTCCCAATTTACAGGAAGTCCTGCCTCACTGCATTATCTGCTCATACCTAATGCATCTCATTGCCATATTCCCATATGCAGTGCCCAAAACTGTCTGACTCAGCAAAAGCTACGGGTGTTCAGGAACAGACTTAGATGCATTTCTCAGTGAAAGAGTGGAAGCTAAAACACACCTAGTAACAAATTGGAAATAAATTGTTTCAAGTGTGAATGAACAGTTAATAAAAGTGGTTGAGTTTGCATTTCTCGATGAAAGTATCTCTTCTTTCATATGCGCTGCACGTAAAACTATGAATTCACTCTTCTTTTTATTTGCCCTGTGCTTTGCAACAAAGAAATATCTAGTCATCCAAAAGGGCAAAGTTCTAGATTTTGTACTTCTCACAGAGATCAGCCCATCAGTGTAAGCTTTGCTGCCAAACAATGAAACACTCTCTGTACCTAGCACCAATAAAATAAAATGAAAATATACCTGAGAGACAATACAGTCATTTGGTCTCTGCCAATATGGGTTCATGAGGGGAAAATCCTGTTTAACAAGCTTAATCTCTATGACAGTGTTACCCATATAGAATCAAGAATGATAGGATCATAGAGTCCTTAGAGTTGGAAGGGACCTTTAAAGGTCATCTAGTCAAACTGCAATGAACAGGGACACACATAGCTAGATCAGGTTGCCGGGAGCTGAATCCAGCCTGGCCTTGAAAGTCTCCAGGGACAGTGTATCCACCATATCTTTGGGCAACCCATTCCAGTGCTTTACACCCTTACTGTGAAAGATCCTTTCCTTATATCTAACCTAAATCTATCCTCATTAAGCTTGAACCATTTGGATGTGGTGCCAAGATGTAACGGAGGGTTGTTAGAGTGAGGGCAGGTTGGGTTGTAGTTGGACTCAATGATATTTGAGGTCTTTTCCAAGCTGAGTGATTCTGTGATTCTTTGATTCTGTGAAACCATTTCCCCTTGTTCTGTCACCACAGACCTTGCTAAAGAGTCTGTCTTCTTCTTTTCTGTAGCTCCTTTTTAGATACTGAAAGGACACTATTAAGTAACTTCAGAGTTTTCTCTTCTCCAGGCTGAACCCCCCAGCTCTCTCAGCCTGTCTTTGTAGGGGAGGTGTTCCATCCCTTGGATCCTTTTTTGTGGCCCTCCTCTAGATGCGCTCCAACAGATACATGTCTAGCCTGTACCGAGGACTTCACATTTGGATGCAGTGCTCCAAGTGAGCTCTCATCAGTGCAGAGCAGAGGGGCAGAAACAGCTCCCTCAACCTACTGGCCACACTGCTTTTTATGCATCCCAAGAACAAGTTGACTTTCTGGGCTGAGAAGGCATGTTGCTGTCTCATTTCCAGCTACCCATCCACCAGTTCTTTTCAGCAGGGCTGTTGTCAATCCTTTCATCCCCCAGCTTGTATTGGTGGTGGAGATTGTTTCAACCCAGGTGCAAGACTTCACATCTGGATTTGTTGAACCTCATGAGGTTTTCCTGGGCCAACTACTCAAGCCTATCTAGGTCTCTCTGGATGGCATCCAGTCCCTCAGAAGTGTGTACCACACATCACTCATCACTTATCTCCACCCAGACAAGAAGCCATTGACCACCATTCTCTGGATTCAATCCTGCAGGCAATTCTTCACCCACCAATCAAGTCAGTATCTTTCCAATTTGGAGATAAGGATGTTGTTGGGTACCTTGTCAAAGACCTCACTGAAGTCCAGATAGATTACATCAGTGGCTCTTCCCTTGTCCATTGTTGCAGTTACACCACCAGAAAAAAGCCACTAGATTTTCAAGCAGGATTTGCCTTTAGTGAAATTCTGGTTTTCCTGTATCACTTCCCTGTCTTCCATGTGCCTTAGCATAGCTTTCAGGAGGACCTGCTCCATGATTTTTTTCAGAATGGTGGTGATGCTGCCAGGTCAATAGATAACAGGGTCATCGTTTTTACCCTTCTTAAAAATGTGTGTGGCAGTGCCTTTCTTCCAGTCACCGGGCACTTAATTGACACGACTTTTCAAATACAATTGAGCATGGCTTGGAAACTACATCAGCCAATTTCTTCAGGATTCTGGGATGCATCTCATCAGGACCCGTGGGCTTGTGAATGTTCAGGATCCTCGGGTGGTAACAAACCTGATCCTCACTTACAGAGGAAATGATATTGCTTCCCCAGTCCCCTCCTCCCAAACCAAATGTTTGAGGGCTGCATGATGAGCAGTTATCAGAGGAAACCAAGCCAAAAAAGTTGTTGCCTTCTCCTTGTCTGCTGTTACCAGACTGCCTGTGTCACTCACTAGTGGGGTACACTCTCCTGGACTTTCCTTTTCTGGTTAAGGTACCTGTAGAAGCCTTTATTGTTGTTCTTGGCACTCTTGACAAATTTAGCTCTAGCTGGGCCTCAGCTTTCCTGACCCCATCCCTACACAGTCTAGCAGCTTCCCCATACTCTTCTCAAGATACTTTTACTCTGCCTGTCTCATATGCCTCAGGAGAGTGCATTCAACCATAGCATGGTCATTACAACCCAGGCAGCCTCCAATCCGGATATCACCGATCACTTCGTTTGTACTGGTGAGCAACAGGTCCAGTATTGGGTCATCTATTACTTGACTCAGGAATTTATCCTCAGTGCATTCCAGGAGCCTCCTGGATTGCCTACAACTTGCTATGCTACTTTTGCTGCAGATGTCTGGGTGGTTCAAAACCCCCAGCAGGACAAGTGCTTGCAATCGCAACACCTCCTGTAGCTGGAGATAGAAGGCCCCATCAACAGTTTGATCACAAACACATCACAACCTCCACTTGATCAGGTGGTCTGTGGTAGACACCAATCACAAGGCTCCCTTTGCTGCCTCTGTCTCTAATTGTCACTCATGAGCTTTTGACTTGCTCATAACTACTCTTTAGGGACAGCTCTTCATATTCTGCTGCTTTCCTGATGTAGATAGCAAAGCCCACTTCCTCTCCTTCCTTGTCTGTCCCTTCTAAATACCTTGTAGCCACACTCCAGCAATGGGAATCATCCCACTAGTTTTCAGGGATGGCAACTTGTATGGGAACTGCTGAGCCACAGCCTGAACCACTGAATGAGCACCTGAAGGAAAGAGCTGGTCAAATCTAGGAGCACAGGTGAAGGTGATTCACCTGTGTGATCAGACATTTTCTATCAAAAGTCATAAGAGCCAAATTAACTCTTTATTAAAATTATCTACTTAAAAATCTGATTTTTCTATTTTACTTGCATTTGCATTTTCTGATTAATCATTCCTAAAATGACTACATCTGTAATATAGGAAAAAAAAATACAAATGTGGTCCTTTGAAGCGGTTTAGGTGAAATATTTCAGTAACAGGGAAGAATTAGGGCTCTAGACAAGGCACTGTTTGGTTTCTTCTGCAATACTTTGAAGTGAAATAAAGTTTGGAGTTTGGGAGTAGATGTGGTTTCTGCTTTATAAGTACGGCAGGATTTGTGAAGAGGAGCTTTTTAAGTTAAAGGTCACTGTAGGTGCATGAATTAATGAGCATAAACTGAAAATTATCATTTTTCCAACAGCTCCACAAAGAGAAGAAAGCTGTTCTCCAACAGAGTGAAACTCTGTAATAGTATCTCATAGAAGAACATCTTGCAGTAAAAGCAGACAGTTTTACTGTAGGGAACGATGAGACGGGGACGGGGACTGGGGGGGGGACAGGGTGGGTGCGGGAAAGGATGCTATATAGTATAGCTATCTGCAGAAGCAGAGTCCTGAACTCTGTGACACAGGAAGCCACTTTCCACGACATCTCCCTTTTTTGCAGGATGATCAAAACCCACCAAGATAATAAGTGACACTGACAGTAAACTTAAGTGGACACCTGCAAGGTGAATGGCAATATCAGAGAAGCGGTGTAATAATAACAGCTTCATGTAAACTATGAGTAATTATAACCTTTAACTCAGAGAAAAACAATGTGCCATTATTTTGCCTGACAGATATCTTTTAAATAGTTACATATTCTCATTCACAGCTGAAGATGCCAGTATGTGCAGGTGCATACATATCTTCATCCTAAAATGAATGCTTTATGTGACCTAGTTCTAAGAAATATAATTCAAATATATATTCAAATATATTCTGAACACTATATGTCTTACTTTATATAAATTCAAATGTGTAGTACGAAATGCCACCTTGTGAAAATTTTTGTTTGCATTTGGGAATAATGTAGTTAGGAGGCAAGATATAATGGTTTAATATCTGAAACAGGACTATGTATGTAGGCTTCATTACAAAGATTTATTTTTGCATTTATTCCTCAGACAAATAAATGCCTCCTTTTTTCCCCTGTCAAGTGTGCAAAGCATTATAGTAGATTACATTCATTTTAATAATGTAGTTTAAATAAAGATGTAAAAATCTTTATAAAATTGTTGGAGCATGCCGCCATCCTCAAAGGTAATCCCGTGTGCTATAGAGTTTTCAAGGACATAATCCTGAACACCTTGAGAATTTTCACCGTACCATTTCTTAAGAAGTTTTCTTGTGCTTGCTTATCTGGTCTGTATCCTGTCACTAACGTTGTTTTCTTTTGGGGGCTAGCTTTTCTAATGGGATGAGAAAGAAAACTGGGGAGAGGGAATGGGGAAAGAGAAGATGGAAGAACACAGCCATCCATAACTTGAGGACAGTGAGGTGGTCATGGTCATTTCAAACCCCGCCTCCTTCATCATGGTAATTCCTCCTCAGTCAGACCGATAAAACAAGTGTTTCAGGATGAAGACCTGGGCAAAACAGGTTCAGCTTAGGGATTTCACTTACTTTAATTTCTTGTCATTTAACATTAGGTTTTAATTACTGATTTGAACATTAAGAAGAAACTGGAAAACAAACAAACACTTAGGTAAAAATCTTCACCTACACTCGGTTTCAGTCCAACTTGTCTCTGCCTGTCTTCCTTACTGGCACTTTGCCCTTATGGTGCATGCCTAGCCACTCCTTCTTGTGGGACAGTGGACAGAAAAGGAGGATGCTGTCACTGCACAGTGCTCTCCTGTTCCTGTCTTCTTATTGTTCTTCTCCAGAACGGGTCCCCATAATGATGAAATTCCTCAAGAAAGTCCTTCCTTCTGTGTGGGCCACAGCTCCAGTGTACACATCTACATAGCACAACAAACAACAGGTGAAGAAATATCCTACCTGCAGTATGTTCTAGAAAGTTCTCTTTCACCCAAAAATGCTGTTCAGCTATAAAAAAATGGTGCTGCTCCAATTTCAAAATGTCAAACAGTACTATCAGGAAAAGCAAAAAAGTCTGGAGTTGAAAATAGTCCAGGTCAATTAATAATTTTTTTTTTAAGCTTTCAAACTGTTCCTAAAATCTGTTTGTTTTCTTCATGCTCTTTAAAGCCAGAGCTGCAGAATTTTTGGTTTAGCAAGTGAAAAAAAAAAAAAAAAAAGCATTGAAAATATCTAAAACGCTAACACAAAAAACATGTCAGAGTCTATCTGGCAGGGAGAAGTTTTCACATCAGCTCTGGCTAGCAATTTCTGACAATCATAGCTTTGTCTAAAAGTATCTGCCCATTTCCAGTCATAAATAATCATTTCCCCAGTTCAGTGCTAGTCTTTGAGTTAAGGCAGCTTTCCAGTGGGCACTGAACCACCAAATAAAAAGAGCACTTTAGCATTTCCTACAAGGTACTTCAGGCTAATTACCCTGTCTGAATTGCCATGTGCACCTCAAAACAGTTCCTGGTATCAAAGTATAACACATGATTGTGCTTTTCAGTATCCAGGGTTCTAAGTATCTTTTCTTTCAGGTGACTGGCTTTGAGAACTAAGTTCCAATGGTCATTTGGTAGAATTCTCAGTTTTTCACTCAGCAGTATGAGCATATATTTAAAATAGTTTTGCACAATCTGGGAAATGCTGAGTTTTGAGAATTCTTATTTTTGATTCATTATTTCCTTCCCTATTTTTTTATCTGGCTTTGAGTAAAATATAATAAAATATGGTATCTGTCTCACCTAATTCTCAGGACTGCTGTTCTGTTCATAAAATGTAGTAGGTTGGGACTGACTTTTCTCATTTTTAGTATAGGTAGCCTAGATGTAATTTTCCAAATAGCCACTTCAGTGACATTGCAAAAACTCCACAGAAGAGCCTAAAATGCAGTAAAAGAAAATGCAAGTCCAGTTGCATTCCAGGGTGCTACAGTTGGAGTATCATCACATTGGTTTTAACTAAGTATTTCACGTGATAAATCCTTTGTTCAGCCTTGTGGATAACCATTATTTATTCCCTGTTTTTTCCTACCTAACTTGTATAGAGGAGTCAGAGTGTACAGAAACACTGATATGCATATAAACATCATATATTTGTGCATGCCTTGGAGATAAGGGAGTTGTGTCATCCCCTATTCATTTTTTGTACACCACGGAGTAAAAACATCACCATCAGATTCAGAATCAAACAGAGGAGACCGCCTGCAAGTAACTCACATCATTAAAGTTATTTTTTGAGTTTTAGTAAATATGTAACTTGATTTCACATAAATGAAGATCAAGTCACTAACAGTTTCAACTCAGTAATTTCAGTGGCATGCAGTAACAGGACAAGGGGCCATGGGCAAAAACTGAAAAAAGAAAGTTCCATACAAGCATGTGAAAGAACTTATTTACTGTAAGGGTGTCAGAGTGCTGGAACAGGCTGCCCAGTGAGTCTGTGGTGTCTCCTACTCTGAAGATATTCACGACCCACCAGGGCATTTTCCTGCTCAACCTAGAATAGGAAACCTGATTTTTGCAGGGGGGTGGACTCAATGGTCTGTTCCAGCCCCCATGATTGTGATTCTGTTTATTCATAACAAATATTTAACCATGTATCTGGTGGAACTAAGTAAGGGATAGTGAACATGAGTTTCAGAAATATTTAATTATTTAACCCTTTGAAGCTAGAGAAGACAATTTTCCAAAAGAGACAGTAACGTTTTTAAATCTAGAACTCACTCACAGGAGCTACCTTCAAGGATGGTATGCTTACCTTCCCTCCATTATCACCAACCACTAAAAAAAAGTCATTGTTTTACTTAATAAGATACAACAGAAGAGTGTTGGAAAAAGTTAACATTTCATCCTTTCACAGTGTTTTTTTTATACCTTGGGAGATAACTATTACTCTGGAAAATTCTCTGGTGCCCTTTCATTTGTCCTCTGACTAAATGATCAAGAACCACACCCAGACGCTTTTAGTCAAATGCAGCTCCAGCAGTGCTATCGCTATGACACATCCAGTATTTATAACGAGAAAGTAATTTCCCACAACACATTTAAAATTAACTGAGGAAACAATGTGCATGTTCTTCGTGCCCTAATTGCTTTTCTGCAGGGGCCTTCTAAGGTTTATCATTTCACTCACCTTTCCACAGAGCAAAAAGCTCAATTCTGTGCTGTGCATCCGTTACATTTGCTCAAAGTTGCTCAAAGGCAAGGAGAGTGTCTCCTTTTCCTGCATAATTGCTTATATTTTCTTAAATGATAAATAAAATACAGCAGGAACTGGTCAAAAGGACAAGAAAAGGAAGATTTAGCTTGTTTCTAATTTGGCCTTTTTAGACTTGACAGATGATAATATAATGTTTTAAGAAACCATAAAAATTAGAGAAAAAAATGGAATAAATTGCATGCAGTATGCCATTTAAATGACATCATGTTTATATGTGTGTTTATGTATATTAAAAATAAGGATTAAAATCATACCGCAGTTTAGAAATATAATTAGTAATGTCACATTATATTAAAGCAATCAAGGCAACATTAAATATTTCAATTAAATGCATATTTCATATTTATACAATTCAGAACTCCCATATCAAATGTTGATTTGACATTGTTTTAATTATTAACAACAATGGTTCCAAGTGAAAAGAGTTTTATATGTTTAAAGTTTAATGCTTTATGTTTAGTGCTTAAAATAAATCATGGCTGAACTGGAGGCAATGAAAAACCTGTCATTATCTAGAAATGGAGCAGCCTTTCAGCCATCATATCTGTTCAGTTTCATAAGCTCACACCACTATTCAGCTGCACAGAGCACCAACTCAACAAGACCGCTCTGTGGGAGTACACCCCTTTCCTATACAGCTGTGTCATTCAGTACATTCTTGAATAAGCAAAAAATGTTTTAATTGAGGATGGTGAAAGCAGAGTATTTCTTTTTGCAGTTTTATTGCCTTGCAGTGGAAAAAAATCCCCATCTCCTTTCTGCAATCTCATTTTATGAAGACAAAAGAATGAGCACATAAAACTTCAACAGACATGCTTAAGGCTGTAGGGCAGTTCGCAGGCATCAGTCTCTGAATCGCAGATGAGACTAATTACAATACAGTTCCCAAAATCTTCTTTGCATCTTGTCCCTCAAACCTGCCACCTCATCAACCAAGTCCCAGCAAAGTGGGGACTTTCTTTGTACCTCAGCAAAACCCTTTGACTTTTGATTCATTGTTTGGCTGTTCTCCTACATTTCTTAGCTGAAAGCATTTCGATCAGCTTTCAGTAACCAGACCAAGGTGGATGAAATGCCATTCTCCAATAAATATAGTAGTTCAGGATATTTTAAACCTGAATCATTCTAGATCCTGCTGGATTTTCAGCTTGATTCTGTAACACATTATAGTTAAAAATCAGAAACCTGACTGTAATTTATAGCTGATTAAATAAATATGTGGTAGTGTTTTTCTGAATGCAAGAATAGAATAATTTGGCCTTTCTGTTAAAGCTTGAACAAGAACCAAGGTTCGAATCCATTCTTTATGAGGTTTAATCTATGTAATGGAATTTCATAAAATCATGCATTTCATAGAATCATAGAATTTCCTGAGTTGGAAGGCAACCACAAGGATAGAGTCCAAGTCCTGGCCCCACACAGGTTCACCTAAAAATCAAACTATATTTCTCAGAGCATTGTCCAAATGCTTCTTGAAATCTGGCCATCTTGGTGCCAGATTTGGTTAGATTTATATTGAGAGAGAAGTGAGCTTAAAGTTAATAGACAACCTTCTTTCAGTAAAAGTGCTTTATAGAGTATAAGAATCATAGAATGCTTTGGGTTGAAAGGAACCTTAAAGATCATCTATTTCCAAGCCACTGGCAGGGACACCGTCCAGTTGCTCAATGATTAAATGTCTCCATTTGAAGAGCAGTTCAAATCGAGAACTCCTCAATCTCAAAAATGTTGTGGAGGTTAGCATGGTTTAATAAAAAATGTTCCTTCACTTTATTTAAAGTCTGTGTAAGCCTTCATTTATCTGTTTAATTTACTGTATCTTAAATGGAACATCATGCACTCCATGTAAAATATCATCTCGAACTTTACATTTCCCTTTGGTTTTCTATCCTAACACATGTGTCATGAGATTTGAGATGTGAGTAGGTATTTTCATAATGTGTCTTGTATTTTTGCTGTTGAAAATGGCTTAGATTTTAAGAGAGTTTTTCAGTAACCAAAGAAAGAAAAATACGATCTGGAATCAGAATGACTATAATTGCATTTATTGCGCAGCTCTTCCCTCATAATTTTTTGAGGAGGAAATTATTTAACTTCAATACTTGCCTCAGGAGTTTTCCAACACAGCATTGTTCTGCATTAATTGCACAGAAGCATTGATATGGTCATATGTTAGACGCTGATTATTTAACAAAGTAGTATACACTGCTGTCTGCTCCCTTCAGCCAAATTCTCCTGACCTGTTTTGGGTCTCTAAGGTTCAGCTGTTCCAGCATTGCTCAAAGGATATAAAGATGTGAGAAGAGAAAAAAAGGTATTGGCAGCATAGAGCATATGGACATTCTGCTCCCATAGCACCAGGACAAAGGTAAAATTGATAACAGACATCTGGGATGAGAAAGAACCTCTCAGTGGGTGAACTACAGAAAAAGGCAGTAAGGGAATGAAAAAAACAGTAAGTTGGACCGTTTGTGACAATGGCATATTCCAGGAAACAGTCTAGAAAGAAGAAAAATGACAGATTAATGTTGTTGCTATTAAATTAAGGATCTTCAGGAAATTGCAATAATATAACATTATTCCAGAAAAAAAAAATAAATTGGAGCAGTAGGAGAAAAAAAGGAAAAATGTTTGTTTGTTTGTTAGGGAAACTGTGGGGTACTACAGAGTACAGAGGGCTTGTACTAACTTAAAAAGAAAAAGATAAGTTCATAAACAAGACTTCAAGGAAAACTGAAAATACATTTTAACAGTACTTATTGTCTACTGAATGTTCTAAAACAGCAATGAATTAATTTCTCCAGTACTTGAAGTATCATCAGATACATCACATGGGTGAAATTCTGGGGAAGTAGCTAATCATGCTTTTCAGTATGGGACTAGATTTCACAGAGCAGAACCTGGAAAGAGATACCATGCTTTCTATGTCCATTTTGGGCGCTTGAATGATCCTGTCCCAGCAGCACTGGGACTCTATTCCTATTTATGAACACCTAATGAGCTTTCCAATTTTCCCTTCTTCTATGACAGTCTGTAAAAAGCCTTCATTCGTTCCTCCCTGTTTTTCCTCTGTTAAGGTGACAGCACTTTCCATTTCAATTAATTAATAATCAATGTTTAATTTGATTAAAAACTGAAGATTCAATTAAGTGTATTAAATAATCCTTTATTTTGATCAGTTTTGTTGCCTTCAGTGAAGTAATATTGTATAATTAAATCACTGGCTACAGAAAGTTGCTGTATAATTAATAAGACCATGCTCCTAAATGACTTAGAATAATGAACAGAAGTGAGGCCCAGATAATTAAAAATGCTCATAACTAAAATTTGTGACATATTTCCTAACCACCTTTAGAGAGTGATCCTACCATCAGCGCAGTACAACAGGTACTCTGTGTGACCTTGGACAAGGCATACAATCTTGCTGAGGCAAACTCCCTTTTCTGTATCACAGTAAACCTTTGTCTTAATAAGGTTATGAAGTAAGTTTTTCAAGGCACAGGAGAGACACTCACTCTGTGCGTGAAGGGATTCTCTTGGTATTGGAAGATAAATAACAAGAGCTAGCAAACAAAACCTAGCTGTAGCAAATAAGAAGGAAGGTCCAACTTGCCCAGTACCCCAATTTCCACGGGCAGGTGATTGAGGAAAGATTTAATGGCTGGGAAAGTGCTATATCTCAACATTTGTCTCACCCTAACAGTCTGCAGCTGATGAAGTTAATGAGATGCTTCACGTTGTTTAATGGCTGACACCAGCAGTTTTTGAGCACAGCTCCACATCTGATCACAACATCCTCCTGTAAGGAGTACTACAAATCAGTGCAGTAAAAACATACTTCCACTTGGTCTTTTTCTGTCTCTAGCTACCGTTTTTACTTCTTGCTCCTCATGTAATGTACTATATAATATACAATGTATATATATATGAAATATACATATATTTATATATATATATAATGTTATCTGTAATGTTTATTTCTTTATTTATATTTATTTTCCTTTATATATATTTTATATCCTGTAATCTCTTTTCCAACCTGTTACAGTTTTTCCTGAAAATAAGCCATTTTATTTCTGACTTTTCCTTAATTGTTTTGTTTCACAGTTCCCTTTTCAGGAAAAGTAAACAGCCCCATATAGTGTTAAGGATGTGGTACACCAAACATTTATAAGTTACATGATAATACTTCACGTGTTGGTCCCGTTCTTCTTTTTTAACTATTCTTATCATATTTTTGCTCCTCTGACCATTGTTGAACAACTGCTGTTTTAATAGTGCCAGCTACAGTAAATTCAAGATCTCTCTCCTGAGAGGCAATAACTAATTTAGGAGCCATCATTCCATATATGCAATTAACATCGTGTTTCTCCATGTGCATCTCTTTGCATATATTGACCTTGAATTTCATCTGCCATTTTACTGTCCAGTTATTCAGTATCACAAGATCTTCCTGTAACTCTTTGCAGTCAATCTGAGAGTTGAATACCTTGAATAATATCTCAGCAGCAGCAAATTTTGTCACCCTGTTATCTTTTCTAGGTCATTTATGAATATATTGAATAGCTATGGTTCTTGAACAGTAGCATCTAATGTAATGCCTTTGCTTATCTGTTCCTTTTATTTCCTTTCACGTAATCACATAATCACATTTTTCCATCTTTGCATTTCCTATCACATTTGCTTTTGCTAAGCCACAAGAGGAATTTATCTTTCATCTCAAGACAGCTTAGTTTTCTAAAACCTTTTTGATAACGGATCATGTCAAAAGAAGTTTGGATATCCAAGTAGATCAACTTGGTAATTATAATCATATATCACTGACTCCCTCAAAGAACTCTAGGTTATTTGTGATGCATGACTTCCCTACATGAAAGCCCTGCTAATTCTTAGCCATGTGTCACATACTTGTATCTACACAAGAGAGGCTATATTCTTGAATTCTATTTATGTAAGCCTGTTGCTTATTATATTTTTATATACCTAGTAGAAAAAATCAAAATTGGTAGTATCTACTCATCTGGCACTTTATAGTTCCCTCACACTGGGAGCAATTTAGGCATCTACACTACTGATGGCTGCCATTGTGACTGATTCACAGCTTCGTTTTTAGGCTATGTTAAAATGCTTGAATTTTATTTATTTATTTTATTTATTACTGTCTAAAACTTTTTCAGTTGGAGAAATATGACTTGACACTTCAGCTTGAGATGATTCCCCAAGTTCTTTTTTTTTTGTAAGGAGTTCCTCAAGCCTCCTTCAAGCAAATGCTAAGGCAAATAATTCATCTGATTTTTCTGCTGACCACCTCTGAGAATTCCCCTTACACCCTAAAAGTCTTCTGCCCTACATGCTCTCTGGTGAGTTTCTTCATTCTGATCAATCTGATTGAAAAAAAAAAAAAGAATTTTTTTTTTTACCTTTAGCATCTTACTGAAAATCTTCTTCCTTATTCCAGTTTCACTTATCATTTGGCCTAATTCCTGTTCTTGTCTCACCACCATTACTCTTCTGTTTAACCTAGTTTGCTTTTGTTTGGCCTTTTCAAAGCATTTTTCATAGATTATGGCTTGTATCTCTGACAGTACCTTTTAGCAGTCACCATACCAACTTCAAGTATTTTATCCTTTTGCCTGTAAGTTTTAACCTCCTTTAGCAGTCTTTCATTTTCTGTAACCATCATTATGAAAATTGTAATTCCTCTTCAGTTCTCAGCTGGTGTTCAAAACTGAGAAATTATTGCAAGTGATCTTTCTAAACAAGAAGCTGAAGACTAGTCAAGATGTACTAGAGCATCTAAAATGGTACTCCTGTTTAAGCACCTAAATCACTCATCCTGGAATTTATCTCTTGAGCTTAAAGAATGGTAAACTACATGGCAATTTGAAAGATGCGTGTCAGAAAAATCTGATAATATCTGGTTCTTCTTTCTAGCTGGCAGTGATAAACAAGATGCAAGAGCTGGAATTTAGACTATGAATACATTATGGCAGAGTTTCTGAGATGTACTGAGAAATACGTAAGTAACCAGTATTTTCAGCCTGCTGTTGCTGCAGTGAACATGTCACTGGACAATTTTAAATCTGGGTGGAATGTACTCAGCACATGATACTGTCTTAGGGCATGCAGTCCCCCTTTTGTCCCCTTTTCAAACACAGCCCTGACATGAATGTGCACAGCCAGAATGAGGGACTGCTCTGTGGCACCAATGCTGCAACTGCACTGAACTTCCAGGTAGTTGCTACATAACACCACAAAGCCTCTACACAAGCACTTAGGCAAGTCAGAATAGTTGATAGCTTCCCAGATAACATGCTTCCCTGCAGCTTATAGCCCATCCTGAATTGCCCATAAATGGGAGCTGCAAGCTGAGGATGTCTCCAGACTGAGCGTGTTTGCCCTAGGTGTGAAGGAGAAACCTCCATCCACATAAGTCCTTGGGCAATGCCACATGCAAGGACAAAGCAGATGATCCCAGATGATCTTATCAGGCCTAAAAGGCTCTGTACCTGTGGATATTGTATATCATAGCTATTACAGAGTAGAATTATTTTTATATTCACTCTTCAATAGTCTGCAGAACAGCCTTCCTAATATTTTGTTGCATAGGTCACTAAGGAGATAACTGCTATCAAGCCGATTACAATTAACGCAATAAAATTACTGATGGGACAAGAAATGGTGGTGCTTATTTTTATACCATATATAAAAATATCAGCTGCTACAGAATTTTCTGCAGTGCTGGCAAACTGATTCTTACCTTCCGTGGTCTGTGAGCATCAGCACATTTTATTTCTATTCCTGAGGTCATCCTTCCTTCCAAAGGAGTTACTGTTTATTGGCACCAGTTATTCACAATGTCTTTCTCACTCCATTAATGCTGAAGTTTTATCTTCATGTAGGTCTCTACATTCCTGGGATCAACAGGTCCTTGTTACACAATGCCTATGAAGCACTACATTCCAGCTAGTCTCAGGCTACAAGCTTCTTTAAAATTTTTTCATGATTCTTGTTCAATGAGTGGTGAGAATAGTTCATGATGATTGGACTGAACTCAATGAAACTCCTCTGTCAAATCCAGTAGATTCAGCCAAAGAGAAGAATTTACTGAGGCCAAAAAAAAAGAAATATGAGTGAGAGTTGGAGAGTTTTTGGAAAACAAGAGTTTGGGCTACTGACAGAAAAAAATAATAATAATAAATGAGTGCCAGGCTGAAGTCAAACGTAGTTTGTTTGAGACTTAGAAAGTAGAATTTCGGATTATAAAAGTCCATTGTCATAGACAGTGACAACCTGGCAGTCTGCTTCTTACAGGCCATGCTAGATTGGAGCATTTAAAATGAAAACTATATGACATTGAAATATCTCTCATTCTGTCACAGCAGCCCAAGTGAATCACTCTGGTTCTTGAAAAGCCAAGGCACTTGCAATCATTTAACTGGTGGAGTCCTTTCTTGGACTCACACTGCAAAGTGAAAGGAAGTTTTGTGACGAGTGCTGACTTCACTTGTGTTATGAGCAACATTTCAATCTTATTTCCATTTGTCAGATCTGCATGAAAACATCTAGAGATAAATAACAAACCACTGCATGAGCATTCTGTTCCAGGCGGCATTTTAGAGCTCAGTTGCATTGTAAGATTAGGGATGTGACTGGCAATAAGTTTGTTCTGTCTGTTACAGAGACTCTCAGTACTTTGGGAAGGGGGAGATTATTTTGTCTCTCAGCAAAAACAAAATTAAAACATCTCTGACGACTGGTGCTTTGAAGTGTCACACTTTTGCATGGACTTGATAATCAGTAATGAAGAGAGAGTGCAGATTACAAAACAACATAATCAAGTGATAATAATGAATATTTCAACAGGCAGACATTTCAAAGTTTTAATTAAAATTAGTAGTGCTATTGATATTGTAATGTCTTTGGGTAACATACAGGCAAGTAATCACAGACCTCCCAAACGGACCGCATTACACATGCAATTAATTATAGAAGATGCTGCTGCTTAAACTACCCTGGGATCTCTAAGACCTAAAGCAAGTGCTCAAGCATTCCCCTACAGAAAGCAGCTCCACTAACACAGCCAGCAGATAAACTATTACACTTAACCAGATGCTGCATGGCTGTGTTACTGCTCAAATCTCTTCTGCTACTAACAGTCTTTACTCCCCTTTTTTAATAAGAGAAATGTTTCTCCTTTTGCCTAAAGTGAAAGATGGTATTTTTAAACACAGACTGTGGGACTCGGGGGACAAAAAGTCCCACCTGCAGAGCCGTTCTTTTTACAAGATGCCCTCCATGCTTCAGGGTAAGAAAAGTTTAATCAAAGTACATTGTTCAGTCTTCCTTTTCTTTCTCCTTGACACTACCTCTACCCAGTGCTCCTGCTCTGATGTTCCTCCTGCATTCTCAGGTTTTTCTGAAGCTAATTTTGTCACTAGGGAGCAGGTGAAGGCTCCTTACCATAAGACAAGGAATCACAATAGTGCCTGCAATTCGAAACATAATGGCTTCATTTAGAGCGTGGGGGTGTTGTTTAGAAAGTGCCTTGACTGTACCTTGGCCTATTGCTACCTGTGGGCCTGAGCACACATTTAAAAAGATCTTCCATGCCTCTTGGTGAAATCAAATCATTATTTTGAGAACTGAGGCTCACACTGAGCTATTCTGAATAAATCTTTCAGTTCAACAAACTAAGTCCCTAAGTTTACTGTCAGGTAAAGTAAAAGTACAGACTAAGAGCATTCTTGCTTATGGATTTGAGGGCTTGTGCACAGCAGGTTAAAATATGAGACTGGGCGAGAGTGTAGTTTTCATATGACCTTTCCAAACTGTTTCTCTCTTTTCTTGACAGCTACCTTCCTCCAAAAGGACCCCCAAGCATTTTCCAGACTGCTTCCTGAATTAAAAACTGCTAGGCAGTCCCTGAGTTTAATAGTTATTGGTAAGGGACCTGTTACAGAAGGTTAGGGGAAGATTAGACTTTAGGCCTTTCTCTTTCTTTCAGACACAAAATATTGGTACTAATTTAGGCTGATTAATAGACCTGATAGTGCTGGATGGTTGTCATTGTCATTTCCTCCATGACACAAGAAGACAAAGGATATAGGTGTCCTTTTGCAAAAATAAAGCAATATCTATAAGCTTTTTTGGGCTTATTTATTTGGGCAGGACTGTTTGACCGTGCCTGATCTCAGCACCTGTTCTGTAGGGAAAGGCAGCCTGTGTTGTGGGAGGTTCATGAAGTAAGAGTCAAGCTTGTGATTTGGAGTATTTATCAAGACTGTTAAGAAAACCACACCTACGAAACTGAGAGATAACATCATTCACCGTGGCTTGGTAACTTTCAAGCTTTTTACTTATCTTAATTCATAGGCTGATGTAGCCTGCACTTTGTTTTGCAGTAAAAAAACCCTCTCCAGGGTTTTTCTCATTCCTTTCTGGGGAAATGAAAAGCCTATCCTCCTTCATGTCAGATCTTTGAAATTGTAGAATGTGGGGATATGAAGAAGGATGGCTCAAAAAAAAATGAGGAGAACATTTGGCTGCAGCCTTCCTACCCTTCAATCACTTGGGAAAATGTTGCTTGTGTTCTGTCCCACTGCGGTAACATGGCTTCACCCAGATATGTGGGACTTCTATGATATGGGATAGGCCTCCTTTCTGCAAGAACACAAGATTCAGTTCTTATTAACAAATTTCTTAGGCGGCTCAAAATAATCATAGAGGAAACTCCATCCATATTTACTGAGGGAAGGAACCACAGATAAACAGATTTGCTTTGAAAGGATATGGTGATGATTTTTTATGTTATACCAGTCTGTAATGTGTATGTGAATTAATTGCTATTGGTATCCTTACAGAAATGAAATGATTGAGTTATCGCTGGGAAAATATATAGACTATTCCTGTTCCCTGTTGTGTTGCTGTTTTAGTACTAAGCAAGGGTTAAATTACATTAATCTGCATAAATGCTGAAAACTACTTTCTGTTCTCCTTTTAACTCTTTTCTTAAAAGGCTGACTTCCCTCTTTTGGAACACATTATAATGATTGTTGGAAAAAAAATCCACTGATTTCAGCAGTGCCATTAGTCTTTTTATTATCAGTTCTCCCAGTTGGAGCACGTTAATATCTAACACAGATGTGTCAGTGATCCCCAGGTTCATTAAGCTCATCTGCACTCTGACAGAATACCTCCAAGTGGTTCCAAAGGCACCATGAAAGTTTTTATGAATGATTTCCAAAATACCCACAATATTCCAAATGTATCTGTGTTGTATTTTCATACTTGCATGGAACTCTTCTTACATGAATTTGTTAAATACATCAGATTTTATGACACATTTTTTTGTGTATTTAAAAAGTGGAGGTACAGACATTACCTTTGTAGTAAATATCATAATAGAATTGCAAGATATTTTGGTTTTCTATTCAGTCAAGAATCAGAGCTCGTAGATTTTGCAAGTAATGGGAGAAAAATCCAAAGAAGCAATGCAGTATGAAGTATGAACCTCCAAAAAATATTGTTCCTCCTCCTTAACAGCTTGAGAAATACACAGAACTTGAAAGAGTGGGAGACATACAACATATAAACACTTTTTAATCTCTGCAGGTATTTGGGGTAAGATGCTGCAGTTCTGCTTTATATCAAAGCTGGACATTCAGCCCAAGTCAGTCCCTACTTTCTTTCAAAAATGCGTGGTACCTCTGAGCAGCACTGAGAAGTCTCCAGGGCTTTTAACTCCGAATCATCTGTCTGCTTTTTTCCTCTCAGCTCTGAGAATACATGAATTAGCATTATCCACAAGGATATATGTCCAACTCATGCTGTTCAGGCTCAAGTGCTTGTGAATTATGAATTGCTTAAGGAAACATCACAGAGAGAAATGTCAGAGCATTACCGCAACTGAACTTCTGTCTGTACCAGAGAACAACACTCTCCTTAAGTGCATGTTGAAGGCCATAGTTATGCAGCCAGGTAGTAATGCTGCATGGACCATGGGACACATTTTTCAGAAACAGGTGACTAAGTTTAAACTCCTAAAAGCATATTTATTTTCCTAAATTAGCAAATCTATTTTTCAGAAAAGCTTTTTATGTCTCAGGAACTCCTACTACTGTCTGTGACTGCATTTGTGAAAATCAGATGTCTTGTTCGGGTTTGTGTTTTAAAACTCCTCCTTTACCCTCAGGTTTTGGTCCTATAGTTGACTTATTACAGGTACAGAAACATCAGTCTTAGCAGCTATTTGCAGTTTCAGAGCCTACAGTTTTTATACAAATTATATTCACTCTTTCACAGATCATATAATCATTTCTTTACTATTCCATTTTCAGAAGACAAAGACACGACTTCCAATTCAACATTCTGAAGACCTCATAGGAATATGGATTTTTGGCCTCTACTGGTCAAAATGCCAATTGTAGTTCTATCTCTTCGTTTTTCTGTTGCCAATAAAACCGCAGCATTCCCATTTTGGACAACAGTAGTGAGACTAACACTATTCACATGATTGTGATTGATGCTTACAGTATATCACTATGTCATATTTGGACATCCACTATGGTTCTGGTCAAGACATTAGGATTGCTGGAGTGTAATATATTAACTAAGCACTATAACTAAACACTATATTTTCACAGAGATATGTATGATACTTAATATTATGTTGTTGTTGAGATTGGTATTTCTAAAAGCAGAAAATGATTAGAATTTCTTGAGTACATATCAATACTTAAAATGGAAACTAAACTAAACTACTTAAATGGAAAATAAACTATGAATGGCAAAGACACATGGGCAATACTTGGCTTGCACACTCCCAGGAGACACTGGACTAGCAGCTTGACTAAGAAAACAAACTTGACACTAAATTGAAGTCTAAATTCAAGGAAATACCACAATTCATGCAATAATTTTATTATCAAACAAATTCTGATTTAACTAAGTACAAAGATAAGAGTACTGTCAGGCAAGATAAGAAGCTTAAACAAACTATAATTTAATTCTCAAATGTGCTTAGTTTTTCAAAAAAGACAATTTTACAGGTTTCAGTATTGGAGAGTATATGGGAAATAGTATCTCTTTATACTGTGTCCCTTAAAACACAACATAGATGCAGATGATAGAATTCATTCTATCTTAATAACTTTGAAACTCTTGGAAGCCATTTTAGTAGAGATTTGATACAGAATAGTTGCAAAGCATAAGTTAAGTGAGACAGTCTATGCTGCAGAAGTGTTCCAGCGTCAGTTTGAGAGATCAATTGAAGTAATTAAAATGAAAGCATGAAAAGATGAAGGAAAATAAGCTGAGCTGCTGCAGAGTGCTTATCATAAAATTTTTTCCATAGCCAATGGCCCTACATCATATTTGCTCTACAGTATTTCTGCTTAAAGGAGAGTTTACTGTACTTGTTTAATATTACACCTCTACACTGAGTGCACTCTCACCAGAGTAATCCCCCAGGGTAACCTGGGGAATTCATTTCAATAAAAAAATGGCATTATTAAAGGTCAAGATGTTCATTTTGAAAATCTGATGACTGCTCTCCTAAAAGATGCAAAGTGTTTCTCCTACTGAAATGGAAAATTATCTTTTTTCCCATAATTTTCTTGGAAGGACAAATACCTGAAGTTTATTGTTGAAAACAAACTAGGTAGAGGCACATCAGGTGACAGTAGTTCTACATTTTCTCTTCGCGTGATGCTGCAAGAATAATCTCTTGGGGATATAACACAAAAGAACAGTGATTTACACTGGGAAAAGAAAAAAAAAAGGAATTGTACAACAAATATCACTTCATCAACAGAAAATAAGTGCATTTTTTAACATGTAGATTATCAGACATGTAAGACATTTTGTGATTGTGCATTTCAGCTGCCAGGATTTACAGGTGAAACCAAAAAAGAATGACTTATTTCAAACAACAAAATAGAGTGGAAGCATTCGGAACATAGACTTTGATTCTGAAGGTGTAGCTACAGTCTTGAAATGCCTCAGAGAGCAACCAGATGCAAGCAACTCCTGCTCTGACTTAGCATCCTACCTTTGGATGTAGGGGACTATCAATAGTATTTCAGGAAGGGTGCTTAAGATGCTCCAAAGTTGGGAGGGATTGTTGATCTGCCAGAGGGTAGAAAGGCACTACATAGGGACCTAGATAGACTGAATCAAAGGGTCAAGGTAAACTGTATGAGTTTCAATACAACAAAGTGTCAGGTCCTGCATTTTGGTCACAACAACCCCAGGCAACCCTACAGGCTAGGGAAGGAGTGGCTGGAAAACTGTCTGGCAGAAAGTGACCTTGGTGTGCAGATGGACAGTCAGCTGAATATGAGCCAGCAGTGTTATCAGGTGGACAAGAAGGCCAATGGCATCCTGGCTTGCATCAGGAATGGTGTGGTGAGCAGGACTAGGGAAATAATCCACCCCCCGTACTCAGCACTGGCGAGGCCCCATCTCAAGTACTGTGTACGGTTTTGGGCATCTCAACAGAAAGGACATTGAGGTGCTGGAACAGGTCCAAAGAAGGATAACAAGGCTTGTGAAGGGGTTGGAGAATATGCCCTATGAGGAGTGAATGAAGGAACTGGGGCTGTTTAGTCTGGGGAAGAGAAGGCTGAGGGGAGACTTTATTGCTCTCCTCAAATACCTGAAAGGTGATTGCAGCAAGAGTGAAGTTGGTCTCTTCTCAGTGGTGACAGGTGACAGGATCAGGGGAAATGGCCTCAAGTTGCACCAGGAGATGTTTCAGTTAGACATCAAGAAAGACTTCTTTAAAGAAGAGGTTGTTAAGTACTGGAATATGCTCCCCAGGGAGGTGGTTGAGTCACCAACCCTGAATGTGTTTAAAATCTGTTTGGATGTGGTGCTCAGGGACATGATTTAGCAGTGGGTTCTTCAAGTTAGGGTAGTATGTTGTAGTATGGTTGTGGTTGGACTTGTTGATCTTGATCTTTTCCAACCTGAGCAATTCTATGAATCTATGAAGTAGCATTGAAGCATATTGCATTCCTAAGATAAAAGAAAGCCTGTTAACCAACTGTAAGACCAGACAACACCTTGAGAGCTTATGTCTCAGCCACTCCTGGAAGACTCCAGAACAATGTTTAAGAAACCATCAATTGCAGGAGGGCATCTGGTGTCACTTCTTTGGTTTGGCTGCTGTTCAGTGTCTCAGGAAAATCTGAAACTGGAGCCAAATAAGGCCAGGTGGCAACTGTCCCTTCCCTTTTTGCTTTGATACTATAAACAGAGGCTAGAGCTGTCCATCCTGCTCTTTTTTCATTGCTGATGCTGCACCCCTTCTGTGCCACATGGAGCACCTGCATTGGCAGGCCTGCCACTGGATCCAGGACTGGTGATCTATCTGCCCCCTTTTATTTCTCTTTCTCACTTTTTCTTTTTCCCCTCTTCCTCTTAAAGTTGTTGATTAATTTAAGGCTTACCTGAATTTCCTGTAGAAACTGCACAGCTTAGGAAGATAAAATTGTGGGTGGGCCAAAGCATGCAGGATGACAGAAATCTTCTATTAAAGTTGATGTTTTTTCTTCTTATAGAACTTGAGTGTCATTTCACCTTAATCTAGTGAGGGAGATTTGTAAATCTGGTCACTGCTCCTTGCCTTCATGGGTGAGTTGTAAGACCAGACACATTTCACAGCCATAGATCGACAGTTCAGTTGATATTTCAAAGCAACATAGCATTCAACAGTGCCACTCTAAAACCAGTCTTGGGAAGTTTTCATGGACAGGCTTAGCATGAAATGCCATTGAAGCATCTATTTTTTCAACATTGCTGGGTCACTGGTGCCAAGAAAGTTGGATGTCCCTCATTTTCATGGAGACAAGACTATCACAAAGTATCAAAATTTGTGTATGTGTCTTCTCTGTTACGATTATTGTCAACAAAAGGCATCTATTAGAACAACATATAGAAGTAACCCCTGTAGTTTGTCATCATGGTACCATATAGCTCAAAAAAGAGCTCAGAAAAAGTGGCCATTAGGATAACAAAAAAAATGGTACATATAAGCTTATGTTAGGCCATAATTTAGAAGTTTAGCGAAAGTTTCAAGTTATGGAAAGTTAACAAGTTCAAATGCTTCAGCTTCTCCTCATTGCACGTTCTTGCCTTTCTATTAGTATAATAGGAATATGAAGCTGTTTTACATGCATTTGACTGCCAGTCCTTTGCAGTCCTTTGCAGACCTTATCCATTTAATAAAGTTAATGTGAAAGACTCACTAATATTCTGGTGAGGATAATCGTGTTCACAAAACTACGTGTTTGCAAGTGCCTTCTGTCAATATCACTGCTTCAGATCTTAGGTGAAGCTTCTAGGAGAGAACATTATGTCTGTCATTCATTATACAGCATATATTTCAGTTACTGCTTCTTCTTTATCCAGACAGTGCATAGTTTCTTGTTTCTTCTTTTTTTTATTTTTCTCTTTTTCTTTTCTTTTTCTTCCTCCTTTTTCTTCCTATTTATTTTTCTTCTTTTTCTTTTTTTCCTTTTATCTTTTTCTGCAAAAAAGCCAATATGTGAAAAATTTCTCTGTCCACATGTCTTTGCTACAAACTGCTTCCATAAAAATCACAAAACACTTCAGAAAGATAATTTCCTAAAAAGAAAAGGTACATATATGAGGAACAAACTTAAGCCATTGAAGCAAAGACTAGCTGACAGTCCAATTCATTATTTTCAGCAGAGCTGGGTTTGTGAAAGCTACTCAATAACAATAACAGAAATAAAGAGAAAAAGATAGTCCAGAAACTCGAGTGCACTGTTCTTTTTCTAATCTAGTAGAGACAATTCTAAATGCCAGTAAAGTTGGACCATCACATTCACAAGCTTGAGATATTGTCAAACCTGAGTAATTAAGCGTCTAGAAATGGCAAGGTGAATGCACAGCCAAAATGGGACATATAGAGCTTAACTCTTCATGCTTCACCAGCTTGAATCTGGTGTGACTGGGCCTGCTAACTTGCATTGATTTACTTCTGATTTATGGTACAGTAAATGGAAGCTGAATCAACCTGGAATTGGGGCTCATCACTGAAAAAGTTACTAATCTTGGACTCTGTACCATTCACTCTGACAAAAAATGCAGGCCTTAGACTAAAGATGCTGACAGGCAAAATATATGAGGGAATTGCAGGAGAGGGAAGAGGCACTAATTACTCTTAGTTTAATTACTATTACATTAATGTCCAGCTGTCCCAGATGAACTGCTAGGGCATTCATTGAATTATACCATCCATAATTTCTGCTATGAGAGCTAGCACTTTTTGGAGGAAGAGAAAGAGAGGTAAGAAGCTGAACCTTCAAATTCTATATTTGGAGACACCTGGCTTGCTTCTGAATCAGCTCACCTTCACAATGTCTCAGTTTAATGCCTCATATAATGTTTATGTGCTGTGATCAAGTGGCAAACTGACTAAGCACTGAATCTGTCATAGCCTGAAACATACAGACTCTTTTGTTGCCTGCAACTTACTGTACCATTTTTTGTTACTTCTGAGGTGTTTGGCAAAGATCTAACCGTCCACATCCTGGTCTTCCTGGAAGCAAATACAAAATGTATCTCAAAGTCAATAGCTCTGTTAGAATTGTCAGTAGCTGCATTTGCTATCAGAAATGCTGATGTCTGCAAGGTCCATCTATTGTTGTTCTACCCATGGTCTCCATGGACACTGACTTGCTAAAATGAAATACACGATGGAGCTCTTTTTCAGGGCATTCAGCATCAGCTTGTTACCTTATGTCCCCTGC
Organism: Oreortyx pictus; assembly: GCA_036925125.1. Lineage (NCBI taxonomy): Eukaryota > Metazoa > Chordata > Aves > Galliformes > Odontophoridae > Oreortyx > Oreortyx pictus. The sequence continues at coordinate 73,616,415 of JAUPFR010000001.1, read as the reverse complement.
TGTTTCCACCATCTGAGGGAGAATGGTGCCACCCTGCTAAGTGTCAGGGAGGAACCTATTCAGAAAGTAATGTTGTCTAAAGGAAATACGGCTCTGCAGTGATGCTGATGCATATACTGTTCATCTGTGCCACTGGTACTGACAAATCGGACTCAGGAAATGAATACTACATAGCATGAAATAACCCAGGGACCTTTTTAAATTTCAAGCAGCCTTAGAGATATTGTATGGCTTGACTTACTCTCACTAAGCACAGAGAGAATGGCAATGTAACTCCTGTGCTAGAAGCAAGACTAACAGTATCCATGGGGATTGTTTAACAGCTACAGTCAAGGGAATGGTGTATGAATTCACATCTGAGACTTTTCCTTATTCTTAATGTAACTCCTACTCAGTCAAACTCAAACTGAAAATAACATTACAAATGTAATAATTGCAAATCTGTCCCAGTTGAAGAAATGTTTTCTCCTTCAGTAAGTTGGAAAATATTTAAGATGATTAAAAGTTTGCCCTGCAAAGTAAATCCAAAACATGACTTAGTTTGTTTCCTTAAAAAAATATATCCAATAACCTATAGAAGAGTAATTTAACACAAGTATTCCACAGTGAAGACCTTGTTATTACATATATTATTATATTATTACTTATATATTATATTATTACATATATTATATTACATATTCTGATGTTATGCATCTGGAGTTAATATGTCAGTAGCAGTGAAAGAACACTGAAGATTTGGCTGCAGAAGAGCAGCTGTGGACTCATATTTACACAGGTAACACAATAACATTTTATAGAAGCATTTTGGTATTGTGTTTTATACTAGATCTGAATAGCTCCTCTCAGTTGAAAGCCTGTTTTTCACTACCTCATGTGATAAACCAGAAACCACCTTGTTAGGAACTTGTAATTTGGAAGACTCATTCAGCTTAAAAGAAATGCATGAGTTTGTTGCATATCAGTATCCCCAAAAACAGGAAGACTGAGACACAGAGAAGCCTAAAGAACACAGTTTTCATGGCCCACCTTTATTGCACTACCCAGCAGATGTCTCTCACATTGTGACAACTATACGCTTGTATGCACCAATAATAATTAAATAAATCGCCATAATAAATAGCACATTGAAAAAAATGAAAGCTCCGCATTTAAACAAGATTTTTAATGACCTGTCAACCTAAGATCTTTCAAAGAGAGCAGTTCATATGTCCAAGTAACTGTTGCTTCTTAAGTATGGCATTTGATATTTAAACACCGAAACATATGGTATTTACACAGCGTTCAGGACATTTCACCATGACACAGAACCCAATAAAGCTCACAAAAATAATTAAACATGGAAATGTAATAATAATAATAATAATAATAATAATAATAATAATAATAATGAAAAATGTTGTGGAAAAAGAAATTTAAAAAAAAAAAGAAAAAGAAAGAAAGAAAGAAATATCCAATACTTTTTTTTTAATTGTTTAAATAGCTAAGACAGCAAAGTACAATTGTCCAGGCTAAGGCAACATCAATTCTGTATCTAAATGTGGAAACCTCTGTAGGTATTTTTGACCTTTGAATGTAGTAACAACATTTACACATACTCACGTAAGTTTTAACTTCCCAACACATCCAATTGCAAGAGCAGTGAAACCAAGAGATGAGAGTAAACACTGGCTTGTGTTTACACACTTTATCTCTGTGAGCAGATAATTCCTTAGTCTAGAATTCCCAGTAAATTAGCTGGGAATACCAATGTAAATAAGTGTCCACAAACAGGTATACTTGTGTCAGTGTGGTTGCATTAGGAAACTGCACCATTTATTCATTGGTGCATAAAGTTTATTCAACATTATACAAGGAAGGTTGCAGAAAGGGAGATACTATTCTCATCACAAAAAATATGCATCAGTGAATTTCACACAATATCAAAGTAGATCCACTAAAAACTTCATTCTTATTCAGTTATTTCCTCTGAAGGTTTAATTTCTTTCTCCACATTGAGCTCTGTGATAGGCAATTCCTGACGGCAAAGAATGGAACCAAATACATTAAGATAAAGCAATCTGAACAACTTCATTACATTTCCAAGGTTTGTTCATTAATAAAAGATACTGATTTATTTAGGTAGTTGTTTCCATAAGAGTGCTAAAACAGGTTGTCTGGACAGAAAAAAAAATGTTTTGCAGAAGATTACAAAACTGTGAAGGAAAATTGTATCTCTAAAGGAACAACTGCACTTGAGTTCTCCTACATACCTATAAGGAATGTTTTCTTGTGCTCATCTGTTACCACCACACAATTTGCCTAGGGTCTTACAAGTACTAAAATATTTAAGCCTAGAAGGCCTTTTTCTTCACATACAAGAACTAAGAACATATTTATTTATTTATTTATTTATTTTGCAGTTGTATATATATATATATATATATATATATAGCAGGGCTCTAAATGAAGTACAACTGCAAAAATTGCTCCTGTCACCTCTGACAAACTGTGCACTGTGCACATGTTTCGGTAAACCATAGCTGCAGGAAGACCCCTGTGGGACCTGCATTCGAAGTACCTGGTGAGGAGTGTGAGTCCTGGGTTCTGCTCCTCTCCCACACAAGCTGAGGAGTTAGAAAACAGTAGGAACAGTGTGAGTAGACTGGCTGTCAGCATCCTAGCCCCTCTTTAATTTAGATATCATCTGGTTTGCCTCGTAGGTGCACTGATACCTCATCTGGACTATAAGCTGAAAAATTAAAAAGGAATTAATCAATGTCAGTAGTCTTACTCAATGTTGATTAGCATCTTTCTTAACATTTAATATACAGGAAATTCAAGGGACAAGATGGCATGCAGTGCTCCCATGTATTGAAATATGAAATAGAACCAGAGCATTTTCGTGATCATTTCAGTGCAATTGCTGAAGAACTGTCCCATTAGTCTCCAACAATTTGTGATGAGTAAGAAAAAGAGCCACATGAAGTGAACTGAAAATAACATCATCAAATAATCTACAAAGGAAAACAGAAGAAGAAAAATGATGTGACTACAAAGCCAGTGCTGAGAATTAACATCTAATGTGTGTGGTTGTCATATGATTATTCAGATTTAAATATTTATTCATTTTTGGGATAATTCAGTCCAATAAAATTATAACTCCTTTGCAGTCTTATTTGACCAATTCTTTATTCCTATCACTACATAAGGCCAAGAGGATGAATAAAGTCAGTTTTGTCGTTTAACCTGGCAGGTGGCTCAGCACCACACAGTCTATGTGAGAGGAGTGAGCGAACAACTGTGTGGTGCTGAGCCACCTGCCAGGTTAAAACACAACAGTCAATTTGGTGCCCAAAGTGGGGCTCAAGGGGCTGAGATAACAACAGACCTGAGAAGACCATGATATCACAGGGAGTTGTGGTAGTTTGATAATTGCTAGTCACAGTGTTGAGGTTGATTTTTTCCATATTTATTGAGCTCTTTATGAGTCTTCTCATGGAACTATGCTTTGTAGCACCTTGTTTGCTGTGTGTTTGTCAACTCTGGGGATTGGATTAAGGTTTTTGTTTTGCTATGCTGTGTGACACTGGTTTATATAATGATAAAATTAGCAGCTGAGAAACTAATGTTTCATGCATATTTGGCACTGCAGTCATCTTTGGGTTTTGGAAGCCATGTTGTTGATACTATCAGTAATTACAGCCTTTTCTTTGTCTCATCAGGGAACCTAATAACGAGATATGGGAGGACACTTTCCAGCAGTCCCCTCAGCCTTTTTTTTCATTTTTCCTTCTTTCCATAGACTATGATAGATATGACTATATATTATGTATAATAAATGTATAAAACAAGTAATGCACAAGCAATTGCTCACCAGCCCCCAACACAGAAAGTTCCCCAGGTAGTGCAAGAGAGCAAGATGACCTCTCATACCCTTCAAAATTCCTTCCACATGGTGTCATTATGGACCATAATATTACTTTGGTCAATTTAAGCCAGCTGTTCTAATTCTGTCCCAGCTGAAACTAAGACAGTCAGTATGCAGTTTCTAGCCAGCTGAAAATTCAGTGCGGACAGATTCCTTCCTTGAGTCTTCACTGATTTCATGGATAAGAAATCTGAGTCTTGTAAGACCTCTGGGAGGGAATGGCTCATGCTGGTGCAACGCTACTCCCATGCACACAGGGCAGTGCCAGGGGGCTATGAAAACAAATTACTGAGGTTATGCCTTCTGCAATGCATTCAAAAGTAAAAAATGTAACAGTTCTTCAGAAACTAGCTCTTTGTCTGTTCTCTTAATAGTCCCTGAAATCTCTCATGTCCCTGAGAGGAGATCACATAAAGGGTTGCATTTGTCTGCCCTCAAAGGGCACTTTAAAGTGTCTTCTCTCTTACAACTCCAGGTCACATAAAAACTGCAGTGTAGTGTTTTACTTCAGCAACAGTAATTCCTGTATCAGGTTGCTGGATGGGAGAAGGGCAAGTGAAATGATGGAGAGGATTTGAGATAGGAAGGGAGTGTAACATACTGCTGTGTGTTTGAGACCAAATTGTTCGCTGAGGCCTGAAACAACAAATGATTTTCACGTGCATCTCTAGTACTTACTTCCAGGCTGAAAGAGCTCTTTGTTCCTAAAACGCCACCCTTGATCAAGGTAAACTTCAGGCCTGTTTTGCAAGGGTCACCATAATATTCAACAGCACTTAAAACTCACTGGTTTTCTGAATTTCTGTGCAGCGCTGCTTGTTAACAGTACACCTCGCACTGCTGGTCATACTTCACCATGCAGAACTTCTGCAATTCCTTTTGTCTGCATGAGTACATCCCAGCTGAACACAGTGACAGAGTGCCAAACAACCTCTTTTTTTTAAGTTTCACAGAATCACAGAATCACCAAGGTTGGAAAAGACCTCCAAGATCATCCAGTCCCACCATCCACCTACCAACAATATTTCCCCCGTAAACCAGGTCCCTCAGTACAACATCTAAATGTTTTTTTTAACATCTCCAGGGACAGTGACTCAGCCACCTGGAGTCACAAGTTTTGTTGTGAATTTTTGACCTTTTGACAGAAAACGGAAAATGCTGATGTGAACAGAAGCTGCATTTCTCTGAACAGCTCATGTTCCAAGTGCTGTAGTATTGGCAGCTCTGGTGAAAAAGCTCCAAATCTCAGTGCCATAATGCACTTGACATTCTTTCTTCCCCCCACCAGGCACTCCAAATACATTTGCGTGTTATGAGGTGTTTCTTTCCAGCTGTTACATGAAGGGAGAGTCATATTCCAGCTCTTTCATGAAGGAAGAATCATAGTTAACTCTCAGAGTTACTCATTTCCACTGGCTGAATTTATTATTTCATTTTTGTCATGTTTTGAGCATGCAATATTTTGCTGTGTTTGTCAATTGCAAGTAGAATTTGAAAGCAGCCAAACCCTGGGCATTTTCTTTCACCCCAGTGTGACACTAGTTATCTAAACAATGACAGCAACAACATATCACATTAAAAAGTCATTGTATTCTTTCTGCAAGTACATTTAAAGAGCAAAGGAAAAGAAGGGCTCCCTTTGCATTCAACTGAACTGCATTTTTAATAAATGAAATGCAGTTGCCTAAAGTGGGCATCCAAGTAAATCTCTTAAACAGTCCTTCTGGATGAGCAGTGTTAAACACACTTTCCTGGTAATTCAACCTAGGGATGTTAAGGAAGAATGCTCCAGTACCTCTCATCATTGGAAAAGAGTGAATGTTACAAAGTCTGCTCTCTATATGAGGGAAAATCAACACCAAAGGAAAAGTACTAAGGAGGTTGTATATAACTGAAGAAATCATGAAGAAAACTCTAACCCAAGTATTTAGATTTAAGTAAAACTCATTAAAAAGATAAAAATCAAGGAGAAAAAAAAAAAGCAAAGGAATAACAGGAAAGAAGAGAACCTCATACACTTTTGAGAAGCAGCCTCTCAGGGCGGTGCTGCTAACAAGGATGGTTGTGTAGCCATGAGGACACCACCTCAATGTTATATATCCAAAGCTTCCAGCTCCTGAGTGAAGTCTGCAAGACACTGTTAGACTTGTGACGTGTTTTAGAAACCTTCATTTTAAGAGAGTGGGGTTTTGTTGTCCCTAGGAATTTGTAACCTAACTTCCTAAGATTTCTTGAACTGAATTCAGGGGAGCTGCGGGTTCTAGAAAGCAAGTTAATTGTACTGAAGTGCCTGTGTGTGCATTTAGTTACTGTTCCACTGACGCTAATTTGCTTAGCTTTAAAATGGTCTCAGAGCCCAGCATCTTTTGGACTGGGTCCCCTGAGTGTAGTACACTGGAGATGTCAGAGCTCCAGAGTACAATCAGCATCAGCCGTTGGGAATCACGACCGTTGCAGAGATCTAGGTGTCGAGGAAGAAGCTGCCCAGAGAGGTTGTAGAATCACCTACTCTGGAGATATTCAACCACCACTTCCCCATTTCCCCCACCCCACCCCACCCCAACCAGATGGCTTCATGTGTAACTCACTATAGGGAACTTGTTTTAGCAGAGTGTAACACAGGACCACCTTCAGAGGTCTCTTCCAACTCCTACAGTTCTGCTATGCTTTGAAGTTTTCAGCCCTCATCAGTTTGATCTGAGCATATTTCTAAAAAGTAAGTAGCTTAACTTAATTCTTCAGAAGAGGTAGTTTATTACACTTCTAAACCAATCTGGTAATCAAGTTTATGCCAACAAGCTCAAAATATATTAGGATGTCCAATGTGTAGACCCAGCATGTGTGTGGACTCATGAACTGAAACACCTTCTCCAACTAAGTAAATGGAGACGCACTTGAAGCATCATTCAGATGAGATGTTGAAAGTCACAGTTCAGTTCAATGGCAATTTTGAAACTTCTTTTTAAATTTCACTTGCCTGGAGTTCAGATGTCCCAGAAGTACCTCCTCCATACATCATTACATCCAAGTTCCACCTCTCTCTATTTCTTATCTGGCTGGAATTGTATGTTGTCCTTAAAATGCATTATCAGCTTAGAGAAGTGGTAATTAAATAAACTTTTGTGAAGTTGGTATGTAATTTTGGCAATCTCAAACACTTATAATGCATGTGTTAGCACCCAAAAGAGATAAATCTATTTATTTATTTATTTATTTATTTATTTATTTATTTATTATCATCATGTAGGTGGAAAAACAATATTTCTTTGTTTGTTTGTTTGTCCTTTCATTCTATTTGTTCGTTAAGTGTCTGAGGTTTTGTGCTCAGTCACATTGATCACAAATTCTTTTTTTTCCTTTTTATTATAATTATTGTTATTATTACTGTAGATTTTGTTTTGGTAGAAGTCTAGGTTTTCCTCAAAATTGAATGAATCTTGTGACTGGAACTTTACAAAACCTCCACAGTGATGAGATCTGTTGGGAGATTTGGGAAGCTCATACAGAGAGATGAAAACGAGACTAAAACAAATCTTCTTGAATGTGTTTTTTGGTTGGTTTTTTTTTTTCCTTTCTTTTTAATCTAAGAAATTAAAGGGATCCACACCTTGTCATAAAAATGCTTAGAGTCTCAAAGGTACCTTAAGCCATTACTCACCTGAGTAACTCATTTAAACAGGGACAGCTATATCTGAAAGCAAACCTGTTGTTTTCATTTGTTCCTTCTTGCAGCAGAGAAGTAAAAAGCAATGTGTGATAAATGGAAAAAAAGGTACATTTTGTAGGTAACACATTGCTGCCCTATTGAGGCCAAGGACTACAGAGGATCGCTATGGAGTGTGAGCACATATAATGGTAATATAAATTCATATTTCTTATAACTGGAAAACTCTCAGCTCATCATTGCTAGACAGCTCAAGAGGGCTAATGAGAAACATGACAGAAAAGGGACTAGATGACATAGAGCATCATGTTAGGATAATAATTCAGAAGTATTCCTGTTACTTAGAATAAACAGTTCCTGGAATAAGAAACATTATTTATTGCCCTTTAGACTCCAAATGTCTTCTGATGTCACTACCTTGTACACAAAGAGATCCACTGCATTACCAAGTAAATATCAAGTAACAACAGGCGACCTATATTTACAGAATGTATAATGGCATATTCTAATATGCATTATATGCATCTAAAAGCTTAATATTTTGCCCATGTCTATGCACGGCAAAAAGAGGCATTCATCCTAGCATTTTCAAGATAACCACTGTTTGTGTAAACATGTTGCCTCCTTCTTTACTGTTTATATTTGTTAAAACCTGTAACATATTAGTTGAGTAAAGTGTGAGCCAGGGCAGTGGCTTAGGTGAACAAGAATCAGCTTTCCAGCTGCCAGTGAATATTCATCCTATGCACAACTGAAAATCAACATTTGTAGAAAGGAGAAAAGGCAATAGTTAAATCCCAGCTCAAAGGGAGAGGCTGGAGGGCACAGCGGCATACTGATGACTCCCACGTGGACTTGGCAAATATTAGTGAAGCACTGTTTTCTTCCTTAGACTGGATTTATCCAGCTCTTTATAACAGTCTCAGAAAACACAAACATTTATCTTTCTACCTGTGCTGTGCCTTTGAGCCACTGAAGGAAAGAAGCTGTGCAGCAGTCATGATCCCCGTGCTCTCACTTCACCCCTAACCCCCTGCCTGGTCCCAGGAACACACTGCACTGCAGTGCAAGCACCACTGGGCACCCACAGGTGCAAAATCCCACACTCAAACCATATTCTGTTCACTATACCACATAACTTCATCCACAATTTTCTTAAATCTAGAGAAGTAATGAATGTAAGTTAGTTTGTTAATGTGTAGGTAGGAAAATAGGTAGAGGTCAGGGTGGCAGCACATATAGTACATACTCTGTGATGGCTTGAATCTCCTTTTATCAGTTCTAGTACCAAAGGCAGACAATGTCAAAGGTGCCCATGAAATCCACTCTATGTGGAGTCAATCGGAAGGTACCTTTGAGAGGCCAGGCCAACCTGCTGAAGAGTCTGTTCCCCTTCTTTCCTGTAGCTCCCCTGTAGATACTGAAAGGCTGCTATCAGGTCACCTATCTTTCAGTCTCCTCCTCTAAGCACGATTCATGCAGAGCCAAGGACCAGCAGATAGTAAATATGAAGAAAAGAAACTGAAAAACAATAAGCAGCTTAAGTACATATATTTAAGAATTAATTAATCGAGAATACACTTAAGCTGTAGTCGGGCCAATTGACACAGTAAAGAACAGTAAACAGTTTTATGATATGTAATAATCTATCATGTAAACAGGATCACTGAACCACGTAAATAACGACTGCATTTCTCTCTTCCTACATAATCAGATAGTGTAAATTTTACAAAAGCCATGCTCTTAGAATAATAATTCAGAGTCACATATGCAGATGCCTGCAGTTCTTTCGGTTTGGGTTAATTCTGAGTGCCGTCCCGGTGGTGAATTTAGGGCAGGGCATGGGATGGCTCTGTGGACAGGGCCGCCCTCTGCAGGCATCAGAGAGGCAGCGGGATCCAGGGTGTGCCGGACCATGGCGTTAAGGGAGAGCGTTAGGAAGCCAGATCTTTGCTGATTGATAGTTGCTGGCACATGTGATAAAGAAATATCATGATTTTTTTTTTTTTTTTGAGTGCATGTTTTCTTTAAGGTGGACATGCGGTGATAAGTACTGTTAAACAGCAAAATTGAATTTCTCCTTCCACAGACATTTTACAGCATATTTCATGAGTCATAGAATCACAGAATCAGCAAAAGACCTCTAAGATCATCCAGTCCAACCCTCTATCTATCATCAGTATTTCCCACTAAACCACATCCCTCAGTACATCTAAACATTTCTTGAACACACCAGGGCAGAGACTCCACCACCTCCCTGGGCAGCCTGTGCCACTGCCTCATCACTCTTTCTGAGAAGAAATACTCCCTAATATCTAACCTGAACCTCCACTTGTGAAACTTGAGATCATTCCTTCTTGTCCTATCTGGGCTAACTGGGAGAAGAGACCGACCCCCACCCTTCTTAGCCACTCAGGCGCATGACTGGCTTCTGTTCATGTACATGTAGCTTTCTTAGATGTCTTCTGCTGATTTCTTACATTTTCAGTGATACTACTGTGGATTTGGATAAGGTTATTCAGAACACTTTTTGGAAGGAAAGAATAGATTTCTGTATTTTGTCTGCCTGCTGAAGGAGAATCAGTCTTATTTTTATACACCAGCACAGTAAGCCAGAAGCTGACAACTCTTTGTAGTGTTACAGGCCCTCTGGTACTGGATTTCTTTGATTCTTCCTCACCCTAGTTCCCCTGCACACACTTTTATATGGATTAATTCTACATTAAACTTAACAGACCTATTTTAGATCCCAAGAAAAAGCTTCCCTAACTGCAAATAAACATTAAAAAGCAAGAGATTCAGGATGCCTGATATATCTTACAATAAAAGCTGAACATTTTACCTGTGATTATAGGAGCCAGAAGAAACCAAGGAGAACAAACTCATAGAGATTAACCTTGCAGTTGGGCACCTATTTATTTTGTTTACTAGACAGCTTACCTACATGATGTGCAGTGAATTCTCTGCCTATTACACTATCTGTGACAGTTAAAGCTTTCTCTAGAAGCATGAACAGAACTAGTGTGATTTTTTTTTCCTCCAAGATTTTGTCAAAAAAAGCAGCTGGTCGAACTTCAGCTATTTCAAGTTCCAGACCCCCTGGCTTTAAAGCAAATGGTATTGAATGAGCCTCAACTCTTGCTTGATTGCTTCAGAGATAGGGATCTATCTACCTTCTGGCAGCTCATTTTGGGGCCAGCCCCGCCACATCCTTGTCACTTCTAGCAATTAGAGTTGTCACAGTCCCTTAGGTTGCTCCACAGATGAGAGCCTCCCTGCACGGGGATCCCAGTCTAGACTCTGAGCCAGAAACTGCAAGTAGGCAGCTTGGGCAAGTACGACACCAGGGCTTGGGTAAACACTCAGTACTAGAGCCAGACTGACAAACTGAACTAGCCTGGGTGGCTTTGCCCAAAGATTAACAGGACAAAAACACTGGGACTGTGGCTCTTTAAGCAGCTGGATCTATTATCTGATAAAAGCCCTCAATACCACCCCAGGACTGGGTTTATGGTTTCATAGCAGGGAGCCTGGAGTCTTTGCTTAAGGGCAACTGCTTTCTCCTTTGCAGTGGAAGAGGAGCGGCAAGATTGAGCAATGCTCCTCTGCACAGCAGTGGGGCCCTCACTTGGAGTTAGGCCACCAGGAAAGCAGGTTTTTGCTGGGATCTGTTTGCATATGTTACCCAATGGTTTCCGTCTGCACTGTAACCTAAGTGCTACCCCAAGCAAAAGTCAGCAGCACCCAGGCTGGCTTGTTCCTCCACTTTCTCGTCCAATCAGTTTCTCTCTCCCTCCATCAGGAGGAGCAAGAGAAAGTTCCTGCGGGAACTTAGGTGACAAGTTGACCTGGGAAATAAGACCCTACGGAGGTGAAAGGGAGGGGGAGAGAGTCCTCTCAAAAAGCCAGAACAGTTTATTAAATGTATGAAAAGTAGGTTCTTTCTGACTGTTTCAGCGGTGGATAATCTTTGATCCAACTTTCACAAGTCCCTGCTAAACCGACTATATATTACACAGGAAACATTTGCCTACAAGAAGCAAATAAACATGGATATTTCAAAAATTAAATTATACCAATAACTATCTACTCTTCTTTCATATAATGCAAATGTAGGAGAGGAATCTTCTGGGTGTTAAAAGCGTTAGAAGGTAATGTGTGTCATTCCTTTCTCCTTGTACAAGAATTTAAAAAGCCTTCCTATCATTTACAGAGCAATTAATTTTATTTAAATTACAAAAAAAAAAAAATCCCCAGAAAACATCTCTGATTCAAAAGCAAAACAACTCATCAAAACTTTTCCGAGTTTCTCTGGTAACTAACAGTCCTACAGCCATTGAGGAAAAGAATTCAAATAACCCTTCATATTTCCCTATAGCATCACCCTTCTTCTACAGAGATTCACAATATTAGTCATGAATCATAATCAATTTTAATGACTGACATTTTGAAGGACAGTTTAACACTCCGCATCCCCAGTTTCCTCATCACATTATTATTTCTTCCAATTATCCTTCAATTTCCAGGTGCCTTCAGGACTATTTAATAATTTAAAAGATTTAACAGATACAAACATTGTGCAGTTTTACAACCAGGAAAAAAAAAAAAAAAACTATTAAAAACCTGAAAGCTTTCTTTTATGTTTAACTATCCTGCTTCTTCACAAGACCTTGTGTGGATTTAGGATCGTGCATCTGTTCTCTTCAACAGAGCTCCTTGGAAGCCATTTTATTTTCCTACTGAATAAAAATATAGGAAAGGATTTTTCATTTTCATCTATCTATAGACTTTCTTTCCTCATAAAACTAAGTCTACAAATGTGTAACCTATCCATCTTAGAAAAAAATCTGATCAAAGCTGAAATAATGCAATTTGGAAGTGCAGCTGCAATGCCTCACTGCAACTTTGATTCAAACATCTCCTGTTTCCGTTCTCCCCTTCACGCCTCATTTTCTAGCCAGACTATCTCTTTTGTGTTGTGCAGTGTCTCCCAGGAGAGCTCCTGGTCTGCATGAGAGATGTAGTTTAACTGGGAGTGTAAATGCATAGTGAAAAAAAAAGTACACGATGAAGCAAAAGTAAATCCCCCAAGGCCCTAGGGCAGCGCATCCAGCAGAAATACTTCATCTAAAATATTTCAGCTTTGGGACCTTTTGTTTTTAACAATAACACATTTATAAGCTATGCAGACACTATTATGACACGTGTTCTTTCATTTAATATTTTGTTTTCCTTTACAAAACAATGTTTTAAAGGAAAATATTCCAGCATTTTTAGCTTAAGAATCCATGGATATGCCACAGCCTCATTAGTGTGAGTGAATGCATTTGGATATGGTAGGAAATCAGGACCAAAATGTTGGGGGGAATTGCACTGACTGTCTACAAACTACATGTAGTATTATAGTATTACTGAAGGCACACTAGAAGCAAATAACTATCTCTTTGCTCTACAGACCGAAATACACTTTTATTACCTTTACTACTTCTTGTTACCATTGTGGAGTCTATTACATTACAGAGATTTTAATCTATCTTGCACACTCCCAACAGAATTGCTAAGGCCAAGATAAGTGCTTTATTGATAGTAAACTGTGACTATGGAAGAACACATCTTGACATTCACCTCAAGCTAACTGTGCAGGGATGGCTAATAGGAAAAAAATTGTTTTATCTGGAAATTTATCAGACAAGATTTCTCTTTCCTGAGAATTACCGCAGAATTCCCAAGAGACTGTTTTTGCAAAGTCATAAGTTGAACTTTAAAGGGTGAATGCCTCACAGGAACTGAGCATTATTGCTGCTTATGGAAGATCTAATATTCATATATGAACATTTATGTCAAAATTAATGCAGAAATTTAGATGTTTACTCAGTCAAGAATAAAAGGGCACAATTAACACTCTTTGGTACTGCATTTTAAACAAACACAAATTTAAAATGTGTCAGCACATTTTAACTTCCCTCTCCCATCAGGCAGGACAAGTTGATCAGCAGGCAATAAAAGTCATCACTGATAAAAATCTAATTAACTGTTTTTCTAACTAGCCCCTATGTCATTCACACAACCATTCACGTATCCATTTAAAGCTGGATGTGTTCAACTACCCCATATAACATGTCACCTCATTGCTACTGGTGAAGTAATATTTTTCTTTACTTTGATTTATATTCATATTATTTTCGCATTGAAAACATCATTTGGATCACAGACCTATGTAGGATTTCCTGACCACGTAAAGTAAAGTTTTGCAGATGCTGTCAGCTTAACATACCTGTTCAATCACCTAAGTGCACCTAATCCTAAGTGCAATTTACATAGGTTGTTAAGAACCTTGCTTAAGTTGTTTATAATAGCATTTGTATTTTACACTGAAGTCAAGGGAAGAGTATTTTATTTCACTAAGAATAATGCTTTCGGTGCCAGAGGCCTCTGGTTTGGCACAGGATATTCTGCTGCTACTCCTATTCTCTGTTCCTCTGTTCTCTTCATGATTCCCCAGCTTTGTACCACTAAGACTTAGACCACAAATACTGCTGTTCTGAGACAGCTTTATTTTGCTGTGGGTGAAGGTAACTTCACCATCAGAAAATGAGCATCAGAGTTTTGTTAGACACAGAATGGCACCATCAATCTCAAGGATCACCAGTGAATTCAGACTTTAACAGTATTGATAAAACAGTAATGCCAATTTTTGACAACAGTATTGCCAGAAGACTAAGAATGTAATAACAACTGCTGGGAAGTATTATACATTGTTTCATGGTCAATTTGGAAATTAAGCAGCAACTTTATGATAAAATATTAACATGGCAAACTATGTCAGTGCTGCTTCTTTTTTTATAAATTCATGACATTGCTGTAGCAATGGAACTCCATAAAATCAATAATAAATTCTGCTTTAATGAAAGATAAACATTAGAGTGATAATTATAGCACACACATTTCCTTTAAGCATATTTTCTGGTCAGTGGCTCACCAAATGGAGAGCACCAAAACTGGGCTCTTAACAAACAAAATTTCTATCCTAATATAGATATTTCCAAGTCATTCTGTCATCCAAAATCCAGGAAGAAAACTTTCTACCTCCACTGTGACGTAAGAAAGTGCCATTCCTTTATTCCTCACAACAAGTATCAGGCAACTTTACAAGCAAGCATGCTCTTTCAAAGCAAGCATGCTCTTTCAGAGTTCAGGTTCTATGTATAAACAGTAAATACATACTTACGAAGTACATTGGCATACATATTCTTTTTTCAAGGACTTGTCAATATATGCTGATGTCCCTCCGGTCATGCTCAGTAGTACCTGGGGTGATTGAGTGACCACTTAATTCTTCCCCATTTTCCACCATCAGCTTCATTTGACTATCTTTCAGCCACTTATCTCCAGTTTGGAAAATTTCCATTGCTTATTAGGCCACGGTGAGCAACTTTTAAAACAATGCATGTGTAATCCAAGACGTCCTTGCACCTACTGAGTGCAAAAGATAAAAGTTTTCAGTTATGTCCCCAGTGCGAAATTATTAGTGAAAACAAGACTGTTCAAGACCCACTGAAGTTAAAATGGAAAGTTTTAGAACTATCACACATGAATTCCTTTTGCTAATCTAGTTCTTAAACTAATGTACTAATCCCTATTGCTAAACAAACAAACTATACCACTTCCAACATAATTTCCAAAGACCATATATTTCTTCTGAATGCTAATGATAAATCTGAGTATTTCATGACTCAAATATCGGGGTCTTTGTCTTAACAGACCTTTCATTCTGGCTCGTAGAAGGACCAAACAAGTCATTGTATGAGGTCTTGTTCAACACGCACAATTGAATAGCACTGTAACCTAGAAGTGATCATATCAGTGAAATTCGCTATGGGAAAGCACAAGTGAATTTTCCTTCTGAAATTTCAGGTTTCACCCCAGCTGCCATAATGCTATAATTTCTGATCTACAACAGTTTGCTGGCCAAATAAAAAAACTGCAGAGGTGGCTTGGAGGTCCAGAAGTGATAGAAGAGAGGAGGCTGAAACTGGCTAGAAATTATAACTTGTAACAAACCTCTGCAATCAAAAATAACCCTTGATCTCAAACATCAATTTTCAGTAAAGATACATGTTGTTAGCAAACCTATTTATAATGAAAAATGCTATTTACTGTTAATACTTAGTGGTCAGTCACTTAGAAAAGGATTTAAGGATCTTGAAGGACTGGGTGTGAAACTCATATTCTTCACTGAAATCATGGCCAGATCGCACATGCGATTGCACATGCGAACGCACATCCTATTTGTAAATTTGATGATCTTCACACATTGCATAATTATCTAAACCATAGCTGATAGACAACACTGGCTGCATATTAAGGGGCTTTCTTCAAAGGAGCTATTTCAAATGAGTAATTTTTCTGTATCATACGTGATCGGGTATTTTTCTATTGCTTTGCTTAGTGGCTGATTTATATAAAGCCAAACTATAATTTCTCAGGAAAGACAGGTGCCTTCTTGAAATAAAAATTTCAAGGGAAAAAGAATGTTGAAAAGTCATTGTAACAGCCATTTCTGATTACTTTGAAATCTTTTTATTCTTTTGCCAAGAAATCCTCTTTTCTTCCAATGGGGTCACTATCAAGAATCAGCCATGAATGTATGAGCTCTTAAATCTGCAGTGCACAGTTTCAATGCTGGTGCATAACCTATATGCAGGACCATAAAACTCAGATGTTTTCATTGTATTAAGTGTCAGAGGGTCATGTGCACAATAGTAACGCTGGAGGTTTATTTCAGATGAGTAAGCAGCAAATGTTAAAACTTCCCTCTCTCCTCAGCATGATCACAGAACTCATTATCTCTTGGGCCCTCTACTACAATGAGAGCTGTGTTCAGGGATACGCAGTGGCTGTGTTATATGCACAATGATAGGTTTAAAATGGATGAGATTTTCAGGAACATAAAGTTCTTGGAAAAATAGGGCATGATCTTTGCAGTCATGGGGAAACATAGGCAGAACCTTGTAATAGTTTGCTAATTGCCCTGAGTAAAGTAATTTGTTTTATCTGTCTGCCACTTGGTTTCCTGCATAGTACAAAAAAACTATTATGGGATTTTACTGAAACTAATTACTACTCTTTTATCACAAAGGCTGCTGAAGCATAATCCTCTCCCTTTCTTCCTGTGTTTCTCTCACGCACTGTGTTCCCCTCCTCCTTCATCCTGAATTTAAAACCTTGTGGAAAGTCAAGAAGTACTTTAATCATCCAGTATTGTAATAGATCCTGCTGATATTCAGCCTCCCACTATAATAATATGGAGTGATAGCACAGTACAGCAATGTAAACTCCAGTAAGCTGCGCACACCACTGCTTATTTGGTCACAGGGAACCTACTCCCCACCAAGTATGAGATGTGCTGTAAGGGTATTTCGTGGTTCCCTGTGGTAAGCGAGTGGTATAACTCCAAGCTCCTGAATGACAAGCTGAGCAGAGGGTAATTTATTTCCCCCTTTGCCCAACCCACTTATGCATGCAGGAACTCGCAAGAATTTGCTTCAAACACTGATGGTTTGGTGAATAAATAGTGACAGTGCACCCTACTATTAATGCACTATCTGCTTTATAATCATAATTTGTCATAAACCTTGAAATATCTCATTTTTATCATTAGCATGAAATCTCACTAATGTTAAGATACCTCATTAGAATGGTTGGCAACTTGTCTTTGATTGAAATTATTATTCTTTTGAAATGAATGACACTTCCTGAATGTGTTCTGTCAGATTTTGGTGGTTAATTAAATTGATTTTATCAGAATAGTCAACCACACAAAATGCAACTCATTGAAGAATGTATTTGACAAGAAAATAAATTGATCATCAGGCTCTTGTTGATATGAAGATGAAGTACAGACATTATCAAAATTTCCAACCCAAAATAGCAGTGAAGGTTCAGCAAATGTCAATGGTACAGAGGAATTATAGTGTAGTTTTTAAAAGCACCCTCCTAGAAGGTTAATTTTTCTGTACAGCAAAGTAAATCAGGATTGATAACTACAAAGTATAATAACAAGCTGATCTTGAAGTAGGAGGCAAGGGGGGGGGGGGAGTGTTCTTTTTCCCAGACTGAAAGTAGGAAGATAATATAAATTCTGCCATTTAATTGTTGAAAATACAAGGTCAGAACTGCTCCTAAAGGAAAAAATCTCACACAAATGTAGAGAAATGGGACAAAAACAATGATAACCGTTTCTCAAGTCTTGGATTGCTATGTATTGCAGTTTCTTTTTTGTATGTCTTATGATTATCGTATCTCATTTTTGTTGTTGTTGTTTTTTTTTTAATTCTTTTATTCTGAGTTGTCATCAGATTCAAACTTGTGATGTTGCCAGCTGTCTTGGGAGTTTTATTAAAGTAGACCTGAATCAAGACTTCCGTGTGTTAAGCATTTGAGTCTTCATTTTTGTGACATTTCTATGTCTCCTTATTATAGGTGGGTAGATACTTGACAAGGATGGCCAATGAAGCAAAAATATTCTATGAATAATCATTCACACATATGAATAAAGCCAATTCCATTGTGTTATCTTGTTCCCTCTCCAACAGCACATACACCTTAAGAAGAGAAAATCATACTGAATCAGACACTCAGTATGTCTGTGACAATAGCCAAATCCAGTACCTTCAGAATAAGGACCTAAAGTTTTTATTGTACGTGAAAGTCTCAGACTATAACCCATTGGTATTCTCCTGAAGTAACAAAGATAAGGTACCTCTGAGTGTCCTGATCCTACATTTCACACACTTATTGAGAGAGAGAGGCTCCTAAATCAACTTTAAAAAAAGAACCTAAGGGTGGTCACAGTACTAAGCCAAACAGAGAACATTCTAACTTCTCTACAGCCACCGTGGGGAAAAAAAAAATACTGTAACAAGGAATAAGAGAACTTGTGCTATATTCCTTAATCATCATCACTACTGCGATCACTTAGACTACTGCTTGCTCCTTGACAGACTGGAGCCAGCTTCCCATCAGACTTGAGCTAGCTCAGCTCTAGATGACAAGTGGCCACTACCTTGCTACTGTGATGTGGTCTGAAACCCCAGGACCTACTCAGGCAATGAGGAACAACAGTGTGGAGACTAAGTGAGACACCTAGTTCATTAAGAAAGGACTGCTCTTGCCAGTCCTGTTGAGCCTCTGGCCTTGGCTAAGGCATCATACACTCTGCCTGTCTGGCTGTAAGTTACTTATTCCACTGCGCATTGCTGCCAAACTTCTTGATTCTTCACAAAGGCTTCAGCAAGTGTGGAATGTCCATCTGTATTTTATATTGAGTATGAAACAGAGCAGCCAAAGAGACTCCTACAAAATAAAAAGGTAGAATGATAGGCCCAAAACCAGACCCCATTTGCACATAAACAGCAATTAGAATAAATGACTAAAGAAAGGACAATAGCTCCTTCCTTTTCCTATATCTTTTAATAAGAACCAATAATGAAGAAAGAGCAATAAACCTAATTAACTGAATAAACAAAGATCATAAAGCAAGACAAAGCTTTTGACAGCACCAAAACCAAGGAGCATTTCATAATGTATAATACAGAAAATCATAGAATGGCTTGGATTGGAAGGGACTTTAAGTATCAAGTTCCACAGGCAGCGTTGTCAGCCACTAGATCAAATAGAAGACCAGATTGCCCAGGGCCCCATCCAACCTTGCCTTAAACATGTACATATATATTATCACACACAGATTAATGATACAGTCTTTAAATGAGTACCCTAGTCATTCAGCTGAAGGAGCCTTCTTCATTCTCATGGTTTATGAAGAGCAACAGAGCTCTGAAACTGAATTATAACTGCACCTTTCAATTTGAGATCATAAAGTGATACTATTAATAGGCATCAAATGATTCCTGCAAGTTTTTTAACAAGTAAGAAATAGATACCTACATCACAATAGACTTAACAAATGGAGCATCACATGCTAGAACTAGCCAGGGAATCACATATCATGCAGCTGAATATTTTTTGTGTGAGATAGCTACATCTGTCACTATGGTTCCTAGGCGTGAGCTAAGCATATAAGCAGAAGTGGGACCCTTGAGACATAAATGTGGCTTTGATCATTAGACTCATCATCATTCTTAAGGTATAGATTGAATGCAGATATTCGTAGCTTTTAATTTTCCCTAGAAACAGAATGCCAAGGAAATAGCTAGCTTTGACAGATACACTACCTACAGCTTTGCTAGAATTCTTCATTTATTAAGATTTGCAAAGTGTCTGACTTCTGTATTTCCTTATTCCCTCCTTTCTGTTCAGATTTTCCTCTCTAAATCTGAATCTCTTGCACAGAGAGCATAGAGAATTATTTCTACCAATGTGCAAGTAGAGAAGAAGCACAATCCTTCATGCCCCCAAAGGAACACTTGTCCCATTCCACAGTGATATGGTGGAAATTTGGGATCTTCATTTAAACCTACTGATGGAGAAGCACAAGTTTTTGAAAAAGAACTATCATATTAGCAATACAACAGGAGTGAAATGTCTATGTTGTTGATGTTGAAACAAAAATATTACGCTTGGGTCACGTTAAATAAGGATCACAGTTGACAGGAAACAGAAAACCTATTAAGTTACTAATGAAGGAAGAAAGTGCTTATTTCATTAGTAAAGTGCAGTGTGTCAGGAAAAATCATTTTAGTGATGCAGTAGAGCAATTTCACTGTGCAGGTGCATCCTACAGAAGACAATAAACTGGATCCCATGACTATACATTGTGTGTCACCTTAATGGACAAGAGTAGTCCATATAGAGTTAGAGTCAAAAGGTGAAAAGCTTTGTTTCCAGAGTTTCAAGGAATATCATTGGTAAAGAGTTAGTCTTCTTTTGTAGCTACCCTGATGAGCCTTCTCAGCATGTAGCTCAAATGATTGCCAGGATAGAGAACACTGGTGGGTTGATGGGAAAAACGGAGGAGAGCTGCTTCTACAATATTCCTGAACTATTTGTCTTCAGACTCTGAAACTAGTCCACTATTTATGAGTTTTCAAAATGCCATCTGTCAAGCCAACAACCAATGGAAGAAAACAAATATCTGGAATTGGCAAGAAGTCAAAACTAGACCTGAACCTGAATCCAGTCTCCTGCGGGTAACTCTTATCTTCCATGTGGGCCTTACAACATGCTCCATTTGGTGCTGCTCAGCTAAGCTGTCATTGCCTTAGCTGAACACTACCATAGCCTGATATGTAAAGTAGCAAATGCTGCTGCTGGATGATTTCACTTATTAATCAGTAAGAGAAAAATTGGGGAGGGGGCATGAGACCAAATCTGAAACCATGGTGAAATCATTTGAAGATTGAATTAACTCTTCAGAAGGAAAATGAATGTTTCCTTTCTCCCTCATCAGATGTGCATTCTGTATAGATATTGCTGGAAAGCTGTTGTTTTTAAGTTAGAACCACATTCTATTTCTTCATCTGTCTCTGTCACCATATATGTTGTGCTTACCACCAATTGAGTTTTAGCAAGATGCTCTGGGAACTGAAAGTAATAGAATAATTTTATAAACAAGTTTCCCAAATATTCCTAAAAGTTAACAACATGTTTTAAAGAGAGAGGCTGGACTCTTCTCAGCAGTGCTTGGTGATAGGATGATGATTCTGTGATTCTGTGATTCTCCCTTCTCCTCTTCCTTCTGGTCTCCACATTTGACGTTCCTAGTGATGCTCATGTTGGGTCCAGGGAAAAGGGAAATAGAGTAAAAGGTCATATTAGTACTACAGAGTAATGCATGTGGCAGGGAACCAGCCCAGAGATAAAACACTGAACCCTGTCCCAGAATAAGGCCACCCGACACATGGCCAATGCACATTGTCATCAACCTTATTTCTTTGTCCAGCCACACATAGCAATGTGGGCAATGTGCATGAAGGTAAAAGGATCAATCTAAGTTATCACCAAATTCATTTGTATCCATACAGTACTACTTGAATTGGTAGTATGAATGTGCCAATACATGAAAGTGTCGTCCTTTTTAATTTCCTTTTCTTAGAAAAATTCTCATTACCTTACCTGGAAACAAAGGCTTTGTTGTACCATTGTTTCCAGCTGTCATTAATATGTCTCAGCAAGCTCCTGATGAGCCATGAAATATTATCACAAGACGAGAATCATATTAATAGAACTGCTTAGATTTGCAGTGAAAAATTAGATAACCTAATTTGTACTTCAATTTCTGAGGCACCTATTTGTTAGCTAAGTAATTTACCACTATCTTTCATCATTTAAGTCCTTTCCTCTCTGAAGATTTCGTTTTCTTCTGTGTCTCACAAGTGATTTTCTTGAACCATTTCAGGCAGTCCCAACAACCCCAACAACAAATATTGCTCTGAGCACAGAGGAGAAATCAATAACTTCCACGACTGTTCAGTAAAAGAATGAAGCTTTTTCTGATAGCTGCAAACTAGATGGGATTTAAACCACAAATGTATCCCAGTCAAGCATGAAAACAGTGCTGGTACCCTGCTGGTAAGCAGCTCAGCAGCCTGAGATTGACCAGTGGCAGAAAACATCCAGGCCTGAGCCTTTTGAAAATGATTTGCACTGACTAAAGTCCATAAATAATCTAATGTGGAACAAAAGCATGATGGAAGGGAAGAGATCAAATCAAACTGTTTCCAAGATGAGCTCAGTTCAGTAAGTTCCTATTTATTTGACTGCAGTTTCCTTTTCTATTATACATTATCAAGTTTCACTAGACTGCCTTATAAATATGCCTCTAAATTAACCTCAAATCTACTCCTACTCACTTTCACAGAGGTCAGCATAAACCTGTCATTAAATTCTGTAGGGATAGTTTTGGGTCCAGAATGAGTAACCTTTCCTTACTTTCCTTGTTTGCTATCTTTACTTCACCTTGGTCTAACCTTAATTACACAGTAACTTAATATTATCCTTCCTATTCACACAACCAAGTAATTGCCCTCTTTCTGTCATCTCCGCTATTTTTAACATACCCTTTGTTGTTTTTTGAATACTAATACAAACATTGATACCAATCAGATAGTATGCAAACAGGCTACTGGGCTTGCACTTAACAGCTACTAGAGAAGGACATGGGACAAGGTGTCATTTCCTACATCTTTATGTGATACCTTGCACAGGAGGACCCCAGTGTGATGGATGCCACTGTCTTCATCTAAGGGATTTTTTTTTTCAGCATTCCCATTATTTCAGTCTGTGAGTGGTTCAGGATCCTACCTACCTGATCTAAGGAAGTTACTGTTATTCCAATGTTATATTTAAGAGATTTTATGAAAAATGAGAAATTTGGGAATGTTTTGTTGTTTTTTTTTCAGAGAAAGATACAGTTGCATACCATTTATATCCTTTCTCTTCAGTGGAAGAAAATGCTGGTAAATGAATTAAGAGCTGAAGCCAGTTTGACCCTTTGCACACAGTTGGGTAGCTCTGTGTTTTGTTCCCTTCCCATAGGGCTGATTTGCATTTGTCCATTGCATCAACCGAGCATAACAATGCTTATTGCCTCTTTTGGATCTCATTCTCAGGTGCTTAACTCTCCCTTGGCAGACAGTGAAAGGTTTAGCACAAATTTTATTTGCATATATTATGTTTGGACAGGTATATCAGGTCTGCTCAATGATCTGTCAGACTCATTCTCTGAGGTTTACTGGAGTTCTGTATATAATGAGAACACACATGCATGGGGTGTTACTTCCATCTTGCTCCCACTCAACATTTAGAGTGTTTTGGACAGTTTCCCAGAGCTAAGCGCGTAAAAGCCCATTGTTATGGTGTACAGTACTAATGGGCTTAACCCTTTCATCTTGTTTAGTCTTAATACAGGTAAAAATTTTATTTGTGTAGGAGAAGAAGGATGAAACCAATACTCAGGTCAGCTTGTGATCAGAGCACCTGAGTTGCAGATGTAGCCTGCCTCAGTGGTGCAGCCTACAGGGGCCTGCCCAGACTCCGCAAGAAGTTGGTAAGCATTGGTCTAATGAGATTCAGGCTTCTTCCTGACTGTTAGCCTCTGAACTCTGCTACAGATTAAATGAAAATGTATGGCAGCTAACAGTAAATTGCAAGTCAGAATCAAGTTATGGCCATTATGGCAGATATCAAGCAAAGAATTTAGGTAGGGGCTGTAAAACCTTCTCCTCAGGGCATGCTCTAGCACTGTACAGCCATCAGTAAAATTTATGGGCTATATTAGCACTCTGCTCATGAGTCTCACACTCCCAGAAACTTCTGGAAATGGGAGGGTGGAAGGGAAAGCAAGGTGCTCATAAAATAACAATATATTTGACATGCTGTTCGGTAAGATCAGAAAGCAATCTGCAGAGGTCTGACTGCTGACAAGGAATGCTGTTTAAAAAAATCACTGTAACTGTCAAACTTATTCCTTCTACCATCCAGGATATAAGGCCAATTTGCAAAAAAACCTTGGCTGGCCATCAACCATCCCACACATCTGAGGGTCGCATCGAGTATAGGGCCTGGGCAAGCACTCATGTCCTCAGGAGGCAGTTTGATGCTTCAAGCTTTAGTAACATGGGGGTAGTTAGAAAGCTTACCAATCTGTGCAAGAGAGTTAGAGGTTTTCCTGCATGTCAGGTAATATCCATACCTCTTGCTTTTCTTTCTTGCTTTCTTCTAGCATTCTAAAACTTCAAGATTACATTGCACCTTGCTACAAGTCCCAAGGAAGTTATTTGACAGTCTACATGTAATAGACAGTGTCCCTGCAAAAGTTGTTTTTCCCACTATATTGCATGTGATATGAGAAAGTCCTAGAGGAGCCTTCAGACCATTACTGTTGCTCCCTGCAGGGATGTACATTCTTCCTCTGGTCAGCACAGAGGCCGCCATGCTTTTGAGCTAGCCAAAACCAAGATGCTTGTATGACATTCCCCTTAAGTTATAGACTTCATGTCAGAACCCACACTTTTTAACCCTGAAAATGGTTTTCTGCTTTTCATTTTCTTTCCCTTTTTTTTTTCTTTTTAAATTCTAAAAGCAAATTTTTCCTAAGATCCACGTTCATCAAGACTTTATATGGAAGACAGTTACGTTCAAGGAATAAAGTCATCCGTGTATCCCTGCATCTGAGATCATTTTACTGAAGCCAGGAAACACCTGAACTCATCTCCAACTCTTACTTTTTTTTTTTGCTTTTTAATCGCTTTCTTCCAAAATGTTTGTACCATCACTCATGAAATCTCACAATACTATCTTTGGTACATACACTCTCAAGCTATTTTTCTCTCTCTGGGGCTCATTCTCCCATATATACACCACAGTACAAAAGCCCTCTTTAATATGTAAGCATGAAATGCACCAGACCTCCTACAGTATTCCAGACTGCAGATTACAAACTCATATGCACAAAGCCAGTTAATAAGTTGTCTTTAACCATCTTTGAAAAATGTCCTTATATTAAAGATAGCAGGAAATATATCATCATATAACAAGCAAGACAAATATTTGCCAGTGACATGCAGGTTTTGGAAAAGGTCCATTCCTCCCACTCTTTTCTCTATTATGTTCCCTCTGAGACATCTGTACAAGGCTTATTTTCTTAAACTGTCTCCTTGCAGTGCTGGAAACACTTTTGCTGAGTCCCCTCACAGTTGCTGATGTGTGAACATCTGACTGGATTCTCAACACATCTGCTCCAGCAAAGGCAAATTATTTCTTCACAGGGAGAGATTTTTTCTAAGTTCTTTCAGGTTACAGTCTCAGCTAAGCTCTGTATAACACTTGGAGATGAAACAAATTTTAAAAAGGAAGGAAAAAGAGAGAAGTGCCTCCGTTTTCAGGGATATACTTTCATTTAATTCTAGGTCAATATTCTGTTGAACTTCTTCACCTTTCTTCCTCTTTGCCTTAGAAATGCATCCAACATGTTACAGCATTATTTTTCATCTTTCCTTTATTTACCAAAGATTATCCTTTCACTGAAAGGTCACCAACATTTACTAGCAGTTATCTCCGAACAATAGCTGAGCCTGAACAGCTTTTTTCTTACACAAAGTTGGTGCAAAATTCTTCTCTCCTTTTAAGATACAATGCCTAAAATTTACATGATTTCAATATATTGGGCCCACATTATGTTCTTGGATTTTCAGTATGGCCAGAAAGTCTATCCCCTCCTGAACAGCGAGAGACATGCATGTGTATATATACTTGTCTTTAAGTAAATTAACCACATTTTACTTTCCTAAAATACAACAGTCTCCAGGTCTACTTTGCTCTTGCTGGGCTAATGCTCATTGGCAGAAACTTGTAGTAAGCACAATTCAACCACTTTTTCACAAGCAGAAAGGTCAAGATCTGTTTTCTGGCACACTTTTCCCTCTGCAGGTACTGCAGATGTTGCCATTGCAAAAGGATATTACTCTGTCTGTGACACACACCATCGGAAAGGTCAAGAGGAGCAGCTTTCCAATCACACATTATTTTTCCATATCTTAAATGCCAGTTGATCTTCTTAAGACAACTAAATCTTCCAAGGAAAGAAATTTGAAAAAGTGCATAACTGCATGGTTTCTAAAGAGGCTGGCCAGTTTTATTCCTGTGTGTCAGTTTTGCTCTGTGGCTATGCAGTGCATTATTGTCAAATATGTATCCAGCACCCACAAATTGAAGGATGTGGGGAATGGGTGCCAATCTCATGTGAAGATGCTTAGCCATGCTTACTCGTCTCTGATACATGGTTACATTATCACGTGGAACCTCACAGTATTAGCAGAAAACATTCCCAAAATTACCATTTAATTAACTCACCGTATAGGAACAAACAAGGAAGGAGTCAGGTGCATTGCTGAGTTGTCACCTCGAAAATATTGTGCAAAGCATGTTTAATTCATAGGAATCTCAATAGCCTTTTGGCCTGGAGTACCTTGTTAACGCTATTTCTATTGCTTTCCAGCTTGCAGAGAAGTATAAATCTCTTCTGGGATGCTATGAACTGTATCCATAAAATGTTATGTCTAACAACTGCAAATATTAAGCTGTTCAGCAAAACAGAGCCACTCTCTTGATTTTGTATTTTGTCAGTATCCTGAATATGCTTCAGCTTCACCTTTCAGTTAAGAATGTCAAGACATTATATTCTCATTCCACAGAGATCCATCAACAGGAAACATAATTACACTGGTATCCATTTTCAGCAGATAAGAAAAGAGCTTCATTACTGTTTCTCAAGAAGCATTCATAGAGCCAGTGGAATTATTTACATACGTAAGGCCATGTATTCTAAAAAAAATCTATTGAATACTGAAGGTCATCAACCTGTCTTTTACCAGGAGAGCGAATTTGTTTAGGATTGCGAGACTTTCAAGGAAGCTTTATATTTGATTTTGAAAACTTAACTTCTAAAGCTTCTGCTCAATTATGCATTTAATGAACAGTTCAAAAAATCAGAAGGCAAAATAATATGATTGTTACCAGTATTTTCCAAATGTAAGGACCTTCAGAAAGAGCCAATTACAGGCTACATTCAGAAGCCAAAATTGAATTTCCATTCCTTACCAGAGCACCAGCCGAATTTCTGCAGCTATACAGTATTGACTATTAAGAAGCATCTCAGGCAGACTAGTAGTGAATTTCCAGTGTCCTTTAAGTTCAAAGGGATAGTTATTCATAACATTAGAGTTGCTTTAAAAAAAAAAAAAAACTTCTCTTTAATCTTTCTGAATTGCATCCAGGAATACTAACAGTTATAAGTTTCATAATAGATTTTTTCTCCAGCTTCTGCATTTTAGAAGACAATTTTGTGTGAGCTGAGGTCAAATTCCTCAGTCTACACATGAAAGCTTCCAATAAGAACAGATATCACTATAGCAATAGTAGTGGAAACAGATATAACAGCCCCTTAAAAAAGATTTCACTTTCTGGGATCAATGCAGGTTCAAAGGATGGAAAAGCTGGTGCAAATTGCAAATGCACAGTTTATAGGCAACAGAGATTTCTTATAGATATATGCTTCTCTTATGAATAAGCTCCTCTTATTCTACTTTGCCTTTGATACTCAACAGGTCAATGTGAATTCTTTTATGTTTTTTCATTAAAAATATCAGAAGTTTCAGAAACTGGATGAAAGACTAATACTTGAGTATATCTTTATGCCTTTCTTTTTTCAAGATGGAAACTCTTTTCTCTGGCTACAACAGAATTATCATATGGCTTTCATAAAAAGCAGCTTTCTTTAGAAGAAAAGTGTGTGTTGCCACTCCCAATGTTTTTTTCCTTTCCCATTTGTTTTAAAGTGATGATGAAGTTTTGTCATGCTGGTAGGTAAATGGCCCACATAGTGGGAAAAATAAGTGGTGTTGTAGAACAGCCAGTAAAACTTTAAAAACTTATATAATTTCATGCCCATTTATATTGATATAGAAATACCCTGAACTGATACTAGTGATATGACTTCTGCACAGGGAACTGGGGAGAGTTACTGGATACTTGTTGGGAGTCCAGCCCTCCTCCAAGTAGAGGCAATTTGAGGAGCAGCACTGCAGGACAGACGCAGATGCGTCACGCACATCTACCCAGTATATTTTTGCTTAACTCCAGCTGGAATAGTGCTGCCTGTTTCTTAGGTCTTCCCTCAATTTGCAAAGGTTTGGCATTGTATCTATCCACATAGAGAAGTGCCATGTTGACATTGAAAATGCTTTAGGTATACGCGGCCTATTCATGTGCTCACAATTGATTCCATCAGAGCTGGGGAATTTTTCATCTGACATGACAAGAGTACTGGAGAGAAGTTTTTCTTCATCTACAAGGTAGGGAAACTCCACTTGTCAGAATTACTTATTATTTCATAAGGGTGATTCCTGACATTGCAAGAACTTCAGACTTTGCCCTTGATCTTACCCTAGAGCATGTTTTTGTTGTGGTTTATGCATTTCAGTCCTGCTCATAAGCTTGCAAAGAATTTTGGGAAATGGTTTGTGGCATGTTGTGGATTGAAATTACATTCTTTATCAGTCATTCCTTCATGATTCTCTACAGTATTCATAGGTTTTGTTTGTGCTTTCCAGTCCTTGATGCCCAGATATCCCATAGTGAAATCCCACAGCCTGCAGGGATTATCCTCTTATATTAACATCTTAGAGATTTTTCTAGGAGGAAAATGGGTGTAGGCTACATCTAATTTTACACAACCCCAAAAACAATCTTTGTGCAGGCTAAGTATTGCTTAGGCCTGCACACTTTCTAAAATTATTCCATAATTCTTTTCCTTCTCCACCTCCTGCCATACCTCATGAGTGGCACTGCAAATCATATTCTCACTACTGACAGAAAGAACCAGATCAGTAGAAGACTCATTCCAGTATTATTCAGACCTCAGGAGGAGTCACAGGTAACACCCTTCAGAGTCTCTGACTGATGAATGCAGTTGTTTGAGGGCTGCTAAGCAGGAGGATAAAAGAATCCTCCAGCCACAACTGTACAGTATTCAATAATCCTGGACCATCTAATGAAGAAAAAAAAAAAAAGAGGAAGAGAGGGGAAAAAGAAAGAAAGCAACAGATGTAGTGTTGGATAATAATGATTCAGAATTATTTAATGCATTGTTTTGACAGACTTCACATCATAAAAGTAAAAGCAGACCCCTCTTAATAATAAAATATAGATAGAGATGGAAACACAGCAGAGCAACAAAGAACATAATGGGAGATATTTGAAGCTATTTTGACATTTTTTTTCCTTAAACAATCAATTTGGTGTAAATTTGTAAATTATCCAGAATTTTTTCATAAGATGTGGGAAAACAAGTAATGACGTTAAAATAAAGGCCAAACTCTACCAACATAACACTAGCACGTTTATTAATTTTATTAGAAAACAAACTTACTTATATTTGAAGAAAATTACTGTGAAAAGCTATAGAACTTGAAATGTGTTTTTCTGAACATAAAATTTAAAAATACCTACAAATTCCAGGTTTCTTTAGTAAGCTGACAATTACTTCTCAAACTGTAACAAAACAATTCAGACACTGTAATTACCTCCATTTTACACCCAAATTCAGCAGACATGCTAACATATGGATCTAAAAGTCCATAACTACCTAAATTTGCCATCTTGTACATCTGCAAGGCTTACCATGTAACCCATGAATCTGTCAGCACCTTCTGCATTTCTCATGCCAGCCAAGCTCTGCCTCTGAACCAACAGTCCTTAATACCAACTAGATCACATTTTTGTCCTTGCCACTAGTAGAAAATAATTCATTTCTAGAAGAAAAAATAAAATAAAATAAAATAAAATAAAATAAAATAAAATAAAATAAAATAAAATAAAATAAAATAAAATAATAAAATAATAGGAAAAAAGAAATATTAGGACCTCCTACCAATGCAAAAATACAGACTTATCCTGCATTTGGATTTATCCAACTATGGGAGCCAGTAACATTAAGGTGGGAGTTAAGAAAAATAGGACCAAAAAATAGTGTAGTTAATGGGCATATTAGTGAGTAGCAATAGGAGCTTGACCAGGGAAAGTTTAAGCAGGTATATAAGAGGAAAAATTAATAAATTCTTAAAGAATTCTTAATAATTCTTAAAGAATTCATAAAAGAATGGTCTGAACTACAGAACCAGCTGTTTTCTCCCAATGGGTCTGTATTCCTACTTAAGTCAGTTTGCCTTGTCTGGGATCAAGGAGGTATAGATGTTTTTGGACCTGATATGTAGTAGTTTATTCAGTTCTCAATCAGTTCAGAGACACAAAGTGGACGTAGTGGCTGTGCGACATGACTGGAAGAGCTGAAGCTGGATCTCTGGAAGAACCAGTAAAAGCAGCTTTTGGATAACATGGAGATGGTTGACTTAGAATTAAAGAGGGAAATGACTGAAAAATTAAAACAACCTTAGGTAAAAATGCAAAGTATGAGCGGCACCGATACAAGATAAATGACAGGAAAGGCTAACAAATGGAAAGAAATTTAAATGTAGATCCCATAGGGAAGTCTCTTTAAAGAATCTTGCAGTCTTTAAAACAGTTTGATGCAACAGTGCTTGCAGTCCTGAGTATAAGGAAGCTGGAACTTGCATCTCTTCACATCATTTTCAGCCTTTCTCATATCTCAGAAGAGGGCACTGTGGGATGGGGAGCTACTAGAAGTGAGAACATTCAGCTGAGTTCTCAACAGGAATTGCCATCACCATGTAATTTGCAATTAATTGCTTCCTTTGTTTTTATCCAGAGAGCCGTGTGTGATGTATTTGCTCAAATGCATGAGCATTCAAATGCAGAGCTTGCTCATTCTCTGATGTTAGAGGAATTTCTCTATCCTTCTGACATATCATTAGCCCCAACCACAAAGAAGTTTACAACTGCTGAGGGGTTTTAATTCAGGGGGAACACCATTTTGTTTCCTTTTTTTACAATTCATTTCTTATTAGCAACATACAAAGAAACTGGTTTTTATCCTTGCTGAGAAAGAATATCTCTTCAGCAATTAAGGTGAAAATAGGTGAATACCGAAAACAGATGAATACCAGATAGAGTACATGGACAATTAAATCCAAATTATATGAATTCTACATTTTCATGGATAACACAAATATTGTACCTGCTTCCCTACTGCCTTTCTCTTTATGAGCTATTTACACCTTTACTAATTGTATCTAAATCATTCTGAATAGTATTTTAGTGATATTGATAGTGAATAGTGATTTTAGGTGTATATATATAAAAATATATATATGTATTATAATTTCTATCCATTAATGTAAATGACTGCACAACAGCAGAAAGTCCCTGAGATTTTCCTCTGTACTTATCCCTTGACTTAATCAATAACAAACCTGGTTGGCTCCTGATGAATTAAATTTCCACCGCTGTTAAAACTAAATGCTTTGTAGAAACAAAGTAATTACTGTCAGAGTTTGGTTTTGGATAATAGGACATTTTTAAAATAAACATTTTGACTTTTGCTTTAAAATTATTTTTTCACTTCGCTTTATTTGTAGCATTGTAAGAACGTTTTGTTACATTCTGTGGCACTTTAAAAGTTTAAACACTTAGTGAAGCGTATCAATCATGAGGAACTAAGGAATAAAGACAGTGTTCCAGAGAAGCTTTTAAAATCTAAGATGCTTGTTTCGTTTCAGAATAGAAGATAACTAATCGGACTCCTCCAAAAGGGAAATTATTCATTTACTCTGATTTAATTGAGTCTTCAGCAGCACTTCTACTACTTCAATTCCATTTCTAAAACATTGAATTTCTTTCAGTTTTGTGATCTCTGGAACTTACGCTCTAGTCAATTTCTGGCTTGAAAACTCCTTAGTCTGTTTTCTCTATCTCCCTACCTTCTTATTTTTAGTTTCTGATAAATCCACTTAGCATGTCTTTCTTTTATTTTCTATTCATTTTGACCAGTCATTTTACTTCCAGCTGACACTGTAGCTGCACAATCGAACTGTAGAATGCAGCTGTAAGTATTGATGGTGGCACCACTGCTTTCCCCAGGGTCTCTCCCTCCTATCATTCTCCACTCTGGCCTTACCCATCTTTTTTTCCCTAATGTGGCAGAGCTAGTGATGATAGGTACCTGGATCCATCTCCAGCACATAAGCAGGAAGGCTGCAAGGATTTAAAAGTTCTTGTTACAGCTGGACAGACAGATAAAGCCATAAAAGCAGCAGTTCTTAGCCCAGAGGCGAGGCCCAAGTGATGAGCATGTAGGGTGCAGATACCACAAAAGTGCTTCTGTGGACAACAATGATCTTTTGTGGAGCAGCCATGCTGAGTGGCAAGACTCCTTCCTTTCTCACCCCCAGCAGAGCCTCATCCGTGGGGCATGGCAGCCTTTCAGAGCAGCCAAGGAAATAATCCCCCAATTTCTAGATTCCAAAAAAAGGAAGATTGATACTGGCCTGAAAGGTGGTTTCAGAACCTGTGGAAGTGCAAGGGTGTCAGCAGAGTGGGCCCTTAGGGCCACCAGATTTCTGAGGTGAGGGCAGCCAATGAACAAGGTATGAATTGTAGGGGGAGGCAGTGGTTAGTGTTTTTTTTAGTGCACAGCAACAGCCACATCTAATTTCAGAGCCTGCTGTCTCTCCACAGAAGCTTCCCTGAGGACGAATGTTAAAATTGCAAAAAAACATTCTTGAGATTTACTAAAACCGTCGAGCTTATGTGATAGCATAAGTGTGTAATGAATGCTGTAATTAAGGCTGAGGACTGCTGCTGCTTTGGATAATTTGTGGGAATTTTTTGCATGGAGCTGTTTTTTTGGAGCAAAATGGACAAAGCTTAATCACACTTCATATTAGGTCCCATTTATAAATACTTAAGAAAGAATTAACAAATGATTAAGAGACATTTTAGTGAATGTTCAAATAATGTTTAAACCAGCAGGTTAATAGGGGTTAGACTCACAGGATGTGTAAGTCCAAAACCTCCAGCTAGCTTCTATCTAAATTAGCTTTTATTTAAATTTCTCTAGATGCTTGAATTTCTACTCATAACATTCCCAGGTTTGTAGTATTTGTCAGTGGGTATGCTGACTGTCACATATGCCTTGACAGAGCCTATTACCTCAGCTTACCTCTGGTCTGCACACAAGCAAGTGACAAGCAAGGTAGTCTACCAGATTTTAGCTGCGGAATCTCATCTGAAAGATGTCCTCAGAACTCATTCTAGTCCCGTATGAAACAGCAGAGACTGCTCTGATCTTGTAACCCAACCAGCAGAGCACTTACCTGGGTTGCAATCAGATGGGTTGATCTTCCTGCTCTGTACAAAATTAAACATGAAGATCCATCCCCAAGGGGCACTCGCCAGTGGAGGAATACCTGCCCTCTGCCTCTGGAGGAGAGGTCAGATGGGTCTGTGGTGACTGGACCTCTTCATGGGACTGGGGAATCCAGGAAAGGGAACTCAGCTCAGAGGCTCAGGGGAGGGTGTGGTAGTACAAAAGGAAAAACAAGAAAGGAGTATGATGTGAATGTGGCAGCCAAGGGAGACAGTAACGGGTTTGCAGCTGTTTGGTTTGCTTCTGACCTTGTGAAGTCCCATGTTAGCTATGCCAGTCTCCTATTAATTCTAACCATGCAACTGAGGCACCTCTTCTCCGCTGAAGTGCACTGAGATTCCATGGAAAGGAGATCCACTCCTTCTTCATACTGACCCTTACCCTACTCTAGATTAAATAGTCTTTTTCTCCTGTGAAGTAGAATACAAGGCTTATTCCTGGCCTGATCTGTGCTTGGTATATCATTATCCTGTTACACTGAGGAATCCAAACAAGAGTATTTGCAGGCAGTGTCACTTCTTAAACAGCAGTGCTAGGTTACACTTTTCAGAAGTAAATCACTACTAGCTTTCATCTAATTATCTGCATCTTGCTAAGCAAACTCCATCTTTAATAACTTTGATCAGATCTTCAGCCTGTTTAATTAGAAGACTTCAGGCATCCATGTCAGTGTAAGATCTAAAATTCTGCCTTAACTAATCATTAATTAGTACACACACTTCTGTGCCTTCTTCCACAATACCATGATAACATTTCCTGCACAAAGGGGAATGCAGCTAACCCAGTCGTGCATAGAAGCAATTATTATTCAGCTGCTTTTCTGTGATATGCTTTTTCTCTATGTTAGTTGACATTAAAAATAAGTATTTAACCTATGTCGGGAAAGGGGTCAGTGATATAAATATTATCTTCCACACTCGTAAGTTTACCCTCTTAAGGCTGTCTCCCACATCTCTACACACTCACACACTGTCAGCTGGAAATATGCCAGGCCAGCATTTTAGATCTTGTTCTCTAGAAGCTGTTCAATGTCTCTGCATGTCACCAGAACAGATTGTCAGTACATTTGATGCTAACATTTCTACCCTAAGTTACCCAGGAACGGAGATAAATCTGGTGGGCCCTCAACAGTTTAAGGGTCAGTTTGGCCTGAGTCTGTGATGACTGGGGCAGGAAAACATGGATCCACAACCCAGGAAAGGGGAAGGGAAAAAGGGAAAAGGCAGGGAGATGGGCCTAAAAAAAAAAAACAGTGGCAATGATCGGCAATGATCTGAGAAGGAAAGCTAATTCACTAGATAAGATATTGGAATGCAAAATAATGCAATAAAACACAATACAATTGCAGGCAGGAAGGTTATGGAGTGCACACACTGCTGGGATGAGACAAAAGGGAAAAGAGTGAAACCTTGTGACTTGGCAATGGTTTTATCTTTCCCTCTGAACAGAAAACAGGAAAAAACAAAGTAACACAAAGTCCTCCGTGGTAGGTAGTTCTTCTCTTCTGAGACAGGTATAACCAGAGCTATTGATGATCCACAGAATTGGAGCATTAACTCTTTAACTCCCAGTGCACTACATGATGTTATGATGTGGAATACAAATAACAAAAAATCATAAAGCCATGACATAGACTTACATGGGAAAAGTTGTTCATTCTAACATAGTTGGCTGATCTGTGTTTGATGGTTGAATCCACAGGGATGTATTCTTCTTTCAGTCAGATATGAAGCAATTTAAACCTCTGAACATGATGACCTTTCAGGCCACATTCACAGTGCAGGACCCAAGTGTGCCTACCAGGGTTTGCTCACAGCCAAGCCCAGCTGAGCTGTGATCACAAGGCAAATGCATGAAACTCCAGAACAAATCAATTCCCCCTCATCATGTATCCCCTGGTTATGCTATAAGTTCAAGCAGACATCAGGGATTCTGCCATCCTCCCCTGCAGATCCCATAGTCTTGACAGCAGGGCATCCAACCTCTAGAGACAGCTTGCCCCACAGGTTAAGCTGAGTCACCCCAACATTAAATCCCTAACATTGTGCAACTCAGCTGTTTCAGAAACATATCCTGCTTTCTTCATATAGTTTCTTTTTGCCCTAGCAAATTCCCCCTGGAATTGAACACTGTCACCAATATTTTTTTGTTTTGTTGGGTAAGATTTAAATCAATAGGCCTATTATTCCCTTTGTGTTTGTTCATTAAACAGTGTGGAAAGTTATGGCACACTAGTGAAATCACAGTCAGAAGCAAATTTGTGTTTGCAGGTTTTATCAGCATACGTAAGACTGACATTCAAAAGTGTGCCTTTCATTATGAAAATTTACTTATTTCCCATCCTCCCACACCCAATAACAACAACGAAGATGTTTTCTTCATCAAACACCAATTGACGCTCCAAAGTGCAAAATGAGCATGTGAATGATACTAATTTACCCAGCAATCACTGCTCAGGCAGTTTTACTTGCCAAGGAAGTGTGACAAAGAAAATGCAATTGTTTAGGGAATTATGCAAGCAATAGAATGTTATTTTACTGTAGTTAAAAAAAAATTAACAAGAGCAGGCATAGAGTAGTTACACTAATGTCTTTAAAATGACCTAAGTGCAATAAGTAAACAAGGACTCAGGTCAAGAAAAGGACTCTTTAAAGTTGATTACTCTTATAAGCAATTTTGTTTTTCAGACCATTTGCTTCAGACAAGATGTCTGTACCTATATCTCTGCGTCTTGCTTTGCCATATTACATATGTACACCAGCAATTCCCTAGACTCGTTTGTCAGGACAATTTGTTTGGTTAAATGTAGAAAATACCAGGGTCATACTTTTTAAAATACACTATTCAGCTTCACAGTGCAGTGACCAAACTTGGTACCTCTGTGGCCCATTGCCTCAAGTTTTCAGCCCCAAGAGAGGTGTCGTACTTCTCAACAAAATGCATGCAGGGAAGGGAGAGTACAAATGCTGAAGTGGTGCCAGCCATGTATCACTGAGGATGTTTGCTTGACAGGGAATGAACCCATGCTGGTCATGTATAGTTCAACAGCATAGACAAAGTTTCCATTGCCTCTTGGGCACACAGCTGAGCAACCCTCTTCCATAATCCACACTTGCTGATGCTGTTCTGACACTGCCTATTCACTGCTCAACACTTCCAATATCAGGTAGCATATAAATTCCCCAGATACTCATGTTCTGGCACTTGAAACCTGCAGCCTACTGAATCAACAGCTGAACCACATGAATATAAGTTCTTAGACTGGAAGAAATTCTTCTTTAATAGAAGGAATTTGAGACTGTACTATGTCCTGTTTTTAATGTATTCTATGATGGATTTTCTCTCTTCTCCCCTCCCTCTGCATCCCACCCAGTAATAATATAAACATGGAATATTTTCAAAAGTTGGACTAGCCCAAACAAAAGATTCAAAAGGTAAATCTACTTGAGCACCTTGTCTTTTACCTCCCCAGGTATATTCTTAAGTCAGTTCAGGTGGTCCAAATTAGAGGATTTTTGCTAAATGTTACTAAATTTTCTATTTGCAAAGCCAAAGTATTTCTTCAGCATGCATTAACCAGCTCTATGAGTAGAAAGCAGACAGGAACAATTTTGGTGGGTGAAAGAAATAGGGTGCTTTTGTAACTAAGGGAAGCAAGAAAAAAGACATGACCTCTATGTTCTGCTTTTCCTAAACTTGAAAGGCTGCCTGCTGATTCCAGATAGCAGCTAGGTCTCACAGCCTGGATTAATATATTCCCTTTCAGGAGATTGTTTCTGAGAAAGTACAAAATGCTGCATCTCTTCAACAACATACATTTATAGAGAAAGACCACAATAATCCCATGGGAGATAATGTCATCTGTTATTTTCCAACATACCTGCACTTCACATACAGCTGAATATAGGATACTTTTTCAGGCAAGACAGTGAAGTTGACCAGGCATTTGCAGAAGTGTATTTTCCACTGCACTCTCCGTGTAGGCACTGTGATGTTGTAGATCTAGGTATAGCCATCTAAAACACGCAGCTACATTTATATACTATATCTTTTACATGTTTTTTGGAAGCTGATTCTTTTTTGCCTCATGCAATCAGCAGTCAGGGATTTCTTACTGAGAATAAATAGCTCCTTGGTCTTTGTGCTGATGGCACAATAACTTCCCTTTCACAGGTACTCTCATCTTTCACTATCTTCAATTGCCTCCAAGGAAAAGATACACATAAAGTTACAACTCAGTTCCTCACTCTTGAACTCCATTCTATGAATTCTATTATTATATTCTATGAGTCTGTTCACATTAGTGTTCATCTTGGGAATGTTTCCTCATCTGGAGACACAGAGGAAGAAGTATCTCTGCTACTACTGAAAAATAGTTCTGCATCTTTATTCTCAACCCACCACCCCAATAAGAGTTTTGCCTCCTGAGAAGTGTATCATAATATATTTTCCACAGTGTAGTATCTACACTTAATTTTCCCTTAGGGAGCTGTGCTGCACCTGACTAGGATGGAAATGACTGGCTTCACGACAGCCTGTATGATGGCATGGCTCATAACTATATTTCAAAATAGCCAAGTGGTCTAAGATGTTGTATTATAGTTGCAGTATACTTGGGAGGCTCAATTTCCAGACCCGCTCCTGACAAGGATTCTCTCTTTCAGCTCCTTTTACCATGGGTCAGAGCTGTAAGATTCACTTGGGACCAGACATCAGTGTACCCTGTTCTTTGTGCACCTTAATGCCATCTGGGTATGGGAGCAGTGAACTCCTCTGGATTGGCAGGAGGATTCCAGTCTCATCTGTTACCTTGTCCCTCCTAACTGGGACATGTGGCAGAAGCACCTAGTTGTGGCTGGCCCATCCCAGGTCAAAGAGTACATGATAATGCTACCATGATGGTGTACGGCATACATTTAGCACCAACCAAGACCCCTTAGTTCTCATCCATGAGCTAATTCATTGACTGGAGAATCAAAGAGCAACCAGCAAGACCTGAGTGTCTTTTAATAGTTCCATGTGGTCAACAAAGGATTATCATGGCCTGAATGAAGTCATGCTACAAATCTAGTATGAAGGCAGCCAAGTGGTACGTCACAACAACATGATACTCTCAGTACACTTTTCTCAATCCTTTAGGCAGCAGAGTGTGGGTACAATTTGCTTTCATGTGGAGGGATGTCCAGAACCCTTCCACAGGTGTAGAAGCCCAGACCTACCATTTGGTACAGACACAGATTGCACTGGAATAAGGTGATGCTCTTGAAAATGAATTTCCTTGATGACTTAATCATGCATGGCAATACAGCAGAGGAAGTGTTTGAGAAGGGGAAAAAGCAATCTGTATCCTTCTGAAAACTGGTATTGCTATAAAATAAAGCAAGTTCAAAAGAACTGCACAAAAATTCTGGTTCCTGGGAATAGAATTTCAAGGTGGATATTGCCACTGGATGTTGCTGGATGTGGTAAATAAAATAACAACTATGTTTGTTCCCACTAGTCACAGAGAAACACAAGTTTTTCTGGACATTGCACATGTCTGGAGAATGCAAATTCCAGATTGTGAGTCTATTTCAAATTAGATCTGAATCAGCATCAGAATGAATAGATCTAACAGAAGACAGCACATACAGTAGCCTTTGGGCCCATCCATACAGGATCTGCTGTGAGGAACGTGCTTTACACTGCAGCCAGTGAGCTGCACATCCTCTGGAAGAAAACATAGAAGAAGCACGATATCTACATCTAAGGTTTTGAAAACAGGGCTATCTGAGACACATTACACACCACCTCCCCCTCAAAAAGAAAAAAAAAAAAAAAAAGAGAGAGAGAGATACTATCAACATGTGAGTGTGGGGTCAAGATGCTTCACAAGTTGTTGGTGTAGAAGCACAGCTCCTCTTGGCATCTTCACTACCTGTGCTACACTGGATATTCAAAGAGAGGATTGCTTATACAGATCATGTGATTGATGCTATGTGGAGTATTTGGATAGCACTGATCACAGAGTTCTCAGCCAGGGAGTCCCAGTTATGCAGGAGTCCTAGAAGAATCTCTGGCCAGAAGGCAGAGACTTCAGAACATAACTGAAGAAGAATATAGCCACAGAGGCACTACCTTACAATGAATTATCAGAAAGTGAAAAACATTATGCTCTGTTTACAATCAGATCCTGTCATGTTGTAGGAAACCATCAGATGTGGAAACTTGCTGTGTAGAGTTCCACATGACAGGTAATCAAAGCCATCAAAGAAGGTGAGTCAAGTCCGACTGCTATAGTGAAAACTATCTAGATGGGCCTAGATATTACCAGATGCTTAAAAGTGTTCAGTACTTTACCCCTACACTGAGTTGTAAATGATTGCAGCAGCCTTGTGTGCATGCTACAACAATGGAACCAGAGTAGCTGTCAGTACAGAGGTAAACTCATTTAGATTTCTGCATTGCAGTGGGACAGCAGTGCTTTGGTAAGAAACACAGCTGTGAAGTGCATTATATGGATGCACACATGCCCAAGAACTGCATCACTTAAGAACATCAAGACAATAAGCAACAAGGAATGAAGATAAGTTAAATGAACTCTTTCTTGTGATGTCCCTCATGTGGGAGCTATGGGACCCACTGACACCAGAGCACTTCCTCATGCAGATTAACTCAATGAACACTCCATCCTAGAATACTAGCAGATAGAAAAAATATTGACAAACTGAGATCAAATGGTTTTCATCCATGGTGAAGGAACAGAGGCACAACTCTGCTAAACTATGAAGTTTCATAGATTTTAAACTTTAGATTAGATTGGTGTCAACAGACAAAAAGGAAAAGGCAAAAAGTGAGAATGTGTTAGTCATAACTACTTTGACAATGACAGCTAATACATGGTGAGCCTGGATTATATAGCGAACTAAGTAGTGCTAGTTTTGAAATTAAAAAACACTTAGTTGTACATACTTGAGAAAGGTAAGATCCAGCATGGCTTTCTAATGGAAAGAGCTGCTTCAAAAGGTTACTGATGCTCTGTTAAAAGATCATTGAGTATTTGTAGGGGAATGACACAGTTATATTTTGTACATGAACTTCCCAAAAGCTTTTGGTATGTTTAGGCCCTGGAAACTCTTACAGATACTAAGCTGTCACTGAATAAGAGAGAAGAAACCCACTAATTAATAACTGTGAGTAGAAAGCTGATCAGTCAAAATTTTTAACTGGTCAATTTTTAGTGTGGAAGGAGGTAGTATCACGGAGTAAGTCCTGGAGCCAGAGCCAGCTCTTCTCACCGTATATTAATGAACGATCCATAGAAGTCTCTTTGCTGCTATAAATGTAATGAATCTCTCTTGTGAGATGGCAAATTTTCAGCTGGTAGAAAAGTGTTCCAAAAATTAAAACCTAAAATTGACCTCAAAGACTTGCAGAAAGCTTTCATGATACCGAGTGACTGGGTAATAATTGGCAGAAGAGATTCAATGTCAATAAATGCAAAGTAATGCACATGGCAAAATAACAATCGTAACTATACATATGCAATGATGGGCTCTACATTAACAATTCATGAAAGAGGTCTCAGAATAACTCTGGATAATTTCCCGAAATGTCAGCTCAATGTTCAGTAGTCAGAAAGACATAAAGACTGTTAGGAACAAGAGGAAGAGAATTAAAACAAACACAGTACATCACTACAATGTCGCAGAAACCACAGCTCACCCACAGCTTTCCTGACCACTTCATCCCAAAATGAATGGGGCAGACCCAGGAAACAATCAACTGCATCTTGATGTAGACCAGGTCTTTGCTGGTGCCTGGGCAATCCCAGCTAAGATGCTTCTTTCTGCTTAATCTGAAAAAGAAACTCCTCTGCTATGTTCAAAGCAAGGGTAAAATAGTTAAAACATTAAACTGCAAAGCCATTGCTCATATTTTTATTGCTCTCAGGAGCAGTGATGTAAAAGATAAATCATTCATTGGAAATTTAAGTAATCAAGAGTCAGTTTCACTTGTTGAACTTGCTGTTCTCATTTTGCCCTTCCTAATCTTTCATTGTAGAGAGAGAAGAAAAAGAAAGATAAGTCCTAATATGAATTGCAAGTTAATAGGAGAGGGGTGCAAGATAGGAATGAGGTAGATAATCTGTGTAAGGTTTTTCTGGCTTTACTTAACGTTTAAATTGCATCCTGTCACCCTTGAAATAGTTCTGATGTTATCTGCAAGCTGTAAGTTAATTTTGTATCTTCCCTCTGACCTCCTTCTCCAACGATATTTGCAAAATATTAGTGACTGAATGACAGAAAAGACAGGTAACTACATAATCACAATCTGAAGATGGTTTTTCTTT
Organism: Oreortyx pictus; assembly: GCA_036925125.1. NCBI lineage: Eukaryota > Metazoa > Chordata > Aves > Galliformes > Odontophoridae > Oreortyx > Oreortyx pictus. The sequence goes on along the minus strand of JAUPFR010000001.1, from coordinate 73,574,708 downwards.
TTTTCTGAAAAAATACAACAGTAGTAGGCAAACTTAAAAGCTGATCTTGAAAAAGATTTAGTCTGAAGAACAAGTACCTGGACAACCCATAAAAACTGCAAGATGTGCAACTATGTGAGCTAGACCAAAAAGGAAAATAAGCATTGCTGAGGTCTTTCAGTTCTGTTACTATAAGTAGAGATGTTGGTAGGATTGACAAGCATACATATATAGGAGGATTATGGAACTGCCTGCATCAGTATTTCAAAAAAGGAAAGCCAGAGTCAGAAGGGAAAGGACTAACATGGTCTCCGTTAAAGGGCGCCGATTTATCTGTACTGCTCACAAATGCACTTCTTTTTCACTTCCTTTCTCCCTTCTAGTTGAGCCTGAAATACTGGCTAATTTGACACTGAAAATAATAGCACTGGAAACATTTGTAATTTCTGCAAAACAATCCTTCTGCATTCAGGCAGCCCCTACTGAGTCACAATTCCTGTTTGGTAAGGCCATGGATTTGCCTAACCCTTTAGAAAAAAAATAAAATAAAAACAACTTGTCTTCTGGAGTCTGAGCAAATAACCTCCCCTCAAACACGAGAGCATTAGCACTGTATTCATTACCACATGACATTTAAAACTGTAATCCATGCCGTGTGGTGTCTGGGGGATCCTCCTCTCCTGGTGACTCGTTTCACTTCCTGCCTGGCCTCTGCATCTAATTGACTCTTCCAGCTAATTTCATTTGGATTGTCATTATGATTATGACATTTAACAAGATTCCTTTTATGTTTAATATATTTCAGTAGTAAATTAAAATGAGAGCTAGCAGATGCAGACATGCAGTCTGTAGGCATTCACAGTTTTATTTTCCATTTCCAGACAGTTTAGAGAGAAGGTTTTGGCAGGGGGAGCAGCTGTATACTTTGGTTCATTTTTTATTTACTTTCTCTCTGTAAAGAGCTCACAGACAAGGCATCAGTCTAAAACTGAGATGACCCACATACGATTTGTTGATCTCACTAATCACTGAATTAAGTGATTGAATCTATTTGATTGCAATTACAGGCTCACCCTCTTTCATTAATCATGGCAGTAAGACCCTGATTTTCTTAGGCACGCTAGGGACTGACTTTTTGTGAAATCAATGGCAGGAGTCCTCTCCTAAGCAATTTATCTGAGCAACTTTAAGTCATTGTTTTGTCTGCTCATAATTCCCGTATAACACAACTGGCTCAGGATTTCAGCTATGACTTACTGACTTTGCACAGTTCAAGAAATCCGAGGATTTATGTGTGTTTAGAGATGAGAGACTGAAACGCAGAGAGAGAATAACTGCGCAAAATGCACGTCCTTAAATTGCTTCCTCTCGGGAGAAACATTTTGACTGCTAGATAAATTACATCGTGTTTGCACTTCTGTGGAGCAATCATGACATCCAGCGGGCATCTCCCTTACTGCAGGGTGCAGTGCCCTGTCTTTGTGGTGGGAGGACAGGTGATGGGGTCACCAGTGGAAAACACAAAGAAAACGCCTGTAACATTTGTTTTATTTTGTTTTGCTGTGCTGTGTTTATTTCATTTCATTTCATTTTTGAAATTCCAATTATTCCTTTCCTATATTTTTAATTATTATACTTGCTGATTGGATTCAGGGTCAAACATTGTTAGGAGATCCTGGGATCACAGCACAGAAAGCTGTTTGGCTCACCAGCACTTACAGAACAGTAGTTTTGCAACAAGCTCACAGTACAAGGCAGTCAGGACTGCCTAGAAGAAAACCAAGCACTCAGGTTGCCATAGGTGGTCCTTTATGTTCTATTCTGCTGTGAGCTGGCAAAAATAGCTGCTGACATTGTACTGGCTATTTCTTCTAAACCACTTCAGTAAACTCATCAGTACTTAAACTGTAAGAAAAAGAGAGCACTTCAGCTCCCATTTGGGACAGAGAGTTGCCATCTCTATGCAGGCAAAGATCTGGAGCATCAAGTATTGTAATGAGGAGTCCACCACAATTTCTGAAAGGTATTGCTAGAGCAAAGATATAAATGAAACTTGTTGGGTGAGCTGATTAATTTAAACAGTTTTGAACTTTTGAACACTAACTCTTCTGTAGTCTGCAGCACTTTTCAACAGTAAAGCATGTAAAACATTTGCTATTCTGTGGCTGCTGCTACATTCATCACTTTCCATTCTTTTTACACACAAAATTTCACAATCACTAGGCCTGTGTTATGGCCATCTACTCAATAGTATATGGATGTCTGCAGTATGCTAGTGATTCTGCAATGGATTATTCCTCTGAGAGAAAGATGCTCTCAGTTGTTGTGTCTCACTGCTCAGTTGTTGCAATGATGTTTGAGGCAACAGGTTCAGCTTCAGCTCCCTACTTCCCAGATCTGCAGACCCCGCTTTGAATTGTCTAAGACTGTGCTGGATAAGATTATTACTGACACAGACATCATCTGGTTTCAGCTTTAATGCTGAAGGCAAAGAGGCTGGGCACACTTCTCAGGTAGATCTCAGAACTCAGAAGATGTTCCCAGGATAAATCCAGTTGACTTCTTGGGATGGATTCAGATCATGTTTTTGCCGTCTGACAAGCACCTAATTTGACTGCAAACACTGGTCCATGTTCAGAAGGTTATCTTCCTAACCAATCTTGGGCATTTCATTAAAAATGCCACAGCTTTAGTACTGAAGAAGAAGACAGGGAGATGCTGAGCACTGACTCCAGCCAAGCCCTGCAGACACATCTGAGTACTGGGTGCCGCTCAGTTGAGAGGACAGGCAATTTTTAAAGGGGAGAATTGAAACTGAGCAGAGGCAGACTGTGTGAGACACATTTGTTTCTCCTAATCCACTCCTTCTCATTGTTTCCCTAGGCCAGGAGCAAAAGTCTGAAGTCATGCAAGCAGCCATCAGTACATCCCACAGTAGCACACTACCACTGCACTACAGTCCAGAGGCACACACACACACACACACACACACTGCGTGCACAAAGAGAATGATAGTGCTAACTAAAATATAAATTCTGGGTTGTCATTTCATTAGTAACTTAGCAGCAATGGCAAGTGACTCCATCCCTCCATTCATATGGTATGAAATGAGGGTGCACCTTCCCAGCGCACAGCACTATTCTAACGCCTTTAGAGGAAAATGAGGGTAACCTTTCCTCCAGCCTGCCAAGGAACTATGTAACCTTGTAATTATCCAGCTTTAGATAGAGGAGATACATTGTAATTGTGTACAAAAGAGGTCACAGGTTTATGCATTCTCTGACAGACTGCAGGAAGAGAAGCAGGGTAGAACGTCTGCAGCAGACCTTTCTAATTTATTTTCCCCAAGTGCATTAAATATTAATGTCATCTTTCTAACCTGCATGTTAGCACATTTATGAACATGTGATTAACTGGTACCACACCATAAAGCCCAGAGTGTCAAAAATTGTTTGGTTTTAATTGTTTACAGAGTTTATACAAAAATCAAATGTAGATGAGCTCAAATCAGTGACTAAAATGCAATAATATCACACTGTGATTAAAATCCTCAGCTGCTCAGTGAGTAATGTTGTTGGTTTTGTCTTCCAAACCCTATAGTTTGAAAAGCTCTACAGAACAAGACTCTCCTTCATGGGGTGTACTGCAGTAACACAAAGCAAAAGGTGTCCTGCCAGAGTAGCACAACAGCAACACAAGAGGCCACATGTATCACTGATGAATGGGAGCATCCCAGACAAAACTTCTGCTTTGTCAGTCCCCGCCAAGTTTTGGTAGCTATTCTGCAGGTAAGCATCTTAGAGGAATGCTGGAGACAAAATTTGGTGTCCATGATCCATGAGAAGTCAGTGTTTCTGCCAGGCTCACTGCTTCAGGGTAAGTTCCTATTGGCATACCAAGGTGCAACACAAAGCTCACAGTTTAACCTCCAATTACACTGAAAGTGAAATGAACACTTCTTCCAGTCCACAGTGAATATTTTATTTATCTTTTAAGACAAACTATTTATTATTCGTCAGGAAAGAAGCCCTTGTTTGCTAAGCCTCCTGCTTGTAACCGCAGTGTGAACTCAGTTCTTCAGGAATCACACTGAAATGGCCCTGCCTGAGACTTCATCCCAACAACATCCTCCCCACTAACCCACAGGAGATTTGGGGAGATGAAAAAAGACCCTCAGTTACTCATGGTATCATTGTGGATGCACAGAGCTACATGAAGAAGAAGAACAACTCACTGTTTAAAGTCTTATAAACAGTGGGTTTATATGAAGCAACCACTCCTTTAAATAATCAAACAGGCATCAGAAGAGGTTCTACCAGCGCTTAACTGTTCTTAAATAAAAGGATATTACTGAAAGAACATCCCCATCTATCTGCTGGTCAATTTTTAACATTAAATAAATAAATATAAAAAATAGAAATATTTCTGTTTCAGGACAAAGATGTCACCATAAACAGAGTGACTCCAAGTTTTAAAGAGGTATCTAGTTCAGAATAGGATCTACCCTGAAAATAGGTCTGAATCCTTCTTGCACACACAAAAGTGCATGAAATGTCTGTTGTGAAATTGTGCAATGTAACAACAGCAAAGGACTGACTCTAAAGAACCAGCTGTCTATGGAGGAATGCAGTTCCATGTCCTCCTCCTCCACCTCCTCCTCACCCCTGCTCACTGCTCACTGCTCTCCATTTGTTGCCCTGTGGTTCCTGTAAGCACAGAAAGAGGAATGCTTTCTTAGTATTACAAGCTTATTTAGGCTACCTTCAAAGAGATTGAAGTGGCCATGGGATCAGCCACTGTCTATTAGGAGTCAAAGACTTTGCAAGCAACCTCTAGGTGATCTCAGCTTAGTTTTCACTGCTACAGAGAGTGCACATCCTCCTCCTCCTGAAGGTCATTAAGGCCTTTCTGCCCCATTTGCTTTGCATACAGCATCTGCCTGGGCAGACGTGGGATGGTGAACGCATCCTGTCCCCTGCCTCCTAGGAGAAGAGGATAGAGGATTTTGAACTGCATCAATTAGAATTCAAACATACCTAAAGCAGCACCTGGTAACAAAATTCTTTGAGTTGTGCTCCTGTGCAAGGTCTGTGCAGTGGGCATTTCTAGATGCTCCTTAGGTGGCATCACCTATTTTCCCATTTGGAGGGTGAGAAAAGCAAAATAGTTCAAGGCACAGTTTTGCAAAGGACAAACATCCGATATTCATGTTATCTGGGGTGTACAATTGCAGCATACAAGAAAGAGCCTTTGCAGGGAAATCTGGTGAGAAAATGTAAATGCTAAAACAAGTGTAGCACAAAGGAAAAGGAATGAGCAGGGATGACAACCCAAATTTCCCTTTGTGCCTAATCACTATTCAGAAGAATATTTCTGCAGCAGAATTTTCTCAGTGGGTACTATAAACAAGACTGAGAAGGGTAAATGATCATGATACAGAGAGGCAGAGAATGTATTACAGCTTGCACTGGTCTGGTGTTCAGTGGAACAACTGGTACTCTGCCTTCACTTCTGCCCCCTGGCAATTTGGTAGTTTCAGGGGGGAAAATTTTGCATTCCATTATCCTCCTGAGCTAAGTGAAAAAATGCAAAATTAATGCCTGAAAATGGAAGGCCTTGCACAGGGCATTCAAGGGAGTGGGAAGATGAAGGACAGTAGAAACAGGGCAACATTGTGCTGACACTGGGTCTCAGCCAAACTTCTCTGTTTGGTACTTTTTTCTGAGCCTCAGGGATTTTGCTTCTCTGGCTCTGTTGTCTAAATTGAGCTGGAGAAAAAAAACAGGTTCTTTAAAGTTTTATCTCTCCTTTAATAATATTCAGTCTGAAGTCTCTTTCCCACATATAAATTCTTAATTTTTTTTCCACTAGATCTTCTATTTAAAAATAAACAAACTGCATGCAAAGGGCATTTTTACTTTTGCCTTTAAGCATTTAAAACACAAACCAAGTCTGCAAAGGTCTTCTCTGTTAAAATATGGAAAGGTTTTTTCCAACAATTTAATAAGAATTCCTGTGTCCTGCTGGGTGCATTTGGAAGTAAAAAGAAATGATATAGAATATATTATTGATTATTCCTTGTGGAACACCAGCAATGATAAATCATATAGAACTTCACAGTTCATTAGACATTGACAGGGTGAGGTACTGCCCTTCTGGTGTGCGTGCTGCAGGCAGCAAGCAGATGCATTATAAAATATCCTCTTTTTGATTTAACTCTTCAGAGGTTCCCACAATTTGAAAGAACCACTTTCAGAAAAGTTTCACTTTCTTTCAGTTTGACTATACACTTGTGGTACACACACTGAAGAATAGGGGATGTTTTGACTACATGGAGAATCACAAAATTATAGAATGGTTTAGGTTGATGAAGACCTCTCAAATCATCGAGCTCCAACCCCCCGCCATGGGCAGGACTGCCCCTTAACAGCTCAGGCTGCCCATCCAGCCTGGCCTTGAGCACCTCCGGGATGTGGCACCACAGCTTCTCTGGGCAGCTATGCCAGCGCCTCACCATCCTCTGGATAAAGAATTTCTGCCCACCGTCGAACCTAAATCTCCCCTCTTCTAGCTTAAAGCCACTCCACCTTGTCCTATCGCCATCAGATCATGCAAAAAGTCAGTTCCACTCCAGCTTCTAAGTTTCCTTCAAGTACTGGAAGGCCTCAGTGAGGTTTCCCCAGAGCCTTCTCTTCTCCAAGCTAAATAAGCCCAATTACTTCAACCTTTCTTCATAGGAGAGGTGCTCCAGACCTTTGAATCCACAAGAAAGAAGAGAGCTCATTTTCCCAGAAAAACTGAATTGCCCTGTACCAGTCAGGATCTTTTTCTCCCCATTTCAAGCCCATCTCTACCAAAGTGTTTAAAGAAGCAACAGTGCAGAGTTTAGAAATACAGAATCCCAAAGCTAACATTGAAAAGGAAAAGTCAATTTTCACAGTGATTATTTATACATCTAATGATGCTGTTGTCAGCATTACTGATGCCATTCACCAGTAATTGTTACTTGCTTTTCCTGCCGCTGCACAAATAGTAGAAGCAAGCATAGGCTCACATACATCAGTGCAGCATATGACGCCTACAAATGGATTAATCAGCTCTCATTAGTTGCTAGGTAACAGTGCCTTGACCTTAGTGCATGTTTAGCCAAGGAGGGACATGATGTGGCAATGCATCGCATGTGATCATGCACTGCCATCACACCTGCTGCTGGGCACGTTGCATAGCCAGCCCCATACAAGCTGCACCACCCCGCTAGATAAGTGTGCTAGAAAACGAGATGACTGTTCTCATCATGGCCCTTCTCACAGCTTCCTTTGGCATGTCTTACTCCCTGCTGTCAGAGCCTGCATGATGCTGTTGTTAACCTGTGGGGCTGCTGCAGGGCTTCAGGAGCAGTACGATCACTCCGTCCTGGTTTTCCAGTTCTGAAGTTATTCTGATCCCACTATATTTTAATCCCACATAATATCCCACATTATTTAATTTTGCAGTTAGCATTACTGATTGGTACCACACAACTCTTCAGAATTTCTGCCAGCACTGAAGAGATAACAGGTGAGAAACGCTCTCTGCACACATGCACCAGATAAAATATGTAAGAGATGAAAAAAATGAAGTGATATCCTCATTTTACTTGAGTCAAGAGTAGGCAGTGAGGCACAGCGAAATAAAGAGACATACATGGAGACTTAGGATGAGCTGCAGTAGAGCCAGTGAGTATCTGCTTAGTTACTTTACCATAGCCCAGAGGAAACATTGATAGACACCATCTCCTGATGATTTTTCACACCTCAGCCTTTGTATGCATTGCATGTAGTCTTTGCAGTGGAAACTCCAGAAGGATTAAAGGGCTGAGAAAAGTGATGTAAGGAACATTGATTTATTTTAGGGGAAAAAAAAAAAGAATTATTGGGTAAATCAGCTGCTTGACTCAAGATTAAAGCCCAGTCTGCTAAATTAAAAAGATGCAGCTCTGTACTTCCATGAGTTTTATTGGAATGTGTAAAGGCATTAACATTCAGAAAATGGATAACCACATTTAAAAATACTGCTCTTTTTTAAAAAAAAAAAAACTAAACAGACTTTAATTCAATAGTGACATCAAGATGTCATTAAAATTGCATCAGGAAATTAATGGAGGAACATTAATAATAGGTTAAACCACCAATTAGTCAAATCACCAAATTAATGCAGCAGGAGATTGAATCATGAGATTAAAATAACAAAGAATCTCTACTTACCAATTCTTCAGACTGGAAGGAAAGAGCATGTTTGCTTTAGCTTAAACTGGCAACTAAAAGATTTTACCCAAGGCAATAAAAGTAATTAAACTGCTTTTAAGAAGTTACTGAAATCAAATTGTGGTTTGAGTCTTGACTTAGTGCTAATTCAAGAGTGTTCCTTAAAGCTCACCAATGTCATAATGACAAGTATTTCTTTCTCCTATCTGCATTTTCAAGACACAGATTGATAGCTAACTTTAAAAGACAATGTTAAACAAAAATAAAAATATCTAGGATTTAAATCTTGTGTTGCTTTTTCTAACCCAGGAAAATGCCTCCATAAATAATACTACTAATAAAACTACACTATACTAAATCCAAGATTTGGTTTTGGTCACTTCTTTACATGCACTTCACAGAGGGGTATTAAATGACACCCAGCCCATGCTCTAACAGATGAGAGAGACGTCTATTTTAAACACCAGTACAGTAAGGGAAAAGAAAAAAAAAAAAAAGAAGAGAGAGAGAGAGAGAGAGAGAAAAGGCAACGGGCTGAAACTCTCCTGTTTTCTGATATGCTCACAAATGCGATTTACATTGATAAGAACCGAAAGAAGTAACATTTGGACCTGTTGCACATCACCAGGAGGGGTCTAGTCAAATTGATAGCTACTGGGTCTTCACCTGCTCCATCACCTGCTCTACCTCCACAAGGCTCTACCTGCCTTAAAGAGCATATGGACCTTGCATATATCATTCTTGCATTTCACCCTCTTTCTTGCAGTGCCACCCACCAAGTTCTGGGCATGGTCCATTGGCCACAGGCAATGCGGCTCAAACTGGCTCACAGTGAACAACAGACTTTAGACTCCACAAAATGCCTATTCCAAGTGTCTTCTTCCTGGAAACACCTGTCCTTGCAGCTCCAGACAATAAATATTATCCTAGAAGACAAACTCAGGGGGGCACTCCCTTGGCCATTCTCTTGGGTAGTAGCAGTGATGGCACCAACGTCTGCTAACCAGCCCACAAGTGCCAGTATGAACGAGGGCCCCAGTGACATTCTTGAAATTACATAAGCTCATCCCTGAGGGTTTGTCACATCAGCCTATGAAGTAAGGGTGCTGAGAGAGGAGATTTTGTATTTGTGCAAATAGTTAGATCTGTCTTCACAAATAAGTGAGAGGCATCATATATGTAAATACCAGCTGAAGGTTGCTGAAGAGCAAGCTGCTTCACCAAAACATGCCAGAGGAGACGCTCGATCAGCTGAGTATTTACCTCTAAGAATAGTAATATTTGTAGTGTACCCACAACCTGCATGTTTTCAAGATGTATTAGGAGGATCATTTCCAATCCATCTTTTTCATCCAACATTTTTATTTTCCCTTCTTTTACAGGTCCACTTAATAGTTCTTCCCATGTCTATTCTACAAAATGCTATTAGTTCACAGTCACCATAGACACTAGTTTGTCACCATGAGTACAAACTACAGCAAGCACAATTATTGTAGAAAGAATGGAGCTTGCAGGGTGGGTTTGTTTGTTTTCTTTCTGTGAATAAGATATACCTTTGATGTTCGTAATATGTGGGCAAGTGATCAAATGAATCTAAAGAGAATACTCCATCACTGTCCAAAACAATTTACTACTGTGATTTTTAAGATAAGAGAAGACTTTATCTAGGTGGACAGGATAAGAATAAATAGATTTTATTTAGAGAAAGGAAAAAGATAATGACAGATGGAGAAAGGTTTTGGTGGGCTTAGAAATAAAGCATTTAAATCTAGTTCATTATCTCTTTAATACAGAAGTCTGGGAAAACAAGAAGCTAGATTGGGGAAACTAAATCCAGCTAACTCTCTTTTTGTTTTTTAAGATGCCCTAACAATAATGCAGCAGGGTGAAAAGATCAGGACCACTTTATACACATTGTGCTAATTACTGCAAGTACTTAAAGTTGTAATTAGCTTATTATACTGCAGAGAACCTAACATGGCATGTCTTTCAAAAAAATTTCTCTCCAGATCATTAGTGGGAAAGCTAACAACATCTGCTTCAAATAAAATCAACCAATTAGCACAGGCAACTTCGCATAGTTTGCAATCAGAGAATTATATTGTGCCAAGTGCTAATTTCAATGTGAATTCTATCTCCTTCTTATATCCCACGCTTATCTGCCAGCACAGCTGGTGTTTAACACCACTGACTTCAGTGAAGTCTCCAAAAAACTTATGTTAATTTGAAGTAACCTAATCAGAAGTGTGCAATACAGACCGGGCTTGATCTCAGCTTAATTAAAAGTGACCTTGTCGTTTCACTGCATGTAAAACACCAGTATCTCACTATTTATCACTCAGCTATGATAAATATGCAGCTTATGTGAGAATCAGGGATGACAAGCTCTATACTAAAGGAGTTATTTTCAGATATCAAAGCTTGATTTTAATGTACTGTAAAATGCCACTCGCTTGTGCTTGCCAGCAAATAATTCAAATAGTTCAGAAAACCCAAAATAATCTCCAAAACCTCCCTCCAAAATTCCCAAATAGGGCACCAATGCCAGAATTTTTCTTTTGGTTTGCTGTGAGAATTACACATTAAAAGCTGACTATTGTCACTGGCAATAGATGAGAAAGACAGCTTGCTTTTTAAAATTAAGTTTGTGCCTGTTCAGTGTTGATGTTGCAGTTTCTCTAGCAGATGAGATGAAAAAGAAGATGAACATGAACATGAAACTAAAGATTTGCTCAGGGAGGGGGTCAGCCTCTTCACAGGACTAGAGAGAATGGCTTCAAGTTTGAACCAGGGGAAGTTCAGACTGAATGCTAGGAAATGCTTCTCCAAAAGAGTGGTCAGGTGTTGGAATGGGCGGCCCAGGGAGGTGGTGGAGTCACCAACCCAGGAGGTATTCAAGGAATGTTTAGACATTATGTTGAGGGACATGGTTTAGTGAGAACAACTGGTGATAGGTGTACTGTTGGACTGGTTGATCTTGTGGCTCTTTTCCCAACTTTGTTGATTCTATGATTCTATGATAATAATCCCAAAACAACTTGCAAAGTAATTTATTCCCTCATTGCTTTTTCTTTTCTAAATTGAATACTGTAATTTTCATGCTTGATTATGTTTTATCAGTTATGTTTGCTGTCAGGTAGAGGTGGTTTCCTGAACCTAGCAGCAGACATCCAACTTAACATGTCCCATGGAGCTAATACTGTGGAGTAAGTTTGCAATTTGTATTTTGATCCATTCTCTGAAGGACTTTTGCCCTCATTCTTTGCCTGCTGGAAACTCAGAGTTGCTTTTATCCCTGTATATCACTGTAGTAATACCACTATGATCCCCACACTGGTGTTTACACAGGATCATAACTACAGGGGCACCCCTAGCATAGGCATAGCTATAACAACAAAAAAATCTAAAATTTTTTGCCACTTCAGCTGGTACTCGCTCACACAGCAGAAAAAGTAGTAATGAAAGCACTTTTGCTGTCAGGGTAACTGTGTCAGTGCTAAGCAGTCAGACATAAGACAGCTTGTCTCAGTGGAATAGCAGCAACCAGCCATGCGTGCAGACAGCATACTGCAATTGCAAGGTGAACTACACTAACTCAGCTCTCCCTAAGACCGCAGACAATATAGCTGACCTCCTGCTTACTGAGAGCAAAAGTACAGTCAACTCCTAAAGCTCCACTGAGAGTGATTTGACCTACTGTAGACATCTCCACTGTGCGCTGGAGACATCTGCCCAAACAATGTACTCACTGCAGTCAGTGGAGAGGAAGAAGCACAACCAGAGCACCACTCATCTTAAAACAGAGACCTAAAACAAGCAAATGAACTGAACTTCAAAATGCCTTCAAGGGAAGTTTAGTGTGACTAATAAACAGTGTGGCACATACATCCATGCTGAAGATAGTGAAGTGAGGTGAGATGGTTGAGCAGCAGCCAGGCTAGCAACCCGAGACTTTTGCCAGAAAGAGACAAGAAAAAAACACCCTTACTCCTAACTTCTACAGCTCTAGAATGAAGGTTTCCTGTTAGCTCTGGTCTAGTGTCCTGATTACTCTACCTCAGGCTCACCTGTTTATAATCTACTCCCTCACACACCGTGATCTGATAGTTCGGTTATTTCCCACTTAGCAGTTAATCTCTTTGCAGGAGGTCAGAAGTAATCTGTTCTGATGGAAGGTGGTCAGCTTCTCATTTTGAGTAGGCTTTTTGTGACTTTTCAGCATGTTCAGAATCAGCACCACGTTGCTCTTGAAGTCTCTGGTTTAGCACTGAAAGAGAAAAACAAATTCATTGACTGAGGAAGGATAGGGACTAGGTGAATAACCTTGATATATGTAGCAACAGGAATAAATAATGAATAATTACCATGACCAAAGGCATTCTGTTTGCTCTTGGTAGTATCGGAGTATTTCCTTCCCACCCTTCTATCACCAAGATTCTGCGTGTCTGTATGCATGCTAATGTGAATGCAAAATTGTGTGTGACACGTGCACACATCGGAAACAGATATAATTCTATTACAGCATGTCTGTTCTTACACATGTGAATTTAACATCCTGATATTCAATCTATAACAAAAGCTCCCTCTAGAACAATGACTCATGCAAAGCAATTGAAAACATATCCAACAGCTCTTTTGAGGGAGGCTGCATATTACACAGACAAGTCAAGTAGCTAACAGTTTATGACAAAACATAAATTAAACTGATCATCATGGACTCATTATTAAGACTGGATCACTTAGAGAATAAAGCCAAGAGTAATTCTTTCATAAGTTAGTCTTTACAGAATGTTGTAGGTGGCAAGATAAAAGCAGAGAAACCTGGAAATCTACTTCTAATAAAGGCTCTGTAAACACTCTCACAAGTTAAAAAAGCAGCAAAATAAGCTTTGGAAGTTACCTAAATACTGAATACTGCAGCATAAAGGCTGCATCATCCCAGTCAAGCCTGTTATGAAACAGTTATGAAGCCCAACACTACCAAATCTAGTCTTTTTTTTCCTTTTTTTTTTTTTTAAGAAAGCTTTATTGTTGAGAAAATATTCAAAGGGATTGCTGGGACTTAATCTTGATTTAGTAGACATTATCCTCTTCCTCTACACTACATAGTCATGGTTTTGAGCTAGAGAAGTCCAAAGTTGTTTGCTACTATTTACTGCCCTGCGTGGGACTGATACAAAACACGCTCCCACTCCTACACCAGAGGCAGCTGTTCAAAACTGAAGTAAACTGGCAACGATTGGGGAAGACAATAGTTTTAGAGTTTTATAAAATACATTTAGACCCAAAACAATAGCCTAGCCTGTAATCAGGGGCAAAATTATTGTGTTTCAAAGCTTTTTATAGATTGCTAATTGTTGTGTTTGTTCATTAGTTCTTAAGCAATAGCTAAATAGTTGGCTTTGTAGGAGAGGTTGTAATGTAGGTCAGGCAGCCATGTTGAAGGTGAGAGAAGATTAAGAAATGGCATGTGAAGAGATGAAATGGAGAAAAAAAGAAAATATATTTAAAAAAGAAGTTAGAGTGGAGAATGAGAGAATGAGAGCAGGGAGGGAGAAAGAATAAGAGGTAGAAATAGAAAGATAATATAAGGCATAAGAAAGTAAAGGGAACAATAATGTACCACTTAGGATAAATAAATAAATAAATAAACTTCTAAATTTAGTAATTGTCTTAATTTTAAGAGCAGAGAATTAACAAAATTTAAAGTCAAAAAAAAAAAAAAAACTGTAGCTCCACCATTAACTTTTCTAACTCATATATAAACTCTGTTATTCTTGATCTTTACCTCACTGTGACTCATGCACTCAGCAGAAAATCTATTAACAGAAGGTTGATAAATATTGCATTCTTCTTTTAAAATGTAATTGTTTCAAAGTCTCAGTCATCCTCCAATTCTGGAGTAAATCTGGCTGTTATACCAGAGAAGTAGAAACTAAATTAACAATCATATAACAATGGATCCTGGAAGTGTACGAATGTCCTGGTGTACAGAAGTCCCTTGTTGATAAGAATAGGAAGAGGCATATGGCTGAAGGCATAAAATTCAGGCCTAGCTTCTGAAACAACCACTCTCAGTTTAACCCTTATGCATCCTATTCTTCCTTCTGTCTTTGCAAAGCTCAGCCCATACATCTAAAGCCAAGACATTTGTCTGGATTCAGATAAAAGTAAAAACAAGCAGGCTGCTATCACTGATGGAGCTGCCTTACTTCCTTGGCTTCTTTCTTCAGACGAGTGGATTGTAGAGGAGGGACAACATCTTGCTAAACGCATTGTTTCCTACTGCTTTTTATGTATAACAGAAGAGAGAACTTATTCCACACATTTCAAAGGAACCACTTGTCCTCAGTTACTGCAAAAAGGGAAACATCACTCCTATTTTTAAGAAAGGTTGAAAGGAAGATCCAGCTACATACTGGTGAGCCTCACCTCTGTCCCTGGTAAAATCATGGAACAGATCCTTCAGGAAACTCTGTTAAATCACATGAGGGATGAGCAGGTGATCTGAGACAACCAGGTGTGGTTTTACCAAGGGCAGTTGCCTGACCAATTTGGTGGCCCTCAGTGATGGACTGATGGCATCAGTGAACAGAGGAAGAACTGATGATACCTACCCAGATTTTTTCTAAACCTTTGACATGAGCCTACTCAACATACTTCTCTCTGAGTTTTCAGCATGGATTAGTCTGTGGATAAGTAGCTGGCTGAATGGCCGTAGCCATAGAGCTGTAGTAACAGTTCTATGTCCAGATGGAAGGTGTTGATGAGTGGTGTCCTCCAGAGATCCATTGAGACCAGTGCTCTTCAGCATGTTTATCAGCAACACTGACAACAGGACTGAGTGCACCCTCAGCAAGTCTGGTGATGACATCAAGCTGAATGGTGCAATTGATACAATAGAAGGAAAGGACTCCATCCAGAGGGACCATGACAAGCTTGAGAAGTGGGCTCATGTGTTCTGAATAAGGTTTAACAAGATCAAGTGTGAGTTGTGGTACCTCTGTCGGGGCAATACCAGGTATGTTTACAGTCTGGGAAAATAGCACACTGAGAGCAGCCTTGAATAGAAGAACTTGGATAAATATCTGGACATGAGCCAGTAGCATGCTCTTGCAGACCAGAAGGCCAACAGTATCCGGGACATCAAGAGAGTGGTGGTAGCAGGGAGAGGGAGGTGATTGGTGATTGTCCTACTGCACTCTGCTCCTATGAGGCCCCACCTGGAGTTCTGCACCCAGGCCTGGATCCCCTACAGCAAGAAAGCCATGGAGTTTTTGGAGTGGGTTCAGTGGAAGAACAAAAAGATAATCAGAGAAACACATCTCTTATGAAGAAATCTTGAGGGAGTGGGCATGTTCAGCCTGGAGAAGAGAAGATTCTTGAGAGACATCATTGTGATCTTTCAGTATTTAAAGGGAGCTTATAAACAGAAGAGAGACTGACTTTTTACACTTTGATAGTGACAGGACAAGGCAGAATGGCTTTAAACTGAAAGAGGGGAGATTTAAATTCAATATTAATAGAATTTCTTAGACAGTAAAGAATTTGGGCAGCCTGATCTAATACAAGGTATCCCTGTCCATGGCAGGAGGGATGGAGCTATATGATCTTTAAGATCTCTTCCAAGATCTTCTTCTATAAATTCCAATTAAAAAATAAAATAAAAATAAATCCTAGATTTAAATAAATATGTATTAATATTTTTATATAGCTGTGTATGAAAATGGAACATATTAAGATCACTATGTGTTTCTGGTAAGTGAATTATTTTCCTTTCTTTTAAGCAACAAACAAAACCACTACATTATGTATCATTTTTCCTTCTTCCGTGTCTTGGAACTGCAAGGAAAACAAATAACGAAGCAATCCTGTGTCTCATCACTAAGTTTTGTGGAAATCTTAATCCTAGATAATACATTCAGGAGACAAACAAACTGTTTGGAGCTACTTAGAAAATAAAGGTTAAGTGTACTGTGGTGCAAATCTGGTCAGAGCCTATAACTGAACTACAGAATAATAAAGCATTTGGCAATTTTATCACCAAATATTTAGAAGTCTATTTCTCTACAGGCAACTTTGCACTGTCTCTTAGGAACATGTTACCTTCAAGTTTATACAGTTCTTACTCCAGCACAGCAAAGAGAAGGGTCCAGTTCTTCATCTGAATATCTGCAACGGACACTAACTCAGATGAGTGTGTCTTCATGAAAGTGCGGTTTTCATGCCTTGCAAATTGATACCATAGTCAGTGGTGCCACTTAAAAGAACACTGCCAAAGCGTTTCTTTATAAAGTCATGTGCTACATTTACTCAAACTACCTAACTGGAAAATTAAGCCTATTACGCAATTTTCAGAGCAGTAAAATTAAACTTTCTGTGAAATGTGTAGTCATCTTTAGTAAATTAATTGACTCAAAATATTTTTGTAGTGCATTACTGAGTTTGGGCAGGATGATGAATATAGTCACAGAGACAGCTGATATCCTTACATCAAGGGACTGCACTACATCTGTTGTTCCACCACAGGGTTAACTCCAAAGCATGACAGGTACCATAAAACAGCACTACCCCTGTCAATATGTCCTGCTGTAATGGACAAAAACTGTTTCAGAAGGGCAGGAGTCCCTTTGTAACAGAAGCTATGCAGGGATGATAAATGGAACTAGATCCAAATACTGGGCTCAGGCATGAACTCTCACTTGTGCATTCACTCAGTTTGTTTTCTTGGATCCTTTTATCTTCAGTAACAATGCAAACAGGTGAACCAGCCAACTTCTTTATCAGCTGCCATATCCGTTTAAGATGCACACTTCTAAAGGAAAGCACCTGGCTGCTTATTTTGTGAGTACCGCTGTAGGACAGAAATCACCCTGAGAAACAATGTTTCTCTGCCAGCTGTGGGACCTTCTGAAAGCTCTTCATATTACCTTATTCTTAAAAGAGCTCTGGGCAGCCCTGGTTGCCAGTGATGCCAGAGAAGATTGAGGGTGCACAGCATTTTGCAGCACTCGTTATACTGACCACTGACTTTCTTGAATTACTTAACAGAAAAAGCTTTTGGGAATCAGTGCATCAATCTAAATGAGGTTTAAATGTAGAGTGCTGAAATTTTGGGGTTTAAAATGTACAGTTCGTTCTATAAGAATAATGTTTTATATACAGTGTAAGTCCAATTATATAGGAGTTGAATACATGTGGGTAACTTGCACTGAATCAAATGCCAACCTGATGTACAAGTTTGTAAGGATGATCTCTATGCTGTAGTATTAGACTAATATTTTCCGTTACTACCTTCATCTTTGTTTTTAAGAAATCCTTTTCAGTATCATCATTTCTCCTCTTATATTCCCAGGTTTTCAGTTTAATCCTTCATGTTTTGGTGTGGCACAGGAGGTCTGTCTTATCAGAAGACATTAGCTTTCAAAGACAAAAAAAAAAAAACATGTCCAATTAGAAGATATTCATACAGCTGAGCCCCCCTGCAGAGCAATGCAATGTCTTAGCTTCCAGTCATATCCCTTGAGGACTGCTATATGAAATGTTGTACTTTAACAGCACAAATATGTTTATTGTTACAATTTCACTCAAGCAATCATTGTTTACTGCAGTATAATTATAATAACACAGTTTTGAGTATGAAGATATATAGCATTTGGGAAGAGTTTGATTTCCATTTGGTTACTGCTTTCCCTCAAGTTCAAAGCCTCTTCAGTGTTCCATGTGAAATTAATTCATGATAAGTTAATCAGTCTGAGCTGTAGCTAATACACAATTTATATACAGCAAAATGAAGAGTATGAACCTGCCGTTCTTCTGTATGAAGTTTTATCCCTCTAGGGTCAAACAAAGGTCAAAAGAGCAACAATGACTGCAACATATGAACACATGTGAACTACATGTACACAGTGGTGATTTACTTGAAGATTTTTTTTTCAAACAGTGTTACTGCCACAGTCATTGTGTAAATAAATTAACTAACAGATATATTGCCATTGAACATAAAAAAATTAAACTCTCTGACAATAAAAATGACTATAAATAAAAGCAGAACTTCCTTAGGTTTGAATAAAATTAGTCCCAAATATTTCCTCTTTATCAAAGAAATGGAATCAGAGAACCACAATCCGATGTCTCATGTCTCTGTCTACTGTGTTCCTTTAGTTCCACCTGCTGCCTGTATCTGCAACAGGAGGTACAGGAGCACTGGAAGCGTGAGGTGGTTCTGCAAGTGCCAGGTCTCTCAGACTGGCCAAGCAGCCCTTAAAATGCCTGCTCTCCCTTAGGTGACATCCTGTCTGGAGCAACAAATACTGCTGCAATTCCATTAAAGCAGCAGCTGTGAAGATGCCAACAGGTGTCCTGAGCCAAGGTTCCTTTGCAACTGTTATTGCTTAATGGCAACAAAAACAATAACAAAGGATCTGCCAACATGATGAAGTGCTATAATTATCCTAACAGAGTAATACCAATAGGCACATTAACAAGAAGGGAATCATTTTCCAGAAGAACTAACCTTAGTACACCACTTGTCTTCTTCTAGTCTGTGATTGTTATATTTATCAAAAGGAATATATATATATATATATATACACACATATACAAAGACTATGTTTCTCTAATGAAATTAGAATAATCATACCACAGAGAAAATTGACTAGAATATAACATTTCATATTTATCTTTCCTTTCTTTCTTTAAGAATATTTTCATCCCAAGTGTTATTTTCCTCATTCTCCGGGGACGTGATAATGT
Source organism: Oreortyx pictus (assembly GCA_036925125.1). Taxonomy (NCBI): domain Eukaryota; kingdom Metazoa; phylum Chordata; class Aves; order Galliformes; family Odontophoridae; genus Oreortyx; species Oreortyx pictus. The sequence continues at coordinate 73,555,731 of JAUPFR010000001.1, read as the reverse complement.
ATCTAAACTCTCCCAAAGTATGGAAATATCCCTATATAGATTTTACTAGGATTCTCTCTTCATTCATAGCGATTGTATATAATAAACATGTTAGAGACTGCTGAACCTAGTAGCCTAATTGCGGCAAAGATGCCACAGATCCATGTCCCTGAGTCCTGCCAGACAGTAGTTTAAGCATGTATTTATTTCCCGTAGGCACATGCACAAACACAGATATACAGCACATACACACATCAAGCCATAAAGAACAATGTAGTCAGAAATACTCAGCACTCATGCAGACTCAAAGAGTACCTGTGACTAATCAATATAAAAAAACATTAGTGGTAAATATGGATACAATATGCATACATCTAATATCTGGCCACGGACAATCAATTTATCTAGTACCTGGATGTTGCATTGCAGGTCTATGCAGCAGCTGGCAGGTGGGTGTGCAAGTCCCACTCTGACTGCTGGTACAGATCTCCTCACTTCCTGAGCACACATACAAAGATTCACATACGTACACAGCATCAAACCCACAGTAACAAGCCTTGTGCATTCATGCATGCATACACATCTCTCAGGACATACTTGAACCCTACAGTCTCTCCTGTAGTTCACTATTCCCTCTAACACTTGATACTCAGGCCCTGTGGTCTCTCTCGTATCTGACACAGACTTATAGCTCCTTCAATAGCTTGTTCCCAGGACACTTTTGCATCTCACCATGTAGTTTTTGATACTTGATGCTGACAAGTGCAACCGCATTTGCTCCATGTATTAGCACCTTATGTTTGGCCTGTGGTCCTACCCCAGTTGCTGGCACTTAGTCCTGCACAAAAACACTTGTACAAAGAACAAAGAATCCCCAACCCAGTTAAGCAGTTCCATTTGGTGAGAAGACAGGACAGACTGTGTTGAGGAAGATCTGAACATGGTAGTACAAACGCACTGACCAGCAACATTTTTACATGGAATCAGCTCCTCACCGCTCTATTTTCCTAAGTTTGCTCCTCCCCAGATCACCTAAACACTTTCCACAACTTCTGTTCCTTTTCAGACACACCCATGAATATCTTGTGCAGTTCCAAAATACTCTCTTCTGTTTGCCAAAGTAAGATTCATATCCACATAGGCAGTAAAGCCCCTCTGTCAGAAAGGTGCTCCTTTCCACCTTGTCATTGTGATGAGTGTCACCCTCAGACTATGGGGCTGATCACCCAGAGAGGGATCATAGTAGGGTAGTATTCGTATTCCGCATTGTACCTCTGTGCAGCTACGTGCATGTGGAGACAAGCTTTTTATAACATCACTCAACAAAACTTATTAATGCCATGTCATCAGAACACATAGGGTGAAATAGGCAACAAGAGAGAGCATAAATGCTGCAGACTGAAACAGAAAAGATGTTCAATACTGCCAGCTGCGTGACAAGACTGTATTGATCATACAGAAAGTACATTCATTATCCAGGATGCAGTAGGCTCCATGCTGATAAGTCGTTCAGGAAAAGGCAATGATACACAGGAATCAATGTATGCCCCCTCTCTTTTTCATACATGGTAGCACAACAGTGTCATTCCCTCTCACGCATAATTAAATTTCTGTCAGCCATCCACCATCACTTCCTAGGAATTAATCCCCTTATTTTCTTTTTAATTTTCCCATGTTCTTCTAAGATATATGCACTTTGACCTGCTATGAGAGCCAAGAGTTATACATAAGAGTACCCTAACTCAATGTTAGTTGCAAATTTATGATCACCAGTAGCTTGGAAGTTGGAACTTCTTCATGTTTTGTTTTGCAAAAGGATGGAAAACTCTAGACAAACTTCCATGACATTTGGTTCTGCAACTAATACCTGTGACCCTAAACCTATCACAATTTGTATCAGGAAAAGACCACATCATGAATGTTTATGGCAAAGCTGATTTCTTGTAGGTTTACAGAGCAAACAGGTACATAGTGGTCTCACTTTAGCATCTGTAACTTAAAAAATGTTGAAGTATATGGAGAAGGAATTAAGACTAGGATAGAATATGACATCAAAACCAAGATTTTTGGTCAGAGAAGTGTAACTTCCTAAATAGTTTATTATGCAGTGATCATTGTGACACTCTCTTGTTAAGCTCATACATAAATTACTCTTATTCATCAAAATTCAGATATTATGTCATAGTGAGAGAATTAAAGATTTGTTAATTCAAATAAGTAGAAAAATTGTTGCATCTGCCACGGACGGTCACCCCTAGTCATTTTATAGGTATCTAAGTGTTCAACATAGCAGGCATGAAGCAAACTCTGGTCTCATAACTACTGACAGTTCCATATTACTTCAATAGATGTGTAGATATGAAGCTAATTTGGCAGCCAAAAACACTTTGCTTATGAGAAATACACACAATTGGTCATGTTATGAAGATTATGATGATGAACTTAAGGAAACAGAGACTACATGGCATCCCAGACAGCTGTTACTGTTTAGTGAAAGGGCGCTCCTCAGTCTTCAGGTGTTGCATTCTTAAAGCTCTTTCTCCATGTTTGACATTCTTTCTCAACCAAAGTTTGCTTTCTAACCAGGTTAAAATCAAACAAATATTGGAGACACATTTCAAATCTTCTAAGTCAAATCTTTCTTCTAATGTTATTCTCAATTTCATTTAAAACCCATCATTGTTTTTCTCTTGTAGAAGAATGAGAATTTACGCAAACAGTATATTTGGAGGGCACAGTGCTGACATTCAGTCCCCAGGCAGTGCACACAGACAAGCATATGACTTCTGGGTCTGCAAAAATCATTCCAGTCTACATTCATTCTTTCATTAGTTTTCTTCCTGTGATAGCCAACAACATTGCCAATTAACACTAATCACTGTATGGACACCTGTCCACTAGGAAAGAGGCTGAAAACAATTATGTAGTTATTTTACAAAGCTCATGGAGCAGCTGTCAAATGATAATGACTTTCAGTCACTGTTGGCTTTGGCTGTGTTGCAACAGGTGGCCAAAAGGTGAAATACTACTTACACCATTATCTGCTTTCTTAGTTATTCTAGCCTGGGTTTTCATTCTCACCCCTACATTCCACAGTACTTAAGTTTACAACAAGGAGTGTGAGATAAAATATCTATGAATGCATGTCACATGATCTCTTACTGAGTGTAAAGTCTTTTCATATATGAAGAATTTTGTATTTCTCATCACTTCAAGAAAAAAAAATGGTAGATACTTGAATACACAGAGATTAAAAATGGAAACAGGGATTGTAATCTGGAAGTCTTTGTGTTTCCTGTGATCTGATGTTTAATTATCTTTACAATTATGTAGGCTCTGATGGGTTCCTATCTGAACAGGTTCTAGCAAGCACAGGTGATGGTGTTTGTGCCGAAGCTTTTGGAATTCATGTATCATGAATAATAACCTCAGATCTGGGAATAAGAAACGTAAAGTGATCAAGCAGTTGATAAATGTGAAAATCTTGATGCAAACAATTTTCCCGTCACTGTAGATGATCGTTTTGGCATGTTCTCTAGGAGTCCAGATTTTTTATGTCTGCATACCACTACCTTTGCTTCAGGAGTGCCACATCTCCTCTTACAATCCTTTGCCCTAATTACGATATGTTTTTGGATTTGACAGGCTCTAGAGACAACCACTTCTTAACACAACTAACTCATGTCCATATTTTATATTGAAAACATGAAAAAAAGGCAATGCACAGGAACAGCAGGATGAATTAGGTACATGAAGAAAGCTTTACTGTGATCTATGTTAGTTGTTCAGTATTCATGCTTGCTAGCTTAGTGCTCTTTCCTTTAAGTATCTGTATATAATTTACCTCCTTATTTTTTAAAGTTGAATGAGAACTCTCTGCAGAAATCTACAGGCAGTGATACATTGTTCATCAGTATGCTCAAAGCTATTACATGCACTACGCAGATCTCTGGAAATTTGGGTTACAGATTACTTCCACTATGGCTTATTCTTATGGAGTGGAATCTGCACCAGAGAGGGATAAAGCAGTCCCTTTGTCATGCAGTACTGGTTGCATTTCAGATTCTGAGGACAGAAATCCCAGGGCTTGCAGGCATTATATAATATATAACAGCATTATGTTGCAAACATTATTATTTTGCTTGTACTTTGCTTGCTATGCATCATAGTCTGATGGCAATTAAGAAACACTGACCCTGTCAGTACTTCAAAACAATCAGAAATTTGGTTTCACTTCACCATAGATGTACATTCTGCTTGTATATTTCTGAAACCACAGATGGAACTATAATCATTATTCTCTCTCTTTGGAAAAGAGTAGCAAAGAAACTGACTGATTCTGACAATATTCTTAAAATAGGAAACATATATTATTATATTATATTATATTATATTATATTATATTATATTATATTATATTATATTATATTATATTATATTATATTATATTATATTATATTATATTATATTATATTATATTATATTATATTATATGTTATACCCCAGTTCTTCACTGGATTGTTTGTCTTCAGAAAGCACTGGATAAATGCATATATCAGAAATTTGTTTGTATGAAACACTACAAAAATGAATTTATTCCTTATAACCCACCTCAGCCAAAGTACTTAGGCATTTAAACAGGCTTGTTAAACTTGATTATACTGGTCAGACACGGGATAATAGAGCCCAAGTACCTAGCTCAGTAAGGATCTTAAGCAGGTCTAACTGATAGAAATATAGCCTATAAATTCCATGTTTGCCATGGTCTCTTTCTTGCTTTTTTAAATCTGCTCCCCCAGAGCACACCCAGCATCACTCATGGCTAGCATCAGGTCCCTTTGGAGCAGCTGGAGCTGGCTCTGAGCTGACATGGGGTAGCTGGTGGGGCCTGCAACCCACCATTACCAACACCTTACTATGAAAATCCCATAGTCTAAAAAATCAAACCTTAAATTTACTTTTAAGACTGTTGGAAGCAGCAATTACTTCTACCAAATAAAAAACTGTGCAAGCATACTCTTAAAGGAATATGCCCCTTTTTGGCAAAAAAGTAGTGCAACCAATTCAACCAAATTATTATGTGAACTGTGGAAAAATAAAAATACGTATGCCAGTTGAAACAATATCAAGTCTGAAGTTCTTTAAACTGCGACTGTTGGCTGGAGACCAGAGGAAAAAGTCTTGACAAGCAGATCTGATTTGTTCTAAAAATTCAGTTATTGCCTTTTCTCTACATTTTGTTTCTATAGAAAACATTATGAAGCAGAAATAGTAATTTCACAGTTGGCAAGTCCTGGCATTCAGCAGCAGTTCTTGTAGAACAGCAGAAGTACAGGTTCTGACTCATCACATGTCTTTTAACAGCGAAGCCCATATACTTATATCAGCAGATTCTCCTTTATCCTGGGTGAGTAGGAACATTAAGGATCTTGATTTCCTAGTGTTTTTCATTTTGGCTTATTAATAGCCTGAACTTAGCAAAGGAGAATTTCAGCACTGAGACTTGATGCACTCAGTTATTCAACAATGAGTTCAAAACTGACTAGAGACAAGATACACCACAATTTATAGCTGATTGTTCAAACACTTAATCACTTTCTCATGAAGTGATATTTAGGAAGCAGGCCACTTGTACACAGGATAACTAAAGTTACTGCCATCTATTCATGGGATAATCAAGTGATGCAGTCCACACATATACTTCAAAACGAGCCAGAGCCTAAGCTAACAGAGCCTTGAACTACAGCCATAAGTCTACAAACCAAACAAAACAAAAATATACTGAATTTAGTAATTTAAAACAAGAGGTTTTCTTAAATCTTGAATCACTGCCTAATTTCCTGCCTACCAATTGTGGATGTTCTTTTGAAACACGCTTCTTAGGTACTGGGTATTTTCACATGCAAATGTGGCTATATCCAGCATTTCAGTGGCAACATCCCTCTTGAGAAGATGAGTTCACTTGGTCAGTTTTAGGTAAATTTTTAGAACTAAGGCCTAAAATTGCACATTACTTACAGATGACAATCAAAAGAAGCTTGAGGAAAAGTTCAGATAGAGACTTCAATGTTATAAGGTAAATCTGGATGATCATATTCCATCCTGGGATCCTTCAGAATGGAGGGATGTGGTTTCTAACTGCAAAGAAATCTGCAAAGTACAAAACTAAAACCTACAACCACAAAAAACAAAAGTGTTTTAGATTCTGTGACTACTATTGAAACTTTACTTGATAGTAGGAGCTTTGCTTCCTGAAAACCAGAGCATAATTATGGCTATGCAAAGAAAGGTAGAAGGAATAAGATAGCTTCTGTGCCACTCTTCTGCACAACACTGAGTTCCTGGCAAAAATTACCTCCTTCATGTTGAAGCTGTTCAACAAGATCTACCATTCATGCTAACTTCAGGGCAAAACTCTCCTTTGTTGATAAAGGTCACGTGGTCTGCTCATTCTGAATCTGTACAATTCTTGGGGAAAAAATAAAATTAGCTCACTGAGTGCGTAACCAAGGAATAAATTCATCAACGGACCAGAGATCATTGGGACCATCAGCACGTATTTAATGAAGCAAAACAGATCAAAATGGAGGGAAAAAACTAACCAGCTGCAAGTTTGCCTGCAGAGAGTTTTGAAATGATAGCACACTGAAGAAAAGGAGGATTTCTTTTTTCTTGCAATTGCTGCAAGCTGGCCTTATTCAGAATATGAGAAACACTGCAGAAATAACTTATTAAAAAAAAAAAGAAGAAAACAGATGTCATTCAAAACAATAACACACAGTACAGAAAAATAGTGGAGAAAAGCAGATACAATCACATTCTAGCCACATTTTCCCCTTTAATACAACAAATAACTTCAATTTTCAACAATGGGAGCTACTCATACACAACGAAAGGAAAATAGGCCCCAGTCTGCTCATAAATTGGCATGAATGGAAATCACAGATTACAAGCAACAGTGAAGCACATTTCTGCTGATAGCTCACTTTTCTTCCACTGTGCTAGTTGTGAGTCAGGATATATGTCTCTGCATCTCTTCATTTTCACTCTTTCCTTTGGGGGAAATAATATTTTTCATCTTTTCTATATTGAAATACAAATTTTAAAAATGCCGACATTTGTCACCTTAAAAAATTCTGACTTTTCAAAAGTTTTAGGCAGAAAAAGTAGAAAATCTCAGATATTTCACAAATGGACCACTAAAAAATACATATAGAATGCAACAGAAGTAATTATCAGGGTACTTCAGCTTACTGTTTACAATTCCAGAATATTAATGTATCATAAGAGGAAAGCAAAGTATCCTTTGGTAATGGGTGGTACATATTTCAACAAAATTAATAGTTTCCACCAAATATATTCATTTATTTTAAAAATTTTCTCTCTGGTTAACAGTGTTACCATGTCTTGGGTTTACAATGAATATTGTGATTTAAAGGGGCACAACTGAACTAAAAATCCCAGGATTAAAAATCTGCAGATTATGCAGATCTCCTCTCAGAGAGAACTTTGCTTTCTCCCTAGAAACATGATCTTTCTCTCTAGGGAAAGTCTGGAGAGAGCTATTCAGGCAGAAAGACTTCAGTCTCTGAAAGAACAGTATGTGAGCCAAATTTTCTTCTGTTTGTTCAAGCTCTTACATTGCATTTTTCAGCCCTGAGCATGGCTACCCACAGAAGTTACCTTACAGTGTAGCCAAGGAGATTCCTGCTCTCTGTCTTGGAAACTCGGAACAACTCTGTCTGGTTCATCTACTCTGATGAGAATGTAGCTTCATTTCTGGGCAAGTCTTACCTCTCCCACAGGAAATAGGAGGCTGAGAGCAGCATGAGATTTGTCATAGCCTAGCTATCAGAGCCAAGCCTTCTTCCTGACCCTAGGAAATATCCCCATTTAATACTACCATATTTCAAGTGTGTCATTCTTAGTGATTTATAACATAAATGCCCCCACAGTCAACCAAGATTTAACCTTATTTTGTTTTTCATTAAGTAATTCAGTCAGTTTTCTGCCATTTAACGGTGTTGGACTAGACTGAACTGTCAAAACCTTTCTGTTCACACTTACCACTCTGCTTCATTCCAAGAAATGCTTATCCATGTTACGACGTGCCCACGACTGCTAACATGATGAGAAAAAATAGAGAAAGAACTTGTCTGCTCACAGGAGAGACTACCACAGAAGAATTGGACACTAAGTAAAGAAATTTGTAAGAGAGTGAATGTAATTGTAGGGGAAGTTTCATGGACAGCTGGACATGAAGAACAATTTCTTTTTCTGAAATCTCCCTGTTTCAGCATTTCATTTCTAATCCCTTGTGGTTGTCATTACCACTGCTTAGAGATCTTGCTGGTTCTGGAAAGCACACTTCACCATTCATATCTTGGTTCTTGGCTCAATAAATCATAATAATTTGATCCCAGTCATAAGCATTTAATAGAACAGATTAAAACATTTCAAAGCACATTGATGCAAACATAATGAAAACTATTTGCCATTGATACTCTGGCCATCCACTTTAAAAAAGCTACAAGGGCTTTTAAAATTTTTAAGGCTGTCTTATAAAATTATGTCATTATTAGGCCCATATATTGTATGTTAATTCCTCTTCCATTTTCTAAGGTGAAGTTTTGAATGTATGTCTGAGATTTACAGCAATTGTCAGAGAAGTCTGCAGGTTACAGAGATCAGCAGAACAGCAAATAACAACGAAGAAATTTGATCTTACAAAAAGATTTCATTTGCATGGAAAGTGACACCAGTGCATTGAAAAATACCTTGAAATATGACAAAGTGTGGGATGCAGATCTCACCTGCAAGTTGGGAGTGCAGGATCAGACTGAGAGGCATGAAGGGTTGTCTCAGTCCTTGACATCAAAAGAGGAGGATGTCAAACAGTAGAGAAGGGATTTTGCTGGTAGAGGGCATGGCAGATAGGAATATCAGTCCTGGTTCTGTTGTCCTCATTTCAGTAATATGGAGTGAATTCACATGGAGACAGAAAAAAATAAAATAAAATAAAATAAAATAAAATAAAATAAAATAAAATAAAATAAAATAAAATAAAATAAAATAAAATAAAATAAAATAAAATAAAATAAAAAATAAAACAAAATAAAACAAAATACAATACAATACAGTACAATACAATACAATACAATGAATAGGAGAGAGCAAATTTTATGTTATAAGTCCTAAAGGCTCAAAACATAGCTTCTAAAAGACAGAACAGACAAGAGGAAGGGATAAACAAAGAATAGATCTTGGTAGACAGCAATACCTCAGCCAGGTCAACAAAGAAACTGCAAGAGCTGTTGTCTGGATGCAAGGTCAGACAAATTCCACCTTGAGGTAAGATCTGATTTCCATCTCTGAGAGGTAATTAACTATCAAAACAGCTTATCATCTTTAAAGTGAGACAAGCTGGTTTTCCATATTATGTGTTGAACAAGGGGAACTCTGAATGCCTTAGAAATCCTGTTCATTCCCACACTCCCAGAGAAAATCAGAACCACCAATAATATCCATGTTGGAAACTCCTCACAAACAGCACATTTTTAAGAGAGTTTTCCAAGCAAAATACATAAGCAGGAAACCTGAAAGAGAGAGGACAGGTTCAGCAGTGTGGTCTGAGACTGATATCTCCCAGCAGGGTTTAAACTTCAGTGAAAGTTTTCAAAACGCAGGCTGTAAGAAGATTTATTAGAGGGACACATCCTATGAGATGGCAACAAGAGATTAGATGGCCCCTGGAGAGCAGGTCCAAAGGTATGATAAAGTGCCATTTCTGCTTTCTCCTCTGCGTCTGCAGAGCACTAAGCCATCTTTTTTTTCTAACTAGACAGAACAGAATTCTCGGGTTTTCTCCTGTTCTTTTACACCTACTCAGGAACATTAAGGATATATTACCCTTGGCAAAAAATTTTGCAGAGTTCATCCCTGATGTATCACTGATGCCACTCAGAATTTCAATGTTGGTATAAATATGAAAGCAAAACTGAAATGACATTGCTAGAAGTATGATACAAATGAATTTATTCCAGTTGTACCTTCATTTTTGTATATAGCATAAATAATCCTGTGTCCCACGAATCCAGGTGGAACTATCATTGTATACTCTTTGAGACAAAGATTTTCTAAAATGACACTCTGTAACCTGATAGCTGTCTTACTGCTCTCAATCTGAAGACCAATAATTACATTCAATCTTCCTCACCGGCTTTAACTCTCCATATAGTAAACTCTTCACAGAAAGCTACATAAGAACCCTCATAAGTGAAGCGACAGATTGCCTTGGTTAAAAATGAGTTTTGTTCCAGGAAGTAATTTTTAAGCGTTCTCAGCTATCTTACTTCTATCATCAACCTGCACTAGCTACAATCCATGTCCATGGATGTGACTGGAAAGGAGAGCTCCATATGCAGCTCTAGTACAAGGCAAGGAGTTTTCTTACCTTCTGAGAGAGGTTCAGGCAAAGACCCTGCTGCTGTGAGTTACACCTTGGAGTCTGAGGAAGCTGCAGTATAGACATCCACCTCTGACCAGGTTGCCCTGTCTTGGCAGTCCTCCCACGACAAGACACTTTTGACCTCACACAAAACAGCTACTTAACTCACACAGCAGAACTTCCTGCTTCTCTTTGCTGGCTGAAACAGAAGCTGATGTTGATGGGAAAACACCATGCATATGTCATGTAAACATCTGGTTTGGGTTAGATTAATCCCATACCTCGTGACCTGGTTTAGTCTTTTAGACTTGTCATCTAGCTCGCAGGCTAGTAGAGCGCAAATCACCAGCCCAAAAGACCACAAGGAAGAAGAGTAATTCTGAAACATCCCTATAAGAAATGATTATCCACCAGATGTACTTGCTTCTGTTTAGAAATAGTAGTTTGCTTCTGACCTTTGCAAAATAGATAGATAGATAGATAGATAGATAGATAGATAGATAGATAGATAGATAGATAGATAGACAGACAGACAGACAGATGGATGGAAAGATAAAAGTAACAGATTCTACCCTGACACCTCTGGACCAGTGAATTTGGTTTGCATTTAGGTCTCTGTTTCTACATAAAGGTATCATGCAAACAAATATTTACAGTCATACGTAGCATGAGCAGAAGGAGCCAAGTATTAAACACCCTCATCCTGTGACCTTCAGGGAACACAAAAGTGCTCATCACCTGAGAACAGATGTCAACAAGCTCAGCAATACCCACACAGCTTGTATTACATTATCACTTTAAACCCCAAGTTTAAATATGGAGTTTCCTTTTAAAAACAATAAAAACATCAACAATCCAAGGTTACAAAGGAGTAAAGCACAATGCCTGTGCCTCAGCAAAGGAAATCAGAACAGATGACGCTAAATATGCTATAGGCTCTTAGCAAGGGGAGCATGCCAACAGCAAATGTGTTACTATGCGGGAAGCCTGAGTTCAGAAGCAACAAGAGCTTGTTGAAACTGTTCTGCTGTAATGGTGTTCCACAGAAAATAGCTTTTGACAGAGCAGACCTTTTTGGGGGAAAAATGAAATCTTTCATTTTAAACTTAAAATACATCAGGAGTGGATAACAGTTCTGTAAACAGAAAATAAAGCAGTTTTGGGGGGGCTGCGGAAAATCAAAGGAGTGAGGATGTGTTGCATTTAGTTGTTTGCTGGCCAGAAGGCTTTTCTTTGTCGATGATGTTTACAGAAATGCAAAATGCTATCACTTTTCTGCTTCTTATTTTTGGCAACATTCTATGCCAGCTCTTTGCATTCATCATAACATTTCTACAGGAAGAGGTTAATTCTCAAACACCTCTAGCAGCAATTGCTTGCTTTACTCCTTTCTCTTGTTAATGAATACCACAGGAGTACACAATGCTTAAACCAGTAGCAGCACTGAGGGAAACAATCTTTCATTGTTTTTTTAAAACTCCTTGCAATCACGGACAATTCCACACAGAATTACAAACAAAGCAGTCTTAAATTAACTGCATTCTAAATAGTCCGTTCTCAGGAGTCCTGCTCAGCACTAAGAGAAAGACAAAAGAACCCCAAAAATGACGTCTTTGCATTACTTTTTAAGTAACTTGCCTAAAGGAGCAGTGCAACTCCTGCCTGTGTGGAAATACAGTATTTTCGTGGTTATTCTGCTGATCCCGACTCCTGCAGAGGAGAGGCAATTTGCAGCATCTATGTGGAGGCTGGTGAGGGTTAGTACAGCTCCCCAGGCTCTCTCCCTAGTCTGGCTGGTCTCAGTAAGGAGCTGGAGGCAGCAATGGCATCAGTGACGTGGTCACAAGAAGTGTTTAGTTCTGGGTGTAGTGTTTTGTCCACGCAGCTTTTGGGTTGAGGCTGTCAAGTGCACAGGCCTCTCAGTTCATATCTGTGTAGAAATACCCAAAACCAAATGGCCTGGCTGGTTGAACCCAACCTTAGTCCACTATCAACCTGTCTGTGGGTTTCCAGCTCCTCGGCCAGCTTTGTAGAGAGGGCTGCCCATGCCTCTGTTCCTGGTGTTCTGCCCTCTTCTCTACATGTGTGCAAGAAAGACTGCAGATTGGATTGGAGGATTGATTGAGCATCTTTTGTAAGATTGTGGGCAACGTGTTTACTATGCATAACTTCAGTTATAGCAATGGAGTGAGTATTTGTGAATCACTGGAAAATATAGCCCCATCATATGATATCTAAGGTATTCATGGCAGTTAGATGTGTGCATACATGTATATGTCTGTAGTTTTTCTGATTTTTCATATAAAAATTGTTGCCTAAGAGTATTCATAGTTATGTGGTAGCAATTATTCCATCTACCAAGGAAGCAGCACAGACATATTCAGAGGAATGCTGATTTAACAGTCCTTGCACTTGAGAAATAGTAAGCATTTAGTTAATGACCTAAATGCAAGTGACAGAAAATGAATACATATAGCATATGAGTAGCAAGACTACGGCTAGAATACAGTTAATATGCAAACTGAATTTAAAAAAAAAAAAAAAAAAAAGCTAGGATAAGCATTCTGACCCTTCAAACTCCAGGATGGTTACACCATACTTGTGAGAAGAGACTACATGATCATTTTTTCCTCAGTGAACAGCAGTGTTCAGTGCTTCAAGAATAAAAAAGTGGAGTCGATAATTAAGTATTCTAATATTTATAAATTAATGCTTTGTTTTGTTTTGTTTTGTTCTTTGACAAGACCAAGAAAGAATAATTCTTTCTGTTGTAGAAGTTTTAAAATTATTTGCAAGCATTTCCTTAAAGATAATTCATGGCGAAAAAAAGAAGTCAGTATAAGAAATCAACACATTTGCCTGCTCTGATTAAATTACTGTTTCCAGGGGCAGCATTTTCAAGATTAAAAATGAAGGTACCATTTGGAGCCCCAGCCATAACAGGGTTTATGACCCATTACTGTAGTTTGTCTGCCACACTCAGGGCTCCAAATCATGTGTGTCAATGTCCTGCCTAATGCTACATGAGAAGGAGAGTTAAAGAAGGAGGTGGTTGATTGGAAGGCAGTTACATGCTGTTTCAGGATCAGTTGTCCACACCTCTGTGGAATCCTTTTGGCTTGGCTCAGGGCTTACTTGCAATCCCTCTACCAAGAAAGTAATTTCCCTTTGAGCTGTTAAGCCTCTGACTTGTAGTTCTTTACTATGAGAGTGGTGAGGTGCTGGAACAGGCTGTGCAGAGAGGCTGTGGATGCCCTGTCCCTGGAGGTGTTCAAGGCCAGATTGGATGGGGCCCTGGGCAACCTGGTCTAATATTAAATAGGGAAGTTGGTGTCCCTGCATGTGGAAAGGGGGTTGGAGATTCATGATCCTTGAGGTCCCTTTCAACCCGGGCCATTCTGTGATAGGTCCTCTGTCTGTGGGGAATGTCAGTGAGCCACAGCTCCTCCACTGGTCCATCCAATCAGGGATTTGAACAGTGGACTTCTCCAGTGTAACAATTATGGGACTGTTCAAGCATTCTGTGATTCTATCAGGCATCAGGCAGAGATACATCTAAAAGCATACCAGGCTTTTAAGCTGGGTCTGTGGAGCTCTGAAATCTCACAAATGTATGAAGGTTGCTCTGAAACAATGCCTCCTGTTATGTTTGCCCATGTCGTCAGGGTCAGATGTTCATGATATGGCAGTAGATGTTGAACCAGTATACCTTTACATGTTGTTGCCCTGCTGCAGATGGCAGCAGAGGGGCAGTCTGATACAATGGGTCTGACAAGGAAGTGCTGATGAAGCAAAGGTTTGTCACTGAATTCCCCCATGTGGAAAAAAATTGTACCCGTTGCCTTTTGTCAATGCTTGCTGAATGTTTCTGGAGACCAAACAGTGGATGGGAGCACAGTGAGGTGGCAGGTGGTGCATTTCAGCAGCGGGAATGATGTACAAGTCTTGCTTCAGATCACTGTGCGCAGCTGTCACACCACAAAATTAAAAATGTCTTAAACAGCTCATCCATGCTGATCAGCAAATGGTAGTGACTATGTTGAAAATTTATGTTTTGTAGTAGAGAATTCCCTCTATCAAATAGTGTTACTGTGCTCTTGTATCTGTTGTAGTTTCCATGGAAATACACAAGAGGCATTACTTCCAGAGTGACCTACAGACTTACTGCATATTTATAAGATAGTTTTAAAGAAGAGTCCGCAGATCTATCCCTGGTGTGCCCATTGTGATGGGTTGACTTTAAAAAAACATAAGCTGAAAGATAACTTGAGAACAGGCAAGTATATTGTACAGCAATGAATAGGTCTGTTTAGATGAGTAGATATAAGGTGCATTTGTGGTGATTTCCTCCTATTTGGGCCTAGGCAGGTTTTCTTTCCACAAAGAGGCAAATATTCTTTTATTTTCTACTTCATTGAAGTAGTTGTGAAGCCAACTTGTCCTTAGTACTGCATGACAGCCTGCTGAGGAAATGGCCCCAAAATAATGAGGGATGGGATTCAGTGAAATATTGTTCATATTTATACTGCCATACAGATCCACACAAAGGCTCTGCAATAGCAGCAGCATTCTGCTGATCTACTGATTTTCTTCTATGTAGACCCCGCAGAGGCACAATAACAAGAGAAAAATAATAAAAGAAGCCATTTAAAGATTTGCAGTCGTGCTTGGTATGAATGTTTCTTTAAATGAGGCAGACCATGAGAACATAATGCATCTACGCAGTGCCACATTTCACCTGCTCAGAGGAAAATAATTCATGAAGAGAGCATTTCAAAACTATTAAAATATTCCCACTTCCTCTTCCATCAACTTCAGTTAAGAATAGCAAGAAATGTTAAAGATTTAATGGATGTAGAGATTGTCCTTTTCAGACCATCCTGAACATACCCAAAGGCCACTGCTCTTGCTGTGCATTCCCACTGCCTCAATAAGTTTCCTGTATTCTGCCTGACTTTTGGATAAATACGTCCTTTCAACCTCCAAGGCTTTGTACCCCTCAAAAAGGGCAATAAATTACATTTTCTTGTTCTCCACTGAAAAACATACTCCTACTTATTTACGTCTTCATCCTAGAAAATCAAATTTTTTAAGACCATATTTCCAGATCCTGTAAAACTGGGGAAAGCTCTCAGAAATACCCCAATGCGAAGAGATGTTCTTCCACTTCCCACCAAGGTATGAGATTCAATTGGAACGACAAACATTCAGATTTTGAAAGATGTCATCATATTCACAACCCAGAAACATTCTGGTCTGAAATACGAAAGTTGGACACCATTAGCCAGCTAGTTCTGGCCTCACATAACTCATCAGGCTGCTTCCACTTCACCTGAGCCAGCCAGGGAGGCCACTTCTCCAGTATGAGGAGTATAAAATATCCCTGAGCGTGTTACTCAAGGCAGAGCTTGCTGGACTTACAAATTCATGGCAATTCAATCTGGAGCAAATCCGAAAAGCAGAAAACTTCCTGAAAAATGGAAATGCATCAAAGAAGAGATGAATATGTAAAGCGTTTAGATTTTACAAATGGGCATTTTTCAACAAAGACGTGCTTTGTCAGGAAATTCCTGGCCAGCTATAATCAGGAATGCATCTGGGAACTGAATGTTTTGTTAGATCTATGTGCAGGATGAATTTAGCCAAGGTACAAAAGGGACGCGACACTCTGATCAGCTATCCAGAAGATAAAAGGACATGGCAAATCAGAACAACATGGAATTCAGCAGCAGATTTCTTTACTTGCAATTAAATTAATTTAACATTGCATCTGATCAGGCTTTCTTCAAAGCGTACAGTTTACTGGTGATAAACACAGATCTGATATAAAGGGGCTGTAGACTTATGCAACTGTAACCACAGCAGGTGATATGGAATATATGCAGTCCAGTACTAGGGAGGAGAAAGCAGAGATTGTAATACTTCCACTTCTACTAACAAGCGATGCCTGATTACCAATACATGAGTGTATTCATCCTCTGTAGAGTTACATTTGTTTTCAA
Source organism: Oreortyx pictus (assembly GCA_036925125.1). NCBI lineage: Eukaryota > Metazoa > Chordata > Aves > Galliformes > Odontophoridae > Oreortyx > Oreortyx pictus. The sequence goes on along the minus strand of JAUPFR010000001.1, from coordinate 73,539,303 downwards.
AGATACTTTCAGCACCAAACCAAACTGGCAAATAGGGCCCATGGTCCTAGGGAGCATCCATAGTTGGATAACTTCATATAAACTTGTTTCTGCATCAGCCTTTAAAAAAAAAGAAAATAGAAGGCTGAGGTTCCCGGGGCATTTTTGACATGAAAGCACGGTGTCAACAGGAGACAGTTCAATTCCTTATCTGAGTAAGAGAATTTGGAACTATATCTCATGTTTTCCCAGCCATTGAACTACTGGTGCTTCTGTCAAAGGACTGAAGATGCGGCTTCAAATCCCATCAAGCAGAGGAGCTGCTCCCTCTTCCCACACCTGTACCATAATCCAGTAGTTGGTTACAGGAGTTTCTCTGATTGGAGGTAAATCCCCTTGAGGAAGTACTTAGCCAGAGGACAAGCATTTCCACCCAGACAGTTTTTTAATTGCCAGAAATCACCACTTGCCTTGAATCAGTGACCCTGTTCTAAACTCACAGGCAGAGGAGTACCAGTCTGATATTCTCCCCTCTCTCTATTGGTAGTTTGAGACCTGAATTACACCACCTAAACATTACATTTGCTAGCACTAGGGAAAAAAGTTATTATTTTTATTATTTTTTATTGTTGTTATTGTTGTTGTTGCTGTTACTTTAAGATGGAGTAGTCCTGGTTTAAATCACATGGATCATCTGCTGACGTATCTACAAATGCCAAATGGTCTCACGCCAATAAATGATTATGTAAACCAAGAAATTTCTGTTTAAATTGAGCATTCAACTAATTATCAATTGTCATGAAATATCATGATGGAACATACATAGATGTGGAGGTAGGATGTGCTCTTCTACTTTTTTTCCAGCCTTCAGAACAACAGATTTTTTGTGATGTGTTCTGTACCTGGAGAGTCCAGTACCTGCAGTGATGGGAGTGCTTTCTTTTAAGTATTTCTGGCACTCTGTAGTCTTCTCAGTCCCAGTATTCACAGGTACCAAGTCTCTGGTTTGTCACCTTTAGCACAAAAAAAGCTTTGGACTTAACAGAGAAGGAATAATTGTAATATGCAATGTGTAATAACGGTATATACAGAGCCCATGCCATCTGGAGAGGCAGGGATTTACACAAGCTTGTTGTAGAAGCAGAATGAATGGAAAAATTCACTGTAGGAATAAAGCTGAATCTGCACAGGCATGCAGGATTTAGATGAGCCCTGCGAAAGAAATGCCTCTCGTGAATGTTTAATGAAGAGGCCTGGTGCATGTCACACACTCTGAGCTGGACTGAATTTGAGGCAGCAATACCTGCTCACATGCTGACTGATGGAAATAACTGATTCTGGGGGACAGACTGTAAGATCAATTATTCACATCTCCTGTGCTGTTGCTGCCTGCAGGCTAGCAGCACACCTGGAAAACAAAGTATATTTGGGCTTGTTTTTATGGACTACCTTTATTTGTCACTGTGTAGAAAATCTTAGAAAAATCACTGCTTTGTTTTCAAAAGTAGACAGAAGTAATGTTAAAATCCTATTCACATTCCTTCACCTGATAGCATTTATTGCACTCCTTTCACCAACTTTCTTTAACCCACACTAATATCACTTAAGCCAACAACAAACTGGGGAGTCACTATACTGACACTGTATTGATTCTGGTCGATTCCTTTTACGTGCTTAAATATCACACTATGGGCCCTTTTTAGACTACAACAGTTTGTTTCTTTCTTGTTTATTTTACCTCCACCCTGGCTAAAAGTCTGACAGTGAGCTGAGAAGGAAAGACTGGTGGAGACTCATCTCTTTGCACTGAGGGAATGGCTCAGCTGAGATTCCCAGGTCCACACCATGCTGAGGGAAAACGGAGTTCAGGCACGGGAAGCTGCTGGCCCACAGCCCCCTGGCTCCGCACATGGCATGTCTGTGCATTGCCAGAGCTGTGGAGAAAGGGAGAACTGTGGAAGACAGAGTCAGGAAGAAACTCCAGCCCCCCAGCACTCCCACTAGGTCTGCGTCTGAAAACTGTATACTAGCACACGGAGCACAGTCAGCCTTCACAGGAAAGCAGCTGCAGTAGTGTCCAATGCCCCATGTGCTGGGTGGGTAAAGGAACCCCAGAGCACCAGATGTGTGAAGGCGACTGCTGCTAGCCTCCCTGTGCTTGTATCTTTCTGCTTCTTTCCTCTGGCATGTATTATCGCAAACTCTTCCTCACTTCTGAATTTCCCCTCTGCTGCATGCTGGTGAGGCACTATTTCAGTCCCACTCCCCTTCACTCATTTCAGAGGTAATTTCTTTGCATTACAGCCACAATTCTGTCCATTTTCTGTGAGCACGGTGTGGAGCAGATTACCCAGAAAACTTTGGTTCTTGCCTCAGGCAAGAACAGTCTTGTTTGTCACAGTTGCCTGGGAAGTCCAGATAAGTCTCTCCTTGGTGTTCAGAGAACAACTTATCCTTAGGTATACTAATGCCCAGTGACAGGTCACTTGTGGTCTATTTTAGACAATTCTATCCTAAAATATATTTCCTGCAGCCCTCGTTATGACTTGTGCATGCAGATTTCTACAGAGCCAAAGCTCTCTGCCAGCATAATACTCCCAAACAGCAATAAAGAAGTTAAAGAAGTCTTCAGAACAGAAACTTTTGGAAATAGATCCGCGGATAATGCAGTTTATTTTTGCACCAAATACTCCAACCTTAAAATATTGGTTAGGAAGCCAGGAAGCTCCCTGATTTGATTTCTATACCTATTAGTATTATGGAATCATAGAATAGCTTGGGTTGGAGGGGACATGAAGGACCATTGAGCTGCAGCCCCTTGCCATGGGCAGGGCTACCCCTCACCAGCTCAGGCTGCCCAGGGTTCCATCCAACCTGGCCTTGAGTGCCTCCAGGGACAGGGCACCACATCTTCTCTGGGCAGTCTGTGCCAGTGCCACACCGCCCTCTGAGTAAAGAATTTCCTCCTAAGACCTAAGCAAAATCTCCCCTCTTTGAATTTAAAGCCATTCCCCCTTGACCTATCACTCTCAGACCATGTAAAAAGTCAGTTTCCCTCCTGTTTATAAGCTCCCTTCAAGTACTGGAAGGCTGTAATGAGGTCTCCATGAAGCCTTCTCCAGACTGAACATCCACAACTCCCTCACCCTGTCTTCATAGGAGAGGTGCTCCAGCCTTCGGATCATTTTTGTGACCCTCCTCTGGACTCACTCTAACAGCTCTGCATCCTTCTTGTACCAGGGGCTCAAGTATTTATTTATTTCATGTACTGCAGTCAGTATTCCAGGTGAGGCCTTACAAGGGCAGCATAGAAGGGAATAATCCCCTCCCTCATCCTGCTGCCACCTCTCTTTTGGTGCCACCCAGAAAACCATTGGCCTTTTGGGCTGCAAGCATCTACCAGACAGGTTGTGCTGTACTTTATTCTCTCGTTCCGACTGCTGAATTGTTTTTAATTTAATTTTAGAATGCTTCTGGGCTAATTTAGACAGCTTACACGCAGAATTATATATCGATGAGTTCAAAGTGTCTAGTGCTAACAAGCAACAGGAAGAACTGTCATGGAGTCCTTTTGATCCTCAAGCGTAGCGCTTCATAAGTGTGATAAGGAAAAGGGTTTAATGGTAGAATTGACCCTTATCTCTATCTGAAAATCAAATGTCACTTACTCTTTTTGGGTGATAATGTTTGTCTTACAAATTGATTCGCTTTTTGGGTTTTTTTTGCTTTTCTTACAGGCTGGTATAACCAAGTTGCTGATTTCTTCCATCTGCTCATGTAAGAGAAAGTTACCACATTATATTGAAAACTATCACAAACTGGGTCACTTACTGAGTAGCAGGGGAAAAAAATGCATCTAACTCCCTAAGGGTACTGCACAGTTATGCGACCTGCTTTGCTTGGATAGTTTTCACAAGCCACCAAGTGACACCCCTTCTCAGCCCTTTGTCATCCTGAATACTTTTATTTTTGTACATCTCTCCTGCTGCTGTGGGAATCAAAACAGCTCTATGGCAGAAAGTCAGAATTCAAAGCTGAAACAAGCAAAATGCAGCCTACAGCAATTTCAACTCTCTTTCTCTTATGACTCTGTGAAACGTAGTCACCAAAGCAACACTAATGCGGCTGCCCAACCCAGGGCATATGGCATGCTGCTCTGCTCGTGTGAATGCACCATGATGAGAACGTACAAGGACATGTTATCTGAGGACTGCAATGAAATGAAAATAGGGAAAAGATCCCAGCTAACTCTGCTCATCTGCCTGCAGCAACCCCCAAATTCTCAGACTCTGAGCTCTCCAAGAGAGATTTAAATCTTGACAATGGTTTTCTCCTTTCGGGCTCTTTATGGAAAGAACTAACTTGGCAGTGCTATGGGACAAGGCCACCTGCTAAATCCTGGCCTCCTCCTTTCCCTGATCTCTTCTTCTAACTGCTTAGCCTCTCCCAGCTGCCCACATTCCCCTGAGTGGAGAGAGGCATGCACCCCTTGCTCCCCCTGTCTCCTGGGACAGAACCTCCCCAGGGAGAAAAGAGCAGAGGAAGTTGTGTCCCAGCCAGCCAGGGGAAAGGAGCTACTGCTGATGGCACAGTTCACAGTGGTGGGCAGTGGGCACATCACCCCATCACCCCTGGCAGCTAGGGCTCCCCATCACCAGTCACCATATCCTGTGCTGTTAAGTTCCACCCCAACTCACCCCTCCAGACACTCTGCCAGCATCAGGGAACAAGAGCACAGAAGAATTTGAATTTTAAGGAGAGAAAATCTGGACAGTCATGGAAGTGCAGAGAAGTGATTAAAAATCACAGCATCTCTACATATCCTTTCCGATAAAATGTTACCCCAGGAAACATAAAGTAATCAGTGAATCCTGCCTGCTGAATAGTCCTGTAGAGTCATCCCCCTCATAACATGTCTCCAGCTGGAGTTACAAGGCCTCACAGTGGTGCGACATCGCTGCCACTTCTGATGGACACCCAGTCAGAACTGCACCTGCCATCTGCTTCTGGTGGGTTCTGTAGCTGCACTGTGGCTGCTATACCACCCACAGCATTGCCAGAGAACAGCCCACAGGGCATCTCCAGATGGGGTTAGGTGGCCTACTGTGCTTTTCAAGATTAAACTTCAGGTCTCATACCAGTCTTTCTCTAAGGATTTGACTCAGTTCCCAGTCAGATTCCGATCTCTTACTGGCACCTCAGCCTCTAGCATGATTGCGACTGATGTAAGGCTGTTGATTCAAACCATCTATTTCCATCTTCTTTCTCTACTTTCCATACTTGTCTCTTAAGTGAAATAAATGATTCTTCATACTTCCATAATGCAGTTTCATATGCACTCTCTTCTCCATCACTTAGCTGGAGAATATTAAATGGCCTGTGCTTTAAAATCAGTGACAGCCAGCAATAAAACTACCTCCTGACTACTTGCCATGCATTAATACTTAGATACAGAAAAAAAAAACAGTGACAGAATCTTCTCCAGATTTAAATCCCCCCCATATTTCCAAGGGCTTTTAACTGCCATTTCTTCACCATTTCTTTCCTCTTCATGTTTTCTTCTTTTTCTTTCCTTCCCAATTACAGGAGCTCAGCAGCCTTTCAAATCTATGAGAAACTTGTATCTGTCAGTCTCATGGCCCTGTATAATGTGAAAAGCAACCATAGCCCATGACACATGTTACTTTACCTTAATGGTGAGCTCCTTACAGCCAGCAAATCCAAGCTCACAGACTGTGGAGCCAAGGCATTTCAGATTTGAATCATTTCTGCTCCAGGCTCCTTGCTAACCTCTGAAATACACACAGACCCCTGCAACCAGCATTTCAGATCTCAGAAGTGATGCATTTTTCAGGCTCCCAGAAGTCTCCTCAGTGTAGAGAAAAAAGACCAGAGAAGCTCTGTTGCACGTAATTGCCACCAGCTCATAGCTCCCACGGGAACACTAAGCACCACTGGCCTAAGGACCGGAGCATTTCAGAGTACTGCTTGCCAAAATCTAACAGGTTTGTACCAGAACCTGTCCAGATCCCATTGCAATTTCTTTGTGATGGAATGACTACCTCCCAGAAACATGTTAACTTTGACTAGTTGGTTTGCTCAGGCAGGAAAATACTGCATGGGAGACTTTGTTACTAGACTTCCTTCCAATCAGTAATTCTTCTGTGCGCTGTTCTCATGTATTCCTTCTTTGATTCCATCACTTATTTCCTTCAGCATCCAAGGTCCATTCTAAGAGTAGATGAAGTAGACTTTTAACAGCCCAGCAGATTGCTGGTCTCAGCATTGGTCACAGCCAAAACAGGCAACTTCTTTGTATCCCTACAGTATCTACAGATTTTTGCTTCACGGGAGAGTTCAGAGTCCATGAGGTGGCAATTGTAGGGTGGCAAAGAGACCCAGTTGATTCCTCTAGGCCTGCTGAAACCTGCAGCAATGTTTCCAGCCTCCCTTAACAGTGACCTGAAATGCACAATTATGTTCCCAACCCTATACGATGTCTTCAAATCCCCAGTGATTTCTCACCATCAAATCCATCCTCCGGTCATAAAAAGGTTCAGTTTTGCCCAAAGTTCTAAGAGTCAAACGTGATTCATTATTTTCAAGTCTTCAGTCATACATCAGCCATGTGGATGTGTGTTAGTGGATAGAGTATCTATCTGTATGTCTATCATAAGTTTTCACACAGCACCTCAGGTATCCTGCCATAAAAGATTAGGGTATAACGTTCTGCAGGGCAATACCTTAGCCACAGCACTTACACAAGATAATTTTCTTTTTTTCAGGCTTAGCTGTGAACTTGGAATTGAATATAATAAAGATCATTTCAAAACTGCTGAAATTACAAATACTGTGCATACCTATGCAGTTCTGTCAGATGTTGCAATGCAAAGCCCACAATCACAGCACATACAGTGCTTTCATTCAGTAGGTACAGTCCAGGTTAGCTCTGCAGCTCTCACACAAAATGCCCAGTAAGCCTGGACTCAGCTACAGGGCTGTCAGGATGGTGAGTTCTGAGCCTGACACTTTCAACTCTAAACCTGTGGACACTGCTGGATATAAAACAATACTGAAGCATTCTTAAACATGTGGTGCCAAACAACTCATAAAGCTGCTGAGCACTGTCAAGTCAGGAGGATCCTCACTCAGTTTCTGAAATGTACTTTGTTACCTTCATGACTCTTACTATTTTTAACTAAGAATTACAGTAATAACTTGCAACAATGCTAGAATATGCTGTGAGAAAAACTCACCTGTTTTTAATTTGTGCTTCTTGTGCCACCCACTGGAACAGGCTGAAAACCCAAGCAAAAATAAAATGTTAGGGGATTTCATATCCACTTTATTTTAATATGTTGTGTGAATTAATGTAACAAGAGCTTGCAATATGCTCCAACAGTTTTAATCAATTCCTATTAACTCAAAATATCTGAAGAGAAGAACGCAGACTTTCTAAACTGATCAAATGCCTACAAGTCACTAAAACTATGGAGTCAAAAGACAAGCACAGCTCAGTGAATTCTCCAGATGTTCGTGACATTGTACAGGGCACAAAGAAAATTTCAGCTAACATAGTCCATCCAACTCTGGTCACTGTCATTCGAGAAAGCTTGACTGAAGAGAATTGTGAGAAGCTGTTGGCCTTATATGAGGAAGAAGGTGCTCACTAGACCAAGGAAATAGAAGAATTTGCCTTGTTTAGTCATGCAAAATGAAGACTGAGCAAGAACATGATTGCTCTCTCCAAATACACGTGGGCTTATATTCCAAGTGAGCACAGTCTCTAGAACAATGTTCACAGTGATAAATAAGTGATTACAAAATCCATCAAGGATGAATTTAAGCTGAACTCACAGGGAAGTTTAATAGCATCAAAGCAGGGAGTGAAACCCTCCAGTAGGATAGATAACAGCAGAAAATTTTACTTACAGTAGGATAGATAATGGCAGAAAACTTTCTTTTTTTTTTTTTAAAAAAAAGATCTTGAACCATTTCTGAAAGACTTGTTGGGCTTGGGCTTGTTTGCAATAGCAAGGGATCACGCATAGGGGCACAGACTCTCATTTCTATATTTTTACTGAGGACATAATGACACATATCCACCCTCTAGTAGGAGTGCAAGAGACAGGAATATCTCAGTGTGATAGCATCATTAGGAAAACAATGTTTGGTTCATTGGTTGCTAGTTATTTCTTTTAGTCTGAAAATGATTATGGGACAAAACACAACAAAACCTGAACTTGACACTCTCCTAAATGCCACCCTGAAAAGGCCATTCTGAGTAACTAGGCATTCAAACTACCCACTGGGTTTCCAGCACAATTTTATTTGACCTTTTAATGGAAGAATAACATGTATAAGGCAAGTGATTTCAGCTGATCACCTGGGTGACTGCTTAAAGCAGCCCTCCTTATAACATAACCCACCCACTGTCCAAAGTGTAAAGTTGAACTTTGCCTCCCACAAATGTGCGCCTCAAGTCCATTTTGTGATTTTGAAGTTCCTCTTTTAGCCCAGTCTGACTGTATATGTTTTTCAGTGTGCACACCAAAAGTAAGGTACTTTAAATACCTAGTAAAGAAACCAGGTACCCCCAGATATTCATACAATTAATAACAACAATAATAATAATAATTAATCAATTTTTATGAAAACTTATACTCTATTTATAGAAGATTATGGAACTGCATAAAATTCCTTATTTTCCAACAACAATGTTTGAACTTGCTGAAAACTTGCCATTCCTTTTCTGTTATGAAAACAGCCTGGAGAAGAGAAGGCTCTGGGAGGACCTGTTAGCAGCCATCCAGTACCTGAAGGGGCCTATAGGAAAGCTGGGGAGAGACTTTTTATAAGGGCATGTAGCAATAGGACAAGGGAAAATAAAAAACTGGAAGAGGGTAGGTTTAGACAAGATATTAGGAAGAAATTCTTTAGTGTAAGTGCGATGAGACACTGTAACAGGTTGCCCAACAAGGCTGTGAATGCCCCCTCCATGGAAGCATTCAAGGGCAGGCTGGATGGGGCTCTGAGCAGCCTGGTCTAGAGGGAGGTGTCCCTGCCTATAGTGGGGGGTTGGAACTAAGGATCTTAAAGGCCCCTTCCAACCCAAACTATTCTATGAATTTATGATTCTAAAAGTTATCAGATATTTAAGAAATGTTTTTTCAACCTCCATTACATTCACACCAATCTACCTCCACACTCATGTTTGTCTTCTGAGCTTGTGTTGTTTACGCCAGTGACCCCCACAACAGGAAACAGAGAAAAGCTGAAAGGATCAGACGTTTAAAGTCCTTGTTGTGTTGTAAGAGTTAATCTTCACAGGATGAATATCATTTCACGGGATGAATTTCTAGCCATGCTGACAAATTAGGTAAGTACACATAGAGATCTGAGTGAAAAAAATGTAGGACACATTCAACATGTGACTCATCGTCATGTATAATTAGAGGTATTGAGCTAATAAATGTTATTTTGAAATAGATAAAATAACTATAAAAACATTTTAAAACCTTCAGTTGAGAGTAATTATTAAAAAAAAAAAAAAAAGATAGGAGGAGGGGAAAAGACTATTGCTCACTTTAAGCTTCCAGAGAAAAAAAGGCACAGGTTGCACAGAGAGGTTATGGAGTCTCCTCTGGAGATGTTCCAGACCCACCTGGACGCCTACCTGTGCAACCTGGGCGAGGGAGCTGCTTTGGCAGGGGGGTTGGACTCAAATATCTCTAGAGGTCCCTTCCAACCCCTACAATTCTGTGATTCTGTGAATCACACAGTGATCATTGATTTCTTCCTTGATGTATATGAGATCTTGCACTGTTGCGACCAGGTGGCCAGTGCCTCAAGAAGAAGAAAAAAACAAGTAGAATTTTATCACGGGCAACCTAGAAAACATTTGTTTGTATGTTTGTTTGTTTGTTTGTTTTAATTAAAGAATTCAATCCTAACTGCCAATTTAAAGGCATCGCAGAAACAGTTTCTTAATCACTTAAAGAACACAATTACACTGCTCACTCTGACACTTAAGCTTTCTTTAAGAGGATCCAACAGGTACTCAAAATGTGCTATAGGGACCATCAAGAACAGTGTATTTAAAATGAATTTCATTAGTGCTCAGGGTCAGAAAACTGCAGGTTTATGCTGAGTGACTTGAAAAGACAGAGAGCCAAGCCAGGAGGGAGATCCTGAGTTCACCTACCAACCCGGGCACCTGCCAAGAATAATAGAAATAATAATCAAAATAAAAATGCAAAACCATGAAAGTCAGCACTGTGTTGACAGGGCTTCAGTAAAATTTCAAACAGAGGAGCTCTATCACTAAGTCCTCCCACTGAGCAACATTTATAGTTATTACTTTCTTGCTGCTGGCAGCAAGCCTTTATAGACATTTTGAGAATACATCCAATATAGGAAGTAGCCTGTTGTTTTTTCTTTCTTCCAGCTACATTATTGATATTTCAGGAGAATAATTGAACTTCTCAGCACTAACTTGTTTTTTCCGTGAACTACTATCCCCTGTAGATACGCATGTTTTCAGGGCATATACTAAAGTAACTGTAAATCCTGTGCCTAAATGGCACTGGTATTTTATCAGCCTTTGTAGGAAAAAAATAAATAAATAAAAAAGAATGATATCAAAGTGGTAAAGCATCTGACAGCATTTAAACTGTATTGGGCTTCATCTCTTCCTCACACTTTCCGACACGCTCACACATATGTAAATAAAGTCTTTCTTAAAAAACTATGAAGTTCAGAACTCTCATTATAGGCACCAGACCTTGGTCCCTCTCCATCAAGTCCATTGTTTTTCTCTTTTTCCTGTGAATGTAGAGTACCACAAGCAACATAAATTGTCAACCAGTTATTCATAATAAAGAAAATAAAGGAGATAATGTTAAATCATTTTGTAGTGAAAAGCACAGCCCAGAGGGCCACAGGCAAAACTTTAGCCGCTGTCAGCACACAGCACTGGGCAAACCTCTTGTGATGTTTCAGATTTCTTGGGTGCAGGGCGGGGCTAGTATCTCACACCTGCTCCCTTGTGTCTTGGTTTCTGCAAACACTTAGGCCGCACAGCATTTCCACACAGTGTTTTCCAGCATGTACCCAGGCAGGAAAAGCAAGGGACAAAGGTCCCTGCAAGGATATGAAGATTCACTGACAACCAGCTTCCTGACCCAGCCACTGTGTATTTGAAGTGGAAAAGTCACTAGTCAGAGAACAGAAATACTTTCCTTGGAAGTTCACGTGGAAAATTAAGAGTAGGCTTCTACTGGAAAATAGAGATTTGCTGTGCAGTAGGAGGCAGTGTCTCCACATGGTGTCTTAATTTCAAACCTCTTTGTGGACCAAAGTGCCCAGCTGCAGACATGGTGGCAAGGAACCCTGACTCACAGCAAATTAGGTGGCATAGGAAAAATACATTGCTCAAGGAGTGCGTGGCTTGGCTGGATCACCCCCACAAGGTACATTATGGAATATCCACACAGTGTCTTCAGCCTCCATCTCTCCAGGTCCCTGATAGTAGGCAGTCTGTCAACAGAAGGGAGCAAACATGGGGGAGAGTGCTTGGCATTTTCCAGGCTATTGCATAGTCTGTAATCCCTTATTTGCACACTCCATATTATCTTTGTTCCCAGTTCTCTGTAGTTTTCAGCAAAAGAAAGGATGTTATTGCAAGTTTAATACTGCAGCTCTGCCTGTGGCAGAGGGGTTGGAACTTGGTGATCCTTGAGGTCTCTTCGAACCCAAGCCATTCTATGATTCTAGGAATATGGAAGTTTTGCTTAGTTCATTCCATTTAAGTCCTCTTGCTTCTATTTAAAAGTAAAATTGACCTTCAGTGAAGAGACCTCAGAAGTTGTCCTCAGGCAGCGAACTAGATGTTGTAAGTCAGGCCACTGCCAAAGGGGAATAGTAGTATTGAACTGTCATCAAAGTAAGATGATTGCAAGGAATGTTTAAGTAATCTTTTCTTGTCACTGTATCAAAACCATGCTTTTAAATAATTGTTATGATTTTTGCAAATCAGAAAACTTGGCAATATCCACTGGATATTCCTATATCAGATTTTAGATTTAAAATAAAAAATAGCTTACACAGAAGTCTTGACTATAAAGTATAATACAAATGCTTTGTTTATTATCTGTTGATCTTTCATAAAAGATTAATTTTGAGGTCACTTTCCATGAAATTTTTATGGACTGATGCTAAGCATTCATGGAAAACAAATGTTCAAAATGAAATGCACCAAGAACCCTGAATCATTTTTTTTAGTCTACATACAGAAAGAGTTTGCATGGTTGTTCATTCCTGAACACTCATGGGCAGGTTCAGCAAGAAAGTCAGTAAAACAAATCGATGAGAAAGAAATAGCAGAAACAGTTCAACAGAAAACATAAGAACATTCAGAACCACTCCTGGGCTTACCATGAGCAGGTTATAAGGTTAAATACTTTAAATAAATTATTCATTCTCAATTATGCATTCACCTGCTGTAGAAATCTACTGTGATCAGTAATCTCTTTCCTTGAAGGAAATTAGCATGTTGCTAAATGGGTTTCTTCTGCAGTGAAGATCTGACCTTGCACGTGCTGAGTATTGTGGCAGTCAGAGAAAAGCTCAGCTAAGTGTTGTAATTTACTCAACCAATCTTTTAAGCACCTGGCAGGAGGCATAAACACAGAAGACACAAGCATGTTCCCTGAAACAAACAAACAAACAAATGTTCAAGGAGAAAATACAAATATAAGGAGCTAGAAGTATGATGTTCCATTTCTATCCTAGATGCCAAGAGCAAGGAACTTGAAGCCTGCCTAAATCCCCCCTAAATCTTGAGGCCTGCATGATTATAGTCCTCAAAACTCAGCCTAGTGCCTTAACCTAGACGTGAGTTGAGGAGGCCTTTGCACCTGCACCCCCTGTGTACACCCCCTTTCCATCTCCAACTGGTCCTAACCACCCAGCTGGCATGCTGCAAACACCAGGAGTAGATTGTACACACCAGCCTGGGAGCAGGATTCACAGAAGGAGGACTTAAGCGCACTCTAAATTACACTAGTCATCACCCACCTCACTTCTGTGGACACAGTGAGAAAACCTGTGGCAAGATTTTCTTTGCTCGTTCTGAGTTATCTTCACTGCTCTTTCATATAGCCAAAAATGAGAAGGTAGTTTGTAACATGATTGTGGCAGCCAAACTTCATGTTACCTTTGACTAGCAGATGGGCACTATTAAGAAAATATCCACTTAAATCACATCATAATGGCAGCTTGGTGGCTCAGGATCTGAGGCAGAACTGACTTCAGATGAACTTTTAGTGGAAAGTCACTTCCCCTTTAAGGGGATCTGAAAGTTATTAAGGCCATTCCCAGCAGTGTTCTTTATTTACAATAAATAAATAAATAAATAAAGTATTTTTGTTTCATTATTTTAAACAGGATGTAGTGGAGAGCAGAGTCAGCCCCTTGGCTTTGTAAGTGTCAAACAACTTTACACTTGAGAGGAATCAAATTAATGACTAATTAATTCATTCACTCATTTCTTTCGCAGGAAAACAGACACCTATGTCCCAGCGATACTCAGGAGCACACAGTGTAATGGAACAGCTCTGCTCTTTCTAAATGCCAGAGTACAGCCTCAAGGACTACTCAACGACTGGTTGTATGAGGACCTTCTCCAAGGACTATTGCACTTGCCCAGTCAATTCATATTACAACTGTCGGTACGTACACCACCAAAACTATAAGAGCTGCTACCATATCAGCATCAGCTGAGACTGGCAAAAGAGAGTCAGCTAGAGAAGCTCATACACCTGGAAAGGATGGCTGAGTCCCTACTGCACCTACTAAGCATTCAAGGAAAATGCTGCTATTTGATTGTTCACTATAAATCTGCCAAGTCTTCTGAGAACAGCATTTCCTATTTGCATACTGCGGCTTATTGAGACAGCTGAGAAGTACAATGCTTGTTTGAGAGACAACTGTAAACTCCTCCAAACAGTGCTTATTAGAGGCCAAGAAGTCTGCCTGGTTTTCTGCACTGTCAGCTTGCAAATGTTCAAGTACTGATTTAGGAGGCAATATCTCCTGGTTTTGTTCTTCTCTTTGAAAGAAGGGAATTCAGCGCTGTGACAGTAATTCTAAACACACACACACATGCACACACACAAAAAAAAAAACCTCCTCACCCAACTTTTCTTCTCTTGAATCTTTCTGTAAGTATGTAGCACTCAATCAGATAAACCTGGTTCTGAAACAAGACTTTTCAGGTATAGTATAATTTAGCTACTGAAGACAGATGGTACTTGGATTTCTTTCTTAAACCTCACTTCCAAGAAAACAAAAGCATTACTTGGCTTTCCCTTTGTGTAAAGATGGAATATAGTCACAGACTTCATTGACAGTTTCCACGTGATGCCTTAAGGTGGAAGGCTGAAAACCTGATCAGAACAAGCCTTTTAGTGAACAAAACAAAAAAGATAATTACCATATTGCATTGATGTCAATGCCAAAACTCTGCTATCAAGCAACCTACATAAAGTCACCAGTTGCAGGTTGTGGATGTATTCTAATCTTCCCTTTGCTGATAGTATCTGGGAGTACCTGAGAAACCAACCTTACACTGCCTCCTGTCAGCAGTTTTCATACTGTGTCTGAAATAGCAGTGTTTAAACTTCTGAATATTAAGGAGAAAAATGAAGAGAATAAGCTGGATTCTTCAAAGATTCCTTATATTCATTACTGTGTATAAGTTGTGTACATTACTTCATCAGTGAGCAGAATACAGACATTAACATCATAGAGAACCTGTCATTTTGGGAAAAAAGTATTTCCTTCTCTTAGACTGTTGGCCATGAGATTTCAACACTTACAGTCTGTCAGTGAAAACTTTCTTATATGCTGGTCAAGAGAGCGTTTTGCATACAAACTCTGCAATCTGGGGAAACAAAATAAATACCTTTTGTTGAACTGACAACCGCTTAAAAGTTGATCAGAACATAGAAAGTTAGAAAAAATATCAGAGAAGGTGAATTTCTAATTCAAATATATGTGAAATTGTGAAGTAATGTCTATAAGAGATTTACTAACTGTAGATAGGATTTGTGTCCCATAAAAGAAAGGATATTTATTTCTGATTTTCTACAAGCAAGCTCACCATAAAAAATAACCCCACTTTACCTGAGGCAAAGCCTCTATTCACAGTATAAAAAAATCAATCCACACTATCCTTTGGTTCTGTTATTTAGCAGCATTGTTTTGTAATAGAACCTTTTTCTGAAATGGCTTCTGTCCAATACTCCAAAACCTCATACTCTGTCTCCACTTCATTCAATTGTTGCACATCCCTTTAGCTGAAGAAAATGTTCTGTGACTTCTGTATCTTCTATTAATCTCCTTGATCCACAAGAAACATTTTGTTTTTTTGGCATGAGACAAACAAGGCTCTAGCTGAAATTCAGCAATTTACCCATTTTGTATTGAATTTATGCCTAGTAATTTGGCAGTAAATATTCATAATTTCTCAATTTTGGCTTCCTTTCAGGGCAGGGAAAGTAATGTTTATTCAAATTCTGAGCTGAGAAAAATGTTTACTACCATATCATTAATAACAAACGAAGCTCTGGCATAACTTGAGCAATAAATAAAACTTAAGCTTGTCCATCTGTGAAATTCTGTTAATGAGCATCATGTCAAGCAAGGCTCCTTTAGACTTGCTGTTTTTGAAGATTCCTGTTGTGGCTGTTGTTCTTAATGCACCTCAAAATATACAGTAACATTAACCACAGTCCAGAACTTCCAACAAAGGTACATTAATTTATTCTTGCGTAATCTGCTTTAATTTTTCAGAGGAGAAGTTATGGAGAAACTTGAGAAGTAATTAAGCTGTAGCCCTATTCACAGATCTCTGAAGAGGAACAAGGTATAATGAAGCGAGACTATGAAAGGCACTATTTAGCCTTAAAAAGCTGTCATTGTTTCTGAGGTTAGAAAGTGAATTCTGGTAGCTCTGCTGCAGTAGAAGAATTCAGGGTGAATCAAAATATATATTAGTCAACCTAAGGTAAGTAAAAGTCAACCTTGTTGAAACGATGCCATCTTCCTGTTTTGGGGGGAGAAGGGTTGGTTTGGTCATGGCAAGTTTCAAAAGCATATTACTAAAATTATTGAAAATTATATCATAAGTTCTTGAAATTTCAGGTATTTTATTTTTAATAATTTTCACAGCAAAATCACAGTAATGTAATAGACAGTCATTTGGCATTAATTCTGTACATCGCTGCACAGACTTCCATGGAGAGTGCCTACTGAAAAAAGAAAAAATAAAATTACATTCACTGATATCTTGGCTAGAGTAACCCCTGCAAGGGAAATCAAATCTCAATCATTGTTGGGTGATGACAGGATTCGCCATTGCAAGAGTTACTGCTTCAGCATTCTCAAGTGGATTGGAAGGTACGCCCCACACCATTTCACTTTTACTGATAGATTCTAATCAGACGTATACCAATTCCTAAATATCTTACTTACGTACAAAAGACTGTCCTTCATTACCATTTCTGCAGAAGCCATTTCCATTGACTTTTTACAGATGTCTTATCTGTGTGGGATTTGATTGCTACCTCAGCAGGAATCCCTAGGACATTCCTTGGAACACTCCACCCAGGATGTTAATAATATCTAAACATAAAAAAAGTGGGCAACAGACAGCAGGAGCTGCTATGGGGAATTTCAACAACTCTCCAAAATTCTCACCTGCTCAGAATCCTGTGACAGTCAAATCGTGAAGGCTTGCTCGGTGCCCTCGCTTTAAGCTAATCAAGTTAGGATAAGCGTATTAGCACAGCCCTGACACCCAGCCATACCAAACAGTAATGAAAAATCAAACTTGATTTTCATATTTATGACTCACTGATAATTTAAGTCCTCTAGGTCTTGTCACAGTATGTGTTATGTTATTATGAGACTTTTCTGACCTTTAGGTGAAATAATTCTCTTGAAATCAAGTGATCTTGCTAAAGGCACACATCTTCATTTGTTAGTTTTCCATTCTCTAGTATTGGCTAAGCAGCCCAGTCATCTCAGGTTGGCCTTTTCCTTACCTAATAAACAACCTTCTTTTATTATCTCATTATATAACTAGTCTCTGTTGTCACAGGCTATTTTATATGTCACTGCATGTCCTTACAACTCTTAATTGAAAAAAAAAAAAAAAAGAATGAGTTTGGGACTCACAATCTGAAAGTAACAGTCTGAATTTATTTTATGAATGAGGTTATGTAGCTGTTATGAGCAAATTAAATAAGCATTGAAATTATCTAATTTTAGCCCTAGGGGTAAGGTGGGGTAGATTAGTAGGTGTCTCAAAATCTCCTTCAGTTCTACTTATTTGTTTTTTTCATTCATCTAGTTTAGTTCAATTTATCATCAAAATGATGACTACAGCAATGCCTCAAAACAATGTAACCACTACCCCTTTTGGAAGTCCCCTTTCTGAAAGACATGCATGACATTCTAGTAATACACCAATTAATAGACTTTTTAGATGGAGTACCTAATTTCCAAACTTAAAGCTCACTCTACTCCAGTGTAATGTAGGCTCCTAGCTGATATCAAGGAAATTCTCAAAAGGCATTCAGGATGGCCTTTAATCTGAAATGATGGTCATAAGGACTTGCATTCTTTCCCTCTGAAACCTTTGGATGCTTCTGAAAATCCTCGCCTTAATTTTCATTCCTGCAATGTCGTAGTGACATCCAGTGGTCAGTAAGATTACTCTTAAAGTGGGCTCTGACCCTTCCAAAATTCTACCTGTGTACACTAAAAGCCAAAACATGTGCTTCATGCTTGTATGTTTTCACACAATGTGTTTTGATTAAGCTTTGACACAGTGCCTTTGGAAAAGACAAAAGAACTGTCAGATGCACAAGAAAAGGTCTCCACATCTTCACTACATAGATCACTTTATTTTCATGATCCTTGCTTGGGCTACAAGTATTTGCAGCTACTCCCAAATTTACCTGATTCCTAAATTCTAATTAAAAAAGAGCAATTAATCTAAGGTTTGCATTGTAGTAGCAGCCTGGATACTATAGACAGAGGTAAGAACTCAGGCCCTTACATACTGTACCATGCATGTATAAAGCAAAAACCTGTAAGCAATACTGGGTTGGCTACAAGACTAGTAGTCTAGGAGACATTGTAGTAGTCACACACAGTTTCATCATTATTGAAAGAGAACTGTGATACTAAGGGCAGAAACTAGTTGAGTGGTTTTGTCCAGAGAAAGAAAAACCAAAGCCCTGCAGTGCAGGAGAGGCCACAGTGCAGTAAGGGGATAATCAGTAAATAGTCACCAGAAGAAAGAGCAGAGGAATGAGGCAAGGAACAGAACAAAGAACTTTGGTACTGACAGCCAAACAGTGTTGAAAATGCCACAGGTCTTTCTCATTGGCAAGATGGAAAACTGAGAAGCTGATAGTCAGAGAGAAGGTAGTCAAGTAATGAGGTGAGGGAAATAGTAGACAGGAAGGAGGGCACCAAGTGGGTGAACACATAGGTAACTGGAAGAGGAAGACCGTGACTTTAGGTTAAATGAGGTAGTAAAGAGAGGAAAATATGCAAGTATAGAACAGCTAGACATATGAGAAGAGATGTTGTTTCTCAGAATCAGAAAGGTTGGTAAGAAAAGGCATCTGTCAAAGTCATACTAACCAGTAGCTGACAGTGCCATCAAGGGTAAAAGAGCTGGGCTGGGACAGTGCTGCTAGAGAGAAGGAAAGATCAGAAGGAATGGGTAGAACAAAAGTAGAAAAAGACAAGAATAACAAAAAGCTCATACACCCACAAGGCATAACTCCTCAAGTTATTACCTTAAAGCTATCATGTACATGGGAGAAGGAAGCTTCAGTTTACATTCCACTCTGAGACTTAAGCATTATGTCTTCAGAAGAGATAAAAAATGAAAAATTGCCCGTAGATTAGAAAGGGGTCCAAATATCAGAGATTCAGTAAGATAGATAAATCTTCATAGTACCATGTTACCATTCACAACAAAGACAATGTGTTAAAGTTACTGGGACATTTGAATTTCAGCTGACAAAGCAGAGTCATATTTCTTGTATTAAGACCTCTCCCGCCTCCCAGGCTGATAGCATAAGCTATCACCTTGATGAAAGTCACAGAAGCTACCAGGGGTGCCAAGACAGACAGGGAGGAGCTCTATTGTTCTTCATATGGTTCCATGGGAACATGCACCTCTGTGAAGCTACTTATTTATTTGTTTATTCGGAAATAGTATTTGTTGACAAAGCTGGGACTGAGTGATTTGGCTTAGAAGAAGATGTTACACCTTCGCGCATAATGGATAGGAGGAGAGGAATGAATTAATAGCATGGATAGGGAAGGAGTGGGATAGAGGGAGAAACAGATTGGAGATATGATCTCTGATGTTGAAGGAAGAAAAGGAAGAACACAGTTGTGATGGCAAATCTAGGGTTTGGACAGCTCTTGCAGTAGGGATGCTCCAGTCCCTTCATCATTTTTGAGGCTCTTCATTGGACTTTTTCCAGTGTGTCCATGTCTTTTTTTGTAGTGGGGAGATGAGAGTTGCACCCAGGGCTCCAACTGTGGCCTCACCAGTGTTTCAATCATCTCCTTCAGTATGTTGGCAATTGTTCACCTAATGCAGCCCAGGATACCACTAGCCTTCTTTGTGGCAAGGGCACATCATTGGTTCATTTTCAACTTCTTGCCTACCAGGACCCCCCTGGACCTTGTCTGCCAAGCATCTTTCCAGATGGTTGGCCCACAGCATGTACTGGTGTCTGGAGCTTTTCCTCCCTAGGTGCAGGATTTGTACTTCTCCTTGTTGCACATCTTAAAGCTCCTGTCAGGCCATTTTTCCAGTCTTTAGAGGTCCCTCTGGATGGCAGTGCAACCCTCTGCTATATCTGCCATTCCCCTCAGTCTTGTATCAGTACAGTGCCTGAGGGTACACTCTGCCCCATCATCCTGGAGTACACCACGATTTACAGGCCATTTCATGCTACTGATCACCACATTTACTCACTGATAATATGAGCATATTAATAATTATTCTCCTCACAAGGGTCTTACATCAATTAAAATTTGAAGATGTGCCTTGAGGTCTTTTGTTCAAACGTTGTTGTCCTAGGTAAGTAAAAAAATATTGTTTCTGTTTTCAAATGTTCTTTACATTATTTAGTTCTATAAATCTTTATGGCATTGAATCCCTAAAATAGCTACAGAGCAAGACACATACATATAATAAAATGAGGATGTAAAATACAATGAATTCCCAGATTTCTCCTAGATAAACTTACTAAGTAAACTCTGAATCTCAAAGTTTTATCATCACATCTTTCATTTTAGAATGTGACATCTGTCCTTTCTCAAATGAATCTTAATTTTCAAAAAGACTACTCAAAGGTGTCAATACTGCCAGTGTAATTATCAAGAGCACATAGTTCAAAGCAGAACAACACAAACTACTCAGCAGAAAGGTAGTCCTAGTATATTTCAGGGTCTGGCAGTGATTCCCAAGCTGCCTGATGCTGTAACATCAGCAAGGAGATAATTATTTTCCACTGCAATTACAATTAGCTTTGCAAGAGATTAATAGCAAAAAAACAATACACCTTTCCCTCCTCTTCACAGAAATTTCTTGCTCTGAGATAGTGTATCAGGACAAAGTCAAGATCACAAAGGAGACAGATTGGGTAGTGTGTCATGTACTCGCGTGCTCTATAGGTTCCTACAAATTTCATCAGAAGACTGTAATCCATTCTCAAGGCTGCACAAGACATTAGTGCCAGAGCCAGGGTTGAGATGCAGAAAGCCCTGGTATGGTAGTTCTTCCACTGAGCTAGTAGATGAACAGTCATTTGGGGAAGTGCAGTCAGTTTGGCTAATAGAAAGGGTTCCAACTGTAGTTCTCGAAAGGAATATTTCTGTGAGTAAATTTGTTTTCAGTTCATGTACTTCAAGAAATGATTGTTCTACTCTTCATTTAATTAATACATGTTAGTAGCTTTCTCATCCTGCCAGTTTCACTCACTGGCATGAGACATAAGGTAATTATGGACAGAACAACATACGCTATAGGAGGAATTCCCTCTGGGACCAGCTTAAATTCTTATCACTCTCAATCTCATTGAAAGGGTTTTATGTCCATTGGGCTGAAGAAAAACAGAGATGAAACTGCCGGGTAGCACTATTTTTTTAAAAGACACCCAAGGTATTCACAACTGTGTATTTATTTGATGATCCCATTAATAATTGTCACTGGCCTATACATATATTCACAGCTTTTAAGACTCCAGAGAAGAACGGGTATTTTCTTATAACGGGAAGGGAGTGCTCGATTGTACTCAGAGCATTGTCCAAAAGAGGTAGTAGTCAGGCTAAATGACTTGCTGCCATCTACTGACCACGTACCTTACAGTATCTGGAATTTTCAGCAAGATGTTGAAAAAGCAGTAAAATCTTGTAGCACATCAGGACAGGAAAACCTACGTTTTATGATGAATTCAAAATAACATGTATGCACGCTCTTCCTGTCTCAGCATTTTCCTGAATTTTCATTAAAAGTTAGTTTAAAAGCTAGTTGTTTGCACAATGTCCTCCTCAGTATTTAAACAAGCAGATTCTCCTCACAAATCAAAATACGTTCACAGGTGAAACAGTCTGCTTTCAAGGACATCACACTGATGCTAGCTGAGCTTGAGAAATGACTTTGTATAGGTTTGTTGCTCATATAAAATTCCACCCCCTTCTCTAAAGAAAATGAAGCAAACTAGCGTCATAGTTTCCTATCCAGAATTATTGCCATGTCTCTAAATGAGCATTTTTTATGTGTCTGTTTGTTGAGGCTTCAGAGTAACAAATCACTTCTTTATAACAAAATTGTCTCCTTGGAATAATAGGCTTAGGCATGATTTCTGGTAAAGCAATAGCTCCTCTACATAATAGCAACAGCTTGCAGCAAGGAAAAGGAGCCCATTCATTCTGGAGGTTTCTGTTAGACAGACAGGAACTGCTGTAAAAAATTCATTTTTTGAATCATTGTGGTACTCCATTTAAACAATGTATTTTTTTACCTTTAAAAGTAACCCTGCTACAAGTAACACATTGAAAGATGACTACTTCCTTCAAGATTTGAGAAAACATGTATCTGGGGATACAGTTATGCATCAGCCGCACTGTGTTCTATAAAGAACACAGAAAGACCAGCAGATTGTTAAGGCATTCATTTCCAACAAATATTTCTTCAAACAACTTTCAGCCCCACCGAGGCTGCTCACCAGCTCTCCTGATTCATTTTACCTCAGGCCTGCATCTAGAGATGAACAGTGGTGCATCAGATCAAGCTGCCCTGACTTGGTAGCAACAGCCAAAAAGCTGTGTAATTATTGCTTTCTTATCACTTCCTTTATATGTTATCACGCCCTTTATATGTTACCTTCATAGGAATCCAGTCACTGCTACATAGTGATGCATTTAGGGAGGCAGAAATGATCTTTCTCCTCTCCCACCCTTAAACTTATGCAGTACACTTTAGCACACATGGAGCAATTGAAGCAATTTCTTTTGCCACAGTTTTCTTGTTTCTCAACCTTCATCCTGTTCTGTAATCTGATCCCTTAATATATTAGTGTCTCACAATATCTTTGACCAGAACTGCCCTTTTCCACTAGTAAGTTGCAATCATTTTCTTGCCTGGTGAAGGAAAATAAAAAAAACCTCTTTTTGCAGAGGGAAAATTAAGTCTAAGCTTCCAATTTTATAGCAACCTAAGAAGACTCTTGATTTTAGCAGACAATGAAACAAGGAACTAAAAGGCAATTAAATAAGGAACCAAAACCAGATAATCCAGAGTAAATCTACAGAAGTAGAGACACCAGCTAGCTGTAAACCACTGAAAAACCTCCTAGAGTCCAGCAAGCAGCAGCTTTTAAAAGTGGAAGCATAGCCCCTGTGTCTTCCCTCTAAAATAAACCTGACAACATACTCTCACTGCTTCCAAAAGCCAAGATTATGGTCACTTCTTGACAGGTGCACTTGGAAAAGAAAGAACTTCTCTCCCCTGCCTGCCTATTCTAGAAGGCACATGCTTTTCCTCTCAGCCACCTGAGCAGACTCAAAGGAGCAAACTAGGCAGCACATCTCTCTCTCTGTGTTGGCTTCTATCCTGTAAATCCCTCTGGAGGTGAAAAGATTCCCAGCCAACAAACCAGAATAGATTTGATCAGCTCAGACTTCTGAAATACCTATGAAAAATAACACAATTAGTATAATTACCTGCTTTGGTGTATCAGGTGCTTCACAAAGGGAGTCAGAACCATCTCTACAACTATGCAAACACCTCTGATGTGATTTTTCTTTTTATTTAATTATTTTTTTTTAACTGAGAAGACACAATGCATCCTAGTGTATTCAAGAGCATTACCAATTTTACCTCAGGTAGCACAATGATATGATCGTTGCATGACTCTTGAAAAATGCTATTCCTTTCACATGCTTTCTTTGGAAGTCATAGTCTCTACAGAGATTTCACTGCCATAAAGCAAAGTAAACCCTGAATTGATGTATAGTACCTGAAAGCAGTAGGAAGTACCCCTTTATACATTACCTTTCTAGGAAACCAGTCAGTGCCATATAACTGAACAAAGTAATACAGTATAGAACATAGAGCAAACCAGTTCCCATTCCTTGATGTCTGAGAAAAAAAAGTGTGAGCTTAGTTTCCAAGTGACTGACCTAAAAATATATCAGTACACATCTGAATACTCTATACATTTGCTTTCCTCAGATAAACTAAGCAGCACAGTTGTCAAGATGGTTATAATTTAATGTGAGTATTCAGAATGCAATGTTCTATATTGGTACTGTTGCTGATGCTAAAATTCAGGTGATAATTATAACGTTGATCATCTGAGTTGAAACTGTACCATAAAAACTGCTTCAAAAAACAGTTAATGTGTAAAAACAAAATCCTTTATAAAACTGTCATGAAGAGAAAGAATATAAACAAGATAACATCACTTGAATCCTAGAAATCCATCTTCCAAACTGTTAAGAAATGAAGAACTCACAAATGAATTGCTCTTTAGGATAATGTTTTGAAATTAGTGAATTAATTTTTGAAAATGTATGAAATTCTGCATCACAGGAAAAAAAAAACATCCCCCTTCTGATTGTTTTCTTTTTTTTTCAATGAGGCATGAAAATTTGATTAATAAGATTTCATATTTGACAGTCTTTCACCTTTAAAATGCAAAATACTGGTTACATCAGTTGTTCTGGAAACAGGAATATATTGTTCAATCTCTCTCACACTGGACTAGCAAGGAAGAAGCCATGGTTTCCAGCTTAAAGAGGGTATATTTAGGTTAGATATAAGGAAAAAATCTATTACAGTGATGATGGTGAAGCACTGGAATGGGTTACCTAGTGATGTGGTTGATGCCCTGTCCCTGGAGACTTTCAAGGTGAGGCTGGATAAGGTTCTGGGCAATCTGGACTAGCTGTTGTGTCCCTGTTCACCACAGGGGAGTTGGACAAGGTGGCCTTCTGAGGCTACACTTCCAGCTCTAAGGATTCTGTGATTCTGTGATGCTATGACCCTCTTTTAAAAATGTGGTCAGAACACACCCAGTAAATACAGATGATAATGGAGCACTAGGAAAATTTACGAGCCACAGACTGGATGTCATCAGACTGTACGAAACCACAGAGCATATCTAAACTTGAGGAAATTAGTGCCTTATCTAGCAAAGATCTAATTGATAGAAACAGTGCCCAAAGAATCTGACACTTGAGGAATATTATTATTATCAGCAGTTAATTTACTCATTAAGCCTCATATTTTTATGGCACAGAGCTGGCTGAAATCTGCAAAACACAAGAATATTAACTCATTAAACCTTTGAAGAATGATATTTATCCATCTGCATCTAATACCCAATAATTAGTTCCAAAGGGTAATGTCCATGCATTCTGTTGAATGTAGAGCTATGGATACCAACTTAACATGGCTCAGTGATAAAAAGAAAGATCACTGTTTTTCCAGATATAGATTAAAAAGAGCTAGACGTAGGCTCTTGAGAACAATGGGTTTCACAAGACGTTCCAGTACAGCTCCCATACCAGAGTCCTGCCACAGAACCAGACACAAATTGGGCTCGTGACAAGGCTTCTGTCTATCCCAAGCCAACCCTTCATAGGGAGGCAGGGGAACAGAGAGAAGGAAATACATCCATATCAGCCACTCCTGGAGACCCTCCAACTAAAAATATACCCTGTGCAACTTTCAAAGCCCTTCAACAAATGAAGACTTTGGTAGGCATTGCACAAATGCAAGGAGTACGACAGTATCTTATCCAAAATCCAAATCTAGGACTGTGATATATGTGTCAGTTAAGGAAGTGAACTGACCTTTTCAAGAACAAAACGACATGACTCTCAACCCTTCAACCACAAGGTATGCTCTCAAGATACACTATGCCTTTGTCAGTCATTCCTGGTGTTAATTATTAATAAATCCACCTGGATCAGGGGGTCTTAAGAACCAAAATTCTAAATCAGGGCTGAATTTTCTCTGCTATAAATGCAGCTGAAAGAAGGCCTGGGAAATATGTTTGCTCCAGAGCAGCTTTCCACAGCTTTTGAATGTGAATCTCGCTTTACTAATAGTGTTGGAAAAACACCCAGCTCTGGAAAAAGGTATGGGCTCCTTTGCATTAAGTCAAATTTGTTCTCAAGTTCTTGTCAAAAAGTCAAAAAATGGACAAAGGGAGGATAATCCAGGCAACTAGAGTAATTAGCTTTTGTAATTCTCTTTTTACATCCTATTTGGCAAGTAGCAGAAAGCTACCATTATGACAAAAGCCTCTTGTTGGGCAACAAGCAATGGTGTTTATAATCTTACTTCAGTATGCACTATTTTCTTAGATTTATCTTGTTCCTTGTCAAAAGAAGAGAAAGGTAGAAGTCCTCTTCTCATCTTGACCAGCAGGTGATTGTTACTAAAGAAATAATTCACCCTGCTGGTTAATCATTTCAAAAGCTTTCAAGAGATTTAATGTGGCATTGAGTTTGACTCACTTTATTACTCCCGATGGAAGACCTAATTTATTTCAGAGCTAATGGGTAAGAGTTAACTCACATTTCTCCATCTCCAGAAAATAAGAAAATAACTTCCAATTGGTTTATTTAAAAAGTATATTGAAAAAAAAAAATAAGGAAATTGAGTAAAGCACCGAAGTGTAAATCATGAACAGGATTTATGGCACAGTAAAGTGATGTTCTTACAAAATAAAAGAAAAAAAAATGAAACCACTTGCCTCCAGTAGTTAATACAGTGTAAGTGCTATTCAGACAGTGGTAACAGCCTTCTTACCAGTACTAGAGCACCTCCATGCACAGCCTGAACCTATATTCTACTATAAGTGCCTCAGTGATTAAAACCCCATTGCCCATAGAGTTGAACAGCAGGAGATGCTGGTTCTGAACATGCAGACAGGTTATCTGTTTGACAACAGCTTACAATGGGCAGCAGACACAAATTATTACTCCTTTGGTACTTATTATCATAAGAGTTACTGCAAAAGCAAATTATTTGGTAACCATGCACATATGATTATAGCACCATGTTAGACGCACCCTCATAATAAAAAAGCGCTTTCTTGATCATAATTCCTTGTTTGCAAATAATCATGATACTTCTTTTGGGATCAGCAAACAGTCAATGGATTAAAGGTTACTGATCATCACCAATTTATGGCAAGACTTTTTTAGACAACACGGTGATTCTTGAAACAGGTGAACATAAGAAAATAT
This sequence comes from Oreortyx pictus, assembly GCA_036925125.1. NCBI lineage: Eukaryota > Metazoa > Chordata > Aves > Galliformes > Odontophoridae > Oreortyx > Oreortyx pictus. The sequence goes on along the minus strand of JAUPFR010000001.1, from coordinate 73,512,456 downwards.
TTTTTCTGTACCTTACAAATACCTTGTTTTGTTATCTTGGCACCTGAGTAGACATAAAAAAGACTTAAATGTTCCAACTCTGATTTCTGGATCACTTGCAATGTGATATTAATTCTGCTTCAACGTGGCAACTAAGGGCTACTTAGTTCAGCTGTCATAACATCATTTTACATGAAATTCTGTATATATTTAAATATTAAAAAAACAATGAATGCACACAAATCCCATTAAATTCTGCAGTAGCCCTTGTCACTGTGGGTATAAAGTAGAGCAGGAAGGAAAAACGATAAAAATGAGCTGCAGCTAATTGCCTGCCCTTAAAAGTCTGCTGGATTTGACAGCAGAGCAGTGAACAATAAGTATGTGACCATTAGATTAGGAACAGCTGAAAGAAGACTGAAAAGAATTCAGTTTTGACCACAATATTGAGACTCATTTACTATTACAGACAAGAGCCCACAGAGTGCATCTCATACACAGGGCACAGTCTTGCAAATTCTGGGTCAGTGTTGAAGCAGTGCAAGTGTCTTGGTTAAAACTGGCACAGAACTGTTCTCTTCAGAGTGTCTGGTTTGATGCTATGTTTTGGTGCTAGGAGAAAAATAACGCTGATATCACACTGATGGTTATAGTTGCTGCTGAGCAGTGTTGTACAGAGCCAAGACCATTTGCAGCAAAGGGGCTGAGGAGCTGGGAGGGAACAGAACTAGGACAGCTGACTTAAACAGACCAAAGGGATATTCCATTCCATATGACATCATGTAGAAGGTGTTTCGAAGGGAGTGGAGCTCATCTTGCTCTCTTCCACTGTTTGGGGGCAAGCTGGGCATAGGCTGGGGGGTGGTGAGCAATTGCTTGTGATTCACTTGTTATATACAAATATATATATATATATATAGTCATAACTATTATCCTTTTCCTTTTCTCTATCTTAGTATACAGTTTTATCTCAACTCATGAATTGTACCTTTGTTATTTTTTATTCTCTCCTCCATCCCACTAGGAAGGTGAAGAGTGAGCAAACGACTGTGTGGTGCTCACCCATCTGTCAAGTTAAACCACAACACTAAGGTATGGTTCTCAGGAAGTGTAGATGAAAACATTCTTTCTAGATCTGGAAAAGGCATACATGTGTGATTGTGAGTATGAGTGTGTGTGCAGTTACATCTAAGGGGAGAGGAGAAAAACACTGTTTAATTTTTACTGCCAAGCTAATCTGTTCCTGATTTTTGGGATGTTACTTTCTCTTAATTGTAACCTCCAGAAGTAATGCCTCCTATTTTATTATTCTGGTCCACGATGTCAGAGGTGAATGTTGGTGGTATGGTAGTAGAGGTTGAACGTTCCCTCTAATATCCCCATTACATGTTGTTGTCATGCAACAGATGGCAGCAGAGGGGCAGTCTGACAAAATGATATCTGTCATGAAAGTGAGGATAAAGCAAAAGGGTGTCACTGAATTCCTCCATGTGGAAAAAATTGCCCCCATTGACACTGATTGACACTTGCTGGACAGTGGATGTGAGCACAGTGAGGCAGTGGGTGGTGTGTTTCAGCAGCACCAAGACCGACGGTGGGTCACCTCCACTGGTGCATACAAGTCTGGTATGTAGGCTCTTGTTCATCCCTAGTGAAAACACATAGCTCATGGTCGATATTTGCTTCATTAGATAGTGTTATTGTACTCTTCGTAGCTGTCATTTCCATGGAAATAAATAGGAGACATTATGTCATGGTTTTATGATTTTTTGGTATTGGTATTCCACATCATAACAACATGTAGTGCATTAAGAGTTAAAGAGTTAATACTCCAACTCCATAGATCATTGATTCCGGATATACCTGTCTCAGAAGAGAAGAACTACATTCCCCAGAGGACCTTGCGATGCTTTGCATTTTTACATATTTTCCGCTCCGAGGGAAAAGATAAAAACCCTCTGCGGTCACGGGACACTCTCTTTCCTTCGGGATCGACTCAGCAGTGGGTGCTCGCTGCCGTATCGCCTTCAGCGTTAGCGTAAGGCCTTCGGTTTATCGGACACTCTCTCTTGCTCATTTTATTTGATTTATTAGCTTCAATTCCAATTATATTGTATTATATTGTGTTATTTTGCTTTCTGATATCTTATTTAGTAAATTAGCTTTCCTCCTCAGATCGTTGCCGCTGTTTTGTTTCTAGGCCCATCTCCCTTTTTCCTTTTCCCTTTCCCCCTTCCCCTTTCCTGGGGCGTGGGTCTGCGGGTCCCCCACACCAATCGTCACGGAACCGGGCCAATCCAGCCCGGTAAACCGTTGACACATTACTTTCAGAGCAGCCTGAATATTAGCCTGCAGATTCTGACAGTAACTCTAATTCTTTTTTTCCTGAATTCACTTGAAATGATCAAAATCTTCCTAATGTAAAATGAGATACATAGTAAATTCTGATCAGAATAAGAAAAGACTAATTAGGAGAGTTCAAACACTTGCTAGAAATATAATTAATATTGACCTGGTTACTAAGGGAGAAGGTTGCAGGACACTTCAGGAGGAGCTTGGGCGAGAGTAAGGACAGCCACTGTGATCAAAGAGTCACAGTATGTTAACCCCTCAGGTAGATGTTACCAGTATACCACCAAGTGCTCTGTCTCTTTCTCTGGCAAAAAGAGAACTTGGTGGACCACTCATGGTGGTCTGCCTACTTGGACACTGATGTAAATTCCCCTGGCCTTTCAATTGCCATTAGTTGGTAAAAAAACCTAGAATAGGGACAAACACAGAGACTTGTTCCTGATTTTGACTAGTGAGAAGACACCTATTTCTGCTTTCAGTTTCCCCACTCAGGATTCAAATGAATCTCCTTTTTAATTTGCAATACAATTTCTGAGCTGACTTAGATGCACAACATAAAAGGAGATCAGAGTACTCTGCAAACATTGGATTCAGCGTCATCCAGTTCACCAATCGGAAAGCTCAGACCAAACGAGGGGATGTGGTTCACCCAGGATCCCACACACCTGGCCGAATTCCACCACAGCAGTCGAAGTCAGATGGAGTGCGTGACCAATGTGGCAGGAAAACAACATTTACTGACATCCTACTGGACATGCTTGCTGAACTGCTTTCCAGCATGTTGCTGGCTTAGCTCAAACACAGACAGGAGGGAAAGGTGTTCATGTTGTTCCAAAGAATGCCAAACTGTCCCCATCTTCAGCAGGTTTCCAAAACAGATTTTTCCCTGCCTTACAGTGAGGAGCAACTCCAGTCTATTCATCTACCTGACAAAAATATCAAGACTTGCAACTCATGCAGATCACATGTAGTATATATATTTTTTAAAGCACACAGTTTACTCTTGGAAAGGTTTTTTAAAAATAAGAAAAATGGTGTGGGTTTATTGAAATGTCACCAGATGACAACAGCATGCATTTACCTTTCAATTTTTAATCTGCCTTTCCAGCAGACAGATGCCATAAAACACTACAAGATTCAGTGCCTGTTGCAGTGAGTTGAACACCAAAAGCTGAAACAGCATCTCACTCTCTCCCTCCTGTTTGCAAAAGAGATTTTCTTGTTTTCCCAGCCTTTTTTTTTTTTAAGGGCTGCTTATTTTCCCACTTTAAGACACTCTGAATGAACCAAAGCTGAAAATTGCACAAGCTATTGAGCTTTGTTCTGTTTGTGATGTAGAAGGACAGATGGCTGGGCAGACAGACAGATTTTTTTAGAAGCTTTATTGTCTAACTGCCAATTTATGAAGAGAGAGTGATAAATGATGTGGCACATAGGACAGCAAGCTGAAATTCTGGTTGCATTTCATGTCATGTTCAAAATGCATCTACCATTCTGAAATCTTTAGACTTTATGGGACATGGTAAGTGCAGCAAGAAATGAGTTGCAGCTTGGCAAGTTGTGGAGAAAATCCTGGAAGAAAAATACATGAATATGTTTCAAGAAGCAAATAAATAGATTAAATTTTATAACTTCTGCTTCCAGGGCAAATTACTTAACTGTGAAATGCCCAGTGGCACAGCTGCCACATCATTCTTTTCACACCTTTACTGCAACAACTGACACTATCTATCATGGCATTAGGAAGTTGTCTTAACAGGGAAAGAATGAAAAAATTTCCTGGGAACTTTATTACTTGGAAGATTTACCAAGAAGCTAATAATCAAGAACATGATTGAATTCAAACAAAGAATCATTGAGACTCCTTTTTTTTGGAAACAACTTCATCATAGGCATAGGGGAGCAATCCACAAAATCCTGGCCAGTTTCAAAGTAGTTACAGCAAGTTATTGAATGCCTGCTTCACTGGACAATGTTCCTAACTGCACAGCCTGTGGCTTCCCCACTGTCAGAAGTGTCTAACCACAGAAGTGAACCATGCAATCTCTTGACAGTTTTTCTTCTGTTTTGCAAGAAAATCTGACAAAGAATGAGAAATCAACAAGAGAAAAGCACAGGCTCTATTCTATGCCCCACAGGTACCATCAGCAGCAGCTGATTCACATAGCTCTGTGCAAAAATGCAGACAGTGTTTCAGTCACATTTCTGGGTTCCCAGCTCTAGGCTGATTCTGAGCTCAACAAGTGCTGCCAGTTACGCACAGTATCGTGACATGAAGAAGTTTTAGGCTGGATGTACAAAACAAACAAAAGCCAGGATTCTGGGACTGGAGGAGTGCGATCTTTCAAGGCTTTTGAGCAGAAAGGAAAAAAAAAATGTTGCTATAATTTTGACAACATAATTTAAAGGCTTTTATATGGAGCAATCTACACCTCCGCCCCTCTCCACCCCGCCTCCCCCTCTGGTATTGTCTTGCCTGTCAATTATTGGAAGAAGAACCTGTTCTTTAAAAGGCTTTTAAGTGATTAGAAATTATTTGGAATATCATCTAAAAGCTCTTCAAAGAAAGAACACTACCCCCTCACATACACACATCAGAAAGTATTTATTTGTATTGTCACCTTAAATGTGGAGGAGTAGCGTGAGAGTTTGTCTGGCTAATGATGTCGAGGATCATAATCTGTGCTGACCTTGGGTTTGAGCTGTGTGGAGGCTATAAGGTAAAAATCTAATGCTCCAGAAGTCTAATACATGACATTGTAATGCCTGTCCCTTTGGTACATATAACACTGTGAGACTGTAGAGAAAGACAGAGAATTTGGGGCCATGAAAATACTGTACACTGTTGCTGTTAATATATGCATACCAGCACGCAAAGCAAGCCAGCTGCACCATTTTGCCAAGTAAGCAACTTTGTTGTTAATGTAGGGTTTGTTTGCTCTGATACATAACAGACACATTCGAGTTCCTTCAAACCATCACTCTGACTGGCGCTGAGAGATATTGTATTATAAATCTTACATTATAATAGTGTTTACTGGCGGAATAAATTGCATACCTGTATTGAAGTGATGGAAAAAAGACATCACTCATTATCACATTCAGCAGCATGTTGAATACAGCAGCGAACAGTGATAATCGTGCCAGCTAAAGTGGTTTTACCTATGAAAAGTTGTTCAGATCTAAGAATCAGAGACTGCTAATGTCTTACATGAAGAACAGCTATTTCCTAGTTATTTCTGGGAAGAACCTTAAAATCCATTGATAACTCGCAAATTTCATAAATGCAATATATGCAAAAAGTATAAAAATACCACTCAGTTTTCTTCACAACCCCATTTTATCGTCATAGTACCTATCTTAATTGATCACCAGCTGCTTTCTTCCTCTTCTTAGGCGACCTCACACAAATTAGGAAGAAGTATTCTATTCAAACATCATCATGCAATTCATTCGCATTCACTTGGATCACTCCTGAAATGGCTTTTGTAACATTCTAGCAAGATTTGTGAGCCAGATAAGGATCTTTCACCTCTGGATTCAGCTTTTTTAGCCAGAAGTAAACAGAGCCAAACATGCTTCCCTTCCAATGTTTTTTTCTTGTTAGTTTCCCTGGCTGAAGTTCATCTGGCTTTCTCTGCCTGCTTGTAGATATTTAGGGTGGGCTCCTCTTCCGGCTAGAGCACCTCATTTTAGGTCCCAGCATGCAGGACTCTATAGATGGCTGTGGTGTTCTGTACAGTCCATGTAGATCTTGTCGGTAGAGCTTGGATGTGACTCGTGCAAAACAAGTACTGGGGCAATCTTAGCATATTCCACCTGACTGCTGAAGGTCTTGGGTCTCTATAAGGCCTCTGTCATGTGTGTCAGTTTCATGCAGAGGTCTTCAGCAACATAGAAAGCCTGGAACAGCTCTCAAGGTCTATCTTAAGTTGTCAATTGTGAAAGCCAAAGCACCTCGCTCACATACAGACACCCATATGCATGTGTTTGAGCATCCCCCTGGAAGTTGAGAGAGGTGAACCCCAACCACCAGCTTCAGTTTCACACTGACTACATCCCTGGAGTTAAACCTACTTACAGAGAATCCCTTCTCTGTAGCTTTTAGGACTCGGCTCCCCTTGGTCTTCAACTAGACTTCATGCCTTTAAGGATATGGTCCCGAAAAGGATTTAATTAACTTTCAGGATCTGGTCTCCTTCAGGAGGCTGAAGAGAGGTTGCATGGCGGCCTACAGCTCCTCACAGGGAGTGGAGAGAGCTGAGCTCTGCTCTGTGTGACAGCGACAAGGCCCAAGGGAACGACATGGAGCTGTGTCAGGGGAGGGGCAGCTGGGGGTTAGGGACAGGATCTGCACCACAAGGCGGTGGGCATGGCACAGGATGCACAGGGCAGCGGGCACGGCCCTGAGTGCTGGAGTTCAAGGAACATTTGGATGACACTCAGACATAGGGTTTGAACTTTGGCTGGTTTTGGGGTAGAAGCTGGAGCTGCACTTGATGATCCTTGTGTGACCCTTCCAACTTGGGTTATTCTATCACTGAATAAACACCTATAACTGCCAGCATCTCAGGGAGGTGCTACTGTAATTAAACAGGTGGAAACCTAAACCATGTTATGTAGAAAAAGCATAATGAGAGTGTATGTTCAGTGGTAGAAAAAGACCTGTGAATGTCCCTTTCATTCCTTTTCTGATATCCAGTAACTTATACCAAGCATTGCAGTTCTTCTAAATAATATGGAAGAATTAATAAACATCCCTCAGATTCTCTGTGTTCCAGCAAAAGACCCTGCTTTTTCTGACCAGTGTAGCAATCAGTCACCTCTTAAGAAAAAAGCCTTTTTTCATATATACCAATTGGTCTTGTTTCCTACAAAAGAATACTGAAATGGAGAAGAGAAAGAGAAGACTACTAAATAAAAGCAGAGTTGTTCTTGGAATATCCTTTATGTTGGAGCAAGGAGGCTGTTCTAAAAATAAATGGTCATCTCTTTCCCACTTGTCAAAAGACACAATCTGCACTAAAGAGTCTCACTTGCCTGCCTTAGGACACACATTTCAAAAATGTGGGTGCAATTCAAATGCAGCAGTTCAAGCCAGTTGCTGGTCCTAATATCGTGCTTCTGTTGACAAACAAAACGAATCGTGGCACTTCTATGTGACTGAGTTGATATTCAACACAGAAACACTCCTCCACAGAGTCACAAGACAGACTAGAAATTAAAATAATTTTCAAAGCAAATTGTAGGTGAAAAACAAAAGGAGATAGATTGAAAATTGGAAGTAATGGGAAAATAAAGATGAGGTGTTAGTGCTACCTAATTGTTTTCATTTTTTCATAATAAAAATGATTATCTCTCTAAATGTATGTCACCCATGCATTTATCTACATTTCTGTTTGTCTATCATTTACCTGTCTTCCACCTGCCTGAAAGTAACTACCTATTTGGAAAAGCAAGTTAAATTGTCTTCCTTGGTGAAGGGAGGGGAGAGAGATAAAAAGGAGAGAGAAAAATGATGAAAAATCTTGGTGTAATCTGAATAGCAATGAAGAAAAGCTACTCCTTGATGTGCCTATGAATCCTGTAAATGAAGTGGCCCTTGAATTAAATTAATTTAAAATCTGGCAAATATTACTCGGCATGTTTGTCAATGTGCTGTATAATTATTAATTTGTTCATTGAGGCAACTATATAAATAAATAGAAAGCAGAATGCCATGATTAAACTAACACTAGAAATCCAGGGTCAAGAAGCCCTGTTATACAGGGATCTAAATAGCTTTCCCAGGTCCTATTTTTACATCTCCATACAGATCTGCAGGTCTGTAACTGCGAATTAATTGGCACACATTTAGATGCCAACAGAGCTTTTGTATTCTCAGTGCACATTTTGTCTTCTCGAAGCGAGATGTTAGTAATGGAGGTTTTAATATTACCCCTAGGGGAGCACCAGAAAATCTTAACAATTTCCTTCACTAGAGTATTTTCATTAGAGCTAAATGCTGTGCAATTTACATTTGAAATCAGGTGTAGGGTAAGTATAATGTGACAAGACATGTTGCAATGTTAGTTTTTTTTTGTTCTAATGTTCCTTATTTACTGCAATATAGCCTCTAAAGATAAGCATGCAATTAAATAAATATCTTGATTTTTAACCACTCCTAATTGGACTGTTACTGGGATAATAGGAGCACAAAATACAATCAGGTTTAAAAGCACCCAAAGCACAAGATTAAAATATTACTCTATTTAAACAAAACCTTTTCTGGCAAAATAGGTTCTGTAGAACAGAAGGGAGTTCATCATAAGTAAATCAGACACAAAAACCTTCTTTTGTAGCACTAATTCAACATTATGGATGCTTAAAATGCCAAGACCGCTGTATGACTCACAAGAAAATCCACAAAGCCTACCTCTTCCAACACAAAACCACCAAATACAAAGAACTAAATCAATTTATAATAAATAAATAAAATAAGACTGCATTCATTAATAAGGACCCAATGCAATAAAGAGTTGGAGGAGTCGAGCCAAAACAGGACTGATATGTATCTGAGCCTGAATTTCACTGCTTGTTCTAATAGGAAATATTACTCCGCCATTGTTTAAACCTTCAGATATTCATATCTCATCACTGACTTGCATTTTCAGAGCAACAAAAGAAGAAATTACACGTCAAAAGAAAGCTCAGTCAGATCAGGGCCTCTTTCATGACCAAGCCTGAACATAGGATCCACTGTTTAAATATTTATTCACCAAAAACTCCTCAGCTTGGTCAGACCAGACTTATTATTGAAGAGTGTTCCTACAGAAACATGAGGATTGCAGCATCTGCCTCTTTGTTAGCCAGAAAACCCATAAAAATTAGGAAAACAGACCACAGCAGAAGAGACATACTTGGCAGCAACAGTAGAAAGAAATCAACAATCCTAGCAGTAAGCTGCTCTGTGAAACTGCAGCAATAAGCCAGTTCACAACAAAGGAGGTCTGGGAGCAAAGGGTCAGATCTAGAGGGATGGAACTACAGGGACCCCTCGACCCATCCTGAATGCAACACAGCTCTCTTGAGCTGAATCAAGGACCAGAGAACTCTCTCATCATCTTCTTCCTTATATAACCAGACCAGAAAGAAAGCACAAAAATAACAGATGATTTTGAAGAGTAAAAATGTGTCCCAACTGACCAAAGTGGCGAGGTTAGGCACATGCAAATTGTTGACTCCATGCAGTCAGTGAAGAAAGTCTTACACAGGGCATAGCAGGCATCAGCAGGGTTAAGCCACCCTTCACATTGCCTCCATCTTGTCACTGAGTACACAGGGACTCCAAGGCAAATTGATGTCTAATAAGGCGGAGAGAAATCAAGCACCAAAGATCAAAGGATGCCTTGGCTGGACAGGATCAGGTTTTCAAAGTATAGCCATTATGCTGGTAACGTACCATGGTAGTTTCTCATATACTCACACAGGTAATGATAAAAATCCAAGTCCAAGATTTTCTAGTATTATTCCAAATAGAAACCTTCTACCATTAAGGACTCCATGAAAAACCCTTCATAAATTTTCATGAGAAAATACACTGAATGCAAGACAGTAAGTTTGCGGATGACACCAAGTTGGGAGGATGTGTCGATCTGCCTGAGGGTAGGGAGGCCCTTCAACGGGATCTGGATAGGCTGAACAGCTGGGCTGAGGTCAACGGGATGAGGTTCAGTAAGGCCAAGTGCCGGGTCCTGCACTTTGGCCACAATAACCCCATGCAATGCTATAGGCTTGGGGCAGAATGGCTTGAGGAGTGTATAGAGGAAAAGGACCTGGGGGTGTTGGTTGATGCTCGGCTCAACATGAGCCAGCAGTGTGCCCAGGTGGCCAAGAAGGCCAATGGCATCCTGGCCTGTATTAGGAATAGTGTGGCCAGCAGGAGCAGGGAGGTGATCATCCCCCTGTACTCAGCTCTGGTGCGGCCGCACCTCGAGTACTGTGTTCAGTTTTGGGCCCCTCGCTACAAGAAAGACATCGAGGCCCTGGAGCATGTTCAGAGAAGGGCAACAAAACTGGTGAGGGGTCTGGAGCACAAGTCTTAAGAGGAGCAGCTGAGGGAGCTGGGATTGTTTAGTCTGGAGAAAAGGAGGCTCAGAGGAGACCTCATCGCACTCTACCAGTTCCTGAAGGGAGGCTGTGGTGAGGAGGGGGTCAGCCTCTTCTCCCAGATAACTAATGACAGGACGAGAGGGAATGGCCACAAGTTGCGTCAGGGAAGATTTAGATTAGATTTGAGAAAAAATTTTTTCTCTGAAAGAGTGGTCAGGCACTGGAATGGCCTGCCTAGGGAGGTGGTTGAAGCACCGTCCCTAGCGCTGTTCAAGATGCATTTAGATGAAGTGCTAAGGGATTTGATTTAGTAGCTTGGTGGGTAGGGATGGTGGTGGGAGGATGGTTGGACTAGATGATCTTGTAGGTCCTTTCCAACCTAATGAATCTATGAATCTATGAAATGATATGAAGTTGGTACTTTCAACCTTCTACAGAAGGGTAATTTCAAAAGTTCAAGTTATCTCTGAAGAATTAAAAACAAACAAACAAAAAATTCATTTAGCTCCTTGGTCTTTTAAAGACATTCAACAGATATTATTTCTGAGAGCAGCAATGCATGATTATGAAGTCTTCAGGACCTGACAGATTTCTACAAACACTGTTACCACCTGAGTGACCATCAGAACTATGCAGAGCAAGAAGCAGGAAAGTTTGGAATATGGCCTTTTCTTTGCAAGGCAAAATATTTGTCAAGAACCAAGGAACCTGGTGAATTGCCCAACAAGGAACTGACACTCCATAGCGGTAAGCAGTACAGTGTGAGCTGTCTGAGAATTAAAATAAACCTTTAAAAGCTTGCCAATATTAAACAGCAGAGATATTAAGGAAAAAATATAAATAAATAAAAAGAATAGGAGGGGACTAAGACCAAAATATATTTCCACTTCACAGAGACCAAATGAGGACTCAATATGTCCTATATTTTAAAAAGGCTTCGAGCTGTTAGGCACCTTGCCTCTGTAGTATATGAATGAAACAAACTGAAAAATCCAATGAAAGCATTTTGGCTAGGGAATATAATAAACTTTTGTTAAACATGAAGCAAGTAGTAGAGCTGAAACGTAAGAACAATTCATATAATCCAAAATCTTACAAGATTTCTTCAGTCATCTGCTGTATGTAAAATTGTGCTTGAATACTCAATAAAATAAAATAAATTAGCTCTGCTTTCCACTTAGCTTTGCCCACAGTTTACCCACATGTCATTCAATACTTCACCAGATCTTCAGAAGGTTTTTGGAAGTAGTGGGAACCTTTGAAGTGTATAGAAAAGTACAGTCTGTTGTTTCAAGCCATTTGGAAAAATAGAAAGCATAGAAAGAGGTTTCTTCCTGAGAGCAGAATATCTATTAAAGGGGAAAATGGGATAGAAACCAGTATCAGTGAACTTTAGATACCTAATAGATTTCCATACTTACCTATTTTTGGTCAAAGCATAAAATATACATTTCTAGGATAAAATTATTATTTTCTAGTCTGGAATTTTGTTTCTAGACTGTGTATGTAGAAGAGCACGTGTTACATTACAGAAAGGTGGAGTGAAGGTTTAGGATGTCTGTACAGAACAAGAGGCTAAATCTTGCATCATGCTTTGCTTGGGTGAATCTACAGACTGTGTCTTAAAATGGTCTTGAAATGATTTTTAATTCAAAAAAATAGGAAAAAAAAAGATGTACTTGTGACACTAAAAGGTTTTGAGCTTTGAAGATAAAGATATTAGAAAAAGATTGAGGTTAATTCTCCCTCTGTTCAGCATCGAAACTATTTGCCACTGGGACACAACAGTCAGAAATCCAAATTCAAATGAAATATCTACCACACGTTACCATATATGAAAGTACAGTGAAAACAGATGTAATTGTAGAGGATACATGAGACTCTAGACAAACAGTGGCCCTGAACTAGAGATGTCTAGGAAGCATTCTAACTGCAAAATATCCTGCAGCACTGGATTTTTATCCAGGTACACTGCCATGGGTGTCATCTGAGGGAGCTTCTACCTCTAAGAACATCCTTCCAGAGGCTTTCAGACTTACAGACTGTCAGACAACTCATGACTTTTTAACCCAACACAAACCATGGCTTAAGGAAACTAGCTGTTTGCACAAGTGGGAATCAGGAATGATAATCAGTTCAAACCACTGTCCATTTACCTAGTCCATATTTCATCTATTTGTCTTTTTTGTATGACAAAATATTGGAAGATCTGTTAAATTCACAACATCCATTACTACTCTTCCCGTCCACAACCAGTAATTTCACCACAAGCTATTTCTAGTTCATAAATCCATAGTAACTGCTTCCAGTCACCTTCCTGACCCTCACACATTTGAAAACATCTTCCTGTCATAGCTGCTGGAGTAATATGGCATCTACAGCAGTGAGGTAAATACTTGGATCAAGAGACTAGGACAGCAGTGGGTAGATGAGGTGGCCACCAGTCGGCAACCAGTGTTTGTAAGGACTGAATTTCTACCTAATCTAGGAAGACTGTGTCAAAGTACTTCTCTGAACATATTAGCAGCAAACCTTCGGTGTCTACCAAAAGCCACCAGCACTGAATTTTCATACAACTCTAACCCATTGCTTTGTTTATAAACTGGAAAGGATCATTTTTGTGCAGAGGTTGTGACCCTGAAACACAGTAATACAATTTATTTTTTTTTCTTTCCTTTTCTTTTTTTTTTTTTTTGAAAAAGGAGAAAGAGATGAATATGAGCACTTATAGCAGTAAGTCCTCTTAACATGCAGAGCTATTCACAGTATGTACAGTGCACACACAGCAGATATTCTGTCCCCAGTAGGACACAGACAACCAAGCATTTAAGCAAGAAAGTGAGACAATGGGCTCCATATCAGTTGAGAACTGAGAAAAGCACAGTCTGAGAAGTATAACAAAAAAAAAAAGTCATGTAAAGCCAGAGAGACCACACTAGATACATTAACTTTAGAGCAGAAAAGAGAAGCTGCACAGACACAACATCACTCAACTCAAGTAGGATACAATTGCTAAAGATTACTATCAAATTACCGAGAACTAGTTTTGCAACACTAATAATACTTCTCCGTCACCTTGCTTTACATGTGGGAAAAAAGGGGTCTTTATTTTCATCACTCCAGTACTGGAAAGTCATACAGAGTAGCTTAAACTTCCAGAGCTCTGATCAGATAAGCACAAGAATCAGCTGTGTAGATCAGAGTCCATTGACATCAGCCTCCTCAACTCAGGTGCTTCTCCTTCTGTCCAAATTTAATGTCAAAACAGTTAGCCTAACTCACTGACTTGGCTCAATTTCACAGGGATATTACACTCTGGAAGTGCTTTGAAAAATGCCTGTGCAGTTTTTCTTCCTTTCCATGAGCCCATTTTCTTTAATTTAATAAATTCTTTGTGTTTGCAAAGAATTTGTGTTCCTCTTAAAATTACATGGAGTTTCTCATTGTCTTCGGTGAAAGAAGATGGGATCATGGGTGCCTAAACAAATGTGATTTCTGACTGGGAACTGATTAAATATTTAAGTAATTCTAGATAGAATGTTCGTTTTCAGAGATTTTTATGGCCCATCAAATAAAAGTTAAGTGATTCCTCTCTGTGTAAGTCCTCCTATGTGAGTAACAAAGAGCACATGGTTAGAGATATACTTCTTTAAAGTTATCTAAAATGTGGACTCACTAGTAAATAATACAGCATTGAGTGAAGTCAGAAATACTCCTGAGGATATTGTATCTCTTACAGAATGGAATAAGTTGTACTATAAGCAGACTTGAGGAGATATGAAATTTATTTCATACTGAAAATATTTTTCTGTTGCCCATTCTGATTCTAGAACATACCCACTTCCTACTTCAAGAATGTATTTATTCCTATTAAGTTAATTCTACTTTCTTTTCCAGTGCAGCTGTAGTCCAAAATTAACAAGAAATTTCAATGAGAAGAAACAGAGCAGAAAAATGTCCAATGTTAAATATGTTGTTAATTTTGAATATTAAAGATATTTGTTCTTAAAGACAAAAAGATTGTACTCCTTTTCAGAAGAAATAGAAGTATGAAAACTTTTTACATTTGAAAGAGGAGCTCCACTTTTTCAACTGACAACGAGAGCACAGATTTAAGGAATAAAGAAAATTTAGGCAATAAGATCCTCCTTCAAAAATCAGCTCACCCACCAGCTCTTTCACGTATACTAACTTGACCCCAGCTTTGCAGTCTGCTGAATCCTTGCCTTAGAAAGGCGTTCAATCCAGATGGAGAAGGAATGACTAAATCATAGACTGTGCCTTTTTTTTTCAATAATTCTAGACAGTTTTCAAAAATGTTGAATCATAGTCATGGACAAAGTCTGTCAAACCTTCTTGCAGACAAACAGAAGCAGTGCTACAAAGGAGAAAGGAAACCATTTTGAGTGTCATATTTAAAGGTGGAAACATGCAAACAATAAACCTCAGTTATGACAGAAGCTCAGTACATACCAAGCTCTTCTCTCCCAGTAAGATCTTCAGACATGGTGCTGCTCTATGTCTTCCTAAATGGTTATTCTATTCATCATAATACTTATAATGTGGCTCAATATAGGAAGAGTTTAAACTGACTTTTTTCTGTGATAGTACTATATTCCAGTGGGAGAAGGTGTCCATTTTTATTTTAAAGAGTGATGACGATATTTTCCTTGTGATTAAGGCTCTGATATTTAGTCTAGCTTTAACCATTTCTCATGGGCACAGATCTTACAGGCACATTTTGCAATGTAATTATTTGTGTCTGCAATCTAGTTACTTAGATGTCTGAGTCCTTGATTGCATCCATAAGTCAGGGACTTGGACATCTAAGTGATCTAAATTGCACCTGAAACAATTTGCACCTAAAATGATAAAAAAAAAAAAAAAAAAAAGAATAAAGCAGATAGAAAAAGAGTTCAGAGATGGGTGATGAGAATAATTAGGGGCATGGAAGACCTCAGAAATGAAACAAAATGGAAGAGAATTGGACTGTTTACCTAAGAGACGAGATGAAATGAATAAAAAAGGAAATGATCAAAAGTAAAAGAAATAAGGAGCGGATTAGAAAAGATAGATGAGTTATTTTATCCCTCCTCTCTTCACCATAATGCAAGAACAAAAAGACATTTCATAAAATTTGTACAAATGGAGGTACGCTTTCACACAACTAACACGTGAAAAGCCTGACCACATGACACAGTGAATCCAGAGGGACTCGGTGGAGGTTGAGACACCTCTTTGGATTTAAAAATACTCAAAAAACATTTAAATGACAGCAATTTCAGGGGACCAGTGACCTTCCTGCTTCAGGGCTTCAGCTATTCTCTGGTAATACTGGGCACAAAATCCAGTCTTCTTTCCTCAAGACCAGATTAATTTAGACATACGTGAAGCAAGATTCCTTGTACCTTTTCTTTTAGGGCTGCCCCTTTTTGGTGGCAAGGTGTTCAGCAAGGTGAAGCCCAACAAAAAGAGCCTCTCCTCCCAAGAGCACACACAAAACTGGAAGCCCTTTCAGAAATTGTCACAGTAGGACTCAAGAGGACAGTAGCGTTCTTGCTTCTTAATAAGTATATAAGTATATAATATAATTAATATATATATATATTATATATATATATATATAATTAATAAGTATATAAGTAATGAGTAATAGTTACTGAGAAGTACAGAAAAGAATATAAGGAGGAATTGAAAGTTACCAATGTCCAAACCACTAACCAACCACACTTGGGTAGATCCTACTTTTTCAAGGTGACTTGTTAATAAAGCAGTGCAATTTCATACTAAAAACTGTTCTGAAAAAAAAAAAAAAAACGTGATGGCCTGTTCTACAATTTTCTCTGCTTCAAACCCACAGCTTACACAGGTTAGTATGTCCTTCCGCATATTTTAATTTTATTACACAGCTGTGGAAAGTCCTCATCAGCATAGACTGAGAGTTACGTGCCAAAAAAATGGAGATAACTTGTAAGTTAGGACATCTCCTGAGCTGTAGTTTCAGGAAGGATGCAGACTTGGAGTATGGTTTTTTACCATTCTACTGGAGTTCCCTAGACAGCCATACAGAAAATGATTTACTGCCTGTCTTTTCTAGAAAAACTTTCTTCCTAACCACTAGAAAACATAAGACCTACTTTCTTGACCATCTTGTTCCTCTCTGTTTTTACAGTAATGCTTCTTGTGCATACTTAGTTTTCTCCATGTCTCATAGATGTGAACCAGGTCTGCAAAACCTAAAGATCCCCAGTGGACTAAAAATGGACCTGTACCAGCTAGATAGGGTAGTCTATGTGCAGAGACAAAAGTAGAAAGATGCAAAAAGAGGAATACTTAGGAAATTTTAAGCGGGTAGATAAAGGACTAACTTTAAGTCCTGGCTAAATACAGTTACAATCCTTCTATAGCCATGAGTGATTAGGATCCAACAGAGCAGTGAGAGGTTAAAGAGGTTTCTCTTTTTTCATAAGAGAAAAAGACAAAAAAGATGTTCACTGGGCTGAAGATGTGAGGTGAAGAATTACAGAACAGAAAATAAAGAAAACAAGAGGTATTAGCGGAGCAATTCAAACAGCTGAACTACACAATCAGAGTAGTAGATAAGGAAAGTGATTTTGACAGGTCTGGGGTCAAGGAACAAGCAAGGGAAGAAAGAAAACAAATTAAAAGTCATGGCAGTGTTCAACTACAGCTGAGATAATGGCAGCATGAATGCGCACTTCAGCTTCTGGAATTAAGAGTTTAGACAGTATCTAAGATTTAGAGACAACCAGTGGATTTTGGCAACTGTTTAGATTTCATAAACAAGAAAGTTTAATATACAATATTTGCTTCTCCTAGTTTCTTCCCTTTCATGAGAGTGAATAGGTTCCAGACTGTTTGGTCAGCTTAAACTTCTTCAAAGCTGAAGGGCCTAATTGACAACTTTCATTTAAAGGCAAGTGTAAGAACCCGGGATGGTCCTTTTGTCTGCTGAGATGTTAAATCAATAGCCACACACTGACACTATGTGACACTGTCCAAACAAAGGGGTGCTTCCAAGGCTGAGGAATTTGTTCTGATACCGAGGAGGTTTGGAAGTCTGTGAAAGAGAAAAGGGAGCATAGTTGTTACAGCAACCTGCAAGGAAACGCAAGACGCAGCCTAAATATGTGGATCTCAGAAAAAATGGGAGAGAAAATACTCTCCTTTGATTGATGGTTAAAGGGCATTTGGACCTGAAAGCAAGGAAAGCATCTAAAAATCGCTTGGGAGAATGTTAGTCATCACAGGTCAAAACCGTGCCAGGCACCACTTTCTAAATTTAACAGCATAATCAAGCTGGCCCTGAGTGTGGGGCTGCAGTGTACAAGCAAGGCTGCAGCTTGAGGCTGAATTTGAATTGTAAGGGTAGGAGGTAGTTTCCCCCTTGTTATTGCACTGTGTTGAAATGCAGGTGCCCAAAATAGCCAGCTCACCTCATACTCTTCCCCTGGCTGTACAGGCACATAGTTTTTTTCCCAGAGAAATGCGGGGTAAAGTGAGTAAGAATACATGAAGCATTGAATGCTATGATATGACTGCAAGATTAGCAATGCTTAGGCAATATCAAAGAAGGAACTTCAAACAAAAACAGTATCTTCATAAGATTTCAACATTCACTTTCTTACTACGCCCGTACCACCTGGTTATACTCAGTTGAAAACAAGTGGACTCCTTCCTCTCTTGGCTAGACTTCAGCTAGTGCTGGTGCAAGAAAACTCATAGCCACCTTTGCTTTCTCTAGAAAAGCAAAAGAGATAGGTCTTTTTAATTTGTTTGTTTGTCCTCTCTACTTCCCTTTTTCAACTCCCTTCATATATATTTTTTTAATATTACTGTCTGTTCTTTTCACTGTTACTCCATGTTCATCCGCAGTTAATGTTCGCTGGCCAACACCAGTACTGCAAATACCTACAGCTGAGCTAGTAGCCTATAGTCCCTTGTAAAAACTTTACCTCATCCTAACATAGCAACTGAAGACGGCTCAGAAGCATCTAGTCCTCTTATGTCTCTCCTTCTGTGGATGAGCTTTGGAAAAAAGGCTTCTTTTTTCTAGTTAAAGAGTGAGCAGCCCCGATGGTTTCTCACTGAAAAGATCTAAGAGGGGAACCCATCTTGAGTGAGATTTCTGCTAGGATATGGAAGCAGGTCTTGAAAATCTCAATGCAATGCATTTTCTTTCTTAAACTCATCCCAAATTGAAACAGAAAGCTCAGAAACTGACAGCTTTCAAAGTAAAGCAAAGCCACACAATATGGTTCGACTCCAGAAATATCAAGCCCTTCCTCAGGAGTTATGCCTAGGAGAATGCAAGGAAAAGTCTAGCAATACGGGGCTTCTGCATCCCCCCAAAAAAGGAAATTTCCAGCTGCTATGACATCAATTTTCATTTGTTTACTTTGAGAAATTTCAGAAAAAGAAGTAAAACGTTGGTCCCTAAAATGAATTCTGGTTTTACTCACTTTCGTGTAAATGTTATTCCTGTGAATTGAAAATAGAGTTAGCAGTTTAGTTAGTCACCGAGGAAATACATTTGCCCTGACTTCCATGTCCCAGTCACTGCCAAAGACATTTTATCATGCCAAACAAGTACAAGATCTCCCCTTGAAGTCAGGGGTTTGTTCAAGGACTGCTGAGCCAACAACAGCATCGTTTTAAAACCTGCTTTGAATTCTAGGAGACAGTTGTCTAAGAGGGCTAAATACAAATACCATTCATCCATCAAAAAAGCACAGACAATTACCTATTCAATCCTATCACATCTGATATGAGAGTTTCCAAAAATTGAATGGGTCAAGTAGAAATAATGGCTGCAGGAAGCTATTCTTCTATAGAAAAACTGATTACCAAACTAAGATGGGCAGACTGACCTTTTACTGGGAGTCAGACCATCAGTTTTGACCTAAATTGTGAAAATACTACTACAAATCTGAACTGCTTTCACTGAGAATGTGAAATAATGCAACAGACGAGGAGTTGGTGTTGCGGAAATATTTCTGTTATAGAGTTAATTTCATATCATTTTATTTTTCTCAAACTTATAATTTTCTACTACTCATACATTTTTGTGGCCAGAAGTGATTGTTAGCATCATCTAGTCTGACATGCAGCATAGCAAGGGCTAGGGAAGTTCATCCAGTAATTCTTGCATTGATCCCAACAATTTACATTTGGACTAGAATATATCCTCTACAAAAACATCCAATCTTCTTTTAAAAGCTTAAAAGCAATGGTAAAAAAATCTACAACCCCTAACAATCTGAATAGTAAATTAAATGATAAAAATCCACATCCTATTTCTAATTTAACTTTGTTTTGCCCTGTATTTGACCACTGGATGTCTTTGTAACAGTCAAGCATCCTCCAGTATTCCCCATCTTTCCTACTGCCAGAGCGCTAAGCACCTTGCTGGTGGGGAATTTCCCCTTAACTAGTCCTTCATTCAAAGGTGTTGATTCATTAGAAAACTACATGACACACAGCCATGCCCTGTCCCTGAATTCCTTCAGGCTGACAGCAGACCCCTGCTGCTCTCCGTAAAGGGAAGCATGGACAGAACAAGGAAGCAGTCAACAGAAGCCTCACCTCTTCCAGAGCAGAAATGAGCTCTGAAATGAGCTAGGGCCCCGTCATGCAGAAAAGCCTACCTGGCTTCTTTGGAGCAAGAGCAGAGACAGCTTACAGCTCCAAACAGTGTAGCTGTAACCACAACATAATGGATGCTAACACCAAGATAAACTCCGAGGAGGATGGAAAGGGTGACTGGATCTACAGCATAATCAAACAATCAATCTCTGGATTAGAAGGCCATCATACGGACCCAAAGGCCTCTCCTGAAAAAAATAAAATAAAATAAAATTTAAAAAATCTGAGATAAGTAGGACCTTTAAGCCCACGTCTGCTATTTACAGCTGAAAAATAATTGAGTATTTGCAAGCTGGCCACTTAAAAAAAAAACAACAACTTTCACCCTTCCATCTTCACATCCTTGCTTAATATATGGGTATTTCATCTGTAAAATTATTTTAGACACTGGCAAAGTGGCCCTAATGCAACCGTCATTGCTCATCCTCCCTCCTCACCGCTCTTCCACAAAGCCTGCTGTGCTACTGTCATGCTATTAACATTCCTCCAAAGTCACAGAAATGCTAGGATGTACCTGATGCATTCAGAAACCCAGCAGGTGCCTTCTGCAGGTACTGTGCGTCCAGGCAATGCCAAGAAGCAGTCATAAAGTTAACACCGTGGTAAACTATGTAATTTTTAGATAACAGCTACTTACATAAGTACAGAAATTGCTACATTTTATATGGACAGATTGCTCACTTTCCAATTACGGACCAAGACCCAGTGCATGCAAATAATTAGTATTTAGGAGTAATACATTATTTTTTTCCCCTGCATGCCACTCTGCAGCCTGAAAACACTGGCAGAATCCTAAGTTGTTTTGCATCTCATCTATTGGTGCAATTTCCCCTCCAACCTAGAAGTTTCTAGAGCACATAAGTAACATTGTAGTGATACAAGAGCCTAATAATTGTGTCCGGGAAGCTTCCCATGTGATTTTCGTGTTTTATTATGCAATTAGTTTATTTATGTATCAGTATCATTTGGCAAATTGAATCTAGAATACATCGGAAGGCTGAACCTTAAAAATAGACTCATGGCAGCCTCAGGTGGAAGATCTTATCTTTAATGCCAGGGACTGTCTGTAACTGAATGTTATTGGAACAGAGCGTAGTGACTGAGCATTTTTGCAGTACCCATGTGTTTGCAGTCAGACGGTGGTGCTGGATGGATGGGGTGAGGCCAATTGTATGAGCTTCAACAAGAGCTGGATCTGGCACTTCGGTCACAACAGCCCCATGCATCGATATGGTCTTGAGGCACAGTGACTGGAAGGCTGCACAGAGGACAAGGACCCAGGGATTTTAGTTGACAGCCAGCTGAACACGAGCCAGCAATGTGCCCAGGTGGCCAAGAAGGCCAACAGCATCCTAGCTTGTGTGAGGAATGGTGTTACCAGTAGGATTAGGAGGGACTGGCTTTCTGTGCTCAGCTCTGGTGAGTCTGCACTCCAGTACCGTGTTCAGTGTTGGGCCCCTCACTGAAAGAAAGACCTTGAGCCCCTGGAGTGAGCTCATAGAAGGGCAACAGAGCTGTGAGGGGTCTGGAGCACAGGCCTTATGAGGATATATGGCTGAGGGAGCTGGGATTGTTCAGTCTGGAGAAGAGGAGGTTCAGGGGAGACTTAATTGCTCTCAACTCCCTGAAGGGGGATCGCGGTGTGGAGAGGTGTTTGTCGGCCGCTTCTCCCAGCTAACAGCGACAGGACGAGAGAGAATGGCCTCAGGTTGTGCCAGCGGAGAAGGGCGGCGCGGGCGGCCGGCGCGAGCTCGGGGCGGCGGGCGGCGGCACGCTCGGTAACGGCCGCCGGGGGGCAGCGCGAGATCGCCCAACCGCCGCCGCCATCCCCGCCGCCGCCGCCTCGGCGCAGCGCCGCGCGGCCCGGCCCGGCCGCTCGCGGGCTTCTCCGGGTGCCGGCCCCCGGCGGCGGCCGCTCACCGTGAGGTGAGACCCGGCGGTCTGAGCCTCGGGCGAAGCCCCGGCCCCGCGAGAAGGAGGCCGCGCGGTTCTGTTATTTGAGATTTCACCTAGAGCCGCTGATCAAAGCTAATGCAAAATAAATGTCTGCCTTTAATAGTCTGATTCCTCTAAGCCCTTGACACTGGGAATTGGGATTTCCCAATGCTATTAGCGCTTAGCAGTAGGCGCTCCAGACCAGCCAAGAACAAGGGATTAAGAGGTATTTGTCTAAACTAATTTCTCTCTGTATAGCCGGTCTATAGAGACTGGTGTTACTCCGCTGGAATTGTGCAACACTGCTAATTGGCTACAAATCTAACAGTGGCAGGGCTCCCACGGCAGGCTGCTTTCTATTCATTGCCCCGCTCCCACCTGGGCCTGGGGACGCAGGCCGCCCCGCAGCAAGGTGCCTGCTCTGGGCACCCTGCGGGAAAGCAAATCAGTCACAGAATATCATCATGATAGCAGAAATAGGACCGCGTAGCTCGGGACCCTCAAGCTTTTATTTACGCGAATGAGCGCTCAGGATGGATTTGACTGGGTTTGGGCACACGTCATACGGTCATTCATATTCTTTCCAGAGTGAGAGATGAAAAAACTTGCAGTAACGACCGTGGTTCCTTGGAACTTGTCCCTCCAGGCTGGTTTGCACCTGACTTAACCAAGTGTTTGCTTCTTTATCACCTGAGCGCAACACATCTAGCCAAAGGGAAGACTTGGGGGCCACTAGCAGTGCACAGATATTTTTTAGTTTGCTTTTAGGTTCAGAGCAACAGTGAGGCCACACCTTGAGTACTGTGTTCAGTTTGGGGCCCCTCGCTACAGGAAAGACACTGAGGCCTTGGAGTGTGTCCAGAGAACGGGCTGTAGGGTTCTGAACCACAAGTCCTATGGGGAGCGGCTGAGGGATCTGAGATTATTCATTCTGGAGAAGAGGAGGCTCAGAGGAGACTTTATCGCTCTCTAGGTAACAGCAATAGGACAAGAGGGAATGGCCTTAAGTTGTGCCAGGGGAGGTTCAAGTTGGATATTAGGAAACATTTCTTCTCCAGAAGAGTGGTGAGGCAGTGGCACAGGCTGCCCAGTGAGGTGGTGGAGTCACTGTCCCTGGAGGCATTCAGAAAATGTGTAGATGTGGCACTGAGGGACATGGTTTAGTGAGCAGTGCTGGCAGTACGTGGATGGTTGGACTAGATGATCTTTACCAACTGTAGTAACACTGTTCGGTAGAACAAATTCTCAGCTACTGAACACTGTCTGTCAACACAGTCACCACCATGAGCTATGCATTTTTGCCAGAGATGAGTAAGACTCAGCAGAGGCGACCCACTCTTGCTGTTGTCACTGCTGCAATGCACCACCTGCCACCTCACTGTGCTCACATCCACTGCCATTCTCAGTGGGCTCTCTCTCAACAGAGATTTTTGATGAAATGTCATGGCTTTACTGAGATTCAGAATTTCAGCAGGTGCAAAGTCTTACTGAAAGAGGACACCAGGCTTCAGCCACTTGGTGGGTGGAGTGGTGGGCTGTACAGAGAGAGGGACCAAAGTCAAGTTGGCCACATAAGTCCCTCTCCATCCCTTACATATAGGCTGATGTAAGGTTAATAAATGGTGTCTGTTGATGTGGAATGCACTATTGTCCTACTATTGTCCTTCAACAACTCAGAGATAGCATCAATTTTGATCTCAGCCTATGAGATAATAGGAAACCCTAGATTGAATCAGATGAACAATAGAAGAAGTACTGGTCCATGAACAAAGAAGACTAATTCAGTTAACGTTCCAACATATAAGCTTTCATTGATAAAATCTTCCAAGCTAGAAACTGCATGGCCTTAACCAGCCAGTCTCAGCTTCTTGAGATACGTGCAGAGAATGCAGCAAAGTCAGTGGAAATTTCTTCAGTACTGGGATAGAGAAAGATAGGTGAGGAGGCAGAAATATAGGATGAAGATTATTCAAAGCATTTTCCTTCTGCACAAGATATAACTCAAACATCATCAGTGTTTACCAGAACCAGAGGTTGTCTGCTGACGAGAAGAGTGCCCCCACTAACTTTGCATGGCAGACAGAGGCCAGCCTGCCTAGCCCCCTTCTCATTACAGAAGAAGTGCCCCTTTCAATGAGGCACTTCAACAGTTGTCTACCTTTGAACGTGTAAATACCCCCATTAAATCTGGTGGATCGGGGCCAAAGCTAATTAACTTAGTGATGCTTTGCATCAAAGTCTCTTTCGCAATACATCGCACTCACAAACGGAAAGACAGGGGATTAATTAAACAAACTATTTCAACAAGAAAGTTGAGCAGGTTAGGACTCGGTTAGGACTGAAAAGCATAATGATATCCTTAGTGGAAGCCAATGAAGCAAATGACCCCTGTGAAACTGATAGGAATTTGCTGAGGATTTTTTTTCTATTTGATTTTAGATTGGTTTGTTTTTTGTGAGGTAAACGAATTGGGTCTGGCAAGCCAGACCTCTTGGGTTCAAGAGTCCGTGTACTTCTATTTACATTACTTCTTTCAACCTATCCCTACCAACCAGGCTCAACCCAAACTGTGCCATGAGCAGCAGCTTTGTAGTACTTCCAGGTATCAATATAGGCCACAGAAAAGCTTCTATGACTTGTGATAAGACAAAAATGGAAGCCAGAAAAGGAAGAAAAGGCAGGAAGAAGAAAGAAGGCAAACTGATGTAGGATTTCAGACATGACTTAAATGTGAACCTAGACGCATCCAGAGTTTGTCTTCGCTGTGCTCAGCTTGGTGATCAGACTGGATAGAAAGACACAGGCTTGATAATGTGCTGTACTGCAGTGGACAAATTCCAGTTTTGCCGGGTTACTCTCACAAACAGAACAAGAAAATTAAAAAAAAAAAAAGAAAAAAAAAAAAAGCAAATTAAGTTACTGGAATGATATTTGAGAAAATAAAACAGTAATTGCAGCACTGCAGGCCCACTGGTCGAGTCTAATTCTCTTAAGAACCCTGCGGTGTATGGGCAGCACCATCATTTAGCTGGTGTCAACTGAACAGTGCCAGTTTGTGCCTGCTGAGGACCTGGCCTTTGAACTCACCCAGGCTGTGTCAGCTACATCGTGGCCTCTTGCAACCTTTCTGCAACACTGCTAAATCTTTAATGGCTTGGCGCTGCTCAAAATCATTCCATTTTGTAAGAGGAAAGTAAGTGGTATTTCACCTGCCTGGGAGACTCCTTCTCTTCCAGCTGATTGAGGAGGAAACACTACTGTAACCTCGGTCCTTCTAATATGATGGGCAGTAACAAATGGCTGAGATGACAGTGACCGTTGCATCCTATGGCCAGTCTATTTCCTTCATGTGTTTCCTGTGAATGTAGGAAATTATGGGCAAGACAATGAAAGAAGGATCCTAGACAGTGATAAACAATCCAGACACAGGTCAGTGTGAAACCGCCATGGCCATACTTGTTATTTATCAGCACATACATGTTTTTGTAAGGGTCTGTCCTCAATGAAGTGTCAGTCAAGGACTGCACAACTGCAGTAGAGTTGGAATTATTTTGTTTTCTCATCAGGAACTGTAACTTGCATGTATGTAAAGAATAGTGTGCATGCAACGTAACAACATAAAATGGATCCATTGTCTGGATCCATCACCAAAATAAGAGACACTGTGGGGCATTTTTGCAAAAGCAAGTCCAATTCTCTTTTAATTGCAAAGGCATAATAAATATTAATTTATTCAGGCAGATGAATCTCTCTGAAACACAGTCCTATTTAGGAAGTTACATAGTTTGCTTACCCCCAGAACTGTAGAAAGCAATCCAGACTGAGCATAGGCTTTTGACATTACTCTGGGGAAATAACTACCTTAGCAAACAACATCTCAGTGCCTGAACCCTCAGTTCCAACAGTCATATACATTCATGCATGGAAAAGCTTGCAAGAATATTGACATGCCAAAATGTTTGCACGATCACTGCCTGTGAAAGGTTATTCACAGATAGAGTCCTAGGCAAAATCACACCCCCAGAGGTATTACAACTCTGCCAAAGTCATGGAAAGCCAACAGTTTTCTACTGTGTGAGGAACAATAGAGCTATTCTAGACAAGAATTATTGCTGAAAAGTAGAGGTTGAGGATAGTCATAATTTTCTTTTCAGAACACCAAAAGCTGCTGTGCCTGACCATTAATGTTGCCACAGGACATACCCTATCCACTGGAAAAGCTAAAAGTGCAGAAATCAGAGGCTGAAGGGGTAGGCACAAGCTTTTCCTTCTGTATTCCCTACTCCATAAGTACACTCCTGGGGGTTGTATACGTATCTTTTTTCCACAGATGACAAAAACAAGTCCCGAAATCATTGTATTTACCGGCAAATAAAAGCACTTAATGCCACATTATATCCACAGAGGAGTCCACTGCAGCTGTGTGTTCCCTGTCACTGTGCCTCTACGTGGCTGAGTCCACCGTGAAGGTCTGAGGAAGGACATCACATGTTGTTTGATCATGACTGGTTTTCCCCAGTGATGGTGGTAACTCCACAGCACCTCATCAGTCTGTGATAAAGACTTTGTTTTCCCCTTCTATGTACTGTCAGCCAGATGTGGACCCAACTCAGCTGCACTCTGAGAAATCAGAGATCCTGGAGCAAGGACCTCCCAGGGAAGACTCTTGCCTTAAGGAATTTGAGCCAGTGTAGGCATAATGAAAGCTCTAGGGTTGTTACCCCACCCACCTAACTCTCCAGGTAAAATGATGTACATACATCCACGCTGATCTCCTCCATCTCTCCGCCTTCACCCCTCTGTAAGCCTCCTTTAATCTCCTGCCTGGTGCTGCAAACCTACTGCCTTCCTTCTCAGTCAATACGATGCAAGGAGCCTGCTGCCTGTTGCCCAGTTTAAGGTTCAAGACTCAAGAATAAAAAAAAAAAAAAAACAAGTCAAAGCCATCATGGACCTATGCTAAAACTGGTACTCTCACACATGATATTCCAGTCAGAAATTACCCATCAGTGCTGGTAACAGCAGCTCTACTCAGGGTATCTCTGACAGACTGAGCACGCACTGGTCAGAAGAAGAGTTTGTCTCTGGAGACGTTTCACAACATTGGAAAAAAATAAGTAATATGGATCAGCAAATAAATCATTTTCTGAAGTGTTAGGTGTAATAAAACCAATATAGCCACATCACTGCTACTGCAATGTTACCCTAACACACATAAAAACATTGGGCTAGACATATTAGAATAAGAGGGGTAAGAGGCAGGATGCATAATCACAGAATTACAAAGGAACAGGACAGCTGATGTTGACAAGGCCCTCTGAATCCAGCACCCAGCCCCTGCCCTAGCAGGGACACGCGGAGCAGGGTGCCCAGGACCACATCCAGGTGTCTTTGGAACATCTCCAAGGAGGAGACCCCACAGCCCCTGGGCAGCCTGTGCCAGTGCTCCGTCCCCTGCACAGTGCAGAAGTGCTGCCTGCTGCTCAGAGGGAACCTCCTCTATTCCAATTTGTGCCCACTGCTTCCAGTCCTGGCACGGGGCACCACTGGAAAGAGTCTGGCTTCGTCGCCTTTACACCAGATCAGACCCGACTCTCCCAGCTTCTCCTCGTAGGAGAGGTGCTCCTGTCCCTCCACCACCTTGGTGGCCCTTCGTTGGACCTTCTCCAGTATATCCATGTCTGTCTTGTACTGAGGGGACCAGAACCGGAGCCAGCACTCCAGGTGTGGCCTCACCAGTGCTGAGCAGAGGGGAAGAAGCGCTTCTATCCACCTGCTGTCAATACTTTGCCTAGTGCAGTCTGGGATACCATTACCTTCTTGACAGCAAGGGCATAATGGGAGTTCTCACTCAACTTTCCCATTGTTCTTACATTTTAGGGTCTGTTGTGTTTCAAGTGAATTCCCAGACACGCATGATATAGTAATCACAGGTGTCTGTCCTATGAGAGGTCTTTTCTAGACAAAACTTCTGTTGAGTCTTTGGAGAGGAATAGGGCTATATCCATTCCATAAGCTAACATTATCAGAGACATCAGTTTGGTTCGAAACTGTTTATGCTGTAAGTAGTAACCCCAGCAAAAGGAGTTTTTTGAACTGCTTTTTATTGAGCCTCACCTCATTCCAGAGCTCAGCAGAAACATGCGTAGCTGATGCAGACAGCCACAGAGATTTTTGTTTGGTCTAAATAAATCTGAATAAACAATAAAAGGTTAAGTGCTATTTTTCTCAAAGCCTGAAACGTAGGCAAACAAATTGAGGGTAGAGAACTCAATTATCTGAAGCAGAAGCTACTGGCAGTTACACTCAGCGGAGCTGAATAATTTTCAATTACTCTGGGAGAAGAGGTCAACAAAATATGTTTCCCAATCTGTACATTCCTAAACTCAGATCTCCTGATGTTACACATGCCCTTTGTCGGGGTAATTTAGTATTTTTTTTCCCACCAATCACCCTTTCCCCTACTTTGATCTCGTAAATCAAGTTCTGTTTTCAGGGCACCTACATTAAGCTTACCCTTACTATGTGTCTTCAACAGAGAGAGCTCATTCAGGCTCCCACTTTCTGAAAACCAAACTTCACTGCATCACAGCCAGACACTTTCTCAGAGAGCTGTGATAGGGGCTGCTACAGTACTTCTCTGCCCCAGAGTGCTAAGTGCATTAACCCAACAAAAAGAGGAGATGGGTCCCATCCAGGAGTGACATGCACCAGCCTCTTCCCAGCTGTCCCTGTACATCCCAGCTAAACTGGCAGGTCTTCCTGTCAGAGACTGCAGAATCTCAGCAGGCTTGAGCAGTAGACAAGAGAAATCTGACTACATCTGGCTACGTCTCCTACCAAACAACAAAGAGCCTTGAAAGCTGCTTACCAGCTTTGTCACATCTTCCCGGCTTTCAGACTTCACCTCTTTGCATCATTTTTCTGGCACTTGGAGTTTCAGTTTCTTGTGGCTGTTTTTCCTTGGCTTTTCTCTCAGCAACGTTTTCTCAGTGTGAGTTTCTCTTTCCAGGAGGCAACAGGAACAGAAGTTACATCACAAAGCATCTCCATCGCCATAAAAAGAGAAGGGAAACTTTTGCTTTGGTGTGAATCACACACGTATATAGCAAACAACATACGGTGCCAGAACAGTAAAATTTCTAGCGTATGGAATGGACGAGGACATTTTCTGTGTACTTCTGTTTTCACATACAGCAGCACCTAAATGTGGCAATTACAGTATCAGGAAAGATGCTCAAATGTTTCTCTCTCCATTAGGACTTTACGCTGCTATCTGGTCTAAATGGTGCTGTGAATCCCAACAGGAGAAGCTTTTATGATGATAGTGTCATTTTTACAGCAAATATAAGCTGATGATTTTCAGTGGAAGGAGAAAGCCACTGAAAATTGACTAACCTACTTTTTAGTCAGAAAAGAGCCGTTTTATTTAAAACCTTTGTGTGAGAGAGCCAATCCATTTATCATCAAATACCTGCCCATGCCGCTGCTAGTGTGTGCGGAGACAAGGTAAAAGAAGAAAAATAAACCCATTTCCTTATTTCCCACACAACGTGCATAAGCTGCCCACTATGTATAAAAGAGGTTTTCAACTGGCTAGTAATGAAATAGCTTCTGGACAGAAAAGCTCCCTTACTCTTAGATTCACTGCTTCTTTGGAGGTCTGCGGCCATTGTTAGCTTCCCAGTGGGGGGGTTCTCTGTTTCTGAGCCCGGCTTATATTTGGTGATCTTGGGGCTATTACAGGGCAGAGAGATGGTGTGCTTTTCTTGTTCTGCTGCCTTTGGTGGGACTGTGGGCAAATTGCTTCACCTCTGCAAGCCATCGCTTGCTCCTTTATAAACTGGGTTTAAATTGCACCACCTGACAAAGAAGGCTTAATAAATTAATGCTGCCATGTAGTATCTTCTTCTGGAGGATTTCAAAGAACTTCCCTGGAAATCCTCCCGTGAAAGACCATACTTTATTAGCCACGGATCTCTGTGGACCTTTGGTTTTCTCCTTGGCAAATACAACCCTGTCATCCCTCCATCGTGTTAAAATGAAATAAATCTGGTTGTCACCAGCGAGAAACAGTAGCATCAATATCTTGCTGTGGGATGATGGGCCCCGTTTGTAGGTAAACGAAAGAAAGGGAAAAATGAAAAGAAAGAAAGAAAAAAAAAAAAAAAGGATAAACTTAGAGGCTTAAAAGCCCTGTGAGCTTTGCAGAGTGTACCACACCAGCAATTCAGTACACCCTTGTATGTATTTTAAGAAAACTCACGTATGACACACTGCTAAGCTACTCCCCATTGTCTCATTTTTATAACGTGAAAGAAAGCAGTCAGGGAATCAGAAAAGGTGATGACAAATAAATAGCTATTATATCATCCCGGTTCCTCATTCGCTTCCTAATTCCAATTTGGTGTTTCTCTCCAGTGCTCACCTTCCAAGTGCATTTTGTTGCTGTAAGGTTAACCCAATGTTGTTTCCTCTATATAGCAAAATGAACGTGGTTTTAGGGTGGGAGGCCCACAGATTTCATAGAGAACATCTCAGATACCTAATCCCTGACAGGACATGCTTTGATGTAAGTGTATCACACAGGTACTGCATTACTGCAGAATTCAAGAACTGAAAGCAAGCAAATTCTGTAGCCTGCTCTTAAAAAGCCTGTCTTTAGCCACTCTCCACTCCATACATGCCCTTAGCACTCCTGCGGGGTCCCCTTACTGCTCAAAAAACCTGTGTGACAGAGGCAGCTCCTGAGTGAGCTTCAGCTACCCTCCACTCTGAGGAAAGATGAAATCAAAGATGTGTTCCCTGCAGTATTCTTTGCCTCAGTTTTCTACTGTACCTCAGCTCTGCCTTGTTATGCAACCCCAGGAGAACACTTAGAGCCTGAGCTGCAAGGCACATCCTCAGTACCACAGCTGAAAGGGAGCATTCTGTAGCATTTGGTTTTGCATCACTCTACTAAACCTTGTAAAGTGACCACTGACTTCACTGATAATCTTAGGCATGCCCCCCCCCCCCCCCTTACCAAAGCTCTCCTGACCATCTGGCTCAACCACAGCCTATGCACAATCACTTGAGTGGAGTTTTTGACTCCTTATTTCTCATCAAAACATTTAAATTCGTTTTCTGGCATATTCAAGAAATTGATAAAATTTATCACATCAAGAAAAGACTGTCAGACTTTACTCCATGCCCCCTCGCAGTTGGATGACCACTGGATGCATCTCTCATTAAGACAAAAAAGGTCCCCTTCTTGCTTTCATCAGCCAGCAACTCCAGCCTCGGTCATCCACCTGGCAACTTTTCAAACAAGCAGTTCCTATGATTTTTGTGGCCTTTCAAAGTCCTCTGATAACCACCCAGAAAGCTCTCTCACCATCCTCCTTCAAATCCTCTTCTGCTAAACACTGTCCGGTTCGGACATCTCTTGCACTGCAGTTTGCTGCGCTGACCAACATCATCATAGTGCTTCAGGTGTTCCCTGTTCTGGCTGCTGTCTGGTAAAAGAAGGATAAGTGCTTTGGCAAAGGAGATCCCCTTCTTGCTGTGCGTTGCACGAGCCAGATGTATCCAGATCCGCGGCTCAGCTCCAAGTACTGCTTTAAAAAGCAAAAGAAGACGATTCCCTGAGCTCATTCAATAAATACATCTCATGACAAACTTAAGCAATAAACTTCAGGTCAAAGTTAAGCAATTTTATTTTATTTACTTCAATTTTACTGGCAATGAACAATTCTTAGCAGGTAAACTTCAAAACACACCTCCAATAACAATTGTTTTGCCTCAGGTATTTATGCAGCATTCTAGCTAAGGCAGCTATATAGCATTTCTTTTTCCCCACGCATACAAATACACACTCATACTTAATACATTAGCATTTCCACTATACATTTTTACAGTGTATCCAGTTAAGCAAATTGCTCAATTAGCTGAATAGGGTTTTTTTCTTTTCATTGTGAAAAGAGAAAGTCTTGCCGAATGGAACGCCATTCTCAGTAAGAGGTCAGTTGGGTGTGATTTTTGGAATAAAGGAGAGAGGATGAGTGGGTTGTAATAGATTTTTTAATTATTCACATTTTATTGCCTTAAAAAGTCAAACAGAGAGGGCAAATCAACATACGTACTGGTTCACGCTGGTAAGTAACAGAAGTGTGTTGTAGAAAAAGCCCACCATACTTACTGGAATTTTCCCATTCTCGCACATAACTCGTGGACATAGAAAAGACTGTGGGACTGTCAAATACTGAGTGTCGGGGAACGGTATATCCACTCGTTGGTAAAATAAGTC
The DNA here is from genome assembly GCA_036925125.1 of Oreortyx pictus. Taxonomy (NCBI): domain Eukaryota; kingdom Metazoa; phylum Chordata; class Aves; order Galliformes; family Odontophoridae; genus Oreortyx; species Oreortyx pictus. Next base: position 73,480,145 of record JAUPFR010000001.1, on the reverse strand, counting down.
AGTTAATTTGTCAGGTAAGTATTAAGTAATCATATTGTCAGAACAAGGCAAGTGGCTAAGAAAGGAAGACAAAGAAGAAAAGAAAAAAGTATAAAGACAAGAAAATAGGAAGGAGCCAAACAGGAGAGGGGGGAGGGTATTGATGGCCCAGGAATGGGAGAATAAAGATGATAATCCATCTGTTCTGTTTGGCGCCTGGTCACCTTGTCCTCACTGCTAACTTTGGAATTCCTTTCTGACTTTCTTCTGCAACGGCACAATTTGAGCATGATCCAACCTGTGTTTTTGTTGCAAACCAAATGGAATGGCTGAGAAAAAAAAAAAAAAAAAAAAAGAGCACACTGGCTATTTTTTCATCCATACTTTTAAAGATTAAAAAACAAACAAGCAAAAAAGGTGCAATGTTCACACCTTCTGTGGATTTTCCTCATATATATATATATATATATTTTGCTGACTCAAATCTCAGTAATCATTAGTTTGATTTTTTTTTTTTAAGTAAATATTGTTCCATTTTGGGTTGGCTTTCCCATATTTGCTTTCAATACAGCAAAATTTCAAATGAGCTGAGCGTTTATTTTTAATTTCATTACATTTTCCTGGGGTAAAAATGCCTATGATATTTGCCTAGGCAAAGTGTTACATCACGTACTCTATTTATGTTTCAGCATTGCAGTGACTTTTAAAAGCTCACAGCAGGAAATGAAGAAAAGCCTGAACTCATAATTATTAAATAATAATAAAAAATGTACTCTGCTAAGGTTACATTTATTCAAAATGGTACAATTAATATATCCTCGTGTTTCCATTAATATACATTCCGGTGGAGAAATTGATAGGAAATGTGGTCATGGCATGAACTTTACAGTAGATTTGTATAGTCTCTGCTGAGCAGAGTTTAAATGAGCAAACCATTTGGATGGGGAGTACTGTAGAGAGATGAAATTATCCATCACGCACCACCTAAAGGATCAATCACCAAGTCCTCCTTGTACTGCCAGAGCTGGAAACACGCCGTCAGAGTGTCAGTGCCAGTCTAGAGTGAGGTGGGGTAGGACCCCTCCCCACCTGATTTCCCTCCACATTGTCTTTGCAGCCCCCAGCACTGCCTCTCTCTGCCTCTGTCAGGCCTCTCTGCCCTGTCTGACACCCAGGGCTTGCACACTCCTCAGCTCTCACCTACGCTGAGCTCTGGAATGGCTTCTCCCCAGGTCTGGGCTTTGCTTGCTGCTCTGACCTGAACAAGCGTTAAGCCATCATGCAAGACAAACCATCATTAACAAAACATCAGTGCTGAGCTCCAATCCCGCTCAAGGCGTCAGCAGCAACATCACCTTGCTTGGATTCTCATTACCACCATGAATATACAACAACCTGTTGCCATCCACCTCACTCACTGATCAAAAGTCTTCATCGTTACACTTCTTCACGACATAGCCCATCTCTGTCTCCTATCTCACAATTAACCCCTATCTTCAGTGTGTAACCAATGCCACCTTCTTTTCTCCAAAATAAGGCCAAGTTAACTTCTTCATATCTGCTTCTGCAAAGTCGATGCTTTATTTTTACGCTCCCTACAAAAGCTGCCTTTGCCAGAAAGGCTTTCAGAGCACAGCCCTTGAGAAGAACTCGGCACACCACAAACTTCAGTTGCTACGTGCCAAGTAGCACCTGTACCTGCGAACACATTCAGATGGTCCGCTCTGATCTGTGCTGTTAACAGATCTATAGTGACAAATTTCATAAGAGTGACTTGTCACACTCTGAAGCCTGGGTGGAATCCTGGAAATGCTGCTGCAGTAAGTGTCTGGAGCACAACCCCAGCTTCTGATCTTTCCTCCATCATTTGTCCGTCCCTGCCGGAGACCGCAGTGCAGTGAATGCTCATGCACGAACCGATGCATGGATCTCAAAAAACACAAGAGTTGAAGGAAAAAGTGCTCTGACTTCCACAACACTGTGGCATGCCTTGATTTGGGGGGAAGAGGGGATATCGGTGTTGTTACTTAAAGAGCATACTCAACACTGTGGAGACCTGGCAAGGAGAAAAATGTAGAAGGAGAAACAGGATTTTGTTAAGCTTTTAGGTTTAAACTGTGCATATGCATAGAGACCAAATTCACACAGTGTTCATTTCTTGAAATCACAGAGAAAAAAAAGCCATGTTGCTGCTGCTGCTGCAAAGGGAGGGATGCGCAGGGCTGCCACAGCACCTGGGAGCTTTAAGAGTCACTGCAGTTCTTCACATACTGGGGTACGCTGTCATGCAGCTCGCTCAGCCAGGAGGCACAGCACAGAATGCCCCAATCCCCTCCCAGAACTGAGAGCCCATTGCTACACCTTCATTAAAATCGTGTCTGAGGACAAAATAGCTGGGAGCTAATGAGCTCAGTTCCACTGCTATAGGAAAACATCGATTCGGGCTATTCTAGTACCCACCGAAGTGCAAAAAGAAAAGCAATTCTAATAATAATTTTATCTCTGCTATCATGAACATAACCAAAGGTTTCTTCTGTAAGATTACAAAAAGCAGCCAGCAATATTTTTATTTCACAACACTTCATTGACAGACTCTCTTGTCTGAGGCAATTCAGAACTCCGGCGAGCGAAGCTCATCGCTTTTTTATCTGCCTCCTTCAGCGCCGAGCAGGTATTTATAACTGTTGCAGTCACTCTGGAAATAAGTATACAGCTCAAGGGTGCTGCATGTTACCAGTCAAGCAGAAGACAAAGACAAATAAAATGCAGCAAAAAGACATGTTACAGATATATGGCAGATTGTGACTACCGACGAGCTAATGGTTTTGTGATGGTGAGAACAGAGTGTAGAAGAATAACAGGTATTAGTAATGGTTTTGTTGAAAAATCTCTTCAGGCCATTAAAGTATTAAGCTGTTCTTTATCGCACTTTCCCTTCTTCTTCTTTTCTTTGCTCGTTGGTATTTTTTCTAATACTCCGTTTCTTTATCTCTCTCCCACTGGATTGAATAGCACTGAGCTGCCTTCATCACACGAAATCACAGCTCGCTGGATTTTTGTTTAGTTGCAGACATAATTCGAGACAATCGAATTTGAATAGCAATTTTGTGTTCACATCTTTTATTTATTAAGGTTCTAAAAAAATATAGGAAGAAGAGAAAATGCAAAACCCAGTGCTACACAATACAGGAAACATCAAAGTGGTAGAAAAGCAAGGATTAAATAAAAAAAAGATTTTTTTTTTTCTCTCTGTTTTTTCTTCTAGAAGATGCAGAACCAGTGAGCCAGCTCCCTCCCTTGCAGGAAGCGGCGCAGTGCAAGAGGCTGAAAGGATTACAGCAGGATGCCACTCACACGGCTCTTAGCATCAGTCCTGAGCAGCTCCGGGGGAAATTACAGCTGCCCCGGGGTGCCCGTGTCCCTCAGCAGCACACAGACGCCCAGCTGGAAGACAGCAGAGGATGTCCAGCATCTCCCACCTGGTTTGCGCTCCCAGAAGGGGAGGACTGTGCCGACCTCACTCTGTGCATGCAGCCTTCCTCCTGCCCTGCATCCTCCCAGCAGAGAGCTTATGCACTGCTGTGGGCACCAACATGGCATTGCTGCTATCTCAAACGCACAGAGAAGAGCACAGGGACAGTGCGTGAGCCACTCCCGTGGCACAAGTCACAATTGGTAATGCTGAGCAAGGTGAGGGCTCTCCATAGGATGTAGGACTAGGGGAGGGAGGACGCGCTGACAGGTCTTCCAACTTAGTCCAGAGTTTGTATTTCATTCTTTTGAGCTTATGAAGTTTAAAAGAGAGTTGTGGCAGGTAAGGAACTGGGGCCTGGGCTCCATCAGGACAGCAGGCATCTTCCAAAGTTAGACGGTAATTTTCCCAGGGTCTTCTGGGAACAGGTGGTGCATTTCATAACTGTGTTCTATTATTAGTGTGTCACTATAGTCCTGGACTAAAAAAAATCACTTCAGATGAAGAGAAAATGTATTGTTCTTTTTCTGTGGATGGATTCTCCTCCTTACTTCCCTGTGGGAAAAAAAAAAAAAATACTGCTAAATTTACACGTGAAGATGAGTTACAGCAATGCACCCCATGTCTGGAGGAAAAGAAGAAAGTTTGGCTTGAAGTCTTAGGATGAGTCTTGCTTTGAAAATACACGCGTAGTCTTAGATTATTTAATGACAGGTATACTGTCCTGCACGCATGACTTTCTTGAGCTGCTCTCCTTCTTGGTATCCGGGGTGGAGGTGTGCCCAAGAGATTTCCAAATCACATTTCACTTCCCCGTATTTCAATAATGAGTACATTCCCACAGCAATAGCAAAGCTGCTATCTCTGAGCAACTCTGGGAGTTGCGGTCCTATGGAGGTGCACCCTCCTTCAGTCTGACAATCAGAAACCAAGACTCGAGATAAACGAGGCACTGAAGGTTTCTTCAGTAGGGATTTATATGCCCGAATCCCCAGCCTGCTAGGCAGGCTTGCCAGCTTCCTCCAACAATAGCATTTCACATTAGTTATTTGAGCTCAAAGGCAGCATTTTCAGGCGAAAAAAATGTTCTGAAGTTCACCATTCTGGAAAGAGCTGATTGTTGTGTTGTCAATAAAGAGCAGGATTACAGAGTAGGCGAATTTGTTACGTACACGTATGGCCTGTGAAATACATCCTTGTATGAATCTTTAAACATTATCATCCTACAGTAATTGTTACTTACACTCCACCCACTTGATCCTTTTTTCCCTCTTTTCCTCAGAAGAATAATTTGACAGTTGTTTTCTTAGAAAAAGTTAAGCTACAAAATGGTTTCTATGTCTAATAGGCACATAAGTCTGTTATCATAACCAGAGTTAAGAAAATGTGGACAGATTTTAAACCCTCATCCACATGAAAGCAAAAAAATCAAAGCGCTTTCTAGAGCTGAGATGGCCTGGAGAAACCTGAGGCTGTGATGGAAGGGAGGACGACGAGGAATTAAGTTCTCAGCCCCGACTACAGACCCAGGTCTATCCCCCTAGCACTGTGAAACAGAATGTATAGCTAAAATCAGAAAAATGGACCCTGGCATTAGGATCACAGGTGTTACTTCACTGACAGCCTATTATAAAGCTCCAACTGTGTCCGAAGTCAAAAAGCTATTTCATAGTTATATTTATCAGGATGAATAATGTGCAAATCCACCTCTCTTCTTTGTTTGATTTCTTTTTTCTTTTCTTTCTTCTTTTTTTTTTTTTTTTTTTAATTTTTTGGAGGGGGTTGAGGGATATGTCATTATCGAAAGAACCGTTCCTATTCCACATGGCAAGGCTTCTCCAGACGTTCATCCAACACTGCAGTGAATCGCAAACGTAAATCTACCATCTAGTCCAAGTGACACACGGGGAAGAAGCTCTGCAGCAACCTGAAAGAGGCTTGTGCCACCCAATAACACGGAAACTAAGCTGAGCACTTATTTACCATGATTGCCCACACACCTCTCAGTCCTCAGCAGAGGCCAAAAAGCTCTGAGAAAGTGGATGTCATCAAGAAAACTACACATAAGGAGTCGCAGAGGCCAAGAATAAAGACCATTTTCAGTAGACGTATCCTGAAAGACAAGGTGGGAGGAAGGATTCTTGGGAAGAGTGATCTCTGGGCACCTTTCAGGAAATGAGTCTGGGGGTTTTAAGATGGTGTAATCAAAATCAGAGACCACGTCACACATCATGTGCAAAAAGAAGCAAACAAACAAAAAAGAGTGCACTGACACAAAAGGGGAAAGTACAGACAGATCCACCTCAAAGCCCCAAGGACACTCAGGGTCCCACCATATCCTGCAAATAAGTGGTAGAACCAAGCCTTCCTCCAAATTCAGCACTACTAAACTGTGGCTGCTGGTTGCCATTATATTTAACAGAAGGGGTGGAAACAGGAATGTCTTTTGGGTGGAGACCTGGTGTCAGAAGATCAAGGGATGCACAGATGACAAAACTAAAATGAACCAACCAAAGTCACTGCGAGTGTGCAAATACCACCAGTTCAGGATAGCTAGCCTGGGGACATCCATGGTGGCAACCACTGCAGGGCGGCAGAGACCCAAGAGTTATGTCACTGCTCTTCCGGAGTTGTCATCCCCTGGAGATGCCTGCTGAAAAAGGGTATTTATGTCTGACTGTGAACAGCAGACACGAGAAGTTCAAGGACCCCTCTCTCAAGCAAGATGTCCATGTTACCTAGCTCAGAAGCACACAGAGATAGGACACAAAACGAAGCAAGTCTCTGCCGTCGTCTTTTCCACGACAGGATCCATCTCACCAAACTGTAAGCATTTAAGAGCCAGCCATGTTGCCTCAGCTCCTTCAGTAACCAGCAGCTCAATCAGCAGCCTTCACAGAGACAAAACCAGAGGGACAGAGATTATCACAAGGGACCCACAAAGGTCACTGAGTCCAGCTCCCGGCTCCACACACAAGGCCAAAGGGGTTCAGGGGGAGCAACTCAAGAGCTGAGGGGAAGATGGCAGTGACAAGGCCAAAGGGGTTCAGGGGGAGCAACTCAAGAGCTGAGGGGAAGATGGCAGTGAATGGGAGTGAAAAAGGAGGTAAAAGATTGGATTTGGAGTTGCTGAGGAGGAGTGACTCAATTACTTAACACGAACAAGGATAGAGGCTCTGCTGAAAAGCACTCGCAGAGGAAAAGCCATCCCCAGCCACAACTGCTTCTCTCTGAGCGCCAAGGCATGCATACATTTGGGCCCAGATTCTTTCCTGAGCTAACTCCGCAGCGATACCAGAAATTATGCAAGTTAAGATGCATGTCTCTTATGAAAATGATGCAATAATCAGTGTCTACGGTTCGATTATGAGATAATTAATTTTAATTGCATATTACATTCTCATTGAATTAAAAGATTTGAAGAGTTTGACTATTTTTATATTCCCCTTGCAATACATTTTGTAGTCGTTGCTATTTAGAGACAGAAAATTGCAACTATTTTAAAAACACGACAATGACTTTCACCTCCCTGAGGGAAATCCTGAATTATTACCTTTGATGGCATCAGAGTTTCATCCTTATTCTGAAGGAGAAAATCATCCAAGCCTCTGTAGCCTTGCCTAGTCTGAATGCCTTGAGTTCCCAACCCTGACGTGAAAACACTCACTATTTATGAGGCTGAGGGGAGGAAATTATGTTTTTCTTCCAACTTTTTTTCTTCACCGGGAAATCTTAAAACAAAAACTTCCTTTTTCTGACATTTCCTTGATGCCACCTGTTAAGAGGGAGTGTTGGTGGAGCACCACGTTCCCTCTGTGATCTCACGGCAGTCACTCCGATCCATCACTGTATAATCCAGAAAGGATCTGACGTTGCCCCGTGTGGTACAGACGTGTTTTGCCTGTTCTGATTTCCATTTTTCAGCTCCCGCCAGCAGTGGAGCATTGAGCAAAATGTCCCTGTCACAGCCCTCAGAAATTCATTGTAATAAGTCACTCGCTGAATTGCACCTTGTGGTCCTATTGTGAGGGAACAAATCACCAACTTCTTCAGTCGTTCAAATTACGTTCTCAAATAGTTGCTGAATAAGTCATGCCCGTCACCGGCAGCGTGTGACTTCCCATCCAGTGCTTTGTGGCAGGTACTCAGGATCTGGCCTTTGAAGATGACGGGGTTTTGGCTGGCCGTGGGGGCTGTGTGGGAAGATCCTGCTTCTTCCTGGGGTTCGGATGCCTTGGATACCAGGAGGCTTTTGAAAGGGACAAAGCACGACCTGAGTGAATTGGCCTTCAGCAGTGAAAAGCCAGCATCTTTTGTGCCATGAGCAGCTTCAAAGTGAAATGAGGAGAGAGAGTAGATACACCTACGCTACACTATCGCTGTCCCTTTTGGAGTACAACGTCGCGCGCTCCTCTCCTGGGCACCCACACTCCCATGCATCCAAGCACACAGGGTGGTGGGACACCTCCCTGAGGCAGCAGGGGGCAGGCCCTGCGAGCCACAAATGCCAAGCACGGAGACTTTGTGGTTTTCAGACAAGAAATGCAAGATGTCAGGGACACAGAAAGGAAAGTACGAATACAGCGTTTCCAAGGATATCTCCAGTTTTATGCTTAAGTGCAAGACCTTGCCTCTGCAGAGGTTTTTTTGTCTAGCACTTTTTGAGCCAAGGAGGTCAACAAAGCTGTGCAAATCTTGCTAAATTCCAAGAATCGTGTTCTACTTGACCTGAGATCCCAGCTTTTTAGAGTTAACAGGTGAAGACAGATTGTGTACATTTTTCTCATGTGTTCGTACCTACGCACCCTTCGTCTCAGTCTTTTCTTCCTCAGTCTTTCTTGCTCCCGCATCTGTTACTCTGACTGGAAGACTGAAAGTGTTCAGGTACTGATTACGCGTCTCTGACACACCGCTGAAGACGCCGTCTCCCATCTTCACACTGGCTTACATGGCAGGTTTCTTCTCTATATATAAAACACATCACAACTGTATTACATGCTGTAGTTGTTTTCAACAGCAAACGTATTCGACTCACCCAAGTTTTCTTTGGAAGGTTTCTCTCATTTTACCCAACGCCAGCCGTCCCTACTGCCGGCAGGCACGGGGTCCACCCGGAGGCTGATGCTCCAGAGCTGACTGAGCTGCCGTGTCACAGCCTTTTATCCCGAGCTCAGCGCTGACTAACTTCTGCCAAGTGCCTGGCAAGTTGGGACAAATCATTTATTGCTTGGCCGCGTCTGGAGCCTCTCAACTACGGCTTATCCAGTTCAATAAGTGGTGGAACAAAGGCCACTCTGGCATGAAGGCTGTTTATATTTCAAATAGCGGATCTTTGTTTTGGATCATTATTCACTGAACCGTTGGAGGGCCTCGGAGGTGTGATCGGTGCCCGCTACCACAGCTCCACCACACAACACTGTCCCGCAGCCGGCCCACGCGCGTGCCTGCGCTCCGCCGCACCGAGCAGCCCCGCGCACAGCCAGGCTCTCCAACAATGGCAAGGGGCCTTTTGTGCCACGCAAAAATATATTAAAAATACATAATGTAACTTGTCTTAATATACTTTTCTGAGTCTAAAAATATGCCAGACCAAAAGAAACATATTTACATAAAAAGCAGACAAGGTCAAATAACAAAGAAAGCCCTTAATTAGTTGTAATCAACTTTAATTTGCATACCGTATATAATTCCTAAATGATTGTTAATAATAACTTTATATAATGGACTTCCAATTTTCATGAAAATGGCACATTTTGATAAGCAGACACAAAACCCTAGTACTAATAAGGTTTAATTTGCATACATTAGACTGATTATCCAAACAAAAGGATTACAGTATTACTTCTCCATACCTTTATGTCCTTATTATGCACATTTATTAACTTCACAAAAGCTAGCTGTTAGTGACAAACAATAGCCATGGCTGGGAGAGAAATCTGCGGTGTGAATAAAGTGCATTTTAATGCCTAGGAGCGAAGTTTATACTGCATAAATGTTTTGTTTAACTCTTTCTTTGCAAAAGGCACTCTGCTGGATGAGACGGGCGCTATTAGCCGGATAAAACCCTTCTTCATTACACGACTTCTTGTAAAGAACGTGTTTTCTGCAGAAATGACCCACTCATGCTCCCGGTTTCCTGATGTGAAGTTAAAGACATGGATGGTGCTTGAACATATCAGGAAACATGTTTACAATCACGGGATTAAGCTGTTAACTCGTGTGATACCAGGGCACGGTGTTAATAAACATACTGCCATGAGCTTCGTTTTCACAGCGTAAATAATAATACAGGTGGCAATAGCTGTTCCTGAGGGTATTACACATACCCCGCAATTAAAGTGTGAGCAAAGGGGAGGGAAAAAAATCATTAGTAGAGCTGGTGTCTGAAGGAAACGATGCTCGCAGGGGCTTGTAAGAAAGCCAATGGATGTGAAGCAGAGATTGAATGCCACCCTGGAGCTGCGTGACACGGGCTGCGCTGATATGCCACGGTGACAGTGATGGGAGAGGAGGATGTCACCGTGCTGCACTTTGTAGCTTTCTGGAGAGACGTGCTGCCTTGAACAGGGCTGCTGCTGCTGCTGGAGACGCATCCCCAGCTTGCGTGGCCCGTCCCCATGAGCCGAGCGACTGGCTCCTCGTGAGCGCTGCAGCTGTCATCACAAGCCTGGAGGGACTTCTCAGGGTAGGTTGTTTCTTGCACAATTTTTGACCAAGATCTCCATGCCTGCTTGCAACCCATTAGCTTGAATCATCAGAACAACGTAAATCCTTTTTTAATGTTTGGTTTTTCATGTTAGGTTGGCGCCATCCAGACAGTCCATTGACTCTACAGTGCCCACCTGGCAAGGTTGCCAATTGATATTTCTTTCAATACCATTCCCATCCCACTGCTTTCCAAAGGGCTGTACGAGCAGCGCTTACTGTCACCCGTGCGACTCGAGGCCTCTATCCTGGTCCTTCCCCCAGCAAGAGCCCAAGGATTTTCCCGGGAAACTGTAAATGATTGAGGACCTCATGGTGTGGCCAAGGAGCACTCTACTGGGGACACCACCTGTGGAGCAGTCTTGGTTGATGATGACCTCGTGCATTTGTTGGTCTGGAAGGGCAGGTGGGGAAAACACATTTCAGGGGATGTACCTCCCGACATCCGGATAGGACTTAAATTCCAAAAAAACACCACTGAAAACAAGCCTTGGCATCCTGCATCATTCAGGCATCCTAAAAGGTATCCCAGATCATGAAGCACACGGAGTTTCACACAGATTTTAGGTTAGTCTAAAACTGAAAAAAACACAGGTTATTATTTTGCTTTTCTGTCAGAAGGCAAATTCAAATCTGGCTTGCTTTTCCCTACACAGACACAGCCCTGTTTCCATTGAATCCTACTAGACTTGAGCTGGCCTCAGCTCCCTGAGAATCTTCACACGACTCAATAAAGCTGCATTTGGATCCTAGTTGCAATTTTCAGTCTGTAAATAAGAATATTTTCCCAGGATCTTAGTGCTGTATTCACAGTCTTCTCCTTCATAGCACTTTAAAGCAATTAAGTGAGGTGTGCCTGACTCCCCCTTTCTCCTCCCCTTTGTTTTCCTTGCCAAAAAAAATAGTAACAGATTCGGAAGCAAGCTCTGCCTGGTCCTAATCCCCTGTTCCCATTCCATCTCTCTGCTGTGCAATGCAGAAAGCACAAAAAAAAAAAAAAATAGGAATGTTATGTGCTACGGGCATTTGGCCTTTTGTCCGTCTTACTGGAGGTCAGCATCCACCTTCAGCCTTAAAGACGATTGTTTTGCCCCTTGAATTTGCACAGCCTTGTCCTTGGTAAAAAAAGGCTCCTGTGCCAAGCAAAAGGTCCAAGTTCAGAGACGAGAAGAAATACACTCAGTTTTAGAAATCCGAGGGCATCCAGAACACTCCAGATATTTTGACAATACCAGAACAATGCCAAGCCATCCCTTCTCATTCATTTTCAGAGAGAAGAACTGCAGCATTTTCCTGAACATTGTCAAACAGCGTGGATGGGAGCACACCCAGTGCTAAGGAAGCTCAGCAGACAACTCCAAGCAGCCCCCAGCCCACCCAAAGACTTTACCCATTCCTGCTACAGCTGCCTGGGCTGCAACACAAAAACCATCACACCAATGCACTTTCACTCATGAGAGAGCCCCGCTGACTCCAGGAATGAGGGGTTACGAGCAAGGGTTACGAGGCAGGAACAATAATTTTGTTAAATCCAACGTCTTTTGTTTAAAGTTAGTTTCTCTGAGGTTCCATAACATTATTTTCAGTTTTCAGGAACGGAAACAATAGCGTAGCACAGTAAGTGCCACGTCTGTTTCAAGGTTTGATAGAAAGCTACAAGACAAGAAGGCGCATTGATTCCAAATAATAACTTACACCCTGTGATTTCAAGATTTTACAATCCGTGCGTATGACTGCAAATATCTGTCTATAGAGCTCTCTAAAAACTACGTACGAAGGGGAAATCTTGAAACACATATTCTTTTTTTATACTTCATTTTTGAACGGAAGACTTCAAATCAACAGGCCAACAGACTGCAGCTGTTTGAATTGCTGAGCCGATTTGCAAGCAAACTGTAATACTTTTTTTTATTCATTTGAGGTTCTGAGGTTGGGAGGAAATGCTGTGCCCTACACCAACCCGCTCACGCTGTCCTACGGCACCTTGTACACCCACTGCCGTAGCTCTTGTGTTCTTCCAGAGACGTATTTTGCCACAGAAGCTGCTGAGACACATCTCTCCATTCATGATGATTTCAGAACAGCAGATTTTCCTCATTTTTTTTTTATCTTCTTATCTTGGTTTGGGTATCTCAGTAGCACCTCCTCCTCACATCCACTACCGTGTGCCCTGCTGCTGTTAGCTGTGCTCTCACGACTGCCCCAGACCTCCTTGTTGTGTCCTGCCCAGCAGGGTTACAGCCGTGAGACAGCCATTCCATCTGCACAGCTCCAGCCCTTCTCATAAAGCATCCCTCCTCCTGCAGAGCCGCACAGAGCGCAACACAGGCGGGTGGACCTTCCGTTAGGAGAGACGTGGGGCAAGAAGCAGAGAAGTGTGCAGGGATGCTGCAGCGTTTTGCCAGCTGACCCACGTGCAGCTGCAGTTTGTGCCACAGGGGCTCCACAGAGAGGAGAAAAAGAATCAGAGAGGCGCTGACAGACAGCCCCTTAATGTGGGGACATGGAGGGAACCGCTTTGCGTGTCAGTGAGCATCAGCCTGCATGAAGAACGCTCAGTGCTAGGTGCGGGTTTTTCCACAGCACACATCTTTTTGTACCTTTATGGCATAGTGATGCTCCCTCAGTAGAGGCAATGGCTTCTGCACACGCAGGAAACGACGACAACAAATACTGTTTTAGGTCTAGACCGTCGAGGGGTGAGATCTGACGGAGCCTCGCGCAGTTGGTGTCCAGCTCATTTCACTCTGGCTGTGCACCTGGGCCAAGCAGGTGCAGGAGCTGCCGCCCAGCACTTGTGCAGTGCCTTATGCCCGCCTGCCACCCCCCCCCCCCGCCCTGCTTCCAGCTCCACCAGCAGCTCCAGCACGGCGCGAAGGTCGCACTGCAGCCGGGAGAACAGGGTGGAAAGTGTCCTCTGCTCGCCAAGCGCTCATTTGAATCTTTAATTGCTTCGCTTCAGCGCTGCTCACACCCCCTCTGCCGTTGGGATCACGTTCCCGTGGCACGAGCACCGGCAGAAAACCCACTTGGAAAGGTGCTCGTTAGCACGGGCAGTGCGGTCGGTGCCACGCTACCTGCCCGCCCTGCAGCTCCACCACGGGAACCATCTGCAGCCAGGACACCTCGGCACGCGTTTAAAGGAACCGCTGAAGCATCGCAGAAAACAAACACGTTGGAGAAAATGATGCTCTGCTCATGGATATTCCACGAGCGGAAGAGAATGAGTTTGACAAATAAATTATTTGTTATGAATCCTTTGCTCAGTTCTAGTCAGCACATACAAAAGAAAATAACACAGAAGGTATAATGTTAAATAAGCCTATGATCATCGTTTTAATTTTTTTAGACCACTGCACCTGAACGCATTCATAATCTCCCCAAGTTGCCGTGGATTGCTGCCAGGAAGTTGCTGGAGCTTTCATCCAGGGGTTCAGTGGGCAGACAGGAGCTGTACCCACACCTGTCACCAACCTCCTGGAAGAGCCAGGGCAGGGGGTACAGCCCCACACAGCTCCCACGCTGCGCGAGCCCAAGAACTCTCGCTGGGCCAAGATGGGATCTCTGGGACAGCCCTGAGGGCCTGCGGGACCTGTGCTGCGGTGAATCCTGCGGGGGGCACTCAGGAAGGGGTGGAGAGCAGCGGTGGGAAAGCTGGGGGGAAGGCCGCCCTGGAGGGGGGGCACTTGGGGGGAATGAGTGCAGATGGAGGCCTGCACAGCAAGCACGGGGCTGAGGGGATGGAGCTGGGGGTACGGCGGCGGCGGGGATACGAAAGCGGGCTCCGCTCAGCTGGCTGCCGTCCCCTGCGAGCCACGGGAGCCGGGCTGATGGGAAGGTGAACTAGCAAGGAACTGAAACGTGATGGCAACTGAATGTTTAACAAAAAAAAAAAAAAAAAGTAGAAAACCCTTTCCGAATGAAGCACACGGAACAAGGCCCGGACTCTGCCCAGCCCTGGGTACGGATGGACTACTAAGTTTAAGAGTAACGACTCCAAAGTGACCACCACTGCCGACACCACCACGCCTCCGCCCAGGCGTAAGTCAACAGGGAAATCGCCACCTGCCCCGGCAATCTGGGAGCTGGGGCTGGGCCGGGCACGATGCCGCCCGGGGTCGGACCGGTCCCGATGGCTGTAACGAACGGTCCGAGGAAAGCAGCGCGGGCTGTGAACTGCGAGCCGCCGAGGGCTGGCGTCGCGCTGCACGGCCGTGCCCAAGCACCGCCGGCTTCAGCCTATCCGACGTTCAGACGCTTAGCCGGCTGCGAGCAGGGCGCGCTCAGCAGGCGGCAGCGGGGCGAGCCGCGGCACCGCCGGCTCCGGGGCAGCACACGCGGGCTGCCCCCCCCCCAACCCCCAACCCCCACCTCCCCCCCGCAGCCCGCAGCGCAGCTCCGCACCAAAGGTGGCACGGTGCGTTCGGGCGAGACAGGAGCTGCGCTGCCAGCCGCGCTGCTTGCTGGGGAGTCCGGCGCTGCCCCTGATGCTCGCAGGGCTCCACGTATCCCGCCCAGGCAGGGCGTGTGAGCTCTGGTGCCGTAACCTCGAAAATAACACCTAAGCGCTTGCAGAAATTGCGCGTGAACTGCTGCTGCAGCGCGCCGCTCCGCCGGCCCGGGAGGAGGGGGGGGATCCCAAGGTGGGGGGGGGGGGGAATGAAAGGGAGAGAGAGGGGACGGGGGGTGGGAGGGGGCCGGAGCTGCCGGGCTTGCGGCTGCGGGACGGGGGAGGCCGTGCCGGCAGCTCAAGGGCAAAGCATCTCTTCCATAGAATGGAGAGCGGTAACGCAGGCACCGGGGTTAGGGGGGGTTGAGGGGGGGGTGGGGGGGGGGGAAGATGGGAGGGGGGGATGGGGAGGTTGAAAAGTTGCCGTCGGTTTTCTTCTTTTCGGAGAAGGGAGAGGGGAAAAGACATAATAAATAAATAAGTATTGACGAGCATATTGACGCTAATAACATTAACGGTAATAATAATAATAATAATAATGAGGATTATGTCAACGGCCCGAAGCGAGGCCCACCAGGGGCCATGCCTCCGGCTGCTCCCACCCCTACCCCCCAACCCCCCTACCCCTCCCCGGCTCCTGCCCGCGGCACTGGGACCCCCATGGCGGCCGCCCCGGCTCGGGTTATCCGCGGGGAAGCGGCGCGGAGGCCGGCGCTGCGTGCCCGAACGAGCAAATAAACGGAACCGAATAACACGGATAGCGGTGAGAGCCCCCTGCGAGCGGCGGTGGGGCCGCGGGTTGAGCTCGTGGGAGTGCAGCCGTCGGAGCCCCCCCGGGCGCGGAGGGGCGGCGGGGCCGGGGAGCGGGGCCGAGGGATGATGGATCAGCCCCGGGCCGCTCTCCCGGCGCGGCGGAGGTGGGTTTGGCCGAGCTCGGCGAGGTGTTCTCCTCCGAGCGGAGCGGTAATTGCCGTAATCCTACTGTATCATTTGGATCATTGCGGTATTGTTGTTTTTCTCCCTCTCGTTTCTCGCCCCCTAACACCGCAATGAGGAGCTCCGGTGTTAAATTAGCGGCTTGCAGGGGAAAAGGGTGGGGGGGATGGGGGGAGGAAGAAAGAAAAAAGAAAAAAGAAAAAAAAGAGGGAGAGACCTCGAATGAATGAAAGTTTGTTTAAAAAACAAAACAAAACCAAAAGGAATTAAAAAAAAAAAAAAAAAAAGAAAGAAACGAACAACCCGCACAACAAATAAAGCGAGAGAGTGACACGGCAGAGGAGAGCCCGCAGAGCGCAGCACTCCGCGTGGCACCGGGCAGCGCCGAGGCGGCCCCGCGGGACACGCGTAGCGGGAGCACGGCGGCGGGCAGCCCGGGCCGGGGCGGGGCGAGCCGAGGCCGCTTCTGTGTTCCCCCTTCTGTCTTTCGTTCGTTTCTTTTTAGTTTCGGCGATTTTTCCCAGGGCTTCTCTTCTCGTAAGAGTTGCTTTTGTTTTGTTATTTCTTTTTATGTTATTACACGTTTTCCTAGTTGTAGAACCGATGCGTTCGTTGCCCCTCGCACCGCGGACGGCACCGGCGGGGCCCGGCCGCCGCCCCGGGGCCCCGTCGGGACACGCGGATCCCGCACGCACCCACGCGTTCGTTGCTCATTTCTTCCCTCCCAAGTCGCGCTGTTTCGGCGACCGGGAGCCGCCCTCATGCGGGGCCGCCCGGCTGCGGAGGGGCGCACACGGGGTGCCCGGAGCTGCGTGACGGGGTCGGCTGAGCTGTCCTGCGTGGACGGGAGGGGAAAGGAGGGGAACTAACAAAACGCCCCGGCTCAACGCCGTTCCCGGCGCGGGTACCCGGAGCGCTGTGCGGGCGCTCCCCGGGGCGCACCCCCCGCTCCCGGCCCCGCCGGTTCCTAACGCGGCCGTCGAGGCAGGGACGCGGCGGGCGGGCGGGGAGCAAAACCCGGCGCGGATCTCCCGTCGGGGCGGGGCCGCTTGCCGCGCGAGGGGGCTCCTCCCGCACCGCCCCCGACGGCCGCCCAGAGCGGCGCCCGCCCCCACGGCGCCCAGAGCGGGGCGGGGCGGGGCGGGGCGGGGCGGACGCCGCTCCGGGGCGGTCCGGGCCGGGCTTTGCGGCGCGCCCGGTGCCGGCGTCCGCCCGGCCTCCGGCGGGAGCCAATCAGGGGGCGGCTGCCCGCACGTGGAGACGAGGGGACTCAAGAGCGCCGCGGCCGCCGCTCACTCCCCCCGTGACGGGCGTCCCGGCGGCACCGGGGGGCGTCCGCGCCGCCGCCGCCATGAGCGGCCCTTACCCCGAGGAGAGCTGCGCCGAGCGCCCCGACTGCAAGAGCAAATCGCCCACGCTGCTCTCCTCCTACTGCATCGACAGCATCCTGGGCCGCCGCAGCCCCTGCAAGGTGCGGCTGCTGGGCGCCGCGCCCAGCCTGCCCGCGGGGGCCGCCCGCACTGAGCCCCCCGACGGTGCCGCGCAAGGTGAGCCCCGCGCCGGGCCGAGCGTCCCGACACGGGCGGGGGGCTGGGGGCTGGGGGGGGGGGGGAGCGGGGCTGGCTGCGGCTGCGGGGGTGCCCGGAGGCTGTCCCGGTGACTGCGCGGACCCCTCGCGTCCGAAATTCCCGTGAAAAAGGGGGGGGAAAAAAAAAAAAAAAAAAAAAGGAATCTTGGGGGAGGGGGTTGTAAAACGCAGTGTAGACCAGCTCCGGGCTGTGGGGCGAAAGCAGCCCCCGGGGGGCTGTCCGAGCCCCCTACGGGCCGTTCTGCGCGCGGTGATCTCAGCCCCGCGCTGACCGCGTCTCTCTCTTTTTCTCCCCCCCGCACCCCTCTCCTCGCCGCAGGCTCCCCGAAAAGCAGCCCCCCCTTCGAGCCGACCGAGCTGCACCTGCCCCCCAAGCTGCGGCGGCTGTACGGACCGGGCGGCGGGCGGCTGCTGCCGTCGGGGCCGCGCGGGGAGCGGCCGGAAGGGCGGCCGGAGGGAGGCGCCGGGGCCGGGACAGTGGCCGGGGCAGGGGCCGGTCCCGCGCCGTGGGACACGCTGAAGATCAGCCACGCGCCGCAGGTCAGCATCAGCCGCAGCAAGAGCTACCGAGAGAACGCGCCCTTCGCGCCGCCGCCGCCCGCCCGTGACGAACCGGGGAGCGGAGCCCCGCACGTCGAGGAGCGGCCCGGCCCCGCCGCGCCGGCCGCCGGGGAGGAGGACGAGGACGAGGAGATGCTGGAGGAGGAGGAGGACGAGGAGGAAGAGGAGCTGGAGGAGGACGACGAGGAGGAGCTGCTGGGGGAGGACGGCGGGGGGCTGCTGGAGGAGGCCCGCCGGGGCGCGGGAGCGGCGCCGGGGGCGGAGGGCGGGGGGCTGTCCCCCAAAGAGGAGCTGCTGTTGCCGCCCGAGGACGGCGAGGGCAAGGACGGCGAGGAGAGCGTGTGCCTGTCGGCCGGCAGCGACTCCGAGGAGGGGCTGCTCAAGAGGAAGCAGCGGCGCTACCGCACCACGTTCACCAGCTACCAGCTGGAGGAGCTGGAGAGGGCCTTCCAGAAAACGCACTACCCCGACGTCTTCACCAGGTACCGGCACCGCCGGGGCGGCGCGGGGCGGGGGGGGGATGGGGGGAACCGAGGCGGGGGAGGGAGAGCCCTCGGGGCTATTTTTACGCCGCCGCCGGGCCCGGATCGGGTTCTCGCTCCCCGCGCGGGTCGGAGCGGGGCGGCCCCGCGGGGCGCGGATCAAAGCGCCGCCGGTAAAAATAGCGCCCGGCGCGGCCCCGCCCGGGGCCCGGGGGCCGCTTCCCGGGGAAAGGAGGGGGGGGGGGGGGGGCCGGGGCCGCGCGGAGGGGGAGGGGACGGAGGAGGGGGTTGCGGACGGGGTCCCGTCCCGTCCCGTCCCGCCGCGTCCCGAGGGGGCATCGCGGATTTCTCGTTCGTTTTGTCGGGAGGGCGCGGAGGGTCCCGCGGGGGAGGGGGGGGGGAGGGGGAGTCGGCACCGCAGGCAGAGCTGAGCGCTTCGGCGCCGCTCCGTTCGTTTGGGTTTTATTTGAGTTTTCGTTACCGGTATCCCGGCGAAACGCCGCGGGGCTGCGGGCGGGAGCGCTTCGCTAGGGCCGAGGCGGCTCCCGATGCGCGCTAATCGCGGGGCAGCGGGCTTAGGGCCCGGTGCGGGCGGCTCGGTGCCGGCTCTGACGCGCTGTCCCCGCAGGGAGGAGCTGGCCATGCGGCTCGACCTGACCGAAGCCCGAGTGCAGGTGAGTGAGAGGCGGCCGCGCGCGGCGGGACGGGGACGGGGATGGGGCCGGGCAGTCCCCGCTCACCTCCCCCCCCCCCCCCCCTCCCCACCCTCGACGGAGCCCCCGCGGCCGAGCGGTGAGAAGGAAGGAGGGGGCCGCGGGCTGCGCCCACGTCGCCGGCGAGGCTCCGTAAAAAGCGCGCTTAGCGCGGAGCACACAGGGCCGTCGGAAGGCGGAGTGCCTCTCGCATCCTGCCGCCCGCCGAGGAGCCGCTTAACGCCGTCCGATTGCCCCTTTTTTTTCTTTTTTTTTTTTTTTTTCTTTTTGATAGCAATGAGCCGCGCGGGTCTAATGGCGAGTGCAATGCTATTAGAGGTGTTTGCGCCCCATTCCAGAGTGCATCGCCCGGCCCGCGCCTCACCGCCACGGCGACGACAAACACGGGGCGGCCGCTGCCGGCGGCGAACAGATGGTCCCGGCCGCGGCCGCGCGAATCACTCTACAGTTAAAAACCGGGCGCTGATAACGCGCCATAAATTCCATATGGCTCATTGGGTGCGCGACGGCCCCGCGCATTAGCGGCGCTGAGCTGAGGCCCCGCGTTCTGTTGACACATCGCTCCATCGTCACACGGCGCCGTGACGGCGGGGCCGCGCGTTCGGCCCCGGGCACGCGCGGCGTGGGAAAGTTCGATAGCTCTCGGCGGCGGCGGCGGCGGCGGCCCCCTCCTCCCCTCCGGCCGCGGGAGGGACGCGGACGGCGAGGCTGCGCTCGGCCTTACCGCTGGCTCCCTGCTCGCGGGACGCCGTGGGGATCCCACCCGCGGCGGGAGCGGCGGCGCCGTGCCCGTGGGTAGCGGGACGCCGAAGGGCGCCGGGCTGAGCGATGCGGGAACGTTCCCGTGCTCTTTCCCCGGCGGCTTTTTTAACTGCCCCGCTGGGTTGCGGCGGCGGGGCTTTTTACTTCAGGGGAAAGGGGAGAGGAGGGGAAAGCGGCGGCGGCGGCGGCGGCGGCGCGGCTCCGTAACCGCTTTGTTTCGGAGAGCGGTTTTGCTTCGTACCGCCCGGAGCCGCGCGCAGCGCGTCCCTTAAGGGCGGCCCGGGGAGCTCCGTCCGCGCCGCGGCCGCCGCACAATTTCCCTTTGCGTTGCGGCGCTGCGCAGCCACGATTTCGTTCTCTCCTTCAACCGAAGGCGAGCGCGAACGAAGCCCCGGGAACGCTTCGTTTCGGCGGAGCGCGCAGTCGGCTCTGGGAGGGCGGGGAGATGCCGAGGCAGCCCCGGGGCTCGGCGCGGGGCCCGGCGCGGTGCTAACGCCGCTGTCTCTCTTGGCTTGCAGGTATGGTTCCAGAACCGTAGGGCTAAGTGGCGGAAGAGGGAAAAGGCTGGGGCTCAGACACACCCCCCAGGTTTGCCTTTCCCTGGTCCCCTGTCCGCACCTCACCCCCTCACTCCGTACCTTGATGCTAGTCCTTTCCCTCCTCACCACCCAGCTCTAGACTCCGCCTGGACCGCCGCCGCCGCCGCCGCCGCCGCGGCCGCCGCCTTCCCGGGCCTGCCGCCTCCTCCGCCCGGCTCCGCCGCGCTGCCCCCGGCCGGGACCCCGCTCGGCCTCGGCACCTTCCTGGGCGCGGCCGTGTTCCGGCACCCCGCCTTCATCAGCCCCGCCTTCGGCAGGTACCGGCCCGGCCGCGGCGCCCCTCCGCGGGGCGGAGCGCGGGGCGCGGAGCGGGGTCGCGCCGCGGAGCCCCTCTGACGAGCGGCCGCTCCGCCGGTTCGAATCGGGGGGGGCGCCGCCGATTGGGGCGCCGCGCGGGTCACGTGCCGCCGGCCCGCCCGCCGATTGGCCGAGGGGGGCCCGCGCGCTCCGCGGGCTCGAGGGACGGCGCGGCGTGTGCGTCCGCGCCGTCGGCGCGGCGCTGACGGCGCTCTGTTGCTTTCCTTCCTTGCAGGCTCTTCTCCACCGTGGCCCCGCTGGGCAGCGCGCCCGGCGCAGCCGCTCTCCTGCGGCAACCGGCGCCGGCGGCCGAGGGCGCGGTGGGCGCGGGGCTGGGGGAGCCGGGCAGCGCCGCCGCCGACCGGCGCGCCTCCAGCATCGCGGCGCTGCGCCTGAAGGCCAAGGAGCACGCGGCGCAGCTGACGCAGCTCAACGTGCTGCCCGGCGGCGGAGCGGGGAAGGAGGTGTGCTGAGCCGCCGGGCGGCCAGGGCGGCCAGGGCGGGCGGAGCCAGACCAAGCGGGAGCGTCAGTAGTAGTCGTAATTAATAACGAGAATGGCGGGGAGAGGAGGACCGGCGGCGGAGCGCTCGGCGGGAGTGAGGCGAAGGCCCCGATCGCGTTGTCCCCGCGGCAGCGCCGCGCACCGCGTTTCGTTTCCGACCCCCCCACCCCACCCCCCCCAAACACACACACACACACACACACACACACACCTCAGCCCTCCCCGCGTCCGCCTCCGGCGGTAGCGCCGAACGAAGAGCGGCGCCGGAGCGCGGCGAACCAAAGGGAACGGCACTGCCGGGGCGCGGGGCCGCGACTCTGTACATAGCGTTGTTATAAAAAAAACAAAAAAACAAAAAAACAAACAAAAAAAAAAAAACGGAAAACAAACCGACACACTGCAGAGCTTTGTATATTGGAGATGATGATGTTCTAAAGGCACTTGCGCTCGGAGTCGCGGTGTGCGCGTCTGTGGCTGCGCGGGGCCGCGGGCGCTCCGTGGGGGGGCGGCGAGGAGCGGACGGGTGGATGCGACGGCAAACAGGAGGAAGACAAAAAAAAAAAGAGAGAGAGAGAGAAAGCGGAGAAAAAGGACAAAAAAGCAAAAAAAAAAAAAAAAAAAAAAGAAAGAAAAAAAAAACAAACTAGCCAACAACGGAACCGCGCAGCGCCGGCGGCGGCCGCAGCCCGGGCATCTCCGGGCGCCTTTTCCCCGTCTATTCATTCCTCTTTTATATTTATGTATCCCCCCTTTTTCTTACCGGCTTTTGTATCGTTTACTTCGTATGACTCGCTTATTATTATTATTATCATTTTTTAATGATTTACTGTTAACGATTTCCTTTCCGTCTTATTTTGTTTGTTTGTTTGTTTGTTTGTTTGTCTCGTTTTGGTTTTCCTTTTCCGCTGTCTATTTCACTTTCCTTTCGGCGATGCGTTCGGATGCGGCCGCGGCCGTCGCAGCCCGGGGCGGTTCCGTGGGGGTCTGCCGGCTCCGGGCGCAGTCCCGCACTCGTGCACGCGCGCGCACCCCACCCCCGGCGCTCTCGGGGTGGTGGTGGGGGGGGGGGGGGGTCTCAAAAAATCACCGCGAGCGCAATAGTAACAATTACGATCATCATAATAAAATGTAATGGGGAAAGTAGTCATGTTCGTTCCGTGGGCGTTTTTGGCCGCGCAGCCCGAAACGTCGTTTTGTTGGGTTTTGGTTGTTGGTTTCTTTTTTTTTTTTTTTTTTTTTTTTTCTTTTTTTTTTTTTAATTTTTTTTTTTTTTTTTTTTTTTTTTTTCCGTACGGAAAAGGGGTGTCGTTACGGAGCCACCACGCAGTAAGAAATGCCATTCACCGCTCGGGCTCCTCGGGGCCGAAGCTCCGCGCGCGGCAGTATCGCGCTTCTGCAGGCGGCAATTTGGCTAATCCGGGGGGGTTATTCCCGCGGGCCCTCATTAGGATCGCGGCGCTGCCGAGCACATCCCATCACCGCCTGAAAAGAAGCTCACCCCGCTCCGCAGAGGCGGCGGCCGCATTGGCTCCGCGCGGCCATCGGCGCAGCGCTGCGGCCGCGCCCGGAGGAGCCCCGCGCAGAGCTGCGCTCCTCCGAAGTGCGGAGCGCTGAATGGAGCGCTCCCCTCGCCCCGCCGCGGCCCCGGCGCTTTCTGCTCTCATCCAATTAGCGCGGTGTATTAAGCGGTTTATCATCTCATAGTCAGCTATTGAGAGAAACAAGGCGAACACTTTGCAATAGAGCCTGCTCTCCTTTGACACCCTCAGGTACTTACATATTCCACTGTGCTATGAATAATAGAGGAAGAATAGAGCGCTAATTCCCTCATCAAAGAGCGCCTTGTCTGCTGCTTTGCTCAACAACACCATTCCGATCAAAAGAAAAGCAATAAAGCTTAGCATAACAAAACGAAACCTACTTATTAGCTTAGTGGTTAAATTAATGCAGAGCCGCCGCTATTCAACGCCGAGGTTTGAAAACAGCCTCCAACCACCCCATAATGCTGCCGTCGGGATGGAGGAATTTTAATCTGAGCTGCGAGGCCGCCGCAGATGAGTTAATCTATTAAAGCGCGATGAGGAGGGCTCGCGGGGCAGCGCCATTCAGCGCAGCGAGCGGACGGCTCCGGCCCGGGACGCGGCGGCTCTGCCCCCCCCCCCCCCCCCCAACATCCCCCCCATCCCCTCCCCCCAGCACCCCCGGCCCCCTCGGCCCTGGAGCCGCCGCTCGAGGAACCCCCGAAGCGCCCCGACGGCGAGTAAGGGCCCGTCCCCGCTCGACCCCTGTGTCTCTGCGCCCCGCGGCAGCGTTCCCCGCGCTCTCGTTGAATCTAAACATCCCTAAACTCGCAAATTAACAGGCTCTTCAGCCGTAATTATCCCGGTAGACACAAGTGCCGCGGGGTCAGGCTGCGGCACGTCGAGCCGCTCCGTCCGCGTACCTGGAGCGGGAGGGAGGAGGTCCGAGCCGTTCTGCCCGGTGACCGTCAGGGATGTATCTACGCGATCCTAAAATTGGGATGGGCGCTACGGGTCTTCGAAAACCCAAACCCCAGTGAAATAATTACGGCAGCAGCCCGGCAGGGAGCTGCAGCATCCCTGCGTCGCTTCGGGCTGCACGTTCCAGTCAAACCTCCCCCGGGAGTCTCCCCGACAGCCCGGCTGACACCTTGAGGGGCTGGCGGCCGGGGTACTGGGGGGAGGGGGGGGGGGGGTAGGACACGGCACCAGCACCCAAACGGATCGTCCGGGCACGATTTCTCGCCCGTCGGGACCGGGTGTGAGAGGAGTCCGAAGGGTTTATCCCCAGAGCCGCCCTGGGCGTTTGGGCACGCTCCATCCCGCGGCACCGCCCAGCCCGGCGCGCTCGCAGCTTCTCGCTCAAGGCAGGAGGAAAACCACGCAGACTCCGCACAGCCACGCACGGCCCTTCCGTGCCCAAGAGCGAAGCTCCGTGGCGGCCCGTGGGCCCTTCCATCAGCCCCCGGGCTGCAGCGATGCAGCCCCCGCGGGGAGTGCTGACACTCAGGAGACCGAGAGCACAATTCTTTCACTAGAAAATTTTATTTTATTTTTCCATCAAGTGCTAAGAAAACTTGGCGTTTGGTACTGTTAATGCATTTAAAAGAACGCTTTAATAACCCGACGTTAATGCGTCGCGTTGCAAACGTAACGGCAAACGAGAGCGCAGCGATATTTGGTGTACACAAAGCTCGACCCAAACGTTCGTTCTTGTCGCGCGTTTGTCGCTTGACTAAAAGTAAATGGAAAATACAATTTGTTCATAAAACCTTTAAAACCCCCGATACAGTAACTACTACAGAACAGCAACGGCGATTCTCCTCCTTCCTTCCCCACTGCTGCTCACGATGCCGTCCAAATACACTTCTCTCTGTCGTCGGCTCGCTTCCAGATGTGGAAAGAAGTGACCGTCATTTATTTACTGCCTATGTACAAAACGTGTTTTACCCGCGTATGTATCTATACATCCACGTAGAGCGTTTCCAGTCCGGCAAAATACGGAGCTCAGAGATGGGAGACGAGTTGGTCCCTGGGTTTTTGTGCCTCCGGGCTTCAGTCGGGTCTCTACCTCCTTCTGAAAGGAAAGCATCCCTACCTCGCTCAGAAGGACACTGAAAGGCATTTAGGTTTAGCATTGTTTTTAATTGGTATGTTTATGATCGGGAAGGAGATAAACTGTGAAAAGGCAAAACATTAGTGCTCCTACTGAGACCTCCACTAACCTCTCTTCCTGAGAGCACCTCTACTAAATACCCTGGAGCAAAGTCTAGGATCACTTACATTCCAGCAACTCTCACTGGGAATTATCCAATTAAAGCAGCAATTCCCCCACCCCCTTTTCCCTCATAGGTCTGAACGCGCAACAAAATACATCGCGAAAATCAACTGCTCCATATTTTAGTAACCCTGGCTTTCTGGCGGAGAAAAGAATCGAAGATAAAAACACCAACGAGTGCACCACGTGGACGTGGGACCGCGCTTTCCGTTCTCATCTTCCCTTCTTCCTCCACCGAAGCGAAGATTATTAAAACGCCACCGTGCGTCCTGACACAGAGCACTGCTCAGGAGGATCCTTATTTTTAAGCGAGTAGCTGTCCTCTCTGCTCCCCCCACGTTCCGTCCATCGCTGTCTTTCACTGCTGGAACTCTCCCCCGGATCTCCCCATGCTGACGGAGAAGAGCTTGCCGAGGTTCACTTCCGAGTAGCCGCTCAGGGACAGGCATCTGTCCACCGTGCTCTTCAGCTTCCTGTAGGCCTCGGACACTTCCTTCCTGAGGGGCTTCTTCTTTACAAACTCTGACAGGACAAAAATACAACGAGAGAGGAGGGTTAAATAAAGTGCTTTTGCATTCAGTAACGTTGTGCATTGTGGTATTCTGACACAAGGAGAAAGTCATAGCTAGCATCCAAAGTCAGCATTCACGGCAAGCTCTTCTGCCTTCCCTACTGTGAGGGCTAGTGGGACCGACAGGCTTTGGAAGAACCTGACTAAACCAGCAGGTTCCTCAGCACAGTGAAAACTTCACAGGGTCCCTCAGGGTCTGACATAGGCTGAAATTCTGCCTACAGCCCAGCCTGGCTTCAGGTCAGCCCAGGAAACCGCGACTCCCACGTCCGTGCTGCTGCTGGCACAGCACCTGCTGGGATGAGCCCAGCGCCGCCGATGGCACAGTCCCCAAACACACCCCATAGACAGCGGGTTCCCAGACACACCCCTGTGTGTGCAGGATGGGAGTCGTGGTGCTCAGCACCGTGGGGATGCTCCGCCAGGAAAACTCCACACTGTGCTCCCTACCTAAAACAAAACAGTATCCCCATAGGGATGCGTTGGGTTTTCCTGATATACAAATGGAGACAGTAATTCCCAAAACACGTGATCAGTAACACCTGCTAATAAATGTCCGGAGCACGAGACATTACTTATTTGTACGTTTGTGTGCGTACAAGCTCACATGCCCACGCCTTAGCAGCACAGCTTACAAGTGGAGTAGCTCTGGGCTTAGGTGTTGGTGTTTACAACTTTGGGCAGTTTGAAGTCAGCTGAAAATAACACATTCTTGCCGTTACTCAGATGGTAATGGAATTACGCTTATTAGTGGAAGTAAATTTCCCTTAGACTGCACCACAAGTACAATAAAAACTCTGATTACAAGAACCCGTTCAGTAACAGACTGAAGTCACTACGGCATAAACACCTTTAATGATCCTGAAATTATTTCAGCGTAGGGTTTAATTAAACAAACCGTGAAAATTGCAGTAACCAGATCCATAAAGCCACCAAACCCACATTGCCACCAATTCAGCACCAGCTAGTTCACGCGTTTACAAAACAAGCAATGCACTCATTGGGGTCACTTGCCACTGCACACGCACTGGCAGAAACCACGGTGTTCGTACCAACAAACTGTAGACAGCATCCTCCTCGTAGCTCAGGAGCCGTGGTGCCCCAACCCTGGAGGTGCTCAAGGTTGGATGGGGCCCTGGGCAGCCTGAGCTGCTGGGGGCAGCCCTGCCCACGGCACGGGTTGGGGCTGGCTGGGCTTGGAGATCCCCTCCAACCCAAGGCATTCTGACTCTGTGAAAACTCAGCTAAGACAGTTCGAAGTGTCCTGGAGCTCAGGAGGGACCAAGGCGAGCGGTGTCAACACGCAGGAGCAGCTGGCACGTACAGCCAGAGTGGGAAGGCGACCGACGGCAAGAACGAGGCACGCGACAGGGCAGTGCTGAGAGCACAGGACAACGTGCACAGCCC
This sequence comes from Oreortyx pictus, assembly GCA_036925125.1. Lineage (NCBI taxonomy): Eukaryota > Metazoa > Chordata > Aves > Galliformes > Odontophoridae > Oreortyx > Oreortyx pictus. Next base: position 73,453,322 of record JAUPFR010000001.1, on the reverse strand, counting down.
ACGTGCAGGCCAGGCTCAGCCTCAGCCTCCTCGCCACCAGGATTTCTATCCCCACCCCCTCCCCCCCCATCCATCTGAACTGCAATTACACACGATAACCAGCCTGCCTCAAACACTTCTTAGACTTTTGTCCAGGCAAGCCGAGAAGGGTGGCTGAGAAGGGAGGCACACGAGGGGCCTGGCTGAAGTGGCAAGGCCAGCTTTAAGTTTCAATTATAAGACAATGGCAGCCGGATCTCGGCGGCGGGAGGCAGCCGGCAGCGTCCCTGCAGCACGGCCGCTCGGTGCATTTGAATGACACGAGTGCCTCTGATGACTGGGGAGAGGAGATTTAAAGAACTGCGGTAATACAGAGCAGGGGAAGATGAGAGAGGACACAGCTCCTGATGTGTTTACCTCCTTTGCTGATGGGATATTGACTTTTCCCACCAGGTTGGTTAGAAAGGGGACTATTTACGCTGCCACACAGCAGAGTAAGAATGACAACCAGCATCACTGTGCTCCTCTTAGTAAAAGACAACTGTGACCGCCGTATATCACGCAGCCAGTCAATACCTTTGAGTCACCATTCCATCCAACTTAGAGATGCAGATAAAA